>CM056996.1:41620985-43120985 GCA_029891345.1 Dryococelus australis
AGATTTTGGAGAATGTACGCTTCATTGTTCGTGAGATGACGTAGCTGCAGAATGATGGTGCATTTCAGTATGGCTGTCTGCTACCATATAGGTTACATATATCCTGAACACTGAATTGGACAGGCGGCCTTATTCTATGGCCTGCAGGTCACTCAATATGAATCCACTGCACTATTTTGTATGTGAATATCTCAAATAACTTGTGTGTGAGGATACCACAGACTCCTGGACTTGGTTGCCAGAATTGTAGTTGCCCGTAATACACAACCCACTTGGGATATTTGAACATGTGCAGCAGAATCTTGTACCTTGTAATCATGATTGTGTTGAGGTTAGTGGCCATCACTTTAAGGAATTCTTCTGAGGTACAAACTGATACATTAATGCCCTCTGTTAATGGAATGGTCCTGTACAGTACTGCCAGTCAATAGTGTACACACTCAGACATGTTTACCCCCATACCTCTTTTTTTTGGTGGCTTCGCAGACTACATGTTCTCAATTTTAAAACATTCCATGGTGCTGCCAGTTTCATTTATGCATACTTTTACTCAAACATCCTGCTTACATAAAAGTGTAGGTTTATCAAAACAACCAAAAGTAAATAAACATCTTTGCCACTGCTTAACCCTCACAATTTCAACAGTTGTGTGAGAATAAACTGTGGTCAAGCATTGTTGCAATCATGCAGAGTTAAGGATGTCCATTTATTTACATACATAAAACTGGTAACCAGCAGGCAATAGCTTGTTACAAACAATAAATCATGTATGCCACTAATTTGGTAAGGATAAATTACATGTAACTGATAAAAAATGTGCCATACTTAATTGCTCATTAACATAAGATTATGGGTTTATTAAAATTTTATTCAGCTGTGGTATGTGACATCTGCTTTTTGGCATGCTACACAGGAAACTAATTTGACATTTTTGATACAGTTGGAGGGGGGTTCATAGTCCATATTCAGACTTTCTGACAACACGTGCTTACGAAACAAACCGCACCCCCTGTAGTATAACTGATTGGCAGAAAGCATTACTGCAAACTTTACCGTTAAGAATTTTTGGAGAGCAGACTACAAGAAACTGTGTGGTACAAAAACCACACAATACTGCAATATGCCTTGGCCAGCAGCCAACATTTTGAGCAGTTCCTTCCTTAAAACAGGTGGGCAGTGAAGACAATGACTGCCTCATGGCGGAGAAATGCAAAAGAAAGTAGCAGTGTCTTACACCTCACTGATGGCAGACTTGATGACGAACAACATGTCTGTTGGGTGTGATCAGTGTCAGTCATAAGTGAGGTGGAAGGCACGCTCATTCTCACGCTTGTGTACATCGTGCATCTTAGACACCTCATCCACGAGGGCAGCGATGGCAGCTGTCTTCTGGTCCAACCACTGAAGAGAGTCCATGTGGGCATTAAGGATCCTGCCCACCTGCACCATCTGTCAACAAACACCAGTGCTAGTCTCACCCTTTGTTACCATGCATACTTCAACTGATTGGATTTCAATACTCTACTGCTACCAATAACTACAGTAAAACCTCTACATAAAGAACATCTTTGTAACAAACAACCTCTCTATAGCTAAATCTGTGTTTGGTCCGGTCAAATCTGTATATGATACAATGCATTTTCTACTCATTATAACTAATTACTTCTCCCTCTTTGGCACAAAACCTTGTTACAACAAAGACTAAAAAATCTAATTATATTAACATTAGAGTCTCCTTATAACGAGATGTCACAGTTCCAGGTTCAATCTTCGCTATAAGTATATCCTCGCTGTCCCAGAATTAGACTGTCTCCAGTAGGGCCCACTACTTAAAAATCATCCTAAAATTGCATTTAATTTGTGTTCAAACCACCATAAAGTAAAAATATCCTGTTATATGAAAACTAATTGCGTGAAAATGAGCGGAAAATCTGACAGCGCCACGTAATTATAGCCGCTCTGCCTGCAATCAGTTGTTTGGCCTACGCAGCATTGCGCTGCAATCAGTTGCCAGCCTACGCAGCATTTCCTGCTATCACTTTATCACTTACTTGACTGCTAAAGCACTGCCCTGCAAGCGATAACTCGCCTGTCACAGCTCCACACGACCACCTCAAACCAAATACCTGTATTTACTGGCATAATTCTCGCACCTCTTTACAGGATTTTGGTGCAAAAAATTAGGGTGCGTGAATCATTCACGGAATCGTCAAGACACATGCATGTAAACATTAAAATGAGGTATACTGTAGGTAATTCCTCGCCAACTGCGGGAGATACGTTTTTAAAAAGCACAGCAATTTTTTTACTGATAATAGATATGAAGATACATATTCAAAATTAAATCACTCGTGTGCTGGTGCTAGCAGAGAAAACATTGCCATGTGTACATAGCTGGGCGAGCGCCTAGATCCTCAGGCGGGGCAGCTGTCAGTCGGTCGCTACACGATTATTCCGGCTGGCCGGCTGCCACAGCTGTCGTTACAGGTCCGGTTCACTTAGTAACAGCGGCCTGGTATTGGGAAAACATGACATGCATGTTAAACTCAGAAACAACGAATTTTCGGCCCGCTTCTCTATTGCAGTGTTCCTCTGCATACATTTGACAGCAAACAGGAATCGCGCACTGTATGTGCAGGATTTAAAGTACACAATATTTTAACTGATATTTATGTTGCACCAAGTAGTGTAATTCACAGCGCATCGAGTATACACAGCCGGTACCTGCACCAAGCAGGTGTGTTAGGCAGGTGACACAGAGCGATAGATAAGCGATGCATAGTTGTGTGCGTGTCGCTTTCTCAACGTGCATCACTCAGACCCATCATTTAGATGGCAGAGTTAGTTGAAAGTTTAGAAGCATTGCAATAAAAACTATAATGGTATTTTAAATGTGGAAACCTGGCATTTAAACAATAGAGTTCAATCTCTATTACTAGGAGCTTATTTAAATTTTACCGACACACACACGCGCACGCGCATAGATTTAAAAATGAGGAAATGTTAAGTTTTATTTAAACATTTGATACGAAAAAATGCAAGAAAAGTTAAACCAAGCCTTTCTTGAAAAAGTCAATTTTTTTTTGCTTGGCACCGGGATTGATGTTTTTGTTTATAACACAACATGTTCAAAATTTTTTTTTTCATAACTTTTCCATGATAATTTAAAATGTCCTTCTACACTTTGTTGACATTGCGAGAACAATAGTACAAAGTGAACGATGACCCAGACCGGCGGTGGATAAACTGGCAAGTTGTGGTGTGATGTGGGGGTGGCGGTTAACTGAGGCCATATCCGAACTCACTAACTCGTTATTTCGTAGGTTTCACTACAGATGTCGACAGTCACTTGTTTAGCACTTGCTGCAACACTTTCTTGCTTTTTAAAACATGCCTAGTGTATTTTACGAACAATTATTTGTTTTAAAGCACATTTTATTTACACTTGGTTTTGATTACAGTTGCACTACGTGATTAAAAGCGTAACTATATTTACGGACGTTAAAACTTCCACTTAAAGTTAATTTGAGTACATTTGTGTCAATGTACACACATTTTACTACCAAAAATGGAACGAATAATGCAAAAATTCCTTGGACGTCATGAAATTATAAAGAAAATAACAGCGAATTGAAAACATGAAGGAAATGTTTTCAAACAGATTTAAAGTGAAATGATTGTTTTTCATGTCGTAAGACCAATTCTTTTTGTTATTTAAAAATTATTATACGGGATTTTCCTATTAAAATTGAAGCAACTATTTTATAAAGAAGTGCTCCAAACCCAGAGAATTAATTCGTAGTGCAACAACTACGTGTATTAAAATATAGAACAATAAGACTTTTCTAGCTCAAATTTAATTTTTAGCACATACAGTCATTATTCTATGTTTATGTTTTGTTTTAATGGAATAAGTCCTGATAGAATGTTATTCACTAGGTCTAAAAACCCACAAACGTCTCTACCGAACTTAAATATCTTTTCCCTAATTTCCGCAGGAAATTTAAGTTTCCCGATGGCAAAATTCCATTCCCGCACACCACTAGTTTAAAGAAATTAAATGCAGGTCAGGAGAGAACAAGGGTAACTCTGACACCTCACACAAGGACACGGCCCCACGTAAACATAACACAGCGCCCGTGAAAGCCGAGAAGGTACACATCACGTAAGTGGCGACGCACGCCGAGGTCGGACCCGGGGAATGCCCAAGTTAGCACGGTCACTGGCAGCCATGATGTGTGCTCTATGTATGTACCAGGGTCACCGTGCCCCACGGAATGCCCACCCTTTCCAAATCAATCACACCCATTCAACACAGACATAAATGAGTAATTTAGGAAATTTAAACGATAAATTTAAACGACAAGGCAGAAACTATCAACACGAAAACCACCACCCGACATACACTTCACAAACAAACAAGCCCGCCAACCACCAAGGACGAATGTCGCCAAGTTACGTGAAAACGTCAACATCACGCACCCTTGTCCGGATTGCGGGCAGATCATATAATGCATTGCTCGACAGGGGATGCTCACGATCATGCATAGCGACCACACCTGCACACCAACATAAAAAGCAACCAGTAATTGAACAATTGGCACTAGTGGGAGCAACTACAGACAGACAAACATAGCCAAGTATAAAATGAATATGAATGTAAATATAGGAGTGTACAATTTCAATCAGGACTTCCTCCTGATAGATAATTTGAAATTAGAAATCATAATGGGAGTCGATTTTATAAAAAGGTATGACATAGTACGGATACTGTCTAAAGACCTCATGTACGTATGTGTTTACCACAATAAAGACATCATTGAAATATCAATCAATACCAACCAAATGGAATGCGATACAACCAATGAAGAAATAAATAAAACAAACCCCATCAAAATTAATGATATTCAATCAATTATTACATCCATAAAATAGAATCAATGGAGAACTGAAATGAGGACACATTAGGAAACTTAAACGAAAACCTACCCCCATATAAAAAAGCACAACTTAAGGAGTTACCTGAGAAGTACAGCAGAATCTCATTGTAGCGAGCACTGCAATAACGTAGGTATGAGGTCTTTTTGAATAACAGTCAAAAAATCACAAAAATATTCCATGAAAAACTGTAATATTACGAGTTGAAACATGTGTGGTGAGATTGGTTGAAGCAGGCTTGCGGCGGGACTCATGACCATGTGAAGCTCGCTTTTGTTATCTGTCTGCCGTAACTCCACTCCCTCGCCCCATCTCCTCGTTTCCAGAAGAACCCTGTGTTGCTCTCGTGTGTCACATTCTTCCACCGTTGCTTCTAACCTCCCTTTTTTCGAACCAAGCGCATCGTTCTATAAATAGAATACCGCCCTTTCTACCTTAACACAGTTTTCATTAATCAGTTCTGCTTTTAGGTAGTCGTTCACGGTCATTGTGCTGTCAACTGTGTTTGGTTTCACACAACTTGGCATATGTGGGTCGAACGTTATTGTTAAATGAAAAATAAATTTCATTTAAACATAACAGTTCAAGCAATAGCTGGAATCGAATACAGCTACAAATTAACAGATTTTCGCTGGTTTTTTTTCCATACTGTGGAATACCAATTAAAGATAGGGACACAAATACTACCACATTTTATTGCTGTACTATGACAAACTTAATTTGAATCCATTTTTATAAAGTTTTCTTGAATTTCTGCTGGTTTTGAGTAAGTCTTGCACCATGCAGGTTTTGTTAATTGAAAACATCTAATTTTCCAATGACTACCGTATTTACTGACATAATTCTCACACTGACACAATTCATGCACCTGAATTTTATGATGTATCGGTATCGGATTGGAGGAAAAAAATTTTCCTTTCATATATTTCATGCAGCATGTTTCTCTCAACGAGGCAAGTAATGCTAACGGACCCGTGCTTTGTTTGACCACGCCAGGGCACTGACCCTTCAAGGTCACTGGTCCCGTTAACGATTTCTGGCTGCCGTGCCGCGCTGCAAACATGTAAACAAAATCAGTCACTGAGTTTATTTGTATGCAGGTGGTTTTTTTAATGCGAAAGGAATAGTTTACATATATATTAATTTTTGTTTAGTACGAATGCATAATGGGTAAGTAAATATACCAGTGAAACTGCTGCATTAACACGTCAAGTAATTGTGTGTGCAGGGGAACACAGCAATCAAGAAGCGGGCTAAAAATACACAGTTTCTGAGTTTAATGTGCATGCCATGTTTTCCCAATACCGGGCTGCTGTTACGATGTGAACCGGACCTGTAACGGCAGTGGCGGGCGGGCGGCCGCCGGCCAGAATAATTGTGTAGCGACCGACAGCGGGATATGCAAGGATCTAGGTGCTCGCCCAGCTACATGCACACAGCAATTTTTCGCTGCTAGCCCTGGCACACGAGTGATTTCATTTTGAATATGTATCTTCATATCTATTATCAATAAATGAAGTGCTGTATTTTTTAAAAACGTATCCCCCGAAGTTCGCAAGGGATTACTTACAGTAGACCCCATTTCAATGTATACATGCACGTGTCTTGGCGATTTCTTGCATAATTCACGGATCCTAATTTTTGGCACTAAAATCCTGTAAAAAAGGTAAGAGAATTGTGCGTGCGGAGCTGTGACGAGCGAATTATCACTTGCAGGGCAGTGCTTCGGCGACTGAGTAAGCGATAGCGGGAAATGCTGTACAGGCTGAGGAACTGATTGTGGGACAATGCTGCGTAGGCCTAGGAACAAATTGCAGGCTGAGCTGCTATACTTACATGGCGCGGTCAGATTTTCCGCTCATTTTCACATAATCGGTTATCATATAACAGGATATTTTTATGTTATGGTGGTTGGAACACAATTTAAAAGCAATTTTGGGACGATTTTTAAGTAGTAGGCCTTACTGGGGATCAAAATCGGTCTAATTCAGCAATAGCGAGGACACACTTATAGTGAGGATCGAACCTGTAACCGTGACATCTCGCTATAACGGGACTCTACTGTAAAAAGATTGTTTCGCTGGCAACATCACCGAGTTAAAAGAAACAAAAGATTACGAAATGAAACTTGAGTTAACCAATAACAATCCTACACACATGCCCATACAGAATAAACCTGCAATTACATGAACAAATACAACAAATGCTTGATGCACATATAATAACGCCTTCTGATTCCCCTTACGCCGCGCCAAGCCTAGTTATAAAAAAATGCCAAGAAGGCATACATTTCTTAACAGATTTTCGACTTCTCAATCAGCACTTAAAAAGGTACAATAGCCCATCTCCAGAATAGAAGACATCATACACACACTTCAGAATTCCAAATACATTTCTTCCATTGACATGTTTTAGTGGATTCTATGCAATCCCAGCAAGGGAACAAGATAGGGAAAAACTCACCTTCAGCGTAGATGGCGTAGGTTTACACGGGTACGCTCATATACCAATGGGGCTAGACCACAAGCCCTAATTACTTCCAAAAATTTTGTAGATATTATGCTTGGGCCACTACACTGGAACAAGACCGTAGCCTATATCATTGATATTTTAATCATAGGCAACACATTTGCGGAACACCTACACAACATTAGTAAAGTCATGGACAGATTACACAAGTATAACGTAAAAATTAACACAAAAATGCCACTTCGCACAAGAAATAAAAATTCTCGGTCAGTACATCACACCGGGACGTGTCCAAACGGACCCTGAGAAAATCGAAAACATCAAACAGATGGCCCCGCCCAAAAACATAAAGCAGTCGCGAACATTTTTAGGACTAACTTCTTATCTACGAAGATACATTCTTAACTATGTCAAACTCGCCGAACTACTCACAAATCTTATAAAAGAATCAAAATAATTTCAATGGACACAAGCACAGCAACAGGCATTTGCGAACCTTAAATCAGCATTACTATAACACCCCCATCCTAGTGAAATTCCAGGAAAACAGACACACTACATTAGCCTGTGACGTGTCACAAACAGTCATAGGAGCCATCCATATGCAGGCAACACCAGGAAGAAGAAGAAAAAAAAAAAAAAAACGCACGCACGCGCACACACACACACACACACACACAAAACTTCGTTATCTATTTTAAACAATACTTATATGGGAGAAATCTACTATTGAAACTGATCACGCCAGCCAACGGTATTTAAAGATGATGGCCGAACACAATGTAAGGATCCAAAAGTTAGCTATAGCACTTGCAGAGTATGATTTCAAAGCGAAAATCGTCTGAGGGAAATTAAATACACTTGCTGATGTGACAAGTGGAATCCCAACAACAGGCAAAGCAGAAACAACGCAAATATCAGTAGAAATATTACACAATCAAAAAAGAATACATTACATGCACCTACTTTTACAAAGCTCTTGCTGAATCATTATTACAAAATCCCAATAAAGCCGAAGAAGTAAAACAAAGTATCGCAAAATACATAATTAACAATTGGCAAGAGAGTAAAACTTTTATTAAACCTGACCTCGGTACAAATGACAAAGTGCGCATAGCCAAAATAATAAACGAAGAATATTTACCCTTACAATCCACTGCAAAGATCACAACAACCTTATATCAGATAAATCTCGAAAGCAATATGGAAGGCCACAAGAAAAAATCAAACCTAAACGTATTGATCCACGTCTAAACTGCAAAATTCTCATTACAACAAACAATTTCACACCACACTATCACCCCATTTACATCCACGACCAAGAATACATTAAAGTCGAAGACGACACACATTTGCTACTAACACCCATTAACCAAACACAAACATCTCCATTCTTGGCAGAATATGCAAGAGACCCATATATTACACAACTAAAAACAGCCCTTACAGACCCACAAAATGCCACACCAAAATACACACATTTACCGTGAATATATGGTATCACAGGGAATGAAGAAATAAATCTTAAAGTACATACCACCATGGGGGAAAAACGGTTAACCCTCATACCGCAATAATACATCCCGGAAATTATTACAGCGCAGCACGATGCCCTATTAAGCGGAGGGCGTTTCGGCCAATTTAAAACAATAGAGAAAATAAAAAACCAGTATTACTTTGACACCATAGCCAAAGATGTAAAAGATTACATTAAAAACTAGGCATGTCAAAATATCAATTTTTCTCGGTTCCAACTGCAAAACCTTTCACTCGATTCCACCTCAATTCCGATACCATTAATTAGGATGTAGCAATTACAGGCTGTTCACGGTAAAGTGAGCACTTTTGAGGCCCTGGTTACTTTTTTATTTCAGCCATATTTTATCCTTTAACGACCTTTAAAAATTAATATTACCATGGAAGTACTAAACACCGCGTGTAGATTCCACCGCACTCTGAAATTAACGTCTAACGCTAAGATAAAAAATATTTATTGGCTGTTATTCCAAATGAGAGGGCTTTCAAAAGTGCTCACTTTACCGTGAACAGCCTATATCAACATGTGTGTACAGTCAATGTATCCTTTTGAAATTTTGTTGTATAGGTCAAATTTGACAGATACAAATATGAAGACAATTACAGGAAAGACTTTCTGGTCTGCTAAGTGAAGTTAATTTCCTATATTTATGTAACATTCAGACTTATCTAATTAGGCCTAACAAGTACATGTCATTATTTTTGATAAATCTATTATTTATTTGAAATTAATATAGTCACATTATTACACAAAAAAGTAATAAAAAGTTCTCAATTTCTCAATGCAATATTTTAGGTCAACTTATGAAGATAACCAATATGTACTGAAATACAAGTAACCTACCGGATATTTTACATTGCAGGGACACTGGATGACTTGCTGCTACACACATATTTGCCCAAAAGATCATCTGAATCATCATTATTGGTAATTTGCTTGTACTCATGTTTAATTGTTTTCTCAATCTGCTAGTTGTGCGACTAACCCCACCTCTTGGAAATTTCTACTGAACACAAACTGCAAAATGCGTAATTTGTCTAATTTACGTCAACTGAAAAATAATTCCACACGTGGTTAGACATTTTCTTCATGTCTAAGTAAATAAAATCCTCAGTCATAGAGTGATGTCGGAGTGAAGTGAGGGACCCAAATACTGACTATAGCCGTCTGCTAATTGACAGTCATCAAGATAAAAATGACTCGTTTAACCGTGAGTTTCGATTATCTGACTATCTCTTCCCCTGTATTATCGTGGATAGTGGAGGTTCTACTGTATTATCTAATTCTTTCATAGTCGAACCATCACTGAATGGTTAATTCCAGTCAAAGCATGCAAATTTGGTACAGGTTCAGCCTACTTGGAAAACCAAAGACCTGTTGCTGTGCAGTATAACCTCAAAAATCATGTGAAGGTGAATGAGGATTTGTTACAATTAACCGTTCAATTCTAGATTCTTAGATACCTGTAATAATTGAGGGTATCGAGGTATCGACTTTGACATACCTATTAAAAACTGTTCTACCTGTCAGGAAGTGAAACACACAAACCAAAAACCTATAGGCCTTATGACTCCTATTGAAGCACCGTCCTTATTCCACTCTTGAGGTCTCAATGCCAAAGGTCCCCTCCAAACAGCGGCATCCAGTAACAAATATACTCTTGACATGATGGAGTTTTTTTCGCATTACGTAATAGCTAAACCCATTCAAAGCAATTGACGCGAAAACCTGTGCCAAATTCATTAAAGAAGTCATACTTTGGCATGGGTGCCCCAAGTCAATCTTAACCGATCGTGGCACATCCTTTAATATTGACATGATTACTGAATTATTGCCCAATCTACAAATCAAAAAGTTATAGACAACAGCGTACAACCCAGCATGTAACGGGCTGACCGAGCAAGTATATAAAATATTGTCACAACAATTGACTGCCTGTGCGAACGAAGACCATGCACACTGGAATGAATAACTCCCATACATAGTCTTCAATTACAATTCTACAATTAATAGAAGTACTAAATTTTCACCATTCATTCTTTTACACGGTATTGAAACTGTCCAACCATGCCACATTATAGTGTACACATTTTTGCAGCGAGCTACTGACTGGGGTGACAGCTTCAGCAAACACGCAAACAAGCCTGCGTAAACTAATTTGCGTCACAGCAAAAACAGAAAATAATTTTTGACAGAAAATTTAGTCCAAACGACCTTAAAATAGGACAATTCGTATGGGTAAAAATTCACGCAAGACAGAAAGCTCTAAATTTTAAGTATCATGGGCCATACAGGATCCACGATATCCATCGAAATAAAGAAAAGGGAATACACACAAAAATTGACATGGTCAACACATGGAACATCAAACTTCCCTAATATTAGAAACTAATGACAGTATGTATGTTACAGGTTATTCGCCACTGACATGGGGATGACGGGAGTGGAGGTGCTGCTGCTAGCACTCCACATAGTGTTGGCATCCACTGGCGTACGCTTGTTCAAGACCCACAGCGGGGTTTATTTTAAACAGCTTTTGTCCGATATCTAATACGAAGAGACGATTCCCCTGGTATACATCCCACTGCTGCACCAACCGATTACGTCCAGCAACGTCGATGTGTGGTACCATCAGGCCTGTGCCACAAAGAACAGGACAGTTTGCAACAATGGAGACCAATTGCGCACATTCTTTAATGAAACGTCACAAAATATTGTACAAGAGTTAGTGTCAGAGATTGCATTATCCAATAAAATAACGTGGAATTACCTTCCTAGGAGATGTAACAACATGGTCACAACCAGTCACCTGAAATCACTTCTGACTAATGAGGAAACACTTGCATTGCAAATAAGTGACAGAAAATAATGCTATCACTTCAAACAACAGTCTACATATTATGATTCACAGCATGATGCAAATAAAGTCAGGTAGAAAACAAACTACAAAGTTGATTTTCTTAACAAAAAAATAGGATCCATGTCATGTCAAATAAGCAATCAGAATAGACACATAGAATCGTCTCTCATTCAATCGCAATTGTTAATTAGTATAGAGCATTAAAAGTTCATGGCAATTCTTTAGAACTACAACAGTCCCGTACAAATACAACAATGAAACGTGCATTGTAGGAACCCCAACAAACAATCGCCATTGATGTAATTACGAAAGAAACAAGAGAAATTTACGATACTCCAGAACAAGCCAAAGGCATATATTTTCTTTCCAAGCAATTAGTTGATAATCCACAAACCAATTGCTTAAAGGCCGCAAACTTCTTTAATGATATTAAAAGCCTATTAAAATATTGCGAATTTCAATGCGAGCCTGGTAATTCATTGTCAGTTCAAGCTATTCAACTGCACCAACTCTCCAGATGAATTAGTACTAAGATGCAGTAATAAAACTAAGCAAAATAATTCACTACCCCAAGGTAGGGATTATAGAAATCCAAGTACCGTGTGGATGCGAAATCACTTCCAACCAAGTCACTATCATTAAAGCAACACATATTTGTGATATAAAAAGCCCCAAACTAGCTATTTCGCACAACGTTGTCATTTTGTCAAACACACGTATTTTCCCTGTCAACGCTTATGCAAATGAGGCGTACATTCTATATTGTGAATAGTTAAGATCCTTACGCAAGATATGTGCTTATTACGCTTTTATATAATAAGCTTTTACATACTAAATATAAATTGATACAAAAAATATTATTTTGTAGTAAAGTTTATTACGGCTGTTCGACCACATCTTAGAAGTTCTACAAATTCTGTAACTACGTATATAGTTATTTTAATCTATTTTAGTTCATTTATAAATAAAAGCTTGGTTTTAAAAGGTGCACAAAGTATTTTCAACAATGTATAAATGACTTTGCCTCATCAGTGAACAAGCTTTGCAGCTTGTTTTCAACTGAGTTTTTATTGCTGCCACGCATCAAGAGAAAGAGACGTTTGTACAGTCTACTACGGCTCATGGATGGATGCTCCAGCCTGAAGATTGTACTGTTTGCCGGCCGAGCCACTGAGGTTATACATCCAAGACATTCTAGCAGCACAACATGCCGCCAGATGACTCTTACCAGTATGATTCACCACATCTCGATCTCCAAGCCAGCTGGTGATGTACACCTTCAGAAAGCTATGCTACAGCTTGCAACAGTCGTCTGTAGCCAATCAATATTTTTGAGTAGTCAGTTGCTGACTAATTAGCGCACTCTGCTGCCAACTCGTCCCCCTCCCTTGCCCTCCTTCAGCTACCACTCCTTTCCTCCCTCTATTCCCCATCCTGAAGATGTCTATATAAGCCCCTGCACTTCCCCTCCCTAGCCTTCTTAAGTAACTTGGGTTTGGTAACCTACACACTACTGTTAACTTTCCTTCAGTGATCAGGCTAGCCATGGTTCTGCGTAAGACATTGCTTCTAATACCGTAAGACGTCATGCCGGGCAATGAGTTCCTGGGCTACAATGCTGGCAAGCAAACAGCTGTGTTGACGACACATTGATTAAGAATGGGCATGACTTCAGCCACTATTATATTGGTTTTATCAGCAATTTACCGGTGAGTCAGGGCGGTCAGTCAGCATTTGCATTTTGGGGGTAAAGCTGAAATGTCACTTTTGCAAATATAGGAATGCCTTTGGGAGAGAAGTTGATTAGGAGTCAAGTAGCCCTCAGGTTTTCAGTGGCTTTTTAGTGTGTTTGTAGCATGTAAATAAATGAGGTCGTATTATGTAGCCTGTTTCGTTTGACTGCCTTGACTCGTTGACTGAGGCTCACCAGCGTTTGTCATCGCAGTGATTTCTAGTATTCAATATTTATTATAAATATCATTTGTTCTTTTGAATATCGGCCCCAATGGGTGTGATGAAATTGGCCAGGGAGACTCCATGTCGGAAAATGGTGGCTTTAATAGGGCAATGATTTGTCGCCCACTGTTTTTTGGTGTGGAATTTTGGCCTGTATGCCCTTGTTTTGATTGGGCTAGTATGGGGAGTGCCCGAACATTTAATGTTTTCCCGTTTCATAAACTGGATATTCGCAGATGTGGTGCCTTGGTAATAAAGAATAAAGTAAGTTAATTGTTTTACCATGCGATAAACAATAGTGAAAATGCAGATGCCCTTTTTTGAAACCAATTGGAAAATGGATCAAAATTTTGAAAACCCCTATGAATAAACTTCCTGTCAGTTGTGACGAGCTTTTAAATGTATATTGAGGGATAGAAAAGTATGATTATGGCGAGATAATTAATTGTATGTGCTCTCGTGAGCAGAGCTTTAAGGATAAAATTTTTTGTGATTTAAATATGGGCACTAGTGAAGTCAGACGCCCATTTGTATTTCATGCTGGTGCAATAATCTTGACTATTTTATTCATGAGTATGTTTGAAAATATATGTTTGAGAGGGTATGTTCATGTAAGCTCGGATAGTGCTCAACAGAAATGTTTTATAAGTCCGCTTAAGAGTGACTTTTGTTATGTTTTAATGGGGATCTTTTAAAAATGTGTGAGAATTATTTGGTGATCCTGCCCCATTGTGAATAATTTAAATGGAGTTCAGTGGGTAACTTTTTTTGCCACTTCAATACAATTGTACATTTCCAAGCTGTGGCTGACCACGCACTGTTTCATAAGAAGTGGGATCATTTTCAGGGTGTATTCTAATTTTATTGGAGATCCCTATGGTATTGCGGATTATCTAGTCAGCTGTGACAACATTAAACATGAGAGACTGAATTGCTTCAATATCCATTTTCTACTTATATTTCTATTCAGGTAATAGATAAATGTGTGATTTAGAATTCTTTGCCTCATCTACAGAATATTTGTGAATCAAGATAATATAAAGTTGAGGCAGTTGTGCATATGATATTAAAAGGTGCTGAGATAAGTAAAATAATTTTTGGCTCATTTATATAAATTGTACCTGAAGATAAATCAGAGGCTTTAATATTTCTAATCATATTTATATAAATAAATATTCAGCTTGTTTTATGATGTTCATTCTCTCTCATGGTGTATCACTATGTGAATAAGGAACCAAGTGTAATAAAAATGTATCATGACATTGATTTGTGAGATTGTTATATATTTATTACCTTGCACAACGGCACAAACTACCTCCTCTCCATCGACCACCCCTATCCAGCTGACTAAAGGGGAAGCACCAGCCAGAGTATAAATAGTGGGCCACAGCCCTAAAACGCCAGACTGCACCGGATCTTCACCGTATTCTTGCCGAATGTCCCTACGGAATCCAAGTAATTCTTTGACCAGTCTTCATTTTCTCCACCACAGCCCTTTCCGGCGATCTTGACTAGCCTGATTCCTACCTCTACCTGCCCTTCCTTCACTGCATTCATGCCAAAAGAACCTCCGCTCCTTGGTCTCCACCACAACTCGTAGCCAGACGCATCCATTTACCAATCTGATTAGTCTTCACAGCAAACTGTGCCATAGATCCAACCATGGCCAACGTCGTCTACACACCTAGACACAGCGGCCTCTTTTGGGCAAACTGGTGGTGGTGGTGGTGGTGGTGGTGGTGCTGCTGCTCCTACCACCACCACTACTGCTACTACTTCAAGATAGTTCATAACGCTCGTTACCCTGCCATTATTAGCTTAGGACCAGGCTTTGCACAGGTTCAGCTTCCATAAGCTCTTACTGATATCAGGAGGTAGTGTGACACCACACTGTTTACTTCCTATAAAAAGAAATACTAAACAGAGTATCTTTCCAGTAGTTGTAATTCCTCTCTCAGTGGACTCCACTCTGTCCATGAAATTGCAGTTGACTGGGGAAGTTATTCAATCACAGCATACAGCAATAGAGTACCCACAGGCACATTGGACAGCCACCTTCTCTGTGCACCACGGTAGGTAGAATGTTAGAGCCCCGACACTAGGTACTTAGTCTCTTGAGGCCAGTTTGCCTGCTCAGTGGCTACTCTCTTCATTGCGCCCACAAAGTTTCTGCCTTGCCTATTGTCCTCCTAAACTACACATAAAAAAACCTGTACATGGATATGAACATTTACTCACATCCATGTCAAAGATTTCTTCCTGCTTTCAGTAGTTTAGGTCAAGGTTTTTACTATGTATTATGAAGTCTCTGGGCTAGGCAACAGTCATAAATACATAGCAGGTGTGTGTGATTAAACACTGGTGACCTTGATGACAGGAGTGGACAGTTGTGTGCTAGTGGAGTCGTGCAGTAGTGGCAAAGTGAATTGCAACAGTTAGCAATCACAATACTGTAAATGCAAAATATTTATTCGTTGGCCTATTTCCTTCAAATTATTAAATTTTTTTAAACCAAATATTTCTACTGTTCCCCGAAAAAAACGGTTTGTACTATGAGACTGTTGTTATTCCTTGGGCTGTAGTGTCGAGAGTCAAATGAATTTTATTTGAGAGGTGAATGACTGATCGGATCTTAATTTTTGACATACAATAAAACCCCTCCATTACGACCCCATTTATTATGACCACTACTCTATTACGACCCAATCCCGAGGAACGATGAAAAGTTTGGACTGAAAAAGTCGAACATTTGAGGCATTTCTAAAAATAGATACAGTAATCCCTTGCCAACCACGGTATCTTCAACCGCTGTTTCAGTTATGCGCGGATTTGTTTTGTAGACGTTTTCTCCAACGGCGGTACTAGTTTCTATTATCCGCGGTTTTCAGGCTATGAAAAACTAGCCCTTACTGATGTTAGTGGTCATGCATTTCTCAAGCTATAGGCTGTTCATGGTAAAGTGAGCACTTTTGACGGCCTTGTTACTTTTTCCTTTCAGGCATTTTTCTATCCTTTAAACATCTTTTAAAATAAATATTGCCATGTAAGTAATAAACACAGTGTGTATATTCCACTGTACTCAGAAGATAACGTCTAAGGCTAAAGTAAAACATACTTATTAACTATTATTCCAAATGAGAGGGCTTTCAAAAGTGCTCACATTACCGTGAATGGCCTTTACCATCATAGACTTTGACATTGGTTGTCTCAAGCAGCACGAAGCAATAAATTACTTAATGCCAGAAGGGGACACTGGTGTATTGCCTGCGGTAAAATGGGGGGGAGGAAGGAAGTTGCAGGCCGGGTCAGTGAGGATTCTTTGTCCTAGTCACAGGCCACTGCCTCTGCCTTTTCCCTCCCTATCTTTTTTCCCTTCCATTATCCCTCCTCTTTTGCTATAAAACAGTGGCACATTACAAAGACTAGTTTCTTAATCTGTGTATGTATGATAACTTCAAATTTAATTCAGTGCCCTTATTTTTAATTATAATTTTTAAGTTTACGTGTGCCTACGCCTACGTAATATGCTAATTTCCTTATGGTGGGCAATTGTTTTTTTTTTTTGTGGAGTCAATTTTATATGTAAAGTGAATAAAGATAAGTGTGTGCAAATAAAATGTGTTCTAATTCTACCGGTACCATATTATGGCAAGTGAGGCCGTGTGCGTGTATAGGCAACATCAAAAATTTTTCATGAAAAATTTGGGATAGTTAATTCAAGTAGCCGCACTAAGTATTTATTTTCCCATAAACATTGTTGCGCCTCATCGTGCCAGTGCAGAGGCTAACACGCTGCCTAGATTTCAAATAAATTCAACACAGTGACATGAATCACATCTAGCAGCATGTTTTCCCAACACCGGGCTGCTGTTTGGAAGTGAACCGGCCCTGTAACGACAGCAGAGGCGGCGAGCGAGTGGCCGCCGCCTGCCATCTTGTAGCAACCGACAGCTGCCCAGTCCGAGGATCTAGGGCCGAGCTTCAGCAGCAAACTGCCACGCCCGTGTCCAGCTATGCTGCAGAGGATCTAGGCGCTCACCCATCTATGTACATGGCTGTCGGCCAGACCAAAGCAAGAGCATGGCACGCACCCACGTATTCCACACCACCACCTAAACTTTTTGCACGCTACGTGCCTCATAGCATTGTATGACCCACAGACCTGCATAATAGATTTTTAATAATAACTGGATATTATAATAATACATAATCTAATCTTTTCACACAGTTTCAATGGCCTTCTTTTTTACGACAAGGGGTGGTCCAATATGTCTTTCTTGGGTATCAAACTAATCAGGAGACATCCAGCTTTTAAAATATACATATATATTTAATTTAAAAAGTTTTTTTTTTGTGCTAGAGACGATTGAGTACACTTCATACCAAAAATGGCAAGTTTGAGGGGCATAGGGGTTAGGGGTGGGTCAAAATCGGCCCAAAATCTTCCAACTTTTTATTACACCCCCCCCCCCCCCATTTTGACCCTATTCTCAGGAACCATGAGGGGTCGTAATAGAGACACTCTACTGTACTCTATTGCATAACTTTCTTTTGTAATATTAAAAAAACATAATATAACAAGTGTCAATTTTGTTTAATTAGTTTATATAATTGCACTTTTATTAGAAAATCTTATTTCATGATTCCATTTCACCTGTACCAGCCATGCTAATCGTTTGTTCATCGTCTGGCCATACTGCAACCACAAAGTTACACTATATTTTTACTGCAGCATACAACAAGATATTGTATATTTAACTACCACCATATTTCCATGTGTAAAAATTGAGAGTTACCATGCCACAAATCTAATATATATCAGCTTGTTAAGTTGCCATTGCTTCAACTACGCAACCACTACTGTGTGAAGAAATGAATTACTAACCGGATCAGTTGCATCCTTGACACGGTTGGCTTCATTCAGATGTTCTACGACTTCTTTTAAGTCTTCCGTCATCTGCTTCAGCTGCGTGTCTATGTTCTCAGCCAATTGGTACCTGCAACACAACGTTTACATATGTCCCAAATCAGAAGCATTACATGTCTAGTTTTCTCACCATTGAAGACATAATGCCCTACAGCAGTGTTTTGACCAGTATATATGTGACTACTCCATTTTCGTGTGTTAGTGACGGTCTGTGCGTGTACTGGACAGATTTGATGAGTCTACTGAATTTTTGCCACATGCTTGACACGTTTATTATTTTAATTTCCAGTACAGCCATTTCTCATGGTTTTCACAGTTGGCAATCCTAGTCTGCCGAGAGCAGTCAGTTGTTCGTGAAGCATCATGGTGGTGAGTAGTGTCAATCAGGCAGCCTCACTTCCATTAAATGTTTTAATTTCGCATCCCAAGTAATTAAAATACTGTCCCTTTTTGTCTTCGTAGCAATAACATTTTTGGCCCATCGGGACCAGATTATTCCAGTATTTGTGCTTAGTATTTACGATTTCACAATTTATCGCGCCTCGTGTTTGTGGTTTCGTATCATCGTGGCTGGATATATCCGGTATTTTTGCGTATTTACAATTTTGCAACTAACCGTACCTTGTGTTTGTTGTTTCTCATCAACATGGCTGGATATTTGCCCACTAAAAACATTTTTCAGTGAATATGACTCATAACGTCTTTTTCAGTAATGGAGATTTAACGACTTCGCATCATCCCTAGATAAGTTTATTGCAGTGTTGGAAGTTACTTCGTCTCATTAGAATGTGAGATTGTTCTATTCACCAGCTTGATGCAACAATGCTTAAAGGCAACGAGTTCTTTCACTGCCTGCTAGATAGCTCTAGTAGTAATTATAGTTTTTCTTTTGTTTGCATCTACTTCGAGTCGGCCGATGACATCACAGAGGCAAGCCATGCATTTGCACCCCCCACTTTGCGACCACCCATTCCCCTAGTGGCACGAGCCAATCAGTATAGAGTGTGGCAGCGGCCTGAAATTGGTATAAAAGGAGAGACAGCCTACGTCTCTACAGCAGTCTTCATTCCCAGCACCTGATGTTCAGATCCCGACCAGATTGAACTAATTTCTTCCTAGCCCTTGCCGCTCAGGAACTGACCCATTTACGTTAGTCTCCAGCACCCGTTGCTCGGACACTACATCCGCTTACGTTGCTTAAGCTATGCTTGCGATAGGGTTATGTTACGTTAGTTAGGAGCTCTCCCAGCTACGTACCCCGCAAATCCTGCAGTTATGACGTATCTTTAGTGGACCCATCCTTACAGTATTTCTTAAGACTAATTCTGTCACATCCTTGCTTAGTTCACTCAGGTGCATGTCAGAGATTTACGTTACATCGTTCTACGTATCAAACAGGTACAACAATGCAAGAGTTAGTTGCTTATACATTCAGCATCATAACCTGCATTCCCTTGGTCGTACGCCGGTCACTTCTACCGGATATCCTAACTGGTAGCTTTCCAGCTATCCACACCATTGACCAGGAGCTAAGATACATTGAACAAGTGTTTATTTCCTTTACTGGAGTAAAAAGTGAGCCCCCTTTAATTTGAGTACTTTTCCTGTAGACTTAGCACCTTTCCGTAGTTACCTTCCTGTAACAGGTTTGCAGGTGATCCCAGGGAATTTAAACTCAATTGAATGAAACACTAGGTTTTTCCACACATGTACTAGTTTTGGCCGTCCTTCCCATTAACCCCTTGGGATTGAAGGAAAGGAGGAGCCACACAGGTACACTGTCCTGGAAACAGCTTTTCGGCTTGGTGTTCGCAGGCCCCTCCCCCGTGGCATTTGCCGAGAGTGTCTGCCGTTCCTTCAGTTGGGAAGACTGAGACAGGGCCACACACCCGTGTGTGTTTTTGGACGAGGTGAGGCCTAACTTCCCTCGTGGACCGTAGTCTCTGACAGACTTGGGAACAAAGTGTCTGCCCATCCCCTGCCCGCACGCAGTGCTCCACATAATACTACACAAGGAGCCTGCAGATGTGTTACAGTAGCAGTAGGGTAAATCCATTTCCCAATGCCCTATTCTCAGAGAAAGGGTCTCAAAGTAAAGGTGCACCAGATCCTCTCAGCATGTGGTCGAACGCACAAGTATCAGTCCTCCCTGGTCAAACAGATAGCTAACTTAGCACCTCGAACTCAGGCGCAAGCACTTTGCCAACTTCAAGACCCAGTGGAAATAGCTGTTCCAAGGGATTTCTTCCATCCACCAGAGAAGATTGGCCACAGCAAGTACCCTTGTTGGGTCGCAGAGCATCTAAGTCACCCTGATCAGCCACCAACGCCAGTCGTCACTTACTTAGTACCAGCAATACTGCAACCTACTCCTCCACCTAATCCTCAGGTCCAGTAGCCACTCTGCACCAGCAACACACAGTCCAAACTCCGCTCCCATACACCGTTGTCGCCCAGGTATAACCAAAGCAGTAGCAGCACCTAAACGCAGTATTATGTTGCCCACACCTAATTACATGCAGTGCCACATAGCCACAAAGCTGGTTTTGTACAACAGGAAGGCACCTGCATCCAGGCAGAACTGAACCCCCGCACACATAGAAGTACCTGGCTCAATTTCTAGCCAAAAAGATGGGGACGTCTTCTGCAAAGACAAGATAATGAGTATTTATTCCCAGTACGTCACGCGTCAACAGCAACTTTTTTTATTGTTGTGTCGCCTTTGTTTGGGCTGTGATAAGTGATCTGTGACTTGTGACCCCTTCAAGTGAACGGATCCTGTAAAAAAAAAAAAAAAAAAAAAAAAAAAAAAAAAAAAAAACACCCATGACCCATTCGTTCACTATATGAAAGACTTCAAAGACCATTTTCTTCATTTAGCTTTGAGCTTCTCGCCCTTTGTTTTGTGAGTGCGGGACTGTGTGACAAAGTTGCTTTGCAATGTGAACTCTTATCCGGTGTACGCACCTTATTTCTCTCTAGCCATGACTGATGCTTTAGCTGCAGCCTTGCAGCTGAGGTCAGCAAAAGGGCGAGTTTAAGCATACGTATGATCTCTCAAAGTTAGTTAGCACTGACCAGGCTAAGGTGAAGCTACTTCTTGCAAGCATCATAGACCTTCCCAGATTAAAGCAAGCTTACGATTTTGACTACACACAGCGGAAGCTTCGTTGGACACTATCAATGATTTTGATAGTGAACATCACCTTCAGCGGATGACTACATTTGAGGAGTAGTACTACACTATGATGACCACCGCAGAAGCCCTGGCCTAAAATACCACACACTAACTTTGATGGCACCCTACAGCAATGGCTAAACTTTCCCAATATGTTCGTAACATTAGTTTCCAATAATCCAAGCATGTCTGCAGTAGAAAAGCCAGCATAACTGAAGGGTGCTGTTGGTAGTGAACCCTTTAAGATAATTCAGTCCCTGTCATTATCTGATGCTAACTTTGAGGTTGCATGGAGACTGCTAAGTATCACTATGAGAATAAGCGGTTCACTATGTAGGCTCATGTTAAGGCATTTTTACAAGCACTCTCTGCTTATGGCAATTCGCCAAGGTCTTTACGTAACCTGTTGACAGCTTTGGGGGTTCCTGTGGGGCAATGGGGTCTGATCCTCCTCCTCATATTGTGTAAACAACTTGACTCCAAACTACAGTTCTGGATCTTGTCAGACAAAGATGCCATCACCTGCCGTTTATGGTATTGTATCCACTGTTTTAGACAGAAACCTTCTCCTAGTAAACCTTATATGGGAGATCTTCCAGCCATGAGGGTACAACAAATCATCGCAAGCACAGAAGTTGACAATGCTGGCATTTCATGATCAAACTTGTTCCAGTGCGCAGGGCAGCAATCTTGAAAGCCTATCTCTGCACTTTTGTGTGCTATGCCACCAAGGTAGTTCATGTTGAATTGGCTTCTAATGTGTCCACGGAAGTGTTCCTGGAGAGTGGGCAGCACGTCTAATATGATCCACTGGACCACTGTAATTGATAAGTATTTAATTTGCAGATATGCATGTGTGGAAACACTGATTACTGTTTAGCATACATAATCCACTGTATTTTTTAAAGTTCAGTTCGAGCTCAGTTTGAGTTAGACGAACAATAGCATAATCCGGTTCGAGTTTGGTTCATGTACAAATTTAAAGGTTCGGTTCAATAAAAATATTCTAGATTAAGTTCTAGTTCGGTTTGGTTCCAAAATCTGGGTTCATCCCACCTCTAGTATAAATGTTTTCTTGCTAGACGAGGTAGGTCTACCAACATTTACTCTGACTGCGGCACTAATTTTATTGGGGCATACAATAGTTTGCAGGAACTCAGGCAGCTGGTTTCATCTTCTCATCAACAGATGGTAACGGACACATTGTTCCAACTTGGTGTCAACTGGTACTTCAAACCCCTGCTGCTCCTCACTTCAAAGGCCTTTGGGAGGCTGGAGTTAAATCCTTATGTCCCATCATCTCCACAAGGTTATTGAGTAGCAGGTTTTAATGTTTGAAGAGTTATATGTATGTACGAGTCCAGGTGGAAGTGATGTTGAATTCCAGGCCATTGTGCCCTTTGTGTTGTGATCCCAATGATTACAGTGCCCTTACATCTGGCCATTTCCTGACATTTGAACCCTTGATTACTCTGCCTGAACCTGGCTTCAGGTACGTCCCCATCAATCGCCTGCACCGATGGCAGCTTGTAGAGCAACTGCAACAGGATTTTTGGCATCGCTGGCACTGCAATCACCTGTATACTCTACAACAGAGACAGAAGTGGCATGACAAAGGACCTGAGCTTGCTGCCAATCAACTCGTGCTACTCAAAGAAGAAAGGCTTCCACCTCTACTGTGGCATTTAGGGCGAAAAGGTCCTTGGGGTTTTCGGGTGTGACTAGTATCTGTAAACAGTGCAATGCCTGAGTTTGACACTTTGGTGTGAACTGATTGAGCGAGATGATGAGGGAGGGTGTTAGCTCTTGCAAGCGCCCAGAGGCAGTTAGCACCTGTTTTGACTTTCTCTTGGATACCACTCCAACGGGAGTAAGGCACTTGGATTAAAACACACACTCACATCCATGAAGTGACTGCAGGTGACATGCAGTCCTACCAGGTCTAACACCACATGAAACGTCTGCCGACTCAACAGGCACCCAATCTCAGTACTGTGCCTGAACGTGGTGAACACAGAGTCACACCTCGTCGTTGACAGTCCCTGCATGTGGTTGAGGGTCATATGTAGGGACGGTCTCTCCAGACTCAGAACACACTAACTCCGGAACCTAAACGCAGTGGAGGAGTATGTGCTACTAAGCAGGCAAGCCGGCCTCACAAGACAGAGTACCTAGTGTCTACCATTCTGGACTCCGTGGAGCACAGAATGGGTGGCCTTCCAAGGAGCGTGTGTGGATACTCTATTGTTGGGTATGGCTCATCTGAGTAATTTCCCAGGTCACCTGCAAAACCCTTACGTGGTGTGAGGTACACTGGGAGAGGTTCTACGTCTAAGGGAAAGAATACCGCCGAGTCGGTAAAACTGCTGTTTATTCAGTTTGACGGGAAATAAACAGGTGGTGTCGCACTACCTCCTAACGCTGGCAAGAGCTTAAGGAAGCTTAACCCTACGGTATACTGTATGAATGGCCACAGAGCAGACACCAAACAAGCCATAGCTGGTCACATCAATAACCTCCAAGACACACCAGTTGCAGCACATGCAGCATCACACAACAAAGATTTTGATTCCTGCTACAGTACCAGTGTTGTAAGAGCCCTATGATCTTCCAGCAATAGCTCAGAACTCAGATGCTGGAACTTAACTCACCAATTTATAACAAAATCCAGCCAGCTGCCAGGCATCAACATAAGATAATCACAGCTCCTAACCACACTCATTAGCTATTCTGGCAAATTTTAAATTTTCCAGCATTGCCCTAGTTCGCGACCCAGCCGCTAGGTTTACTAATAACAGCGCCCTTCCACCATACTGCAGTGTCCTACAACACGCCGCTAGATGAAGCTGGTTTAGCTAGTGAAATGTCATGATCGTGCCGACGAACGACATCTTTCACAATATTAATAAACGGCTGCTACTCATCAGTGCAACTACATCCCTGGCAATTGTCTACAGAGTTGAGTTACCGCCGCTGCTACCTATAAGATTGTTGCATCTACTGGACTGGGACAGATGCCCCTTCCACTTATCATCGGAGCTGACGGAGCCAGCAGGAGACCGGATTTGCTTATTTTGAACCTACACTCAGAACATATCAGAACATCCTTGGAAGGCCACCCATTCTCTGCCCCGTGCAATGAACAGTAAAGCCACAACACTAGGATACCGTCCCCTGGAAAGTGGTTTGCCAGCGTGAAGTGGCCCCCGCCTCACCCCTCACTCTGTGGGTCCAAGGAGGGGAACTTCTTCGAGTGTGGGGAGACCAGTGACCACTGGACACTCACCTCACCACTATTGGAACGCCACCTGTTCCTTGCACCCAGGTGGGCGGAACAGTAGCGCCACGACACTAGGTACGCTCCTGGTGGGATCGACTTGCCAGCTGGGTGGACTACTCTCACTTCGTAGGGCCGAGAGGATTTACACTCCGGTGCAAGGGAGACCAACCCCATTGGATTAACACCATGCAGTTCCTGCAACCAACACTTTGCAGCTCGAATCTTCCTCACTTGCTGATCTATTTGGGCCACCGACCTGTGTTGCAGAAGGATGCCATCCTATAGTGCAGGAAGTACTGTTCAGCAAAGGTTCCACCAGCACACCAGAATCAACACCCAGCACCTCACATGCAAACCCTACCTCCCAGTCCAGTGTCACCCGGACCATGGAAACAGGGGCAGAGAAACAACCCGCAGGACAGACACGCCGTCCCACTGTGTCACCACCAAAGCATACACAATGCAGGGTGAAACTCACCGAACCAGACTTTGTGTTAAGTCGACCGCCTACTAGGCTAGTACTGTACTCCGGTCGGGCACCAGTGCCCGGAGACGAGTAATTGTTCAGACACTCAACTCTTCTGGGGTCCCATAAGAAACTAAGAGACAAGGGCAGCCAATCAGCTGGGTCTGTCACGAGTCAGCGCATCCGCAAGGAAAATGTGTCGTCCTTTGTGTGTGTGCGCCTGTCGGCAAGTACTACACTGAGTACTTGAATTCCTATCCTTTTATATATTTTTTGGTAGCCCAGCAACCTTACATAACAAATTAAGCTTAAAATTAGTTTACAGGAAAAGCTGTATTTCCAGTTAGAATTTACAAATTACACATTACTTGTTTATTTATCTTATCAAATTGAGCCCTAAAAGTGACTTTCAGAATAAGCTGTATTTCCACGTGATGCAACTACAGTTGTGTCACATGTTTGTCCTGTCCCTGTACTTTCATTTGGCAAATACCAGTCTGACAATGTCTGTTATTATGTCTATTATTCGTATACAGGACTGTAATTATCTCACTACAAAAAGTAAGTTGTCTCCAATGTTAACGTTTCTGTAATTGGTTGGCAACAAAGGAGGTCGCAGATAGCTTACAGTTTTATTAATATTGGTTAATGTTTCAATGAAATAACCTGCGGTTTTTCTGCAAAAGGCAACCAAAACTCAAATTTTGGATAGGGGAAAAATAATTAATCTCAAATGTTACCGTTTTTGCAAATGATTGGTGATAAGGGAGATTGCATATACCTTTCTGTGGTTTCGTACAATTTGGAAGACGCCTGATTTATATATATATATATATATATATATATATATATATATGTGTGTGTGTGTGTGTGTGGTGTTTCATGGAAATATCCTCTGGTGTTTCTACAAAAGATCATCAAAAATTTAATTTTCGCTGGCCAAAAAGTATGCTGTATCCAATGTTACCTTTTTTTAATTGCTGGGGGACAAAGGAGGCTGCAGGTCTGTGGTATAATTATTCTTTTTGGAAGATGTCTGACAACTGAATTAAATTAGTTGCATGTAAAAATCATATTGATATGATGCTAGAGATTATTGAACTTTCACTTACAATACTTGGTGAATTCTCGTGCCACTCAATGTTTTTAACGTTTTGGAAGATCCGGAGAGATTAGGTAACACCTATTCTCAGGTATCGTATTTTTCATAAGATAACTGCCAATTAAAATAAATTTATATTTAATTTAAAATACATACATGCATATCTGCCAACTTATCAAATCCTCAATACTAAAACTTTTGAAAATTTATATTTTAACGTAAACTGGACGTGGCATTTTTCGATAAACCTACATTACTTTAAAGAAAATTTCTTCCACATAGGCCTATTTTCTTACATGTTAACCGTAAATTACAAAATACATACGAAGTAGAAGTTTAAAATTCTTATGGTCAAGACTTCTTTAAAATTACAGAAAATGCAGTTTTCACAATTATAGATTAACTCTGCAAGAATGGGTATATGCCAACCTGAAGTTTAAGGAAAATTTCTTTGTAAGAAAGTGAAAAATTATTGTCAAATTGTTTACTAAACTAGGCCTACTTATTAATAATATGTTTTCTTTTAATTAAAAAAAAAAAACCACAGCTTAGTGTGCAATGAGAAATAATACTAACAGTAAACATTTACACATTACAAGCCTTACCTTCACAGCAACTTTCCTTTCAATCAACTTCAGTTATTCAAATAAACCCTACCTCCCAGTCGAGTGTCACCCGGACCATGGAAACAGGGGCTGTTGTTGAATGTTATTTACAACACACTGTATCACATATTATTTAAAACAACCAAACTTAAAACAACAGTTCAAAATTTAATCCTAATTAATACTGTTGACTGGCCATCATATACTTTTTTGACACATCCAAATTAGGAAACGTCTTTTTGAACATAGGCTCGGCATGGTGTGCTACAATTATTGGAATGTTCTGTTGAACTAGAAAAGACGTGAAATAGCATTCCACTCCTGTAAAACACTACCATCAGAACTTTTGACAAAGAACTGTCCAATTTCAAATGAATAAAACCGCCTTTCACATTCTAAATGTGTTTTCCGCAATTCACGTGGTTGAAAACACATTTTCTGCTGCCTTGTGCAATGTTTACATCGCGCCTACAAACACAGCAAATCGCGAACTTCTCTCCTTTGTTAGACTTTAATATACACGGAAATTCTTCAGTGTACTCTTTCCAAAATAATCAGAAAATAGGTTTTCTTACGTTTTCCACTCATTTTGCCAATTACTACGCGACACGACATTGTAAAAAATATGCAAATACAATACGAATGTGGCCGACTAGTAAACACAAGCACTGTGTGATGCAAAATGGCGAGATACGAGTATTGAACACTTCATAAAAATATGACTTTAGCGCTGTGTACGACTTCAATCAGCCAATAACATTCCGCGATTAGCTACCAGATTTTTTGTTACAGTGACTCATCTCTATTGTGCTATCTATGGCGATCAAAAGAAAAATTCGTAAACAAACAAAACAAAAGTGTTACGAGCTTATAATGAACAAAAAAACTGCAAAACTTTAGCCTTTTTCCGTAAACCAGTAAACACACTATAAAATCTGTACATTTTACGGACAAACTGTAAAAGTTGGCAGGTATATACATGTCATTTTCACGCTACAAATGGCTGAACACACTTCACGCAAAAATCGAAAATTCTGGTGCGTGTGTGTGGATGTACCCCCTCCACATGTACACATGCATGCATACACACGTCCCCTTCTACATGCACAAATGCGTAAACATAAACACACACACAAAGAAAGGATTTTATCCTTTTAAACCATATGAGCTCGTCATGTAAACAGTTGAGTCACAGTGGTGCAAGAAAATCAACACTTCGCCTGTTTCTTGAAACCAACAAACTTAAACTTAGAAATGTAAATTATATTTGCATTGCTTCAAGGCAGATGCCAGTTGGAAAATGGTGGAACAAGCCTTTTATGAAACAGTGAACATGTGTAGATAATATAATATAACATTTCACTTGAGTAAATGCACTAAAATGGTACCTAAAACCAACCATGCTTAATGAAAGCAAACACAAATGATTAACTTCCGATAAAATATTCCGACAACACCAGCATGGTACTTGTATAAACATGATGAAAAAATAAAAGTGCATGCACAATGGCATTCACTGGGCTGGAAACATGTCACTGATAGTTAACTTTCGAAATACTCCAGCATAATTGATAAACATGATTTTAAAGCCAGTTTACTAAAAGCCAAAAATAGTTGCATATTGCTATAAAACATGATTTAAACCATAAATGTTTGTATAATTAAAATTTTAAATTAAACTTAATTTTGAGTATGTACAAGTATTTTCTTCCAAGTCATCATCAATATCACCAATATTACAACATACATCCCACACCAATTCTATAGCTGATACAATACCTACTTTGCAAATGAGGGCATTTATTGTTTACTATTGTGTAGGTTAGCCACATTGTCAAATTTTACCTTAGTTATATCAAATGGACAGTACCATAAAAACTGCGTAAAGATTAATACAAATGAGTTGCCAATGAAAAACTGCACACCAGTTGAGCACCTTGCATTAAGAGGTGATGAACAAGTGTAAGTGAGTAAGAGTAGATCTTTTTGCTCACATGCGTCAAGGTCTCAAACGCACAAAATAGCTGCAGGCAAATTGAATCCTAAATACATACGACATATATGAACTGCACAGCTCACTCTTGATCATACTGCCTTTACAATTGGAGATAATTCAAAACTCCAAGTAAAATCTTGATTGCTTTTACTTTAATTACAATAAAATATAACACACAGAACTAGTAGCTAGGGCAATCAGCAGCCAGGAAGAAAGTGGCTAAGGTGGGTATTAAAGAACCATCCGGTCACTTTCATGAGGTGATGTAAGAAAACTGTGGCAAATAAAATGAGGATGGTCAGAGCACAAGAACTGCTCCCTCATCCTCCTGCATAGTGATATACTGACGTGCGCTCCCTCTCAGGGTCGGCAGCGGGGGATGGCAGCAGCTGCTTCTCAAGTGGGCCAAGGCAATCCTCCAGGTCACGCTGCTGAGCCAGGATGAAGTCCAGCTCGTGATCAAGCTGCTGCTGCTCCAGCTTCACTCGCTCCACTGCACTGTTCAGACTAACTATCTGCACAACACACAACACACACTTCACACTCTAAACTAACAGCAGTCACTGTCTGGCCACAGCAGAATTGTAGTAGCCACATCACTCACTTCCCACCACTGCTAACTGGGCTCGATATGCACATCACTTACACTGTAGTTGGGTTTTATCATGGTACTCCCACTTCCACCACCATTGCATTTTGTAAAATTTCCACTCACACATTGCATCACCTCATCCAATCTCCAAGCTTACACTCTTCATGGCCACCTCCCATATGTATGCCACAGTTACCAACTTAATTATAACTGAAAAATTCCCTTACTTTACCCTGATTTCCAGAGAAAAATTTTTCCTCCTGACCTTTTGTTTAAGGTATTTTTCTGTTACAATACACTCCTTTACAATATAGCATACTTCTGAAGAAAGATAACTACATACTCACATCTTAAATCACACTGCAACTGAAAAAAACCCTTCACAAAAATTGCAAAGAAAAACAGAATATTTCATCCACAATCATTGAAACTGTGACGCATGACTTATCCGGGAGTGAAATACTTGCACATTGTGGAGGCATGGTGCTTTTTGTGTAGGTGCTAGACCGGTGCTCCTATATGCTGGAGGTCTAGTCCTGACGGGGCACTGATGCTCTTCCATTATACATACAGGATTGGCCTAGTTGCTTTCCAGCAGGGCACAAAGTATGGTTTGGACCAATGCGATCTCCTTATACCTGCACGTGGCCTGAAAATGCCATTTGTTTGCCGGCTTTCTTCAGAGTCAAGCAGCTCCGGCAGTTCGCTCTACCACTCTTGGTGCTAGAGCTCTCTACCGAGCCTAAGCATCTTCAAGACCTACCAGTCAGTTGTTTGTCGGCTCTTCTTAGAGCCACACAGCCTTGACAGCCTGCTCCTACACCTCATGTGCTGCAGCTCTCTGTTGACCTTGTCTGCCAGACAACCAGCTTTTCAACAGCCACCCCAACGCCTTGCAGACCTCCCAGAGAATCTCTACCAGCCGACTACGACAAAGTCGTAAACCCCTCCTGCCGCTTACTACTGATAATGGCAAACTCCGCTGCCCTTCACGAAGTGGGCCCCCTAAGTCCTTTCAGGACACAGAACAGAATAAATAGGGAAAGTTATCTAGATAACCAGTCGATTCTGCCTTCCAGTCTAGAACCAGGTCCCCTTCACCTGGCACTTATGTAGTTTAGCACTTCCGGTCAGCTTGAGGTAGTCAGGAAGTAGTACGAGCCACCGTGTATTACTCTCAGGAATAAAACACGAGTTCTCTCTTACTTTTGATTTTCCTTTCCTTAGGTGACTGAACTACACCCTGTAAACACCACACCCATCAGAGAGAAGCAGGAGACCTGGTTTTCCACTGATTTTACCGCATCTAGTGTAGGTCTGCGAGCTCCCCTTTAGGGACACTTATGTCGAAACAACACACATGCTCAGCGGCCACCCGTTCTGTGCACCTCGGTGTACCGAAAGGCAGAGTCACAACCACTAGAAAGACAAACCATACGGAGAACCAGGCCAGTTTAAACAACATCCACCACACTGGTGTTTCGCCGGAGGGAGTACGTGATGATCTGGGGGTCAGACCTCCTTTGGTTCCACACACACAGTTGAAGTCTGACGACTCCTAGAAAACCCACCTCTCCAAGCATTGCGCCGTTTGTGTCGCCAGTTGAGGATAGGGTACATCTTGGCGTTGGCTCGGCTTAGGCCGAACACTGTAGTGAGGGCCAATTGTCGCCTGCTCTTCTCTCGCGAGGCCGGTAGTAGTACCCCTCCAAGCCTCACACCAAAATAGGTGGGAAGGAATTGCAGGAGAGAAAGACCATGTTAGCTTACAAAGCTGCCTGGAGATGCACCCCAGCCACTTTGGCATTCTGCCAAAATAACCCCCGGGACCGAGCTCAACGCCGCCCATCAGCTAGAGAGGCCTCACCTCCTGGCTTACCCCCCCTTTCTGCTCACAGGCCCCAAGAAGATGCCAAGGACCCTCCACCCGATCGTCGCAGCAATGCATTGAGGGGAAAAGACGTCGATGGGTATTGTAAACCCTTGGTTCACGGGATCAAGGAGCACCAACCCGGTGAGAACCCACTCCATCTTCGGCAGCTGGAACTCCGCCGGGACCGCCAGCTTCAACAGCCGCCACACCTGGATCAGCAGTTCGGCAGAGCCAACACCTCATCAGGTAAACCTGTGGTTGCGAGTCACTTAGCCCACAGGGTTGCCCAACCAGCTGTTGACTTTGTTCCCATGCACCAAGCTACATGCCCCACTCTTCATACCAGTCCCGACCGTGACATCCGCACTGTCTGTTCTCGAGCCCGTCACGCATCAAGAGTTTTTGTGGCACCCAACGTTGGGCCTACGAATTTTATTACTGTGTATAGTAAGACAGAACTAGGCTAGCACGAGATTGCAAACAACAGACTATACAGACGTCAGCCTGAGCCGATCGGACTTCGGCGAGTCCGTAATCACTCAGTGGTGGCCAATTACTCCAGTGATACTGTCCGAGAGTGAACGTAGCTGAGCTGAGCACCACGATGCTGTTACGGCCGAAGCTAACATGCATAAGTGCCATATACCCACATTCCCTGGCACATAGGTACGCTCTATTGTATGTACACACTGCAAGAACATTTTTCATTGTCAGTGTTAAGAACGGACAGACAAGGTGTGCTATACAGATGGTTTGAAATTTAGAAGTAATGACTACCGCACATGCCAGACCACGTATTGTAACTGGATCACTTAAACGCATGGCAGCTTGTCAACATTGACTGCCCTCTGATGACCTAGTAAACATATCACGATGAAAGTTACTATTTTTATTGGGACGGAGTGGCATGAAGGGGTTCTGGGTATCTGGATAGAATTGGACCGTTTAGGGGGAAGGTTTATTCCAGACGGAAGGGGAGTCAAACCCCAAAGTGAGTCGAATAGCTGTAACTTCCCGTCCAGGGAGCTCAATCCTCCTCACAACCAGGGTCGCCAATATCAGTGATGCCAGCGATCCGGGGTAGGGGGGGGGGGGGGGAGTTGCAAAGAAGGTCAGCAAAGACAAAACAAAGGAAGGCTGAAAATCCCAGGGATTGAATTGAAAAAAGTTGAACATAAACATAAGTATAGGGGTATGCGAAGTTCCGCATTTTCAAAGTAGAATCGAAGACTTTTAATATCTTCGACTTCATCTTCGAAGGAAAAATTATTTGAGTGAAAAGTTAAAAAAGTTTTTTTTTATTTTATTTATTTTTATTTTTTATTATAACGAAAAGCAGCCAGTGTGTGTGGAATAGGGGTGTGTGGATATTTGAAAAATCGAATGGTTGCTAATAGTAATTTACGGATTATTCACACTTGAACTTGAATATATTATACGAAAACTGCCAATAGTTTACATTCTGTTTTAGAGTGGTTGTAGAGCTGTGCCGGCCATTATGAACTCTGAACTTTTCCCTTGTGAAGCACATCTGGTAACGAAAGCATCAGTGAAAAAGATGCTCAACTTCCACTGTTTTTCAAACAAAGTTTGTAGTTATTTTCCCCGAGCTCCATCACACAGAGATAACCATCTCCAAACTTGACATTGCCGAGGATGGTCCATTGGAAAGAAAAAAAAAAGGGGGGGGAGGAGGGAGGATTTGTTTTTGGCACCCTTTCCTGTGTCTCTTTTTACTCTTTCTCCCTCTCTCTGCATCTCTCTTTTGTTAGGCGAGCAAGATGTCAGGCCAAGCCTGACGTCACAGTTAGGGTGCCTGTAAACATCAGGCTGTGGAAAACCAGATGTTGGAAGTCTGGATGATGAATAAGTCTGTATGCATTACTTGTCAATATGCATGATCAATATTTTTTTTTTGGTCCCTTGATAAACTATCCATAAAGATTACAATGTATTTCAGTTTGACTTACATTTATATTAAAAAATTTTTACTATACTTTTTAGTTACAAATTGTTTTCCCAAATGTTATTAAGAGATATTTTATTAAAGATTTATTATATAATGTACTCTGCACACATAAATTTGGTATATCAGTTCAGTATATTAATTCAAAACGTGTACACATTAAGTTTCCCCAATATAGTAAAAAATAGCAAATTTTCCCTTCATATTCATTATTAAAAATTTTCTATTATATTAATGATTTCATATGTAACATTTTCATGTTAAGAATTTATTCTGTGGCATGCATTTATTTTGACTCTTCCTGTTCATTAGCAAATATTTTATAACAACCCAAATATGTATCAAAGTACTCAAGTTTAAATCATCAGTTAGCCTACATTTTGATTTTTGTAGTAGTAGTTATTTTGTAAGAAACATTAATCTTGTTTATTGCAGAACCAATCTATATAAAAAATACACCATTTTTGTTTCAAGTATGTCTGTCAACAGCAACAAATCTTGTAAACAACCTTAAGTATGCTTACTGTTTTCAGAGTTCAGAATTAAGTATTTATATAAATATAGACCAACATATATTTTTTTTGTCTTCACTTGAACTTAATGGTTTGTCGTATTAGTCTAGTTGCTTTTTGGACACTGTAAAATGAAATAAGTTAAAATTTACTTTTAATTGTGCTCCACTTCACCAATACCATTGTTTTGAGTATTATAGTGATCTAAATTCAACTTAAATATAAGCAGAAAGCTTTTTCATTTATTGGCAGCACATCAGTGAATCTGCATCACAGAATTGGCACATTGGTATATCAGCAAAATTCTGTGAATCGGCATAGCTCTAGTTATTTGCTTTACCTGTTATTCCTACTCATTTGAAGATGTTCATTAAAAATATTATTCCATAGTTATTAGAGCTGGACCATTCCTGATCACAGTAACAAGTAGTTTTTATGAATGTTAGCCATTTCCCCGGTGGCAAATCAATGATAATTAGATCCAGCGGTAGTATGACATAGAACTTATTTAGAAATTCGATAAAAACCAGAAATATTACGAAAAACCATTACACACACATTTATTTTTACTGAAGCGTTTACTGAAAGAGGACTTTTTGTTGCAGCTGAAGAAATAGGCATGTAGGCCTAAACACACTGATGCTGTGGTTGTGCATTACCATCACTTTTCTTCACATACCACATGACCCCATATTACGTGCACATACTTTTTTTTGGCCATTCCCGGAAAATTATAGTGCTTTATTCCTGCAAACACATTCAAAAGTATACAATTTCAATACGTTGATGAACGTATGAGACAGCGACAAGGTGGAAACGAATATCAGTGCGGAAGTTGGGCTGACGTACGTACCACAGCTGATACACATTTTTGGAAGAACTGCATACTTTCTTTGTAAGCAGTGAAAGTTGAGCCTCTCTTGCTTTGAGGCCCTAATGCCACAATCATCTAGCCCGACATTAACAAGGGTCCTTGGAAGAGGAAAGGGAAGAGGCCAAATGTTGAAAGCCAACCACTGTGCAGTGGTTATGCCAAATGGGACTGGATATATTGAGCATGGTAGTTTTCATCAAGTTTGTAGGTATCTAATGTATGGCTGATTGGTTAACTAAATTTTTGCTAGGTTATTTTTTTAAAACCGAAACCGACCCAATTTCCGGAGGGGGAAAAAAAAAAAAAAAAACCAGTCGGGTTTTTCTTGCACCGAAGTTGAAAATAAATTACGTTAACTCTTGTTTTACTGTACCTCCACTCAGCAGACTTCGGTTTTAACGGACAAAATCTTGAGTGAAATTATTTTCACCACGGTGTCTACTTACTACATGGAGTGCGGGACCTACATGGTGGTTGTTCTTTGGTGTGTATGTGCACGTAAGAAAACAATGAGTAACAGAACGAGTCGGGCCCGGGACCTACATGGTTATTGTTCTTTGGTATGTATGTATGTGAGTTGACAGGACGTATCGGGACCAGGAACTACATATAGTCCATTCACCACTGGAAGCAACTTTTTTGGAGCCCTGCTAAATATCTACTTGCAGGCCCGTTTTGTATCCTTCCGTCAAATGTAAACAAACATTGCCATGTAGCATCCGTCAAAATCAACATTTACATTCCATTGTGTGCGTACATGTTTGTATACTTCTCCTACACCTAAAAATAAACATTGAAATGTGACTTCTACTTTTATACCTGTCAAATGTGTTGTTTACTGTTTACAGCTTTTCAAAGAATTCTGTCATATTCCAAAAACCATTCCGTATGAATATTCACAGTTTAGGCCTCTAACATTATTCATGTCAGCTTTATGACGTTTTAAAAATGCCTGAATTGAAAACAGTTCTTACGGTTATTTTACATTATCATATTTGTTTTCCACGACATAGCTCAATACATGTAATGCACATTAGTATTTTGCCACAACTGTGTTTAACACTGTTACAACTACAAGGTAAAGGGCTGTACTAAATATCCATTTGTTATTGATATGCATTGGGTAATTTCTTTAAAAGGACGGCCTCAGTTGGAATAAATATTAAAACGAAGGAACAACCAGTCAAACGAAAAAGGCACATTAAAATCAAGCACACAACTCGTGTTGCTCATTTTTGTCATACAAACTTTAAGAGATAGCGGTGAATATGCACACAAATAAGCCTACCATAACTTTTATTCTGCTCATATTTCTCTGTATTGCTACTTACTGTTTATTAGGGTTATGGAAATTTATCAGGCTGGACTTAGTATTTTTCTTCTGGGATTGTGGCAAATTACGTTACACGACTGTGTTTCAAACCCCTTAGGGCAAAGGTACAACGTTGTGATAAATAAACAGACGTGGATGTAAGTAATTAACTTCATCATAGAAACAGCTCAGTTAAAACGTATAAATAGTGCTAGTCAAATATTTGAAATCATGCACGCACAGGGCCAGCGTATCGACCACGATACACAAAGGCACGCCTTATCACACACGCAATGATTAACGAAACACACGTCAACAGTATATTTATTACTGCCATGGAAAAACAGATTTATCACAACATCGTAACTTGCCTAGGTAGGTTTAAAAAACACAACGTCTACAAACGTGATGTGGTAATTTGAAGAATTTTTTGGAGTAAGAATAATTTACGTTTCATATCGCAAAAAGCAACACGCCATGTCATGGCTCGTCACGTCTGCCATCATATCTAATTATATTAAAATAAGTACTCAAACATAAAAATCTCTTTGCAGTTGTAAATTACAAATTCAAAAATCATTATTTTGCTGTAATAAGTATGAAATATTCTACAACTGAAAACATGTATAATTTTTTTGCCTTACTAGCGAACTGAAATTTCCAGTTTGTGAAAGAGACAAAGAGAGAGAGCGCGACAAGCCTCACCCAGCAAACAGTTTTTCAGTGGCTTTCTTGCTTGATAAAACAACACCGTACCATTACGGCCTACTCACAATATTTTCCGCTGATATTTTCAACTGTAAAAATGAGATACGTTTCCATCGGGGCTACCTAAATATTAAAATATTTCAATAGGCACCGTTTAATTTACAAATAGTATATTAAAAAATTAGGTTAAAATAATATTTTAACTGTGAACTATTTCTTACTGGTTGTTGCCAACACGTTGCTGCACTAGCTGTTGTTAATATCTAAATAAGAAATAAATACTGAAAGTTATAGAAGATATTAAGGTAAAGATTCATTTATTCAATAATACAGTACTCCAAAGTTAACCACAGTGATATTATATACTTGTGGAATACAGGTTATTGAAAAAACAGGTTGACATGTTATCCCTAGAGTGTTTTTTCAAAGGTTGATTTTCATAAGTCGCTACCAATCAGGAATGGACTATAGTTATTGTTTTTTGGTGTGTATATGCACGTGAGTTAACAGAACGACATGTCCGGCCCAGGACCTACATGGTTATTGTTCTTTGGTGAATAGTAAACACGAGTTGCTGTACACGGCAAAGGGAGTGAAAACTATTTTTAGCCTAACACGTCGGGTGTTGTTGTATGGTGACGCAGTGAGTGTTTTTTTGCAGAAATAATTTCTGCCACAGAACAAAAAAGAAAGCGTTTGAATTTGACAGTCAAACAGAAACTAGAAGGAGGCATTTCAGTGGCCAGGGGGTGTGTATGGCATGAAAAAACAGTGTCAGATATTCATAACGCAAAAGATAAACTGAAGAATTAATTTTGAATAATGATGTAGAACCAAAAGTAAAAAAATGAGTGACAGATAAATGAAAACATTAATATAGGTATTTAAGGAGTCCTCCTTGCGGCCATTTTACGTGTAGAGCTGACGTCACCCCAACTCATACAAAAACTAACTTGGTGAGAAGATAACTCCAACCCCTTTGCCGTGTTTCTCAACACCACAGCTTTCCCCTCCAGCCTCCTTGTAAGTTTATCACTTCATGCATCTGTATTCCTTGCAGTGAAACAGCAGTCTGACCTTCGGCTAGCCTGACGTGTTGTTCCAAATATTTAACTGCCGTGTCGCCTGTCACACTCCGAGCAAGGGGATGGGGACCGTTCCCAGATAATCATCTACACTTGAGGAAGGCAACAAAAATAACATGGGAAAGGGCAGTGAATTGGAAAAGGGGTGGGAGATGTGGAGGGACAACCTGGCGCCACTGAAATGGCTTGACAGGTTAGGGTAGGAAACAGGAGAAAGACCATTCCCGTGCATTTTTGTCTCCATGTCAATGGCTAAGTGTTCCACACAAATATACATTGTATACAATCCACTATAAAACAAGTAGATTTACATGATTTTTGTACTTTGCAATTTACCGGACATTCTGGTTTACCGGACTATTCCTCCCCCCAATTAGTCCGTTGACATGAGAGTTTGCTTAACAATTTACCAAATAATGACACCTCCACTTATATTACGGTATGTAGCGTATATGTTACAATATCACTACTTATGTGTTGTAGCGTTAAAATTATCCTAAACAGTTCCCTGGGATAAAAAGGTTAGGTTTCTCAATAAACCATGCATTGTCAATACAGCAATACGGTTTTATCTTTTATTGTGTCTGATTTTATTACATTCTGTTAAACATGGTTATACATTCAAATTGCGTACACAGACAATCTGCTGTGATATTTGTTTGGGTTTATTCGTGATAGCAAAGAGTTTTATCAGAAAGGTTGTTTTAAATTACTTTTTTTCTCGTAATTCATCTGATAATAACTGTATTTCATTATGAAACTTTAGATAAAAATGATAAAGTTACAAAACATCGTCCTGAACCTGGTAAAATTAAATTGAAAAATTAGAAATTATGTGGCCTATTGTTGAATATGAATCTAACACCACCCTTACAATTAAAGAAAAAATATACAAAGATCCAAAAATACCTATTAGTTTTGATTACTGGGGGAAAAAAAAAAAAAAAAAAATCACCCACCAACTACCCACCACCAACAACCACCCACCACCACCACCCTGTTAAAATAACAGTTTTTAACTTTGATATAAAAGATCCGTTTAAAATTTCTTATGAATGATTTTGTATTTGTAGGTTTTCAACTTAATAGAAGAAATCACGCTGAACAGCATTAACACGCTACTATGTTTGATCATTGTAATGTGAGAAATATTTATGTTAAAAACAATAGAAATGAAATTTTCACTAAACAAAACTGGAATCTAGACATTGCAAACTGTGTTTGTCTTAAACAATTTCTCACTTATGATTTTAGAAATTCAGAAACCAAACTAGATACCAACTACAGATATAATGTACTTTATTATAAACCAACTAAACTTTGATGGTAATATTAATTACTATTCATTTTGGGGTATATAAAAACTACAGTAGTTAAAGGAAAACATTAGTGTTGATTTTAATGAAGAGGCTGAAGCAGGTACCATTTGTAATGTTGTTTTAATTAGTAAATGGAATCTTACTTATGATTATTTGAAAGAAAGAATTACTGAAGATTTATAAATTTTTTAAATTAATAAATGGAAGAATCAACAAAATGTTTTGATATTTTAATACAATATATTAGACTTATAGTTGAGTGGTTACATTTAAAAGTTTTACGAATTTTTAGAAATATAGATGAATTATCTGATCAAATAAAATCATTTTCATAATTCTAAATGAGTTTTTTCTTTCTCTTAATAATTTGTTTTCTTTATAAGTAAAATAAAAATGCCTTTGTTTCGATGCAGTTTGACTAACTTTTAAAAGGTAATGGTAGTGGTTCAAGACTACCCTCCTATAAATTAGATAATGCAATTGATCTAAAAAATATGGTTCGCAAATTTCATTCAAATTTACAAAGCTTACAATTATCAATCTTAGATATCATTGACAATAAATACGAACTTCGATAAATTGGTGAAAATATAGAGCAACTAGAAGTAGTTTTTAAAAAATTAGTAGAGCTTTGAATATAAACTGTAAAGAATATCAACACAATATTTCATCTGATTTGTAGCTTAAATTAGCTTGTTTTTAGCTTAAATTTGCTTGATTTTGAGAATGAAACATGTGAAAGCCAATTTTGGAAAAATGGTAAATTTACTTGATTTTGGGGTAAAATCGCTTGATTTTCAATGAAAATTGCTTGTTTTTATAGTATGAAAAGTTCTGCATGGCCATTTTGTGAAATATTGGAAAATTTGATTGATTTCGGGCTTAAATTGCTTGATATTTGATGAAAATGGCTTTTTTCTTTTAATTGAAAATTGTAGTCTCTAGAAACATGAAAAAGCAGCTTGAAAATGAGAAATTTGCTTGATTTGATAGATTTTCCATCAAATTTCAGATCTTGAGTTTTTAATTTTTTCTTGTATTTTCGTTAAAAATAAGAGGAAATAGTTAACGTACCTTTGGCAGAAATTACCAGAAAAAATGGGGTGCGCCAGGTCCTGCATTTACAATCTACTCAAGGGACCACTGTTCTCCCACATATATGATTATTATTCAGCCCATCATGTGTCAATTTAGTTTGACACATGAGAAACTACAGTGTTACGAGCCGACAGCACAAATCATAGTAGCATACGAAATACTGAAGACAACTCAGAGAATGGCATGATTTTCACGTGTTGTATGTGGTAAACAAAACCAGATTTAGATTAGAAATGGTTAAACAATCAATACTTTTATGTAAAGCCTAAATATGGACATTTAATTAATTCCATTGTGGAAGACACAAGGTAAGGTCTTCAATGTATTGAAAGTTAACATAAATTTTGTGTATTAAAGTAAAATATTTTTACATAGTTGACATAGGGTATTTGGAAGGGAACTGAAAATTGTACGTTAAAGTGAAGGATACATTAATGTGAAGCATGTTGTAACCAAATTTTACTGTAAGTACATGTCTTACAACCTGCAAGTACCAACCTGTGGATTATTGTATTACCATTCACCCCCCCCCCCCCCCCCCCTTCAATTTTGAGATGATTATTTTTAGGATCAGGATGTAGGCATAGGTAAGTAAGTGTTGTGATTTGATTAGTCTGAATAGGAACAGAAGGTGAATAATGTCTCTTCCACTTCTAAGATAATTGGCAGCCTAGTGGATAATTTATACTGTACTTCCTTATATTCCTAAAAATAAATTTTGTAGAAGTTGTATTTTCCCATAGAAACACGATTTAAATGGCAGACAGGTATAAAGCCATCTCAAAATACAATAAATTTACACATTTCTTACACTGAAAAATTTTGAGTCATAAATGATAGCATAGGAAGACATAAACCAAAGCAAACAATACTCATACGCAAACATTTTATCATGGCATTTAAAAATTTGTTTCAAAGCAAAAAATAATGAACAAAAAATGGTGTAAAATTAAAAGCACTTGTACAGCAGCACACACTAGAGTTATGATCACCTTGTCTCCATTGGCAATCAGCAGACGGTCCCAGGAGTTAACCTGATTGGCCTGGTTCATGAACACTCGCTCCTGTTCCTCCAGCTCCATGGCCCACTTGTTGATGTTCTCCTCCAGCTGAACAAACGTCAAGGCGCCTGTCCCTCCGCCACCACTCGATGCCCTGCAGACACTCACCACCTTCAACACATGCACTACTGCATGCAATCACATAGAACTCACTAATTTAGCATCAGCTAACTTCGCCAGCATCTTATGCACTATGCCATTTTTACTTCTCTGCATTACTCAACAGAGATATTTATAAGAACCATGATACTTTGATAATAATACCAGAGTTCTGGCAGTTTCTAGTCGGTGTTCTTACAAGGATTACCTAGTGGTGCCACATACAATTATTCAATTTAATAGCAACATAGGAGTCTCAGATCAAGGCTGGAAATAGCCGTAGCATAAGTTATTAATTTTCTTAAATTTTGAAATATGTAGAAAAACAATATCATGAATTCCAATACTGTTTTTATTACTTTTTGAAGAGTAATTTTCTGGCATTGTCATAATTTTTCATGTCATATTTCTTATAACTATGACATAACGCATTTCCACATCTTTGATGTGCAATCTACAAATGACTTCCCCCATCTTGAAGTTAATGTTCAACCTTTTGGTGGGCAGGTCATATTTCCTAACAGTACTGAAGAGGGGGCCATGCGAATCGAGCAAAATAGGTTATTCCATACTCCGCTACCACTTCTTATGGGGCTGGAAAGGAGCTGGAATTAACTTGGAGCGATAGACCATCTGTGGATACCACACCTGAGTTTCTGGTCAAGCAGCTTGAATCAACCACTGCTCTCCTTGGGGCTGGACGAAAGGAGCAATTGGTAAAGTTGCTGCCTGAACAGCAGTGTCACTTAGAAGTACACTGCTGCCTGAACAGCAGTGTCTCTTAGAAGTACACAGTAGGGAAGCTAGTAACCGCCTTGCCTTTTGCAAGGCTGTATCAGTCCCTATCCCCTTATGCCGTACTCTCGGAGGGGAGGCATGCGGAGAAGGTTGGAAAAGGCTGCATACACCTCCAACTATGTTTAAATATTTCTGAAGTGTTGAACAGAGTGTCCTTAAAATGATAGAATTAAATACGATTCTTGAAAAATATTTAAATAATATTTATGTAATGTTGAATAAATGTATTGTTAGTGTTTAAGAATTGATTAACATGATTAAATAAGATTTCCGAGGTGTTGAACCATGTATGTTAAAATATTCATATTAAGTAACCAATTGACAAGGGTATAGTTGTGTTATTGAAAATGCAGTATGCTTCTTCTTGTATCTCTATTCTCATGTGTGGGATGCTAGCGCAAATTACTTTTAATTATATAATCAGTAACTTGCTTTCAGTAAAACTTGAGGGACAACACATAGAATACGATTTACCATGAGACAGCGCCGGCCTATTAAGATGTCTATTAACTTTCATCTCCACAAGGGGACACGATAACCCTCCCCCCTCCCTTTTTCCTTTTAACACGAATCGATGTACCTGCCACCACAGACTGGAGGAGCGGAGAGAGACTGAAGAAGGGAGAGGGAGAAAACCATTACCCCTGGAGACACAAGCCAGTGGCCTCACACACCAGCAGACTGAGAGATAATGGGCAAAGTGTGAAAACTAGGCAGTGCATGCATAAGTGAGGTACTGTGACAGACCCCCAACAGAGTATATCGCCACGCATCCTGACCCAGAGAGTCTACTCATCTTGAAGCCATCGACACACTACTAACAGAGAAGCTAGTACCAAGGGTTGCTGCAGGAGGGCAGCACCCAGCCTACGATGTTGCCACACCGCCGTCAGAGCCTCGTGGAGAGGCGATAGATATGTCAACAGCCTCCAACTGAGGAGATCAGAAAGGGTGGCGCAGCCCACAAGAATGATTAAAACTACCATTGTGGAGCGAGGCTTGCCATCCCTGCACCCCGCTGGCATCCTCCAAGCCCGAATTTTTCGTATATAAGGAGGCGCCAAACCGCAGTTCAGGACAGTCGTTGACCCTCCGCTCTGAACAGGGTGGAGATTCTCTATTTGGCTTAGATTGGCCCTGGCACACAATCAATTACATTAACACCCCGGCTCCCTCTTTTCCTGCGCCGGAACCAAACCCTTCATCTCACCCGACCCTTCCAGTATGAGATCCCACCACCACGTACCAGATTTGCACAGCCACTGGGAAAGTCATAAATATTTGCCTACCACCCAAAGTCGCAAAGCCTTTTAAGATAGTGTCAGTATCTCCAGACTTTGTTCCAACTCGCAAGCTGTCTTGATCAGAGCCGTATAGATGGAAACAGAACTTGTACGCCTCAGAATAAGTCTAGGCCCAGAGTTATACTTTCTCCCTTAATTCATTATCCCGTGACAGTTGGCATCACGTTTCTAGACAACCTTCACGGTAAGTAAAACTTACCCTGGGGTTTGAGTCTCCCCTCATAAACTAAAGTCTTTCAATCAAAAGGGTGTAATCCTGAATCTTCCAGCATGGGTAGATCCCCAACCCAGCCTGAAAAACATACTCCACGCTCCCCTGACACCGCAGGAGAGACCCAGTAACTTCAAAACAGGAGCAGAATCAATGTTCACATTAATTAAACTAGTTAGGGAAAGCAAACCCCTTTCCAGGAAATGCATCACAACATACCTGCAAGTTGCTACAAAAAACACACCAACTATTTGCTGGATACACAATACTTTATACATATATATCAAACCATAGTCTGAGTATTTATAAACTGACAAACATTACCATGATGCACCAGTTTCTAAACTATCCACATGTTACATTCTTTGAATGAAGCTCGTCATTAACGCTGGTAATAGAATTAAATTTTCAACATACCCCATTTGCTGTAGTTGTATAAAATCCAGAATACGACATTAAAAAACGTAGGGAATCCCAAAAAATTATTTTAGAAAGAAAAAAACAGATAGCATAACACAAAAATACACCATAAAAATACTGTAATTTAAATAGACAATTAAGACAGTAAATTCAGATCATACATGCAAATATATTGACTGACAACAAAGGTTTGCAATGGCATATGTCCATAATAACAGTAGATAACTAAAACTACAATATCACAGCCAGGTAATCACGAACGTTGTAGTCGTAGCCACTGCAGTCTGAGCAGCCGTACTGCCGCTTGCTACTGACGTGGTCCCAGCAGTTGAAGCAGATGGCATGGCAAAGTTGACAAATCCAGTCGAGCTTTGTGAGGACCCAACTGCTACTGGAGTGGTCTTCTGGGCCAGAGCTATAGCAAGACAAGATGTTACTCTGGCATGCTCAAGGTCATGACAATAACTACCTTATAGTCTGACAATGTTCAGTGGGCAGCACAGAGTGAGTATTGATAATGTGGTCAACTGCAATTTTGCATAACTACAAAATAAAAATTAAAAAATTATTATCAGACACACTTGTCATGAAAACTGCTGGCAATGCAATAATTTAGTAGCCAAACTCTTCAAAAAATACCAATGTATGATCACAGTAAGCTTCATGTACTGTACAGTCCATTTCATATAAGGAGGGTAGAATCTGACAGACAATCTGACAAACCTACACACTATGTAAACAATAAATGTTCTTGTTTGCAAAGTATTGTATCACCTGATGAATTGTTGTGGGGGGCATGTTGTTAAGTTGTAGATTTTGATGATGGCTTTGGAAGAAAATAGTACTCAGAACTAGAGATGGGATCCTTGATGCTGCGATACCACGATACCATCTATACTTTACAATATTGAGTATCGCATGAGAATATCTAAAAGTATCAAATTATAACATAGTGATTCTGTAGTATTTACTAGAGCTGTGTGAATATTGGAAAACTAGAATAGTTACAAATAGTAATTTATGAATTATTCTCATTTGAACCTCGGATATATTATGCGAAAATTGTGAATAATTTACATTCCCGTTTGGAGTGGTTGCAGAGCTGTGCAGAGTCACGACCCCAATCAGCTTCTGCAGAATTTGCAGATGTTCAAAGTTTTCTTGTGTGACTAAGCGCATCTGGAAACTAGAGCCTCAGTGGAATAAGATGCTCAACTTCCACTGTTTTTCAAACTAAGTTAATAGTTTTTTTCCAAGCTCCACCCTACTGAGATAATCTACCAGCTTGACATTGACAAGGGTCAGGGTTGGAACTGAAGAAACAAGGGGAGGGAGGGATTGTTTTCACAGCCCAGCTGGCCAATCTATTCTATTTTTTTCTCTCTCACACTCATTGAAGGGGCATCTCGCCTGATATCACAGTGGGTGGAAACCATTGCGTGGCTGGGTATCCGCCACATGACATATTTTCTGTGATGTTTTGCACCCACCCACACCAGCAAATCAGATTTTGAAGTCTCAATGATGATCAAGTATGTATACGATACTTGCTAACATGCATCAGTTCTTTATTTTGGTCCCTTGAAAAATTATCTATATAGGGTACAATGTGTCTCAGTTTGACTTAGGTTTACATTTAAAAAACTTTTATTACAGTTTTCAGTTATAAAAAATTTCCCACAGGTTAATAGAATAAAAAATACTCTGCACATGTAAATTTGGTATATCAGTTTTGTATAATATTTTAAGACATGTGTTAACATGAAGTTTCCTCTATATAGTGAGCACAGAAAGTGTTCCCTTCAGATTCACTATATAAAAAAAAAGGTTCTATTGTATTTACAAGTTAATATGTAATATTTTCATGTTAAAAATTAATTCTGTGAGATGCATATATTTTGAATCTTCCTGTTCACAAACAAGTATTTTATACTAAGTCAAATGTGTAGCAAAGCACATAAGCACAAATCATTAGTTAGCCTACATATTGTTTATTGAAGAACCAATGCATATAAAAACAATCCACCATTTTTGTTTCAAGTCTATCACTTGACTGTCAACAGCAACAAAAAATGCAAACAACCTTATACATGCTTAATGTTTTCTGTGTTCACAATTAAGTATATGTATTAATATAGACCAACACCAACACATACACACACAAACTCACAGAGGCACAGACACATACACATATATTTTTGTATTTATTTGGACTTGCATAGTTTGTTGCATGTACTTTCGGACACTGTAAATTAAATTCAACTTAAATATAAGCAAAAATCTTTTTCATACATCGGCAGCACATTGGAACAATTATGCAAATCACCAAAACTCTTGTTAATTGCATGATTTTTTAATCCTACTCATTTGCAGATGTTCACAAACTTTTGTTCCATAGTTATTAGAGCTAGACCATTACTAATCACGATAACTAGTCATTTTTATAAACATTGTCATTTCATACAGTGGCAAATCTACAATCATTAGATCCCAGAGGTAGTATGTTGTAGAATAACGTGTTTAGAAATGCAATAAAACCATAATTATAAATAAATACCAGTAAACACAGATTTATTTTCACTGTAGCATTTGCAGAAAGAGGACATATCTTCTTTATTGTTTTGCAGCCTAAGAAATGGGCATGTAGGCCTAAACATCATATTACCGTGATTGTGCACTACCATCACTTTTATTCACATACCACAAGGCCTTGGATGAAGAACATACATACAGTAATTTCACTATTCAATTCAAAAATATGCTAATATAAAATCCACTATTCGCACACTCCTAGTATTTACCATGCGCAATTTTTTTCATCAAGCACAAAATTACAAAATGTCCATAATATTTGAATACTGTGTTTTATCACGTAATTATTGCAGCAGTCTAACCGTCACACAATAATTTTTAAATACTCAAAAGTGGAAAACCATGTAAGAGTCGTTACTGCAGATAAAACACATGGAACAGACAGGAGGGGAAGTAGGAAGCACCATGATGAGTTGTGGTTCCCCTTCATTAAGAAGAAACAAAAATAGAAGGGGATCATAGTAGATGCTAGGCAACCATTTCCCCTGTCACTAGGCATGTAAGGGGAGGAAATGACATTGAGCCTGGCCATGAACTACAGTCGAGCATACCCAAGGATAGCAGATATCTGCTGAGAGAGAGAGAGAGAGAATGTGTGTGAGGATGCCACACTGGTTGCTAGGCAACCACTTTCCCTCGCACAAGGCATTAAGGGGACAAATCGCTGTTGTGCCTAGCTGGGACGAACTACAACCCAGTGTACCCGAGAGCAGCCGACATCCGCAAACCGAGAGAGTACAAGGACAGGACTAGTTGCTAGGCAACCACTTGTCCTCTCGCCAGGCACTTACGGGGAGGCTGAGAAGCTACACCTTGCACCGAGCGCTAGACTGAACGGACTGAAAATTGCCCTGCTTGCAACTCACTTCATTCTTGGTTATCAGAAATTTTAGTAAACAAGGTTATCAGACATTTTAGTAAACAAAAGTTACAGTAATTTCCTTGAAGTTGCAAAACAAAATAAAAAAACTGTGAAATCGCAAAATAAGCTAGTACTGACCGAGCTACCATTATCCTCAAAGTTTGATTACAGCTTTCACTGTTGAAACGTGATTCTATAGAATCGAAGGAGACTGTCGGTTTATCATTGATTAAGAAATTTCAAGTTACGGGCCGTCCACCGTTTGTTTCAAGTGAAATGTGGAATTTTATATACTTGACGCGTGACAGTCCCGGCTGTCAGACTGTCCCCGCCCCTGGGTGACTTGGGTGACGCTAGACGAGCCGCGTCTTAATTTGCTTACTCTGTTCTGGGCACGGGGGCCCACCTAGTGGGTCGGCGACTTGGTACGAAGTCGGGCTCTGCGACCTTGATACAATGGAGTGCAGGCTTTGGCGGTGGTGGAAGAGTTCGGCGAGGGGGCAGGGTGCTTGCTTGCACGCTTTTGTTTGCTGTGACCGATGTTGCACTCGACTGGGGGGTAATCAGCTCAGGTACAGGAGCCGGCTACGGTTCTAGCATGCTAAGCTGACGAATGCTAAATAGTGCGTCCTGCACTATAGGGTGGTATCCCTCCGCGATCCTGGTGGGAGGCTCGAACAAGCCTACGGGGATGACACCAGGTACTGGTACGCTGCGGCGTCTCAATAGCGCAGCTTGCTCTCTTGGACTGAGCAACCTGAACCCGCTGGGAAGGATACTTAGCCCCTGGGAAGCTTAGCAATTGCTCTCGCCTTTCTGTCCTGTCTTTCAACTCCACCCCTGTGGGTGTAAGGCATGAGGTACTAAATCAGCACTGCAGGAGGTTGGCAGTTGACATGTCAGTGTTCACGTGTATGTGCTAATTACTGCCGCCAACACCGCCTCACTCTCGACGACTATCAGGTAGAGCCAGTGTGGGCTGCGGGGTGAAGGTTGCAAGAACTGCACAGTGTTGTACCATGGGGGTAGATTTACCTGCACCAGGATGCAGCCCTCTCAGCACCACAAGGGAGCTATGAGAGTTGGGCACCTGGCCGGCAAGTCTATCCCACCGGGAGTGTACCTAGTGTTGTGGCTCTACCGTTCCTTCCACGTGGTGCAAGGAATGGGTGGCCTTCCAATGGTGGTGAGATGAGGGTCCAGTGGTTACTGGTCTCCCTGAACTCAAAGAAGATCCCCTACTCGGATCTACAAGCGGGGGCGATGAGGAACGGCGACTTTGAGCCAGCAAGCCAATTTCCAAGGGACAGTATCCTAGTGTCGTGGCTCTACCGTTCACTGCCGAGGACAGAGAATATGTGGCCTTCCAAGGATGTGCTGTTGTGTTGTTCAGAGTGTGTTTGGGAGAAACAAAACCTGGTCTCCTGCCACGTCCTCCAGCTCTGACATGACACAAGGAAGGCGCTTGGAGTGAAAGTCAAGATGACTGGTAAGATCAGTGTTTATTTAACCAAAAGGAAATAAAAACAAATGGCAGAGGTGCTAACTCCTAATTTCCCCGTGGGCTATGCGGAAGGTAACACCCTATCGTACTACAGGGGAAGGTGCCCTGTGCAAAAGCTAATGGGATAGGCACTTAGCTTGGTGCGCGTATCCTCGGGGTGAGCTCTACTCTCAGGTTGGGGTCCGTAACGGACTGAAGGTGTCTAAGTGTTTGAACTGTTGACAGTCGCTGGTTCTTCCTTCGGTTAGGCGCTGAAGAGGATCTTCGGCCCCGCAAGGAGAGCGATGAAGCGTAGGAGAGGTTTGAGCCTCGGCACCAATAGTTGGGACGAGAGCTCAGGAGAGGTGATCGAGAACTGAAGCAGAACAGACGATCCGGAGGCTGGGCCACAGCTCCTTATATACGCCTCGGCCATCCCTTCTTCCACTGGCATAGCATATCTGGAGAGAGGGAACAGCAGGTGCAAGCCCAGTGCCTAGATCCTACGAGCGTGCGGCGTAGTGAAGTGTGCCGAAATTTAGGCATTCTGCATTCTGCATGTGGTGGCATCTAACGGCATGCTGCTGTACTTGTCCCGGACCACTTGCATGGTCTCGGTGGCTCATCGGGCCAAACAATAACAATTATTGGGATGTCTGTCCCAGCCCACTTGCAAGGATTACAATAGAAAAACATGTGTTCACGAGGTTGCGAATTTTACAAACAGTAAGTTTGCATGTTTTGTAAATACTGTCGACGCCGTCGGGTGAGACACGAGACGAATGATGACACAAATACTTACTGGTAATTTGGGCACCAGCAGTGCTTCCCAATCACAAACTATATGTGGATAGGACACTGTCACTACTGAAAAAAAGATGTAAGTTCACTGTAGACTTGTTTGAATTGTTATTATACATACACCTCAACGTGCCAATGAAATGATTATCTCTGCTATGACTAGCCAACCAATTCTGCTTGGGTGCTCCCCAGCCTGCAATTACTCTAGCGCACACCTAGATGGGTGATCTCACAGAGGTGCGTGAAAGCACAGCCTTCACAAGGGAAGAGGGCCGACAGCCGCTAGGGTGGACTGACGGTTTTTCCCTGAAGACACAACACTGTGAATTACAAATGAATCCATTAATACATATTAACACGTGTGATTACTCGGCATCACTAACGCAAACTCATCGGGGCTCGCCCTCCAGCACGTGGGTAGTGTGGTGACGGCCTATACACAGAGCCAGCTAGGATGGGAATAATTGCACCGTACACTAATTACAAAATTACATAAACCCTTGAATGATACAGAATTAAGATGGGACACGAGATGAATATTCACAATAAACACACACGTGTGAAAACAAGCTTAGATGGCGTGGATGCAGCTAGATGAAGTTCGTAGTGGTCCACGTGGTGCAGGTGAAATTGCAATATTTCTGCGTGGAAACTGCAAACTAAATTTAGACAAGATATTATTCCTGCTGAGAAAATTATTCTCTTTACGATTAAAGTGGTTACAGGCTTGTACCATGCCTGATGGCGGTAAAATCACACATTAACATGACAGCTTGGTCAATTACAAAAAGCATCAATTTACGTGAAAGATACATTGAACCCTGAAATAAATTATTGCACATACAATGTTACATAAATAAGCTCTCAAAAAACAATGATGCCGAATACAAAAACTTGACGTCGGTCAACCATGTGGTTATATGTGATGTTGCCATAAAATATTCAAACACGAAAATTACCCTCAAATACATACATAAAAACAAAGCTCTTAAAATTGCATGTAGCAATAACGCAGAAGTTACAATGAAATGCCATAAATGTAGGCAGATGGCGCCTGATTCATATTGCGCGGGTCGCGTGACCTCTCCGACATCTTTCTCCTCGATTAAGTTGAAAATGGCGCAAGAAATTAATAAAGCGGAAGCATAATGCTGGGGAAAATGTCTGGCAAAAACATACGCAGGCAAAGGTTAACCGGTACACTAAATTTACTATGGAAACATAAATCAGTGAACACAAGTTGTAATGCGCACGTGACAGTGTCTTACCTTGCTAGCTCTCCTCGAGAGACTGTCCAGATACCAGCATCACATGAACCTACCATGGTCACCTACGGGGTTCACATAAGAAGTGATGTGCACGCAGAGTAAAATATTTTATATTGAAAATAAAATGGCACAAATTAAATTATGTATTGTTTTACATTTTTATAATTTTCTTATCTATTTGCATAATATCCTAGTGTCTCTTTATAACTGGATTTATGCTGAAATATTAATTGTTCTTAATCTCGGTGCAGCGGGAACTTTGAATTTTATAACCAAACAATTAAAAGTTAGTACAAACACTTTAAAACATTTTAAGACATATTAAACACTGCAAGTACAATAGAACACATTTGACACTGGAAATAACATATATGAAAGTTCAAAATTATCAGCCTCTTTGCGCACGTGCGTGGTGAGCACCGCCATGGCCTCTAGCGCAGCTGGCTGTTAGCTGGCATCACTGTATTTGTAAACAGTTACTATAATTATTGAAATGTTGAAATGCACATGGCCTAAAAAGCCGCACTTTCAGCACTTTTGTAGGGTGTGAATAACATTTATTTGTCTATATCGTAAATTCAACGAGTGTTAGGTTAACTTCAGTTGAAGCGTGTGTATATATATTGCTGCATCTGTACGAATATGAACAGCGATGTATGTATCATGCTTTGTTTTTTCATTGGCGTAGAAATTTCCGAAGTTACAATAATTTAAATGTTCTTTCCATACGAGCCAAATTTTCCACTGCTTCATCAAAACAATATGCAATTTAAAATGCCACACACTCGTAAGAACATCAAAACAATGCATTCTCTCAAAAGACAAACTAAAGTCCTTAACTCCCTCACCGTTTCCTTTTTTTCCTTGAAATAAAATAAACAGAACTCCAACAAAGTTAACTGCGCAGTTACAAAAATATAACAAGTCGGAATGCCAAACTAATATCCTAGATTAATTACTGGACGGAAGTTGGCTAAAGTCAGCCTTTCAGTGCCTGCCATAACAGGAAACATGAGGAAAGAGGAAAATACAAGAGTGCAATGGACTCTAACATTTGTTTACAACTTCTTTTTCTTCAGTGACAAAACAGCTGTGGTGGGATAATACATTGTAGCTGTGCTACTTTTCTAAACCTGTCAAAATTTACCCCACTTTAATGAAATGAACTATAACTCAAATTCATGTAAAGTAATATTTCAGTTGCCAGCAGTTTTTATGAAGTTCATTGCAATACAAAATTATATCAGCAACACTCTTATAAGTGGTCACTTTAATATACATTATATAAGTGGTTACATTAATATAATCACCAAGTAATTACAAAAATGCATTTGTCAATACCTAATGTATTGCAGAGATATTTACATATGTACGAACACATTTTCCATCTAATGGTAGTGTGTGACCACTCTATACTACATACTGTATATTACAAAACTGGAAAGAAAGACAGACTAAACTTGAAAAGTTTACAATCTCTATAGAGAATTATATTACTTAGCCTAATTTTTAAGATTTTCCTGAGACAGCATTTCTACACAATCCAACACTTTCCAATCCAGTTATACAGGTAAAGTTTTACATAGAATAGTATTTCTAGCACATTAAAATAAGTTTTTCAATAAAACTCAGTTCCAATACCAGCAAGTTATAGATACTCAGTACTACTGTAACATAACATAGGCATAATCTATTGAGTGAAGTTAGGTAAGCGTTCCATCTTCTGCACAATGGCTAACAATTTACTAAATGAAGGCATTAAATTGTGTTTTGGGTGTTTAATTAAAATTGGGTTTTCATTTAAAGAACCATTATAATACATAAACATTACGATAACCATGTAATTTTGATATATAGTGACAAAAAAACTGTTCAATACTGATGAACAGAAAATATTAAATTGTGCAGTTTGCACATAATATATACTCTATATTCCCTCTACATTAAAGGAACTCAAAAACCAATATACTTTTCTATTTAGCAATATGGTGGAATATCTCTGTGCCATCTGCTCTGCAGATCCGTGGCAGAGTACCTCGGTCTGACAAGTGGGAAAGATTCTACTTCCCATTGCAAAGTCTCACCTGATGTAGGGGTGACGCTTGCTGTTGTCGATACAAGAGACAGAGAAGGGGCATCTCCACTTCCAAGAGTGAACCCTGTTGAGGCTGAGTAAACACAGTATTACAGTGGGCATCTGCGAATATACTAAAAACAAACACTACACAGCTTGCACATTTCTGTCAAAAAGTCCACTGTACTGTCATGTCTGGTCAAGAGACAGCACCACTGTACACTCTGTGAAGTGTCAAATATATTGTGCAGTAATTGCCAAAAATCGCTGCTTTTAAAATTTTTTTAAATTGTATAAATCAACATTACTAATCACACTGAACACAATTTAATGGATGCAACAGAACCTTCACAGTATGTACTACCAAACAATAGTGGGGAACATTATGAAGATCAGGGAAAGTGTCATGTAAGATGAATATAAATTATGTACAATTGTCAGAGTTGTGGGCACAGAAATGTAATATAATTATGTACTTTTAAAAGAAATACATCATGTATTATTTTCTTTGGAGAACACTTGGGATAGAGAGAACTTATGAATAGGCGGTATACGTAGCTTTCTTGCTAAGTGTCGGCGTCAGGCTGGAAGGGAAAGGTCAAAATGAGCCCGCACTCGATGATGCAGTTCCCATGACATGGAAACTTGGGAAAATACTGAATAAACTAGCCAATTCCCCAAATAATAACATGTCAACTGTAGTAAAAATGCACATTTAACGGACTGAGGTACTTACGCTTGGCACAGACACATGCATAAAATCACACTAGATTAGTATGTGCCTGATCATCACTAAACAGCTATTCCTTTTTATAATTTCATCTGCTGAACATGCACAACAGGAAAAGCAATACACAATGCTCATACAATTTGTATGAGCAAGCTCTAAATTCATATCTCAAGAAAACCCTACTACCAATAAAATACTGCATACCACAATTTACTAATTATCAGGAAAACTACATGAACACAGAAGAGAACACCTGCACAATGACACTTTAATGAAGTAAAACGTATGATAGCTCTCAGACACATATAAAAAAAAAAAAAATATTCAACATCTCATAGTCCCTTCCTAATAATCAGAATGCAACAAAACTACAGAAAGACACCGATCAGTGTGAGGAAAGAAATTACCGACTGAATTATGGAACATTTTGTTAATTTTTCTCAGCTTGAATATTTAATCACATCTTGAGACATCGCCATTAAAACCACTAACTACGTGAAAGAGTCTGTATAACTGCCTCATGCAATTTTGGCACATAGTACTGTTATTGAAACTTCCACAAATTGGCTGAACTAAGTTTATAGTAAAGCACTTGACAGATGCTGGCTTCTGGGATTAATTTATGACTCTCCATTAAGTTTTGTTAATGAGGCTTTGTACGGAGGTTTAGATAGCATACTTTTCCAAAAACAGTCCACACAAATTAAAAATATTACTTGTCTTGTAATTTTCTCAAAAGAAAGCCACAAGTTTATTATACATTGGGACTCTCATTCCTGTTATTACCTCACAGTCGTTTACCAGCCATAAAAAGTAGGTAGACCTGACACTCTTTCCCAACCAATAATATACGTTACATTATGTTGGCGGACAAACCAATCTGAAAACAACATTGTGAGCTGTCTTAGGATGGTCCGTGACCTAGAGGTACGTACTTCATACACTCAGGCCATCCGATAAGCGGAAATTTAGCGACGTCACAATGCGAAATTTCGTTGTCTGTAGGTCAGTTCTCCATGGCCTATCCTTAAGCCTTGTAATTCAAATTATACCATTGAGATCAGTTTGTACTATCTTCCTTATCAAAGAATGTGTATCTGAATTTAGTTCAGAATCACTGTCTACAAAGTGCCTGTTTTCGTAACATCTGGAAACAAGGAATATTGAGAATTCTCTGTAAGGGATGCAATGAAGATCCAACATTAGCTAAGTATACCATCCTTTAACCCTGTTGCCAATCATGGAGAAAATGTTAAAAAAAACTCATCAATATGACACTGATAAGCTTTCTTGAAGCTACACAAGGACTCCACACAAAACAATTTGAATTTCAAAAGGACGAGGTACGAAGAAGGCAGTCATGGATGTGGTTGAAAAAGTGAACTGAAGCAGACAGACCTATGTATTAGGAATTTTCCTGGATATCAGTGGTGCATTCGACAATGCATGATGGCCAGAGGTGCTTTGGCAACTCAGACACAAGTAATGCCCAAGAAACATTTACAGCATTATTGTTAGTTACTTTAAAGTAAGGTACAGCCAGTATGAAGTAAACAATGTGACAGTGAGGAAAAAACTCTCAGAGGGATGTCCCCAGGGATTGGTCCTTGGACCGATCTTATGAAACATTCTGTTTGACACACCTCTTTGGCTGCAGCTGCCAGAAGACTGTGAGATCTTTGCATATACAGACGATACGTTGCTCATAATTCCAGTTTGGAGTCGTGCTGAAATTGAGACCAAAGACGATGAAATACTGAAAAAGATTGAGAGCTGGGGTAACAGTGTAAAGTTACAATTTTCAGTGGAGAATACCAACTTAATGTTACTTAAAGGAAGCTCAAAGAGATCGCCTGTGGTCCACTTCAAGGAAAAACCACTACGTCGACAGAGCAAAGTGAAGTACCTAGGTGTGATCTTGGATAGCAAACTTCACTTTCAGGAACACTTAAGGTATTTTATGGATAAGGCAGTGAATCTATTCGCTAAAATGAGGGCAGTCTCATGGGGGCTGGGTTCAGGACCATGACACTGTACAAAAGTGTATTCCTATGAATCATCCTTTATGGAGCTGGCGTGTGGTATAAAAAAGCAAGACTGGTGCATACTCAGATTATTGCTAAAGACACAAAGAGCTGCATTACTAGCCATAACAAAGGCACTTCAGGTGATTGCTGGAGCAATCCCACTGGATTTTCTTGTAGAAAAACGAGGACAGCTAAAGCACAAAACTCAAGGAAGATCTGCAACGAATATCATGAAGAAAGAAGCCAGAAGAGATACACTATCCCTCTGGCAGGAAAGGTGGGACAATTCAGAGAAGGGCAGAGTCACTTATAGAATTTATCCAAATATAATGGAAAGATATAGCCAGCACTGGACTGTTACAGATTATCTTCTCTCAGTTACTAATTGGACATGGAAACTATAATGCAAAATTACATGGATTTAATTTAGTTGACTCTCCCTTCTGCCGAATATGTCAGGTAGAAGATACTGCCGAACATGTAGTTAGAGAATCTCCAAGAATAGAAGATATAAGAATTGAACTTTGTAGGAAGCTTGAAATAGAAGAAAAACTAATAGATCTTAGAAATATCATGGCAAAGAGAAAAACTGCCAAGATAATGGAAGGGTTTGCAAAAAAGATAAGCAAACATCTGGAAGAATTCAAAGAATGAATTCGAGAAAATCCACAAGAGTTTGTAAATGATCCTTCATAAATAGATAAAGGTTTCCATTACCTGATTAAAGAAAAAAAAAATAGTTACACTGGAAGTGGCACTGTAAAACTGCTATAAAAACATTGTGGTGGGAGCGGCTCCACCACACAGCTTGGGTGTTCCCAATTCATATAGACTAGAACTTAGAAAGGAAACATCAGAAGGTGACTGATGAGTTGGGAGGCATTGCCTCCCACACCCTAAAAGATATACTGAAGATCAAAGCAACGCACAAAGAACATGAGAAATCGGAATAGTAATGACCAAGCCAAGTTAATAGGAAACAAATCAGGACGCAGAAGACTTAGGCTATGTATAAGGAGAAAAAGTAATGGTATGACAAAATTCCACACTAAAGGACCGGACTAAGGGGGAAGGGGTTCGAAAAGGAGTCTACAGGCCCCCCTCTCTGCTGGCAGTACCAAAAGTGATGGTGGGAATTCAAATACATATAATCTAAGTACATAGTAGTTCGGTGATGCAATATAGGCATAACATAATCATCAATACAATAGAATGTCAATAAATTGACCTCCAAGCTGCTAGGGGTGTCAGGGTGGAATGCAGGAAAAACAGTGCCACTCTCACTTTCCAGGTAACTTGGTGTAGATAGTTGCAAATTTATATAAAATTGTAATATATAAAAAAAAAAACCCATCTCAAACCCCTGTATTAGCCAGAAAGGACACAGGTACAGGGGTGATAAGAAAAATGTGTGACCGGATTTTGGCTGGTCACAGGGGGGGGAATCAGAATCACCCAAATGCATATATATGTTTATATCAATTTTCAAATCACATTAAAATATAAATAAAATTTATGTTTGCAATTTTATATTAACAAGAGGTGTTACAAAAAAATTTCTATTGAAATACATATACCTACTTAAATCTGGGACTCTTGTTTACTTTTAACGTGAAAATAAAAACAAATATTATTCGTTAGTATTTACATACAAAAAGTAAACTAATAAAACAACTGATAGTCAAAACAAACTTAACAATCTGTAATAATCTACCACCATTACACAATTTATGTCAGTTGGATGGCTTTACTGCACTAAATGCGGGAAGACTGGTAATTATATTGACTAACAACCACCAATCAGTTGCATTTCACCACTTTGTAATCACAAAAAGTATAGAGTTTACCCGTAGTAGTTGTAGAGGTAGGCAATGAAAATGCCCCCGTTGTCGCCGTAGTGGTACCACCAGAGCCGAAAGAAAAAACCATGGCAGCAATAAACCTGAAAAATGAACAGTAATTAATTTTATTGAATATGTTTTTGGTTGCTTATTTGCTTAATTTTTTACTAACAGTGTTTTCAGGTTTCACAGCTGTATGCACTTTTTTCTTTTAACATTCCTTAATGTAAAGTTGAATTTTGACTTTAATTACTTTTACAAAAATTATGGAAAATTGTTTGAATATGGTGATTTTAGGCTCTAGACAAATAAGTGTAATAAGTAGGGTAAATCTATAAAATGAAATTTAGTAAGTCATTTAAAAAATGACGACAGTAATTTCTCTTGGTTTTTTTCTAAGGCAGTGCTACATTTGCTGTAAAATTAACAGTAGAAAAAACACACATACCTATGGGGCATGCTACAACAAAACATACCAGCCTAAGATGGACACCTACTTACACTAACCGCATAGGGGGGATTGAAAGTTTTCTATTTTCTTAAGAGGAGTTCTGTGCAGTCCAATCACAAGAAGACAGTTCCAACAACGGAAGTAAGTGCCAAACTAACTTGTGTCAGGAAAGTGTGTTTTATGGACTTAGTATTACATTTCCAACTTCCGTTTATTTTAACAAAATAATAAACATATGCACACAATTAACAACATACAGACACAATTTTGAATTTAAATTAATTTTGGTAACTTTATATGATGCTGTTTAGATTCAAAGTAAAAAATAAATGTTATAGTTGATGCAGGCTAATAGCCATATTTCTGTAATATTGCTGCATGCAATTTTAAGAGCTTTAATTTAATGTAGGCCCTATGTAGTCAAGGGTATTTTTCATGTTTAATTATTTTATGGCCACGTCATTTCCGACCACGTGGTTCATAGCCGCCAAGTCGATATCTGCGCCATCCATACAGTTTGAGGGTTTATTTGTGTAATACCATATGCGCCATAATTCACTTCAGGGTTCTACGTCAATTTTATTCAGGGTTCAATGTATTTTTTGTGTAATTGATGATTTGTATGTCTGACCATGCTGTCATTTCCATATCCGATTTTCTTGCCATCCGGCATGCTAGAAGCTCAAAACTAGTTCAATCTGTAGCAGAATAATTTTCTCACCAAGTATAATATTTTGTTTGACCGGAATTTGCAGTCTTGGTGGAGAAATACAACATTTTAACCTGTACCAAGTGCTCCGCTGCAACACTTATCCAGCAGCATCCGCACCATCTAATACTGTTTTCACGCTCTTGCGTGTTTATTGTGACCGACCATTTGTACGGTGACATTATTACCGTCCCAGCCGGCTATGTGTATAGGCTGCCACCTCACTAACCACCTGCGGCAAGACGAGCCCTGACGAGTCCACGTTAGTGATGCCAAATATCACACGTGTTTATGTAACTTGTTCATTTTGTCTCACTTCATTATTCTCTGCGCCCTACCTTCAAGGAAAATCGTCAGTCCACCCTAGCAGCTGTCGACTCCTTCTCTTGTGAAGATTGTGTTTTCAAGCACCAGAGAGAAGTCATCCATTTAGGAAGTGCGCTAGATTAACTGCGGGCTGGGGAGCACCCAATCGGAATTGGCTAGACACGTCAGAGTGTAATTCACAAGTAAATTTCTGGCACGTTTCTTTGTATGAGTGGTATAGTAAAAAGGAAGTAGTACAGTGCAGCAAGTGTTTTCTCTTGTAATGACAGCTACCTCTTGCCATTGTTTTCTAAAAGTTTAGTAATGATGTTTATTAATGCAAAGTGTTTCGTAAGTACGCTCGGGTGAGACAGACACACAGAGCCCACAACCTCCCTGAGAACCCAGAGTCTCAACAGTATGGTGACTGGGAAACACAGCTGGTGCCCATCTACAGCAAGTTTAATGTGTCACCGTTCATCTCATGTCTCACCCGACGGCGTCAAAGTATTTTCAGCATTTACGAAAGTTGCCAAAAATAATACTGCAAAATGTTTTTTATGCAAAATTAAGTACACCACAATCACTGCTTCTTTGCATTTTCCAGCAAAAAAAATTTTTTTTTTTTTTTGTCATTACAAAAGAATATTTTTAATGAGACAGGTTATACAACACACAGTTCATAGATTTCTGTAATCAATATGAACTAAGTTTTCTTTCCCTAATAATTTCTGATTGGTCGCATTGTACTTTTCTTATGCTGAATTTACAATGCCACGATGAGCTCGTCCCAACAGTCTGATATGACTTTTCAGTCCAACCATTTCTGCTACAGAAATTAGTTCAGTGTTTACAATAACCCGGCAGTTTCCATCCGACAAGTGTTGCATGGCTTTTGGAAACTTGCTATGGAATGCAAAAAAATCACAAATCATTGTAGGCCTATATCTTCATTATTGTTTACATGTCAATCCAGATTGAAAACTTTACTATAAATGTGAGTTTCAGTCTATGTATGCTTTGTGTTCACAATGTTTTGACTCCAGTCGATTACTACGTTTAGAGTAATATTTCAATCCGGAATGGGACTTAAGTAGGAGTACTACAACTCGCTACATGGCAGCACACGGGGGAAACCATGAGAGAGAACAATAACTGTCTGAATATGCCATATGGAGACCACCACCACAGCTCTCGTGTCAGCTGATCTACCTGAGAACACCATACTAGGAATTCCCTGGCTCACAGAGCAAAACATCATTGCAGAGCCAGTGGCACGTAGGATCCATTTCAGCCAAAAAGAGCGACGAACTGTGTACGACATTGAACCGCGACCCACAAGTAGCGCACCCGATGTCCAACTGAACGACCATCATACAGTACCACCAGAGTTTTGTAACACTGTGCAGAAACTACTTCATGAAAGGTGTCGGTGACACATTTGCAGCAGCCAACCCATTACATCGCACCACAGTAGATGAACATGAAATACCAATAGTGCACAAGCGACCACTCTACACTGGTACACACAGTTACTAGCCACACCAATGCATGATTATAATGGAGCAATACTAAGAAATGCTGGCTGAAGACATGATAGAATCCACCCAGATCTATTGCAATAGTGTCATTAACTTTAGCACCGAAAAAGGAAGGGATGTGGCATTTTTGTGTAGGCTTTAGGCTGATCAACCTAATAACCAAGAACACACACTATATCAGTGTCAAAGACATCCATTTCTGTCCGAATATTTTGCATTTCCCTTTTTTTGGACATTATTGCCCTTGTAGCTTAGCATTTACTTTAAATAATTTTAAAACTTCGTACATGCCTACAATACACTTCCAAAATGGCGGCATTCATTTTATGTTCACTTCAGTCCAAGAGTGTTTACGGTAAAGTTTCACTTAGGATTCTCAGTAGTTACTGGCAATTCTAAGATTTTCCCAGTCCCAAGTTTTACTCTAAAGTTACACAGTATTCTGTTAGAAGATAACCAGGATATACACATAAATAAAATATTTTTAATGTGAAATTTATCACAGTAGTGAAATAGAATCTACTTTTGTCGATTTTTAGAGGCTGTGATTTTGTTGGGGTAATCTTACTCCTGATTGGTTAATTAAAATTTTTCCCCAGTATAGGGGCTGTTTTGTCAGACAATGTAAATCCAGCTTTAAGCTGGATTTACAATAACCCGACAGTCCGAAAAAACAGCCCCTACACGGACGAAAATATTTCATCAGCCAATCAGCAGCAAGGTCACCCCGACAAAAGGTGATTCTACTTTCATCCGGCATCGGACCGGTCAGCCTTATGCTGGAATCACATAGCCCTGATGCGCACGACACGGTGGCCAACAGCCAATGAAATACAAGATAGTTTCATCGCAAGCCGACCGATTCTGTTTTACGAACAGCAATGTCAGATTATAAATTATTTTTATTCTTTGTCGTGTCGTGCGACACGACGCACAGAATGTACAACATTCCAAATTAAATTGTATTGCAAGCTTTCCCTTCAATGGTAAGTACGCAGCTTAAAAGAAAAATAAATTGAGAAGTGCTGTATCTAACTCTTAAAAATAATAATTTTACCTTCGTATGCACTAGAGATAACAATTTGCCATCATTATGTATTACAAATTTCCCTCTTATTCGTTGCCTTTGAAACTCACGCAGCCGATCAGAGCCTTCTAAATAGTAAGGTTAAATGCTGATAGCGTCATGTTGGGCCTGCTGCAAATACTAGTAGTCACATTGAAATGTGTCGTAGTTGCGTTTTTGGTCATATCGTGCTGTGTTGGTTGGGGCTATATGATTCGGGCATTACAAAACAAAATGTGCGTAATTCACTACTGTGGTAAATTTCACATTAAACATATGTTTTTACGCGTAAATCTTGGTTTTCTTGTAACAGAAATCTCATGAACTGACAAAAATATATATATATATTCGTGGAAAAATAACTGCTCAAAAATACCTTGTTTACAAAGTAATCGAAACAATATAGTGTACAATCTGCGATTTCTTCACATTCCATAGCAAGTTACTGGCTTTTCTGATTTTGCCGAGTCACCCAACACTTGTCCGAAGAAAACTGTCGGGGTATTGTAAACATGAATTAATTTTGGTGGAGTAAATTGTAGGACTGTAACGTCGTGTCTGTCGGGAAGACCTCGTCGTGGCATTGTAAATCCCGCATTAATGTGAATGCAGCATGCCATTTTTAAAAAACCGCAGTGCTACTATTTTACTACGGGAACGTTACGGCGATTGTAGAGCAAAGCATTTAACAGTTTCTAGGTTAAGTTATAGTTGATATTATTTATCAAGTGAAAATAACAACGTATATTCATACGAAGCCTTCAAGCACACTCGTGAAAGCATAACCACTGTGGCTTTATATCGGAAACATGCCAAAAGAAAAATTTATAGACTACTTACCCGTTAACCGCGTTAATTACCTTTGCTGGACACACAACCTAAGCCACAGTATAAGTTAATTCATACATAAGTAAGATGTAGTTGGTAATTGAAACAACATAAGTGCAAAATCTAGAATCTATTCAACTATTTGAAACAATGCAATGTTGTCAGATCACAAGATGATAAATTCCCGCCAAGTTGGCCAAAATTTCCTGTTTTTCCTCCAAATTTCCCATTTTTTCTAACTGTATAACAATGACAAATTGCTGTTTATTTCTACATTGTCGTTATTACAAATATTATTACTCACATAATTAAGAAATATATCGCTCCAATTACAGCAGTAGACATCAATATCACACAGGTGGTGTTTAGTCATCTCTCATTGCGCCTACCCATCAATTTGTGTTTTGATAGAAACTATCGGATATAAATGGAAAAAACAAAATACGAAGATATTAAGATAAATCACTATTTTTTTTCAAATCATTCTAAGAAGTAGGGAATACCTCCCACTTTACTACACGGAATCAATTAACACAATAACATAAACGTCAAAATTAGTGACACACACTCCAAATCAGTCACTCAGGCCTTCATACATACTATGATGTGAGCCGAGCTCCCCAGCCATTAGACTGTTTGCCCACCGTCAACAGCAATTGCAGCAGAGAGCCCCACTTTACCATGTGCGGTTGCGTGTTGGTGACCGACACGACACAGGTACAGCGGAGTGCAGTTTGTTACAGGTGGTGAAATGCAAAGCAGAGCAGCGATGGTGGCCATGCGGCCACGTGCGCACCCACGCAGAAATCTTAGAAAATAGTATTATCGTACATTAATCTCTACACAAGGACGTAACAGGACAAGGGTGGAGCCGGGAAGTCACGTACAAGTGAAAGGACACCCGCAAATTTAATTTTAATACCCCACAGTTCATTTTCAGCATAATTGCAATGTGTTATATATTATATATTGTATCACCACCACATGTCATCATCCCCACTTCAGTCCGTTTGTTTTTCAGTATATGTTTGTTGTTTATGATGCAAGGGAGTTTTTAAGCATGTTATAGAAATTGTAGCATGAGTAAGTGTTGGTTAGCAGAGCGTGCATGTGACAAAGTAGTTCCACATGGTGCGCTTCGGCAGCAACCTCGGTAGGCATGCCATGTTGGAACTGCAGTAGACACCGAGACTTTCGAGAGGCAGGTCGCGTGTACCATCGGTTCTGCGCCTGGGCGGTATTCACTTCTAGTACCGGTCATTTTCGTCGCAATAGACTTTAAATTAAGCAAAACCTTTTTTTTTTTTGCAAGCCGCCCAGGACACTGTCTCTTACTTTTCCCAGATTTGCATCATCTGGGGGAACTTTATTCGCATTAGAAGTCATGCATGGGCTTTCATGCCATTTTTCACAGTTTTACTGCTGCCAACAAGTTATCATCCAGCTATGCAACGTAAAGTGTTTTCCCTTGAGTAAATGTAATCAATAGCCTAATAAACGTCACTACATTTGAACTAGTTTTCTTTATTGAGGTAAGCATGTCAGGGCACGGGACTTTATAATTCCCGTCCAAATCGCACGTATGTTTCTGACTGAACTTTTCAGTGAAGTAGTATTGCAAGTGTTTACAGCACTGTGTAACATAATATAGGCTTGTGGATACCCTTGATAATTCACAGTGTAGTCCATGTACAGTATTTATACAATCTACAAGTGGAGTGATGCAGCACAAGGGAAGAATAGGTGCCACTGGTGGTCAGCCACATGACCCCGATGGAAGGAAGAGTCTGCTCTACCACTTTAACGGTACTAGGACTGGATAGTGCTTGGTGCTCCAGGTAATACAACCAAATTCCAATCACCTCACACATACAAAACCACTCCTCAAATTTATAATTATTACTCTGAACACTGGACCACCATCCGCTGGCCAGATCCCTACAAACTTTCCAAGCACCACATACCGTCAACTAATTTTGCTGCCTGGTTCCAGATGTCGAAGGGATGTCTTTCTCAGTGTATTCAACGGGAAGCTGAACATTCACCAAACAAAACAACATAACACAAAGCTACACAAACGGGGTCTCAGTCTTCTTCGGCAGTGAGACTAACGAGCAGTGAATGTTTGACTTCCCCAAAAATTTACACAGCATCCGGAGGCTAGTCTGGCATCGTCGAGGTATACAAAGCTAACAGACTTCACTTCATTTCAATTATGTATGGTAATTTCGTCAACAGTAGTTATATCGTCAAAAGTTTTGTCATTGTTTTTTTAATTAACTATATAATTCTTTTTTTTTCTAACAGTGACGTATGTCATGCTACCCTAACCATAGCCCGTTCACCTCGTCTGCTGCATACACCACCCACATGCACCGAGAAGCAGCTACAGTGCAACAGCTACGTCAAGCGTATAGTTCCTATGCACATAGACAGCATCAGTGGCATGTGTAAATGTACATTGTAAAGTAAAGTGAAATATTTTGTTGTAGTGATTTTTAGAATTTGCCATTTGTAAAGTACAGACAATGTTTTTTACGGGTTATTTAAATATGTTTGTTTTCATCCAAGAACCAAACACAGTGTACACCTAACCTTTATTGAGGTTATGAATACGTGCTCGACATGCACATGTATGGTAAGTGGATGGAAATACCACCACCATTCGATAATCAGTCTTCAGTGTACTTGTATTAATTTTAACAAGGTTTTTGTTATTAGTGAAGTGAGATGTATTGCATGTGCTATGTGTAAAAACATTTAACGTCTCTAGTGGATTCCTCATATCAGTGTGCTATGATGCACTTCATATTTTAATTTCTAGTAATTTTATTTAATATGCAACTAGCACACAGACCTTTCAATTGTAGGTTATGATATAAAAATAATATTAAGCCAGTAGTGGCCAGTAAGCGGTTAGTGCTCAAGACAGTACAAAGACCACACCAAGATGTTAGGAAGCCTTGCACATAAAAGAGTGTCAACTTAAGACTTGAGCATGTGACAAAATTAACCCTACTTTCTTCATTTTTATATTAGCATATTGTTTCAAAGGTTTTCAGTGTTAACAACGTAATCTACTATGTCAAATTAGAGAACTGGGATAATAGGCTTAAAAATAAATGTTGTTATTAAGGCACACAATGCGGGCCAAGTTGGAGAATGTGGACACCATCTATGTTAAGTACACGGCCAGTGTTATGTCACAAGTCACACATGTTTTTATATTTTATATTGCCTTTAGTAAATTTACGAGTGTCGTATATCAACTTGCCCAATGTATCACTTCATTACGAATCATATGCAACACTCATTTTATTTACATACAGTAAAACATTTGAATAATGGCATTTTATTTCCCGGCGAGACTGGATATCCACAGTGAGAGGGCTACGCACCATTGCACAGTCAGTCGCGTCATCGCCTTACCATCGAGCAGATGTACGGTTCGCATACACCTTCACGTTTTATCCTAACAAAGTAGTATATTGACAGCAAGATAGTGGAGCAAAGTGGTGTTCATTAAGGTTGGGAGCATGACAGGTAAATATTGCGTAGATTCTCGCCAACTCTTCTCTTTTTAGATGATGGGTGCCAGGAATTTTAAGTGAAATGCCAACTAGCTAGCATAGAGCAGATTCTTCTCCTCTTCAGGTAGTGTACCGGCGACCTACAGGCGGTGGTCTCCCGGTGCTCCAACAGTCGTGATTAATACAAAAGCAGTTATGTTTCTGAAGCCCTGCACAGTAAGATCTTGGGGCGGCTCATGCACCCATAATTAGTTGTACATAGATAACAGCACCGAAAGATAATGTAAAACACTGCTACATAACCCTTAATGATTGGCGGGAAGGTGAGGGCCCGCACCCCTATGGCTCATAGGCAACACTAATGAGGTTGCCCACCATTTTACATTGAATCATTGAGTTTTATTAATAGCTCCTCCAGGAAGCAAAGCTATACACAGTGCAGGGCTTAAACCGCCGGCAGGGTGACACTGTACAAATGGCCCGAAGGCTACAAAGAACTGATGTGAAAACTTAAGCCTTCCCGGGCGATGCTATTCCACGGGAAGGCACGAGTACAGAATCTTCGGCGACTGCGAAGTAAACAAAGGTTCTGGTGAATTATGTATATTGCTGTGAAGCTCTCCAACCGGTGTGCAGGAGCTCCCAGCAGAGTGCTGGTAACTGCAGTGGCTGCCGGCGATGGTGGGTAAAAGGGCTTGGTGAATCGGATAGTGTCATATGTCCCCCCCCTCTCTCCCACGTGTCCGTTTGCGACAGGCTACTCACAAGCAGCAGGAGCATCTCCTCTGCTCCATGCAGCGAGTAAGCAGCATGTAGGCCTCCCTACGTGCTGGTTGTGTTGCTCCTTGGCTGCTGTGTGCGAACCTGCACTCTCTGGAGCGCTGTGGCACTACAGCAGGTGGTACATTCTCGTGCAGGCACTCTTCGCATCTTGGGATGTTTGAGAGATAGTGGGTTGGCCAACCTGCCATTCTCGCTGTCGTCACTGTTTAGCCCTCTACTCTCTTCACTGCTGTAGTCGTATTGTGTCTGGTTGCGATCTCGTAATAGTATTCCAGTAGGTCGAGTCCTGTCCCGAAGCTCTGGTGCATTGTCTTCCTGTAGGCTTACATGTTGTATCGCCAGGGTGGGATCTGGTCTTCCCCTTCCCCATCCTCTTCTGGTAGTACTGTTGCTTTTTCCAGCTCTTCTTGTTCGATGCTATGGCTCGACGGCCCATCCCCATCGGCTACTGGGCTCACCCCTGTCGGCACCTCCGTGTCGGGTGGCTCCGGACCCCCTGCATCCTCTGCCGGTATTCTTTCTTGAGAAACTGCTTCACCTCCCATCGATAGAGGTCACCAGGGGGCTCATTAACGCTATAGCCATCGTGAGGCTCCTGGTGGTTCTTGCTTCTCGCCGATGGTTATGGCTCCTATCGGTCCATATACACCTCGGGTGTTCCTTCTCGCCTCATCCCTGCATTGTACCCGTTCCTCTCAGATGTGACGACCTGTTAGTTCACGGCACTGGCATGATGCACATCCCTGGTGAACTCCGTGTCGTTTGGCATCGACGCCCCACCTGCACAAGTTGATCTGACTCCTGCTTCAGTTCCTCGACTACTTTCCTCTTCAATATCTCTCCTGATGTGCTTGTCCTGAGAGTGGCCATCCTGGCCGAGTTTGGGCTCGTCCCCGTTGTTCTCGGGAGCACTCTTAGCTGCTCCCCGAATGTCGTCACAGTGTATCCTTGGCGTCTTGTGGACCGTCCTGACCAGGTATGTGGTCGGGCCCAAGGTCTTTACCACTCGGTCCAGCGTTGTGCCACTCCCACGCAAAAGTTTGTGCAGTCCATGGACTGCAGATGAGCTCAGATGAATACTGCCTGTCCTACCATTAGTGCTGTTGGTGGTTGTTTGGTTTCCTGCAACCAGAGATACGCATATGTCACCTGCCTATCCTATTGTTCGCGATAACGGCACCTGCGCCTCTCGTCTCGCGGGCCACTTGTTTCTGTCTCGCTACTCTCTCTCTCTCTCTCTCTCTCTCCCACCCTTATATTTCTTCCTAGCAGGACTTGTGCTGGGGTTTTTGCGGTCGCGGCATTTACTGAGCATGAAGAGTGCGGCGACCAGGTGTTCGGCCTAGCTGTTATGGTGTTCACCCACTCGGAGCCAGAGTTGTGCCTTTAACTCCTGGTTGCGCATTTCCATGGGGTTCGTGCAGGGATGGTAAATAGCAGTTTTATGTGCCGCACTCCCCAGCTCGTACAAAGTTCATGCCATCTTTTCCAGTAAATAGGGATCCATTGTCCGTAAGTAACTCTCTTGGATATCCGCTGGATGTGAAAAATTCTGTTTCCATGCAATTCGCAATCAGCCCGTTCCTAGCACTGTTTACCGGGTAAGCTTCGATCCATCACGAAAAAACTGTCTATTACTACTAATATGAAATGCCTTCCACCAGCTGACTTCAGATAAGGCCCCATGAGATCTAAACAGACTGTTTCAAATGGTCGTTTAGACTGCCTCGGATGTTGTTGATTTCCATCAGACGGCCGGGATATGAACAGATTACATTTGTTGCATCTGCGTACCTTATATAACGTTGAGTTCCAAAATGTCTTTAACCATCTGCTCGGCTCCCGGGTGTCCTGCTGTTATGCTCCCATGAGTGTGTTCAAACACTTTTTCCCTGTGACTAGGTGGTACATACAGTCTCCATTTTGTATTGTCTCGCTGTGAGCACATCTCAGTACACCCTTCTACACATTTCGATTCGTCCATGTGTTCTTTTTCACATCGCTCTTTCTTCTCTCTCGCAAACTCACAAATTTCCTGCACTATCACTATGTCACCGTACAAATCTGCTATCAGATGGTCATGCTCTCTTACTGTTATCATGTTTAAGTTTGCATCCGTAACCAGTTCTGTAGTAACAGGGGTAATACCTCCTCATACTCAACATCACCAATGGCCGTTACTTTCGCTTCTGGCACCTGTGACATTTCCGCTAACTTGTTCTCCTTCCCTGGTATATGTTCGATAACAAAATTGTAGGCTTGCAGCAAAAGTGCCCATCTCGTTAGTTTGCTCCTGGCTTCCTGCATGTTGTTGAGCCATACTAGGCAGTGATTGTCGGTTCGCAACATGAACCAGCGATATTCTACGTATGGCATATACTTTTGTATCGCTCATATCAACGCAAGACATTCTCTTTCATTGACATCATATCTGCACTCGGTACTTCCCAATTTCGAACTCCAAAGTCAACTTCACTTCTCTCATCTGTGTCGCCATACTGGTAGAGCATGGCACCCCCTTCTGGATGGCATCGGTCTTGCTGGATTGTACCACACTAGAGCGGGACATTCTCAGAATTTTTCTTTGACCTGCAAATGGCTGTTTCCTGTTCGCTGCCCTCAGATACCACATTTGTGTAGACAGCAAGTCCGTGAGGTGTGCGGTGATGACTACATAATTCTGTACATGTTCACATAACCAATTTATTAGGCCGAAGAATTTACGTTGTTGTTTATGTGTACATGGTGGTGCCTGACTCTCAATCAGCCCCAGCTGTTCGGGGTTCAGTCGATTTCCTTGCTCGTTCATCATGTGGCCTAGAAACTATAGATTGCTCTTGCCAATCCGGCATTTCTTACTGGCACACGTTAAGCCATTTATCTCTAATCTCTCGAGTACAACCGACATGTGTTTTAGATGTTCCTCCCACATCTTCAACCATATAACTATGTCGTCGCGGTAAGCGAGTGTAGATTCGCCTGTGATACCATCGAGGACCCGTACCATCATACTCTGGAATGTTGCAGGGATGCACTTTAGCACAAACAGCATGGCACAGAACTGATACCTTCGGCCATATGGGGTGGTAAAGCCAGCCTTTTCCTGGTCCTCCTGGTGTACTGGTATTTGCCAGTAGCCACTTCGCAAATCGAGGGATGGTATGTCTCTGGCACTTCCGAGTGAGCTAAGTGCAGCTTTGGCACTCATATAGGGCGATATAGCACTACACATCACCTGGTTGATGGACCTGTAGTCCACGCAGAACCTCCACGTCCCATACTTTTTCGGTATGAGAGTTATGGTTGAGTTATACCGGCTTCTAGTCGGTTCGATTACCTTGTCTGCAAGCATCTCGGATATCTGCTGTTTTTTTTATCTTAGTTGGGAAATATTTTGACTAGTGTTGCGCTGGGTGGTGCAACACTGCATGTGAACTACATGCCTTGCAGTGCTCAAACATGCATGCATGTGTGTCACCTATTTGCTCCCTTGTGTCTACAACTGCAGGTTGACTGATAACTTTACTAAAGTTGGTAGTGTGTAGGCCTTCACAGTGTGTATTATCACCATGTGATAATGGATGCATTATTGCATGTGTTGCAATGCTTCTCTCCAACTCATCCTGCTCGCCTTTTCCATACTCTGTTGAGTCTTCTTGACTTGCTCAGCCAAAGCTTGCACTTCCAGTCTAATGTGGTGCTGCTCTCTCTCAATTTGATGTTGCAGGTGGTTACTGAGACTACTTAACTCTGATTATAAGTATACCCTTTGCTTCTCAGTTCCCTCCCTCACCTCTAACATCCGCCTATTCAACAGCTCAGAAGTTGTACTCATTTGTTCAGTCATTGAATTCACAAATGTGTCGGTAAACTGATTTTTATGATTTGCACATGTGTTTAATATTTCATTTATATTGAAGGTGTGGTTTAGGATAGATCGTGTTTTCTTGTTTCGTTAGTAAGTTTGTATTTGATTGTGGCTCGTTACCGAGAGCCGTTGAGGGTGAAACAATTTGCTCGTGTAACAGTGTATTGCATCTATGCGCTATTATGCTTAAATGTAGGTTGCATGTGTTGTTAAAAAATATCATGTATATTGTTAAGGCAGTGCAGTGATGTTTTGCATGGTTAATTTATATTTTTAAGTCAATACATATATGCTGCTGCCCACACACCTCACAGCTCAGTCGCTTATCAAATATCCAAGGGTGAAGACCTATGCCATTCTCCAATAATAAACCCTATGGCACCAATTAAACTATTACTTGTACATATTTCTCCGAATAACAAAATTTAAATTTTTTTAAATCTGAAAATTTGCCAACATTTTTTAGAAATTTGAAAATTTTCCAAAATTTTTCCAAATCGATTAAGCTATTAATCCTTAATCCAGCACATCAAATTTGCAACAAACTTTAGATCATCCAATTAATCGATTAGGATTAGCCAATAATCCACGAAATCTATATTTAGACATCTCCATCACTATGTCATTCTAGTAGTGAGCCAGAACCCGTGCACCCCTACTACTCACGCCACATCCCTGCCATAAGGGCGAAAGAGAGTGATACATGCTACTAACCAGGCATATAATTTAACTGCTGATGAGTGTATAAGAATAACTATAAGTAGGGACACCCGGGTTTCGCGAAAAGATTTCCGTACATGCTAGGTTTCAATACCCTACGGGCATAATAACAGTTGTCTTTTACTTATTGGCAGCGGGTCTATGTGAGAAGACATTTTCCTACGTGATTGGCCGATCACAATTAGGTTACTCCGGTAAAGAGAGGTAGCGCGGTAAATCACCCTGCCAGTAAGCTACAAGTTACGCGCGGGCGGGTAGTTTCGTTGTGTATTTTCTGCTTATTTATTTACGTTTCCACAAATTTTATTTTGCACGAAGTGCAAAAGTTGTGAAATTAAATACTAAAATATTTCTGTCGGACGTATTGTTTTACTAAATAATTAATTCTGAAAATGTTAACACTTTTAAAATGAATGTACAAAGGTTTCTACTTCTGAATAATTTATAAAATGAAGAGTGACTGTCAGATGGGTGAATTTTAAGTGATAAAAAGTTTTTTAACTAGTGAAATGAAATGTTAAAACCTTCTTACGAGTGTTTCGGGTGTAGTTGTTTATTTATTTTACTAGGGTACCCAGTCCGTGGCCTTTTTTTGTATTGTCACGAGGCTAGAACACTTGCCATGTTAAAAAATCTGGTTATCATAGAAAGACTGAAAAAAATATTGCATAGATATATGTAGATAATAATGAAATAATGTAAAGTTAACTCAACATTGAAGCGACTGTGGTTCCATTTAATATTTATTTATCCACATGGTCACTGCGGCCCCACTTAACATAGTTCTATCCACCGAGCCACTAAGGCCCCACTTGGAATCGCACTATCCACTGAGCCACTAAGGCCCCATTTGATATAGTTATATCCACTGAACCACTGCGGCCCCACTCGGAATCTCTCTATCCACTGAGCTACTAAGGCCCCACTTTGAATCACTCTATCCACTGAGCCACCGCGGCCCAATTTGGAATTTCTCTATCCAATGATCTTCTCAGGCCCCATTTGATATATATCTATCCACTTGGCCACTGTAGCCCCATTTGAAATAGTTCTATCCACTGAACCACTGCGGCCTCTCTTGGAATCGCTCTATCCATTGGGCCACTGCGACCCCACTTGGAAATTAACTCAACATTGAAGCAAGACATTTAAAGTAAACTAAAATGATATTCCATTACCTTCATATCTCTATGCAATATTCTCTATGCATTAATACAAAACTTTCATATAGGAAAAAAAGTAATTTAAAAATGAGTTTGTAGGGCAAAAGTTAATGATTGTGTAATCTGATCTTGCTAAAATTCGAACTTGACCTGTATTTTACCTTGAGGATTCGCTCTGCAAAATTTGAAAAACTTCTGTTGAGTTTCAAAGGGCTTAGAGGTATTAAAGATGGACAGACAATTAGCCAGACAGAGATCGTCTACTTATTATATAGGATTTTAGTGTTTGTTAGTAGGAATATTATGTAAAATTGCTAGGTGTTTGCACCAGTTCGTTTATATTTCAGTGTAACGAGTGAGTGAGTGAAAGTATTTCGGCTTTTCTTAACAGCGAGATATTGAGATCCGATTCATTGTCAAGAAAACTGCTTTATACGCGTGGAATATAATAAAATGCCTGGTTGTGCAGTGCGAAATAGTAGAAATTATAGTAGGAAAACTGTCTCAGCGGTGACGTTCCATAGGCTCCTAAATGACTTAGTTACACTGAAAAACTGGATATTTGGGTGTAAAAGAAAGGACGTCTTCAAAGTGGATACATCAAGAGTCTGTTCCATTCATTTATCTGAAAACTATTACGAGAGAGATCTTCAAAGTGAACCCACGGGGATAAAAAGAAAACGAACCCTGAAGACTGATGCGGTGCCTCATTTGTTGTTACCAAATGTAACGCCCAACGAATTTCCAGAGAGAAGTGAACGAACAAAGACTCTAACTGTGAAAAGGAAATATTTTCTGAACTAACAGAAATGTCGAAAAGAAAAAGACATCCAGAAAGTTCTAAACGTGAGGAAAACGTTATTAACGAGGCCCATATTGTAACACAGAAACTAAATGAACAAACAATGTGTCAACCAGGTCCAAGTCAGGGCATAAGCATCATTCAGAGAATATATTTTTTAGAAAATGAAATGAAATTATTCCAAATGCGAGTATCATCTTTGGAGGAAGAAATGAAGCGAAAGAATACACCTCAAAAAAATCTCAAAGAAAAAACGCGTATCTAAGACAGGAATTGATAAACATAAAAATCCAGCATAGGCAGTTCCCAAAATATGCAAATACAAAACTAAGGGAAATTTTGAAAGACGTATTTTCTCCAGAACAAATAGAAAGGCTGATTTTCAAAAACAAAAAGCGAATATGGTGGAAGATGATGACACAGCTGCAGCTGTAACGCTTCGTTCAATTTCAAGGAAGGCCTATTTATATTTGCGGAAGAATGTTGGCCAACCTTTACCTGGATTACCAACTATTCGAAAATTGGCTGGCAACCTGAAGTGTTTACCTGGCGCCCAAAAAGAAGTAGGTACTTTCAGAGTTGAAAGGTAGATCATTAACGATGTCGTCCAGAGAGCGTTTGGCAGTTCTTTCATTCGACGAAATGAGAGTTGATTCTAGAATGTGTTACGACCAAAGAGAATATTGAATACCCCATTAATAAAACTATCGAGGAATAATTTTCTGGACTACGGTATTCGGCTCCCATGTGGAACCGAAGTATTAAAGTGGCAGTTACAGCAAATACTTCACGACAAGGAACTTCCGCTAACTCCTAAACTTGATAGCAGAGTGCATCTTAATGTAAGTGGCAGCGTACGACAGAAAGTGAAGTATGGTATGGAATTATTTTCCCACCACACATAAACTTTACTTAGAAGAAAATTCCCGCAAAAATCACACATTTCAAATTTTGTTTTACTTGATCGATAAGTGGTTTGATGTGACGAACTCCAGATTTGTAAAAGAATTTAGGAAACTTAGAAAACCGTAGCACACTGCTTCTGGCATTTCTTTTCAAGAACAAGCACAGATCCTAGAAGACATGAAAGGCGTTGTGAAAAACATCAGTGTAATAAGAAAAACTTCATTGATGCCTTTTCATAAAGGCATAATAGTATCTATTAATTCTCCTACCGGACTGTAGAATTATTTAGTTTCAACTGAAAACTTGAAATATGTTATAACTTGCTGTCTCAATCAGGGTGTGCTTGAAATTTTTTTCCTTAGGTATGAAGTATAGGAAATAACGACAACCTTACACCAACACAGTTGAAATATCGAATACGAATGCTTCTATTCGGAAACGAACTCCCTCTCCCATCGGGAACGCGTGTACAAGACATAAGTGCTAAGAAACAATATTTGACTTCCCAGCTGCTTATAAAGTACATGGAAAATAATACTGAGGAAGAGAATGCTATAGGTATCAGACAATGTAAACCGTGGAAACAGTGAGGTCGGCGTAGAGGACAATGAAGACGAACCAGAGGAGGAACAAACACAATTAGCAGACTCTTTAAATGGTTCAGATGAAGAAGAAGCGCTTCGTTACCTAGCGGGCTATTTGGCTCATTGCAGTAAGGACTAGAATTTAATGAATAAGGAGCCTAGTCTAAACGAAGACAAGTCTCTTGAGACACAACCATAAATGTAAAATATATATATATATTTTTTACACTTACATCAGTTTTTAAAATTTGTTGTTCTTTTTTCATGTAGGTGGTTTGGATTGAATATTTAAGTCACGGAGGAAATGCTATACTATCTCAAGCATTACTCGCCATAGCGCTAACTCTTACCACGAGAGCGGGCTGAACAGCAGACCTGGTGTAATACAGACTTTCTTTAAGCAGCTTACTGTGAAATTTCCGAACGCAAGTCAACAGACATTAAAGAAACTTGCCAGGGTCCGGACTTTCATACGACTACGATTTCTGAATCGCAAGGCTCATGCTGACGTCTTGTTCAAACGAGAGAAACGAAACCGAAAACAATCTTGCAAGCAGCCTCGAGAATAGCTGTCGGGCATGTGTCTGCTTTAGAAGTGAACGATGTAAATTTTATATTTTTACATCATAATCCTTTGACACAACTATGCAGCTAAGCATTTTTTTTATCAAGGGAACTAAAAACTCTAAAGAAATTTTCTCATTAAGAGTATTTTCAATAGTTCTTGTCGCCATAAACTGTACATCTTAATTTTTTTTAATGAATTTTCAAATTGGCCGTTGCTTTGTTAAAGTGACGGTTACTTAATGGGACATAAAATTGTTCTGTTAGTGTGTGCATGTATAAAAATCGTACTGTAGAAATGCATCTAATAAAATAAGTAATCAGTAGTTTCTATACCAACCACAGTTTGCATAAAAGCTGTTCGTGGTTAAGTAAAAAATAAATATTTTAATTTGGTCCATAAATGGTACATTTTCAGAACGGTAGAATGTATACATTAGGTTTTAGTTGTGGGGGAATTGTTATATAAAATATAGTAATGGAAGGATACAAATTGACTTAAAGAAGAACAAGTGTTTGCTCATTTTACCGTGAACAGCCTGTGATGGACTCCTCTAGCTCCCTTGACGCCCGTATTCTGTCTCTTTGATTCGCAGGCAGTCATCTACGATGCGCAACACGTTAATCAGCCAACCACAAAAGTGGATCTGACCTAAACTGCTATAAAGTACAACTAGTCATGAAATTTTTTCGCTAAATTCGGATGTCCCTAACTATAAGTTATTGTCCCAGCGAAGAATAGTTTACCTTTGTTTCAGTGAGGTTTATGTAGGTTCCCTAGTCCAATAGCTTTGCACATATGCACTCATTGACATAAAAACTCGCGCACTGGTTGGCGGGGAGCGCTTCAGGGGTTCCGAAACCTTGGTTTTCACGCCTCCCTGTTGAAAGGAGTCATTAAAATACTTTCTAATGTTGGCAACTCAACTTGTGAATCATTGTGGCATGTCCAATATGCCGACACGGTATTGTCTTATGTATAAAGAGCGGTAAAGTAAAGGTAAAGATAAAAACCCCTCTGCCTTGAGGAAGTTACACAGTATTTGTGAGCAGCAGAGTGATACAAGTCTCCACACACTGCAGCAAAGTTTTTTGTATACAAGTATGATGACAGTCATGATATGTCAACATTTAGTTCAAAAATAGTAGAGTTTCAGAACAAGCTAAGGGAATTGGGAGAGAATGTCTCTGATAAATTCACCATAACGAAAGTTCTTATGTCACTACCAGAAAGATACAAACATTTTGTATCTGCTTGGGGGTCAGCTCCGGACAGTAAACAGACCATTGATAACCTAACTGCATGACTCTTGGTGGAAGAGGAAGGGTAAAGGAACGAGAACCTCCTGAGTGTAGAGCCCTAGTGATGAGAAAAGAAAATTGTGCTAAATGTAATAAAACAAGGACACTGAAGAAAGACTATGGAAATGAAGCTAATGGTGACAAACTGTGCTTTTATTGTAAAAAAAAACAGGGACATTTCAAACGAGACTGTAGGTTCAGATTAATAAAATAAGAAAAACAGCAATGCCTTTATTGTATCAATATCGGCAATGGCAGGACTTTAATTAAACAATAAGTGGCTTGTATACAGTGGTGCCAGTGAACACATGTGTTTTGAACATGAAATCTTCACCCACTATGAAAAGTTGCAGCAAGAAAAGTTAGTCGTGATTGGTGATGGGTCAGTAATTAACGCTATAGGCATCGGCCAGATAACACTACAGGGCTGGGTAGAAACTTGTCTGAACAATGTGTTGCATGTGTCTGACTTGAAAACAAATTTGTTTTCGGTTAGTAGTGCAGTAAATAGAGGTTATGTTATGTCAGCTGATAGCAAAGTGTGTAAATTTATGAAAGATGATAAAGCAGGAGCAATTGCCAACACGGAAGGTAAAGTGTACACTATGCAGTTCAGATACAATGTTAACGATGTTGCTGCTATCACTAGTCTAGGGAAAAACACCTCAAGAGATCAGTTCTTACTGTGGCATGAGAAATTAGGCCACCAGAACTTTGACCATGTTACACAAGTGCTAAAAAGAAACAATATCAAAGTTCCTAACTCTGCAATTGGCCAAACTCAGTGTACAGCATGTTTTGAAGGGAAACAACATAGAATTCCCTTTGGTGAAAGTAACTCAGTTTCCACCTTTCCTGGTGAGCTTATACACGCTGACGTCTGTGGGCCTATGGAAGTTAAGTCTGTAGGGGGTTATAGATATTTCTTGCTTTTAAAGGACGACTACTCCAACTACATGTCTGTGTATTTTATGAAACACAAACGAAACTAAATTGCACATACAGAAGTCTATACAAATGGTAAAAACTCATTTTGGAATGAAGATAACAACATTATGTACAGAGATTGGTACAGAGTTCGTTAACTATGAACTAAAGCAAATTTTAGAAGATAGTGGGATGCAGCAACAGAGAACAGTAGCCTACCCACTTGAGCAGAATGGTGGGGCAGAGAGGAAAGTGAGAACAATTGTAGAAGCAGCAAGAACAATGTTACATGCTAAGAAGTTGAATAAAGACTTACGGACAGAGGCTGTGAACACTGCTGTTTTCATCTTGAATAGAACTGGAAAAGGTAGGGCCAGTGGAAAAACACCATATGAAGTTTGGGCTCAGAAGGTGTTCAATATTGAAGAGCTACAAGTATTCGGTACTGAATTATATGAACATATACCTAAGGAGAAAAGGAAGAATTGGGCATCTTTGTTGGTTACTCTGAAAACATAAAAGGTTACAGAATTAACTTTGCAGGGGAAAGGAAGGTGGATATCAAGAGGGATGTAATATTCTCAAAGAAGAATAGGGGCACTAAACAACAGAACAGTATGGAGAGTGTTGAATTGATGGAATCACCAGGGGAAGAGGATGAAGGTACAGAAGAGAACAGTCAGCAGCATGAAATCAGTTGAAGTGAAAATAAAGTGATAAGTACAAGTATGCAGTATGAATCAACTAGCCATCAAGAGGGAGAAGAAATGAGTACAATCAAGCAGCATGAATCAGAGGGTAATCAAGAGAGCGAAAATAGTGACTGTGTTTGGGAGGAAGAAGAGCTACAGTATCCTGACTCTTTGGAACGAAGGCAGCGTAGGGTAAGGAAACCAGCATGGTTAAATTATTATGAAACATGCTTTTTTAGTTTAAACAATGAACCATCAACATATAGTGAAGCTATGAAAAGAAGTGATGCTTGTAAGTGGTCACATGCAATAGAGAAAAAATTTAAAGTGTTAGAAGACAATAATACATGTCATGTGTGTGATGTGCCTTAAGGTAAGCCAATGATCAGTAGCAAATGGGTTTTCAAATTAAAGTGTAATGGTGAACAAGAAGATTACAAGGCTAGACTGGTTGCCATAGGCTTTGAACAGAAAGACCTTTGTGATGTAAGTGAGCTATATGCACCAGCTGCAAAACTAGCTACCTTTAGAGTCTTTGTTGTTGTTGCCACTAAGATTAAATTAACTATTCATCGGCTAGATGTAAGAGGGGCATTTTTGTATGCAGATATCGAAGAAGAGGTGTACATGAAATCGCCTGAGGGAGTCAGTTGTGAAAATAATGTGGTCAAGTTAAACAAATCAATATATAGTTTGAAAAAAAAAATCACCTAAATATTGGAATAGAAAGTTTGACACAGCCATGAGTTCAGAAAGTTTTGCTAGATCTAAGAGTGACTTTTGTTTGTATAGAAAATGTAAGGGCAGTCAGAAACTGTATTTATTGATTTATGTTGATGACCTTTTAATGGTTGGGTCAGATGAAGTAGAGATTGGTAGCACAAAACAGGCAATGTGTAACAATTTTGGAATGAAAAATTTAGGATTCGTGTCAGATTTTATAGGCATGAATGTAAAGCAAAACTTGAAGGAGGGTATCACTGAAATAAGTCAAGAAAAATATTTGAAAGGTGTCCTCAGTAAATATGGCATGTGTGAGTGTAAACCAATTAGTACCCCAATGGACCAGAATTTCAAGACTGAAATGCTGAATGAAACATGTCATGATAAAGACGTAGAGAAGGTGTGTAGAGAAGTGGTGCAAATGAGTGTGTTTTGAGAGCTATCAAAAGAATTTTGAGATATGTCGATGTACTGGGGACCACAAACTGGTATATAATTGTGATAGTAATGATGTTCTTGCAGGGTATGTTGATACAGACTGGGGAGGGGATTGCAGTGATAGGAAATCCACTACAGGTTTTTGCTTCAAACTATTTGGGGCGTGTTGTTACCTGGGGCTCAAGGAAGCAAAATTTTGTTGCACTTTCATCCACTGAGGCTGAATATATAGCACTATCCACACCACTTAGTGAAGCCTATTGGTTAAAGAATCTTTTGAATGATTTTAATTTTCCAGATGTAATGCCTATGAATATTTTAGAGGATAATGAGTCAGCAATAAAAGCTGCTAAGAGCACAGAGAGTCATAAAAAGATTAAAGCATATAGATAATAAGTACCGTTCTATTAGGGAAGCGCTATCCAGCAAACATTGTAGAGATAAGTTATCTTAAGAGTGAGGACCAGATAGCAGATACATTTACAAAGCCCTTAGCAAAAGACCGGTTCGGCAAGTTCAGGAAATTAGTAGGAGTGAGCACATACGTATTTTACTGAGGGGGAGTGTTGAAAGGATTCATTCCCATTTCCTACACTCCCTTCTGAAGAAAAAAAAACTACCCCCACCCCTGTGTCACAACTTTATTATTATAAGGGTAAAAAAAAATCGAATAATAGTCTCAAAGGTCTTATTTAATCATTAAATTTTAATACTTACAGTATTGGACACAAATCATTTTGTAGTAGCTCTAGGTACCTACACTACAGTCCGATAAAAAAAAGTTTGAATCATATTTTCTAACTGTACGCCCACGCCCCCCTTAGCATGTCGTCACGCCTCCCATTTTGAAAATCAATGTAGGATGTTACAACAACTGCGGCCCCTTTTCAGCAAGACAGCGCTCGTCCCCACACAGGGCTTTGTTTCTCAGGAGTGCTTACGCCATGTTTCTACATTTCGGTGACAAATAGTACTTGGGAATACAGAGGTGAAACAGTATCACACGCCATCAGCAAAGTGTTGGAATGCCGTACGCCAAGCCAATCCGAGCCTGGTAAGCTACTCGCCACCTGGCAGTTCACCCAGTAGGGAACTGTTCGCAGCATGCAGTAACGAGTCTGACACAAGACCCGTTCCTAGACTCCGATGCAGAAATGCAAACATCAAAGCAACCGCCGCGCCATTTCATCCCCGCGCTCTTATCTGCGACCTGCCGATCCTCTTGATCCGATGTCCATCGAACATATGGAGAACCAGATAGGAAGATGGTTTTCCGCCATTTCAGCGTGTTCATGATATGCAACACGATTTTCAGCAACTATGAAAATCTGCCACAGGATAATACAGAACTTTTTTTTTTTTATTCTGGGCTCGGTTGAATCAATGGATGTATTCTGGGCCGGAGGTAAGGAGGGTTGGGGGGGGGGGGGGGTTATACTGAATGTGTTTTTCTTCTGTGCCCCAGTTGTGCAATGATAGTTGTATTACTTCGTTATGACCACGAGTGTACTTGCTGAAGATTTATCAGATGCAATGCAATAATTTTAACAAAACAGAAAATCAAGGGTTAATCAGCGAGTATGTACGTAAACAAGTTGTTAAGTGGACGAGGAAGATAGGTCTGCGACAGATATAAATCTTATCAATTTGCCCGTGTTCAGAAATTTATTAAAAGTTGCACGTATTACGTATTAATATTTATAACAATTTGTAGCGTCACCTGCATGTAAGCTGTCAATAATTACACGACAGTAGTAATGTTTATATTAGAGGCCTACTAGGGATTTTTTGTGCGTTTTACAAACAATTCTTGGGAAACTTGTTACTAAACTTATTTTTTAACATTACGAGTTAAATATCGTACACACATTGCTATAAGGGACATACTAGGTGAGTTGTGTCTCTTAATTTTTAATATTAACGCGAAATCCACACTGCTTGTTTGTCAAAACATGTACAACGTTAGTATTACATATACTACAGTAACGATGTGCAACATTTTCATTAACTTCCTTGCAGATTTAAAACCCATAAGTTCGGCAAGTAACTAATTTCCACATAATTTACTGTAGAACTATTTGTTTTCTCTATGTAGATATGGATGTACCCAGGGCAGGAGAAAATAAACCCATCGAGTATTTCGAAGCTGATCAGCGTGAAAGTGTAAGAACTTGAAGTTCAGAAGAGAGGCGCAGATAATTTCTAAACAAGCATTGCAGATATATTTCTTACCACGAACAACTGTTTTAAAACTACAGCATTTACAGCTTCTTGAAAGTAGCAGTATATATGTAACTAGCCCACTCAACGTATGTCTGTGAACTCAATTTAACAGTTTTAGTCCGCAGAAAAAAAAAACAGATTTAAGTCTGAGCTAAAGATAAATTAAATAATCGAAGTTAAAGGTTTAGTAGTGGTAAAATCTGTTTTCAGTGAATAATAGCAAAATTTCCGAGAGATATTTTTTCTTAGTAGGTATTTTATTGGGGGGGGGGGGGAACACCACTCCCTATTCTCAATCAAGAGTATAATTTCAAGAAATGCAATTTAAAATAGTTACGAAGACAAAACAGAAGTACTTTACAACACCAAGTAAGGGTGAAACGCTTGGCCCTCTCCCCCACCCCTCCCCTAGCAAACGAAAAATCAAATAACGTTACATGTAATGATTAAAAAGAAAATCTAAAAGATAAAAGAAATTTTTAAGTTCGTAATTTTTTAAAATCAAGTAATAAATACAAAAACTGATTTTCACGAAGATCTTTCACCGCAGGTTTATTTATAGGCTTCAAAATTCTGCGTGCACACGGGCAGCTTTCGTTTTGTTATTTGTCGCACGTCTTTGTGAGATGGAATTTTACTAAAGGCTGTTCACGATAAAGTGAGCACTTTTGAAGTCAACCTTAGGAAATAGTCACTCCCTACCTGCATATATTTCAACGGGCGCCCTGAGTGACAAGCGGCCAGTAAAGTTGGTGACGATGGATGGGAAGTGGTTCAGTATCTTAACGTCGAATAAAAAATCGTAAGTTAACAATTTCTGATATCATTAATTATTTATTTCGCTTTTTTTTTTTAATTCATCGAAGTGTTAAAACGAGCAGATTTGTTATATATTTACTTTTCGAATAATTTTATTGTTTCACTTGAGCGACGCATGAATAAATTAATGAGGTCTACGGCAATGATAATCTTACATAATGCGGAATAATACACAACGTGCATAGAATTAGATTTTAAGCAGGGCTTTCAAAAGTGCTCATTTTACCGTGAACAGCCTACACGTATTTGGCTATGGAAATTAAAACTAGGATACTCCGATACCGAACATCTGTGATTCGCAGGAGACGCCTAAGATGCGTGTCTATTTTAATCTTCCAGTCACGATAAGATGACCTGGGTCGAAGTGTTTTGAAAGGCCACAGGTCAGACATTTTTGTCGAAAAAAACAGGTGTCGATATTAATATCAGAAAAAGTTGCCTATATTTTTAACCTGCGTATGGGAAACGAGGTGCGCATTGCCGTTTGACGGCGGGTTTTCTCGACGTACCTCCGTTTTCCCCGCCATTGCATTCCGTTAATGCTCCATTTCCACCTCATTTAATCCCCCTTCATTTTCTAATACATTTTGTAATCTTAGGTATAGTAATAATCCATTTATTGTACTTACATCAAACAGGATCAAATAACCCGCTAGTATTGAAAAGAAATATAAGTAGAATTCCATTCCATCCTTACTTTTCTCTAAAAGATATTGCTAGATTAATCATTATAATTACAATACTAACTTACTTTACATTATTAGAACCATACTTATTAGAATATCCTGATAATTTTTCTCCTGCAAATCCTTCAGTAACACCAACACGTATTCTAGTAGAATGATAATTTTTATTTGCATATGTTATTCTACGATAATTTCCAAATAAACTAGGGGGCGTAATTGCATTTAGATTATCTATCATAATTTTGATAATTATATCACTGTATAAAAGAAATTTTCAAGGATTAACGTTATATTCTTATTAACCAAATAACGTTTTATTCATTACTAACAACAACTACATTATTAACCATAATAGGGGCAAAACCACTTGAAGATCCTTACATCATTATAAGTCAAACTCTAACATCAAGAACTTGCCAGAACCTCTCGTCTTACGGTGGTCGCCTGCCTGGAACTATTTTTTCTTGTTTAAGGCTCTGGAGCACGGGAGCTATAAGGGCGAGACTGCCACGCTCGTCAAGTGCGCTATCGTCTCTACGCGCAAGGCTCCGGTGCTCTCGTGCTGCGCGTACCTATGAGATATTCAAAAACGACCCTCTCATTTTATGGCGAAAATTGTGTATAGACTGTTCACGGTAAAATGAGCACTTTTGAAAGCCCTGATTAAGATACATTTGTATGCATGTTGTATATTCTTTTGCCTTATGTAAGATTAACATCCTGGGCCTCATAACAGAAAGCGAAAGAAATAATTTACGTTATCACAAATTGTTACCTAACACTTTTTATTCTACGTTAAGATTCGGAACTACTTCCCATCCATCGTTACCAACTTGATTGGACGCATTTCACTCAGGATGCCCGTTAAAATATATGCAGGAAAGGTCACTTACTTTTTTCTAAGGTTAATTTCAAAAGTGCTCACTTTATCGCGAACAGTCTATAGCAAAGTTCAATACATCAAAACATCCGTATTTCATATACGCTGCAAGGCAGTCCAAGCAGAAGGTAGGAGACCGCCTTAACCCTTCCAGTCACAGCGTCCTCTGTGTGGGACGTTGCATATGGAGTGGTTTGAATGGTCTGCCCTGTACACAGCAGAGCATATCGTCCAATGAGAGGCGTTTCCTACGCGTGGGAGACAACATTCACTGTTGAGACTGTGTCCCGTAGCCCCATACACCACTGCTGCCAGTAACATAAAGCACAGAAAGATTTCTGTTAGTCCCGATGTTAGACAAAGCGTCGTATGGATATCAGCACAGTTCCGAACAGAATATTTGCTTTCTGCAACAGCTAATTTTTATTATTATTATTATTATTATTAAAAAAGATAGATATCAGTAAGATACGTCGAACAGTTTTCGAATAAAGCGTTATGCAGTAGTCATAGACCATAGTCTATTCGCGGTTTCTTCACACTTTTTGAATCAAAGCATTGGAAAGTCACTCCATGCATGATGTGCTCAGTTGTTTATTAATCATCTCATATATCACAAGCTTTTTACTCTTCTGTTGACGTAAGCACTTAATTTTTGGTTGAATTGAACCTTTACATGTATTTTATCTATAAATTATAATATTTAATTTATAATTAATATGAATGAAAACAGAGAGCAAATATGTGTGATGGTAATGCCTAGTAAGATATAGTTCTTATTCAAAATATTATTGCACTGTGTGCTCAAGAATATGGTAAGTTATTCCTCTGGTGTAATTTTTTAGTTAAGAATTGTTTGCATGAGGCGGAGGAATATCCTGGGAGTAGGACTTTAGCAGGGCTGGACGAAAATTGGAAGTAACCAAGAATGGACTAACAATTATAGGCCGTTCACGGTAAAGTGAGCACTTTTGAAGTCCTGGTTACTTTTTTCTTTCAAGCAGTTTATTACCTTCCACCACTTGTTAACGTAAACCCTGCCATGTGAGTAATAAACGCAGTGTATACATTAACCATACCCAAAACCAAAAGTCCGAGGCCACAACGAAATGTATTTATTGGTTATGTCTGATGAAACATCATCAACAAGTGCTCACTTTACCGTAAACGGCCTACACTTCCCGCCAATGCGGACCGGGATAGGTTCCCGGCAGGGTCACTCGGATATTCGCATGTGTGGGCGTTGTCGTTGGCGGCCGGGGTTTTCTCCTCCTACCCTCACTCGCTTGCATTCAGGCGTTGCTCCATCCTCGCTTCATTTCACCCTCGCCGGCGCTCAATGCCTCTGTGTCGAGCGCCGGCAGAAACCATTCAACGTCTGGCGGGCCGGATAGGCGATGCACTGAATCTAATCATCGCTACGCCACTGACGTTCCCACAGACGTCCGGTGGAGGAGGTGACGTGGCGTTGTGTTTCCCCGACGCCGCGACGTCACCGAGGCGCTCCCAACTGCGCCCCCCCCCCCTTTTTTTTTTTTAACAAACACTGTGCTCCAGCCGGCTGCGGCGCCAGACACTCCAGCAGTCCGTCAACAGACGCCAGTTTGCCAATACCGCCGCCGAGTACCACCATATCTCCCAGGTGAGTCGAGCCACGTGCATCTTACTTACTGAAGATTTGAGCGGTATTCGCAATAGAGCGACGCGCCGAGTTCGACTCCTGCAGCTAGGGACGAGCGTTATCTGCGTCTTCACAGAGAGCGATGTTCTGACGGCAACATCGACCGTGCTGCAATCTGTTATCCTTTAAAGAAGCTCGCAATGAAACTCAAAAAGCGAACAAAAGGCAGTGAGATTTTTTGCCATTTAGTTAATAAGACTTTTTTTAAATACACTTTTCTTTAGTAAAAATTTTATACTACAATTTGAAATGATGGTTTAGAACATGGTATAAAAAAAATCTATATAAATTAGGACTCCGATTAGTATATATGCAAACCGTTTATTATGTACATTTTCATTTACTCTTTACCTCAGATGTTCGCTAGTTTATTTATAATCAAGTTTCAAAATGTTATTCTTATTCCCCGTCGCTGGCGACGAGCGTCAGAACCAATGTTCGTCGCTCGTGCATCGCTCTCGACGCTCGTCGCCAGCGTCAAAGCTTTGATTGGCTGAAGCTCATAACACCGCGTCGTGTCGCGTCGCGTCGCGTCGCTCAGTTGTGAAAACCGCTTTAAGGTAGTTCGAAACGTTATAATTATTGTATACATTTTTAGCATATGACATCCTCTTTCGTTGTGGTACGATATCACAGCCCGAAAAATTATGACAATTGAAGAAAAAGATTTATAAAAAAGAATGGAACCAGTTATAATAAATTTTAAATTACCCTTTTGTTTCCTTTCTTGCTGCACAAATCTCAAAATGGCACAGAAGTAATACGTCATGTTAAACCTCAAAATTATTGTTCACGTCATTAGAATGTCATGAATAATATTCCTTGGAAATTTATCATGTGGTTCGCCCGTATCAAAATACTCAAATTTAAAAACTAAGCTCAGGTGAACCAAGAGCCCGAATTTCGAAGAAATGGCCAAATGTCATTCTTGTGACTTTACTAATTTCCAATTGAAATTATCATATTTACACTAACAAGCGTGATGTACGTTAGTTTTCAACTGATATGATATTTTTATCAAGTTATCGTCGATATAATTTGACGAAACTATTAAAAATATCCTCAAAACTCAGAAATAAAATTTGTCTCTTGAACAGCCTTAAAGACTCCGTCTGGCTCGTGCATGGAGGGCCTTAAAGGGTTTTCTAGGGGGAACAAAAACTTTATTAAAGAACGGTTGCATATTTTGCAGTGGCATCTATCTACACACAAAAAGCATTTAAGAAACGTTTCGCGCCCAAACACAAGTTTCACATTCTCATTTCAACTCCACGAATTATTTTCTTTTTCGCATGAAAATGGCTGAAATGGGTGTTTTCGGATAATTTTTTAGCTGCCAAATTTTCTATACAGAAAACTCAGGATTGTCTTCAGGCACGTGTCACAATATTGTTGCCGCTTAAAAGTCTCGTTCAGGTGAGTCGCCGATGGAAAGGATGCACTAAGAGACGTTCAAGGTCACAACTTTACTCGCCCATTTCTGTGGTACTAAACGGGACTCGCTCTTTCATACGAGCCTATCTCGTGAGCAACGTCGGCCCGAACATCCGAGGCGCATGGTTGTCCACGGCAGACAGACTTGAGATCGTGTTTTCGAAGAGTGAGGACGTGTCTTCGAGGAGTGAGGAGTTCGGCCTGCCACTGTAGGATTTTTTAGTTTTCGCGACATTTGAGGGTCTGCTCGTCGGCTGTTGGGTCTAAAAACCTGACAGCCATCTCGAGCCTAGCCCCTTGGGGGTCAGCGGCGACAGACTCTTGCAGCGGATAGGCACACTTAATTCTTTCTCCTTACTGTTGCTTTGCTAGTACACTTCCCCCCCCCCCCCCCCCTTTATTTTTTTCTCTCTCTTTCTCCGGGTCCTGGACGGGCGTAGCTCTGTGAAGGGGGTTGGGCTCCCCCACGAATCCCGTGATGATCATCATGTAAAAAACACAGCACCCGGTGCAGAGTTTTATGATCCCAACCTGAACAATAGGTCTTTTGTTTTTTCGAGCCGGGAAGTAAATTCTAGTTTTCCCCTCTCTTCCTCAAACATGGAATTTGAATTCGAGCTTCAGGGTAGCAACCTGAAAAGGCGCAACTCCTATGAGAACTCGGAGGATGCCAGAGCCGCTCTTCGTACCCAACTGAGCAAACGACAAGCAAAAGAAAACATTGAGTACGAACAACAAACCCTGGGTGAGTCCAGGCAACAGGCACAATGTGCCCCTGGCACGGCACTGGACGTGCAGCCGAACATTCCGGTTCGAAACCGGTACGCAATTTTGAGGGAGCAAGTGGCTTCCACCTCGATCCCCGGCTCTTCAAGCCAACCACCAAACCTGAACCTGCGCAACAATGCGAAACAAAGAAAGCCATCTTTCCGCCTCGTGGTGCGAGACACAGGCAGGTACTCTTTCGTCGTTCGACAGCTCCGAACCATCCATCCCTCAGGCTTTACCATCAGCATGGCCAGGAACGGTCTGCACATCGTTGCAACCGACCTGCAAAAATATGAGGCCACGACAAACATGCTGAAAAACACTGGCATTCCATACTTCACATATAGTAAAAATATCGATCCACCCCAGAAGGTCGTGTTTGATCTGCCGGCAGACACGGACCCTAATACCATCGCAGAGGAGCTCACACAGCGCGGGTATCAGGTGACTGAAGTGTATCAGTTTAAGTACAGGAAAGAAAACGAACTAGACCCCTCCCAATACCAGCTCGTGCCACAGAACCGCTTCTGCGTCACTGCAGGAAAGAATGACTCTCTCGACCTTCGTATCTCTGTAACCCGGCTAAACATGACAATTGTTCATCCCCGCCATTACCAGAGGAAGCTCAGTGACGTAGCTCAATGTAAGCTCTGGCAGGCCCTGGACCACACTAAGAATTATTGTAAACTCAACAAAGTCTGCCCACACTGCACCGGGTCACACACTCTGGATGCCTGCCCCCAGATAGCTGCTGCACCTAAATGTGTTAACTGCAATGGCGACCACCTTGCCAACTCCAAAGATTGTCCCAAAGTAATCGCAATCGTGCAGCAGCGTCAGCAAACGGCCCTCAAAAAAATGCAATCCAGAATGCAATCGCAAGTGGCAACAACATCTGCCCCACACGTACAAGCTAGGGATATCTCGCAATATCCTAAACTTCTGGATGCAAAATCTCTTCCCTCGCAAGCCTCCTACGCACAGGCAGCCAGAGGCCCCGTCCGCCACGTCACAATCCCAACACACGCCACGCAGGTGCCCATAGACCAGGAAACTTTACAGATGCCAACCGCCCCACCCCGCCGGCAAACCCTCGCACCTGTCCACAACTCCGCCCCATCGGCTCCTGGCGACCTGGGAAGCACCATGAAGGACCTCATGGACCTCATGAGGTTCCTAACAGAGGCTAATTCCCGGGCCATCATGAGCCATTTCCGCGGCTACATGATAGTAGCAAACACCCACCCAGACCCACAAACCAAGTCCATGCTCCTCATGGAGGCCCTCATGACTTTTGCAGGGCAGATTCCCTAAATGGACCCACAATCCCTGCAAGCTTCCGGATCCCTATCCCTGTTGTACTAGAACAGTAACGGTATATTCCCACAACTTTATGAGTTAGAGCGAGTGCTGGAGACGTACGGGATAGAAATCGCGTTAATACAAGAAACTAGACTGAAACCACGTCGTCGTTTTGCCATTAAAAACTACACTACATACCGTACGGACAGAGTACGAGCAGGCGGAGGTACCTTAATACTAGTTCATAACAAAATTCAACATCACGTTAATAAGGACCGCGACTGTGAAAACATAGAAACCACTACAATCAATATAAACACAAACTCCGGCCATATAACCGTCATCTCAGCCTACCTAGCGCCCCGAGCGAAATTAAAAACCAAGGATCTCGATAAATTAATAAACCAGCCCTACCCCTTCATAATTGCAGGCGATTTAAACGCAAAACATATCGATTGGCACAGTAGAATTAATAATACTAGTGGTAACACATTACAAAACCACGCGTAGCTCCACAGCTATATTATTCAGGCCCCCGACTCACCTACCTTCTTTCCTGCAAATTACAGACATAATCCGGATGTGCTTGACATAGTTATTACTAACCTACCAAATTTATTTACAGAACTTACAACCCTAACCGAACTCAGATCACATGCCAGTTCTATGCAAAATTAGCACAAAATCACTTAACACCCAGAAACCATTTTAGCAAAAATCCCGGTAACAAACTGGGAAGATTTTAAAACTGAACTGGCGTAAATCTTTACAGAACAGCACTTAACGATTCGCGACAAAAATGATATCGATCCAGCCATAGAAATCCTGGAAAATACTTTAAAACCCAACTATCAAAACACACAAAATTTTTTAACAGGCGAGAATTTTTAAAGCAAAATTTCCCAGACATAGACATGCTACTTGCCGAAAAACGACAAGCTAGACATGTATTCCAACGAAACAGGACAGAATCAAACAAAGCTAAATATAACAAGCTGAAAAAACAATTAAAAATCAAATTAGAAACACAAAAAATAACAAAATGGGAAAATTTTGTTACCGAACTTTCAGACAATATAAATCATTTCTGGCAGATATCCAGAGTGCTCCGAGGTACTAGCAATAAAACTCAATCTACACCTATCCATTCCCCAACAGGACTAGCTTACGACCCCCAAACTAAAGCAGAAACTATAGCAAATTCTTTGGAAAATCAATTCACTCCGAATGAGGACCTCGGAGACATAAATTTTACCAGAGATGTAATAACAAACACTCAGAAATTTCTCAGCAGAAAACCAAAAAAGTAACCGCAATTAATAACGCTCCCAGAATTAATAGCTACGATTAAAAACCTACGCCCTAAAAAAGCGCCAGGCCCAGACAAAATAAACAACCAAACTATTAAAAACCTCCCATACGAAGCCCTCTGTCTTTTACTGGATATCCTAAACGCCATACTAAAATTCAACTACTTCCCAACTGCATGGAAATTGGCAAAAGTGATCACTCTCCCTAAACCAGGCACGGACCCACAATTACCTGTAAACCGGAGGCCCATTTCGCTACTCAGCTCTCTAAGCAATCTTTTTGAAAGAATTCTCTTAGCTAGATTAAACTCACATGTAATTTAAAAACGCATTATTCCGCAAAGGCAGTTCGGTTTTAAAGCAGGCCACTCCACAACTCACGCTCTAACCACTTTTGTTACAGAAGTTATAAAAACTTCACGCATAAATAAACAATATTCAATAGCTGTATTCCTGGATGTGGCTAAAGCTTTCGACAAGGTTTGGATACCTGGCCTCATTCAAAAACTCGTAAATTTTAGATTTCCCGATTGCTACATCCACCTCATAACTTCTCCAACAGAAAATTCTTCGTAAATTTAGAAGGCGCAAACTCCTCCCACCGTCCCCTAACTGCAGGAGTACCTCAAGGCTCCGCAATATCTCCATTTTTATATAATATTTACACTGCCGATATCCCCAGCACTTACTGCACTTTACAGATGTATGCTGACGACACCCTCTTCTATTCAAAAGATAAACATATCAAATATGCACATTTGTTTGCACAGTGTCAACTAGACGAGCTGAGTCAGTGGTATAACCGATGGAAAATTAAAATTAATGCAGAAAAAAGTCAAGCACTCATTATCACGCGCAGGAAACAGCCAGAAATTAAACCATTAAAATACAATAATGTAGACATCCCCTACTCAGACTCAGCTAAATATTTAGGCTTAACAATAGATAATAAACTAAAATGGTTCGCACACATAAACGAAACAAGGAAAAAAGCTCTAGGAAAAATCCCCTTAATTTACCCACTACTAAAATCGCCTCGGCTACCCAAACGACTAAAACTTTTAATATATACTTCTCAAATCCGCTCAGCCATGATGTATGGAAATGAAGTATGGGGAACCGCGTCTAAAGCATTAATTAAATCACTTCAAGTCGTCCAGAACAAATATTTAAAAATATTCACAAATGCACCGCCGCGAACACGCATTTCCGACATTCATGACGCACTTAAGCTACCTTATATACGCAATAAATTTCATGCCCAAAACAATAAATTCTATGATAAATTATTAACACACTCAAACCCCGTACTCAAAAGGATAGGGCAGTATCAACCAGACACGCGTAACCACCTAAAAAGACCTAAAATGCCGAAATTAACACAGTAAACGACACTGCAAATATCACATTAAAACCTCGGCAGAGCGAGGAAATTCTCTGATCAGTCCGGGACGGAAATTCGCTAACTTTTAATAAAACTACTTCCCTGTGGCTGTTTCCAGTGCACTTCTCAATCCTCATCTGATCTGCGCACATCCCCCCCCCCCCCCCCAAAACATAACAACACGCCTCCAGCATTTTCTCTTTCTCATTCATGCTGCAAATTGCGCCTATTTTTCGCGCCGATTATTATAATTAAACTTATTAATATTCTCCATAATGGAAATATCTAAAAATTAAAATCACTAAATAACATCTCACGCTTCACCCTACCATTTCGTAACATGGCAAGCAGAACTCACAAACCTTGAAATTAACTTCACGGGACTCTTGGTTTAATTAATAACTTCATTAAAAAAAAACACTGCTCTACTGCAGGCATATGGATTTTTCGAAACCATATGTCAGCATTGTTAATTTTTAATTTCACAAGACCTGTATTTTCAAAATTGCTGCCGTTAATAAAATACAAACTTGGGCACTCAGTTAAACGTTTGCCACCCACCTCCCCCCCCCCCCCACCCCGGCAGGCAGGGAAGGACAGGGTTAGGGAACCGCGGCTTTACTGGTCTGACTGGCGGGCTGTCTGAGTTGCGCCGGGACGTGCAGGGCGTCCTGACCTCTGGGCTATGTGTTCTTTGCGGTCTGGTGAGGGAAACTTCCTCAGCCCGCAGAGAGATACAAATGCTGCAACCGTCTGGGTGGTATAAGGGCCCTCACAAGGGCCCGAGCACACCCCCCGCTCTGAGCTTCGGCAGTGATTAAAAATGGCGGTGGCGGTTGTCCACGGCGGACTTGGCATGGAGTGGACAATCACGAGCCTCGGTTATGTTCGAACTCGCTCGTTCGCCCAGACGACCATTCGCCCGCGTGCTGGCACGACGTTGCCGCGACACGCTCACTCGCCCATCCACGCGGAGTTCGCGAAACAACGTCCCTACAAGTACTGAGACACATAAAGACATACAGGTCTTGTATATCCCTATTTATAGGTCGAATAATTACGACTTTGCGAGGCGATAACAGTGAAAAATAACACATAGGTAATAAGTGAAATAATATTTCCTTCATAAATATATATTTATCCTTCGAGGCAGGCGGAATTATTGAACCAAATCAATATAAATCACAGAGTCAGCACTGTTACATGTGAAGTTTCTGAATACCAGTTATATATTTGAAACTGTATATCTAACAACACCTGTACATTGCCATGGATGAAATTGTAAATCAAATAGTCCACACACTCAGGCGATATGTGGCACCGTCAGTTGATATCGAATATAAAAAAAAATTGAAACGGCATGTTATCTGCCGCGTGATATCTGAAACACACGAATAGACATGCTTGTGTCAGCTTGCATTGTAAGACACTTAAGTATCCTTCAACAATTAAGTTGGAATACGTACACAATTCAGTTTAACTGTTTGCAGGGCAATCAGAAGTGTTCAGGATTATTGCAGCAAAATCATCACTAGCCCAGTTAAACAGGAAAACAACTTCATACATTGATGGCAGCTGACAACAAAATAAGACATTCAGACTCTTTAAATTTGTCCGGTATAATATAAACATAGATTAAAATATGCAGGGCATCTGTTTCCAAATGTAAATATTTTGAATAATTCTTAAAACATTTACATCACGTTAAATTTTATTTAATGCTGCAAAATCATATAAATGTGTCTGAAAATAATGTGTTTTTTATAATAATGATATACATTGTTACATTTTTGTTGCTATGTACTTTGCTTAGTTATTTATTACGCAGATGCAAAGAGAGAACAGAGACTTTAAAACTACTCTTTTAGTGATTTTGAAAACAGTCGAAGTCAAAATAAAAAGAAAAGAAAAATAGAGAAAACGGCTATGTCAAGCTGAAAAGAAGCAGGAAAAGCCCGTAGAAAGAAACTTGAAGAAAGAAGAGAGAAAGAAGGACAGCTGTAAGAAGCGAATGGCGAAACAAGAGAAGCGAAGAAAAAACGTCTTCACTAATAAACCACAGTTCGAGCGGCATAAATGAAAGAGAAAATCTTGTCACTATTTCCGCTCAGATGAGTGTGAGCATAATTTCGCACGGAGCAAAAGAAGGCGCAAATGTCACTACATTTCTCGCAAGTTTAAGAGCAGCGATGCGACGATGATAAGGCGCCATGAGTGGCGAAAGGGAAGACGGAAAATGTATGACTTTTCCAAGCAACTGTAACTGTACCTCCGAGACAATCGAGAATATGCAGATGAGTGAGAGAGAATTACGAGACGAGTTGCAACTTTTAGTGGGGCAGAGATTACAAGTTGCTAAAGATAGAAGGAGCAAGTATTATAAAAATCAAGATTGAAAGCTTTGGAAATTGGTACATAAGTTCTTGTACGAGCCACCAATGTTAGCAAGATGTGGGAACTCATAACCGCTAAGCTATTACCATTATATTTTGGACCATTTGCGGGATCTGACAGAAGAAATTAAAACTGTTACGAGATATCTAGTCCTACTACGGGAGGGTGGCTGGAAACTTCAATCTAAGGCTCTTGAAGCAGTATAAAACACTGTTATGAGCAGAGATTTAGGCCTGACATTAACCGACGGAGTCTTAAGTTGCAGTATGTAATTGATTACTGGACGTTTCCAGTCGGCCGAGAGCAGCGAGCTTTATTATCTGGACGAAGAGAGAGCGAAGTGTATCGCAGTTTATTGATAATGGTAGCGATGGGTTTGTTGTATAATATGAATAATTAGTACAGTAGCCTGAGTACCCCACACCTTGTTTACAACGTGAAGTGGAATCTCACGTTAGGAAATCATGAAGTTCCGCGCTATTAAAGTTAACGCCTCAACCCAGATCATTTTGTCCGCTATTAGTCTACTGCATGGAATATGGCTAGTGAAGTTAATTGGCTCTTGGTAATGTGAGTTGACGATGTGATTACAGTGTTGCATTATAAGCTAGAAGAGGACCTAGCCAGTGGGAAACGAACTAAGCCCTGTATATTGTCACCGGATAGCCTAACACTGCCTGCACTCAGCTATTTTGGCTTACTTGGAATATTTGGCAATGCTCATCTCTCCTTCAGGAAGCTTTATTGGCAAGAATCTGAAGAAAGAAAGAAAGAAAGAAAAAAAAAAGTAGACCGAATCCCATATCCTTTTACACAAAGCAACATGCTATTCTAATAAATGAAACAGATATTCTAAAAAGATTTTTACCCTCCGCGATTCGAGTTTCATCCAAATAGTTGATAGTGAATAATCCTGCAATTTGTCGTCTTGAAGAATTAATTTTTGGGTCGAATAATTTTTCTTCTCCTGCGTACACTCAATGGTTGGCGGGATTTTGTTTTTAGCATCTTACATGTTTTATTCTTAATTTTAGTGTTAATTATTCCATGTGTGTAAGTATTTTCATGTTGTTTAATGAGAGAAACAGATTGATGTTAGCTGTTTCATAGTTTTCTTTCGTCTTTTGCGAGATGTCGCAGAGTTTTTCCATGTGATTTTCCTCAAGAGTTGGTGTGGAATATATTTTTCTTCAGGTTGATCTGATCTGATTGCAGTAGACTGAAAGTCGTGTTCAAAATGCAGTCGAATTTAAGTTTATCATAGTAGTACGTCAAGAGATTGAGGACAGCGCTACGACGTTAAACTGTGTATTTTAACTGTGTTTAGTGACGTGTGCATAGAGATGCCACAACTAATTTACCGGTGCTTTTACCCGACAGTCTTGTTCCAGGTAATGAAGAAGAGTGTTTGTGAAAATGTGTTTGTTTAACACCATGATAGTTTATCCCACACAAATGCACGTGCATCAATTTTAATGCAATTGGCTTAGTGTCGGGCGCACCAGTGCAACGAGGTACGTGTTGACCTAACAGCAATAAAATTGGATATTTTAAGTAGTACCAGTGCATCAGTATTGTACTAGCAATGCTTCCAGATAAGTCTTGAAGCAACTCGCAGACTTTCCCTACAGCTATCACACCCGACGCGGCACAGCGAGAGATACGAGTCTTGCTGTGATCCCGTTTGCTCGAGGACTGACGAGCATTCCTACGCAAGCAGACTGCGTCGACGGCAGAGGCACGGAATAAACAATGGATAACATAAGCGACATGGAGTAGCTGTTTCATTGTGTTCCGTGTACCAGCGCACTGATTGGACACTTGGTCTCGGGGCATACAAGAATGTCAACAAACGCCATATTATATTTAAAATTGGCTGTGCTATGTTACATACTACAGCTTTTATGGCAATAAGCACAGCAATTCGCTCCAACCCCAATTAAATGTTTCAATTTAGAGTATGTGAAGTTATATGCGTGCGATATTGACCAACATTCTTCTGTCTATTCGAAGAAATAATGCGACAATGGGAGTGAAAAATCTTGGTGCACATTCTGTGTTATGATCTTGGCCATTGTGTGTTCTTGATTAAAATTAATGTACCGCGTGTATTTGTGTGTCTAGCATATAGACATGAAGAAAGCATGGTTCTATATTTGTTAAATGTGTAAAGCGAGTCCATGTAATTAAATTCTAAAAATATAAGAGACTTCAAGTAAGAAGGTGTCAGTGCAATACATTACTTCGTTTTGACCACGTGCACATCATCTGCATTTTGCAGTAAACTATTCTTTACGTAGATTATTGCATTTTATGTGGCATTAATTACAGCCGACATGGATATTTGAGTGGGTGTGTTATTTTTTTGATGTCTTGTTACCGATTATTTAAGGCCAAAATTACACTGTTAACAATTGACCCCCCCCCCCCTTCCCACGGGCCGCCGAGGCTGTTTTGTGATTAACTTATTGTACTAGGGCAATTTCGTCATTATATTATTTTTAGTTAGTTAATACGCTGTTGAAGTCATCAGCTAGTGCGTTACAAAAACGAAGCCATACTGGAGACATACTAGTTTTGTTTACGTTGAATAGCCTTGCGGGTGCTGTATGAACTCACTAGTTATTCGGAATTTTTTCTAAATTTGTGTTCTTCTTGTGTATGTAAAATGTGAATTTGGCATGTAAACACACCTAAAATTGCTATATATTTCTGATTTGTTCGAAGACGAAAAAAGTTAGTATTAATGCGTTAAATTTGTAAATGAATTTTTGCAACTACCGCTGCGATTACTAACCTGCGGTGCATTTAAGGTCTAGCCTTTAAGTTGCGGACTCGTTAGAGGTACAGGCACTTTTATAAAACTGCAGATACATATTTTTCTAACTGCCGATTTACTATTTGAGTTTACGAGTTTATGGAATTCATTTATTAGAAGCTAAGGCTGTGGAAGTTTGTAGAGTGAAGGTAAACAAAAACGTACACAAGCTTTAGCTTTCCTCGTAATAAAATTGCTTTTTTCCGGGAATTTATGGAAAATTACACTGTAAACAAATACAAGGCTTCACCTTATACAAAATACCACTTTTGCAATTTTTTTCTCCCCAAGCCAGCAGAGTTGAAGTGACAAACAATAAATCAGCTATTTGTCAACACAAAAATATACAACCAAATCAATTCTCATATTTTAAGTAGCTAACGTATGCAGCATTCCTGAGTTCCATTTTCCATAGTTTCTCGAAGTCACTTCAGGCAATGTCTGGGGTAACCCATTAACAAAGGCATGACCAATTCCTTCCTTGTATTCCCTGCATTGTGTTATTGGTGTACCATTCTCTAATGAACCTGATGTCGACAAGTTGTTAAGTTAAATAAATGAAGTTTACTCGTGTGTTTAGATGGTGATGTATTAAATGGTAGGCTGTAATCATTACAGTAAATGACAAATATTTACATTTTATCGTTTTCCGGAGGTATGTAAAATGAAGCCAATTTTTTTCCTGTAACTAAACTATCTGCGAAATTGAAAAACCTCAAGTGATTTTCATTAAACACTATTTCACTCGTCTGCAGGATTTATGAAATTCTAATTTTTTGGGCAACTGATTGGACATAAGCTTATTTTAATATTGACGACAAATGATGGGTATTTAGGATGAATTTTGCTTCGTGAAACAGCGAATAATCTCACCGGTACACCACCACGGCCTTTGCCATCTTAAGAAGGGAGGAGTTGAGCTAGGTTTAGGTGGTTTGTAACATCCAAGGTGCTGGAGAGACAATAAGGGTGAAATATGGCAGACATGGAGCAGCATTAAAATTCAAGGGTGTAGAAAACAGGAGAACATCGAGAAAACATGCCAGCCAGCAGCATCAATCAACACAATTTCTATATGTACAAATCTGTGAGTAACCTCACAGGGAAACAAACATTGATCACATTTGTGGAAGGCAAGCGTCCTACCACTATGACCACCACAGCCCCACTTAGGAAGGGAGGAAATAAACCTCATCTCTTCAATTATATTTGGGTAAAGTCAATTACAAAGTTGAATTTAAAATTGATTGTTACAATTAATAGTCTATAATTCTCTACCAGCTTATCATTGATCTGATCTCTAAATGGGAGGGACAGTATTTTTCACATCTGCAATTTTATTATTTTAAAATTATACTTATTTCTTTCTTAGGTACCAGTACATCTGGAAGTTGTCAAATATAATAAATTGGTTGCAATGTACCAACATACATGTATACATACAGCATTAAGAGATGGGATTTACAGAAAAGAAAATTAAATTAAAGCAAATCATTTAGAGTGTAGTCATGTATTCCTGGAAGTGACATTTGAAAACTTTCACAGTAGACCTAGGTACTCAATTGTAAAACATTGGGAAGTATTTTGACAAATTGGAGATAATGTTTCACAATAGTGACATCATCATCACCCACAGTTTCGATTATTCACCAAGTCTGCAGTAGTGACACATGAAACAAATAATAAATTGTTTTGGATATACACTGTTGTAGCAGAGTTTATGTTACAGAAAACTGGAATTTATTACACATACAAACACACAAAACCTAACAGGAATAGTTTTCAATAGGTAAATGAACACACAGAATTCTGCAGAAGGAATCGTTTAGTTGCAAGAAGACCACTGTGTTGGTTTTCATGGTGTCCATAATTCGTTTTTCGTTTTGTTAATTTGCTGCTTACTAACTGAATTTCTTCCATTGATTTCTCTGTGTTCTTCATGCAGGCTTAACTATTTGTAACTATTCTTGGTTGGTTTTCTGTGTGTGTTTGTTCGTATGTATAATTCTAGTTTCCTTCGACATGAGCTCTGCTGCCAAGGCAAGTGTCTAGCAAAATTTTTCATTGAATATGTAATATTCATATAGGCATATTCATATTCCAAACACTGTGTTTTTTGCAAAGGTGGGAATAAATACTATCAATCATTATTCAAATATATCGCTTCTGTCACACAATAGATTTGTTTCTAGAAATGATTTGTGCAGATAAACTACACGACTGCATAAAGCCGTCAGATAAGGTAAACACAACAGGCTAACGACCGAAATCCACTTAATATGTAGTTGAAAACGCACATGTATGTATACGTGTGTGTATATATATACATATATATGTATATATATTACTTCGTTGTATTTATTTATTATTTCCTTGTAGTGTATGAACCTAAACACTTATGTGGATTGTGACAGGTGATGGATTAAGCAAAATACGAGAGTACGAACCTAACCGGGATGCAAATGATGTGGACAAGTAGTTTTGAAATTTAAAGTTACTCCTGAGTACAGCCAATACAATTTTTAAAGCAGATGTAATAAATATTACAGTTCCATACCACTTTCAGGGATATTTAATTGCTCGTGTACTTAATTCAGTAGCTACCTTGGAGATTGAGAGTACCAAAGGAAGCTTTGACTTGTTTTCCCAAGGCCGGGCTACAATTGATATATGATACATTAGCAGTTACAGCGATAAGCATATCCTTCCTGTTTTGCATCATTTTAGACCGAAATAACACTAACTATTTACTTGTGGAACTTTATTTCACTCAAGATTTTGCTATAACTCAACTGAAATTCATTGAACACGTGGTGAAAGTGTGCCCCGAAAAGATAGCGACCAAAAAGTAAAGAAACACCAGCGAGTTAGGTGGAAACGCCGCCATTTCACTTCTGATGTACTATGTATTATATGGCAGAGGCGAGGTGAGGTTGCTGAGCTGTGATTGGTTGTTGGTGATTAGCAGACATGCAGCTATCTCCTAGTTTGCAGGCATCAGACACCAGCGAGCAGAGTCATGTGATATTACCCAGTAGAGTAGTTAAAAAGGAAGTAAAAGGGTGGAACGGCATTTTCTCTAGTTTTGTTTCTCCTAAGAGAAAGAAATAAAAAAACAGCTCTAAATCTTGCTAAACGAGTCTAGCGCAGTGGATATAATTTTTCTGTTCATTTTTAAAGTGCGCTCTATTTCATGTACATTCAACTGTAGCTTAGTGTACTACATCAAAGAAACTATGTAACCGAGTTTAATTTAACTTTGAGTACTGTATCTGTGACAATCATTGAACGTGCTATTACATTACCTTTTTGTCCCACAATTATGAAGATCGTTATTATATTTTGCGACATTTATATAATTACTAGGGGTTAGCACATGACCGTGTTTTCATTATGGTCACGTGCCTAAAATATTTACGATGTTAAAAAATGTTGTTATCTTACAAACACTGGGAAAAAAAAACATATTATATTTCTCTATGCACTGTGCCACTATGGCCCCACTTGGAATCGTTCCATCCACTTGGCCACTGCGGCCTCATTTGATATATATCTATGTTTGTCCACTGAGGTCCCACTTGATATAGTTCTATCCACTAAGACACTGTGGCCCCATTTGCAATCGCTTTATCCACTGAGCCACTAAGGCCCTACTTGGAATTGCTTTAGCCACTTGACCACTGTGACTCCACTTATTTAACTCAACATTGAAGCATGTCATTTAGAGTAAACCAAAATGATAATCCATTACCTTTATATATATATATACATGCATTAATACAACACTTTCATAGGGAAAAAGTAATTTTAAAATAAGTTTACATTGTAAAAGGTAATGATTGCGTAACCCGATCTTGCTGAAATTCGAACTTGGCCTTTATTTGACCCTGAAGATTCGCTCTCCAAAATTTTAAGAACTTCTGTTGAGTTTTAAGGGTCTCGGAAGTATTATGGACGGCCAGACAGGCAGACCGAGATCGTACAATTATATAATAGGATATTCAGAAACACCTCATTTGATTAGTTTACAGGGAAGTCTGTTTCACCAATGTTTCGCTCATGGCGGGTACGGGAAACGACACTGATTCCATCGAACTGTTAAGACACACAGGTCAGCAACAATAGGAGAATTCTGGAAACCGTTCTTAACTTTGAAGAAATCTGAACTTCTATATATTTTGAAGATGCTAGTTGAGCAGAGGTACGAATGTTGTAATAAATGTATATTCGGCATTTGCACCAATCGTGATGAGAATATGTTAACCCGTTCATTTAACGAATCCACAGTCGAGGACATGTTGCTCGTGAAGCATACGTATAACCGGTTCTGTGTACAAGGAGTCAGAGGCCAGTGTTTTGGAAGCATTCCTTGAAGGATATGCGAATCGTGATGAGAATATGTTAACCCGTTCATTTAACGAATCCACAATCGAAGACTTGTTGCTCGTGAAGCATACGTATAACCGGTTCTGTGTACGAGGAGTCAGAGGCCAGTGTTTTGGAAGCATTCCTTGAAGGATATGCGATTTGTTAAAATTTCTGAAACTTTGGTTTATGAATGAGTTGTGATACTATTTTTGAGTACCAAGGAAATTGTTCATGTCCTGCTAGAAACAAGCACAAAAAGTACAGAGGTACATATTTTTACCTTTGATATTAATTTATATATTTTTTTGTTTTTCAGTTTTGTATTTAAAGTTGCCCTTGCGGTACTGCATCTGATTAGCAGTATAACTTTTTATCATATCCTTTGTGTAGTAAATACTAACGTTATGCTTTAAAATTGGTATATTTAAGAAAAAAATTAGACTATGTTTAGTGTGGAAGATTACGGCTATTAGTTGGAGTGCATAGTGTAAGTAAAGTTGTTGAATAAATACATTTTTTGTCATATCTCTGTAAACATTTGACCTACTACCAAATTTGACAAACAAGTAATACTGCAGGTTATGAAAAACTGGCATGTTTTAAGTAGGTCAGGCACATATTTTTAAAATGGTGGAAATATAGTTATTTTAGCTTAGTATGCTGTATGCTCAAAACTATACAATTAATTCCAGATTATTCTTGTATGCTGGCAGCATATATTACAACCATTAAATGTGTCCACACAGACTCTTTTTTTCTGCCATTTTGTAAGATAACATTACATGACAAATTAAAATTTTGTCATATCTCTGGAGATACTTATTTACCAAATGGCTGCATTGTAAATATGCCAGGTTAGTAAATCCTATCGTTAAAAACATTTAACTGATTAAAACCGAGGCTGATGCTCCAAATCCAACCTCTGTAATGCGGTTTATTGCAAGCTAGCTTATGGTAAAGGATTTTCTGGGTTCTAGTCCCAGGTAAGGAACATGTATATTTGTTATTGTCTCACTACTGTCGCATATGTTTTTTTTTATTAATCTCTAATGATATTGCTGTCAACGAGACGTCAAGGTCTGCCTACCTTATAAGCTTATAGGAATTTCATCAAAAATCAATTGCATCCAAGTAGAATAATGCAGGCTCATTAGTTGTATATCAGTAACTTCTTGTTGTCACATAACTTTCGTTTGAAGGAAATCACAGCCGATTTCTCATTATAGAGACATGAAGTACTAGTTTATAAGAGTCATTATGTATTTCCTGATTTTAATCATTACCGTTCTTACTAAGTTAATATAGAAAAAATAAATAAATTCATATTACAGAGTACTATGTGTTGTTAGGTACATAATCTCGTATCTGCACTGGGTATGGTAAATAGGAAAACTAATGTTGTCGCATTTAGAAAGTCTTATAAAAACTTAATATAAGCAATAAATCGAACAATTCAATGTGGCGGCCGAGACCTAGTCTCACTTTTACTCCTACCTCCTTCCTGTGCTAGAAGAGTTTTTATTATACTACTCACGTCACAATGCGGTCGAGTGAAAGTGTATGCGTTTGTGCCAGCTGTAGAGTTGTTCAGCAAACAGATTACGGTATCGTTCGCCGATCAAATAAGGAAAGTGTAGCATGTTCTTGGCAAGGGCACTGCCGTGGGAGGTTGTCGTCCCGTTATCACCTCGTGTGTGCGACAAGCAGGAAAAACCAGGCGGACGGGAACAGTGCTCAGGCCTGCGCTGCGTTCATCACTGACGGCCAAGCGCGGCGCTGGATCACATCTTTCCTCGGCTGACACTGGACGACTCAAGAACAGAGAGGCATATCGATTGGGGAGGAAGTAAGGTGGCTTGAGCCCCCACCCCTCCCCCTTTTCGTACTCATGCCAAGTGGATCTAGATTAGAATTTAGACTGGATTAAATATTGCACTAGGTAAAAAAATATATAATACAGTCCAATCATTGTTACTCCCAATTTTTCTGAAGCCCTGCTAAAGTTCCTCTGCCTCAAGTAAACAAAGCTTAACTAAGTCTAGACAAATGCACCAGAGAGACAACGTAGGTATCGCATATGTGCGCACTCATTGTAATGCATGGTATTTTACGTGAGAACTATTTATTACTAGGCATTACCAATTACCAACACACTTATTTTCTCTCTGTTTTGTTCATAGCATATATAAATAAAATATTATCGTTAGAGATGATGGAAAATCGCGAAAAATTTTTGGGCCAACATACTGTCTATAACACTATTTACATAGTTTATTCTTTTATGATTGGAGACCAAGGGTTCGACTCGGCTAAGTTGTTTGCAGACCAATCACGAACGTTCTGCCTTGTAGTATCAGAATCCTCATTGGCCCAGTGAAATGGGGCAGTAGCTTCGTACATCCATGACAGCCAATAATGAAAGAAACGGTCGGACTAATGTATGGTGCGTTGAATCCTAGCAAACAGCCAACTTTTCCCGCGATAAACCATAATCCCTACTTATCGTTTATAGATAAAATATAAATAAATGTTTAATAAAAACGAAAATAGAATTCTTCTGTATTAACAGAAGATTAAAATGCGTGTGATACATTATATATTTAGGAAACGACCAAACATGTCATACAGGGGTGATTTTTCAAGATCTGGATTCTAATAGTGTGAAATACTGTGAATGGACGATATAATTAGTGCCAGGGTCGCTTGACAGCGAGGAGGTGAGCGCCGGTGGAAAGTGAAGTGATCAGAGGCGAAATGCAAGGACGGGGGCAAACGTGAGCACCCCGAGAAGACCGGCCCACGGTAACGTCCACCACGTTTCCCACAATCCGAGTGACCTCGCCGAGACTCGAACCCGGCTCGCCTTGGTGAGAGGCGAGTGGTCCGGCCACTACACCGCAGTGGCCCCTGCAGTATGTACCGTTGGTATGGTGATGCGAAGTTTGGAAAAGTTCTTTGTTAGATTTATGAAACGCCGACTTAACATGCAGTGTCAAGACTGCATGCGTTCTTGTACACATGTGAGTTAAAAGTGCCGGATAGAGCCAGATATTTACATCCTTCACAGCGTATCAATGCGCTCGTCACTGACACTGACATAAATTATACACTTGTTTCTGCATGTTTAAGTTTTCTATTTGAAAATGAGTTCAAAAATGTGTATTTATTTAGCTTAATAATAGCCTGATAAATAATATAACACATGCATGTGAGAACGATTGCTTTTGACTATTCTTAAGGTAGAAGGACAATGGTTTTCAATGCAACACTGCACCTCGCTGTAGGGGCTACATAACTTGCAGAACTCATTCAAAAGTAAAACATGCTACTAAGCTCTTCCTATGATTTATCTTACATGCGAAAATAGAAAGCATGTATTTAGTAACATTGTAGCAATATTTTATTAGAATTTAGATACTTGTTTAGATAGTTGCTTAGTAAAAAAAAAAAAAAAAGGCGGAGGTTGCAAATTGTACTTTCTAAATCATTCAGAATGGAAATGCTTTTAAATATTGATTGAAATAAAGACTTAATAATTTATTCAAACATTTGATCCAGAATGTGTGAACAAATAGCGAATAGACTCTCTCTCTCTCTCTCTCTCTCTCTCTCTTATATATATATATATATATATATATATATATATATATATATATATATATATATATATATATATATATATATATATATATATATATGCGCACTCTAGTCGACAAGTCTGGAAATGTACGACATGGATGAACCTTGGTGATCGATCCTGAAAACTCGAGTTACCAACACATACTAGTGGGCAATACTGAAAACAAGATCTATGAACACCTTCTAGTGGACAAATGCCGAGAGACAAAGGACGATAGTTGGGGTATTGTGATGAGAAGGGTAGTTGGATGTGACGGGTTCCAATCCACAACAACTTCCCTCCCAACCTCCGCCTACCTTAAATTAGGAATATCCAGGAAGAGGACGAGAATAGGAAGCATTAATCACCGAAAACCTTCCAAAAGCAGAGTAATTTGATAGTAGTTGGTAATAAGGAACGCCAGGAAAATTCAAGAGCATGCATCAGATCGTTTGAATGACTGTAAATTGTTGTGGATATGCATGCGCACTATATGAACCTATGGTGTATTGGTGAGAGCAAAACCCTTGGCTCATGCACATGATTTTGTTGTGAGCACTACCTACACCTATGGGTGTACCGGTGGGGGCAATACCCTCGGCTCAGATGTTTGTGAATTGGTGTATTGTGTATGGTGTATTGTGGTCGGGAACCCTCTCTTTTGAAGACCAAAGGCCTCGGTGATTTTTTCAGTAAGATAATGGGATATTGTTTGTTGCTCTTTTATATGGCATGTGTTCAGTAATAATTATTTTTTGGGAGAATTACTGGGTGTTTTACATATGTTTTATTGAAACTTAAATGTAATATAAAGTAAATTATTATTTATTATATAATATATCAAATTGTTATATTTGCGTGTGTGTATATATATATATATATATATATATATATATATATATATATATATATATATATATATGACTGAAGTAGAGAACTTCATTACTGGCGGGAGTGAATTGGGTTTTTGCATTCACTCGTTGGAATAGTGGACTTTGTTTTTGGATACCCAGAGTTGAATTCTTAGTCTTAGAACGAGGAAGGGAGTCTTAGGTTTTGGGTCCCAGTATGGAGCATAGGCTCGGGACGAGTGAATGAGGGACTTCGCTTCGAGATGCCAAGAGTGGAACTTAGCCTCTAAAACCGGTGAATGCGGGGACTTTATGACCTTCTCTATTCAATTGTAATATATATATAGTAAATTCCTCGTTCTGAGTCTAAGTTCAACTCTGGGTATCCAAAAACAAAGTCCACTATTCCATCGAGTGAAGGCCTAGTCCCAATGCACTTCGCCAGAAACGAAGTTCTCCACTTCAGTCGACCTAATATTTGCTAAATCCAACCTCATTACCGGCAGAGACTAAGTCCCTCACTTCATTTTGCAGAATTATTCTAAGTCCCGGCACACCAGTGAGAAAGTAATAGTGTCTCGAATCGTACTTAACTGACCGACGTTGGTGAAATGCCTTCTCAGCTGCGAACCGAGTCCCGGTCTAGGCGACGAGCAATTATTTTTTTAGAATTTAAAGATTTTTGTTACACATCGTATTTAAAATTTTGTTTTTTTAATTCAAAAATGTTTATTTTTTTACAATTTTTTCCTTCGCAAATTTGCAATTTTCCTCAATTTTTCAACTTCAAGGCATTCCAATGTCATCCCAGGTTTAGGTCACCTAATAACATTATGGCTGCCGCCCGAGGTCAGTGACCTGTTTCACACTCCATCACATGAAGTCGCGAACTAGACTTCCCATTTCCTACCTACTTCTGTTGAGAAACGATTTCCGAAAACGCACAAGTATAGTAATGATGACCACCCACAAAACTCATGCGCAGTAACTACTCTGTAAAATAATTCCTACTTTCATTTTAATATTTACATGTTCATTAAGCACATCTTTCTTTAGGTGAACCGAGCCTAAGCTAAGTTTCACATGTATGCGCATCTTGTTTGTGCCATGGGGAAAGGGAACGTGGTTGTTTCTATAAAGACGAGCGATGGCATGCAAAAGTTCCATATGTGTGTGTGCAAAATGACGCCAGGAGCATACAGAAGCAATAGGAAAGTAGCACGATAAACGCAGAGAGTTATTGTAATGGCCTCATTCCTCCTATACCGAGAAGTTGGAGCTATGAGGCCATAGGACGCGCCGAGCGGCACAGGGCGCAAGGTATGTACTGTATAGCAGTGTTGTGTTTGTTTGCAGGGCCGTGGTGTAGGGGGATGACATGAATCAGGTGTACCTCCCACCCCTGGAGCGGTATTCAGCCACTGCCGCCGTGCCCCGGGACACGCAGCTCGACAGGTCAGTATAACTCACACTCGTGCTATGCATATTTTTCTCTACTGCACCCCCACCGAGCGGAGTGGCGCAGTGTTTAAATTTCCGACACTCATTCGAGAGTACTTGCGTTCAAATTCTGGTCTGGCTGTTTTGATTTCGGTTTCTCATGGTTTCCCGAAATCACTCCAGACGAGTACTGGGATTGTTCGTTACTACATTCCATGGCCTATTCCTTACTCGATCCTGCTTCACTGAACAATTTGCTCCACCTCTTAAGACTTGGCTGTCTACGAAACAAGCCCTAACTTCCTGCCTGCTTCACCCTCTTAACCAAACCCTGTAGAACAGTAACTATAATCTGGTGGTGTACGGGACCGAGACAACAATCGCCCATCTGACAGTCCTGCAGATGACTCATTGGAAGGGAAATTTGTGATCAGCCCAGTGAGACGCCCAGTTGGCAACCTTGCCGAGTCTGGGGCAACCCTCTTTAAAACCTCAAAGGTGGGAGTGCTAGGACTTGAACCCAAGATATGCTAACCACTACACCATTTGGGGGGTGTACAGTATATTTTTATACTATAACAGTGACATTAAGTGTCATATCCACATATTCGTTTGAGAAGTTATAAAAATAAAAAATATCTTTGCCATTTCAATATAAGATATCAATCTTTTCATACCTTTTCAAGACATACCTGGTCCTGTTGTTGGAGATAACTTGTGACCATCTAGATAGTAGTAATTATCAGTAGTGACGTGTGTCACCTACCATGACTAGAAACTTTACTTCGACTTGAATGATGCTCTCTGCAGTTTACTATTGATTTCATTTTCACTGCCAGTATTTTATACAGTGATACGATTGCTATGGTGGTGAGTGTATAAATATGATAGGTTTATATAAAATGTACTTTTTAGGATTTGTGAAATCTGTACTTTTCAGCTCCATTCATAAATTTTCTTTCCTCAGGCGGCGGATAGGTTAGAAGGTGTATGATCTCGCCCTCTGGTGATGTCAAGTCAGGAATAACCAGATGGAAATAAACAACTGAAATATTTTATTTGTGGTTAATTTTAGGTACCTACGTACTGTTGGTGCATATTTACTTATTGGCAGGACACATGTCACTGATCTACGGTACAATTAAAAAAACAGGACAGTTATTTACAAAATTTAATTAAAAGATCAACTGAACATTTTTGAATTACTAAGGTGGAGGGGAAGGTGATAAATAAAATTCTGTTTGCCAGAGGCCCAGAGAAACCACTGGATTGTCCTGAAATAGATTCTCTTTGTCACAACCGTTCTTAGAGAGGAGCATTCCTGAGATTGAATGCTGGGTTTCTAGCACATGTAGACTAAGATTGTTCAGGTCGAATTTCGTCTTAAGCACATATCTGCAATGCTAACTCGCCTATCGCCAATAGAACTGTCAAATAGGTTGACTTAAACCGGAATTATTTGTCTTGTAATTGGTTAACTTTGCGCAAACTAATATGTGTGTGTTGGTACCATTAGTCGAAGTTTAGCATGCTTTATCTATGAATATTAAATTTCAAGTTTTAAATGCCCAGTTACTTTTTGCTCTGAATGACACTAACATGAACAATTTAGTGGTGGAAAATTACCCACACAGAAAGAAGAAAACGTATAGTAGTTAAAATAGAGTTAGTTGCATTAAAACTCATAACACTTGAAAGCAAGTATTTACATAAGCCAATTCTAAGCTTGGCAATAACACTCATTAGCAAAAACAAGCAATTACCTTGAACGAATAGAACGAATACAACGAAGGTCGCCTCACAGTATCGCCAGAGCCCATCATGTGTCCCATTTGTGTTTAACACATTTTACTTGAGCAGATGTGCCATTGTGGGGCATACATATACCTCCATCATTAATAGCTTCAAGTCTCCGAATAAGGCCGTAGTGGTGGTGTGAGCCACATAAACCAGTTAGTGAATGCCCTGATGGCGTATCCGGCAAATCTTTGCCCAGCTGGTTGAGTTTGAGAGAGACTATATCATCGGCCTCCGAGAGGCAGGTTGGACGATTCGGTGCTCGCCCCTTGAACCATTCTGCCTATACTGTGAGTCGGTGTTGGACGCAGTGGGAACACGAGGGTACACACATTCATGGAGAAGGTGAGTGTCAACCCCAGCTGAACACCAGCAGGGAGTAAGGTTTCATCATGCGACAGGTTGTAAGCAATTAACGGGCGTCACTATGCACCATCCAGGGACATTTCATGACAGCTGGGGATACACCTTTCCATGATCCACTGATCAACACTGCCCGAACGAGAGTTGTCGTAGTGTGGAGTGCCACTTACTATAATTCCTGCACCCCACTGGTGGTGATTGAATGAAACCTGATGATGTAGCGATAAGTCCAGAATATTATCCGACCATGTGAGCTCCCCTTTATGGTGCAGTTTGACAACCTAATTTTCTAGCAGGATAATGTCCGGTCTCACACAACGTAGGTATCTTTGGCATGCCTTTGTGATGTCAACATACTTTCTTAGCCAGCAAGGACCCCGCGCCTCTCACCCATCGAGATCATTTGGAACCAGATTGGACAGTAAATATGGCTAGTGGCAGCTACGGTGAATTTTGAGAGTCAGTTGCGACAGCTGTGGCCAGATCTTCCTTGGGAGAACATCTGGTGTTTGTATGCATCAATGCCTGACCTTATCGTTGCCTGTTTCCAAGCTGCAGGTGATCCAACTTCATACTAAGTGCATAAGTGCATCCTGTATGTGTTGGTCCCCTGCATTACATGCTTAATGTAATAGAGTATTTTGATGTTTCCTGTTTACATACTACAATATCCTATATCTGTACTCACTTATGTGCCCCTGCAATGACACCTTCATGGTGATCTATTTTTTTGCAAACAGCGTATTTTAATGCAACTGGATTGCCGCAATATATTCAAATTATAAATGCATATGTCAAAGTTATCAACCTAAACCTTTTAACTTGTATTATAACTATTTATAGGCAATAAACTCAATGTTCACATCAGCGGAACATAAGTTAATGGAGGAAGAATGGAATTTAATGTAACTGTTCAGCTGTGAAACTTGCTGGGAACAAACTGTGAGATGGAAATGTACTTCGTCATTCATGACTCTTGACCGGAAGTGTGGATTTCACCTACAAGTTGCGACACTGTGCGGGTAAAACACAAACCATTATGAGAAGTTACTTGGAAAATTTGAGATTTCTTTTGGCAGTAGCTAGATTGTTCATTTCTCTATTCCCTTGCAAAAATCACATTTAATCTCTGCCTGCCCATCTTAAGCTGTCTGTAAGTGATTCGGTTGGTATACTTCCAGTCTGCTAGTTATTAACCTATTGGCCTGCTGTCTTCGCGCCTGCTCTGAAACCCTGGTAGGTATGCGGCATTGCCGCAATAATCTGGCAGCGACATATGACTGTACTATACTAAACGAAAACATACACTCGCCTCAAGGATGCAGTTTTGCTAATGGTGAATCTGGATTCTCATATCCACTGGGGGTATCATTAGGTATCATTAGTGACGTCAAGATAAACAACTATAATGTGAATTACATCTGGCACAATACCGTCCTTCTCCGAGTATTCAGCGTCCAGCTTCTGCACATGGCCACAGTACCCTTCCCAGTAGATCTTGGTTACAGTATCTATCACTTTACTAGTAATCTCTCGTAGGGCCTGAAGAGATAAATCCCCGGACACATCTCTTTCGCGCATCACATGCTTAACCATCGCCCAAGCCAACTCAATAGTGTTCAGGTCGCACATGTACGAGGTATGTTAGACCAAAGAAGTCAGATGCGCGTCGAATTTGTACACTTTTTCTTTTAGTTTTGCCAATTCTGCCAATTTATAAAGTGCCTCTTTCCACATCGACACGTGGCACATAATTACTTGAGATATATCGCTTCCTATCTATTACGTTTGTTATTTACAGGGTCCTGTTGTTGTAGGTCACTAGTGACCATCTAAGTAGCAGTAACTATCAGTAGTGACCTGTGTCACTTGGTTTTAATTAAGTTATGTTAGTCTTTTGTGCCAGTTTTTTTGTGTTGTTGTAGCCTTCCTTTGTATGCTGTTTGTATCGCGGACCCACTACAATACTTTGTTGAATACAGAGTATTTAACTATGGTAATTTTGTCATACGTAGGCACAGTAGGCCTATATTTGCACTTTTCTGCACCAGGACAGTTATTGTAATCTCTATTACTATCTCTTGAACCGACAACAAAAACTATTACTATACAGAACAATTTACCTACTAATTGGAATTTATTACTCTCATTTTTCATGACTTAGTCTTATAATGAAAGAGGTTTCAAATTTTTCGGTAACCTTGTTAACATATCTGTTTTCACAAAGTATTTTGTAGGTGGCTTGTCTATGTGTGTGCAATGATAAGGCGCATTATCTAACACTACCACAGATGACAGAGGGAGATTAAGTGCATGCTTCTCGGTAACCCACTTAATGAAATTAATACTTGCTGTCTCAGCTTTATAAACAAGGAGAATATTTTCGACAAATCCATTAATATATCATGTGTGAACTATCGTTAATCTATCTCCCGAATTCACATTAGCTTGTATGCCGAAAGTTTAATCATTTTCCCAGCATTTACAAAAAGTAAAATTACTATCTATCCACGTTTCGTCAACGTAGATAGTTTGTTTCCCACTTTGTCTGTGCTGTTTCATTGCAACTAGATAGTCGTTGCGCCAAGTTACGATTGCGAGGTCTCTCGATCAGCATCTTACTGCGGCTTTGGGTTATTTCCCCATCGAAAATCAAGTTGTTTTACTATCTTTCGCAATGGGGTATGTGACCATGGAAGGTGTATTTTATCCTTTTCGCAGACAGGATGGGACATGTTTTTCATTAACATAAAACTCCGAATTACGCATCTATCAAAGTCATCGACATTCATGACAGTAATTCGGCCTAAGATTTCTGTAGTCTACCCGACATGGCGTGGACAAGCCATACCGTCTTCACCGCTGTTATCCCAGTCGTTTTGTTCCTTCAGTTACTTTTTAATGAACGTCTCCGACACTCCAACTTTGCATGCAGTTTTTGTTGTTACTTGGTTTACTGTGAATGCATGCATGACTTTTTTTTATAGCTTTTTCATCGTCCTTTGGATTTATATAACTTACGATTCTACGACACTCATCAGAATTCACAATGACGTTTCACTTCCGGACTGACATAGCACTCCCAACGGCGTGGTACAAGACATAACGGGTCTAAATGCATTACTGCGGATAGTACATGTGTCACCAAACTTCCCAATTCCCGCGATAACTCACTGTCCTGCTTTCCTCTTTCCTCATACCCCGCATCCACAGAGGAGGCACGCGAGCAGTATAACAAATGTCATATTAATTCCCATCCAATAGCAAACTTCTACAATTTTATAATCGTTCGAAGTTGACATGGTGCTAAATAAGTCAACGAAATTTCCAGGTCGCTATTGAATTATCTATAACTCTTAGCTTTCATGTTAACTAGAATTTGTTTGAAAAAATAAAAAAGGATATCCTGTAACAATGTCTGTTTGATGGCGTGGCTGACAAAGCAATTTCCTGGAAATATTAGTGAGCTGGCGATCGAGATCTTCAAGTCACACCTTCCTCTACCAATGCAGTGTTCTATGCAGTTATAGCTGAACACTGAAACCACTTCAGGGCTTGTCTGAAACTGTTTCACCCTCAAAGAATAATGCTACGTATCTCCTAACCAGGTTTTTTGATGCAACAACGCAAATTTAGTATGCATTAATGTGGTCGTTGAATTTCAGTTACAGAACTACTATGTTCAAAGTATATCACATCTGCTCTTTTTCGCACTTTCCGCTTATTTATTGTAACTCCAGGACATCAGTCTAAAATATATATAATTAGAACTGCATCATTTTTCATCATCTGAAGAGAGAATGCTGATAACCCTGCCATTTAATGCACAGTGATTTAATTTCTTTATGTTGAAATCGGAGTGCTGGGCAGAGGCAGCTCTCTCTCTCTCTCTCTCTCTCTCTTATCTCTCTCTCCCCCCTCTATTCTCTCTCTCTCTCTGGCCACTTACTCTCACTATCGGAGGAGATACCTTCCAAGGCTGCTTACTTGGGGCAGAGTGGATATATTGAGCAGTCAACATCGCATTATAACAGGTCACAACTCCAATAGTTATATTGAATGCAGGCTCGCTACAACCCACCCACTCAGGGGCTCATTGCTGGTCCCTGTGAGAACACCCACCCTCGAGGTCTGGTGAAATAGATTTAAACCAGGCCAGCTGCACGCCCAAGGCAATCCAGTATTGCATAGGACTAATAATTACACCCCACTGGTTCGGGGATGGGTAAGCAACACCATTAGATCCAGGAGCTTACGGACTATCAAATGCCCCAAGGAGCTATGAACTCAGTGCGCAAAATTTATGGCTGACTAGACAGCACCATGCATGTGCTAACTCTTAAGGTCGAGATCCACCGTAGGACGAAGCCTAGGCACTCCACCGGAGGGCATTCCTGTAAGAACCAACCTGGCAACAATTAATTTCACAGCCTGTCTAAAATCTATTTAATACCGCCAGCCTGGCAAACACCATTTCCACATTGGCAGTTAGATGCTGGCGCGAGTAGCATCCATCCATCGTTAACCCTGTACAGGCCAACACACGATAGTACCTGCACCTATGCCAACCTGCCATTGTTGAATATGTTGAATACACCACAACCCACCATAGAGAGCCATAGATACTGTCTCTCGTCTTTGTGTAATGGCAACGGGCACTCAAAACCCTTGTCCTAACTATCAGACAATTATTTGAACCACTACCAGGACGAGTCCTAACCCTTTGAACTGTACTTAAAAAGAACTATTATCAAATCATAACCAGCCCATGCGCCTCCTTGCTTTTCATGGCACTAGTGTGTGTGGTGACTAGCCCCAGCAAATGCTCGCTAGCAGAAAAAAATCAACCACCCAACACATGCAAAGCAGATGTATTCGTTACTGTGCATCAGAGCTCCTTCACTAATGAAACTCTGTTTTTGGCCACAATTGTTTGACTGTGAAGGAGTCGAGTAGTCCACCACCAAGCAAAACCATCGCGATTGCACATGTTTATTTAGCTCAGCCTGGAAATCAGATATTATTTTCTGCGACACCAGGCATGGGACTGCCCAGGAACAAGAGTTCTTCACATTTAGTTGGTTATCCAGTGGTAATGCAAGGAGACACTGGGTTCCCTTGGAGTATCTGAGGTCATTGACTTGTGCATGACTAGGCTATCCTGCAACTATGAAACAGCTTGGTCTCTGTTACTAGGGCCGGCAATGGAGTCAACATGTCTAGCGACCAGCAGAGTCGTCACCAACAGCCTATGTTCGCTGAGTAAGAAACCCTACCAGCCAATGCACACCGGAAAGAAACCCATAGGCACACCCTATGATGCAATTTTTATATATAAAAATATCGCTGTTGTGATGGGAATAATACATATATCTCCCATCATCACCCATGTCACAGTTTAACCATGTGAATTTTTACACTTTTGCTGGCGATGGGTGAGATTGTGTTGGGGACGAAAATCAGTCTAGCTTGTCTTTAGTCAGTGATCGAATCAGTCTAATGATCTAGTAGTACTGAGAGTCACGTGAAATTCAGAAACTAAGTCACAGTAATAATCAGCGAGCTTCCATTGCCTCACAGAAAAGCTTCCTTATTTTCTGTCCCCCGAAATGGAACCTTTTTACCAATTTTATGCTACGTGTGTAAATAATCTGCAGCCACTTCTCTTAATGTGCATTCAGTTACGTAAAATAGTTTATTTTTCAAGCAGTAGACTTGAAGTTGCTGAGCCTAATACTAATTTTAACGAAATTGATTTTGATTTCAGTCAATCATATATATGTTCAAAGTTGTGCGCTTAAAAATATCTTAGCTTCACCAACATACAGTAAGCATGGAGGCAGGCAAATGTAAAGTCATTTCACCCATATTTTAATCTCACCTGAATGTTGTTTGACTTACAGGTATTTTCACTTGAAAAGTTGTTTGGCAAAACTGTGAAAGGCTCACTGACTTTTACTCAAATACACAACACCTCTTAGTCAGAAAATCACTTACTGCAGGTTGTGAAGCCATTTACAACCATGATGAAACGTTACGAAGAAGGACTTGAAAATTCCATTGTATTAACCTACGTGCATTTTATGCCATTAATATCACTGTTAGGTATTTATATTAAGCACATTCCATCAATCACATTTGAAAAGCTTCTGAAGGCGAAAATATTGTAGTGTTAATGGCACAACTTGCGAATATCGTCCGGATTACAGACTTACCTGAGATGGGTCTCTGGGAGAGAAACAGTTGGCTAGTGAATTTGCTGTATCTCGCTGGATGGTGAAAAGGAAGATACTAGCTCTGTTCGTGACTGTAAAAAATTTAATTATCCTCCCCTATGGTGGTCTGTTAGAACTGTATAGAAATGAACCACAGTGTATGGATATCTTCACAGGTCCATTGCCCCAAACACAACCAGAGAGTTAAGTCTGATCAGCTCAAATAATAAAGGATTGGTGTGTCGTTCACCCATCCTCTCTTAACACTGTTATTTCTATCTTTCTCAAACTGTCAGTTGATCGAACGGCTGTCTCGTACAATTTCTCGCAATGACTATCACTTATTAATAACGATTCCTAACTAGTAACGTACTTACCATATCATGTGAGATGCTATGAGGTCTGTCTGTATATGCCACTTGAAGAATGACAGAAACGTCATTGTACGCCGCATGTGCGTGCGACATCGTATTTAAGTGTAACTGTTTGTATATCATCTATTGATGTCCTTATTTACCAACAATTCTGAGTTTTTCAAGGTGCATCAATTTTTATGTCAGGGAGCGTAAAACTGTCAAGAGGGTGCACGTTGTGTTGCAGGTACGCTGAACAGGAGTTTCCATTCCCGCAGAATGATGGCACCTGTAAAGTGTATGCTGTGCCAAAGATACCTATCCCTCGCTCGGAGACCAGGGTAAGCCAACTGATGTTACGCAATTTTACAACACTGCTTTCAATATCATGTAATCGAACATAGACGTAAAATTGATTTGTGTTTACTTTTGCGGGCATCATTTTTTATAAAATAATTGCTATTTTGCATTACACACGTGTCTTTATTTCATTAAACTTTTTCAGAGGACCTCAGCCTCTCCAAAAAAACTCACACCACAGGACATGCACCTCTGTGTTTCTTCCACCACACGAAGATGATCTGAGTCTTTGAGAACAAAGAGGCGATGGTTTGAGCCCCAACACCCAGGATACCCCTTCCATAATTAGCAGTGTGAGCGATACCGAGACTTGATTTCGAACTGCCAACTGCTCGACTACAAGTTAACAGTAGCCAGTCAGAGCTTGTTGCTCATGCAAATTCTTTTTATCGGGTAATGTATATCTGAAATGAAAGAAGGAAAACTTAATCGAAGTGTTTATATGACGATTTTTATATCAAAGACGAAGAAAATTAGCTGTAAATTGATTTTATACGATAGTTTTACGAAACACAACAAATTCAGTTATGTTTTAGTTGTACTACCTAACTATTTTCTGTGGTATTTTACGTTATTTGATATTCCTTGATTTAAATTACGGCTATATATATTCCTTTTGATATTTATTTTCACGTTAAACAAAATTTCAATATTACTTTCCGCAGTAACTATATTTGTGGTTAGATATTTTATTATATGTAGTTTTATTTTGGCAACTGCTGACTATGAATAAACATTGCTGACTGCCAGCTCTTAGGGGGCGAGTCTCCAACTGAAAAATGAGGGCATAATTTATTATCCTGTTACCGTTGGTCGCACACACGAAACCACATTTTCTGTATTTACGATTCACAAATCAAATCAGATTTTAATTCTATCCAACAAACATTCGCAACATGCGTGCCCTTTTAAAAAATTTGTTGTAAACGAACCACATAATGTCACATTACACATTTAGCATGTAGTCACACAATTGTCCAATGCTGATATTTTCTTGTGTAAACTCATATTATTGCGTACTATATTAGGAAATATAATTATAACATCTTGACATATTTGAATTTTTAAATATTTTTTATGCTTTCTAATAAATGGAAATATTAGCTTCCTACCAACATCTGTTGTCGTGATCTGATTAGCCACTGCCATGTGACATTTACTTGATAAAATATATATTTTTCTTAATGAACAAGAAAAACTTAACAATTCCCACGACCTGCTAAGTTCCATTGTGAACTAACATGCCTAACTCATAATTACAGTGTTTCTGCATGTGTTTTAATTAAGTTAACACACAGTTCTTCAATTGTTAACTCACTCTAACTGCCACTTTTCGTTCACGACGTGGTGTTGCAGGCGAGTGAGGCAGAGCGCTGGTGTTCCGGAGTTTGGCAGGACTGCAGGTGGCCGGTCTGTGGGCGGTGTTCTTCCAAGGCCGCAGCTACGGCGCCAGGTCCTCCCACGGTGACAGGGGAGGCAGGCTCGTCCTCCGGGAGCACGACTTCGTCATCTTTACCAGGCATCAAGGTAACTGCAGCTTCCCCTCACGCCCGGAGATCCTCCACTTCTGTGGCTGTCTTTGGCCACGCTCGGAGGACATGTGTGCATACATGCGAGCATGCGTCTTTTAGTTTCTCCGACCAAAAGAGGGTCTAATCCTCTGTGCGGGTCTTTGCCCAAACTCACAGGACAAGCACATTTGGGCTTCTTCGTCCAAGTGAAGAGGACTCGATCCTTTGTGGGTGTCTTTAGCAATGAGGACATGCTACTCTGTTTTTTTTTTTTTTTAGGCCAAGCAAAAAGGATTCAAGCCCTAATTTTGGGATTTTGGATAAACCACGATATCTGGCACTTCTGTGGAGGTTTCCAGTTAGACCTAGAAGTCCTATAGTTCAGTGACCGCCCCCCAACTTTGTTTGCTTATTGAAGGTCAAAGGTTCAAGTCCACTTGTGTCCGGAAGTCACTCTGATTCAGCAGTTATGTTGTCACCTCGAAAATGTTATTTCACTGAGCACAGCGCTCTTGAAAGCGCTCGTGTTTAATGCGACCACCCACTAGGCGCATGAACGACATTGCACAGATTTTGAAACACACTTTTGTAACAAAAGCTACTGAACTTTTTCGCAATATGTTTACTTTCGGGCATAATTGTCACTCCTGACGAGCCACTTTCAACATATACCAGATAGTTAAAAAAAATGGCCGTTTTCGTGTCTCACACTACGACCGAGTTTTGTAATGGAGAAAACAGACCTGCATAATTCAAAATAATCTCCATTTGTAGAGAAAGCTCTTCCAATGATTCACAACTCAGTCAGTGAAGAACTGTGGCTCCTTGTGAGGCAAGGAAGTAGTGGACGGCACTGCATGCCCTATCTCCGTTGTTGAACAGCCAGTGGTTTTACATAGTAACTTAGATGCATAAATTTGCTGTAGTCTGATGGTGCTAGGTTCTGGAAATATGAAAGGTGCGGGGTACTTAATACCTCAGGTTACTATGTTCTATCTCGAAATGTATACCATTTGGAGTTTTGACAATGTGTCAAGAGCAGAGCAACCATACTATTGATCAATGATGGTTGCTCTTAACACAACTGCCTGCGTGCATTTCGTTAATTTCTGCGCACTACCAGAAGTGGTAATGGTTTTGCCAGGAGTAACAAAACTTTAATGTACATCTAGTCGTGACCATTCCATCAAGGGGCGGGGAGGAGAGGGACACAACAATATTTTATTTTGTTTTTTTACAATTCTGCTTATCTCGTGAAATTATGTTTCTGTTATATATACGACGTGTAAAAATGACAAACTGTAACACTGGAGTTGTGTAGAAAAGTGAAATCTGTGAAGAAAATATACGGGTGATTTTGTATTATGGCCAACCATTTGGTCACAGTATCAAGCGATCCCATGAATCTAGTTCATGATATTGTATGGATCACTGATACCACCACACGAAGAAACTGTTGAACATTATTGTTTAGGCCACTTCCGAGTACAAGTGTGGAGGTTGCTGTGAGTAGTAGGGAAATGACGAGTTGAGCGCAACAGATTCCAGATTGGGAGCCAGAGCAGGCCAGCCACACTGTTGGAATTTCCCTTTTTACCACAAAATTTGTTTTTCCCTCAAGATCGACTAACTTTCCTTAAAATTTCCCTTTTTTCCTAAAAATTTTCTCTAAATATTCGCCATTTTTCCCAGAGCAGGAGACCAGTATGTGTGACCATGGGTCAGACAGGTGACCAGGATTAGCAACTCGAGTGACCTTGGGTCAGGGTAAGCAGATCTCAGGACCTTTGACATTGACCTTTGAACTTTGACGTCAAAATCCAAAAAATTCCAACGAAAATTCCGAAAAATTTTCCGAAAATTTATAAAAAAATAAAAATTTAGTATTAAAATTATTTAAACATTTATTTTTAAAAAAGTTAAAAACCAGAGGTCACCCTGTACCAATTACACATTCCACCATCTTGGTAGGTGCAGCTGTCCGCCATATTGGTAGGTGTCCGCCATATTGCTAGGTGCAGTAATCCATGTTGTTTTTTTTTTCAATTGTCATTTGTTTTAGAGTTTATCTCTCAAATTCATTCGACTACCATATTAAATTTAATATGCTTTCATAACCTAGGTGGAGCTAGTGTATTAATTCACCCACAAAGCAACAGCCATATTTGTTTATGTTGTTAAAGTATTGGCGGTGGTGTCAGCACTACCCTCCCAAATTTGATTATATTTTTCAACACATAAGTAGTCCTAATTATGCCACCTGATGTCAACCTGTACCAAATGGTGACATTGACCATTCTTGCAAAGTACTTTACTGTCATATTTAATATTTTTGTTTTATTTGATAATGTAAGTATTTTTTATTAAAAATAATTTTTATATATAAAGCAGGGAGGTTTTTGAAATAAAACAGTATTATTTACATATAATTTATTGTACACATAATAAAATATACATAATCAGCAAAAAATTAATAAGTTTTATTAATCTTTTTCAATGTTCACTGCTTTATGTCCACCTAAGCGACCCAGGAATTGAAGCGTGTAGAGAACCCCACCACTTGACATATGACCTTCCATTGCATCTTTTCAGCACCTTCTCTCGACCAAATACACATCTGGAAACTTTGTAGGTAGGATGTCCTCTGTGTATAAACCAACATGGATGGGAACCTTATTCAGATCCTCTATAAAGTAGATCCTCAGGGCATAGTCGCATATATGTTACACATGCTAAATAATCCGGCGCTCCAATTCGCTGTTAATCCTTTTTCGAAGATGCCCTTCTGTTTGGAGATGTGCACTAGGTCGCAACCTTATCTTTAGGCTTGCTTGGGTCCTTTCTCTTTGGAATAGCCTACACAGTCTAAACCAGGGATAATTCTTCACATCTCTGGGCTTCATGTGAGTGATAGAATTAATGGTTTAATTCTACTCCCGTACGAGTTTCGACAGTAGAGTCAGCCACTTGTAGCTCCCATTCACAGCAAAATGTATCCATATTTTCCCCTTAAGAGTCCTGTTGAACATCTCGATGTTAGGAGCTTTGAGATTGCTGTATGTGGAATAATGATTAATGTTATGTTTCATCATCAGGGCCTTAAACTTTGCTTTGTACAATTCCTTGCCCTGGTCAGTTTGTAGATTACTCGGAATGCATCCTTCGCACAATACATCTGCCATGACCTTAGTGCCTATATGTGCATTCTTCGACTTGACCAATCTGGCCCATGTGAATTTGCTATAGGCATCGATAACTATCAACATGTATTTGTAACCCTTGTTGACCTGGGCACATGGCATTATGCCTACAAGATCTGCTTGAAACAGGTCATTCATCCCACAAATCACGACCTTGCAACTGTGATAGTTGTGCCTCGAGGCTGCATGTAGTTCGTGGGTACCTTCTTCAGTTCTTCCACAGTGGATATAACCTAGTTCGTGTGCGAATGGTTTCCAACCTTTTGAGAAGCAAACAGTAGCTGCAGCCTATCCACCAGTTCGTTCGGGTCGTCCTATAATATATAGTCGGTGTTCTTGTCGTTGTCTGTCTCCTTCAGACCTTCACTACTTTTCCATGGTAGGCTGCTGAGGAAGTCTGAGAAATATAGATTTTTTCATGATCTTCATCCTTATAAACACCGATATCTTGATTATTATCTTGGTAAAGCACATGCATGAGTTCGAGCAAAGTCTCTTATTCCAGCAGATAGGATACTATAAACTTCCTGGTCTCCTTGTAAAATAGAAGTCTGTACAGCCCGGGGGTTCCCCATGTCATGTTATCATCAACTCGATTGCTCCTACCTGGTAGAAACTCTATTTCATCAGTACAGAGGAACAATTTATCATTATACCTGTATACACCATACATCGTATCATTATTTTGAGATGTTACGATCATAGGTACCGTAGAGCCAGAGCATTAGATTTCAGGGCTTTCTTCCGTATTTTTTCCTTGTGTGGCAAATCCGCATCCGATCCATCATCCTGATCTGACTGTACATGATGATGTTTTTCTTCATAAAAGGCTTAGCGTTATCGTCGATTTTGGTCTTCACGGTTATGGGTGCTCCATTGCTCTCCCTGAGTACATCGAGACGAGTTGAGCTTAAAAATTTCTTCATTTATAAGGTCGCGTGAAATATTAGCTCTCTTGGCGAGGAAATACTTTGAGCCGACAGACTGAATCTACCAATGTAATTCACTGGCAATGTCCCACATCGTACTGAATAAAAATTTTCACTGTTGCTCTCATTTATAGGTTTAGTCGTATATCTCCACCAAAATACTTCCGATCTTGCTCAGATGTTTGCTACAAACATCCAATATGCCCCTATTGTAACTATAAATATCAGTTTTTGTGATGAGGTGATAAATCAACATAGTGATGGTACATGTCACATATCCTTCCAGATTTTTCCGATTCTCTTCATTTTACACAGATGCTACATTCATTCTGTCGATTATTTACCTTTCAACACTCATCACGTACTCGTCCATGGTCATCATATTGTGGATGATCTCCGTATTCACATGCTCCTCCTTCGCCCCAAGCTCGGATAGGTATTTCCAAAAGAATGTGTTTTGTTCGGCCAACATACTGCACAGTTCCGAGATACCAGTTTCGAGGACGAAATGTTTAGTAACAGCATCTTAGGATCGTTTGTGTTCGCCAACATTTCAAATTATTCTACTACCAGCATCACAAGTTTCATCATTTCCTGGTAGAGACAACCCTCATCGCCATCTTTGTAAAGATGCAGCTGAGGTTTACTTTGCCCGAATCTCGATATGCGGTTACTCATTCTCAATGACCGGTGATGAATTGTTGGAAAACGCGCCTGTACCTCCCATTATACAGTCCTTTGCGATAGCCAAAAATCCGTATTTCTCTTTCCAACACAAGGATTACAAACTCTTGAGATCTGATAGCATTGTGTCCGTATTGACGTGGTCGTCGTAAATATGCTGCAAATTCGCATCGTCCATGCGAAACAGTATCAACACATTAGCATTACAACGAAGCATCTGTTTGGGTATGTGCGAATAAGTCTGGCCATGGTACACACAGTCTATGTTCGAATGCCATCCCATGCTAAAGTATTCTTGAATGCAAGTTTGATTTTCGCAGGCAATACTATCGAAGAAAAATATCGAGTTTCGCAATGCTCTGCTCAGAGTTACGACGGCTTCATTATCGCTGCAGTGGTAGTAACCCATGCCTTTCCCCGGCTTGCAGTACTCGTGCCAATTGCCGGTAGTATCTCGATTGCTGGAGAGATTTTAAATATAGGTTCATGTTCTCGAACCAAAGACCATTCTCGTCTTCCAGTAGGCTCAGTAGGACTCATGCTTTCCACAATTAGATGGTCCTGCGATGATACACCTAACTGTATTCGGAAATAGTGTTTCATGTTGCGATTCGTGGAAAATATATTCATCTTCAACATGCATGCGTATGGGTAGAGTAACATTTTGCTTGATAATACAAATGTTACTGTTACAATCTTCTGGAGCAGGTAGAAGGTGGTGGTGGTAGTGGTGGGGTTGATGGTGGTGTTGGTGGTGGTGTTGATGTTGGTGTTGAAGGTGGTAGTGTTGGTGGTGGTGTTGATGGTGGTGAAGGTGGTAGTGTTGGTGGTGGTGTTGATGTTGGTGGTGAAAGTGGTAGTGGGGGTGGTGGTGGTGGTGGAGATTGCATAGAATCAGTGTTTCAAATTTTATAATGTCTCTTTAAAGCATCGCTCTGAGAAAACAGCTTTTGGCAGAATTCGCACTGAAAAGTTATATTGCTACATGAGATAGGTCCATACTGTTCCGAGTCTAGAATGATACTGAAACAAAAGTGTATAAAAGGGCCGCATTTATATTTTTCTCGCTCAATTCACCACAATACCACGAAGAGGTAAAACCATAGCTGGAAGCAGGGTCGTCGATATGCTGGTTAACAATCTACTGTTCGAGCTGCAAATTCCAGGATACAGGTTCTGCAGGTTGGGAATCAAGCTAGCTAAAAGGTTGTAATGTAAAGAGACAGGCATAACTGCCCTGGACGAGGCACGCACATTGCTTATTCCCTAAACAATGATATGCGAGTCAGACACTAGGCGGACAAAATACTTGCACACAAGATAGACGAAATAAGAAAATCATTAGACAACAAACTCGTGAAAAATAGCAGTGTGGGGCGTTTCCAACGTGATGAAGGCCAAAGTGAAGATGGGTATGGGTGATAAGAGCAAGAGAAAGACAAAAGTTAAAATGGGAACAGGTACAGAGAGCAAGCTGAAGGTGCATGTAAAAATAAAAATGGTGACAAAAGGAAGAAAAGCCTGCAAGTCTAAGATATATATATATATATATATATATATATACATATATATATATATATATATATATATATATACATATATATATATATATATATATATATACATACATATATACCGGTGGATTTTTTTCCATTGCTTTTGACTGCACTTGGGTCCGTCAGAGACCTAATCGGAGCCACGAGTGATGTCGTCTGAGCCATCAAAACAGCATCGAACGAACGAAAGCAGTTGTCCGAGGCACTAAGGCACAATACAAATATGGAAGATAACTCTATGGGTAAAAATATTGGGCAAGGCCTCTACCTAAGGCCATACCCAGTAGGAGGCGGGAATGTGCAAAAGTGACGCAACAGGAAGAGTCAATAATGAAATCTATACCAAAATGAGCGCTCACGAATATGGATTCGGAACTGTTTGTGCACAAAATGAAAATACCTCATTTTAGAGTGTTTACGGGAGACAATTTGCCCGCTAAACAAAAGAGACACGACAGCCGGGCCTGGTACACTCTGTATAGCATATGTAAAACTGGGTAAACACGCAGACTATGATGATAGTTTTGGGAATTTGCATCCCCCGCCCGAACTATACGAGTATTTGAAATATAACAAACTTATGTTCAATTATGAAATGGAGCAACTGCCTAACATGTGGAACTGTGTACATTTGTGTCTTCGCTTCTGGGTTCGCTCGTACAAGTAATTGTATAAAATGGCTATACACAGTGAGGAAATCATCAGTCATGTCTATAACGCTTACCTTGACAGGTCGTAGATCCAAGCTGCGTGAGATAGATTTTCCGCCACTCGACCTGAAATAGGAAAGGAACATAGGACATGTTAAATTTTCTAACCTACAATACGATACCGATCATCGATGAAAAAAACCTGCAAGCTGTACCTCGTAAAAAGTGGTAATATTTCCATGAGGCATCTCTGCCCATAGGCTCTTATGAAAAAGACAACTTTGCAAGGTATATCGAAGATTTGTCCTACGACACAGAATTCGAACTACATGGGAATTCCACTACTTTGAAGAGTGTTATCAGGTGCAGTGAAGATATCGACTTTATGAAACCGGATACTATCGGACCGATGCTGGGGTTCGAGCCACTCATCTACGAAATTGGCAAAACACATGTGTCGTCGCAGCCTGTAAACATCTTGCCAGTCAACATGATGCAAATAAACTGCAATTTGGCAACTGGCATGCACCTCAATGGCAGGCCGAGCAATACACTACATGAATTTTCTCCTATGGTCCCTCCAGGCTTTAAACTAGTCGAGGCACTGCAAAGTATCATTAATGTTTAGGCCATCGCGAAGAGAGCACACGAGGTGGTCAGGAGAGTCATCGACCAGCACAGAAAGTTTGTAAACTTTTGAAATGAAGAAATCACCCTACGCCAGCATTTGAGAAGATGGGAATAAGATAAATGCCGACCACAAGATATAAAATAAAGTGTCGTGCAAAACTTTCAATCTGTATGTCACAAGTCTCCAAGATGCTAACATGTGCTAGATAGATATTCCTCTGCAGTCTCAGCTACGAGGTCGATTTCCATGGAATATTTCCCAATCATCGAAGAGCCAACCATTTTCGAAGACAGCATAACGAAGTTTGAACTTCATGCGTATCAGCCTTTCCTGATTGGGCCATACACACTACAGTATCATCGGAAGTTCGGGTAGCAGTCTTTCCTGCGAATCATGGGGACACTGGCGAAAGAAGATAGGTCCAACCCAGAATCGACGAAAATAACGAGTAATGGAATTCTTCAACTGATTGATCGCATCACATACTTTCTCAACGGTGTCGAGATGGACCAGTCGCGAGATATGAGCATAACCTCAACGATAAAAAATTACCTTTCGCTCATGCCGAATGAGCTCTCTGCAGCCAAAATGGCAGGCTGGTTAATCGAAGACGATTACAGTGTTGCCGTTTATGCCGAAAACGCTTTAGAAGTATGTGTTCTGCTCTCCATGCTATTGGGATTTGCCGAAGACTATAAACGAATTATCTTCAACTCGAAGCAGGAAGTGGTGCTACTCCTAGCCAATATGCATGTGGACACCATCGTGGAGACATGAGAAAACCTGGAGGCAGTGAAAATGAAGCTAAAGTCTATCGATTGAATGTTGCCTCATGTGCAACTGAGCACTGCAGAATGCATAAAAATATTGCAGAATGTGGAAGATGGTAAAAACATCGATGTGGCTTTTCGGTCGTGGAGTCTCAAGACATACCCCGGATTGTTGGCAAGCCAGTGGATCAACTGGATGGTGAAGTCCAGCTTTGCTTTTGAAAAACCATGGTACATCATGTTTGGGTTACAGACCGGAAGACAGCACAATCTAAGAGTGAGTTGTTCGCAGTTCGACACATATCAAATATAAAATGTGAAAATATTTTTGAATAGCGAAAGCTACCAGTATGGTGACATGAACATGAACTTTGAAAATGGACAGTACATACTGGCATACTAGAAGTATGCTCAATTCCAAAATTCATATTACGGGCGCTCCCAATCCACGATATTGAGCCCAGATACTGTCAAGTGTTTGGCCCCGCTCATGGTATTTGATGTGGGTAAACAGGACGAGCCTTACCTCCAATGTGATCGATTACAGGATCAAATTCGCTACACATGGAAATATCCCTGCCAACATGTGCACATTCTGCTTGATACTTTACGACCGACTTGTATCATACAATTGTCGAAACAAGACCGTCAAAATACTGTCGTGAGCGCAGCTGATAATATAAGTGTTCGCACTCTATAACAGTATATTCGTCTTCGAGCATCGCCAGCTTCAAGGGTCGAGAAGATGCTGAAACGTCATAACGGAAGGGTGTATGTCAAGTGGTGAGATTTTCCTGCCCGCTTCAATTCCTGAGTTACCAAAGCGAACATCGAATGGTAAACACCAAAGAAGATTAATAAGAATTATTTATTTTGTAGCAAATTATGTATATTTTATCATGTGTACAATAAATTTTATGTAAAACAATATGCTGTGTTCTATTTCAAAAACCTCCTCACTTTATAAAAAAAATTATTTTAAATAAAAAATGTTTAAATAAAAATACTTGCATTGAAAAAAAATGAAAATTTAAGTACTTTGCATGAATGGTCAATGTCATCACTCGATACAGGCCGATAGCAGACGACATAATGAAGACTACCTATGTGTTGAAAAATATACTCCAATATGGAGGGTACCAACAGCACAACCTATACTTTAACATCATAAATAAATATGGCTGTCACCTGGTTGATGAATTAATGCACTAGTGGCACCTAGGTGATTAAAACATATGAAATATAATATGGTAGCCGAACGAAGATGAGAGACAAACTCTAAAAAAAATGAAAATCGAAAAAAAAAATTCCTATATGTAGGACTGAACCTAGGAAGATGGCAGACTGCACCGACCAACATGGCTGCTGGCCGCATTTACCAAGATGGCAGATGGCTGCACCTACCAAGATGGTGGAATGGGTAATTTATATTGGGTGATATCTGGTTATTTAAGTTTTTAAATAATTTTAATAATAAATTTTCTATTTATTTATATGAATTTTTGGGAATTTTTTAGAATTTTTGTTGGAATTTTTGGATTTTTGAGGTTAAAGGTCGAAGTCAAGTGCAGAGGTCCTGAGTCCCTCTTGTCCTGACCCAAGGTCACCTGGTTTGCTAATGCTGGTCATCTGTCTGACCCAGGGTATAAAAAACCCGGTCTCCTGCTCTGGGAAAAACAGGAATGTTTTAGGGATATTTTTTAGGGAGAAAGGGAAATTTTTAGCAGAAAAGCAAAATTTTTAGCGAAATGTAGGTGATTTGGAGGGAAAGAAGGGAAATTCTAATGGGAAAAGGGAAATTTCAAACTGGCGACCCGCCAGCTCCGGCTCCGAATCCATTACACTCAACTCATAATTTCCCTGCTACTGCTGTGGTTGAGGCACTCGAGTTCGGAACGAAATAACTTATATGCCAATTTAACTTTTCTACGCGAGGGCATGTGACTAACAGTTCTAATAAAAAACAACCTCACGAGCCGCTAGGCACTTGGGAGTAGATTCCTACAGCTGTAACACGGTAATGTGTAATGCTTGTGGTTAAAACCTGACCAGTCTCATGGCGTATTTACATAACGAATATTGCGATATGCATTTAATACTTGGTGATTGTGGAAATAGAGCTGTCGCTGCAGCCAGAGAATACGCGCACTGCTATCCGGCATAGTGGGATCCGAATGGAAATATGTTTCGCCGCCTACGTCAGAGAATGAAAGAGATTGAAAATGATCTGCCAACCGTAGCTGTTGATACAGGGCGGCCCCGCACACATTAGACGTCCCAAGTGGAATACATGATTATGGAAATGGTCGAAGAAGATCTCCGCATTAGTACCTGTGCAATTGCTAGAGTATTGCTTATTGTCCATCGCATATGTCCACTCAACCATTCGGGATTAGATTTACACCCATGTCACTACATATATGTACAAAACTTCACGCCATGTGGCCACCTTCCTCGTATATGCTACTGGGTGGCTCCAATATGAACATGGGAGTAGAATGATTTGGTATGGTTTGGCGCATTGGCTTCTGGCGTTGGAGCCGATTGCCGCCCTCTTGAATTTCCATTCTTTCTCTTTTTTACCTCAAAATCTTCCTTTTTCCCCTTAAAATATCCCATTTTCCCCTCAAAACGCACCTACTCCCAGTTGCAAAAACGAACTGCAGAAAAGGCATTTCTCAATCCATCGGGAGGATATGGGGGGGGGGGGGGCTCACTTCTTGAGGACAGAGCAGAGGTGACCATATTGGTTTTATATACATAGGTTATGCCAAATCGATACACGGGATCCAGGATCAGAGCCAGCTCCGACCATCAGCCATTTTAACAGCCATTTTGTATGTATATGACCTTGACATTTGACCTTGACCCCAGTGACCTTTGACCTTGAACCTAATTTTTTTCAAAATAATCCCAAGGAATTCCCAAAATCCAAAAAAAAAAAAAAAAAAAAAAAACAGAAAATCCCCAACTATTTATAATAAATTATTTAAAAAATAATGTATTTTTTTTTTAAATTATAAAGTTAAACATGTTTAATGTTTGCGTTTAGAGGGTACAAGGAACTGAAACCGACCAGCCACCATGTTATGGCATCATGCAACTGCCATGTTGAACCCAGGTGAACAACACCTTGACCTATGACCTTGACCATATTACTGTGACCTTGGATGACCTCGAAAATAAAACCTCGATAAAATTGTAAAAATTGAATAACTTCATAAAAGTCAGTGAGCATAGACTATTATAGTACTGACTACCACCACCCTCTTGGATACAGCTGACCTTGACCTTTGACCTTGAATCCAAAAATTCGTCGAAAATCACAACAAATTCCTAATAATTTATAAAAATTAATAAAAATATCATTTCAGAACTTATTTCTTTAAAATATTTTAAAAAAATTACATTCCCAGACGTTCCTGGCAGCACCCTGTCAAGCAGACAACTGACCCCCTCCAATCAATCACATTGTATTAACCCTCCCCTCCTTTACCCACTCACCTTTGCTCATTCTGTTGAATCCGCTCTATCTGCCATATTGGATTTTTATTTGTAATTTGTTTACATTTTCAAAACCTAGAAAGCACTATGACTCCGACCAACATGTTAGATCTGTATGACCTTGACCTTGACCTCACATCTCTGACCTTGACATCATGCCCATGACCTTGGGAACCTAGCGCCGAAAAATAAATTCTAAAAATCTTTATAAAATCCAAAACATTCCCAAAAAAAAAAATTAAAACAATTAAGAACTTGTTTTTCATCAATCTTTCGATCAGTCTCGCAATATTTCCATTAACCAGCACCACAATCAGCACTGCAATCAGCAATCTACACCAATCCAAGCAGTGATGATTGCAGTGTGTGTGCTGCTGATTGCAGGGCATGCAGTGATGATTGCAGTGTGTGTGCTGCTGATTGCAGGGCATGCAGTGCTGATTATGGTGCATGCAGTGCTGATTGCAGTGAATGTGGCGCTGATCGCAGTGCATGCAGTGCTGATTGTGGCGCATGTGGTGCTGAGTGCAGTGTTGTGGTGCTGATTGGTGCACGTGTGGTGCTGATTGTGGTGTGTGCGGTGCTAATTGATGTGTGCAGTGCTGATTGTGGTGCATGTGGTGCTGATTGTGGTGCGTGTGGTACTGATTGTGGTGCATGTAGTGCTGATTGTGGTACTGTGGTGGATGTGGTGCTGATTGTGGTGAATGCAGTGCTGATTGCGGTGCATGTGGTACTGATTTAGGCACATACAGTGCTGATTGTGGTGTGTGCGATGATGATTGGTGAGGATTGCGAAGGATTTATGGGAAAATGACTCCTGCTGACTGACTCCTTCTGCAGGAGTCATAGACTGACTCCTGCATGTGATGTCTCAGTGGATGCACATGATTTACCAGCTGTAATCACGTGACGACTCGGTGATTGACTGGTCGATGTCCGCACAATGGTGTAATATGATTGACAGCAGCTTACGTGAAATATACATCGTCTCAGCTTGTGAAAGCACTTATAAAATATTATAGTGACAAAGGTTGCGGGTCCAGCAACAAAACCTACAGCAGTACTGGCATCGACTTCTTCGAAGGTGATGCTGGCAATGCCAGCGACTCTTTTGATGGGTCACTCGCAGCAGTGTCTCCATCGACTTCTTCGAAGGTGATGCTGGCAATGCCAGCGACTCTTTTGATGGGTCACTCGCAGCAGTGTCTCCATCGACTTCTTCGGATGGGTCACCTACAGCAGTGTCGCCATCGATGACTTCTTCAAGGCTTCGTTGATATGTTACTGTGACAAGATGTTTGTCTACAGCCAAAATGCGAGAAAGCATGAAAAAACTACTTGTGAGAAGGGTCTTTCCTGTGCTATGCAACGATGTGACAAGTGCAAACATGTTCAAACGCTGTGATAACCTAAAGAGACATAAGAAAAACTATAAAGGTAGAGTTTCTGCAGCTTAGAAACGACCTGTACTAGCTGTTGGCGAAACCACATCGAATAGATTCTACATTAAACAATCAGCATTCAAGGCTATTAAAAAAAATTATGTGATTGGGAATAACTTTGTTGGTACAAAAAACATATGTATGTACCTTGACCACATTAAGCAAAGGATAATCAATCGATGAACAGAGCCAACTTGAATCAAGTGTCAAGGGATTTTTGGGAATTTGTTAAAGTTTTATGGAAATTTATTAGGATTTTTATATATTTATTAATAATTTAAAATATTTTTATAAATTTTAAATTTTAATTTTTTAAATTTTAATTTTAATTTTTGAGATTTCGCATATTTAAAAATAATTTTTTAATATTTTTAATAGATTTTTTTGGAATTTTGTTACATTTTCGAATTCTTTGGGTTCAAGGTAAAAGGTCACTGGGGTCAAAGTCAAAGATCAAGGTCAAGATCACTGACATCCAACATGGCGGTTAAAATGGCTGATAGACTCAAGATGGCTGACGGTCGGCTCTGGCCCCGATCCTGGATTCCATAATTTGGCATAGGTACCTACCCTATGCCTATAAAACCAATATGGCCGGCACTGCTCTGCCCTTGAGAAGTGAGACTCCCAAATCCTTCCGTTGGCTCGAAAAGTACCTTTTGCGGCTCGTTTTTGCAACTGGGGGGGATCGGTGCTTTTTGAGGAAAAAATAATGTTTAAGGGGAAACTGGGAAATTTTGAGGGAAGAAGGGAAAGTCAAGATGGCAGCTGTCGGTTCCGACTCTCCGACGCGCCAAAACATACCAGATTAGTCTACGCCCGTTAAATACAAATTTTGCTTTTCATTATCTGCCAGAGCCCAATAGTTCATGAAAAGCTTAATTTTGTGCTCACGAGGAATATTTTTTGCATTCATACTTACACTTGCAGATAACCTAAAACAAAACTCAAAGAGTGGTTAACAACTACAATCAGACGTCACAGCCACTTCGAAATGCATCAAATGTAAAAATAGTATCTCAGCTTATTCCTGGATATACTATAAAAGTGATGAAAATCATTTGGTCTTATCGAAAATAATTAAGCCTGACATTACTTTAATAATGACAGTACCCGGTTATTCAGAATGGTCTTCATAGTGGTCAAAACAGTAGGCCTACGTCATTCTACATGATGCTGTGCCGTAAATTATCTGTCATTTTAACAGCTGTAAATCCAAACAATGTTTTAAATATTGTATCAATTTAGATGATTGAAAAAAACTACAACATTACACAATTTAGAACCAGCGTAGCTTCATGTTGTAAGTTCCACAGGCTTCTTTTTAGCTGGCATCTTATCTTTCCGGTTATTAGCACACACTTCGCTAGAACATCTCCTTCGTTTTATTCCTGCCTGAACAGTTCCTTCACCTTTACGTATTTTCCTGCTAGAATAATTCCCTTCTACTATGTTGAATATTAATATTCTGTCCCTTCTCTGTTAACAAACGACAATGTACTAAAACAACGACACGGCGAAATAAACACACATTCCTGATGCTCTGGCACTTAGTCTGGATTTCATGTATACCTACACAGGTGGACATGACAATATTCCCGATCTTGTAACAAACAGTTGAACTACTACAAAAGAAGTTTGCACTCGGCATATATTTTATGAAATAGGGGCTTGCACATAGCACACATTCCTACAATAAAATAGTTTTTCCCAATTTTAGTACATAGCCCGGTTTTACACAATTTAAAAATATTTTAATATTTGAAAATATTTTTTAATGTTTTGAAATAATTTAACATGATTCAAAAATATAATTAATTTTCAAGAAAAATATTTTATAATAATAATAATTATTATTATTATTATTATTATTATTATTATATTTATCACCATTGCAATAATACTGGCTTTACATTGTATGTGAATATGCAAGTTAATAATACCACGAAAATAATACGGTAAGCTCTATCGGTTTAAGACGTATTACGTCGCATTCAATTTTTACAAGCTTTTATTTAACTTGACCTAGGTGTATGTCTGGATTTATCTGTACGGTATCTGTCCGGCGCTTTGCCTTGTCTAACACTTTACGGGAAAGCTGTGAGGAGAGCAGGAACGGGCTTAGGAAGGATGGATAGTCCCCCTTGGGGAAAGGGGCTAGATAGGGTAGCGGAGCCACCCCCCTCCCCACTTCCGGGGGTGTGTGGTTTTTGTGCCCAACAATAATGTTCGTGTTTATGTGAAAACAGTGATAAGGGTCTCATAGAGATAAGGAGTTTAGTTTAAGGAAAATGTGTATTAATTATTAAAGTAAGAAATGCAATTTTACTGGGTTTAGACGTTACATTAACAAAGGAGAATGAACTTAAAAATTGTTAAAATATTATGAAGGTTATTAAAATGAACCATAGAGGGGTGACTAGTGAAAGATATAACATGTAAATACATAAAAAATTTACAGCCAGTGTGACGTGGAGATGATAATTGTAATAGAAACAAATGCATTTAATGAATGTAACAGATTGTATTTGCTGTTACTTCTTAATCTCTTCAGTTTCAGTTCCCCCCCCCCCCCCCAAATAATGTTCGTCAGGTTGCAACCCGACACGTGGAAGGAGCGATCCGTGTTTAACTGCACATTTTTAGTTTTTTTAAGTCTCATTAATTGTTTTTATTGTTATTATATAGTTAGCCTATTTATACATTCATAGACACGTAAATGTATAAATAGTCTACATTTATGATAGTAAAAAAAATTTGGCGAGGCTAAAAAGTGAAAAATAAATTAACTGTAAAAATCCTTTTAGAAACAATATTTTATTTATAATGCACTAAAGAGAGAAAACTAACTATAGCAGTAGTTACATAATGTGTAGAAATTATAAGACGTGGAAGAATAGCCGTAATAAACTTTACTACAATGTAATATTTTTGTACCCATTTATATTTAGTGTATAAAGGCTTGGCGCAATATGGAACGTATACCTCATTTGCGTAAGCGTAGTAAGCACATATCTTGCATAAGGCTCTTAACTATTCGGGCCAAGCTTTTATATACTAAATATAAATGGATACAAAAATTTTAATTTGTAGTAAATTTTAATACGGCTGTTCGTCCACGTCTTGTAATTTCTACACATTATGTGACTACTACCATAGTTAGTTTTCTCTATTTAGTGCATATATAAATAAAATATTGGTTTAAAAAGTTTTTTGCAGTGAATCTATTATCATTTTTGGTAGCAATCCTTTTTAATTAACTTTATTGACCGTTACATGCCGTCATTCTATTGAGTGATTTGAAGACGCTAAGAAACGACAGTGCCGTTATGTAATTTGCTAATATTACAAACTAATTTTTCTAAGTTACGGTTGTAACGGAAAGAGCAAAAGCATTTTGATTGTTCTTAAGTTAAAATTTTAAAGCATTAATAAATTTCCTTTTAATTCTTGGTGCTGGCAACGCAACTTCTGAGAAAATAGTGCGCCTTTCTGGCACTGCGATAGCTTAAGTTTTTCGCGTGCCGTGGGAGCAGTGAATGTGTTCCTAGCTTTTGTATCATGGACTAAAGACGAGGTGGACTTTTTTTTTATCTCCTGTACCTGTCCCCAAACATTGACTCGCCTATTATCATTACAACTGTCAAAGTCTCATGGCCAGCAGCGATGAACCTGTTTGTTTACGTTTGAATTTTCGGCAAATCCACTATTTTATATTAATCAAATAATTTGGATAGCTTAAATATATTCTTTTCTAAGGGCTGCCCATGGTAAAATGAGCACTTTTGAAAACCCTGCTTAATATTTACTTGTATACCGTTGTGTATTACTCCGCCTTACGTAAAATTAACATTCCTATGGGCCTGATCACTTTATTCATTTGTCGGTCAAATGAAACTGTGAAATTATTAAGAAAGTTAATACTTTACATATCTGCTCATTTTTACACTTCGATCCTTTCAAAAACAGAAAGTGAAAGTATTATTTTTAAGTTACCGCAAATGGTCACCTAACACATTTTAATCGACTTTAAGATATGGAACTACTTTTCATCCATCGTTACCAACTTTACTAGACGAATGTCACTCAGTGCGCGCGTTAAAATATATGCATGCAGGGGCAGCAACTTTTTTCTAAGGTTCATTTCCAAAGTGCTCACTTTACCGTGAACAGCCTTTAATCAGTTTCGTGTAATATTCAACACTCATCTGACATGAATGGTTAATGCCAGTATCATCGAGCTCGAAACATGTTTTTCGCCGTTAAAACTTAGGTTAGAGGAATCACAAGCATTTCAAAGCATTTACGTAAGTAAATGCTTTTAGTATTTCATTGAAAGCTTCCTTGCAGGTCAACAGATGGCAGCACGGTCTGTGTCGCCGGCGGCTGGCGTCAGAACATCGCTCTGTTTTGAAACGCGAATGAAGCTCGTCGCTAGCGGCCAGCATCGCACGCGACGCGCAGCATCGCGACGCTCTGTTGTGAATACCGTTTATGTTGTGTGCAGGGTCGTGCCATGTGACGCTGGTGGAGGTGAAGTCGACGTGCGGAGAAAGCAAAGCGCAGGCCGTCAAGAACAGCAAGCGTTCTGCGCAGCACCAGCTGCGCGACCACGTCGAGATGATGACCACCGACCCGGAGATCGGTAACTCCACTACCCTTTCTTTAAACTTTCTTCCCTTTTCTCCACCACAGCTACGATAACCTAATGGGCGAGGAATTGGGAAAAGTGTTCGACTGCAAAGAAAAAACACTCGATACGTTCTTGGCTTCATTTACGTATGTGTGAAATGCGGGAAAAATTCTGCGAAGTAATTTACAAAACATAATAAATCAGCAATGGGAAAATTAAATTGTGCACATTTTGCAGATCATATTTAAAAATCGTCCAATAATCAACACGTTTGGCTACAATTAAAAATAAGTGTAAAGCACTCTAGTGAAAATTCATTATGAGGCCCTAATGTAAAAATAAAATATTTGTAATTGATTATAAGTTCAATTATTTCTGTTATAAATGATAACTTTCGTGGCTAAAATAGATATGCATAAACTCAATTATTGAACATATTTGTGAATGATATTACATATTTCTTTCCTTCAAACTACCAGAGCAGAAACTGCCTTAAGACAGTACGCAAATAAAACATACTGTAGCAAGTTATTGCATCAATCCCGGAGCTTCGGTTACTAATGGCGGTACACGCAATGGAACTGTTAGTGACATCTGTTAATTATTACAAATTAGAACAATTTTCAACACATTCAATTTTTTGTCGATAAAAATTTTGCTAAGGAGATACGTGTAGTCTGGGACCTTTTAACGGAACAAATTTCAGTACTGTTAGAACTTGATTTAGAAGAGCAAATCAGTCCGAATAATAGCATATTAACTACCAATACAGGAGTTAAAGTGTGGAGAAATATTTCACATATATTCTATTCGTAGTTTCTTCACATTTTTTTGAATCAAACCTTTGGAAAAACACCCTATGTATGACGTGTTAAAATATGTCTCCTAAATATGTCATGAATTACAAGCGTTTTAATACTTGTGACAACATAAAAGAACATTTTTTTAAATTTAACTCTTACGTATATGTTATCTATAAATTACAATATTTAATTTATAACTAATATGATTACACACAGGGAGAAAATGTGTGTGTTGGTAATGTCCAGCAAGAAATATTTCTTATGCAAAATATTATTACACTGAATGCGCACGAATGCAGTAAGGTGGCTCTCTGGTGCCATTTTCTAAGTTTTGCATGCACGAGGCGGAGGAATATCATGGAAGTAGAACTTTGGCAGAGCTTCAGAAAAGTTGTAAGTAACCGTGAATGGGGTATATAATATCTCGTGATGTGTTGCATACGGATTGTTTCATTTTCGATGACTATACACATGCTAACGTTTTCCTCCCATTTCTGCTCCCACAGTACATGAGACGTCTGCAAAGTATCGCTATTACAAATGATTTATACCGTGTACAAACTCCCCGCCACCCCCCCCCTCCCCCCCCAAAAGAAACCTACAAACCCCAGTATCCAACTACAAAAAATAAGTACAGATTTTCAGCTGGTGCGTAGCTGGATTCTTAGAGACGTATTATTACTCAGTTTAACAAAACGAACAAAAAAGTTGCCTTAAAATATTCTTCATTCACCGAAATGTAAAAATGAGCAGATTTATAAAATATTTACTTTCCTAATAATTTCACGGTTTAACTTGACCGACTGATGAATAAAGTGATGAGGCCCAATGGCGATGCTAATTTTACATATGGCGGAAGAATACACAACGTGTATACAAGTAGATCTTAAGTAGGGCTTTCAAAAGCTCTCATTTTACCATGAACAGCATATGTATGTATGCTCGTCTGTCTTAGGACCGAAAGCGCGTGTACCTACCTAAGGACGTGTTCAAATTGGCAGATTTAAAAAAAATGGTCACGTGACCCGATTTTGTTTACAAAAATTTTGACGTACTTTGTAGTTTCATATTTAGTTTTTCGTATGTAGCTATTCTTTATGAAAATATGAAAATACCAAATCGCCAACATATTTGCTTTCTTTGGAGGCTGCATATTAGTTTAACCTGAAAAATATACATGGAAATGCATAATTAACTTAATTTGGAATAAATAATTGCGCTTTGTCATCATAATTACTGTTTAACACTATTGGTACAGTTGTACATTTGTTTGCAGTGGCAGCAATAGATTGCGAAATATTATTAAAATAGACTAGCGTCCTAATCAGACAAGAATAATATGATATAAACACATTTACACTTAACAATTACGTTTCCTGAAAATATATTTTCCAGCCAAAGATATGATGTGTTTTCGCTTTTGCAAACCAAGCGACTGTTGGCAACGTCCGAATTGAAACCTACCAAATCACAGACTAAATATATTCGCGGTTTCTTCGTACTTTTTGAATCCAACCTTTGAAAAATCACCCCATGCATGACAAGTTTGGTTCTTTTCTAAATGTGTAATACATCACATTTGTCTTATACTTTTGTTGACATAAAAGTATCCTATTTTCTGGTAAAATTAAATTTTTACTTGTATTTTTACTTATAAACTAGGTGGTCCCTGTGAACGTTGCTCTGCATCTTTCACGTTCTATTTTGCCTTCTCAATGTGTCCTCTCTATTACATCTGGTACGTCGACCGATGTTTGACCGTGGTATCGCTGGAATTTTTCTCTTTTAGATCAACAAACATTTCCTGCAAGTATGAGCATAATCGGCCCATAGAAGTTAGATTCCAGCGCCACCTATCGTAACCTAACCTAACAAATGCGAAGCATAATAAAATAATTTGTTTTATATCTATAGAAGTTAAACTCCAGCGCCAACTATCAGAACATGACCTACCGAAGGCAAAGCACAATAAAACAATTTATTTTAGAACAGCAAACATTTCCTGCAAGTATGAGCAAAATCGGTCCATAAATATATGTTAGACTCCAGCGCCACCTATCGGAATGAAACATAACTAAAAATCTTACTCGCCATCTCAATAACATATGGTGTGAATATGGTCTCAATTGGTCCAGTGGTTTGTCGGTGATGATGCGGTTTAGTCACGCAGAAAGGATTTTATATATAATGATTATAATATTTCATTCATAACTCATGAATATATTTAGTAAGTAAACATGTGTGTTGATGATGCCTAGTAAGAAATAGTTCTTATGCACAATATTATTAAACTGAGTGCGCTCAAATACAGCGCGTTGTCCCTGTGATGTAATTTTCTAGACTCGTTTAAGCTTTGTTTGCAGGAGGCGGAGGAAGAGCGAGAAAGTAGAACTTCAGCAGGCCAGGCTTCAGGAAAGTTTGAAGTAACGGTGAATGGACTGTACTAGATAACTAAGTATCGTATTAGAAACGGGGCCACGGTGGCTGAGCGATTAGCACGCTCGCTTCCCACCAAGGCGAACCGGGCTCAATCCCCGGCCTGGTCACCGTATTTTCGCAAGTGAGAATCGTGCCGGACGCCCCCTCATTCCGGCGCCGCTCTACATTCACTTCAATCACCCTCATCGGCGGCTGTTAAGAGCCGCCCAAATCCCTTCGCTCTCTCACTCCCTCGTATTAGAAACGGTCTAAGTGATGAATGAGGCAGTTAGCGGGGGACGTTGTTCAAGGCGCGGAGCTGAAGGAGCGGCTGAACGAGTTCATCTTCTGGCCGTTCCTGTCCTCGGAGACGGTGGACCCCACCAACAAGCCCGTGCGCCGCTGGACCGCCGAGACGCTGCACGTCTTCCAGGACTGCTTCGTCAGCCAGGACTCCTTCGGCAGCTGGTTCCGCGACGCCGTACTGGCGCGCGGCAAGACCCTCCCACTGCACGTCTTCCGCCGGCTGCTGGCCAGGTGCGTCGCGCGCGTCCTTCCCGGCGCGCCCCGCCACGTCGCGTGCCATCGCTACTGTAGGCTGTTCACGGTCAAGTGAGCACTTTTTAAGGCCCTTCTAAATTTTTCCTTTCATCGAATTTCCTGTTTTTTTTTTTTTAATTAACATTGCAATGTGACCAATAAACACAGTGTATACATTTCCCCACACTCCAAATTTAATGCCTGAGGCTGCATTACGATAAATTTATTTTTGGTTAATGACTTTGTAAGACCCTCTCAGATGGCATTAACCCTTGATAAATATATTTTATTGCAGTCTCAGGCGTTAACTTTTGAGGTGATGAAATGTATAAACTGTTTTTATTAGTCATATTGCAATGTTTACATTAAAAAGTGGCGACGAGTGCGTTGCGCGAAATTTCGGCCTGGTGCTGCGACGGTCGGCGATAGTCGACGACGGAGAAGAAAAGCAATTATTTGTTTACATTTTGAAGGCGACAAAAGCGTTTATGTCCACGGCTTTGTATTTGTATTGTTGCATGGATGTTCGAAATAGTAGGCAAGGCTTTTTATAAAAATCGTCTATCAACAACATCATAATAATTCTCCTTCGTCTTATATTTCTCTTGATCTCGTATGCGCCTGCGTAATTTCTACAACGGGCAACGAATTGTTGTGAATCGATCTAAATTGTCGCATGAAAACGATAGGCGGATCACTGCTGGACGGACGACTGACGGATGCGACGGACTTTTTGGGTCTAGCTTAAAGCTGGTTACACAATACTGCGACGCAATGCGATACCGCATCGCGTGCGGACGCGCTGGCCGGCGACGAGCTACTGTTTCACAATCGAGTGACGATTTGTCGGCGACGGACGCTGTCTGAGATGGTGCTGCTATCTATTTCAGTCGTGAAATGTACTTATATCGCCCGTTGCGTCCAGACTGCCTTGTTTGTTTATCTTCTACCCACTTAGACGTACAGTGTCGTGTGGTCTAAAAATGTAAATTTCAGAACTGAAATAGATAGCAGCACCATCTCAGACGGCGTCCGTCGCCGACAGATCGTCACTCAATTGTGAAACAGTAGCTCGTCACCGGCCATCGCGTCGGCACGCGATGCGGTATCGCATTGCGTCGCAGTGTAACCAGCTTTAAGCTAGAACCAAATAGTCCGTCCCATCCGTCAGTCGTCCGTCCAGCAGTGATCCGCCTATCGTTTTCATCCGGCAATTTAGATCGATTCACAACAATCCGTTGCCCGTCGATCCTTCTGTGAGGCAAATTTTCAGTGCGACAACTTAACATCGCGAGCTTTCTTTCGTTGGAGATGCATTTTTGTTGGAGATACGTTTCAAGAGGAGGAAAATTCTGTGAATAAATTATTTTACGCGATAAGAATTTACTATGATTTCTTTGCATATTAAATTCCTGAATTTACCATTGGAGTTAAATAAACACACATATACCGCCTTGCATTTTATTTCACAGTACAAATTCACGTTTGGGGAATGTCGCCAAAAGGCGGTGGGTCATCCGTCCGTCCGTCAAATTTTGAAGTTTGGTTAACATTTAAAGGGCGGATAGGAAAAATATGGTTGCCCTGCGATTGGGTGAAGATCACGTGACCACCGGACGGACGGATGAGAGACTGACGGGTGCGATGGACTATTGAGTCTAGCCTTGCACTTACGGCAGCAGTAGAGTGGCTCACTGGAGTACTGCACCCAACAGTACAACGTCCACAAATCATTTAAGGCTATTCACGATCAAGTGCGCGCGCACTTTTGAAATCAACCTTAGAAGAAAGTCATTGCCCCCACCTGCGTATATTGCAACGGGCGCAATGAGTGGCATGTGTCTGGTAAAGTTGGTAACAATGGAAGGGAAAGTAGTTCCACATATTAACGCTGAAAAAAAAGTGTTAGTTAACTATTTGTGATAACTTGAATTATTTCCTTCGCTTTTTTTTTTTTTTTTTTTTTTCGAAGTGTAAAAGTAAGCATATTTGTAAAGTATTTACTTTTGGAATAATTTCTCAGTTTCACTTAAAGTGATGAGGCCTGTACAACGTCAATTTTACATAAGGCGGTAGAATACACAGCGTGTATACAAGTAAATCTTTAACAGGGCTTTCAAAAGTGCTCATTTTACCGTGAACGGCCTATACAAGTATTGCACGCCTACAAAACTTTTCAGTAAAGTGTGATTTAAGTTGCGTATAAAAGAATAAAAAAGAAAGTATATATTTTGTAATACTGCAAACTATTTTGCTAGAATGTAATTATTTAAATGTTTTATTCTTAAAATGTAATAAATAAGAAAGTGTTTGTTTGAAAACAAGATTTAAGCATACATTCTGGATGCTGGAAGCCCATTTTACAAGGAAATTTCGTCAAGTAGGGCAATCATAATAATAAATACTCTAGTTGTAACAAAATATTGGTACTAATATAAAAAATATTTTTCACAATAGAAATGATAAATTCCGTGGCTGAAAAAAATGTGCATAAAATCAATCTCTTTGTTTCCTGCATGTCTCTCATGTAAATCTCTATTTATCTAACGCATCTCTCTCACATGTGTAACTTTCCTCCATGCATTTCCCTCTCGTCTCGTGCGTCCCTCTTCATGCCTGTCTTTCTCGCATTTCTGTGTGTCTCCCTCATACATGTCTCTCTCTCACACACACACACACTCGTGTGTGTGTCTCTCTCATGTGTGACTCTATTATCTATCTCCCTCCTCTTTCTATCTCCGCTTCTATCCCTCTCGATCTTACCCTGTCTAGCTCTCTCGATCTGTCCTCCATCCCTACCCCCCTTTCTCTCTCTCTCTCTCTCTCTCTCTCTCTCTCTCTATATATATATATATATATATATATATATATATATATATATATATATATATATAGCTTAGCTTTGACTCACTTGCATAGAAAATAGATTAGTCACTTGTTCACAGGTCGTTACACACCCGATGCATGTACATGTCTCCTCCCAAACTCGTCATTAGGAATTCACAGCACCAATGCACGAAACAACTAGCGCAAATGTCCAAGGTAGTCCACATTCGGTCGATGTAGCATTTGCAATATCCCGAACACCCTATTTTCCCGACTGACGACTGGACACAACCATTCCCGACCGGAGTAAGCAAGGTACTAACATGGCGGACACAAGCACGCTGCCCCTGACGTCACCAACATGGCCGCCACCACCTTGAATAAAACTGACGTGTCCCAACACACACACACACACAAACACACACACACATATATATATATATATATAGAGAGAGAGAGAGAGAGAGAGAGAGAGAGAGAGACACACCTAGTTCTGTCCCCTCTTCTATCTCTCTATCTGCATCTCTTTATCTCTCACTAAATACAATACACAAGATGTGCATTTTGAGTAGCCCCACTAAAAATCATACTGTCCAACCAAAATGTGGCCATTATCGTCATTTACAAATTAAACCTATTCTATAAAGGAAAGGAGCCCATTTTAAAATATGTTTAACATTGCTTCACTTTGGGAAGAGGTACTATCGTCGACTCCTCTTGAGATAGCTGCATGATTGTAAACCGGCTCCTACTTGCAGCCAAAATAATTTCCTTGGAAGCTATTCGCCTCCCCTTCACAGTTTGATTTGAGATAGCAACCAGAACCAAAGCAATGGTGGACTTAGGAGAGGTGATTTGCGACAGAATATAATTTCACAAGCACTGGCCGAACTTTCTTGTTTGCAGATTCATCGTCTTGAGTTGCGGTGTCTATGTGGACGAGATTCACGAAGAACTCCTGGCTCTCTTGACACAGGTATGAAAGTTACTGGAGATACAAGTAGATAAAGATAGCCGATTCTGGAGGAATATATCTTAAATGGTACATTGTGAAACACTACAGGACATATCCAAAGAGTCCGTCAATCAATGCATTGATGTTGCAGTGTTTTTATTCAGGCTGGGGGCAACCAGTATGAGCATTTTCTGTAAGATAATGAATTAAATTATCTAGTTAAATAATCAAAATAGAAGGATACAATATAGCACAAATATAAATTCTGATACTTATACTAATATTTAAAATATTAATAGTGCTATATGTGAGTAAGCACTTTTGAAATCAACCTTTAAGAAAAATACACTGCTGGTTACTACGTATTTGGCATATTTCAATATTCACATTGGTTGTTTCTATTTCAGCTAAGTTGGCAGCAAATTACGAAATGAGGTTCAACGTGTTGACGTTTTAATGATAGAATGGGTGAAAAATTGGCAAACTAAATAGGTTTATTTGTGTTTTCTAAACGTTATATAGTAACATATCTAATAGATTTAGGTTTCTAACGATTTCACGATCTAAACAGCACGTAAATGCACAAAACACTGTGGCACGTACAGGACGTTCAACTCCCCGCCAACAGATAGCGTACGATGCCCACTTCGGTGCGAACGCTCACTCACTGATCAGTAACACGAGTTTTGTAATTTGTAATTTTATTTGCCTTTTTTGAGTCAATTTACAGAATTTGTTATCGGTGTCACGTAAGATAGCAGTTTACACGTGTTGGGAGTTTTTCGAGAAATGAAATGTAGACATCGTGTTTGAAAAATATAGCATATCACAATGTTTATTTTTACATGCAGCATTAAGCTACACATAGTCTGAAAATATAAATTTATTGACACTTTTTAAAGTGTTTATTTTACTATGAATCACCTGGACTATCACCACCACCACTACCACTACTATTACCACCACCCCCGCTGCCATTACCACCACCACCACCCCCACTACCATCACCACCACCCCACTACCATCATCACCGCCCCCACTACCATTACCACCAACATCACTACCATTACCGCCACTACCATTACCACTACCCTCACTAACATTACCACCACTACCACTACTATTACCACCACCCCCATTACCACCACCCCCACTACCATTATCACCACCACAACCCCCACTACCATTACCACCACCCCTACTACCATTATCACCGCCCCCACTACCATTACCACCAACATCACTAACATTACCGCCACTACCATTACCACTACTATTACCACCACTACCACTACTATTACCACCACCCCCACTACCATTATCACCGCCCCACTACCATTACCACCATCACTACCATTACCGCCACTACCATTACCACTACTCCCACTACTGTTACCACCACTACCACTACTATTACCACCACCCCCATTACCATTACCACCACCCCACTACCATTATCACCACCACCATCCCCACTACCATTACCACCACCCCGCTACCATTATCACCGCCACCATTACCTAAACACGTTTCCTTGGGAGGTAGGCAGAAAGTAACTAAGTATGTTATTGCAGACTGCCTACACTCCAGGCATAATTAACTTACAAGATTGGCTTCCAGTGGAATACTGCACTCAGCTATGCAACCTGCAAAACTAATAAACAACTAAAACACAAATTATTAAATTTTTCATAAATGTGCGATTTATGTTGCATATGAAATAAGAATCAATATATTTGTAACACTGTAAAATGATTTGCTAAAACTAATATATTTAAATTTTTTTATAACAAATTAGTAAGAGTACGTTTTGAACCAAAATTTTGCGTATTTTTATTCTAGACTATTTATAAAGCACATTTAGTAAATAAACCTATGTGAAGCAGGGAAAGCACAATAATTATTACAGCTGTGTGTAACAAATTTAGTACTAGTGTCAAAAATAGTTTTAATATTTGATTTTTATGTATATTTAAGTTTCGTAGTTTAAATACATAAAAATATTATTAAAAAATGTTTGAACTAATGTTAATATTTATTACATAGATCCTTAGTAATTATCACAGTTTTTTTTTTTTTTTTTTTTTTTTTTTTTTTTTTTTTTTTTTTTTTTTTTTTTTTTTTTTTTCCAAAATGTGCTTTTTAAACATCTAGAATTTAGATACCCTCGATTTTGTTTTAAATCGACTCATAATAGTTTTTTAAAACGTATTACAAAATACATGCATTATTCTCTCTTATACGACATAAATTGTACTGGTGTGTAAAATCTGTTCACGATAAAGTGAGCTTGTTTAAAATAAGCCCTAGGAAAATGTCACTGCCTCTGCCTGCATATATTTTAACGGGCGCCCTGAGTAACTTGCGCCCAGCCAAGTTGGTAACGATGGATGGGAAGTAGTTCCGTATCCTACCGTCGAATAAAAAGTGTTAGGAAACCATTTCTGATTACTTAAATTATTTCTTTCGTTTTCTGTTTTTTTTTTTATGCATTCAAGTGTAAAAATGACTAGACTTGTTAAATATTAACTTTTCTAATATACTTTTATAATAATTTCAAAGTTTCACTTGACCGACTCATAAATAAAGTGACGAGGCCCACGACAAAGTTAATCTTACATAAGGCGGAAGAATACACAACGCGCATACAAGCAGATCTTTACCGTGAATTGCCTATAGTAGTTGTTATTGAGTTGTGCGTGTTGCTGATTGGAAGCCACTCCACCTTACTTGGCAGGGATGTGGAAGTGATGACCAGGAGACGTGACATGGTGGGTGTATGAAGAGATTTGGACTGCTCGTAACAGCGAGGTCTTGAGAGCCGATGAGGGTGATTGAAGTGAATATGGAGCGGCGCCGGAATGAAGGAGCGGCGCTGGAATGAAGGAGCGGGGGCAACGGGAGATCCCCGAGAAAACCCGCCGACCAACGGCATCGTCCAGCACGATTCCCGCTTGCCAAAATCCGGTGACCCGACCAGGGATTGAGCCCGGTTCGCCTTGGTGGGAGGTGAGCATGCTAGTCGCTCAGCCACCGTGGCCCAGTGGCGTTTATTCCATAGATGCAAGGTAAGCAATGCTTACCCTATACATATTGGAAATGTTTGACTCTTTATAGTCTTCGCCTTAACTTAAAATTTAAACATATTTAATTCTGAGTTTCCCGTTCCCGATTAGAGAAACAGAGTTTACGTTAAATCCCATACTGTACACGCATAGTGCTGCTATCTTGTAATTATTTCCAGAAACGGGAGCGACGTATCGAACTTAGAAGCGAGTTACCCTGCCGCGTTCCTTCGGCAGGGAATGCAATCAATCTGTTTGCGTCCTCCAGTCCTCGTGTTGTTAAGTTGATAGATGACGGAATGGAAGATGATACAATTGAAGAAACAATAGATAAAATCCAGGAAGCAGTAGTTAACATATGTGATAAACAATAAACTAATAAAACTAAAAATAGAAACATAAATTGGTTGTGGAATAACGAACTAAAAATAATGAGATATAAAGTAACAAATAAACACAGGAAATATAGGAGCTGTTGTGAATGTAATTCTTAATTGATTTATAACGAAGATTTAAAAAAAAATTTGATGGGAATATAAAAAGTTAATCAGGATAAACATGAATAATAAATGGATTAAATTTGTTAAAGAAGAAGCGAGAAAGGTACCATGGAAGTTAGTAGATAAACTGGTAAGGAAGAAGTTAAGGAAAAAAGAAACCACCAGTAGCATAAAAATTGGGGAAAAATACACAATAAGAATTAAGGAAACATATAAAGTTATAATGGACAAACTACTACCTAATCTTGAAGGAATAGAAGAAGAAATAGAAATACATACTTGGGAAGAAGAAGAGAAATATGATCTGAAGAAATTAAAGAAGAGGATATTGAAAATGCAATAAAAAGATGCAGCTTTAAAAAAGCACCTGGAATCGATCGGATAACAATCGAAGTAATAAATAAAAGCTGGGAAACAATTAAATCAATACTAACAAAAATTATAAATAAACGCTATACATTACGCAGATATCGGGGGAAATGGAAAACTGGAAAGATAGTATTTTTCTACAAAGGTAAGGAACAGAGGTTTCATCCTACAGACCAGTATGTCTCTTATCAACATTGGGCAAAATATACGAAAGGATAGTATACAGTAAAATTAAATCATAGATAGAAAAAACGCTTCACGATAACCAATTTGGATTTAGAGAAAAAAAATCAACCGAACAGAAAATAAATAAAGTATTAAATTTAATAGAAACAAGTACAAAAAAATATTATATTGGCATTTCAATAGACATAAGCAACGCATTTTCAACAGTGAAATGGAAAGAAATTTTATGGGGCTATTTGAATAACCGGAACATAATACTACAAGATAATCAGATAACGTTAAAAAGGGAAATAAATCGCTGCTGTCCACAAGGGTCAGTAATAGGACCAAGTCTATGGAACTTAGTAATACGTGATAACATAGTCTAAAACAATAATGAGGATTCAAAAGTTGTGGCATTCGCGGATGATTGTATAATTTTGTTAGAAGGTAATACAAAAAAGGAAATAGAAGAACTGATGAAAGATTAAAAAGGAAACATTATACTTTGGCATTATTTTGGATAATAGATTAAGTTTTGTCCCACATGTTAAATATATAACCGAAAAAATTAAGAATATATTTTTAAAATTAAAACAAACGGTATGGAATATCAAAAATAGTAATAATAATAATAACAAAATACTATATCAGGCTTTATACCGTAATATTATACAATATGCTAGCATTTATCACAAAAATAAAATTGAAAATACACACATTAAAATAATACTAAGAGCATCACAAAAATATATATTGATAACAATAATGAATTTAACACTAACAACATCATATGTATCCACGATAACTGTCAGTAAAGAAATCTCAATAGACTATAGCATAAAAGATAGAAATATGATATATCAAATCAAAAATTAAGTAGACGAAATAGAATACGATGGAAATGCATATAATAAGATAGTAGAGCACAATAATATTTGGATTGAAAAAATAGAAATAATCAACCTATTAGTTAAAAATAATTAAAGAAATAAATCTATAAACTGTTATAAATTGGCAAACAGAGTACGATGCAACAGAAACCGGCCTAAATACTAAAAATTGTATTAAAAATATACAACAATGGTACGAAAGTAAAAGCAATATAAATAATAGTGTGTTGAAAGTAATAACGGACACTGTCAAATTAAAGAATATTTAGCTAAAATAAATTAAATAGAAGACGACAGTTATCAATGTGAAAAGGGAGCTCAGACGGTATTTCATATTCTGTACTTGTATGAAATGTTTAAAGAAGAAAGGACAGCACTAGAACAGAAATTAAAACCTTTTAGTGACAAATGGCCATTCCAAAACATAATATATATGACAAGGAAATTGTAGAAATAATAAATGAAAGTATTAGTAAAATTAATGATTTGGTAAAAACTATGAATGATGATTTAACTAAGTAGTCTAGGGAGCGGATGGGAGTGTGCTGGAACTAAGGGAATTATTGAGTGTGTGTTTGTCTTTGTCTAGTGTTATTAGCGTTTAAATTATATAAAAATTATAAATAACTCTCTCTTTTCGATAAGAATCAGAATTTTGAGTAAATATTGAAGTTTTGCAGAATAACAGTGGGGAAGAAAAATTGAAAATCTCCAAACACGAAAAAGTTATAAAGAAGAACACAAGATCTGAAATGAATGCAAGAAGAATTGAAGGAAATGTTGAGAAAAATAGAAGAACTAGAAGGAGGAAGAGAATAAAAAGAAGAGAAAGGAGAAGAGGAAAGAAAATGGGGAGAACAGAGAAGGAAAGCAGAAGAACAACAGAAGAGAGAAAAAGAGGAGGAGAAGCAGCAGGAAAGAGAAGAAGAAAGACAAGATCTGAAACGGATGAAAGAAGAACGGAAGGAACTGTGGAGAAGAAAATCTAAATGAGGGAAAGATGTGATTTGTGATAATATTTTGGTTGATGTCTGTGTACGTGTCTGTGTAAAAAAAAAAAAGGCAGGGCGCCTGTAGGAACGGAGCTCCATTCCCTCGTCCGCCGGGAAACGAAGGCCTGGGTGCCCAGAAAAAAGAACAGAATATAATAGTACTGATAGGGAGGGGGCTGGGGGCCTCCGGGTTCGTGGGCGGGGCCATTCGACCGTTGGGTGCCATGACGGACCGGCCGAAAGACTAGTTAGCTGTGTGCGGGCCCGACAGCGTCTGGTCGCGCGAGCGGATTCGTGGGAATTCCGGTCCCTGGTCTGTTCCGGCGGGGGCGGCGAAACGGGGGGCAGCCGAAAGGATACCCGTCGGGGGGCTGTCTCGGTCGGGGCAGAATAGCTCACCACCTTCCTAGGAAGTGTGAATAATGCTTTTGAATAGAAATATAGTTTGTAGCTTAAATTACGGGCGCCCAGACGAACAGTCGCCCTCCCACAAAAAAAAAAGCGAATCTATATAGCTAATATACTGTTAAATAGTAGTATTCGTGACAGAATTGAACACCCTGGATGGCTGTACTGCTAAATAGGGTTAATTGAATAAAAAAAAAAAAAGTCCTCATGTTTCCTTTCAAAGTGGATGATAGTGTTCGGGAAAACGGGGAGTTTTCTTATAATTTGTAATATACTCTCTAAATAATATCCAGTTTAATTATTATTACATTCATTTCGTTTCCGTTTTATAACTAATGTTAGGTATTATAAAGCGATGAAAACATGTAGAGGATAAGCAAAATTGGAAGTTGCGTTTGTTAGTAGAAATTTAAAATGGAAGCACAGCCCTAAAATAGCAAAAGTTATCTAAAACATTCAAATATATAGGGCTATTATATTGCTTATTCTGTACAAAAAAGAACTCACTACACGCTACTGCCGTGGCCCCCACTTGATGTGGTGAGTCTAACTGTGCCGCAGGAGCAACTGGAGCTGCTGGAGAGGGAGAGCGCCGAGCCAGGCCGGCCGCTGGTGGTGCACGGCGCCGCGGGGACTGGCAAGACGCTGCTCGTGGTCCGGAAGCTGCAGCGGCTGTGGAACGAGGGCCGCCTGCACGCCGAGGCGCGCGCCCTCTACGTCTGCTACTGGCCCGGCATCCGTGCTGATATCACCAGGTGCGTGCGTATCTTCGCAACACACTACACGTGCAGTTGAGAGGTCGAGGTCTTGAGAGCAGATGAGGGTGAAGTGAGGCGAGTACGAAGCAGCACCGCGATGCAAGGGCGGGGTGGGAAATGGGACATCCATGGGGAAACCCGCCAACCATCAACATCGTCCGGCTCGATTCCACATACGAAGATCCAGGAGCGACCCTGCTCGAACCCGGTTCGCCTCGTTGAGAGGCGAATAGTCTAACCACTACACCACTGCGGCCCCGCACACAAAGCGGTTTCTCTAGTTTCTCTAGTTGTCATATCGATCGCCCTGTAAGAAGTTGTGTCTATTCTAATTTAAAAATTTTAACATTGCAATATCTCAGTGTTTTTTTTTTTTCATGGCAGAAACAAATGTCGATACTTGGTCACCCTTTCATAAATTTGGTTACAGAAACGTAAATGTGGTCATTCGGAAAAATTTCCAGTCAGCAGTGTACTACATTCAAAATGCACATTGTTGTACTCATCTAATTAACATAACTTATGTTAATATGTAATATTTGTTTGTATATTCTTTATGTAAATACCATTTCTACACAATTTCACTTATGTAATTTCATTTTGCTTGAACTTAATTTATTTTAAATATTTTTTATCATGTTAGGATATTTTTAATTAGCTGCACGGTGGCAATTCTAAACTGTTTAAGAAGCTAGATTTCATTATTTTTGTTCTTTGAATTTATTTTTATGTTAACAATATTATTTCATTTTGTGTTTATTATTTAATAATATTTTTTGTATCCGTTACGGGACCTTATATTCTATGTTTTTCAGCCGTTCGATCATTGAAAAGTTTAACCAAAGGTTCGAATCGCGACTTCTGATTGGAAGTAATGATAGGCCCCTTTACGTTAGCTCCAGCCAAACGAGCTTACCGAGCTCTCTCTTCCATTGATCTTCACCGCGAGTAGACGTAGTATAGGACCCTCGCCTGTACGCAGGTTGAACGTAGTATTTAAAACTAACTTCCACGGTGTTAGATACTTCCTCCAGTCATAATGTGAAGTGATTTCTGTTTTCCAGCATAAGTGAGAGCCCCTGAAACACCCCGCCCAGTCCTACAGCTTCCCGCGAGGGCAGTCTGCTAATCTTTGTTTGCGAAATAAAGCTGAATATCTTCTTCGAGAGCAACGAGAACATCACGACTACGCTACAAATAAGCGTATACAGTATGGTTTTCAGATGGCATTTTCAGCGTTGGCCATTAATTGTTGTGGAAGGTTTTGCCCCAGAGGCGACACCATCTTGTAAGTTGCAAGCTTAGATCATCCCAGTTTAAATGTTTGCTTACGTACAACTTGAGAAGAGTTCCGACTTCCACTGAGCTAGGCACAATCACTAAGTTTGATTTTTATTTTTGAAACTAACATTTTTTATATTTTTTTTTTGAGAAGCAGTTACTTGTACTAAGTGATTTCAGTTTTGACACTCGCATGGAATGAGTACGTTAACACAGGGATACGCGAGGCTAGGTACGACCACTTTCAACAGCAGTAGAAGTTTCTTGTGTTTTCTTTAGCTGTTGGAAATTGACACCAGGGTTTTTACAATACTTAGTCCAGCAAACATAACAAAGTATTAAAGAATAAAAACTGAATAAAACTATAGTTTGAAATCCCTGTTGACCTTGTTGTTTAATGATAATATGCTAACTGATTATGAATATTTTCACGTTGTTTCGGAGTTGGACGATGTTATGCATTAAACGACAAAGTGACAGCTTAGCCGTTCTTCAATAAATGAATTCTAGTTCTAGTAAAGTGCTATGGAAAAAATTGTTCCCAGTATTTAGGACACTTCAAACTTATATATGTTAATCCAACTAAATAATACAAGTTAATTATTGTTTTTTAGCACAAAAGTATAAAGGGTTTCTTTTGTAGTAATTATGTTGTCGCTTGGTCTGTTTTTGTTTATTTAACATTGATAGATTCGATTTTATGCATCGTAAGATCAAGCGCCAAATAGGTGCTTGGTCTAATAATGCATATATCTGTAAAGAGTTGAGATAATCGCGCAAGCACATTAAACTACTGAACCTGAAATAAATCTCGGAGCATACATTGTTGAACATAATGTTAAGCCTAGTTAGTTATATGTATTAATATAAATAAAAATTTTGGTAAAGTAATACACTTAAAATACATCCATAAATGTTATTTAAGCCTTTCAGTTAAATTAAATTTTTTTAGGAGAAATATATGTATTTCTTTCACAATGCATTCAGCTTACAAAAGTTTATAAAATATAAGTGTCAAATTTAATGCTATACTGAAAGTATCAAGCACACAGAATACATAACATATAATGCATACATAAACCCTTATCCAACAGACATAAAATATTGTATTTCATATCAAAATATTGTTTGCAAACTTTGTGAAATATTGAAATTACAAATATATTGACTGTTGCTCATATATATATATATATATATATATATATATATATATATATATATATATATATATATATATATATATATATATATATAATAAAAAAAATCACACTTCGTAACAAGAACTAGTAACATATTAAGAGGAAATAATAACACATACGTGCTAAACTATTTACTCAGCACAGTCCTTGTAGAAAATTACTGTTTGGAATGACAGCAAAGAAAATCAGTCAAAATATGTTATATGACAAACAGAAAAATTATTCTGTTTCGATATCAAAGTCTAGGCTTCCATCGAAACCATCTACATCATCTTGAGCAGTCTAAAGCAGCAAGCTTGTTATAAAATCGCTTGGCATCATGCGGAATAAGATGAAGAATTGACTTGATATCAGCCAGCTTTGCATCTAATATCGGCTTGCCAGTGGGTCACAATGGTTGCAGCTGTTGAAATAATGCACCGTTACGTTTGCGACCAGGTGACTTCTTTTCCAGATCTATCTTCTGTGGTGCACCTTGAAATGATGTAGACATATTCAGTGTATATGGTTCATCTTTTGTGAAGAATATTTCCCGCGTCTTTAACCAACTCACAGGGGATTGGTTAACATCTTTCTTTCTGTTCACAAACATCTTTTCGAGAGCAGATGTCCCAAGGAAGTCCTTTAGAGCCATCTGTGTGAGACAGTCAGTTTATTCCTGTGCCTACATGTTTTCATGGCATTGATATAATCGTCAGGAGTGAACATTTGCTGTAATTTAAGTGCACACTCAGTGTCGCCAAACTCGGAATAATTTGGCAGGTAGCTATGGCCAGAAATTAGAAAGCGCAGTTATTTTGTGCAATGTTGGGTGGGCTACCAAAATTGATTTCAAAAATAAAACTAATTTAATATTGCGGTTTTGACCACCAAATGAGTCTGACCACAGTATTAGTTCTTTTACATTAGCCTTCAAGCAGTTTGTAATGTGTGTGTTGATGCACGATACAACTTCTTGGGATCCTCTACCTGACTCGCTTTCCAACCACACATAAAAATAACCCTTTCCTTCGGAACCACTGTGAATACCATAGTTAAATACCCAAAGTTGCCTTTTATAGAGCATCATATTTGTTGGAATTTTTGGCAGGGGCAATGTTTTTTTGCATATCAAATATCAAAACTTATAGTTCCTCATTTTCTCGTGCTCTTTGTAAGTCATTTTTCATTAGATCTTGTGCATTCTTCGCTTCCTCAAGATGCTTTGCATGTTTCTCTTCAATTCCTTCAAGTGCTGTACCATTAGTATTTTTCTTTTGTGCACACAAACTGTCTCATAAATTACATGTATCCTTCTTAAGTGCCTTTCTTTTCTAATTGAATTCGGAATATATATTTTTTTGTATAAGGAGAAGGAAACTGTTTTTGTGGCTTCTTCTTTGTCCATTTTGTACATACTATCTGTTGTGATGTTGCTACACAGAAATTCCCATAAATAATGCGACATATATTTCGGAAATCTGCTTATATGTGCAATAACTTCATTTTCTCTTTCAGTACTGACCTTGTTTTGTCCCCCACATATATCATGCTTGCCTGTAATATTCTCTACCTGTTTGGATTTCTTCAAATAATCATTTACACGGCAGCTAGAAATTCTATAGTCTGCAGGAAAAGAGTCTTGCATACCAGCACACCTGCAAGGGAATACATTCTTGTTTCTTTACGTTTGTTTGAATTCTTTACTCTCTTGCGCTTAACATTATGAGTACTGATTTTATTGGCAACAAAGATAAATTTTGCTGAGTAACTATCGAGTTCTTAGAACTCTTTAAATTCCTTTTCCCTGTTTTCCATGCTAATTTCTTCTAAACACTTGCATTTGCAAATAAAATTTCTAAACTCTTTCGGTGAAACAGTTTTCCCAGTTTGGCTCATATATTCTTGATTAGACTGACATTGTCTTTTCCTATCTTGTCTGCTTTGAAAGTCGTACTTTATCTTTCGACACCTTTTGGGTCTTCCTTACTATTCTGCGGTTAAAATGTATGCCCATTCGATTCGCACTGAAGTCTGTGGGACATGCTGTGAAACACTGCCATGTTTTTTATAGTATTGGCTGTGGTTCCTCACTAACATCACACACTTCTACACTACAACTTGGCAATAATTCGGTAACATGCTAAAACCCACAAGTAATGCATTGGATTGATTCAAATGTCTATATAATATTTGGTGAAGAACTATATAATTATGTTGATATAGTCTATGGTTCATCACTTACATTACACATGCCTACGAAAGAACTTCGGAACGAATCCCTGATAGGTACTTCAACAACTGAAGTAATAATTTCCTCAGACCCAAACGTTTGAGTGCTATTTGGTGTAAAACTATTTTCATCTGTGAATAATGGTTGTGGTTCTTCACAAAATTCACATAATTGTACACTAGATTGTGAGAAATTACCAGATGTGTGATCTTCAGCAGCAGAATAAGCAATCCTACTGTGTCCAACATTATGAGAACTATGGGGTGTATGATTTCTTAGTTCTGTAAATACACGATCTCGTTAATCAGCCGAATGCTCTTCATAACAACTATTTACTACTACAATTGTAGGAAGATAGCCCTGCAATAACGCTGGATCTTTTTCAACAGGAGTTACATCATGCAGTGCAGAATCAGGCTATCAGCCTGTTACGCCCCTTTAGAGCGTAGCAGGGCAAAAGAAAGGCAAGGAGAAGGACGCATGCCATTAAAAAAAATCAAGAAAGCATGGACACGAAAATTCCAAAATCAATACAAATATATCGATGCCCATCTATACATTATCACCAAGAACAACAACTTTGCAACTTGATTTGAAAAATATAAATTGCATCTGTACATTTCTGTTGCTTGCTACCAATCTGTGAACTAGAGAAAGGAGAGAACACATATGCACTGGAACAAACTGAAAAATAACAATATTAATAAATCTTGAGAAATCACCCAACCTGAATAAACACTTGTAAAATCCCTTTAAAAAAAGGTAAAATGACTCCCTGAGTAAAGCAAGCACCATTACAACTTTAAAAGTAAAAGTACGCCTGATGATACACTAAAAAGTAAAAACATGGAATACTAATTTCAATAATACCATTGGGAAGGAGCAAAAATCCTCATTACACTTAACCATGAGCAAAAAGGCACACCATAAAATATCCACTAAAATCCTTGGCATTAAAATTATTTTGACAAATCATAGTCCAGGAGACCATTCCTACAATATGCCAAAAAAAAAAAGAAGGAAGAATCCACCTCTTACAAACATTCCCATAAAAATGCCTTATTGAAAATGCACACTATCAAAACAGTGAAGAAACACTTCCCTACAAAAATCCATATACACAAAAATCGCTACAAAAAAAAACTACTAAAAAGGAAACTCTCCCCCCAGCATAACAACACCTACGTTCATTCCAATACTTAACTTGAGTAGTACTCATATTACGCGAAAACGCGTCTAGCATGCTGAAGCCCCGAAGTACGAAGTGGTGTAGACATGATCTATTGTCGGCGAGCCCGCGCAACTCGAAGAGGACACACTGCACACTTGCTCGGGCTGGGAACGAACATTTATACGCGAAAACGCGGCTCAGGAAGGTTAAGGATGCTGCGGGAACAGCGGAAAGGCGAATGAAAGGTGCTAGAGTGTGCGAGACTGGACTCGTTGCCAGTAGTAGCCACCAGACAGCGCTCGGCCGCGCCAGGAGCGCCGCGCGCCTCTCTTCAGTATAGCTCAGCGCTTGGAAGCGTTCAGACGTGCGCCGCCCTTGATTGGGGGGGGGGGGGGTGTGATAAAAACCAAGTACCTTTTTCTGCAGCAAAAATATTCTCTCTTCTAATAGTAACCCATCTTCAAACAAAATAACAGTTTATTAATCTGGGCTACCAAATACAGACGTGGCAAATAACCAAGCAGACTTACTAACCAAGTTCGTTAACATCATGTAGTTCTGTAAACACACCAACCCCATAATAGCAGCATTTAATAGTACTCCAGAAAATTGTAGGCATCACACATTTCACCAGTTGGCAGGACGAAAAATAAGTTGTTCAGGCAGGACAGTTTTTTGGCAGAAAGGAGTACTCACATAAAATTGCTTGAGTTTGCTGATTGACACGCGTGTCAGACTTGAAGTTGGGCTTCAAGCCTGCCTTAAAGTTTGCAACACAATAAAATGAAATCGGCGACTCACTGACTTGGTCCCCTGTAAACCTTCTGAAAGTATACAACATTAAAAACACATCATATAATAAATGGGACTCCTACTTTTTTGTCTGGATTATCTGGCACTGGAAGCAATGGAATTTTAATTACTAAGTCATATTACCGAATTCCAGTTCCTGAATCTATAACATGTCTACTTTCGCAACTGAATAATGTAAGTAAGGATGAAAGAGAAATCAGAATTAACCTCAGGTTAATTTGTATTATTTTTCGAGATATTTTCTACTTTTCCTATCTAATATAATGAGCATTACGATTGCTCGACAATGACATTGTGGTATACTGGTCAGGCCACTTGCCTGCCACCATACCGAACTAGGCCCTATTTCGTTAATATTGAACCATGTGCAGTTTGTGTGCTGAGTTTACTATAAACACACAATCGATTAAAAACCTTGCTACTTGTTAGGTGCTTTTTAAACAAAAACAACTAGCATGTGGCTCAAGAACATCGCTACAAATGTTTTGTTACATGCTGGAATTTGTTATGCACAAAATTACCAAGCGACACACAATCTGGTAAAATGGTTACTTATTTTAACATTATTCTTTTATATATCTTCCAAGTATAAAAATTATAGTTACTTAGATCTGTGTACTTATTCACTTACTACATTTTGCAAAGTTGATTGACGAAATGGTGAATCATGAGACGATGCACTGGCAGACTTCCTACGTTGTGAACGCTTCGCCGTATCAACTAACTGCCTGGCCCTGTGGGACATGGTTCTTACAATACCAAAAACACTTATTAAATTAAACTTACATCACTTACGATGTCAAGAATATATATTAACACAGAAATGAACCGTAGTAAAGCACACACACGCACATGCAGTAGAACAGAGCAATTTCACTAATGGCGGATAGTCTACTAATGCATAATTATTAATGCTCATACGATCCAGAACATTCTCACGTCCCGCGTAGTAGTTTTATGCATAACAAAAATGTAGCTTCTCAAGGATGGCACTTGGTCTCAACTTATAGCGCATTCTAGTTGCCGGAATTATAAACCGAATTTACGGACAAGTAGTTCGAACTTTCCACTACAAGATAGCGCTAATATCTTAATTTTAGCTTATACGGCGCTTAGTCGTTTTATGCATAACGCCGTCCAGTTATCCCCGTGCACAGTGTACGTTAGTTGTTCTACCGAACGAGGTGTGATGTACTGTAAGTTACTCTTCCTCTCTGCCGAGACAAGGACCGGTCAGAATAAGTACTCCAGTTTTGGTAAAACACACTGCTGCATTTAAAGTTGAGACCTCTATATAATCGTTGATTGAGATTGAGTTTGTTTATTGTCTTATTGCACCTACTACTACGCTTGTATGTTAGGAGTGGTCAATTATCTGCAGCAACGTTTTTGAAGAGAACAACCTAATGAAGTTCATCACCGAAGCACTCGCACACTTAATGGCCACAGTAGTTATTCTACACAGCATAACAAATGTATATTATTATGTGTATCTGTGCTAAGCTGCAGAATTCAGTAATGACACACTGTTATATGTCACCGACTATATAAGTGACCCTACGAAGTGGCTCATCAGTAAAGAGGGTTGCAGTCCCTGCGCAATACAAGATCATATTTGCGCCCATTCACTGTGTAGTAACACGTATTTTCACATAGAGTCATTAAGTGTATGAATTTTATTCTTCTCCTATTTGTTGACCATATGGGGAACCTAAGTGCAGGCGCTGACTCTACCTCAATCATTAACACAACAAATTATGTTTATGTGTAAGAATTTACGTTATAGCAGTTATCGCTGTAAGTAGCCCTCTGTTTAAGATATTTATTCATGCGTAAAACAGTGTTTTAAACTGTAGTGTTGATGCTGTATCATTAATGAACCTATTGGTGTATTAAGATCGTATAGCCACCACTTAAAATCTTGAGGAAACAGAACACACCCGAAGCTAGTTTATACTATTTCCCATCGCCGTCGCAATGCTGCCTTACGGCCGAATGTGGCCTCGAGGCGTTTAATATTGTTTGCTAGGGATTCCCTTTAAGGTCTGACACCTTTTGCGCAAATTCTTCCTTTTCGCGGCATAATTTTGGATTCGTAGTACTTACTGACAGTGTACGGTTATTGAAAATTTTCATTTTAAGATCTGTTTAAAATTTTGTGCGTGATTTTAATTGTGTGCTATTTGTTTTTTGTAAAAAGTCGAGGACATATTAATAAAATATAAATATGCCTGAAAAAAAGTTTTAGACGATGTTGGAGGGCTCCAAAATAACTTGCAACATAGCGAAAGCATAATTCGCCTTCATTTGAAGTACTTTTTTTTCGTAGGTAAACCAACTAGAGGCACGTTTTAATAGTTTTGTTTTTAACATAAACGTATTTTAAACATACTGCAACACATTTCAAACGCTCCGTAGGTGCGCTCCTCGACAACTCCGCCATTTTACATCACTGGGACGCTACTCCCTCAGCGCGGGGTAGATCGGCTCCTTGTGAGGAACCTTGGCCACCCAGTTGGTTATCAATTAGTTTGCGGAGGCGAGGAGAAGCTAACCCCCGCCCCCCTCCGCACCCATCAAAATTACTTCAAGCTGCAAAGCAACATTATTGTACAGGATTCCCAGGGTAGCGCCTGGGAGCTGTTTCCATAACTGATTTTTACTCTCTTTTTCCCTGCCTGTACGGGATAAAAGAGAGTGGAGAAGTTAATTGATTTTATCAGCGCGGAATTTTAAAGTTCAGGACTTGTGAAGTACTGTCACGAGCTCCCTGTGTGAGAGCTAGCGACAGTTTGGTATAAAAAGCGGAGGTTAATAGCCAAATGAAGTTAAATATTCGATAAAAGTAGCTTTCCCATGACTGGAGTGGCAAGGGTTTATATAATTAAATTAATTATATGTATATGATGTGGTGAATTTAAGTTTCGCGAAAATTTAAATCAGTGTTATTGGTTCAGTTTTTGTAATTACTTCATATCTCATATGTTATATTCAATTAAATAATCTAATTGGTGTGTGAGTGCATGTCTGAATGTACCGTGACGAGCGGCTAAAAGTTAGGTAAAACATGTTAACTCGGGGAAGTCCGAGAGCGATATGGCTGGCGTGATGCTAGCGCCAACCGGTCCTGCCACAAGGTAGTTGTTTGTCCCGGACCGATCGGAAAACTCCGGCCAGTTTCGGGGCCATTTTTTTTTTAAAACGGGCTGTATTATTGCGTTTAATTTCGCTCGTCAGAGTGAGTATAGTAAATGTAAAGTGTTTCGGAGTCGCTCCAGTACAAAGTAGGGGAAAATGGCAAATGCGGGTCTAGTTGACAGGCTAGGGGGCCGCAAATGACGCCATGGCTTCGAGAAGTAGCCAGGTTCTCTCGTGTTTTTCAGTGGTGTTGCGGAGTTTTTGTATGTAGGGGTAGAAATGAGCCATGAGCGAGGCGAAGTCGCATGCTCTAAGGAATTCCATGAGTTCATGGAAATCCCGCATTACGTTTCGCATCTCTCCTGGCGAATTTCGCTGGCGAGGGCGGGACTGCGGTTGTGTGTTTTGGCATCGCAAGGGGTGTCAAGAGTGGGAGCTGGTTTGTGTATATTCGCAGAGAGTGCCTGCGAATAAGTTTTGCCAGGCTGTAATGTCCTGACTGGAAACCTGGACGGGGCAGGAGGTTGTTTTGCGGTTTTTGTCGCGATTTTCGTGGCGGCAGCAGTAGTTCTTTTCTGCACCAAGTCCAGGAACTTGGGGCAGGCTTTTGATAGGGCTGTGTGTTCGCCTGCGCAGTTACTGCATGTAGGCTTGGAGTTGTTTTTGATTGTTGCGCAAGCACTCTCGGGGGGAGGGCCGGCGCAGTGAGGGCATTTCGTCGGCATGGAACAATGATTTTTTGTGTGTCCTAAAGCTAGACAGTTGCGGCATTGTGCCACGTCTGTCGGCCGTTTCTTGTATTGTCGGGGATGAACTATTGTCATATTTATCCTCGTGACAGAGTGCAGAGGAGGGAGAGAAGTGTTCTGCGCCGCCGTGACGCAGAAAAAACGTTGCGGCTCCAACGTGAATTTCGTGGGGTCTGTTTCATCTTGGATACGTTTTTTAAATTTATAAATGTGCTGGATTGAGTATCCGGCACATTCCAGGTCCGACTTGATGTCCGCAATGTCGGTTGTGGTGTGGAGGTCAAAAACGACTTTCTGTGGGAGCTCGGCAGCTTGACAGAAAGTAAAGTAATGTATGTAGTTCGCTTCTAGCATTGTGCGAGCAGCTGTGAAAAAGTTAATGTTTTTGGTCAGGATTTGTGTTCCGCGAGCTGTGGGGAGAAGGGAGAACCCGTCCCTACTAATGGCTCGCAGTTTCTGGACAAGTAGGTTGTATTTTGTGGCGTCAGGAACCACTAATCTGTACTGGTTTTGTTTTTTCTGACGTGTTTGTGGTGCAGCCGTTTGTGTTTTGTGGGTGGAGATGCTTGAAGAGCCGGGACGATCAAATGCTGAGGTTTTTTCCGTTACCTCCTTAAGCGGGGAAAACCTATTTTGTGTAGGTATGGCGTTTGTATGTGCCTCGGACGACACAGAATGGAGACGCTTGTTCTCCTGCGTGGTTGTTCTGTCACCTTTACGTTTGACTAATTGGAAGTCGGTTTCCATTTCAGATGAGTAATTTCCTGCGGCCGGTGTTGACGATCGGGAGGAAGTTGGTGTGGACATTGTTGGCGTCGTCGGTTCCCCGCCCGCCGCCATGACCCGAGAGGGTGGTGGGGTAGGGGTAGGCTCGGTGTGGAGCGACTCTCGATGCTGTGTTGTTTGCAAATTGCGAGAAAGTGTTGTTAAAAAAGTATCTAGATCGGTGCTATACAGTGTGACCGCTGACCCACTAGGGGCTAGGCTCAAGATGACCTGTTTCCAGGCCGATCACAGAGTACAGGGTGTATGCCACGAGCTAAAATGCTAATAGTCGCTAATAGTCGTATTCAGCCAGAAGAAGCACTGCCAGTTACACTGTAAACGATGTGAGCATGACCTTGAGTTTGCGCCGCCCACAATGACGTGGCAATTTTGGACACAGGAGCAACATTTCCGGGCAGTGTATCTCGCGACTGCAATGTATTGGCGCACTGATTCTGGTGTCAAACTTGATTTGTCGATTTAAGTTATAAAACAAGCTATCAGTTTTGTTACTTTCATTTCACTCCCATATCCCAAAGAAAGAAAAAAATTACCCGCTAATGCAGACATTCATCTAAACACCACGGCCGTGTCACCGACACTGCCAAGCCCCAACTTTCTATGGCCAGGAATTGTTACTTTAACTGGAGTCCATAACAAATACGTTTATCATTATTTTAGTTTTGCACAAAACATTCTACCAGTGTTATTAGCTTTTTGAGTTTCAGGAGACAACCAGACTGACAACTATATGCTGTATTTAGCGTGTCAACAAAGTAACATACAATGAAAAATGAGGTACATTAGGGCGGCTAATAGCCGGGATGTACGCCGGTGGGGGTGAAGCGCTGTGAAGATGCAGTAGCGGTGGAATGCAATGACAAGGGAACGGAAATATACCCTGATAAAATGCACTGGTCACCTGCAACATCAGACACGTTTCCCCAAGAAACATAGCATGGTTTGCCGTGACAGGAAGCGAGTTATCCGACCACTGCACAGCATAGAGGATAGCTAGTTAATGGAGTGTGTGTGTGTGTGTGTGTGTCGGCAGGAAAATGAAGGTGCTTGGCCTTGCAGACTTCGTGGACACTGCTCGCTTCTACATCAGTGACTACGGCTTCCTCGAGGGCAACCGCAAGCATTACAAGCACATCTTCATGGACGAGGCAGAAGCGCTGTGCCTGTCCTTCGAGGAGGGCATCATCGCGGACACGTTTCAGACCATTTTCCGCCGCTACGAGCTGGGCAACGCCGGCGCTGGAGACGTCACCCCCGGCTGCCTCTGGTTCCTCGTCGACATCAACCAAGCGTCGCTGTTCCTTCCCAAGCACTCGCCGCAAATCCTCAAATCGGCCGACGTGACGCTCAGCAAGGTGATGCGCTCTACCGCCACCATTTACAGGCTCTTCAAGCAGTTCTACGACGACCCCATACCTCGCCTGCCACCGGCTTTCAAGCAGAGGACGTATGCGAGTATCAGGGAGTTGAGCATCGGCCACGACGTCGAGGGTCCGCCGGTCTACTGGGCCGACACCGGGACGCACTCCTCCGTCCTCGACGCCCTCGTGGCCGTCATCGTCGACCTGTGCTCTGCCAAGGGCGTCCAGCCCAACGACCTCTGTGTCATGCCCTTCCTCGTGAACGAGGTGACTGCGGCACACGCCATCAACGACGCCATCAAGGGGTTGTTCGCAGAGGGAAGTTTCATGCCGCAGGCACTTTCCAACGTGGAAAGCTTCGTTCTGACGGACCAGCCATGCCACTTCGTCACCCCCTGGATTCTTCGCGTCAAGGGCCTCGAGTTCAAGGCCGTCGTCGTGGTCATCGAGGATGACGACTTCGACATTGCAGACGCCGAGGATCGACGCAAGATGTACATCATGGCATCGCGGTGCACATGCTTGTTGGTGATGGTGTCCTCCGCTGATGTGCGGCGGACTGTGGATAGTGCTGGCGTTACACGGGAGTACCAGTTTTCCGGGTCTCTCTTCCTTGAGCACCAGGTAACGGCCTGACCTGTCTCACCTTCAGTAGGCTCACATCCACCACCACTACCAAGTCACCTCAAGTGACCCGAAACAAACATGTTTTCCCATTTTTGCAACTTCGACATACGTTGCACGTGATATTTCACGTCGTAATTCTCATACGTTCTAATTATTCTGCAAGGCAGCCATCGCAGTACTTGCCTAGTGTGCTGTAGCTTCAAATACTACTGAATACCGTTTTATCGCAAATAATTTAAAATTAAGTAATTTTAAAGGAAAAAGTGCTAATCATGCACACTAAGCATTATTACTACAGCAAGTGTAATACTTTATATACCATCTCATCTGATCAACAACCAATTTACTGTTTCATGTTACCTATCATCGGCTCGCACGCTACCCAAATCTCTTCACTCACTCACTAAAGTTGCCAATCTTATCATTCTTCCAAATGGCCCTAACATTAGTATGTGTACGATTATTCAGTTTATTTTTCTCAAATAATTAGAGCTTATGTTGTGCCTGAGTGCCTGATAAAAATCTATTTAATTTTACTTTTGCTGGTAACGTCCGAAGAAATTCTGCAAGTAGTAAATTAAACCGAATCTTACCAATACCCTAAAATGTATGAAATTTTGGTTTTTGACTGCAGTATTTTCTCTTGGTTTAGTAACAGTTTTGCCCATTTGTTACCAAAATTAGGGATGAAACACATTTTGCTGTTAATCTTGAAGGTTAACAACATAACAAATAATAATTGTGCAATTTTCTTCAAGAGTCAAATGTTAAACTACATTTAAAACATGTGAAGAAAATTGCCTAGCATTTCCAAGCAGTACCTCAAACCTTTTCCCTCTCCAGATCTACCAATCCCATCCTTTAACCAGAGTGGAGTGCTGACGAGAGTACTGACCTTGGTATCACACAGTAGTTATACTGTTCGTATCTGCAAAAGGAATTAAGTGTAGAGTGACGATGTGGCGGTTATTATTTTCAGAAAAGACTAAAAACTAGTTTGGTTTTTACCATAAGCTGCCAGACTTTAAATAGTACTTGGTATTTATATTTGTGTGTATGACATAAATATAATAGCTTCGTGGTGATTTTAAGATTTGTGATGTGGCATGAAGTTGTTAAAATGACGAATACAATAAACAGTTGATGTGTGATTGGCACCAAACCCCATAACAGTCTTTCCAAACAATAAATGGTGCGGATATAGAGCATTAACATTTTCCTAGGTTTTGATAGGTAGGTGTTAGGTAGGTACGATATGGCTTAAAGTCTCGTTGACAGCTAGGCTATTAAACACGGAGTAAGGTGCTTAGAGAAGAAGGAACAGCGAAGATATTGATCATGGCCTGTAATAACTAACCATACCAGCATTCACCTGGAGTTAGTGAGTGAAGATATTTGAGCGGTTCTTAACAGCGAGGTCTTGAGAGCCGATGAGGGTGATCGAGGTGAGTATGGAGCTGAGCCGGAATGATAGGGAGGGGGGAAACAGGAGATCCCCGAGAAAACATGCCGGCCAGTGGCATCGTCCGGCACGATTCCCATACGCGAAAATCTGGGAGTTGCCTGGTCGGGGATTTAACCCGGTTCGCCTTGGTGGGAGGGGAGCAGGCTAACCGCTCAGCCACTGCGGTCCCTTCATCTGGAGTTATTTTGGGAAATCATGAAAAACCAAAATCAGGATGGTCGGATAGAGATTCGAACCTTCCTTCCGAATGCAAGTCTAGTGCCTTGCCACTGTGTCACCTGGCTCGGTCGTAAGGTTGGGATTAATCTGATAATTGTGAAAACATTTGAAAACTGCTTTTGAAACTTAATTAAGCCTACTTTTTCTGATCAGCACGTTTATGATGTGACTTATATGAAAAGGAATAGAGTTACTGTTAGTGCTGCACTGACATTCTGTGCAATAAATGAAATCTAGCCATTATGTCATTGTATCAGATTACACTGATAGGTACAAATCAAGTATATCTACGAAGCAAAAAAAATTGTGGTGCGTGGCATATACAATATTAGTAAAGTGTGCAAGTTATTGTAAATGTAAAAATATTTTTAGTTGTGCTGCTCATACGCAGCACTCTATTTATAGTCAATTCAACAATTTAATGTATATTAGTGTGTTTGCTTGGAACTTAATATCCTCTATCAATGTTAAAGATTTTATAATTAGCTTAACACTGAGAAATATTTGTATACATGTAATTCATTTCCATTTGTATAAGTGTATTTTTGTATGTTATTTTGTATTGCGAATTTGTATTTGTATGTACGGTACGTTTAATTCATTCACTTATAAAGCCTACGTGTAAATGCTATACATCAAAACTGTGTATTGTACCAAAAAATAAAGTATTAATCATCAAAATAGAATAAACATTTTTATATCTGTTCTGAGTGAAGCGATAGCGATTGTTGCCTTTCTGCTATATTTCAACGTAGTTTTTTGCCCCAGAAATTCTTGCTTACATACATAATACGCCAACCTGGACAATATGATGCTTCATGAAATTTAAGTTTGTGTACATTTTAAACCTTGAATAAACTTGAAGAAAACTTAAGACGAGTGTCTTTTATTATATTGGCAATACCTGTTGCAATTCTGAAAGTTTGAATAAATGTGTGTTATTTAGTATTCATACGATTCCCAATTTACGAGTTGATACCTACTTAAGACGAGTGTCTTTTATTATATTGGCAATACCTGTTGCAATTCTGAAAGTTTGAATAAATGTGTGTTATTTAGTATTCATACGATTCCCAATTTACGAGTTGATACCTCAGTACATGTCACACTTTTGAAACAATAAAGCCACGAAAATGTTTTATACTGCACATGAAACATTTCTTTAGTTTTAGGGATATATTAAAAACAATACTATTACATCTGTCCGAATAGTTTAATTTGTTTGAGCTGATATATCAAAGAGTAAGTACTAACTTCCACAACCAAACTTAGAAGTGATGTGTGTGAAATTTAGATTCTGTATTAATGTGTGAATGTAGTTTCATGAAATGCATTGTCATCATCTAGACATTACGTTGTCAGTTATCTAGTAAAGATACATTTATATCAGTGTACACATTAAAATCTTATAAGCATTTTTTTTTCATAAGCAAAGCAATATGCCTTAGCAAATGCCAGTGCCATGTGCTTTAAAAACTGTTAGGGTGGGCGAATTTTCACAAAACTTGCACCGAATGACAAAAATCTACTGTGGAAGTATATGCTGTGAAAATGTGGATCAATTACGTATAAAGCCCTGCTTACGTATAAAGCCGAGTAGATTTCTTGCTTTACCCTTAGCTAGGCAATAAACATTAGAAATTTTAATACAGAAGAAACATTTATATATTTTTTGTAATTTGTAATTTTGTTTAAGTATCAACTTAATAACTTTAGCGACGTTATCAGTAGAACTATGCACCACATATGATTAATTATTACTTGATCTGAAGTTATCGTTGTAGCTCCTGTAGTTGTAGAATCTCCTCTCGTAGTTGGTCATCAGCGACTCCAAAGGACCTCTGCAGTGGCGTAGGCGATGGGGCAAACTGAGCGCTGCGGACTTCTAGGGGTCCTAGCTGGGGCGTACAAACTCGCACACGTCAGCTGGCTCACTTAGAAAAATCGGGGGAAATAATGAACACCCTGCTCTCTAATCAAAAATGCCTAAACTTCACCCACTCGCAGGGAGAGTCCTGTCTTTACATATTGCCATTATGGCGTCCGGCGAAAGAGAGCGTCTTGCTCGAATGGCTGGAGCATGCATAAAGGACCTAGAGATTCCAGCCAATGGGGGACAGGGATTTGACCTGTACTTCAATGGGATCCTGAAAACTATCAACCAGCCCTGTACGCACCACTTTCTCCGTCCTAGACTAACAAAACCTAGAGTTACGGGTCTCTAAGCAAAATATACAATATTTAATTAATAAGAATGACTTATAAATGAGACCAAAAAGAAGCTAATAAAATCATTAAAATACGTAACACAAACATACGAGGACCTAACTAAATCCTAGCTCAAACAGAATAAAGTTGGCCACCTTACAAGGAAAATTAATTATCCTAACATGTTAAGAAAAATGAAAATATTGAAAATATTACATGTACAAAAAATGCAAACCATGTGACAGGGCCTATTACAAGTGCGAAACATATGAAGACGATATTTACATATAGGATAACCAAGCAAAAATGTTACGTGTGTAATACAAATATTACCATGGAAACTATGTTAATGATATGTCTGGCACAATATATTATTTTAGCATTACAGTGCGTAATTTTGTATTAAAATATTTATTTTTGTGTTATTTATTCACTATAGGTCTACTCGTAAATGTTATTAAACATAATTTCTAGGTCATTTAATAACAGTTTAAGGTACATTGTCTTCTATATGGAAGAGAAACAAAATACACAGTAATTTCTAAAAGCGTGCCCTTCTTTAACAGGCGAGCGTAAATTTTTTCTCAATTTTTAAAGGTGATAGTTTGAAAAAAGTCTTTGGTATTGCAACAGAAAAAATAACCATGGTTAACTCTTCTGCTGTTCTGTTGACAACCTTAAAATGGTTGACCATATGGAATGGCATAAATATATGTCTGAGAAGAAAAATAATTGTGAACAACAATAAATATTTAATATCGATTAATATTATTTTCTGAAATTGACATGTACGTGTTGTCACGAAGCAGGAACACCCAGAGGAAACTCAACCTCCGTAACATTGATCAACTACTTCACACCATGTGTCATACCACTCATTTGTACCACACAAATGAGAATGGCTGAAAAACATTTAGCAGAGTTCAAAAAGTACGCAGTCGCAAAAATGCGAACAGGTTTTACCAATCCCCTGATATCCCTTGGAACATTAACGTCCAAAATTGTAAGAAATTATCAACCAATATATATGTTTTCTGTATTTAATATTTACGGACTACTTTTTCTTTTGCAAATTATGTCCGAAAATCACTCATTTATAAAAATGCAAAAGATACAAAAATTACCTGAAAATAGGCTTAAAAGCATGATACAATAGAAAACTAAAATGACATACTTAAAACACACATATTTCCACATATAAATATATTATTTTGGCTGACATACTGGCTGACAGTAAAAACGCCAAAATATTAAAAATTACAAAATGTATACAATGATTAACTTTTGAACATTTTTGTTCCCTACTGCAATTGTATACCCTGTGTTTAAAACATGTGCCCATATTAAAATTCCCTATAAAACATGGCAACGTCTACCTTCTGCCAGTTTAGTATTTACATGGTGAGGTCCCTATCCTGTCTGTGTCCTGGAGGCGAGAACACCCCTCATTTATAGTCCAAATAATGGGCAGACAAGTGTGGAGGAACACAGAGGAACATGGTAGATCATCGCATAGTTGGACAAGAAACAAAAGATCACTATCCGTGTTTGTTATGCGCAGCGGCTGCCTTCCCCTACTTCGGCAAGGCAGGAGAAGTGGAAAACCGTGTCATGGCGTTCGAGTCCGTATTACACGAGCAGAAGTGCATCTCGACAATTTTATTTCCCAGCTTGTTCATCACATAAATGTACCTGTATTTCCATATGGTTTAACTGTATCGATCAGAGCCAGCATGTCTAGCATTTGTTTTGTAATCTTTCTAGTAGGTAGCACCTGAAGACTGAACGAAACATTTACGTCTTGATTCGCTGTTCACGGTATAAATAGGAATATAAGCCTCTTTTAGATGAGCATAAAAATATGATAGGCACATGTAAGGCTATGTAACTAACCGGCGATGGGTCGAACCCAATCTATGGAGTAGCAAATAAAAGTAAAAGAATTGAGAGAGTACTCTAGTGTAACGCATGTGGTTGAAGGGCTTTATTATGCGTTACGCCACGTACAATTCTTTATGCACTGCGTTACTAAATTGAATTCATTTTATTTTATTTGAATATTGTTTACTATGCGTAGTAATATTTATGTTCACGTCATGTTTAACCACACAATTTATTTTGTATATATTTTATTATGTAATTAACAATATTTCATATATTTTGCTGTTATAAGTGTTTCCAACTGTTATGTGTTGATTTTCAGTCACGTGGCAGAAAAACATGGGCCGTTGTTAAGGGTTGCCAGGGCAACCTCGTGACGCACTGGAGTAGCCACACCGCGATTAGAGAGTCGAATTAAGCTAGGTCTTATGGGATAGTGTTAGAGGGAGACATTTTGCTTTCGATTGGAACCGTCAGGCGGGCTGCAACGGTGTCGCAGACCCGGTAGAATTTTATTTAATTTGAGAAGGAAAATTCCGAGTTTCGTCATCGAGGTGTAGCAAACCGCCCTACGGGTGAAGACTTGAGTAGCGAGAAGAGCAGAAGACGTCTGCATGGGCTTCATATGTGCCTAGAATAATAATTTCGTTTCTACCCCCGCGATTTCAAGTTGTACTAAGCTGGACTGTAATATCGGAGTACCTGAGTTCGATGACCCGATAGTGAGAGAAGATTCTTGGGGTTGCACCGAGGACCAGCGACATCGCAAAACTTCAGGATGACGCCCGGAGGAGGATCAGCGAGACGACTACGGAATTTGTAAGATCTTATCAATTCTGGGAAATATATAAATATATAAATGATATTATGGACGGCCAAATTGAGTTGTTTAGTCACCATCTGGAAGACAGGTTGGCTCAAGTCGAGAAAGCCAGTCAAGTAGTGTTAGGCAAAGTCACTGCTCGTGTAACTGAGGTCGGTGAAAAGGTTGAGAGATTGAACCAGGTCGTAGATACACTCAAAGACTTTCGCTTAACACCTCAAGTCCCAGTGACTACTACACAGCACACAGACGAACATAACCTGTCTGAACTGAGTTCGCTGCTACAAACTGTTGGTTTATAAAACAATGCCAAATCCACACACGTGAATGCACCGATATCTACAATGATGCATCGCCCATCAAAACTTTGGGCTGGGCAGCTACATAAATCCGAGGTAAAGTCTATAGAAAACCCAGTAAATTTTCTTTTACGATTTGAAGAGTATGGCAACTTATTTGACCTATCTGATAGCGAAATACTTAGATGTCTCCACCTAGCTCTAAAGTCCACAGATTATTAGTGTGGGAGGTAGTAAAACTAAAGTCAATGCAACGCCAAATTTAGAGAATGTTTCTTGGAGTACTACTGGAACCGCAAAATACAGGGCAACCTGCGCATGCAACTCCATGCAGAGTGATTTCAACTAGGAAAAGACTAAAGCCTAGAAGAAAACCTGTCTGATGTATACGACAAATCCCTTCATATGACTCCACCAATATCTGACGAGGAGTGGATTGCTATGGTTTTGTACCAGCTGCCATACAAGTTTCAGTCACACTGGGCAGGAGTATTTTAATGTGATATAGTAACATTTCGAAAGAGAATATTACAGTTTGATCGTATTGACAAATTGCAAAGAATCAGTAGCAATAGAGACAGTGGCAGGTCCAACCAACCATAAAAATCTCCAACATTGTACCAGGGTCCACCACAGCCTTGATATGACTACAGAAATCAACAATCTAGGCAATATCAAGGGCCTAGAGTAAACACTTTTCAGTGGTGGTACTCGTATCAGCACCCAGGCAAACTGCAATTTTCGCGCAGGACACACGCATACCGAGGACGGGAGTATTACTCATACCGAAATTCCCAGCGCGGAAGACAGTATCGAGGTGGCAGAAACTCGAAGGATAAAGATGAGGATTGAAATTTTTCCAGAGAAGACGAGCATAAAGAGGAAGTGGCGCAGAGTCAATTCCGACCACAGTCGCCTACGAACTGGGAAAATCGCGAGAACTACGGCCAACCATGATGAAAACAGAGTAGTAAGTCGATCGAACTACATGGAAAATGGAATGGCAAATAGCTACTCACAGTCTACAGAAAATAGGCAAGAAAATGTACGTGATGGTCAGGAAGGTATGTCTAATAATTACGTTGCGAGACCCAGGCAAGGATATTTTTCTGGACAGGAGCCTTTAGATCCGAGGGTGCCGGCATTTGTTCCTACTCCACAAGAGCAAAACTGGCGGAATCAAGTACAAAATTTTTCCACAAATCAAAACAGTGGAAGGTTAAACCATTGAGGAATAGTGCTAGCCAGGCCTAATCACTGACCTGCAGAACCGTCAGCACCACCACAGGGTCTGATGAGCAAACAAATGTAGTAAACGATGTCGCTAGCGAGTCAACTGAATTAGTTGAGCTAATAGTCAACACAGTGATTATTGAAGAAACTGATCGTGAGTTTCTGTCGCAAGAAACTATCGAAGAAATTTTGAACAGTCAAGAAAGTCCAGAACTGTTACTCAATGTGTTCGGAATTAAAGTACCACGTTTCTTAGATAGTGGGGCCGAGAATAGTTGTGAATCTGAAAACATGGTTAATCATATTTTAGCTACGAGATATATGTTGGTGGTCACACTGGACGGGATAACTGATGTTGTTACATTACCGGAGAGCTGGAACAGCTCCAATCATCTAGTGAGTTTAAGTAAGGATTTATACCAAGTGAGCCGGCCAGTTACATCTAGTTAAATAGCGGCGCCCGAGGACATATATCAAGCTGTAGCTAGCGTGGAAGCCTTAAGTCGAAGTCAGAAAGTCAGTCTGGAAAGACTTCTCTTCGAGAACCAGATGATGTTCTCAGAGAAACCTGGATTGAATAAATTCTTTCAAGCAGATATTCAAGTGAAGCCAGGTTAGCCATTTCTATCGAAGTCGTATCCTATCCCTACCAAACGTATAGGAGAAGCAGAAGAGTACCCGAAGCTGATGTTATCATGGAAGATTATTCGACACGAATCCAATCCATACTTTAACCCTATGTTCTGTGAAAGGAAAAAGGATGGCTCGGGTATGCCTATGTTTAGACACCAGGAAACTGAACGACATAACTACTAAATCTCGGGAGAGCCCAATACCTACAGAAGAACTACTACATTTGTACCAGGGTGTAAAGTTCTCGACGACCGTCGATTTGACGCATGGATACTGGCAAATATCATTATCACAGTTTTCACAGCAATATACTGAATTTTTATTCCGCAGTCAACAGTTTGTTTTCATTGTCCTATAAATTCGGACTGTGTAATGCTGTGGCGCAGTCTATGCGCTGTACGAGCTTAACACTAGCTGATGATTGCTCTCACATCGCTATATCTTACGTGGATGACATTCTCATCGTCTCCAGCACGTTTGAAGAGCACCTAAAACATCTACGAATCGTTTTCACAAAGCTAGCACAAGCCGGAATGACAGTCAAGCTGAAAAATTCATTATTCTGCATAAACGAAGTGCTGTTCTTGGGCCATGTATTCACACCTACCGATATCCAAACTGCGCCTGACAAACTAGTTGCTATCACCCATTTCCCCACGCCAAAGAATGTAAAACAGCCCCGAGCATTTTTGGGGGTTGTCGGAGTCTGTTGGAACTATTCGAACAGCGTAGCAAGATTTATTTGCCACTTTTCGAATTGTTACACAAAACTATTCCGTGGAATTGGATGGATGAAAGGCAGAAGGCTTTTGAGGCAGTGAAAAATCTGGTTTTGACAGAACACGTCATCCACCATCCTGTGCAGGGTACGAGATGTTATTTATATGCATATGCATCTAATTACACCTTAGGAATAAAACTCGCGCAGATCGGCGAAGATGGTGTGGAGCGTACGGTGGCTATGGCCAGCTGCACACGTAACAAGGCTGAGAAAAGTTATTCTGTTACAGAAGGAAATGTTAAGCGTGATATGGTCACTGCAACATTTCCGTAACCTGTTACTGGGAGAGAAAATCATCTTATGTACAGACCACCAGACATTACTCAGTCTCAAAACTGGAAAAAGTTTTCAGTAGTCGACTAACCCGTTGGGCATTGTTAGTGCAGGAGTTTGACCTGGAATTCCATCATGTTAAGGGTACTGACAACCTGGTTGCAGACTAAGTCGAAACCCAGAAAATACTTCAGAGAGTAAGGCGAAGTCACTGCATGAGTTTACAATAGTCGGATTGGGAAAACAACATTCGACACATCCACCTTGGCAGAATACGCTAAAGAATCTAAAACAAGACCAAGAGAGCGACACAGCCAGCAGTAAGATCTTGAAGAGGTTAGTAGAGCTTTCACCAGAGCATGGAATGAAGAATATATTCTGTGTATCGAAGAAAGGGATTTTATTCCAAAAAGTAACACCTAAGAGCCTCGTGGAAAGCGAGTGGAAGATAATGGTTAAGCTACAGCTGCAGATAATTATCGATACACATGATATGCTGGGTCATGTGGGCAGTAAGAAGACATATAAAGCAATAAGAAGAGAGTTTTTACTGGAACTAGATGCAACAGCCAGTTACGAGCGCCATTAAATCACGCGACCTGCGTCAGCGATGTTAGCACCCACAGGAGAATTTAATGGGTGAATTACAAGCCATTCTGCCTAGTCGACCGCTTGAAATGGTATATGTGGATTTATTCGGACCACTGCCTAGGTCGAAATTAGGCGTCTGCTATGTTTTTGTCTTAATGAACATATTTTGTAAGTTTATACCAAACTCTACATCATAGTAAATGCTAATGCTCAAATGGTATTTATTAACGAATTTGGTTTACCAGCCTGCGTACTTTCTGATAAGGGGACACAGATCACCGGACGTATATGGCAAAGAGGGTGCACGCAATATGAATATACGACCTACCACCACCGCCACACATCACCCTCAGGGAAATCCAGTAGAACGACGTATTCGTACATTGGGAAACATGTTATGGATTTTCTACCATGACTAGCAGTAGAATTGGCGAGACCGTTTAAAATTAATTGACTTCATTATGAATACTACTATTCATGAATAAACCTCGTTGACTCCATGGGAAGTGCTAATGGGATGACGTTCAGAAGTGATTGAAGCCAGCAAACTACCTATTCCACCAGTGAACACCACTGGGTCTAGGGTCGATGGGACCGATAGGTTCAATGGGGTCATTCTTGTGAGGGGTCGGTCCTACAACAGGAATTGGTTGCCTACTTTAAGTGTGACCATTATTTATAGGTGAAAAAAAAGTTGTCTGGAACAAACTATTGAAGATATAACTGCATGCTAATGTGATCAATGAACTAGCATCTAAAGCCTTCCTACCTGCCTGTGTGTGATGTCTCAAAGCTCGCATGTGATTGGTTAGCTGCAATCATGTGGTAACTTGGTGATTGGCTGATCGGTGTCTGCAGAATATATTAATGGTGCAGTACAATTGCTTCAGACTCAATATGACGCCACAAGGCTTGCACACTTGTATATTATAAGAAGTAAGGAGGTAAACCGAGAGGTTTAGTTTGACAGCAGCTGAGTGGAAGGTGGATCGTGTCGACTAGCTTCTGCCTCTTCACGTAGATTTTTCTCGAGTTTTTGGTTATAGGCCATTCAAGGTTAGGATCTAATGTGGTGGTTGTAGTCTGTAATGTATCATGCTTGTTGACTTTGATGTATTTTTCTAAGTATTTTATTTTCAAGGTCATGGGGACAATGTCAAGGTAGTCAGCATCTAATATGGTGGTGGCAGTCTGTAACGTATTATGCTTGATGCCTTTATGTATTATTTCTTGAGTTTTTTATTTTCAATATAGTTCAGTCATGGGGCCAAGGTCGAGGTAGCCAGCATCTAATATGGTGGTAGACTGTAATGTATTATGCTTGTTGACTTTAGTGTGTTATTTCTAGTTTTTTATTTTCAAGGCCATTCAAGGTCATGGGGTCAAGGTCGAGGTAATCTGCATCTGATATCGTGGTTATAGTCTGTGATGTATTTTGCTTGTTGACTTTTATGTATTTTTCTTCGAGTTTTTATTTCCAATGTCATTCAAGGTCTTGGGGTTAAGGTCTAGGTTTCCTGTATCTAATATGGTGGTGGTAACCTGGAATGTATTATGCTTGTTGACTTTTATGTATTATTTCTCGAGTTTTTATTTTCAAGGTCATTCAAAAGTCATGGGGCCAAGGTAATGGTTAATGGCTTCCAATATGGTGGATGGGATAATATGCCTACCAAGATGGTGGTCGCCTACAAAGCTTGCGGCCTCCAATAATGTATAATGAAATGACGAACGAAAAAACAAATATGGCGGCCTCCATTAGCATGTAAACAAATGGCGAACGAAAAAATCAAGATTGCGGAATAAGTATAGATGAGGGGAGTGCGTGCGAAGGGGTCAGTCGTCTGCTGGATTCGAACAAAGGTGAGTAATTGGTGGTGTGGGGGGAGGCCTCAGGAAATGCAAAGTTTTTAATTAAATTTATTATAAATTTTAAGGAAAAATGTTTTAAGGGAAAAGGGAAATTTCAAGGGAAAAAGGGAAATTTCGAAGGAAAAAAAGAAAAATGCTCCCCGGGGTTAAAGACGTCTTAATTAAGAAATTTCAAAAATAAAATTTTATAAAAATACATTTTTTAATGATTTTTTATTTTTTTACGATTGTTTAATTAAATTTTATATAAATTTTTTATAATACCTTTTCTTATACATTTTAAATCAATTTTTTAAAACTTTTTTTGGGATTTTTGCATTTTAAAGGTCAGGTCAAGGTCAAAGTACTGATCCCTGTCTCCTGGTAACGTGGTTTTGACCCTGGGTCGCTGATCCCCGTCAGCATTTCAGGAAAAAGTGGGTAATTTCTGTGGATCCTTTTAATAATTTTTAATAATAAATTTATTAGGTTTTTTTTTAGAATTTTTTGAGGAGTTTTGGAATTTCTTAAAGGCTTTTTTTGTTAGGTTTTTTTTTTAAGTTCAAAGGCCCATGGTGTCAAGGTTAATGTCACAGGTCACACGAGTCAGAAGTGAAAGGTCAATGACATCCAGGATGGGGGTCGGGTGATGTTACAAGATGGCAGCTCCCCGCTCCTATGCCCCATGCCCTTGGCCAACACTTCCTATAATCATACTAGTATTGTCATACGTAGTGCTGTCCCTACTAGACGTTAGGTTCCTGGTGTGGAGGGGAAAGAGTTTGGGAAATGACGTCACGCGCTGCGGTCTTCCTTTACGGAATTCCTCCGTGAGAAAATTACCAAAAAAAATTATATTGTGAATATTAAAACAGCATTGAGCCAGAACAAAATAAAAAAATTTCCACAGTACCACCAATGTTAAGTGGATGACGGTACTTCTCAGCAATTTAGCTTTTACCTGCTAATCTGCCGCAGCCAGGATCATTCTCACTAAAAATAATCATGAAAGAAACAAACCACAGAGCTCATACTATTTTTATGAAACAAAGATATCACAATACACTATGCCAATTAAATATCACTGTAGATAAGAATCTAGCTACTGTCAAACTACAGTAATAAGAGAACAACATAAATATAAGTGTCTTAATTTTACTGAAGTAACTCGTTTAGCAAGCAGGGTTAGTGTCATGACTCAGAAACGATTTTATTTGTTTAAGCATCATAATATTTAATTTTGAAAAGGCGCTGATCCTGGTGCTCATATTCAGACACTTGAAACTGTCAGACTTGCATAGATACTCTGATTAACATTAATCACCTCTCATGACGACATTATTGAAATGCTAATTACGTGAGTACTTTGTGGAACTGACTCAAATACATTGAAAACATTTTTCTATGATCTCAGTAAAATTCCAAGACCAGTTAAATTTTGTAGTAGAGCACTGGGTTCTGTTTTACAGCCTCTGGGATTCTCTAGGAGTATGGAAGAACGTTGAAATGAAAAGACTGGGGGACCTGGAGAAATTCCGAGAAAACTTATTATCCGGCTGGAGATCTAACCTGGAACACTTTGATGAGAGGCGAACTACACTTAAATAAAAATGTATATATTGAACATATCAATATAGATATATTTTAACAGTAAATATTCCATGAATGGAACGGACCTAGTGTTTTGTTAATGGAAAATGCGTGAGCTTCAGTGAGCGAAGTGCTTTGGAAGAGAAATACAGTTACAGCTAGAGACCCAGTTATAAATTTAAAGGCCTCTTTCCTGGACAAGGGGGCTAAAGGCTACTGCTGCTCTAGGACGTCCTTCGACCTGCATCACTATGTGACGGTGTGCAACATATTTGTCTTGTAACCTTTAACAAGCTAAACTATTATTATTTAATACTTTCCAAGATAAGGTAACACATACTTATCAATCACTCGATAAAATCGAGTGTTTTGCCATTAAAACCCTATAACATACAAATTTACTACATCTGTGAGTCAACACGAGGATGTCTGCTGCTTTATTTAGTCTAACATATACACGTTGTACAAACACTGCAAACCTAAAGTCATTTAACATATATGTTTGCTATATCTGACAGCCGATGAGGGCGGTATGCTTAAATTGTTCTTGTTCGTGGATAATAATTTGAACATGTGCGCTTTTAATAACTCATTATACCTGGATTGGTAGGGATATAGGATAACTTTTTGCCTTTGTTAATTACTTCATAAGTAAGTTTGCATGTTCTTAGTCAAAACTTAAATTGGTAGAGAAATATTTTTAGGATAGTGAACTTGTTTTAAATTTGTGCTCCATTTGTAAGCCGGGATTAATAATTTTCATTGATTTGTGAGTTTCAATTTTGGATGTGTGCATTTTCAATAAGTCACCTTTTTGCCTTTGTTAATTGCTTCGTTGTAGGAATATTTTAGAATGTGTCGGTCTTGTGTTTATGACTTGTGTCGCCTTTCCGACCTCCACCGTTTCACATAACCTCAGTCTACTATCAGACACCGGCCAAAGCAGACATATCTCGGTGCTAATCCTCCAACACCTCAATCGCCTGCCAATTGGCGAAGGAACTCCTACGACCCTCCTCCTCCTCCTGAATACCATATTTAAAAATTAATATTACATATATACCTCTTACCCAACATATCACACCTCAGTACACTGGCAGATGTCCAAGGGTGAACATCTATGCTGCCGCTCTCCAAAAAAAAAAAAAGGACCCTTATCACACATACCAAATGTATACAATCACACAAAAATTAAATAATTTTTTTAAATAAATAAATTAATCAAACTTTATTAATTTTTTATTAGATTAAGATTTGCTTAATCCAATTTTTTGAACAGATTAATTATGTCGATTAATTTGATATCAAATTTATAATTAAATTAATCAAAAGTGGCCTACGACCATCACGCCCCTACTACTGTTGATAAGGGCGAGGATGCACACCGCAGACACTCCGATCCCCATACCCCCTTCACACCATTTTGTGTTTAGTAGTTGGTTGAGGCAGACCATCAATTATGAGTTAATCCCTTTTACAACAGAGCGATGTTCCGACACCAGTCGCCAGTGAAACAGACCGTTCTGCCATTTGGTATCCTGCAAGGAAGCATGCAAAGATATCCTAAAAACGAACTAAATGCAGTAAAGTTTCTAACCATTTAGTTATTAAAATTGTTATTTTTCAGTGATATACACTTTTCTTTAATAAGCGTATTATATTGAAATTCAAAATGTTGTAGAAAATTAATGACTCTTCACACGTCGAAAAATTTTCCGAAAGGTTGGTAAAATTGATATAAATTTGGTCTCCAATTAGTATAATCGCAAACAGTTAATGCAAGTTTTCAGTTCTTTATTTCAGCTTCTCACCACTTATGCTTGCAAATATTGTAGACAAAATTTCTTTTTCTTTTCCACCGTCACCAACAAATGCAACGCCAAGATTTCATGCAATGCGTTCAACGCCGACAGCTGCTACAATTTGCTGCTTTACTCCAATTGGCTGAAACCCAACGCACCACGCTATTGGGAAACCCACTTTATGAAAACGGTTCACTTTGAACAAGAAACAACTACGATCGGAACTTGTTCAAAGGCAATGTAACCTCTTCAATAGCTGAACTTGTTTTAGTGTAATTCTGCATCCCATGTAACCGCTACCTTATTTGTAAACTAGACCATTGGCTATGCAGTTAGTGACAGCCGGGAAAGAGAGTTTTCCTTAACAAAAAAAAGTGCCAGCGTGTTTCACCTGTGCCCGCTAGATGTCTCTCTTTTGTGCTGTTCATTCTTACTATGTATGTCTGCATGGCAGTGATCGCATGTTAGCAAATTTTTTGATTGTGTGGCTTTGTGTGCTGTATTTGCGATGTCATTTTCTGTGTATTATATAAAAATCATTTAGAAACGTATAAGTGAAAAAAATATCAACGAGGTATTTTTTAAATACATATTAATGGTAAACTTTTGGCACCTGTAGAACATTGACATGTGTTTAAAAATTTTGTTAAGGAAAAAGTGATTCCTGCCATTTTTAATGGTTTACGCTGGAATTAAATTACTGTGACGAATCAGACACGTCCCCAACGCAACGAAATTTCAGTAGTAGCCAATGAAAAGTAGGGTCACTGTGACATCAACCCGACAAAATTGTGGCCTGACAGCCCGAAAAACGTAGGTTCTATTTCTACTTTCCATAGTGTCGAACTTGTCTAAGCAAGCAAATAATGTAAATACAGTACAACATAAAACAAAATTTTGTGCATATTTCCATACTGTAGTAAATAATACATTAACTTGCCACCAATATAACGTTCTGGTTTGTTTTTGAATACATTTTTCTCTTGTATAAATTCAAATATTGTCAAAAGCAAAATAATCATTCATGTTATCATAAGTTTTAAAAAGTAAACATTGAATCTTAATAGAATAACGTGCCGTTTATGGGTTTTCCAACAGCCAACTAACCCACTTGTCGGGCAGATTTCGTCGTGGTATTGTGAACACTGATTACAATATAATGTGAAATTCAGTCGAGCTCCGATGTGTCAGTGTGTCATATTATATTGTTACTCCAGCTTTACTGTTGCATACCAAACTGTACCCGATTCATCAAAACACCAAAAAAAAGTTACTTTCCATACTTTCCCACTACAATTAGAGGTATGAGAAACGGATAATAGCCATTTCAAGGCAAAGTTTGAGCTCTAGTTGCCAAACTGCAGCTCACAAGTGTGAGTGTACACTTCAGAGAAACTTATTTTAGCATTAGTACAACTTCAAAAAGGTTACTGCTCAATATAGTACCATCACTATTTCCTGGCTACCATCAACATAAACAAATTAAATAGAAACTCACGACAAATCCAATACAGAGGTCTGAGATTTCTCCACCAACAGAGAGAAAACGAGCGCAAATATACTGTAATAATAAGGGTTTGAACGATTCAATGATGCTAGTTCCACACTGAAAGAAGTGGTATCTTGGTGTCATGTATGCAGTCATACAGAAATAAATTCATTGTCGTGAAATGATAGTACAAACCTATGAAACTATCTCATGACTGACTAACTCAAACTGTCAATAGATTAAGGTAAAAATTCGGAGAACTGAAAAATTAAAAGGGAATCGTGCAGAATTTTTAAGACTTACTTTTGTGTTTTGCAGAGATTCCAGTAACTTTGGAGATCACATCACCGGCAATGATTGCTGGATATTTAGTAAGGGTTACGGAAGGAAATACTAGTTGTACATTTTGCCCAGACCAAATTTCAGCTCCTAATTGTGACAATCCATTGTTGTGCTTTAATAAAAATGTAAGATCGAGGAGCTCTGTGCTACACAATTAGAGACAGACTTTAATGACAAACCTTCAAAATGTGAACAAAACCATTAAGCCGCAAAATATTTGAACTTTAAAGAAAGAAAATGTACAAGTTGCTTATTTTAGGTAAGTCATTATGGCTTTTTATAACTTGTTTTAAAGCTTTAACTTCTTTGGCTTTTAACTTGTTTCAAAGCTTTAAATTGTTTGTTATTGTAAGTACATAACTATTATCAGGGTAATTTAAAACTGATTTATTAAAATGTATATTTTTAATCCAGTTAATTAACTAACATACATTTACTTTATGTATTTTTAATGCATAGCACAAAAGAGAGCACTATAGCGGCAATTCCTTCAACTAGTCTTATCTCGAATGCTCTCTGTCCCGGCCTTGAGATATTACGTAGGCTACGACTAGACAGAGAAACAAGTCATTTTATTGATTCAAAACATTTGGATCAACTTTGTTACATGATTCGAGACATCTTAATGGCACTGAACTTTACAACTACTATCATACATCTTTGTGTGCCCATTTCAATCAAAACAGTATGGTCGGCTCACCACGGCACACTCTAGCAGTGTTTTAAACGACTAAGAGACCATTATTTAGGTTACCAAATCAACCATGTTACCAAGTTTTGGCCCTAAATATTTGGGGATTTAGGGTTGAAATTTACTGAGGTGAAAAGCACACTAAATCCTCTAATAGGTCTGTAAGATCATCTGCTGTTGTTTATTTACATTTCCCGCGTTGTGGTGGAAACATCGGTATTTACTGTTCTTGAAACGCTGCACAACACACGCACGTGAAAAATGGAAAATCAGGGATCTACAAGAAGTTTTGTTTTTAAATAAAGTTCTTATGTTGTATTAAAATCACTAAAAAAATACGGTGACCGGTTGTTATTTGAAAATGAATATTAATTGAAGGGAGCGAAGAAATAACGAGAAGATTCATATCAGCTAGAAATAAATATGATCAGTTAGTCACAAGACATGATAAATGCTTGGGAGAAAGTTTAATAAAATAACGTTCAAATCCACAAGCCTGTAGTTTCCAACTTTGTCGTATGTAGCGTGTTACAAGCCGTTCGAAACCATCCACCCTAAATTTCTAAACCCTAATCCCCCAAATTTGCCATTTCGGACATGGCAAGAGAGTCATTGATTTTTATCTGCCGAAAAGCTGTATTGCAGCGACATGTGATAGATGACATGCAAAAAAATATGATTACAGTGGGAAATTAAAATGTATTCATACAAGATTTTAAGAGATGGCTCTGACTTAATTGGGGTTTTAAAACTGTAAAAACGAGCAGATAAACCTACTTATGTACACACAACTGTGAAATGTTTACTTTGATAATACATACATTCAAAATGCTTATTTTGTCACAAATATAAACACTCATTTTGAAATAGGGCTGCCGTATAGATTAATATTTAATTAATATTTACAATTTTTAGCAGAAATCTAAAATATATACCATATATATATTTTATGAGGATGTAATTAGAAAATGGTGCTTTCCTACAAAGCCATGTTCAGCTGAAATAATAAAGCTATAAAAATGAAGGTGTAAACTGTACCAATAAACCCTGTAATACTACATACGAGTGTTAGGAACTATTCACAACTCGATTCAGATACGTCACCATCTATTTTGAGCCGTCAAACCATTGCGAATGAATCAAAACACCTGTGGCTAATTTCAAAACTTTGGAACAGATTGCGCATAATATATAACAACTTGGTGCCTTGACGAAAGAATTTAGTCGTCACAGATCAAATGATTCAAATCACTTTCGTGTTGGTGAGTCGACTCAGTGTTTCGAATCACTCACTCGGTGCCCGTGTCTATTGTAAACATTGCAACATAATACAAGTTTTCTGTCACCAATGTTTTCTAGTGGAAAATTACGTTGGAATTTATTATGTTTTTACAGAATCGTAACTTGACAATATTTACAGGTATACAAAAATTTAGTGTGAACTATACATGGAATATTAATTATCCATAATTTTTCATCAAAAACTTCTGATGCTGCATATACACGCCAAAATACATATATCATGGATGCAAGTGGAGAATTTTCATCTCACTGTGCTATTGGTGGCAGTAATATTTGGAAAATATCTTTTAATTTCTATTTCTGTACAATAATGGTGAGCTAGAACAAACGGAAGGACATGGGTGTTGTGGTATCTGTAATGGTATCGGGACATTCAGATTATGGAAGTTTTAGTGGTTTGCAGATAGCAAACACGCTAATAGCATTAATTAGCTGCTTGTTTCATTTCCAGTACTGAATGTTTTCTCTCTACAAAACCATATCCAAGCCATTCAAGTAATATTGCGATGAAAAATCCACACCGAGTAAGGAAATACTTATACCCCTAAAAAGTGATTTTTTTTAACATACAGAAATGCTCTGTGTTATCTTAGTTCAAATAAAATGCTTACTTTTGCTTAAGAGGCTACATGATAATTTAAAAAAGTCATGCAAATATGCATGTGAGTATGAGTTATTTAACTGGTCCATAAATCTTAATAAAATTTGTATTAAATAAAACATAAATATTTTGCCAGAATAACGAATAATTTTGGTAAATGAAGTTTCAATATAAGAGTCTTCAATAATAATACAGACTACACCTAAAACTGGTATATTTTTAAAAACTAAAATTGCCTTAAAATAACACCACAAAATTTTACCCCTAGTATCTGTCCATCACTACGCATCATTATGGACATCCAAGACAAAATTTCAATGTCTATGGCAACAACTGGAAAATGCCTGCAAGAACATTTTCTTTGCTATTGTTGTCTTGTTGAGTAGTGCTACCACAAAATTTAGTTTTAATTTATTCAACAAAATATTGCACTGGTATCCAAATAGAAGATACATTAAGAATGTTCGTATCAAAACAATATTTTTTGTTGTGGGGTAAAATTTATGGCTGCTGGCTATATTTGCCCTTCAATTACAATTATTTTAGTGAACCAACTCTCAGAAGAAGATTATAACAGTTTGTGTGTCAATACTTGTGCTACTGTGCACAAGGTTTACCTGGTGATAAACTCAGATTCCATGGTAGCAATATGCAAACTTCTGCTCCTGTCAAGAATAGTGACAAGGTATAAAAAAAACCCCTCTGAAACTTCTAAAATATTTTATATTGTCCATATTAACCATAACATACACACTTAGACACTAAATTTAAAATAACTTCTATCCTGCTCTCTGGAAACATAAACCATTTATGTACACTATGATGTTTTACATGCTAATTGCAAAATACTACACAAAGCTGCAGGCAACTATTGACAATTAACTCAAAATTAAATGAACTTACTCAATCAGTACCAGCATATTTCAACCAACACTATAATATACAATATACAATAATATACTCAATATTTACATATGTGTGCTTCTTGCCACTAATCGTACTGCTAATTGTCCCAAAAACATCCTTTGAAGGTAAAAATAAAATTTCTGTATCAAAGTACACAACTACAATGATCGAATAAAAAATAAATAAAATAAATCTAGTTAACCAATCCTTACTTAGCAGCCCCAAGGGTAATCTTATTCTACTTGAAGACTATTAAAAAAAATATCATTTAGAATGCAGAAGGATAAAAAATCTTTTGCCAGACCTATTAAAATTTTTTGAGATGTGGTGCATAAAACACTTCAATCTTTTACTGTCAATTTAAAAATGTATTTCTGCAAAATTTTTATAAACAGACATTTTTGTGTTTTGATAGTCAATACATTTAAGGATCAGTTACACCAATTTCTAACAAGATCACAGCCCTTTATTCTTTAAGTCAGTGGTATTTCTCCACCTCACCCAAGACAACTCCAGGTATCCTATGGCTGAGCAATTAAATGTTGCAAAAGAAGTTGCTACAAAATTAAAGGAAGGATCCTGGGAGTCACGCACAATACTACACACAAAAGCCTCAGCAAGCACTTCTCACACAACATTGAGTATTTCATCATGAACTGCAAGCAATTTCATTTTAGCGTAGGCCTTTGTTTGCAAAATAGTATTACTTGCATAGAAAAATTCAACACGTACCTGTAAAGAATACAAGCTCATCACAAACATGAAATGTAAAAAATTATTCTTCTGTTCACTTATTACACCTTGTGAATCGTAGGAACATTACATTTTTTAACAATATTGAGAACTGTATAAAAGGAAAGTTTTCTTTTTATGAAACACATGATTTTTTCAGAGGAAGTTTGTAGAGCAAAAATTTTATAGACTGGAAAGATGAAAAATAGAATATTTCCAAAACACTGCGACACATATTGAGAAGTTTGTAAATCTATTGTATGGAAATGAACAGTAAATTTGGACAAGAACACATTCAACAGCTTTGCAATGTGCAAACTGAGACTTGTAACACACTATCAGCAATGCAAGGCTCACTGGTATGGTTTCCAACTGTCTCCTATGAGTTTTGTAGCTACATACCAATTTGGTGGTATTAATGTATTACTTCACAAATGTTTCAGTAAGACATTCTGCAAATTATTACGCTAACAGAAGTAAATAACATTTCTGTATCACACCTCACAACTGCACCTCTAAAATCCACCATGCAGAGTTTCAATTATCTAAATTTTACTTTTATTCAGATTTTATGTATACTAATAGTAATTAAAAAAATATTTTTGTATGCAAGTACACACACGCACGCACATGCACACTTGCACATAGTCATAAAACTGTACTTATAATCAAATTTTACAAATCTTACAGAAGATTGCCTTTAGACGTGCATCAGCAACTCCAAAGTTACTATACTAACTCATAACTATCATGTGCTGGTGTTCGAGCACATATGTATTCAAGTAAGACACTTGTTAGTTTCTAAGGATAATTAACACATTATTTTAATTTTTCACACAAATAACTAATTTTACAGAGTTAAACGCCTGAAAGTCAACAACTATGTATGTCTATCAGTACATACTACAACAAATATCTCAGATCCACACAAATATGGGGGGGGGGGGGGGGGGGACAATCAATACATTGAGGCTAAATTTTTTTGCAACAATATACCACAGCACAATGTTCGTCAAATTCACAACAATGAGAAAATGGGTCTTAAATCATTACAACCACACAAGCAAAAAGAAAAATTCAAAAGAACAATAATGAAACAAGATTATTCTGTATCAGAAATATGTGCACAAAACCACAAACAATTAAATAAAGAATACATTATAAGAAGTACACAGAATGCACAAGTACTTATCAGAGTGGTACTTGTGGATACACACACACGAAAGTTGGATGAACACATTTTCCACACGGATGTACGGTCACGACGTTTCACTGGTTAGGCCAGTTTCATCAGGCAGTGAGTGGTCGCACACTGCAGGCTGTTGAGCGGTAGTTGGCAAACAGTGAACCTAGCAGCCAGAAGGCTTACTAGGATGAGGCTGGAAATTTGAAATGTCGCAGAGGGGAAATTTAAAATGTCGCAGTTTCAAGCATCGCAGTTCTGCACTATTATTAGGTGGTATTCTGTATACTTTTTACAATGTAATAAGTAGCCTAGTGGCCTATTCCAGCCATATCTTAAATAAAGAAGAATCTGACAAGCATGTACACAGTCTGTCGTGAAGCAGTTACTCTGGAAGAGATGCATGGGTTTCACGTTGCCGAAGAACACAATACATGACAAGTTCAAATTTCTGCTGAAAAACACTGTGGTTTTTAGATATAACTTCCATTGTAATACTTAAATATCTCAGAAATGCAAATCACTTCCAACCCACGGAGTTCATCTGTAATTGCTTGTATACTATTTGGTTTGGTATTTGCTTCTTACAGATATTTAGACTTTTACAATACACTAATATCCAGAGACAGAAATGTTTTGAAACACAGATGATCAAGAATCTTATTACGAAGTACATTCATCAATGGACTTAAATTTTAATTAATTAAGTATATTGTACTGGACACTGAACAATTTAATTTTTGATAATGGATAAACTATATCTAAAATGAAATTACTTTAATATAAGCTACATGCATTGTAAAGGTGCTTTACTGATACATAAGGTATTAAATTTAGTTTACTCTGTGTTCTTAAGTATAGCTTCTCAATCATCCAACAAGAATCGCAAGAATAAAAAATACAGCAAAAGTTTTCTAACAAGATATGACTACTAATGAAATCCCAAAATTCTGCACCTACGAGCAAGCTAAAGAAATGTTACTATGAAAGAGACACTGCATTTGCAATTTCTCAGTACTTGTGGGACTGATACCTACTTCCAAGGTTAAAATATAATGCTGAGTTTAAGGGTGCCGTGTACTTAGGACATCAAACAGACATCACGACAGTAAGAGAAAAATGTTCTCAGTGTACGAATGATATCTTTATGTAAATCACTTCAGAAAACATTTCACAAAACCAAGTCCAGCTTCTGTTTTCTGTCCCTAACATGTCTTTTTGAAAATTACAATGGATAAAATAGGCATTTTCACAATATTTTTTTAGATATACAAATTACACTGAAAGCTATTTAAAGTGGTAAAGAGGGGAATGCACCATATCCTCGTATTAAATATTACATTATAAAATGGGAGGGTCACAGCTGAAGGTTTCACAGAGGGTATTTATTTGCCTAGGGTAAGACTGCAGCAAGCCAATTCAGCAACTTGCGAGTAGAGAGTATGACGAAGCATGTGATGTGTATGCTTGTGTTCAGTCATGTATATAGTGACCTGTTCTGTTCTGTGTGTGCATGTGAAAAGTGTTGCTTAAGAATTTTTGACTTTGTGAGACGTTTTGTTGGTCTGGACACTTCGAAATAGAATGTCCAATGTCCCACACTACTGGCTCAGCAGCGCCCTCGGAACTACAGCGGCACCATTTTCCCTGATTTTGGCCAGACTGCATTTCCTGTGCAATCGGTTGTTCGTGGACCATCATGGTATTAAGTGGTACAATTGAGCACTCATTCGGCAAATCAACAATATTACTTGCAATCTTTATGCATATTCTTTTGTTTTTACAGTCCATATATGTATTTTGGCATGTATAGACTGCATGCGCATACAGGCCGTATGCGTGTACAGGCTGCACCAGAAGTTTTTGAGGAAAAATTTGGGATAGTTAATATTTCAAGTAGAGGCCACACTGAATTTTTGTATTCCTGTAAATATTGTTAAGTCACAATTCCATATGAACGAAGCGAGCAAGGGTACAGATAGTATTAAATCAATTACCATCCTTTACTGAAATATATATTTTAAAAAAAATTTAATGATTCCCGAAAATATAAATTATTATATTGCAATGCTACATCCCAATTGCAATGTTCACTGTACGAAGTTCAGTTGAAGTTCGCAGTAAACATCAGTTCAAAACCAGCCCGGGGAAAGTATGAGAATGAGCAAAAAAATTAATTCATTAATTAAAAGGTTTTTTGATAACAGGAGCACCAACAAAAAGTAAATAAAAGATGATGATAAATGACAAAGACATACAATTAATTCTTATGGCAGACAAAAAAACCAAGAGACAGAATAGCATCCTTCACAAAACAAAAATTCTCACTTTGAGAATCGTTAATTACGAAGACAGGAGAGAATCCCTACTTTTCTCTCCCAGCACCCTAACAACTCTTGGCACCAAAGAAAAATAAATTTTATACATTAAAAATAATGTCAGAAATGAAGACAGAAGGTTGAAGTCGCAGGCGCTTGATGGTGCGATTGCTTGCTGAAGACTGTTCAACTGATGAATGACAATGAGAAAGGTCGTGCTTCCCCTATATATTGAAGGGAAGGTCAATTATGTAAAATTTGGCCCTACTGTGGCCTCACGTGGTGCGGTACAATAGCCCAAAAACTCGGACACAGCTCTAGAAATCAAAATATTGCAAGCAAGCGGCCAGTCACATCAGCCAAATGTGACCACCTGTACTTTCCTTGTTCATCATGTAGTGCAATACGGAGGCTACGTGTCTCGCTTACTAACCCAGTGAAAGATGCAATGTCATCCCATGTTGTCTGTTACTACTGATGAAATGACTCGAATAGAACAAATTTGGAAAAACGAACATATATAAAATACGAACAGATTACTATTGCCAAGATCTTCCAAATACTAAACGAACTACTATCTTTTACTGACATACAGAAAATTTATATAATTCCCGAAAATACTAATTATATATGTCAATGCTACAAGTCCTTTTTTGATTACCTTTTTTGCAGATGTTTTCTGTTCTGTGAGAGTCACACTGATGAATCAAATCTTTGCTTATATTTTATACATTCATATCAATTTATTTTATATGCACACAAACACATGTAGGCTACTGTATACATGGAATGCCAAGTATTTTTTGCCCCAATTGATAGGTGAATTTTACCCACTAAAAAAAAATATTTATATTAAATTAAGCACTTCACTTTCATGTTTTTGTCACGGAAAATGAAATATACATATACCTTATTGTTTGAAATAACGTATTACATTTTAAAAAAATCACTCAAATTTTTGATGACCGAAAAATATACAGAAATAACCTTATCAAAACTGCTGAAAACAGGTGTCTTTAGATATATATTAATATTAGTTTCATATTTTTTCCGTTAAATTAAATTAAATTATTTGAAATTGTCATGCAACTGATCACCTGCTATGTAAAACTGGTAAAATGCTATACAAAAAAAAATCTGCATTGTAAATGGCTATACAAACATTTTTAATGAAAAACATCCTGTACGTAATCTACCATAGATAGTACTGTCTCATCCACATTTATGTGGCAAAAAAATTATTACATTTAGTGCAATTTAAATGAACTGTGCCCAGTATCAGCAAATTTGCCATCGCAAGTCAATTATTACATTAATCTTGCACACTGACCTTGTATAACGCAATGAATACTGTAGGAACAGTAAAAGAAATGTTATGTCGGTAGCACTAACAGGCTGAAACAATTATTTCACGAGTGTTCTTTTTGATAGTTTTAAATATTTTAGTATTAAGTGCGTTTCTGTTATACGCTCCTTAAAATAAAATATGCCATACTGTCTTGTTAAATGTGAACACGTTACCTTACAGGCCTGTTGCAGTGCAAGACAATTACATATATCAATCATGCTATCACTTCACAGCAATGTCACGTACCTTACATTACATTCAGTCATGCCATGCAATCTTGGCTATGTCAGCATGTTTACAAAAGCAACAAAACACCAATTTGCAAACAAAGGCAAGATTGTTTGTTTAAAAAATTTTGGTGCCAGAAATTGAAAATATATAATAATTAATAAACTTATGAGTTGGACATTTCATTAATAATGTTTAAAATGATGTTGAACACCACTACACGGTACATGTAACATTTAACCTGAAACCCACCTCACTGCAAGTAAATGCTTAAGAGCAATTAAAAGAGAATTATTTTGGACATGCGACATTGCACAGCTACGTCGCCAAGGAAACCTGAGAAACCTCCAATGCACGTATTCAAAGAACACAGCATGAGTTACTGTCTTACACAATACGTAACGCCAAGACATGTTGAGGAATGAGTGAAGGCGAACATCTCTGTATCCACCTAAGTGTCTCTAAATGAACTTTTTTTTCCTTCAAAATGCTGCCGTGGTAAAGCCATTAAGTTAATCTCCTGCACTACACTGACTATTGTAGCAATGAAAACACATTTATGAAATCAAGACCAAAAAATACATAGCACATGTTATAGTTTTTATTTAAAAAAATAAGAAACAAAACAGTCTCTATCCAAAATCTTTTCCAGTCCAACTTGAATTCAAGTATGCACAGTTTTATGAACAACCCGTAGTTAAGCTCAACACACAGATTATGCACACTACGAATTACAATGGTCGCGAGTAAGGATGTCAAACTTAATTCCAAGATTCCTCTATACCTGCGATTCTCGAAGAATCGTATAATTGAGAATCAGAAGTCCAAGAATTGAAGCATGAAAAACCAATTACTACAAATACATAAGCTAAGACTAGAGGCACAATTTCTGGTAAATCGGAATTAAACGAAATAACACCGTAACACAAGTTATAAAACGTGAAATAACACGAAATGAGCTTTCTCCACAAGAAATGAACTGCAATCCTATGTATTATACACAAAATTACTTTGACACTAAAAATCTAGACATGCGCAAGTCTCGTGAATGTCGAGAAATTCTAGAGATGAATAAATTTGAGATAAGCTACAGTAGTTTGACAACAAACCGCCTCCAAGCTCTAGCAACAATCGTGCAAAGTGAACACACACAACTATAATGTGTGCAGTAATCTATGCTCGAGACATCGCTTGTTTACATTGACATGCGGACACGAGTGCATGAAATAGTGATATCTAAATTGACACAGTAAACAAACTGTTTCCATAAAATATCTAGTCACATAAACTAAAGAAGATGCTGCAGGTGATGTTAAAGACCATAAAATGTCTATCAAATGGACATTTTATGTAAAAAGAAAAGTGCAAAGGCAAGTGTAAAGTGTGCAAGAAATTAATACAAAAACATACATGAACTGGTATGAGAAGACTTTTTTTCTTAAATTTATATTATATTAATATTATGTGGATGATGCTTGTCTAGTTTACATATGTACATCATAATTCCTTTGCATTTCCAGAAAAATTGATTTTGAATTTACCAAAATGATTTTTGTTTTAAAATTGGAGCCTTTTAAATAATTACTGTAGGCCTTGTTTAATTAATTAAATTTCACATTCTCCTATACATGATTTAGTTCTGTAAAGTAATTGTCTGTAACAAAAGGAATCACGATTTTTGAAATAGAGAATCAAGAGTGGTGTCTGCATTGAGATCGAGAATCGAGGAAAAGTGGAATCGTTACATCCTTAGTCGCGAGACTTGCTCAAATTATGAAAATTCATATTTTTGTTTACAGTATTACATATTGAATTTCACATTTCCAAAATTAGATCTACAAATAAGTGCAGCAGCAAGTACTGAAAACCATTTACATAATCTGTTTGTGTAGTAAATGCAAAAATTAAGATTCTAGCAACATAAATTGCAAATATGTACAGCTCATTAAATTAGAACAAAATGAAATTGAATGCTATTGAGACAATAGGGCTGAGCTATGCACAGATCATTTAACTGCATCAACATAAAGGTTTCTGGCATTCAAATGCACACACATAAAAACAAAAGCATCCTCACCGGAAAAAATCATTCTTCACTAGCCCTCACAAAATTATTTCTATGGTGGATTACGGTGTTTATCGAGACACAAACTTAACAAGAGAGAAACTAAATGTGTTTGTTCATGATAATGCCCTATAAATGGTTCCCACATTTGTAAATTTTAATGCAGTGTTCCGCAGGAGCAAGTGATGGTGATACAGTATGTGACAATACTACGAAACCCTGCATATAAGCCACACCTTTATTTAAACCGAATGGACAGAGGAGGGAGGGCATACCTAGTAGGATATGAGCTGTAGGAAAGGATTAAGACATCTGACTGCATCAGTCTACCTTGTCCAATGTGTGTGACTGCCAAGACTCACACCGCCCACTCCCCATAAGAACAAACTGCTACTTCCCCCTCGACGAGCATCCAGTCGGCAGTGTGGCTAGTGCACCAGTGAGATACACTACAGCAGGAACCATGCAAGTGAAGAGCCACGACTCGCCAGGTGACGGCCCCTCAGTTGTCGGGGCTGCGAGTGTGGGCAATCCTCATCTTGGGAGACTTTCCATCAGCCAGAGTGGGAGACTCCTCGCAAACGTGCACCACGATGCCAGGTTGACTCTCTGATGGCGGATGCAGCTCGTGAGTCTCCCCTGCACCATACAAGCCACTATACAAAACAAACAACTAGGACGATATAAACCACCTCATCTTAAGGGGGTCCGTTCCCACCATTTTTGATTTTTTAGAATTTTTGCAAAAACCTGAATGATATAATTTGTATTGAATAACGACGCGACACAAGACATTCCTTTGTATATTTTATGATGTTAGTATTGCTTGTCTATTGTAGTTAGTTTAACTGCTGTAGTTGCCTGCAGGAAACATACCTCTTACTACTTCAAAGCTGTCCCTAGTTAAAAATTAATAAAGGCAGTGAAAATCTAACAATTTGATAAAGCTTGAGAAGCAATTATTTATGCTGTTTCGTGCGAAATATTTTGTAAAACTAATTTAAATGTAAGTTATGGAGAAATATGGATAAATTCAAGATGGCTGGAACTGCTCTCCTTTAACCTTTTCACTGCTATGCAACAGGTGCTAAAGATGAATATATCTACATAATATGCATTGCACTGCTCATGCGAACAACTAATATATACGTCCATGCTACTTTTGCATTCACTGCTACGGACGTATTTATTAATTTATAACTAAATGCTATCTAGTGACTATTTACATCACCATAGAACTGTTTTTAATGCTTCATAGTGTGGGCTGAAATTTGTCTCATACAATGCTATTTTTATTGCCAGTAGTATGTATTACTAACATGCTTTGTGTGCAAATATCTACACACTACTGATTACTGATTTATAATCACTGCAATGACTTTTCTTTTACAATATAGCAATATATTTTATCTTTCCCATACAATTAAATTGACAGATATTTGTTTCTTGCCTACTATATAGTTTGTGCTGCATTTTACTATCTACTTTGTTGACATTCTACCGTTCATTACAGATGTCAAAGTTTTGCCATGAAATTGTGAATCATTTTACTTGTGAAAGCAAATTTCCTTTTAAATTCTATTACAATGAATTATTTTATTGTTCCATACAGTTTGACGTGTGACTGACATAGGCTGAGAGGGGATGTCACTGTCTGGCAAGGTTTTACTGTGCCGGTCAGAGTCACACATGAATTAAAAATTACTGACCTTACCATCGAGTGTCGACTGATTGAGCCCCGACCTGTGTATAATGTAGTCACGTGGCCTGGCGGCAATGTATAAAGTCAGTCGGGGTTTCAATGGTCGGGTGGATGGGCTGGAAAACTGCGACTGGTTTATCTGTGCTTGATGGTGTGGCTGCTGTCGACTGGAGCTGGAGTTTAGTTGAACACGTGGAGGGCTGCTGACCAGATGGCACTGCAACCAGAGGTTGGAGAGTCCCAGCGGTACGTCACATCCCCTGTGGAGGTGCAGGTGGTAGTGAGATCCCGTCCTAGGAAGAGCTGTGTGGCTAGCGCCATCCCTTGGTCTGCTGCTGTCACCATGGGGTGACATGGAGGCACGCTCTGATCACGCAAAGTCGTATGTAGAATCAGTTAGTATAAGCAACATGCATCAATCACACCCCCTCTGTTGCACTGTAGACCCATTTGGGAGACAAAAAATTTTCCTGGGAGTGATGTCGAACTGTCTCTCTGAAGAAAGCTATGGTAGGCTTCTGTAAAGTTCCTCCTTCAGTACGAGCTCTCTGGGTTGCGGCACGTGGCTTATCAGCTAGTGGGTGCCATGTCACTTGTCAGGTGGCCGCGTGGAGTAACACTGTCTCTCTCTACCACTGGCTGATTTGCTGAGTCTAATTTTACAATATTTATTTACGTTAGTTTCATTTTAGTAAAAGTATTTTATACATTTTACCATTTGTTTATCTGGCTATATAAATGAATTTATATTCTTATTTCTTAGTTCAAGTTTATTAATATTTTATAATTTAAATAAATTTTCTCATAAGTTTCGTTTTCAACTCTGTTCAGGTTTAGGACTGTGAAGGTGTTTGCCAACACACACAAGACCAGGTCTTTGTCCCAGTGCTTGCTTAATGTAGGCATTGAAGTTGGAAAACAGCAGAGAGGCCTCCAAAGTTGTCAAAAAGGGAATTTGGGTTGGTTCAAGTGAAAAGGTTTGAAATTATGTTATTTCCTCCCTTTATAAAGTATTCATTCAATTTACAATTGTTTTTCCCCCAATATTAAAATATATAACTTTATTTAAAATATAATTTTCCAATTTTCCCACTGATTACATATGGTATAAAAATAGTTATTTTCCCAAATATTTACACAATGTATAAAATATATATGGCCAACACATTTCTCCACTTTAATTAGGTTCCATGGATTAAACTTTCCATCAATGTGCACGGAACAGCCATCACAGGACTTTCAAAGCTTCGGTCACAATCTTGTTAGCGGCTTCTCGGCCCACATTTCATACTTTGTTTTTCGTTGTCACCGGATGTGCCATACTACGTAGCACATTCTGTTGCCTCGCCATCCGTAGTCATTTTCAACTCACTTTTTTTTTGCAGTAGCTACTTCTGTATTTTCCTTGCTGTGATCACAAGGTTGCTGCATGACTTTGTATAAAAAACTCTGTTCTATCATGTGCCAGCCATCATTGATGCAGCGCTTTAGTCCCTTTAGTACAACCTATGCCATTTAGTGGTGATTGCGGTACTACACTTTTCTCCTGTCTTCCTGCTGCACGGTACATTCTTCTACACGTTTGACTTTCAGGTTCGCTGCCGTCATGGCGTGGTTGCACCATGTGGCAACCGCGAACATATTTTTGGGGACTTGAGCTCCTTTCGGTGCGATTCACACATCCTGGTACATCATGTAGTGGAGTCTGAAATGTAGTTTTTGTGATGTGGTGATTTAATTTTTTTATCTTATTTTATTATGGTATTTCAGACCTCTTCTGGCAACATGTAGGGATATTTTGGTTACCCTGACTGGTGAGTACTGGTCTAATTTATTTACGTTGCATCTACGTGCGCTCAGCCAGATTACTTTTATTAATTATTTAATGTTGAACGAGACAATTATATTTTTATTATAATTATTATTTCAATAACATTTTTAATTTTTGTTGGTCATATATAACTATCGGCTGGATGCATTCAAAAGCAATGTACATCATCCACGAAGTATTTTAACTAATTTAATGGATTAGTGATCAATGTGAAATTCATCTTTCATTGAAAAGCCTCCATATGGCATTTTAACATATCACAGTTGTTTACATGAACTTTCTTGTCTGTGTATGGACATTTTTCAAGACACTCTTTTACAAAAACAAATTGTAAATTTGTTGTTCCTGTGGTAAACCTAATGATATATTCAGACATGCCCACTTTTAAAGTTTTCAATCAGTAAAATGGATAAAAATTATTAAAACACATGTAAACTGCCCATGGCAATTTCACATACCTACACTAATTTTCTTAACACTCACAATTAATTTCAAGTAATAAAATTTCCATAAATTCACAATGAAAATTTAATATAATCTAACATTTGTTCAGTGTTTCAGACCAGACACTATGATTTCCCCTAGAGAGGACTCATAATCGAAATGTGTTTGCTTAGTATGACATGCAAAGCAAAAATATATTTATTCCTTGCCTTTGCTGAAATAAACAATTTAAGATAACTTCCATGTAATACTCTTGCCATAAAAGTATTAAAAATTCACTTTGTAACATACAAAATCCCTATTCTGCAATGATACAAAATTTAAAATGACATTTAAAACTTTGATATAAAAAATGTGCATATATTCACATGTAACTGTTCGAACTAAGAAAGCTTACAAATTTTTATCGAGAAAAACAAGCATTAAGTTTATTTCTGGATTAGACCCTAAGTAAGTTAGAGGAAAAGTGGGAATTGTTTATCGCAGGATGAAAAACAACAATGGCAATTCTTCCCTACCTCGAGGATGACAAATTTATTATTCTGCTTGTTGTTTTGAGTTGGTCTTTTCACAGATTGTACACACACAAAAAACACAAAATAAATATGAAATACCAGTTGTAAACACAAATAGCACACAAAAATTCAAAATATGTACTTGCATTCAGAATATTGAACATATAAGATCACTAAATTTTGACAATTCTAGAAACGTAGCACGGTCGCAATGTATCCTTGTTAAACAGCTGCTCTGTCTATGAAGAAAACAATGAGTGTAAAAAACAAATGTTGTGATCAATGTAGGTTACCATTCCAACCTACCTTGTTTTTGCTACGGAAAAGTCATGCTGGGGCTCCATTAATTTTATTGCTACTGGATTTGATGGGGTTGGGAGACTAGTTTAAGTCATCCATTAGATGTTATTTTGCACCTCTTCTTACGAGAGCATCATTTTTAATTACACTCTGTTTTAATGGAAGAGTCGAAAATTTGCTTGTATAAAAAAAAACACTCAGGCCGTGTCTGAATTGAAAAATTCGTTATTTGGTATGTATCGATTGTGATGTCGTCAGTCACTTGTTTAGCACACGCGGCAACACATTATTACATTATCAGTGAAAAATATTTTTATCTTAATTTAATATTTCTGCAATTATCACTGGAATGCTACAATTACGTTAATAAACAAGAAAATAATAAATAAAGCAATAAAAACTTTTTAAAAATTTGTTCCAGACTATATAAACAAAGTACAAACCTCACTTCCTTTTTAAAACATGCCTAGTGTATTTTATGTACAGTTATTAGTTTTAGAAATAATTTTATTTACGCATCCGCGTATGTGTCTTTAAAGTAAAAACAAACATGGCGCTGATTATCATTTTGTATTCTTGCTACCATCCGCTAGATACAAAATATGAAATACCAGGTCACCAAGTAGGCCACCATTTATGTATACAAAATCGCATCACGTGATCATTTTGTCAACAAAATCTGCCAATTCGGACATGGCCTCAAATTATCATATAACCTGTCAAGTTTTACCTTACCGAAAGAAAACGTGATAAATATGTAGTTAGTGCCAATTTGAATATTAAACACACTTGGGACGTAAATAGTTTTGGCAAAGTTAGTTTTCCATACAATAAACGTGATATTTTTTCACTGCAAAACAGAGCTGAAATAATGGTTTTCTAGGTCATGTACATTTCAAACATTTTAATAACAGTTTCAAAATACGTTATTTAGCGCAACTCCTGATTATATGGATCTAATAAAGCAAAAAGGGCCTGATGGTTTATACATGAGAAAAGTGTGTTCCAACAATTTCAGAAAAGAGGAGTTTTGCAACACAAATTTGCATCTGCCATGGAAACAAAGAGGGATGGTGGAATTATCAACCAGCAACATTTGGAAGGGGGCCATAAACACGTGGAAGCTCTGGTTGCGGCGTGACAGGATGCCATTTGTTAGCAGAGAGAGAGAGAGGGGGGGGGGGGGCACCATTGCGACCTACACATAACTGAAGAGTCGCTGAGAGAGAAGGGAGATGAGTAATGTAAGAGCGATAGATGAGACAACAGATAGTCCCAACATTTCCCTCAACATCACGGGAAAATTTATGGCTACCACTCTCCCTTGCTCTTTTTTTTTCCGTGTAGAACGCGCACCACAGAAGTTTTTTCCTTTGTGCTGGGAAAAAAGGGCGCGCTATACAGGAGTGAATACGGTACATATTCAATGTTGGTGTATTGAACTGGCTGGAGCCTCTTGTTTTGGTGTGTGTGTTTGGGTGTGTGCGTATAACTAAGCAAGTTGAATTAGGAATAAAACTAATTACTTCAAAATGGTTGTTTTCATATTCAGGCCTATGTCATATGTTCTTTTACATCCAATCAAAAATGAATGTGCCAGAACAACCGCGGTGAAGGAATAACATTAATTATTTAAAATGTACTACGCTACCCTGCCTGGCCAAGAAGTTCCAAACAACCCGCAAGATAGCAGCACCCCGTGACCTTCTGACATCACGGTCCGCCTGCCTTAGTCCGGGGTGCGTGAAAATGTTATCGCCTCCACCAGGGGAGATAAGAAATTGAGCGGCGCTCCTGCACCAGATAAACCAGCCTCTGTGTTGGAAGGCTACGCTACCCCCCGTCCTCAGAGAATCACTGACACAGGGCGATTTTCGTATAAATTTAAGAATAGCCATGTGGTCCAGCAAAGACGCTGGAGCTTGCCGGCCATAAGGTTCGCAAGCTATCCTACAGTCTGCGGAAGACTCTCTCCTCTCCAACCCGCCCAGGGTTCAACCTCCTTCACTTCAGCAACCAGAGGCAGGGCTCAAACCACTACCTCCAGCCGGCAGCTTGCAGAAGGCCGCCAGCACTCCAGCCCCAGCTAGAACAAGGCTTCCCTCAGCTGACCGCCCAGGGACAGCTTTCTAAGTTTGGTAAATCTCACACCTTTACCCACTAACCTTTGCCTCAATCATCTTCCCTTGACTCCCGCAGTAACAGGTCGTTGCGCGATTTACGTCCCCCTGGATAGAGCCCCTCAGTTCATGCTGTAAATAGCGTACATTTGTTTAATTAATTAATTAGGAATTTTTGTAGGAATTAATTTCATATTTTATTAATTTTTCCAGGCTTACCTTCGCCTGTTGATTGAGACCTAGATATTTTTCCGAGCTTTAATATTTCTTTACCTAGCTTTTAAAGTATATTTCATTAGCTGGGTCTTGCCACTATGTGATTTTTAAATGTAATGAAATATTACATTACAAACCTAACCCCCATGTGTGTCGACTACCGTAATTTTAATTTTAGATCCTGTGTCATTTTTATTGCTTTATTAATTCAGTATTTAATTTCAGTGTTGTATATTCATTCAATGCGCAGTAAATTCAAACTAACTTCACATCTTTATCTGGCCAAGTAGTGTGCTGTATCCCTCAGGAGACAAGGCCTGACCAAGGACCTAACACCTGAGATTCCAGTGCACCCGCCGCCAACACAAGGCACAATGTTTAGTTACTTGGGTTTTCCTTGTGAACAGCAGGTCCGTGGGAATCATGCAAATTTCGCCCCACCCAGGACTGCTTGTACGTAACTCCTGTTGACAACCTTAATTTTATTTTGTTATAATTCATTGCTCAATGCGCAAACAGCACGATGGTACTGGAAGCCATCAGAGGCAACGCAAGAGGCGTACCTTATTGCAACAAGCATTATTAAATCAGATAATTAATGAATTGCACCCTAGTACACTGGCCATTAGTGAATCCGGGAACGACCCTATTGATTACAATATCATATTATCCCCTGACCAAAAAACCCAGTTAAAACACTTGTTAGGTAGGTGTGACTGGACGAAGAATCCAAATCTGAGGAAACCCCCGTTCAGCCAACCCTTATACAGGCACCAAACTTGAATCCCAACACACAGAGCCCCTCTAGCCGATCAACCATTGTGAGACAAAACTCTGGAAGTATACTTCAGGTTTGACACCTGAGAACATAAGTACTCCCCAATGTCTGCTCAATAACGTTGGCTTCTGGAAGGACGGTCAGGGTTCGAATACCTCCCAAGGCAGTTACCCATACGCAACCGGAAAAGTCCACAGCCAACTTCGTCCCCGCTCAACCACCCACGAGGCCGCGGCAGATCAATCCTGTCAGTGTAAGCCAGATTGCTCACCCCCTCAAACATTCATATCTCGTAACCAATTGAACTCATTCACCTTTATTGGGACCGCTGACGTCACGATTATTGACGTCCCTTGTGGTACGGAGAATAAGGCTGCCCGGAAGGGATAGCTTAACACTCCAAATTACTTTGGGGTTCGACTCCCCTCCATCTCGTAAGATCCGAGAGGGTAGTCAGCGCCCCAACCACTTATCCACAAAGAGGAGCACGCGTCAAGGTAAAGATCAAATTGATTAATTGCTTCAAAATAGTTGTTATCATATTTAGGCCTATGTCAGAGATTGCTGCCACAATTTTTTCACGAGACTGGATTGTTTTCCGGCTGTTTAGTCCTAAATTATTGTGCTCTGGGAAAACATTTCATGTCAGGAGTTTTTCCACCCATTTATTTTCTTACTGCACACTTACATGCATGTGCAGACATATATACATAGCAACAAAACTGAAGGGGCTTCTCAAGCATAATTTCCTTCCTTGCTAGATGAAAATGAAGGTGAACACAAAAGAAAACTGACCTGGTGTGAGGTTCGCAATGGCAGCCAGCAGGTCGTAGTTGACGAGGGGTTCTCCCTCATCACGTGGCTCCCAGCCGATGGGAGGAGACGCGGGCGGCGAGATGAGGAACATCTTTACGGGTGCAGGCAGCTGCAGGTGCTGGTCACCAAAGTCTATGGGAGACACCGGCTACCACACAACACCACCATCACACGTGAGCCCCTTTGTCCAACACTAGCACTGAGTATGTGGCAGGTGGCTATCATCAACTATATGCACTTTTGTAACATTGAGGCGGACTTAGGTTAGCTAATTGTTGACATAAAGAGATGTATTTCAACAGCAGGCATGCACCATCTAGAAAGTTTTATTACTACTAGAATATTTTCGGCACCCAAAATATTTTTCTGCATAAAAGTGTAAAGTTTGCAGAAAAGAAAATTTAAACAAACATCCACATGACTATTTGAACACATGATTTTGACAGTTAATTAGTGTTAAGTTTTGAAGGACGTACTTTGTTTATGTTTCAACCTATTATGTATCTTTCCACATTAACACTGTGAGGACCTGGTGAGTGTCCATCAAGCAAACTGTGGAGTCGTTGCAAACATAACTACGTTGCTACTATGCCAATTTTTACTGTAGAAGAGTATAAAAAAATTTCAGGTGCAACCAATTTAAAAATTGAACTCTAAATGAAGTTTTTAAGCTGTACACAACTTGGATGCAGGGAATTTGAATGTTAAATGCAAATAAAACAAAATAAAAATTTGTTCAAAAGGCATTGATCACCAGAATACGTACTTGCCTTGAATTTTTATTCTATGCACTTCCATAACCTAATTCTTGTAAAGTTCTATTCATATAATTAAATGTCCCTCCAACCTAATAACATCCTACGGTATCAGTATTCATTCACTCAGCTTCTCTTACAAGTTTCACAAAGTTTTTGAGCAGCTTTCACTGTATCGCTACATCACAATTCTTCCAACACTGCACCGATGCTCGCAGTCTGCAGACTTCATTCCCACTGGTCATGTTCATCATTATTCATCACTGCTGGCTCATTGCTTTGCTGTCTTTGCACACCTGTCGCGTAAGGTCACACAATCCTTCAAACTCTCAACTCAAAAAAGGTTGGCTCAGAGCGCCGTCATGGCGTAAGTAGTCTCACTGGCTCGAACTAGAAGGTTCCCTACACTCCGAGACTTGTTGAGGGAGGCCACTGAAATGAACAGGAAATTCTTTCATAAAGAGCCACCGAAATTCAATCTGCTGAAGGTCAGCAGCGATACGAGTCACAATAGGCTTACTGTGACAGCGCTACGTGCAGCTGCATACTTTTGAAAATCTCTGCGCACTCTTGGGTTACTAGCATGGTCTTTACACACTCATTCATTTTCTTGAGCAGTACAGGGCAAAGGAAACAATGCAAAGCAGCAAGCTCGTATCAGTATATATTTGCCTGGGCAGTAAATTGGTACACATTTAATAAATCACATTTATTAATTGTAACTAAAAGTCTTTGCACAATGATCAATTATATCAGAATCATGTTTAACATCCCCACAAAATATTTTGATGCAAGAAAACTATTGACGAAAATAGCAGCGTAGACTTTGAAAGCTAAAATAATCTTTTTCTGTCACAATCATTTAGAATTACACAAAAGCAAGCAGTATGCCCACACAATTTTGCAAAATGCACATACTTTCTAGGAGAGGCTGGTGTGAAAATAGTGTGCCAAAGCATGTTTATTACTAAAAATTTGATACATGAACATTCCATTTGAGTGCACTCATCTGGTATGCTGTACATTACATTCTTCATCGAACATCAAATAAGGTTGTATGTGCTGGTTTTCCATTAGTCACAGAAATGTAAACATGTAACTTACTTGGGATGTTCAAAGTAACTGATATCACAATTAATGTACAGTAATTTATTACATTTCCAATTCGTATCTGGCTTTTCAGATGACCACTAACATTGGTTTATCATCCCCTGTCTAACCACTGCAACTTTTTGGCACGTGTTTGGCAATGATTTCAGTTTAATAATGCCAATATATGTTGTATTTACCAACTCATGATAAAATTGTAGTTTTCCTCATTTCATTAAATGTAGTCTACAGTAATCTTGGAAATATTTAAATTGCTGGAAATGCTACACACTTAACCAGAACTATTGTATTAAAGGTACTACTATTAATGAAACAAGGTACAAACAGAACACACTGTAGGTCTAAGCTTCTACTGGTTATTTCAGATCCCCTACAGCACAGTTCATTTGTAAATGTATGAATGAAGCACAAAACATGCCATCTGCAGTTATCACTTTACTACATATAACTTTTCAGCCCCCTTACTTTTTTTCACACATCCTTTATGTATCATCTTTCACCAGCAATGTTTCTGAGGATCGCTGCCTAGATGACACAGCATATGTTATAGCAGTATGTGGTGCTGTCCTACAAGGAAGAAAAGAACCACTTCTGCGGTCAGTGCCCGGAAAAATATTTTCCACTATGGATTCTTAAGTGGAAAAACAGAACTCCCCATAATCTGATTTTAGTCTCCTTGTTGGGCTGGTTAATCTTTCTATAGGTAATAGAGCTCTAAGAAATCTAATCAGATTCCACTCGGTGCCTTCGATTCCAACTTTTATGGCATTGTGTAACGTGTGCAAGCCACATAATCAGATTTCAAGCAACTTTGACCCATTTACCTCAGGTGGGAAAAGTTCACCGTGACGCATCCTCAACAACGGTAATCTCAAACACTTCAGCTAATCAGCATAGCCTGCAGTGCATCTGATTTCTACAAAGATAGTATTACCATTAATCATTACATGATGTCAGAAGTTAGTACTGTCTACCCTGCAAGGATGCACGATCCAGACAGCGGCGATTTTATTATTCACCTGGACCGGCAAAGCTGTACACCCAAGGCAATGAGTACTACATGTGCTCATGCACATGCACAAGCATGCACACATACACAAATGAGATGAGATGGTTGAATCAAAGGGATTTAAGAATGCAAAGATGAAAAAAAGGATTAAAGTAACAGATTCAACATGTAACAAGTTGGCACTAGCTATCTGTAATTGCATAGTCTGATTACTTTTTATCTAGTAGTCTGCTGAATGAGAGAATAAGTGTGTGTGTGTAGTGCAAGTGTGAGAATGAGAGAGAGTGAAAATGCGAGAGAGAGAGATTGCAATAGGAGAAAGAAAGAATGTAAGAAAGAGACAAAATGAGACAGAGAATGGAAGAGTGAGTGTCGGAGAGAATGCAAGAGTGTGCGAGGGAGTGAGTCACAGAGAATGTGGGTGTGAGTGTAAGGAAGAGAGAGAGTGTAAGGGAGCTATGCTCTACAACCACACAAGCCTGTTGAGCAAACCTGAGCAAAGTAGCAGTTGATTACACTGCCAGCAAACTGCGTCTGGTGCAAGTGTATACGGGCTTTGGCGGCGGCCGCAGGACACTGGTAGTTCACCCGCATCCGCCTGAAGCTGCGGAAGAACTGGATTGATGACGGCTCTCCAAACTGCCCAAAAAGTAGTTGAATGTTCTTCTGAAAACACACCAACCATACACATAAGATGATGGAGAATGACTGTGCACATCTCTAATGTCAGCTCACAAACTGCCAGCACACATACCATACCTATACATTACTTGACCCGACCTTAATGTGTGTGTTCATCTACACAGGGTATTCCAAATTATCTTTGCGGTCGCTGAAAAAATAATTAATTTAACTTACTCATATCTTTGATGCCCTAAAACTTAAAAGGAAATATATTAACATTTCAAAGCATGTATTTGTGTGTGTGAGAGAAAGAGAGGGATTTGGGTAGCACTTAAAGCTCTGCCAACCAAATCTGCAGGAATAAATTCAAATGGGAAATCACTGTTAAAGAAATGCATCAATTTTAAAGATAACTGATTCAAACCAAAAATATTCAAAGCATTTTCTTAAAGAATAGAAATTTACGAACAATTATATTCATGCATAATTTTTTTGTAAAATGTAAATTTTAATGTTAAGTTAAAAAAAATAAAACTAAACATAAAAATTATTTAAGAAATGAAGAGCAGAATACTTTTTGTTTGGAATAGTTATTTTTTAAATTGATGCATTGAGAAGGAATTTCTATTACACTGATTGTCCATTTAAACTCATGTAAACGACAGTGGGTTATGTTCACTGAGTCTGTTTAGCATGCGAATCAATTGTGTGTTTATAGCAGATGTTACTTTGGACCCATAGAAGTATTTGTTTTACAAACTATTAGTTGTTACTTGTATGAAACAGATACCTTCACATATCTACATTTTCTCATAGATACTTTCATGATATAAATATTTTTCTATAAATACCAGTTATGAGTAAAATATCAATACTTTTCTTTCATACAGAATCCCTCCCTAGATCAACTCCCTCTCGATCACATGCGTGAGGCCGTTGCGGACCCTTTGACCTCAGAGCCACCTCGCAATATGTAGGTTTAAGTCGACATGTGAGACACACATTTATGTAAAACTTTTTGTTTTTCTCTTGCATCATACTGCACATAATCTTATTAACCAACACAAAAACTGGAAATATAAAAAATAATATAATCGTATCCATGATTTATCAGCTATTAGTGAAGCCATTATATACACATAAAACTACTACATATTCACTCTTAACCTGGATGTTCTTCGATGTCTCTGATAACCCAATTCATTAAATGCTTGTTTAATCTTCTTCTAATTCGCTACTTAACATTCTGTTTATAATTCACAAAAACAAAGTATGTGAAATTAGATTTATATTGAATTTAATGCTGAACAAGTCATTATTAAAAACCTGTAGAAATTTCTACCCATCTGTCCATGCATGTAAGAAAATGATATTTTTTACAAGTGTTTATTTAGGGTATGCTTGTAGATTTGTGAAACCGAAATACTTGTAAATACTAAAAATGCACTTTGAACTTGTAAAAATTTACTTGTAGTCAGTAGTAAATTCTTATAATTTTGAGAAACAGAAATTTCCTACTACTCACGAGCTACAAGTCCATTCTACTTGTAACTTGTAAACTTGTAGTTTTGTGAAATAGGCCTCAGATGTTGTTTTGTTCTTCAAACTGCTAGTGGATTTCTTCCAGAACTTCCACCGTGGGACGAGCCGTCTACAGAAGCTGGAGAGTATCATGGCGACTAGCAACGTTCGAAACTTGCGGCGCACCGTGCTGCAAACTCATCGCTGCTTGGACATGGCCGGCCAACAAGGGGTGAGATACGACGTGAATCACAAGCTTTCAAATTTTATTTCACTCAATATCTGTATGTCTTACTCTAATTCAACACAGTTCAACATCATTTCAAAAAGAAAGTTTTGGACTGGATACTAATTTTGATATATCTTGAAATTTCAGAAGACAGACTCTTCTATAATAGAATCAACTATGTTGATACTCAGTAAAGAAATGTTTGTTAATATGTAAGTTTAAATTAACAATGATCACCTACAACTTTTATTTGTGTATGTTAATGTAAATATTTGTCCATATTATTAGTATAATTTATACCCATTTATATGTTAATAGTAATTAAATTATCATCTTACCAACTCCAATTTAAATACTAGGGAGGGCTGTCTGTAGTGGTAGAAATAAAATTGAAGTTTTGTTTACTCTACAAATCCTCTCATAATGTAAATATTGTGGTTTTATTAAGTTCATGATTTTTCTGTATAGTTCTGGATATTTATTTCAAGACTAAGTCTACTTCAAAACTGTCATTTGGCATTTGGAATACAAGTACTTGAGTAAAGTGCTTTATACCTGCACATGTGCCTTAACCTAGAAGGTTTTGTTTGCATTTTAACCATTGTTTTTAACTAAGAGAAAATGATTTTACTATAAATTTAACATAGTATGCAATGTATGGTTATATAAAAATCTCATATTATAGTTTTTAGAAATCACATACAATGCTACACAGATATATTTGCACATTACTTACGGCGATGCCAAATGCATAGAAACAGCAACATTTAAGATTTGACTTATTTTAATACGAACAAATTTAATGAAATAGACAACTATTCCTTTAAAAAATATATGCTGCCCTAGAATCTATGTAGAAGGAATCGACCACCTCCCTAACATTTACTATAAATATGAATTTACAATTAAATATTGATGACATTGTTTCATAAAAATATTGTCTTCAATCAGTCCATAAGATGGCGACTGGGCTGCTCATAAGGATTTTCGAAAATTCCTCGCTTGCAGCAAAATACAAAAGTTTTTCAAATTGACCGTACTGCAGATGACGTGGCGACGGGACACACCAGAGCATGTCAAAGGCATTGGGGGTGTGACACACTCCTGTGAGTCATAGTCTACAATTGGACACAAAAAACATGTCTCTCCAGAGAGATTTTGGAGCCTCTTCTAATGTTTCCCCCTCGATCCCTATGACTAAACTTTTCCAAGAAGAAAACCTGAGACATCCATTAAAAAAACTTCATAGCTCCAAACTAACAAAAGAAAAATATAACGTCCTACATAGTAATTATATCTCAGACAAAACATAATAGAAACAATAAACTTGCACTAATTATGTTATCCATGGAGAAAATAAGCACTAAATTACAAGATATGCTAAGAAAGCAAATTATAATACCAAAACTTAATTACACTAACATAACCTTAACAAATAAATTATACATTATTTAGAAAATTATGAATTGTACAGAAAATGGGAACATGGCCGTTAGAAAATACTTGCTACATCATCATTCCAATTATTAAATTTATTAGAATTAATGATTAAACAATGATCTTTAATCACCCACCCAAACTGCTTTAAACATTAACACTATTAAAACAAATATGTAGATGAAATGAACTCACTACAGAAATGCCCCGTTTACTTCAACGAACTTTTGAAACTAATTTTATAAGTGAGGGCAAGCATATCACATGGTTATGTTTACATATAAATAACAATCATGGTCTATAAACATCCCACGAAAGAATCCAATGTACAGTGGTAACAACATTATACAGTCAGTCTCAATTTTTCCATGCTTTGCAGTATCTCAGAAAAGACAAATTTAATACTTCCTGTAAATACTACTCACATGAAAACACAACAACAAATATCAAATCATTAAAATTTTTTTACAAGTAAAATAGTCTGGAAAAACACTATTCAAATAATGTGGAAGTGAGTTGTAATCCTAGACTGGGGTTGGCAGCAGGCAGTAGAAAAGGAGAAGGGAAGACAAGATGCGAAAAACGCAGATGCTACTCATTTATCAACAGTAGCTCGGCTTCTTCCACACAATTTTCCGTGAATGTTTCTTCCGTACAGTAAATTGCATTTTGTAAGCCCGTGCCACTACAACATAGTGCACTTTACGCATATATTAACTAATTACAGTATTTTTAAGAACGTAAACACTTTTATTCCGCCCTTTTAGTCTCAAGTAACAAATGGCCTGTGTAACTTTTAAAAGTTAAAACCAGCAGCAACACTAACACAATGAATCACTACAGAAAATACAGCAAAATTCTGAGTACAGTCATATAATCTGCAAAAAGGGCTTTTTTGTAAGCTCATCCAGGATTCTCAAAAGAAAATAAAAACTACATGGAATATTGTTTAAAAAAAAAACAACAGGAAGAACAGAGCAATGTCCAGTTGTAAACCTAAAAGCAAATGACTGCATATCCTCAGACCCTAAATTAGTCACAGATACATTTAATTCATACTACTTAAATGTCGTAGAAAACACATGATTACACAAAAATACTAAACAAGATATAAACCATATTTCTAAACTCCAGGGTACTGAATACCCTGCTGTATCTTTTACAAACACAACTCCAAAATAAGTGGAGAAAACAATCAATTCTTTGCAACCAAAATTATCAAGTGGCCATGACGGCATTAGCTGTAGGTTAACCAAAGTAATGCATTATAGAACTATCTCACTTCTTACATCCTTTTCAAAAGTAATTGAAAAACTAATTTACAGAAAATTGCTGCAACATCTTGAGAACCACAAAATTTTATCAAATCTTTAATTTGTCTTTAGAAAAAATACCTCAACAAATGATGCCATTTTCAAACTAACAAATAACATTCTTAATGCACTTTATAAAAAAACGCCATCAAATGGAATCCTTTGAGACCTAACTAAAGCATTTGACTGTGTAAATCACAACATACTTGGAGAAAAATTAATGTTTTATGGAGTCTCAGGTACACCAAATAAACCAATAAGCTCATACCTTTCACACAGACTACAAGTGTGGATCAAAGGAAAAACTACTTAATTCTACTCTGAACCACGAAAAATCAAGCATGGGGTCCCACAAGGATCAATATTACGCCCCCTACTCTTCCTAGTTTATATAAATGACCTCCCATGTGCCTTAACCCCAGACACTACTCCAATTTTATTTGCAGATGATACTAGCATCTTAGTATCTGGAGACTCAGTAAATAATCTTATGCAATAAACAGACAACATTTACAGAGCTAAATGCATGGTTTACTGCAAACAAATTAAATCTCAGCCTGGATAAAACATATCTTATGAATTTCCTCACAAAGCACAGAAAAAACACTAACACGTATGTTTGCAGTAACAGAGACAAATTTAATGAAACAGCAGTGACTAGTTTCTTGCCTTAAAAGTAGACGATTTACCTAACTGGAAATCTCACATTGTGTATATTTTACCTAAGTTCAGCCTGTTTTGTTCTGTGAGGTGTTGCAGAGGTCTTAAACATAAATACAACAAAAATGGTGTATTATATATATTTTCATTCCTCATGTGTTATGATACAGATTTTTGGTGTAATTCCAATGAGAGTAAAAAAAAATTTCACACGCAAAAGAAAGCTGTAAGAATAATCTATGGCAAAATAACGACTCATGTCGTCTTTTCAACGACCTCTTTTCAAGACCTCAGATATTTGAACATTTGCATGTGAGTAAATGTTTTCAGTACTTATATTAATGTCCAAAAACAGTCATTTATTTCAGAAAATTAAGTCCTCTCATAAGCATGATATTAGAATAAAAAAACATTACACATGGCTTCAGTTAAATTAAAACTAGTCCAGAAAGGGCCGTCCTACCTTGGCAGCCAACTTTTCAATAAATTAGAACTACTTCAAAAAATTTGCTTCTCTAACCAAAAACTCTTTAAAAAACTGTTGAAAGAATATTTTAATTGACTATGCATTTTATAACATAGATGAATATCTAAACTACAAAAAATAAGAAATTAATTTATAACATTACGCATTTCTTGTTCTGGTTTTTCTCGTTCCCTTTTTCTTCTGTTTCAGCAAAATGATAATGCCTCACAGCATGTTGGAAGAAGATTAGTCACATTATGAAGAAAGATATGTGTGTACGTGCAATCTGACATATATATATATATATATATAATATATATATATATATATATATATATATATGTGTGTGTGTGTGTGTGTGTGTGTGTGTGTTTACTATGGCCAGTGTATAAACTTTGTATACTGTAATTTTACTTGTATGTTTCAGGTAGATATGCCTGAGAAATGGAAATATACTCCAGAGCAAATGACCAACGCCATGTTGAAGTGCAGCGTGGTTGTCCATTTGCTGCTGCTGCCAGAAAATATTCTGTTCCAAGAGTTACTCTACTTTACAAATGTTCAGGAAAGAGCCCAAAAGAATGCAAAATGGGACCACCATATGTACTGTCTGCTACAGAGAGACAAATACTCGTTGACTGGCTACCATCTTTGGTTTCAAAACAATTTCTAGTTACAAAAGAACAGTTGCTTGATAATGTCCAGAAAATAAAGAATGACAGATGGCCCCAGGTCACGATGAAGTGCATATGCGTTTGAGATCCGAGGCTGAAGTAGAAGGCAACAGGCAACCACAAGTCGAGAGGAGCTCTAGGGCCTACCTGCAATAGTCATCGGGTAAGCATAATCGTGTAGTAGTAGGGAGTAATAACTTGTTACTGAGTCACCATCCATTCCCCCTTAACTTATTAACTCCGGTAAGGTTAGGGACCAGCTGCATGTTGTATTGATTGAGTATTAATCTTGTAGTTTAACATAAAGTAATTATCTTCCAATACTGTTGTATGAGTAATTTTACTGTGTTGTTACCAGCTGGACATTATTATAATAAATTATATTTTTATAAAATAATCTTCCTTATTAACTACAGTCTGAGTTCCCTCCATGACACCCCTTACCACCTCTTACAAATTAAAGTGTTTAACAAGAGTATGAGTAGGATGTACAGGAATTAGATGATAGTAGGAGAAAGGACAAGTGTTACACTGGCGGAGCGCCTATCGACCCACCTCGCACTTAGGCGAGTTAGCGCAATACTTTCCTTGCACTTTTCACCTGCGCAACCCATTTAAAACTATTCGCAGCAAGTAACACCAGTGGCTACGCTTCATGTTGCCACGCCACGCACATATGTAGTTCTTTCTCACCCACATGTTAATTACATTTTATTTTTCACAGTTTTTTACGCAAAGTCAGATTTTAAATCTATATCACCTTCCCTTATTGTACATTACACAACATCTTATTTCCATTGCTTATTTCAACCGCCCACGCTAACAGCTGTAGCATGCCTCGCCCACCCAGTCCTTTCAGAGCTGCTTATATTTTACGTAGTTATGGTAATGCTTGTTTTCCACTTCTAATGCATGCAGAACATCCTGTTCCTGTTTGGCTTGAAATGCTTTTCTTGTAGCTTGTCTTAGTTATAAGTTTACACAAAAGTGCACTAACTACACACATTTTTGCTAACATGTCACGACTACACAGCATCAGTCCACAGCACACAACATTCAAAAACTTGTTAACACACTCTTGATTGATTTAGGCGACTGTAAATGTGCTATTGAATTACACAAACAACTGGGAACCCAATTAACAAGAGATAACACTGAAAATATAACACCTATTGAACACACTTCCCCTGCATAGTAAAATGCAGCATCAGACTACTCATTTCACGACACACAAGAACCTAGTACTAGCAGCTATTATTTGAGACCAAGTCCACTCCACATGCTACAAACAACAAACCTGTTTTTAATTTCCATTCCCAGCACAAATACTAACATTCCTGAACAACAGTCCATCAACACCACTGACAATACAGTACAAATTCCACATTTGCCCATCATTCCAATGCCCACAGAAGTCATTTTACAACCCCCACAACACATCCCCACCTTTTCAGGGGAAAGTAAAGAAAGTATCGAGGAATTTTTAGACACATTCAATGCCGCAAGCGAAGTGAATGGGTGGACTGAGTTTGACAAATGCTGCCGCCTAAAGTTTTATCTGGTAGGAGTTGCAAAGAGAACCTACGAGAACTTATATTACGACGGAGCGGCTGATATCACTTGGCAACACACTGAAGACAAATGATTGCATACATTCCACAAACTTAAAACACAAGACCACTACAGACACCTCTTATACTCCACCCAACAGAAACACTGCAAATCTGCTCAGGCTCATATTGAAAACCTTACATTTTACAAAAATAAGTGTATACCGCAACTGTCCGAGTTCCTTCACATAATTTGGGTTTCTTTCTTGCCACCAATTGCAGAAAAACTCATACCATTAGACAACACGACTCTAGACAAGCTGCTACACAACATAAAAAAGATTGAGCATAGCATGTACACATACACGCAGAACATTGGAACAGAATACACCAAACCCACAACAAGCTCAACTCCACTAGGAAATTGCCATTTTGAAAGAACAGTTACAGGTGCTAAGAAACTCAAACAAATATATTGCACCACCCCCACATCCAGTAAAATACATTCCAACACATACATATCAATCCCCACCCACAGAAACACACGTTCAGCATACGTACTGCCACCCCACAGTAATTGACTGGCCACAGAACAGGCAACACTACAGACATCCATCACACCAAGCACCATATAAACACAGCGCACACTACCAGGCAGACCTCTTTAGGGAACAAACGAGAGATTACAGATATGTACACGGCAAAGGTTTCAGGGAAAGTGGTGCCCAGCAGATCTTATGCGGAAAGTACGCAATTTAATGCTAAGAGGAATAACTTTCAGCCATATTTTGTCCCAAATTCTATCACTCCTCCACGCCATGCAGTTGACATTAACACAGCGTAAGAACGCAAGTCTGAAATAATTTTTGCAAAACCCAGGGGGACCGCATTTCTCACCCAGGTTGAATTAAAGTTCCCGATCAGCGAAGTATAAGTCAACAAACAGCCCCGCTAGTGTGCGTATCGCGGTCACACAATGTGTCAACACTGGTAACAGCGTGCATGCAACCAATCCCCAGTGACACTCGCAAGCACAGTATTCCCTCCGCGCAAATCAGGTCACTGTTACCACACTTTCACAGCCCCGTGCGCGAGAATGTAGCATTGCCAGACCGGCAGCGAGCCCCCACCGGGCAGCACACGTTCAGTTCAAGGGCAGCGTAGTCTTGCCAGCGACACCTGCGCTCTATGCTTCTATGCAGACCATAAGTCACAATTGCAGCCTATTTCCACATCAAAACTATGATTTTCCACGGACGTCAGTGACCGCTTTCGTTGGTTCAAAAGAAATTCAGGCTGACACCACGTATTATTTTCATACTGCAACCCACACACAATACTGACGTAGCGTGTGCGGCATGTTTTCGTAACACGAGGGGCGAGGCCCGCAATAAACGAGTACTGAAAAACAAGCTGAGCGGGACCGGCAAACAATATCACACATTATTAGATACAGAATGTTCATGCAGCTGTGTAGCCAGCTTGGTTTTATCTAATTAGCCCCTTTATCCCCTCAAGGAACAAATCACACTAGTTGCAGCCACATCAATTTTATCTCCTTCTAAGTTTGAGACCAACATAAATATAAATATTCATGGTCACACCTAACCCCAAAAATTTTTTAGTAGTTGATAACCTCAAGTAAGATCTGATTCCAGGTGTCGACTTTATTAAGAGATATGACTTTATACCTGTATTAAAGTACAACATTTTCTTTATCAATGCCCATGATGAAAATAAAATCACTGAGATTCCGTTTGTTTCTAGCAATGCTGAAGTAACTGCTTACCCATCGCTGGAAAAGTTTTGTAACGCTATGGAGTCTTTTGAAAGTGAACCATCACAGGGCCCTTATATTAATGAAAACCTTTCCGCTCCCCAAAAACAAGTCATCAAAGGTATTATAGCAACCGTTTAGCTAATTCTATCATAGAGCTCACTGAGGCAAAAGGTTTTGAAATTAAATTAGACCTAACGAATGACAAGCCCATTGCTACCCGCCCTTATAGGATTAGCGCCAAGGTGAGTGATGAAATTTTACAGCAAATTAAGGATATGGTCCATGCGGGGATTATCCAAGAAGCGGATTTGCCCTATTCTGCCCCTAGTCTTGTCATTTCAAAGAAAAGCGGTGGCCTTAGATTTTGACACTTTTGGAAGTTAAATCAATACCTCACTAGCATCTAATATCCGTTACCGAGGACAAAGGACATTTTAAACACCATCCAAAATTCTCCTTATATAACAAGTCTTGACTTATTCTCTGGGTTTTATAGCATCCCTGTTAGGTCTCAGGATCGCTTTAAGTTGACTTTTATGATTGGTGGGGTAGGTTTATTTGAGTACAAAAGAATGCCAATGGGATTATCCACCTCCCCTCAATATTTCTAGGTTGTTCATCAATAAACTTCAACGCCCCCCGCGATAGACAGCGGCAATCGCCTACAGTGACGATATTTTCATACTAGGTAATACATTTGATGAACACATTGCTAACATTAATAAACTTTTTGAGAGATTACATATGTTTAATATCAAAGTTTATACTAAAAAGTGCACATTTGCCCAACTAACCGTTAAAGTTTTAGGTGTCATATCATTACCTAACAAGGTATATAGACTGATCCAGATAAAGTCTCCACAATCAAAAAGATGGCACCCCCAGGTAATCTCAAACAACTTCAAACTTTTCTTGGCATGACTTCATACCTGAGACGTTATATTTTGAATTATGCTTCTATTGCACAACCCCTAATTAAACTCACCAAGCATAATAGTCCCTTTAAATGGGAGGAGCAGCACCAAAACCATTTTTACAATTTAAAACGGGCCATTTTACACATCCCAGTATTGCAAAAGTTCAATGGCAGCCATGACATTATTCTAGCATGCGATGCCAGTAATGATGCTGTAGGTGGGGTGCTCCTACAGCTAGACCCACAATCAAAATAAAGATATATTGTTGCTTTTGCTTCTAAGAAATTCTCTTTACAGGAGGCACGCTGGAGCACCATGGAATGAGAACTTGCGGATATTAAATACCTATGCAATCACTTTCGTCAATATTTATATGATAGGAAGTTCACAATCGAGACTAATCATGCTAGCTTGCGATACTTGCGTTCCATGGTGGACCACAACATTCATATTCAAAAAATGGCAATTGCACTCAGTGAGTTTGACTTCGACGCAAATATCGCAAAGGGCAAATTGAACACACTCCCCAATGCATTAAGTTGTATATCCACTGTCCCACAAGTCAATACACAGACAGTCACCGTTCACAACACCCCATACTCAGTCAAACAGGACATGATGACATGCACCTCACTTTTTAAGGCTTGCAGAAGCTATTTTACAAAACCCAGACAAAGCCTCCGAGGTTAGTACCTCTGTAGCAAAATACATTAGACAACACTGGGAGGATGTTAAAAAAAAATTTTTATAACCGCAGACGACCCTAATGACAGAGATAGAATTGCCACGGCGGTTGCGAAAGAAGACTTTTTCCTAAGCATTTAATCATTAAAATTATAACCACCCTCTATCAAATGAATGTCAAAATAATTAGACAAAGGCATACCTCCACCCTCGCCACAACATGCATTGATCCAGTACTTAAATGTAAAATTCTCATTGTCATTGAGATAATACATTTTATTCCTGTCTATACACATGACCAAGAGTATATAAAGATTGATGAGTCTGTTTTATATTTATGCCACATTACTATTAATGCATCCCAATTTGCTGGCAAATATGACAAAGACCCCCATATCCACAAACTCAAGCTAGCCTTACTGTATCACGAACAGGCTAACACCAAATACCGTAGATTAAGCAGTCACTATAAGTCAACACCCCTCTCGGTCCCTCTAAATTAACTCTTGTTCCCCAGGTCTACGTTAACGAGATCATACAGGCTCACCACAAAACCATTTTCGAGGGGGGGGGGGGGGGGGGGATAATTTTGGTACCCTTAAAACTTTTAAACAGTCCTACTATTGGGACACTATGAATGCAGATGGGAAGAAATATGTCAAGTCCTGTCCTGAATGCCAAAAACTTAAGCTATAAATTCCAAGCAGATGGGCCAATTAACTCCTATACCGCCCCATTCCCTTTTGTAAACATGGGCTCTGGATGCAAAAGGATCCCTACCTACTACAACACGTGTGAACAAATATATCTTAGTCATGACCGAGTATGCCACTCGTTATGTTGTCGCCAAACCCTCACTCGTTATGTTGTCGCCAAACCCGTCCAGTCCATTGATGCCGCCACTTGACCGGAATTTATAAAACAAGTAGTAATACAATATGGTTGCCCAGAGCAAATTCTTACTGATAGGGGCACGAGTTTTCAAAACAATCTCATTAGCAACCTCTTAAAATCCCTAGGTGTGAAAAAATTAACTACCGCCACCTACAACCCCCGTTGTAATGGCCTTGTTGACAGTAATGATCATTTGATTGGTGAACAGTTTACGCTTGCACCAATGTGCTGACCAAATAAATTTGGATTTATATGTAGAATTTATTCAATTTAATTACAATACAAGTATTAACAGCTCTATTAAATTCACCCCCTTTTATTTGCTTCATGGGGTAGAAGCAGTCCTCTGAGCCCAAGTAGTCGCTAGCCAGTATTCTGAACAGGGTCATGACGTGTCAAAAACACCTTGCAGCCCGTGAAATGGGTAAACTTAACTTGCTCCAGGATCAGAGCCTTCAAAAAATGCAATTTGATAGATCTCGTAAGAAAAACACCTTACGTGTCAACGACTATGTCTGGGTCCGCAACCACGGTAGGCAAAACTTACGCATCGCTACCGCGGCACTTATCGCATCACAGATATTCTACGCGAATCGACCATTCGCATTCAGACGAACAAAACTGTGACCCCCAAATTTAATACGGTGTGTGCTAGACACACCAAGTTAGCATATACCCGTTAGTATACTACAGTAATGTCTGCCTAAATAACGTCTTTTATGTATAGTGTCTGATGCTTGTTTAAAAATGTGTTACGGTTTATATTGTTCCTTCCCTGCACTCTGGACTAAGCTGTGAGTGTCGTGTACATCGCTGCCAAGGAGCAGAAGTGTGCTGCAACTTGGCCGTGCTGACAGAGATTCGACACAGCATGTGCAACACACGATGAGCAGTGGTCACAGAGCAGCTTCCACGACGCATTCCTGCCTCTCTGTCGCTACCAAGCTACTGCTTCCTGACTGCCAGCCGTAGAAGAGGTACAGGGCGGCCACTACACTGCTCGCATTTCGCCGTCCATGCAGCAGCACTGCGATGCTTCTCACGCCACCCGCAGCGGTTGGCTACTCTGTACAGAGACTGAATCATTCTGCACAAGCGCCACACGTTGTCATAGCAATGGCCATGCCACACACAAATGATAAGGCGCTTTCCCCACCCACGCCACCATCGCGGCCTTGCTTGTGTTTTTTCTTGTTCTCACAGCTGGACTCTCCACACCAGTGACCTATCACACGCACGCTGGCATGTATTAAGTTACGACGGAGCCTGATGTTGTCTACGAGAACAGCATCCAGTTGCTGTATAAACTCTACCTCCAGTTCCCTTCCCCGCCCAAGGCAATCAACCAGTTTATTCAGATTGCGTGTGCAGATCGCAATTCCGCTATCTGCAGAAATGGCAAAATCACTGACAATTATTTACAGGTGATAGATAAAGGAGTCCTCAGAGATTACCATAATGACGTCAGCACCCACTTCCACGCCAAGCACGACATTCAGATCATAGGGGATGTTGGCAACTTCCTAACAAAGCATCTGCACGCTCTCCTCCAATATGACATAAGCCTGGACCAGAAAATCCAGTACTTTACAGCTTCACAATACACACGAGGTTTTAAACATCACGTTCCAGGTCGTCAATGACATCACTCATAAATTTGAAAATAAAATTAATTCTCTCTCCAAAGTCATTAATGGAATAACTAGTGTTTTCTGTTCACAATAAACTGCCATGAATAATGTTCACACCTTGGAAACACAATTCAACTTGCTAGTAACAAGTGTTTTACAACTCATCAATAACCTCATCATTGAAAATTCCATCGAAACGTTCATTCACTCATGTCAACTACATAAGCTGCCTCTCGGCACTGTCAATAATACTCTGTTCACACATGATTTGACAGCATTACAGGAACAACTTTTAAAACTTAACCTGACACTGAGCATTGGAATCAAGGACCTGCTTAAGTATTACTCCCTTGAATTTGCAGAATGTTATTTCTCAGACCAACAATCAAACAATCAACAATTAGTAATTAAGTTACAAGTGCCAGTCGTCAGTGTTCATGCCAAATGGCAGGTCTACCATATCAAAACAGCCCCCCTTTTATCAATTTCACAATCAGTCATGTACATTGCTACCACTCTCCCCCACCATTGCGATTGACCTCATGACAGACACTGTCAAGGCCATCTCCCCTTCCTCCCACCCCTCCCAGGATGTTGTATTCATCCCGCATGACTCCCTCACTTGCGAAAATGCAAAATGTATCAAATCTGCCATTTTGTTCTCTGGCATCACTTCATTGTTCGCCTCATGCAAATACCACTGCACGCATACGGCACCTTTTACTACTACTAATATTTTCCCCCACCAATATATGTTGACCAACCACCCTCCTAAATACCATGGTGCAGTGTATGAATAGATCTCTTGACACAATCATCCCCAGCCACCACTTAGGGGCTGTTGAACTGCATGTTCGGTATGGTTGCAAGGTCACCACACCCACTTCTGTCATCATTCACGCCACACATCTATGCAATGTGCGTGCTCCCATCATTCCCCTCCATCAAACCATCATCCCAATACATTGGCTCTCCAAGCTCTTTCCACCTCCCCCAACTGTCCCTCCCAGAGGGAATTCACTTTTATAACATATCGGCGGCACCGAACACTGATTGGCATGTAAACCATACTGTGTTCCCTATTCTACAAGATGTTGTTCCAGTCATTACGAGTGGTAAGTTTCTATAGCCGAAACTGTTTTCTATTGTAGATCCTGCTAACTTTGATTATTTTACCACAGCTGCCCTGATTTTCATACCCTGTGTTGTTACTGCCTTTTATGTCAAAATGGTGAAAATCTCTACTATGTTTGCATATCTCTTGCAGAGAGAGAGAGAGAGAGGGAGGGGGAGGGAGGGAGGGAGGGAGAGAGCGAGAGGGAGGGAGGGAGGGGAGGAGAGGAGAGGGGGAGGGAGAGAGAGGGGAGAGGGGGGGGGAGGAGAGGGGAGGGAGGGGGGAGGGAGGGAGGGAGAGGGGAGAGGGAGGGAGAGAGGAGGGAGAGAGGGGAGAGAGGGAGAGAGGAGAGAGGGAGATGGAGAGGGAGAGAGGGAGGGAGAGAGGGAGATGGAGAGGGAGAGAGGGAGGGAGAGAGGGAGATGGAGAGGGAGAGAGGGAGAGAGAGAGGAGAGAGGAGAGGAGAGAGGAGAGAGAGAGAGAGAGGAGAGAGAGAGAGAGAGAGAGAGAGAGAGAGAGAGAGAGAGAGAGAGAGAGAGGAGAGGGAGGGAGAGGAGGAGAGGAGAGAGAGGAGGGAGGGAGGAGAGAGGAGGGGAGAGAGGAGGAGAGAGAGAGGAGAGAGAGAGAGAGAGAGAGAAGAGAGAGAGACACAAACACACACACAATATTTAAGATATATTTTACCTTGACTTCCAGAATAACTACTCTTAATGAAAAGTTATTATCATTAATTTCACTCCTTGCAGAATGTAATTGCAGTACTATACATTATTACCTATTGTGTTTACATTCAAAGTAATTGTTACTAAGGCCTATAGATCTGAACTTATTATTCAATATGGTATAACTTGAGATATCATGCCTCATGGCATTTACAGTTACCATTAACTGCTATATTAATTGCGATTGCAAATACAAATGAGATATATATTTTATTTTTGTTTGATACGTAAGCGATTACTTACTGCCTTACGAGCAGTAACCTCTTTAGGTATAGAAATTTTCCTTTATTAATATCAAGAAATCTAATGGGTTCTTTCATAACAAACACACATAAGTTGTGAAATATTTTTTCTGGTATGTAAGTTAGCTATAAGAGGAGTACTCCACCTTTTTATTTCCCTACCTATATCTGGAGATAATTCATATGCTGTTTATTATTGTATGTGTGATGTTCAATAAAATACATTTTATAAAACCAACCATTAGCAATTAAGATGATTGTAACTATGTTGTATAGTATAAATTAATAATGCTGATACATCATCAAATTTTTATATACTATTGTTTTCTAGAATAATGGTTTTATATATATATAACACAATTATTATTGTTCATAATGTCTCAGGACACTTATGCTTTTCTTTTGCCAATGGGCTAATTTAAGTTCAAAATATTATAAGGTAGCATGCAGATCCCACGCACCCCATGATACTTGTGCCTCTCTCACTCAATCCACATACTGTAACTTCAGCATCCATTGTTCCTTTGACAGCCGGGATGGCGGTTATTTCGATGAGAAAGGGGGGTGGGGGGGTAAGTGTAGCGGCAACCAGGCCCAATTGTTTGGAAAACATGCTCCAGTTTGTCCGACTACTTAAGCACCCTCTCATGGTGGCACCCCCCACCCACTCTCCAGCTGGCACCAGGTCATGACAAAGTGCGTATGTGAACGAGATCTGAGGCTGAAGCAGAAGGCAACAGGCAACCACAGATCTAGAGGAGATCTAGGGCCTACCTGCAATAGTCATCGGGTGAGCATAATCTCGTAGTAGTAGGGAGTAATAGCTTGTAACGAGTCACCGTCCATTCCCCCTTAACTTATTAACTCCGGCAAGGTTAGGGACCAGCTGTGTGTTGTAATTATCTTCCAATATTGTTGTATGAGTAATTGTACAGTGTTGTTATCAGATAGAGATTGTTATAATAAATTATATTTCTATAAAATAATCTTCCTTATTAACTACTGTCTGAGATCCCCCGGAAGATTACACAACGTGCATACAAGTACATCTTAAGCAGGGCTTTCAAAAGTGCTCATTTTACCGTGAACAGCCTATAACAAGAGTCCGAGTAGGAAGAACAGGAAATAGATGATAGTGGGAAATAGGAGGAAGGACAAGTGTTACAGTAAACAATCAAAATGGTAAATAAACAACAGAAAGTTCTTTCACAAGGTGGTCAGTACCAAAACACTAGGCAGAAACATGACATCAGGATGAGTGATAACCCAATGCCAGAACACTACGTTACATCCCACACACTTTAACCCCTCAAAACGTAATGGACATACCGTTCACCACCCAGACCAAAATATTTAAAAGTTTCTATATTTAGTAATTTTGTTTAACATATTTCTGTTTGAACTGTTTTATGCAAAAGAATCAGCATAACATTGTCTTAATTTTTATCAGGGTTTTTGTATTGAGTGTAACAGTTTAAAGGACACCTTGGGAGATTGCTTTCCAGCCACTATAATGCCAGTTAAAAAGTAGCAGCAGTGTGGGAGTCCTTCCTCATACTATTGTGTGAACTGAATGATCTTGGTTTCTGGCCACTGTTACCAAGCGAGGTGGCGCAGTGGTAACTCACTGGACTCTCATTCAGGATACACGGGTTCAATTCCCAGTCCAGCTATCCTAATTTCCGTTTTCCGAAATCACTCCAGGCGAATGCTAGGATGGGTAACTAACAAAGGCTATGGCAGATTCCTTTACATTCCTTCCCCAATCCCTCTTCCCTGAGCAAATTGCACAGTCTCTAATGACCTCACTGTCAACGAGACATAAGCCCAACTACCAACCTACCTGGCCACTGTTTGATTATTTCGGAATCATATTGCATAGTTGTGTGCCCTCACCATTTGCGAACTCTATTTAGTTTTAGGGCTGGGCAATGATGCGCCAGACAGGTCGCATGTTTTAGGCATTCAGGACTGGCCAACACCAGCGTTTTAATCCATTTGCACCCCAGTCAGTGGAGATCACACATGACTCAATTCTAGTATTTTCAAGGACTACGCTTGTAGACTGGCAACACCATTATTATTTTTAACATAAGGGTAACTTGTGTTGTTTCTGGGACTCAGAACTTATGTTATTACATGGTGTCTACAGCCAATACTACTACTCTTCAATACCACTAATCTTCATACGGCATTCGACTTCGACTGGGTTACCTTAAGAGTATCTTACCGCTGCAGTTATGGGCGGAATATTCATTTTTCTCATACCCTCTTGTTAAATGTGTCCCGTGAATTGTGTACCCTTATCTGACAATACACAAAGCGGCTTTGTGACTTGTTCCACAAAACACTTGAACTTATTTAAAACTGTGCTTGTGCTTACTTGGACAACAGCATATCATTTTGTAAATTCGATAACTATGTCCATTAGTACAAATACATACATGACACCTGCTTTGGACTTCGGCAGAGAGCCAAACAAATCGACAAACTAAATCAAGTGAATCGTTGGGAATAAGCTCTACCATTAAGCTTCCCTGTGGATGCTTGCATTATAGATACAAACCACACAATCTGACAGTATTAATCACTACTTGCTGCATTCATTTCCAAAAGAATAGACGTCTTAGAGCCTTGTAAGTCTCTTCAATTCCCACATGACCAAACATCTAAAACCAAGTATAATTGTAGATTTTCCAGTACTACAACTTTCCACTAGGTCTTCAAATTTAGATTTAGACTGGCCTTGATGAAACAAAATTCTGTATCCCATCAAGCAAAACAAATTCCTTAACAGATGTCCTCTAGGTGCTCCTTGCAATTTATCAATCACAGTGCTGCAGAACTGATCATTGTGCTGATCTTATTTTAAATTTTGAAAATTTCTCTACCAGTTCACTGTAGCTACAGGCTGTTTCTTCACTGGTGCTACTCTGAGTATTCTTACAACTTTTTTTTCCAAACATTCAGGTGCGCCACCGGGCATGTGACTTAGATGGACAGCTGTCATATTTGTACAAGCAGCACCCATCTGGTTAATCTGCTGCTGAAAATTGTCATCTTCAGGCAAAGTAGAGCTTGGCGGTCAGTTTGCAAAATAATTAATTTTCTCTCCAAGTAACAAATTTCTAAAATGTTGGAGCGACCAAACCATGGTTAACATTACCTGCAACTGTATAATTTTTCTCTGACTTATTCAATGCATAACTTGCCATTACCAATGTATTTTCAATTCAGTCATTTAGTTGTGCTAGCTTGGCTCCCAGAGCATAGTCAGAAGCATCTACATACTACATAGCACCTTGTACTGGGTGGTGAATCATAGGTACGCTTAAGAACAAGCTCTTCACAGCTTCAAAGGCTTCTTGCCAGTCTACTGTCCACTCCCATTGCTATGCACTTGCCCACATTAATTATTTAAACTTCTGCTACCTTGTTTTTGTTAAAAACATAATTAATTAATATGAAAAGACGTGCTGGCAAACATGGCAAGTCATAACATTATGTTCACATAATAAAAAGGCATTTAAAGGATACAAATATTGTTCAGAGGTATTACAAAAAAGAACACGAGAATTCCACAAGTTGTTGGTCTTCATATACTTTAACACAAAACTTTAACGAGTGCGTTTGACATCTGAGTATTAATTCTCTTTACATTAAAAAAAAATCTCTAACTACAGATTTTCTTGATTCACAAATATTATAGATATAGTAAATAAAAAGTATAGATATATATTAAGGGATCTCTTATAAATATTTGTAAAAAATATAATTAATATTTATACAACATTTTTAAAGATTCATTTTCTAAAAACAAAAATTATATCTTTGTTTAGTTTAAATTCTGTCCATCTCGGTTTACCACCTTCAGTTGTCTGCAATAGCATTCAAAAGATCGATCATTTAGTATTTCACCAAAAAAAATTAAGTAGAAAAATAAAAAAAGGTTTTGTTTACTATGTGCCCTTTAAAATCTGTTACCTACTTCAGGTGTATTTACCCCTGAACTGAAATTAACTAAAGTTCTAGCATATTTATAAAGAACTAAATTAAAGGTCTTTCGGAAATACCAAAACAGGCTCACAATTCAAATACAGAGGCTTTGCTCTAAATCTTACGAGAATGCAAACCTTTAAATAGTACCACAAAACCAAAATCTGTCAAAACTGAAAAACAGTGTCCTGCAGAATTTTCCAAAATTCTACAACAGCACATCGTGGGACGTCTCAGCGCAATAGGTCGAACAATTGCAAACAAATTTCTACAACCTTATCCGAGTAGTTGCAGTAGAAACCCACTACTCCAAGAAAAGCATAAAGTTTTTTAACGTTTTGCGGGGTCTGGAAATGTGTTGTGACAAACAGCTTACATGGTACAGTACGTATTCCTGTAGGAGTTGGAGCACTCTCCGGGGCTTCTCTATCTAAGAACTGAACAGCCATTGCACTCTCTACTCCTTTCCTCCCTAACAAGGTCTCCACTTTACCTACTCCTTTGGGAAGAAGCGGAGGGGGAAAGGGGATGAGATATAGCCAAGTTTAGGTAGTAATTCAGGCTGAATTATATCTGGTGGGTTTGAGTGCTGACACCCTCCTCTATTAAGAGTTACGTGAACTTCCTCCAGAAGTGTCGTCGGGCTCAAAATAGGTATTGTCAGGCAGGGTCGCCCATGTTGGGAGATCTAGCGGAACACTTTCGGAGGAGGGGAATGAAACCCCAAGGCGAGTTTGAAAACAGACCACCCTCCCAGGGAGTTGGTCCTGCTCACCAAAGGCTGCCAAAATCTGTGACGTCAGCTGTCACAAAATTAAAATGGGTGATAATGGATTTGCTAGAACCAATGAAATGAGTATAAATTAATTTTCCGGCAGTCCTTACTCGGTTTCTCGGGTGCTTCCCGGTTATTTATAACGGGCGGGCCTAGTTGGCTTCCTGGTGGGGACAAAGTCCGGGACAATATTTTTTTACAAACTTACGTGACCGGGCTGTTTTTGGTGGGACTTTAACCACTATCAGTTTCCCGGCAGCAGTACGTATTTTGCATGTATGGGTTGGTTCACTTGGGATGGCACATGGTCGTGGTGTGGGGTTAGGCTCGGGATCTGTTTCTTGTTTCTCTAGGTGGCTCAAATATTCTAGGTCGGGCCAAGGCCAACAAATACCCAATAAGTGGTCTATATACGAGCTGCATAAGGGGATGGTTCCTCGTGTGGTTCACTACAGGGTTAAAATAGGTTGAGGGCCTTGTAATTCATTGGATGCACAGGAAGTTTCTGTAGTAGCAGATGGGATTAACTTTCTTTGTAATGCCAGTTGCATTCTCCACTCTTTTGTTGCATTAGAAACACTAATATTTAAGAAAACCAATATAAAGTGCAATTGGCTCACAGTTACCAATCTTAAACAAAATGGCACACTCTTAGTCTATCCAGTGTTGCTCAAGCCCTCCTGGATTCAGTCTTCTTCAGACGATCCGAGGTAATGAGCGGTTAGGAATCCGGATAGTCAAGAGCGGATCTCTTGGGAGGCACTGGTGTTCCGGACAATACCCAGGTGCTCCCAAGTCTTATTCAGACTATAGCCTTCTTCAGGCGCCAGGAGTTCCAAGTACATTTGGCACACCCACGTCTATCCAGGAGCGGTCACTTTACTTTAAAGAGCCATTATAATAACAGACAATATTTTTACTTTTACTCTGAATATCATAAATATCATCTTTAATTAAATAAATGCATTAAGCATTTGTAAAATGTCTCAATTTACAAAAGTTAAATACAACCAAATCAATTTTTAAATTATAAATATTACAACATTAATATTATTTTTAGTAAATAAATATATTTAACAGTGCTTTTATCTTCATGTAACCTATATTCAACGAAGACTTTTATTCTTCTCTTTTCACTTTATAAACACTTAAGATGTGTTTTTGTGTGCCACACAGAGTTTAAATACCGAATATTTGAACGTTTATGCAATTCTTATAAAAAAAATCTGCCTTTCAATAAAAATTTGGCATTTTAAAATTAAGTACTCGTATTTACTTGATAAGATCATCCTCCTGAACTGCCAAAATGAACCGCTCAAGACGAGGTTCAAATTGATCTTATTTCGGCGTGACGAAAGCAATGTGCTGAACCAAGATTAAGCCAGTATTTTATCCTAGATCATTGCTGAACCTCAACAGTTGTCTGGAAACTACAGGAAAAGTAAACATTTACTTTAAGCCAGTTTTGTATGGAGCATTTTAAATCGTCACCACATACTGAAAGCTATTTTTTTTTAAAACGTATATGTCAATTTTAGTGTTGTTAAATTTCTTGTAAAATGTTGACTCACAAGAGGTTCGTTTACCAAATTAAGATTCCGCTCTTACAATGACAGTTGTCTCTCCCTCATTTACGCTATGATGGTGGCAGTTCTTGGACTACAGAATGAATATTCAGAAACATTTTTTTTTCCCCACAGAAAATGGAGAAAAGTTTTCTTCTTTTCCCACCCCATTGTCTCTCACAAACACATCTCTTGTGCACATGCACATACAATACCCTACAGTGGTAACAATAGCAGAAAACAAAGAATTATTAACTTGACTTGTCCCCCCCTCCCTCCCAAAGCCATCAAAACTAAATACAAATGTACGTCGATTAACAATGTTATTACAATAAATTTTAGCCAGCTCAGAAAAGATTATATACATTTTATAAACTTAGCACTTCACAGAGCGATGTAATGTAACACAAGATCCACAACTTTACAATCACAGACAGTTAGTTACTGTGCAGATTAAAAACTCTGCAACCTAAGAATTATTTTACTATCATAATATATCAGTACATTGTATGGTACATTAGGTACTGCTAAATGGACTAAGAAAAAGAGGCAATCAGACAATCTTAGGATCTCCAGGCTCTTGAAAAGAAGCATATTTAAATCTATCAGCATGGCAACCTAAGTGATATAAAAATAAAAGTGACTTGTAATTGTATGTTAAAGAAAGCACTACCTTTTTCTCCTCGTCCTTGAAAACGGAGCTGTCAAGGTTTGTGACGATAAGAGATGTGGGGAGATCCTCATCATGAATGAGCTCGTCGAGCGTGCGAGGGGAGCCATCGCAATCTCTGTGTGGAGCCTCACGCTGGAGTTCTAGCTCTATGTAGTTGGGATGGACGTTCGGGAGACCATCCACCTCGTTGATGATTATGTCGTTATCGTTCGACATCGCCTCGTCCGAGTCCACCGCCATGCGACCCTCCTGATCTTCCATGACAGACAACACTTGTAACGTCCACTGAAAAGACAAAATGAATCAATTGTTAAAAGTACACTACTACTGCACTTCATACGAAATCCGCAATTTACAAACATCCCAACTGTCAAATTACAATTAACAATACAAAAATGTTCTAGGCTTCCAAATAACCAAACCTGACTTTAAAATTAACAGGAGAATTGGCAAACAACCAGCACATCATCAATTTGAACAGGAATAAAGTGTGTAGTACATTCTTAAAACTTAAAAAAAGTAAACAAGCACGTTTTTTCAAGACAATTACAACAGACTTATGTAAATAAAAACATACATATGTGTTCAGTTTACTCAAAAACAACTTTCACTACCACACAGACATTACTAAAGGCACTTTACATAGATAAAAGCTTTCCATTGTGATTCAACCGGCGAAACATCACTCTAAAGATTAAAAAACAAAATCTGTCAAAGCACATATTTTATGGAATGCATGAACAATCAATGCCAAATTTACACTATGTACCTTACGTAAAAAGAGCCAGGGTCAATGGATCATAACCCGCTGTCTATAAACTCGTAAGATTGCCAAAAATAAATCGGGAATCGAAATCACCCATTTCACAACACCTCTGCCCTTTAATATTTTCCACTTCCTAATTCTCCCGTAGGGAATAGGGAGGTAGTCACCGTCACCGGCCAAGGCGATATCGATATTTAAAAAAATCATTTTGCTTTACATGTCATGAATCTTATATCGATATGCCTCAATCGTTTACAAAATCGATACTACCATTATCACAAAAAAAAAAACACGTCGCAATAATGGCTATTCAAGGGTTAACGCAGTGGATAAATAATATTATCTTGTTAAGGCTTAAAATCCGATTTACGAGCTCGTATTACTGTTAGCCAGAAAATTTATTCTCTTACAGTAAAATATTTTCTTAAAAAAAAATTTTTTTTTTAAATATCGCCGTCTCAATAGTAACATCAAGATTTGATTTGTGTGAAAAAGTGCTGGTTCGAATCGTGTCTGAGTCCGAAAGTTTTAGCTATTTTAGCATTACAAAACAAATTTATCATTATATAGATAGTATAGATAAATGAAAACAACCCATTATATCAGTGCGTAAGGGCGTGCTAAGAAAAAATAACGAATCAATTTGGAATAATTATCATTATATTAATTATATTGTCCTCCATACTGCAGTACTAAAAAACATAATGGAGAGTCAGAAGTATATATAATATAAAAAAAAAAAATTTTCAATTACGAAAATATTATGTAGGATACAATTATTTTGTTCACATGTACTTAACATCAAAAAAATCGTCATAATAAATGACGCACGACCGATGCCGGTAAATATTATAACAGGTATTTTTCTGGAGAAATGATGGTGAAAGGATAGGAATAAATATACCAAGGGTGCCAGAAGCCATCAGGCGACGTCAAAGATGATGCTGCTCCTCTTAACCTTATGATTGTGGGCCTTCGACCTGGGACCAAACTCCTCGCTGTGGCTGCTGAATTGTCGTCATCCGCCTGTAGATTATGGCTCCAGATGAGGATTGTTTCCTAAACGATAGCCCATCGGTCGGCTATACTACTCTTGCTGTTAGCGGGAACACCTCCTTATCATAACACTCGCATGCGTAAGCATTCAGGGCCTCCCACACGCCCATACAGTTGGAACAAAACTGATTGCACTGAAAATGAGAACTTCATTGCTTATTGAGTGGGGTTATTAGCGCCAGTCCTCTTAAATGCCTATGCAGTCGTGAATAAACAACTGACTTGAAAACAAGTTATTTATTACATTAAAATACACCCCTTCTCTGAGGTAACTATACACTAATCATACTCAGCTATTGTTACAGGCCATGTGACGAAGCAGAAAAATGTCACATGACAATCAAACAATTACGTGCACATTAAGCTCCCTGGGGTGATGCAAATCTAATGGGGAGTGCAGATAGATGACTGGGCGATAAGATAAAAGAATGTTCCAGTGGATGAAGAAGTCTATCATAATTACAAGTCCAGTTGCCAGAAAGTTAATGGTTGCCTAACACATGCACTTCATCTCCGTGACTTGCTGCTAGCTGAATGACTCCCCCACCCAACTCGCCGAGTTTGCAACGAGGAAGATAAGGCAAATAAAAAACTTTCATCCACACATGAGCAGAGCAGAGGGAGCAGACAGAGAAGCAAATGGCAGCGCACAAGGTAGTAGGAGCAGGTGCGTTCCAGACATTAACATCCTCCAACCCAGGATGGCAGCAAGGACATCATCAATCACAGGCATGATAGGAGACCAATGTGAGCCGCAATTTGTGTGCCAATATTGCAAGGGAAAAGGCAGAATGAATTGGCACAGTCAGTGGCCAAAACGAAACCAACCGTAGAACAACAACAAACCACCAGCGGGAAACAAACCGTTCCAGGTAGGCAAGCCAGGCGCTCACTACCCCAGGACAAAGGGCCCCTGCGTTACAAAGCCTCCTCAACAAGCAGGGCAGGCGGGAATCGGAAGTCAGAAACCAAGCATACAGCAGACTAGTAAGGCACAAAATCGAATGATTAGAATTGCAGTACATTTAAATCAGCAACCATGCCATGCATGAATAGTTACGGCAGCAATTCGAAATTTAGTGTGTGTCAGATTCGTGGACACGAGCGAGATTACACCAAGTACACAGGTACTACACCTCGCAATAAACCAGAATGTGGATAAATCAATGGGGGAGAAACTAATTACCATCCGAATTAGAGATGTGGACACCATCACCACAGCCCTCGTGTCTGTGGACCTACGGGAGGATGCCATCTTGGGAATCTCCTGACTCAGTGAATAAAAGGCTATTGTTAAGCCCTCTGCACATAGGATTCATTTCTGCCTGAACGAAAGGCGAATGGTGTACAAAAACGAATCCCAACCCACTGGTAATGAGCCCAGATTACAACTAGACAAACTCGATCATACAGTCTCTCCAGGATACAGGGAGATGGTGCAATGCATACTGGATGAACAACGCAAAGTATATGCGGCAGGAGACCCACTCCGTCGAACAACCGTAGCCAAGCATTGTATTCCACCAGAACATGAACGGCCGATCTACTCTGGACTCAGAAGATACCAGCCGAATCAATGCATCGTCATCAAAGAGCATATTGAAGAAATTCTATCTGAGGGTGTGATTGAACCCACTAGCAGCCATTACAACAGCACAATCACCTTGGCACCCAAGAAGGTAGGATATAGTGCTTCTGTGTGGATTTTAGAGCAATCAACCAAATTACACTGAGCGCTCCGCCCCCTGCATAAGTGTCAAGGATGCATTGCATACCTTGGGCAAGGCTAAGGTCATGGCATCATTGGACCTGTGCAGCGGGAACTGGCAGCTGCAAATAAAACCTGCAGACCATCACAAAACGTCATTCACAGTCCCAGATGGGAGAATGTTCCACTTTTACACAATGCCCTTCTGCTTGAAGTGCGCACCGGCAACTTTTCAAACGTTGATGGTACAGGTGCTCGATGCTTACACTGGAGATTTTGCCCTCGCGTACCAGGATGACGTGGTAATCTGGTTCAAAAACTGGGATGATCATATCCAACACCTGTCACTAGTTTTGGAGAGACTAACCATCAATAAGTTGTCATGTGGTAACTGCAAGTGTCACATTGGCCACCCATGCATACAGTTTCTTGGGCACATAGCCGATGATCATGGAAGCTAGATAACAGAAGAACATTTGGCACTCATTAACGACTATGAGACGCCGTGCATGATGAAACAACTAAGGAAATTCTTTGGGTTATTGAACTGGATGTGGGAAAACATACAGGATTTTGCAACCATAACCACACCACTCACTGACATGTTGTCACCCAACATAAAGCATATGTGAACAACGATACATGAAGCAAGTTTTCAAGAGATCAAAAGCAAGTTCAGGGAGTGCAAGACATTGGCTTGACACGACCCAAGTCGCCATTTATATCTTCAGACAGACATAAATGAGAAGGGCTTGGGAGCAGTTCTCTATCAGATTGGGGATAACCAAGAGAAGCGCATCATTGAATACAGTAGTGCGAAGTTCGGGGCAACTGAGGGTAGGTACGACATGAATGAGTGAGTGTGTAGTGTGGGCCATGAAACGATACAGGGCATACCTAGAGTACTAATGGTTCACACTACGAACCAACAACCGGTGCTTATTCTGGCTTCACACCATGAAAGAGGACAGGAGTAAATTAGAACAATGGGTACTCCTCTAAAGGTACGATTTCGAGGTGGAGCACATACCGGGAGCTGAAAGTCAGTTAGCAGGAGATCTCTCACACCCGTCAGGCGAAACGGTGTGGTGGACCAAGAGGAGTGGGATAACCTACTCCTCTTACCGCAGCCAACCACCCAACAAATGGCGAGGGCCGCGTGAGCTTTGCCATAATCGAGGCTCCCGAGGAAACCGAACTCGAGATCGACAAATTGAAAGACAGAGTTTAACAGCACAACTGCAGTGTGCAGACACCCAAAGTCGTATCACTTCCATCATGCAGGGTGAACAAAGGTGTTGGTAAATAAACGGCATGCGCATCGAAAAAACACGACCACATCGCCATGAAGCAACCTTGAAGCTGTATGTGCCCAAAAGTGCATGAGCACAAGTGCTACATCATGCACATAACTTATGATTTCCAGGACACCATGGTGCAGCACAAACCACAAGAAATGTGTAGAACCATTTCCACTGGCCCGGCATTACCAGATACGTCCGGCAAAACGAAGGGGTTGAACCAAGTGTAACCTCTGTAAGAGTAGGAGAGCAGATGGAGTAACACAACAACAAACACAGAAGCCACAGGAGCCATTCTAGTCCATCTTGCTGGACCTCATGGGGCCATATCCACGCACCCTTAATGACAAGAGGTTCATTCTTATGGTCAGTGACTCGTTCTCAAGGTGTATGGAAGCATACCCAGTTTCCAGTGCCCGGGCACGCAACATAGTCCGTGTACTGGATACCGATATCTACCCCCGATGGGGCTACCAACAATGGTACCAAATTTACGGGAAAGTATTGGAGAGAATTGTATACCAGCATGATACAATGGCCATGTACCACCCACGGGCCAACCCAACAGAGAGGAGGAATCAAGATTTCACGACGTAGTTGCATCTGCAGGTAGGAACAAACCACGCAAGTTGGGCTGAACATCTGCCCGCGGCCTTGTTCAGAATCAGACGGAGGGTGACCCTAGCTACAGGTCAATCACCAGCCACCATCCTGCAGGGAAGGGAGCTGCCCCTTCCTGGAGAATTCTGAATTCGACAGGCAAACAGCGATGCAGACAGCAGTAGGCAGGCGACAGCGCCGGGAGCAAGACCTGTAAAATGCACGCATTCACTATGAGAGGTTTCATAGGATAATGGGTACCAGCAACAACCTGCCCACCATAAGAGATTAAGGCCTGGACAACATGTTTATGTAAACGAGCACAAGCTGAGCAGCACAAAGTGCAAACGTTTGCGCAGGGTTTTCCCCAAAGTGGAGTGGACCACATGTTGTAAAAGCGCTGTGATATACAACTTACATCATCAAGGTCAACAGCAGGCGCAAGGAGATCGTACACCGCGACTACCTTCGTCTAGCCATGCAGGGATCCAGCACAGAAACTCCTGATGAGCAAGAGGAAAGGCCCAATGGACAAGAGCAGGTAGCAGAAAAGCCCAATGGCGAAGCAGAGGCAAGCTCATGCACAAATATGGAAGTGCTCTTCGGAACATTTTTCCCACTGCCACACCCAGTAATTATATGCCCATAAGGTTGGCAGGGGAATAAGAGGAGCAAGAGGAAGCAGTTACACCATTTCGAACACATAACATCAACATTGCAGGCGCTGCAAACCAAAGTAAGGCAGACCGGAGTGTCACGACTGTCCTCGGAAGACGTCGCACAAAACCAGTTAGTGGGGGCAACTGCGGTCCCAATCAGCCCACAGGGAAGCTGCCCACCAGACTTTGCCACGACGCCAGCGAAGACTACAGTACTGGCTGACCTCGCAATGGAGGACTGCATCAAGAGTGCAGAGGAAGGTTCAACAGAAGGAGCATCAAGTCCCGCAAGGGACAGCATTCCTTTCTCCTCGCCAGAAGAAGGAGCATCGTGGAGTCCGAAGAGTAGCGGCAGCATCAGCAGCGAGGACAAGTCGACGGAAAAGCGGATCTCAACCCCTCCCCACCTTTCCAAGTGGCAGCATCAACATCGGCTGGCGTACACCACTTGTGATGGTAACAACCCCATTCGGCAAGAATGGGCAGTGGTACTTCACCATCGGCAGGGTCATCGTCCTCGAGCTTCGTCAGGCAGCGCAGCATGCATCATCGAGAGCCTTAAAACCTGAGGCCCCCCAACCAGCTGCAATCGCGGACATCCTGTCGCGCCTAGCGGCGTAGCAGTACCTTAGGGGTCTACGAGGACCAATCGGTCACCAGAGAGTGGGGCGTTTGACGTTTTTCTGATGTCTATGCATCCCTTGTGACCATTTGTTCCAACACAGAAGCATCAACCACACAACAAAACTCGACCAATCGAAATTAGGTCGCGGTCTCGATAATTGCAGGTCGACAAGAACGGCATTACACTTTTCTTGCTGCCTTGTAACTCGTGGCCACAGGTCATAATACTTAACATTCACAACAAGAGGTAACTCTCGTGATGAATGAATGTGACCTAAACAAGTGTGTCCCGTGAAGCCATGGCTGTTAGACGCAACAGCCATTGGAGGGAACCCTGGGGTAAGCAGTGCCGCATATTCCCACGACTTTCCGATGTGCGCGATGTTGACGAGCCCTGTGGACGAATCCGGAGTGCGAAGTGGTTTCAAAAGACGGGTAATCAAATTCCCGCAGGAAGTGTGAAGTGGCGAGAAGTTCTCTAGCAGTATTAATTAATAGGAGCATTTTAAAGCATAATTCATGGTAAGTACACCATAACTCACTAAGGAAACTGCTCGCTCCAGCATAGAGAGCCGATAACATTCCATAGAAAACAGAATGTAGCTCCACCCTTAGTTACAAAATCCATGTGTCGTCACATCCATACACGTTCCTGACATTAATTACATAATGACACACGCCGATTCTAAAATGTTAATTATAAGATTGTACATGTAATTATCTATCGAGAATCAGCCACCCGAGGCATCATTTCATTTAATATCACCCTTAAAGTGCAGTGACATTATCATGACGTCATATTCTTAGCCATATCTGGGGGTCCGGCGTTCATGAGTATATCACCAATGTGTTTTAGTTTAGCAATCTTAGTTATGTACAACATCAATTTCACTTATCATGTTATTCATTACGTTCAGTTTTTTTTTTTTTTTTTTCATTTTTTTCATTTTGGCACCGGATTCGCTGGACGTGCAGCGAAACCGACGCCATGTTGTAAGTCAGACTTCAGCACTCCAGACAACCAGCAGGACAGGCGGTACCCCCTTCGGCAATTCAATATAGGCTGCATTTTTCTTCAAATCCATAGTTAACGTAATTCAAGAACCTTTTAGTACTTTTATTTTGCTGAGGAGAGGTCTCCCTGCACCCTGAAGTAACATACCAGGACTTCACGCATGGAAGTTCATGCTATTCTCTCTTAGAGAAATGTTTAGACAGTGTTACCAGATGAATTTTGGAATTTTCAGTAGAATTTTCGAAAATTCATTAGATTTTTAAGAGAACGCAAAATAACACTTAATCAGCAAATAAATTAAACAAACAGCAAATTATCCTTACAATGTATTCACAATAATGAGGATCTACGTCATTTCTTTTATACTAAGAAAAAAATAGCATGGATTTATAAATTGCAAGGGATTTAATAACAAAATTGCAAAAGAGTTAGTTTGGTAAAAAAAAAAAAAAAGAACACTCAACTGTTAAGGAAAATTACAAGTTTGTTTATCTCATATTTTCAATAAAATAATATTCTATTAGTTTCTTGACAGTTAAACCATATGCAAAACAGAAAATAATATACCTGACCTCACTAAAACTAACAATTATTATATAATTTGAAAGTTTTTTACATTTAAAACAATTATTATTTCTTAACTGTTTCAAAATAAATTAAATACATTATGTAAAATGAAAATTTAAAAGTATTATACTTTGCTTCAAAAGTACACTGAAGCTGTAAGTACAAATTCCAATGTTGGCTGTATTTAACATATCCATTACACCCATTAGCTGGTGATTTCAGTCTGCATCGTACATTGATGCTGTCATTTTATTTACTAATTCACTGGTAATTGGAAAGTCAAAGCACTTGAAATGTTTAAGCATTCTTTTTGTATGGAAGAGTCCAACGAGTGTGTCTGTTGGAAGCCTATGCCGCTGCTTTGATTGTATCATGTTGACAGCTGAAAAAATTATTTCAACACTTGCACTGGAATGTGGCAAACATAACAAAGCCTCTCCACTCCATTTCCAGTGATTGTAGCCTATCTTGTGTAACAATAGCTGGAAATTTGCTGGCAAGATTAGCAATTGATGGAACTTTCTTTTTTAAAACACATTTTGGATGAAGAACTTCCAGTTATTTTAACATGGTGTTATCAAATTCAAAACATTTGTATATCTGACTTGCTGACTCAATAAAAATATCTAAACAACGAATTCGGAAGCCATGAAGTTGCTTCTTTTGTTAACTTGTCGATGCCTTTCACCAATAGTGCATTTACTTTCGCATCTAGATACATATTTTCAAGTGCAAGTATTATGGATTTCTAAATTGCACATTTTCAATTGCAGTTGAGTTCAGTTGGTGTTCCAAAATGAAACAGTTTAGAGAGTACGGACTGTCGATGACATAACTGTATGCAACAAATATATCTGCAGCTTTTCTGATTGCATTTGTCTGTTTACTTTATTAAAAATTTCAAGTACAAACTCAAGAAAAGAAAGATACAATTTCTGAACTAGATCATTTAACATGTTCAAAATAGTTTATGCAACTTGCAAACAATCAGTAAATACAGCATATGTGAAAAAGAGTTTAAGTGCGCCATACTGCTCCAAAAGTAGCTATACTACTGCCTGCAATGACAACCACCATGTCTGAGATGCATACAATATCTCATGAGGTTTCACATTAACCAATTCTGGAATTCAGTTAAGCTGCCAATGCATTTTGGACTACATTGCAAGTAAGTGTACACATCTCTTGCCAGGTCCTCTACTGCCCTTGGTAGTTTCGTGCACGCATAGTTTGCACACAATTGAAATGAGTGACATACACATTTAATGATAAATAAGTTCGGAATATCTTGAGTTAGTTTGGTAGAAAGTGAATTGTGTTTACCAGTCATCACGTTTGCTCCATGACGTGCAAACCCTATCATATTGTCCTTGCACGGAATATCGGCTTCCGTTAATGTTTTGGTCATATGCATGTACAACCTGTAAGCAGAGACATATTGTACAGATATAAGTCATAAGAAAGCATGGCTTACAGTGCAGTGTTTTACAATCCTCGCAACTAAACAAACATGTTGGTGCAACCCTTATCAGTACTTTCATGTACTATGATGGAGAATTTATTTTCTTGCATAAATGTGTTTAATTCAGCACTACTGGTTTTTCCTGTTACATTGTAATGACAGCTGTTGCCTTTGTTCTTTTGCAAGCCAGATTTTGAACTACAATTGAGTCAGGGCTAACAGATGCTAATAACTGAGGAAAGTTTTCCATGACATTGAAGGGGAAATTGTGTTCTGCTAGGAAAGCTGATGCACAACATCGTTAAACACGATATATGATCGTTTAAGTACAACAGAGACTCAGCATTATGCGGGTGCCAACGCTAAAGACTCTACGTCTCGCGAGATGTAGAGTTATTTTTTGTTACCATTAGTCAATGAGTACACCGTGACCGACAACCCTGCGGCGACCAGAACCATGCCCGCAATTACAAGCGGCGACTTGAAAATTTCCGCTGTTGAGACTAATTCCTTGAACGAAAACACAATGGGGTTGAAGATAATGGGCTCAATGTTATGCTTGGTGCCAGTAGCATCGTTGTGTGAGAAACGAATCGTGCACGTATTGACGAACGCGTCGTCGTCGGCAAAGACGAAATTTGGCTTGGCCGTTGGTGCGAACTCCAGACCATCGATATCAGTTGGAAGCTGTATGCATATAGATTCGTACTGCAAACCGGTGGTGTTTACGCAGACATCGTTTTCGCTAAGCGTAACTTCCAGGTCCCCCACCTCAACATCCGTTTTCAAAGCCGCCAGCCGTCAATGTACAGTGTAATGTTATCGTCAAACACTTTGCACACATCAGCGTCGCCATAGCTATTGGTATCGTCCTTGGGATTGTATGAACTGCTCGATATCTTCACCAACGACTGATCGTATGTGTCGAGTGCCTGCTTGAGCATGAACAGGTTCGTGCTCGTGGTATACCCTATGAACCAACACACCACACCCGCTATTATCATGCCAGGCCCGATCAGCAATACTATAGTCTTTGTTCCGGTGACGCCCACAGTACCCACCATCAACACCACACCCAAAATTATCCACTTGATGTCAAGACCTTCGGCGGTCGCCGACGACAGTTGCTTGTTCTTGAGATCAGTCTCGTTGACGAGCTGTGTCATCTCGCTGGTACTGCTCATGCATTTGGCAATGTTCGAAGCCGATTGCGCAAAGGCAAAGTCGTGAAGTATAACGTTTTGATCGACTTTCGATATGCGTATGGCTATCATCTGATCGCTGGTCGAACTACAGTTTGAGATCGACTTTTGTGCAATGTTGATGCAGTTCTCCACAATATGGGCCAACTTGTTTGAGCTGACACAGACCTGACCCAAATTCAGCCCACTTATCGTGCTTTTCGAAATCTGCTCAATCTCGTATTTGAGCTTGCTGCTGTACGGCGTTATGGGATTGACGTTATCGAGAGATAGTAGCACTTGCATTTCGGGGTACTCTTGTCCCAACACATTGATGTGTTGATGTACTACACGCTTTTAACATCTGATGACATAGTATTGGTTTCCACTGATACTGATAAGCACAAACTGGTGATGCTTACCGATATCGCCAGTAGGCGGCAGCGCATGCTTGTTGATTATTGCATTTCCAGCATCCAATAGCAGTTTATACTTTTGCTAGATCTTGTACTCACCGTGCTTGCGAATGGACGGTAGCACGTCTTCAAAACCCACTGCTTAAACTCTGTAGTAACAGGTAGTCTAGACGAGCATATCAACTCACACAACCTGGGCTATGAAATAAAAACAGTTTGCGGTTGTGCATTATTAAGGTAGGTGACTCGAGTCACCCACCTTATCTGCGACAATGGCTTCTTTTACTTCTTTGCTATATTCACTCGCATCGCCTTTTTTCAGATCGGCATACCCAAGTATTCCCGCAATGTCTTTAGCCTTGAACCCCGGATTGCCTTCTTCATCAATGATCACATACAACTCTCTACGGTCGTAGACGAGCTTGCTGTTTACAATGTCGATGAGCGATTGCATTTTGTTAGACTCGCACAGGCTTACACGTGATACTCGAACAATTTTGATACGTGGTGTGCTTCGCTTGTGCTATTTCGAGACGAGATGTCATCTCGAAACACTACTCGATAGGTCGTTGCAAACTGTCTGTTGCGAACGATTTTATGCGTATGATATCAGAGATGAGGTCGTCGCAACACATTGTCGTACTGAATCAGTTACCTATCGACGTGATGGGTAGTTGCATTTCGGCGTACTCTTGCCTAAGCGCATCGAGCTTTACACTCACCAGACGCTTTTGACATCTTATGGCATAGTATTGGTTTCCATCGATATTGATAAGCACAAACTGGTGATGCTTACCAATATTGCCAGTGCTTGTCAATGATACTACTTTGTGCAGCGAGGATTGTTTTTGCAGCATCCAGTAGTGGTTTGTACTTTTGGTCAATCTTATACTCACTGTGCTTGCGAATGGATGGTAGCACATCTTCGTACACCCAATCCTGGAATTTTTCAGCGGCTGCCATCTTTGATTCCATGATCAACGCGCCCATACACACCAACTTTTTCGAGAATCAAAGCACTGACTATGTAAAAGTTTATAACGGCGATTGGACGTCTGTGTGGAACTAATTTCAAAATGGTTAACGTGTAATGATGTTGATGCTTTGGGTGATGGCCTATTCCATACACATCGCCAATTATCTCCACAACACAGCTCTCGTACGTAACGTATTGTGCGGCCCACCGTTTTTGCAATCATTCAGTTTGGACGAATTAAAGTCTGGCTCCAGGCGGACGAATCTTTTTCGCTGTCGCATGGCGCGATAACACGATGTTCGTACAGTACATTTTGTAGCACATTGCCGTAACCAGAGCGATAATTGTGTTTTATGATTGGATAACCATTAAAACTTTATAGAGATATGAACACAAATAAAAATCAACTGATGTCTAATACGACGATCATTTACTCTGTAATAAAACGAAATAGAATGCCTTTGTTTATCACCCCAATCCACCATTCCATCATATGCAAAATTTATACCTCCCCGATTAACATCATCTAAAACTTTTTCGCTGAAAATCAGAAGATATCTGTCTAGCAAGGTTACTTTAAAATTCCCAGAAGTAATTACCACTTTGTGCCCATACCGTGTATCATTTATTTCAGCATGGTCTATTCGATAGGTCTGCCCAATTCTAAGTTCGGAAAGTTTCTTAAATTGTTGGGTTCTGTTCAATATACTTAGCAACTGGTCCATCTTTTTAATATGGACAATATTTTATTTTTTATGTATCAAATTTCTTGAGCCGCTCTTTGCAATTTTTTGTAGTCACTTTTTGCGGATGCATCCAATCACAACTTGTTGCAGTCACCGTTTACAACTGCTCCCAAACACAACTTTTTGCAATCACTTTTTGCGGATGCACTCTAACGCAACTTTTTGCAGTCACCTTTTTGCAGATGCAATCAAATGCAACTTTTGTAGTCATTTTTTGCAGATGCACTCTAATGCAACTTTTTGCAGTCACTTCTTGCGGTTGTGCTCGAATGGCCAGTTGATGTTTTCTGATGGCTTGTGCATTTAATTTGCCGTTGGTTTTCTGATAACTGGGGGCTGCTCCCAAATGCAACTTTTTGCAGTCACTTTTTGCGGTTGCACTCTAACGCAACTTTTGCAGTCACTTTTTTTGCGGCTGCGCTCGAATCGGCAACTGGTGTTTTGGATCAGGAAAACAAACGGTAATTTTTTCTGATGGTTTTCTGATGGTTTGGGCATTCAATTTGCTGTTGGTTTGCTGATGGTTGGGGCTGCGCTCGAACCGGTATTTCTATACTACTTTACTTATATATAAAAAAGAAGTAATTAATCTGCACACAATAAAGTACTAATTCTTTAGCAATTAATTTACAAACATCACTTATTTGCTTCTCTTTCCATTTTACGCTTGCTTAGATTATTCTGAGGAGCGGAAATGGTAATGTAAAAGAGGTAACTGAGAAAGACCTATCTAGTTCTTGGGCCCACGTACAGAGAAAGACCTATCTAGTTCTCAGATCGAGGTTACACTTGCGCTCTGCAGTTCGCCAGTATGCGTGATCACTCGACTGTGACCTATATAGTTCAAAAGAACAGTTCCCAATGAACTGTTCTCAACTGTGACTAGTTCGGAACGACCTATATTCCATTCCCCATTGGAAGCAAAATTCTTGGAGACCTGCTAAATATCTACTTACAGGACCGTTTCGTATCCTTCCGCCAAATGTAAACAACCATTGCCATGTGACTGCCATGTAGCATCTTTCAAAATCAATGTTTACATGCAATTGGGTGTGTACATGTGTACATATACTTTCGCTACACCAAAAAATAAACATTGAAGTGTGACTTCTACTTTTATACCTGTCAAATACGTTGTTTACTGTTGACAGCTTTTCAATTAATTCTGTCTTATTTCTATTTCAAAAACGATTTCGTACGAATATTCACAGTTCAGGCCTATAGCATTATTTAGTTCAGCTTTATGCCTGAATTAATGATAGTTCTTGCGGTTACGTTACATTAATATATTTGTTTTCCACGACGTAGCACATTACACGTAATGCACGTTAATATTTTGCCGCGACTGTGTTAAACACTGTTACAACTGCGGGGTAATGAACTGTAGTACTTAACTTTTTATTATTGATATGTGTTGGGTTATTTCTTTAAAAGGACGGCCTCAGTTCGAATAATGAAGGAATAGACAGTCCGACGCAAAGCGACATTAAAATCAAGCATGCAACTCGTGTCGCTCATTTTTTGTTATAGAAACTTAAAATATAGTGGTTAACATGCACTCAAATAAGCCTACCATAACTTTTATTCCACTCATATTTATATGTATTGCTACTTACTGTGTATTAGGTTTATTTAAATTTATTGGGGCTGGATTGTGTTTCAAAAACCCAAGGCAAAGGTACAACATTGTGATAAATAAACATGTGGATGTAACTAAATAACTTTGTCATAAAAGTAGTTCACATTTAAAACGTATAAATAGTTCACATCAAATATTTGAAATCACGTGCACACATATCCAGTGTTAACTATAACCAAACAGTCTCGCCACGCTATTTTACACGCAGTGGTTAACGAAACACACTTTAACAGTATATTTATTACTGCAGCGGAAACACAGATTTAATAAACATCGTAACTTGCTAAGGTAGGTTTTAAAAACACTTCTAAAATGTGATTTGGCATTTTGAAATATTTTTCGGAGTAAGTACGCTTTGTTTGGTAAAACAGCAACACGCCATGTCATGGCTCGCCAATTCTGCCAACTTCACTTTGTTTCTGCACCGCCATCATATCTAAGTATATTAAAATAAGTATTCAAACATTAAAATCTCTTTTTAGTTGGAAATTACAAATTCAGAAATCATTATTTTACTCTAATAAGTATGAAATATGCTACAATTGAAAACATGTCCAACTTCTCACTTATTAGCGAAGTGATACTTCCCGAGTGTGAAACAGACAAAGGCAGAGAGAGAGAGAGAGTGAGAGAGAGAGAGAGAGAGAGAGAGAGAGAGCCACAAAGCTCGTTCAGCAGACAGTTGCTTCAAAATTGTTTTCGCTCGATAAAACAACACCGTACCATTACGGCCCACTCACAATATTTTCCGCTGCTATTTTAAACTGTAAAAATGAGATATGCCATTGAGGCTAACTAAATATTTTAATATTTCAATAGGCACTATTTAATTTATATATAGTATACTAAAAAACTAGGTTAAAATAATATTTTAGCTGTGAACTACTACTTACTGGCCCAACACGCCGTTGCTCTCAGTGTTGATAATTCATTTTTAAAAAAGATATAAATATTAAAAATTATATAATATATTAAGGTAAAGTATCCTTTATTCAATGATACAGTACTCTAAAGTTAACCATAGTGTTATATATTGGTGGAATACAGGTTATTGAAAAAAAAACAGGTTGACATGTTTTGCCATAGAGCTTTTTCAAAGGTTGATTTTCTTAAGTCGCTTCCAATCGGGAATGGACTATAGTTCATTCAAGTGAACTGTATTTCCCATCAGTACTGAACTGTATGAAATGGAACTGGCTGATTAAGGTAATTTCCCCCAAAAGAACGTGAAATACATTAACAATGGGTCTACCCCTTCAGTAACGCCAGTATGCATCACTGAAAAATATCTCATGTACGATAACAATTTCTGAAAATAATGTACTTGTATATTTTACATATTACTAGGACGTAATAACAAAAATTTGATATATTTACTTACCAATGAAAACCCATTAAGTTTATTAAAAAGTAAATATGCAAACATTAAATTCTTTGTTTTATTTTTTTTTGTTGTTAACCTAGCTGGACTTCCTTAGTACGAATTAACTACACAATCACCAACCAAAGTAGAACTGCACTGTGAAATTACAGCGATTTTGAATACTGTATTGTCCATGCTAGCAAATTATTGAATTTCAAAAAATTGTCATTTGAAGAACAAAAATTTCAGTAGATTTTACACTGTTTTTATAATTGCAGTAGATTGCTGTGGAATCCAGTATATCTACTGAAATTCCAGTAGACCTGGCAACTCTGATTGTGGACGAGTGTAAAAAGGGATTTACTGTATGAATAATGTAATTTGTTTACAAGAGTAGGCAGCAAATACTCAGCATATTTTGGATTTTTTCTGGTAAGCCCCCAAATCCCACTATACCAGCATGAGCACCTTCACAGTTATGTGTGCCCTCCGGCATGCATGTTAGTAGCTAAGTCAGCTGGAGAATGGGATGCATCTCAGGGCAAGCCCTTCATGCCTTAGGTCGGGTTTAAATATTGTAATGGACGCTTGCATCGTCGTGGCTTAGCAGGGTTATAAAGCCATGGTCGCAATTGTAGCCAAGTGCACACCCCGAAAGAAGAAGGGTCTACATGGAAGAGCATAGCAAACCAGGCAAAGTGGAGGAGGCTGTGGAAAATCTATGCAACAGTCGCAGATGATAAAATCATTCCTTTTACTGGTTTAGGGCTGGATAAAGTAGGGTATTTGTTTGTTGGGGAAGAAAGACTTCTGTTAGTTTGAGATTGCAGCTGGTGTGTCATGTGGGAGACATAACAACCCCTGCATTTATGCAGTCATTGTGTGGGCGCAGGTGCCCTTGAAGTTGAGCTACTCTCAATACTGCAGTGTAGGCAAACCAGCACTGCAATACCAACAGCAACTGATAATGCAGGGCCCCCCTGCTTCTCGTCGAGTGCGTCGAAAAACCGGACAGCTCAGTCATGACACCGACTCCATCTTCACCCTTCCGCGCCGATGCTAGGATCTCCAGCCCATGGGTGCAGGTGGGGAGAGTTCTTTCGGGCAGCCACCCCTTCCCCTCCCCCAAAATAGCCCGTCGGTCTGGGAAATGCGAGACATCTGGGGCCTATCAGTGGTGGTGGCGAATCTGCTGGCCCAGGAGTGAAAACTGACATCGGGGTGCATCCAAGGTTCAATGCATTTCAATCCATTCATCAAGCACCTTCAAAATCCAGCAGTGAGGATCGCTTAACTTCTCATTTTTCAGCACCTAGAGATCTCCCTCCCGGCTTGATCATTGGGCCACCACCAGCAGATGCGTTTCGCCATCTCATACTGAGCTGTCCATGTCCCAACATCCACGACGACTGTGCGGACGACAACGCTCTCGCACCGGCCAGTTGGTTCGCGGGCTGGTATTTGATTATTTCCATATTTCCAGCCACCCCAGAGCCTGGGGATCCCCTACCCACCATCTGGGGACACAACAAGTTATGGATAGTTGCTGCACCCAAGCTGCCATGGTCCCATCGCACTCACAGATGCACCTCGCTTTCGCTGGTCCTCAAGCCATGGATCACTTTTGAAAGGAAACAATCAAAACCAAAATTACTTTGTAGGATATATGTAAATTTAAAAAACTTCTACTTTTATTTTCAAATCGGCACACAGTATAATTGATTGTATTTTATATGTTCTTGCGCAGATTAATGCTTGTTGTAAGTTAATATTAAATTTAATAACATTTTTATATTACATTTAGTACTATCGCGTTACTATTTTGTCATGAGTGGAAATTAATCTGTAATGGGCATGCCTGGTAAACTTGGCAACAGTTTACCAGGCACTTAGTCGAAGGAACCTTCGATGTTCCTTCGACTAAAGTTAGTCTCAATCTAATTGGAGTTTCTGATTATGATGTATTTAGTCCACTCTTAGTCAGGACTAACCCCAGACCAACTCCGAGGAAGATCATCTCTGGATCATCCTTGGACGAAGCGCTGACTATGAATAAGGCCCATAAGTTTTATTGCAGTGCGTTAGGAGAGCGTATTTGCATTCGCAGTGCTGCATTCAGCCTTTCCTAATACGATTGTAAAAACCACTCGATTGTACTGCTCCAAATTAGCTACGGACAATGGAAGTAACTAAATCTAAGTTCCAGGAGCCGTATGCAAGTTTCTCTTTTTTTTTTAATACTGCTTGTTCTGTGATATTTAAAAAAAACATAGTAATATTTGACAAAAGAAAGCGTTTTTGTGATTTTTTCTGTTTTGGCTGCGAAGTATCTTACTTCGTGTGTTGCAAGATTGTGTTTTTATTTAATGGCCGGAATATTTACTTAATTTCTGAGTTGAAAGTGTGATTCATGGTTTTTATTGGTTTTGCGGTCGTGGCAACAAGTAATTAGTACTCTGTCCGAAACGTACTCCTGAAAGTGTCGAGAATGGTCAACATGGCACAAACAGGAGCCTTGGAGTCGATGATTGTCGAAGAAGCTGAAAAACCCGTCGACAGAGAAAAGGTTCTTAATCCTTTTAACTTGTGAATTGGTCTTTATTATTAAGATAGTTGTTCCCCCTTTTACATTTGTAAACAAACTCTGAATTGGAGGTGAGTACATTATTTTCACTATAATAGAGTTCTGATTTTTTATTTGTAGCCCAGAAAAATAAATCGGCAAACAGCAGTGCATTTTGTTGCTTGCTTTATGTTGAATAGAAACAGAATTTCGGATGTCGCCCATTGTAAACGTGTTAGCAAGCCACATTTTGCTGGTTATTTGCTATAATGAAACATCCTCATTCTCACACCGACTACAGGAAAGGTAATGGAGAGGCAAGTGGTTCCGTATGTGGTGAGTGTTATGAACAAAAGGAATTGGTTGGAGGAGTCACAATATTATTTCAGGGAAGGATACTCGTGTGAGCTGGCTGAGCTGTTAGCAGGGTTCACATGCATCTCCCTGACCATTTGTACCACACAGTCATTTATCACATTAGAGCACACTGGGGCGACGAGAACAGCCATGAGTACGCTGTTGTAGGTCGCCGAGATCAAGCAAGTCACTTTTTTCTAGGAATCTAGATTGCGTAATTCACAAAGGTTGTTTTAACCATTTCTTTCCAAGAGTTAACTCTTGGGGGAAATTGGTTAGCGGTCTGGTACAGCGTCCACATGAAGCCACGATCGCCAGGTACAGCAGCAATTGAGGGAACAAGTGAGCTGCTCATGCAGTGTCCCTCTTATTTGCACTACGTCTATGGACCTGCTGGCCTAAGTGTTGTGATACACTGCTCCTATGGATAATAGAATAAGCAGGGAATTACATTGCCCTGCTTATGTGAGAATATCATCCGTACGATACTGCAGTGTTGATAAGTTTTCTTTGAGGACAGCATGAAATGAAGTCATGCTTTTTACATGCAAGATCGTACCTCATAGCGAGTGACGTCATGGAAACTGGAGTGTGCATACCAGAAGTATATTTCGCAGGAGTATAGAGACAGAAGTGACGCAGTTACATTCTCGAGGTCTCTGTTCTGGCAATATGAAGGAAGGCATTAAATATAAGCAATGTTCAGCAAATACTATAGAGACTAATACCGGACGGCTGGCTATTTTCCGTGCGAAAAGTGATTGCTCTGCCAGTTTGAGGTGGCAATAAATTTGTTTACATGTACCGTTGTGCGTTTTAGACAGAATTGTCTGTGTTTTATATAATTTTAATGATTTACGTTCATTGATTTACCATGGCAGATGGCATTTGCGCTGTGTATAATTGTTTCAGTTACACTATTAGTTTAATTAATTAATAGGCTACATACACCCCCAACTAGGCTACCTCTCAGTGGCGATCTCTCTCACCTCTCCTTCACCCACCAAACTCCTCTTCTACTCCCTTCCTGAACTTTCCAACCCCCCTCACAGATACCAATTCATCCCTCAACACATTCCACTCCCTCACAGACCTCACAAGCATGGACTGCCTACCCCGCTCCATTCTCCTCCACACCCTCTGAAGCTTCTCACTGTTGTTTCCTCTTCCCCTAAACACCCCCTTACTTAGCTTGCAGTGTAGCCCTCCCCATCCTCCCTCGTCATTCACCATCCTGTACATCCTGACTAACCATTCAACTTTCCTAATGTCCTTCAATGAGCTCCACCCCTTTTCTTTCATCATCACTGATGGCCGATAGTTCCCTTCTTCCTCATCATCTTGCTGCCTTTCTCTGCACCTTTTCCAGTTCTTGCACCTCCACCTCCACGTCCCATACTGCTGCAGCATATTCTAACATTGGCCGTACCATTGTGCCATACGCCTTCTCCTTCATCTCACAGCTGACTCCATTCAGCACCCTTCCCAGCATACCCAGAGCCCTTCTTCCCTTTGTTACCTCAACCAGGGATGAGGTATCAATTTTAACTATTAGTCTTAGTTGAAAATCCGGTAGGTTAAGTACCGGAGGATAGGATAAGATCTTAAGTTTACAAAATGCACTCTCCAGATCTGGACCCCATACAAAGTCTATTTCCTGTTTCTTCAAAAAATTCAAGGGCGCGGCAATCTCAGAATAGCCGCTAATAACTCTGGCATAATAGCAGAGAAAACCCAAAAACTTCTGTACTCCCTTGATGTTTTTGCGATGGGGAAAGTTTAAAACAGGGGCTACGCACTCTAGATCTATGATCAGCATACCCTCTGTTAAAAGATACCCCAAGAACCTAACCTTGTTAGACTCCAAGGTTACCTTCTGTGGGTTTATCATAAGTCCCAGTTCTCTCATCTTAAGAAGGAACTGCCGAAGATGATCTATATGGGAATCAAAGTCGTCACTATAGACAATGATATTGCCCACATAGTTGAATACAAACTTGAATTTAAAGTCAGAAAGAACAAAATCCAACACTCAAGATAATACCTGGCTCCCAAAGTTCGAGTGATCGGGATCCGAGTGAACTCGAACTGGCTCCATGGTGTGTAAAGGCTGTAAATTTTCTACATGACAGATCAAGAAGACATTCGTGGAAACTATTATTAAGATCTAAAACATAAAATACCCTGGCTTTACATAAATGTTGGAGAGCACAATCCACGGTGGGCAATGGAACGGGGTCTGTATGAATTTTACGATGTACAAGTGAGTGATTCACCACTAGACAATATTTGTTGCTATCCTTCGTCCTAACCAGGAATCCCGGTGATCAATAGTCTGAGGTTAAGGGCACGACGACGCTAGCATCCAGTAGTTTATCAATGATCTCCATGAAGGCCTTCAATTTAGGTGGTGGAAACTTAAAATGGCGTTTTCTAACTGTGAACTCGCCAGTAAGGGAGAATTTATACGGAAGGACATCACACCTTCCGATGCGAGTAATGATCACATCCTGAAATTCTTGCTTCAGCCCGTCCAACTGTCGACTGAAATTCACCTCGCAACCATCACCTTCCTCAAGGGAAGAGAACAACTCCTCATCAAGCGCCTTAACTAACCCTATTCTTATGTTAGGAACAAACCCAAACGATAGATACCCTTCGTTGAGATTGATGGACGCTCGTGTTTTCCCGAGAAATTTGAGACCCAAATGAGTTGATGAGACAAACGGGAAGAGATCATGAATTCAAACATCTGCAAGAAGCGTCCCATCTTAAAATGGAAGTAGACGATTTGATCTCTAGTGGGATCATCTCCGTTGGCCACACGCTTCTCTTCATGGTGCCTGATGCACCCCTGGTGATAAGTTTACATTCCAAAAGCTGGTTCAGGAACGACACGCTCACCACACAATGTGTGGCATCAGTGTTCACTAATATGGGAAAATTACTCCCACCGATGGTAATCATCGCCAAACACTTATGCAACCAGTGTGGATTTTTATAACCCTGGGACTGGAACGACCATGCCTCCTCCCAGTCAGTCCCCATATTCTGTACACTAACAATCCTTGAAAATATATGTCCAGCTTGCCCACACCAAAAACACTTGCGTTCATGAAAGGCATGGCAGCTCGCCCAACGATCCTTAGCTGCATGGCCAAAGGCCGAACAGTTGAAGCAGCACAATGAGCTACAAGGCTGTTGAACCTCTTCGACAGTAACAACATGACTGGAAGGGGCATCACTACAACCCTTGACCACATCTTAAGAAGAGCCCACTTGAGCCTGAGAATCAGATGATGCTGTTAAGTGGCCCTGAATATTGACCACAAAATGCCTAAGTTTACGCAAAGAGCGTGGAAGGGAAACCATAATACATTGGGCATGAACCTGTGGTGTCAAATTCTCAATTACAATCCCTACCAATGCCTCCTCCTCTTCCTTTTGCTAGCATGAAGCATCATGGTAGGAGAAGACGGACTCCACAAATTCCCTAAGGTTTTCACGAGGCCTCTGCTTTCTAAGCATAAACACACACACATCTCTCTCTCTCTCTCTCTCTCTCTCTCTCTCCCCCCCCCCCCCCCCTCTCTCCCTCTCGCTCTCCCTTATAGTTGAATAACACGAGGTGGAAATAATTCTTTAACAATGCATCCCTTAAAAGCTGCGAATGTTCCTCCATCTACCAAGGAAATCTCCTCCTGCAGCAACTGTAATACTAGTCCTGTGCACTTGACAGTGATTGCTTTCATCACTGAGTCTTCTGAGTTCAATTCAAGATTAACCAAATTACTAATAGCTATTAAGAACTGTAAAACACCTTTAGGTTCCAAAGAGGTTAAAGGAAGAATTTGCTGCAGGGGGGGGGGGGGGGGGGGGGGGGGGTAAAACTATTTAGAAAACTGGGAAGAACTTGAAGCAGCACTCACCGGAACTACCTGCCCCACAGAGGAAGACCCAGGTAGGCTATGCTGCTGGCGCCACATATCCACTGCCAACTTCCGAAGTTCAGCAGCCGTTTTTCCTTCTTCAACTGCCACCTCCCAATCACGCAGAAAATTGATGAGCTCGTCCTTGGTCAGACAATATATAAAGCTGACATCTCCCATGTTGAATATATGAAACAAATCAAGGCAGTGTGGTGAAACGAAGCAGAGTAGCACAGGTTTTTGTGCCGGAGCACAAAATTAAATTCGCACCAAATCAGAGGAGCCAAGTGATAAACCAACTGCAAGATTTTTCCCTATTTCACATGATACAATATACAAGATGTACAAATAAATGTGGGGGCTTAAGTAACAGTAAGTATTAACAATTTCTTTAAAAAATTAAACGATCATAAAATATCATAGACATTTCTTAACTTCCTCCATTGAAAATTACTTAAAACATCAACCATTGAAGGTAAACTCAATAGAATACTGATGATCGTTACTCAACTTCATTATTTTCATATATCACAGTAAATAATTACATTTACCTGCTGGTTTTTAAGAAAATACAAGCCATTTGATTTTGCCAGTAAACTTGATTGCACATTGCGATACGTCGCAAGACATGCTTTGAGATCATTAAAAAAACTGCAATAAAAACAATAACAGCAGTAAACCTAACTTCAAAGGTTTTATATCATCAACACTCACAAAACAGGTCACGGTAATTCTCAAATCAAATGCACCTATTAATTACAATGATCAACCTCTGTACCATTTCCTTGTTTGGTGCAGACTGTATTAATTTTAACCACTAGGTGGCAGACACTCAGTGACGCACCTTAAAATGAATAGTATAAGTTCTAACATGAGAATCACCACCAAAATAAGTTTAAAATCAGTAACAAGAACACACACAAAAGGCCAGTACCAAGAGTTACAGTAGAATGCAAATGTGAGCAGTAACCTTCTTCGACCTTTTACTTGCCGATTGAAACTCTATTTGATTAGTAAAATGGTGCTGACAGGCGAACAAAAAAAATGCCCTACCAGAGCCGCAACATCATTAAGAAGATACACTTTAAAAACTTTAAATAAAAGAAAATCCAAAAAAAAATTGCTATTAGCACGAGGGCGACAAACCTTGTCCTCTATAGCCTCGTGCAAATAAAAACACAGACTAAAAATTAGCTTCACAAAACTCGTTGCTCTTATCGGATCATCAGTGCAGTCATGCTTGCAATTACTAATAATAACTCTATCATACACAATCAAAATCACTAACAACAAAAAAGCAACAAACCAGTGAACCACTAAGTTAACCTAAACTGGAATTTCTACAGGCGATCTGAAATGTAATTTTAAATATCTGGATTCGCTGGCTCCGAAACATACACCTATCCCTCACTAAAAATGATCCTACCCCAAAACCACTAAACCTTTATCAAACACGATGGCAATTACTCACAGTTTTATTGCTTCCTGGCATTGCTTGGGTACCTAAAATACGAGCAAAGGTGATAAGCACCACAATGTAAAAAACACAAACTAGGCCATGTCATAATCACTGAAGGACGAGTTGGGCAAACGGGCGTCAAAAAGACCTGCACAAAGGTGATGGGTGAACAAGCCAACGAGTTGCTACTGCTGGAGACAGGCACGAGAAGGCGAAAGCTAATGACACAATGTCTACACGCACACCCAGACACTGACTCCGGAAGAGGGAAAGGTGGGAGGATAACTATGGGAGAAGAGGAGAGGGGAAGGCTGAGGAGAAGCAGTAAACGGCCTCTGTCGAGGCACATGGCCAGCGAGATGATGGAAACTAAATTGTCTCAGCATCAATGATGAAGCAGACTATCATGATGTCACGCACTTCCTTGGGGAACCCTTCCAGTGATAGGGGGGTAGCTGCATAATGTCTTGCCATAGTTCCTGCATTGGCTCCCCTAGTGAATGGATGCTGCTTCACAGCTGGGCATTGTGGGCGTATTGCAGGTATCGGTCACCTAAATGGAGCTCCAAGGCTAACACCATTGTGGAGTACTCCAGTCACTGTCGCTTTGGCAAAGATTGCAGTATGCTCAGTGCAGGACTTCTCAGTACAGTGGTGAAGTAGTAAGCAGCTGTTTGTCTGACCAGCCATTCAGTGTGATGACTATTTTGATCGGGTGTTTGTACTCCTGCCAAGGAGTCTAACCATTATAAGGGGCTGGTTTGATTGCTATCCCCTTCCCAACTCCTAGCTGTGCAACACCAATGCAGCAGAGCTGCCAGCTGTCCTCCGAAGTTACTGTATTGGTTTTGAACTTTTCTCTGCTGCTGGTGTGGTGTTAGTGGAACTCCGCTGCTGAAGAAATTCCTGCTGTTCCTTCTTTATTGCACTCATTTCGTTGTGAACACTGTCCATCCTTTTATTTACACTGTAAGTTTTCTAATCAACACTGTCGTACGATGCCAAAAAACCTGTAAAGAATGATCTCTGGCAACAAAATTGAGTTATTACCAAGTAATGTTGAATTGTGAAAGGAAAATAGCATAAATTTTGAGTCAATAATACTTTACATTTAAAACTTTTATTGAATAAAATTTTCATCAATATGAATGAAAATATGGTCAGTGCTAGAGCACGGCCTCACGCATAGCCACTGCTCACTAACAACTCTATTCCTGAAATCCATGATGGTCTAACAGTAGGGTTCTACTATAAGTTTCGTTTTGATTGTAACAAAATATTTATCTTATTAAAATAAAATAATATACAACATATATATGCTTTGTGAAGTAGCATTACAAAATGAGAACCTGCACACATTAAAGTCTAAGATGTAACTTTAATTTTAAGTAGTCAACTTAATTTCCAAATGGCAGGAAATTTAAATGGCCAGTTTTGTTTTTATATATATATATATATATATATATATATATATATATATATATATATATATATATATATATATATATATATATATATATATATATATATATATATATATATATATATATATATATAAAACCATTGCTAATCATGCTGAACCTTTATTGTACAGGCACATTGTTATATTCCAATCAATCACTGATGCAGATATTGTAATTGGGATACCACAAGTACATCTCCTTCCCCATATCATTCACTTTCTTTCTAAGCAGTGTCTAAACTGTCTAGCTCCTCTTGGAGCAAATTGCACTCCCTCACCAACCTTACTACCAGCATGGAGTGCCTTCCTATTTCTTTCTCCTCCATACCCTCTGAATATTTCTACTGTTGTTCCTCCTTTCTCTGTGTAACCCCATAGTTAGCTGCTGACAGAACATCCCCATTCTCCCCTTTCCACTCTTCTGTCTTCCAAGTAGCTCCATAACAGTTTCTTTATCATCACTGATGGCCTAATAATTCCTTCATTGTTGCCATCTAGCCCCGCTCTCTCATCTTACACTCATCACACATCTTACAGTACTTCTTTGTACCTTCTCCGGCTGGTGCACCTCTACTTCTGCATACAGGTCACATTCTACTGCTATAGTTCTCAGTATCAGTTAACCATTGTGCTACAAGCTTTTTCATTCACTTCGCTTCTGACTACCTTCAGTGCCCTTCTTAGCATTTCCAGTATCTTTCTCTCCTTCGAAATCACTCTTTGGGCCTACCCCAGATGTTCCTGCATCACTGCCCCATGGTACTGTATTCTTAAGCTTCCCCTATCTCTTGCTTTCCCCATCTGTAAATGCCCGTGCTTATTTTCCTCTATCTTGTAAACTTCATTACCTTAGTTTTCCCAACATTGATCTCCACTTTATTCTTTTCAGTTCACTTCCGTACCTATCAAAGTCATCCTATAACTTGCTCACCCCACCCACCTTCATGTTCTGGACACATTCAACAACACTGATCTTTATACTCGTATCATTTTCTATTACGGTAAACAAAAAGGGGCCCATCATACTACCTTGTGATTAGCTCCAGAAAAGTGTTTTACATATGTGCAAATCTGCACCATTCTGCTTTCTGGATTGTGAGTGAAGCAAGTGTGGATTGCCACACCCATTTACCTGCCGTACTCCATTTGCTCGTCCTGTGGGAAACCGTGTTTTTGCAGATCACTTTTCTGAAAGTATTAGGTCACACTTTTTTCTTTAAATTTTTCTTTACATAAGTTACATGTACTTTCCAAAGTTTCTTCTTTACAGCCCTCTCTGTTGTGCCATTATTTACGGCGTCAAATGCCCCTATGTGAAAACAACAGCAATTTCTGTGACTCAAAAAGAATTAATATGTTATGATTTTTATAAAAGTCACTAAATTGAACAAATGCCAGATTTTGATCTCATGATTTTGACAGTTCTGATGACAAGTTTGAATGTTATTTTAGAGATGTGGATAGAAGACAATAATTGAACCCACCTCTTGATTAGTTTTTGGTGGTGGGTATTATTAATATCAATATTAATATTGATAGTGATTAATGAAGATTGCTGTCTGGTTTCTTTTTACAGACATGCCCCCTACTATTGAGGGTGTTCTGCAACACCGGCCGCCACAACAACATAATAGACTACAGTCGAGGGAATGTCCCAACCAATGAGCTCCAGATATACACATGGTGAGCTGTGCTCTTGGAGCATAAACATTTTTTTTTTTTAATATTATTGGGGGGAAATTTTGAAAATGGCATTTTTAGTCATTTCTGGAGGTGCTGATTGACTTTTACATTGGCACATTTGGCTAATATCTTAGGTACTGTCTGTCTCATGTAACTTGGCAAGATTTTGACAGTTCGACGAAAGTAGCACCAATGTTTACTTTTCATCTATGTATCCTTTGGCCATCAGCCGGTGCATCAAGTGGCTGCTGTTACTAACATGCTGTCAGCTAATCCACTTGTCATTGTAATTTTAAACAAATTTTAAGGTATTTATGGATTAACATCTGTCTAAAAAACTTGTAGATTATAAAGCTAAAATTTGAAAACATTGCAAAAAAGGAAGTATTTACTTGCTCTTCTTTTAAATTTATTAGAGACAGGACATTTGGATTAACATTCACACTATGGTAATTGTAGTTCTTATCACATGTTGGACGTTTGCAGCTAATATGTTAAGACTAGAAATGAAAATAATTTGGGCAACTTGCTTGACAATGCACTCTAATTCACCAACAAACAACTCAACAACTTTAAAAAAAACTTATTCTGCTATTGCTGTTACTAAACATCTTGAGTTGGAAATATGTGGTGTGGAATTGCGTAAAAACTACCCACGCATGCCCCACTTTTTTCGTTTCATTAATATATTATAGTAACAACATGAAAATAACAAGGATACAGGTTTGCGGGAAGAAATGAAGATGGTGAGTAATGGACATATGCGTAACTATTACTGGCCCCATAGAAATTACTAGTAATCAAAATCGCTGTACACTGGAATTATGTTACTTTAAACTTTATACAGAGCTCACTGAAAAATGAAACAATTGATACCCGCTCATAAGTCTGTTAATTTAGACAAGACGAGAAAGTTTTTTTTTTCTGGCTGGTAGTGTTTCTAGAGCCTGCTGACATATGGCATGGCAGGGCGTGTTATGAGCTAAGTGTTTTCAGCAACAGGTAGCTGCACTGCCTGCCTCATGATCCCGTCTTTTTAAAAGTTCAATTTACTCTTACTACTGGCTCAAAATGACACAAGTTTGAAATATATTTTGTCAAATTATTTGAAAAATAATTCATTACCCTGCAATATTTTTGTAGCCTTTTTAAAATTAATATCAAGCATGAATGGGTGGCATGGTGAGTGGGAATACAAAGATGTAAAAAGAACGCCCAATGTTTCAAGTTGCATTTACTTTGAATATGGATAGTTTTAATTTGCATTTCATTTTGAACACCTCTACATTGCTACCTTAACACTGACGCGTACCCGGCTATTGACTGTATGGCACAAACGTCTAGGTTTATTGCGCTAGACCAAGTGTGCTGTTATAGGTAGCTGACGGTAGGTGTTAGAAACCTGACTTACTCTGAAGGTTTTCTGTCAGTTGGTAATGTGGGTTAACTGGCTGAGTGAAACTGTTGCTACAGTGCTTGATTTAGATTACGTTGTACTTGAAGTTCCAGGCCGTTGACTCTTGATTCTAGAAGTTAGGGTTGGCTAGTCCGAACCTAGCTTCGGTCTGATAGGCTAGACCCCTCAACACCGGGTGATAGTAGGGACTGGTTTGGACGAGCGGTGGAAAATTAATATATCATGCAACATGGACAGTAGAGACTGCTTGTAATCTCAGTGAGGCGGCGCAGTCCTGTTCCACCTGTCTTCCTTGCGTAGGAGGGGCTGAAGTATTCCACTGCTGGGCAGCTAGATGAGCCTTCAGCCGTGCCTTATCGTGTAAGTCATAGAGTTTGGTTCGCCACTGAACAAGATACGTCTTGCACTCCGGGCGTGAAACTATTTCCCCTATAATAGTGTAGGTTCAGTAGCTGATCATGGCACAAGCTCAGTAAGAGTCTTTACTGATCCCCTATGCCCACGGGCTGATTAGAGACGTTGAGCCGTGTGGGCCACCAATACTACTACTGGATGTGATCTCCAGCCAAGGCAAGGCCGCAACTCCCAGGCCAATACCGCCCCCAGCACCTAGGTGCTCTGGTAGGTGATACAACCTAGTCTTGCGGTCTTTCCTTGGCGGAAGGTGTTCCTAGTTGTCGTGGTTCCTCTGTTCCTTCCCTCCAGCACCTGGGGTGCTCGAGATAATAGGAAGCAAGAGGCGGCCGTCTAATGGGTATGTTGCAGACTGGAGGTCCTCAGAAGGGGGGCCTCAGTCAAGCTAGTGTGGATTTCCAAAAGTACAGGTTTCTGTTGGTAGTGCACAGTGTAACTTATTCCTAGCAGGCGAAACAGACGTTACTCTATAAATAAAAGCGTTAGGATAGAGAACAAAGTTGTAATTATTGAGGACTCTATAAATATAGCGACTCGTGCTATCTCCTACCAAGCAGACGGAGTACTGAAGGAAAACTACGTTAGCCAGGTGTAGGCAACCTGATTCTAGGCTGACGGGAAAGTGAACTAGAAAACTGAATATTTTACTACTCAAATAAAGCTGTCTAATACGGGGGTCTGTTGAAGACAAAAGAAGTTAAAGTAGCAAGGTATATTTGTGTTCAAAGACAGTTATCATCACAGAGGGTTGGATTAACATTAACATGGCTACTGAAGACTTGAGGTTTCGCTGGAGGACCCAGCACTAAGGAGTGCTCAGGGTTAACTCAAGAGAATAATTACAAATGACTTCTGGAGCTCCGCCTCTGCGCACTGACTTATATAGTCAGAAGTCTAGGCTGCTGCAGCAGAGTGCAGGGAAGGTGCGTGACGTCCTTATGCCATGGAGGCTGGCATGGGGGGTGGGAATCCTCTCATCAGCGTTCTTGGTTCGTGGATCTTTGGCTGTGCTCGCCCGTGCCTAAAGTGGCTGACAGCTTGTAGGTACTCAGTGCTGGGGGAGGGAGGAAGCAGCATGCTCGCTGGTTGCATAACCTTGTAGCTACGTGTTAGGCTGCCCGGGGATTTAAACGGTGTGCAACACTGTGTATTGGTTGGCAGAACAACTCTCATGTGGGTGGTTGAAGTAACTGTATACTTCACATGAAGAGCAATGAGTCGTAATTTATTACTAGTGTAAGTGGTACGCGTCAGTTCCCCATCCCTCTGTTGCGATGAATACGTATCGTGAAAAGGTGGTGGAGTAAGGCATAGGTCCCCTCTCTGGAAAGTCTAGGTAGGAATAGCAAAGAAAGTTGGGAAGAGAAGAAGAAAAATTGGTCCATCATCAGATAGGCGTGACCCTTAGTCTTGGGTGCTTGACCCCTGTAGCAGCGCTCGCTCTGTGATCTCGAGCCGGCCGGTGCAGTTGATGTGGAGACCGTAGCTCTTTCTCTCTCTTGGCGGGCAGGCTTCCTCTGTGCCCCTCGCCCAGGCAGTGTGGAACTCGCTGGCACTGCAAATGTGTTTTCGCCCCCTGTTGCGGAGATTATTGTGTCAGGAGTGCCGCGGTTTATCGGGTGTCCCACCGGCCTAGTTTATTTTGCATACTGCTGACTAACTCTCAGCATAGCACTGTGGATATTTACAAGAGAATATACAACATGAACCTGAAATAAAAAGCACTTGAAAATGGTGGCTTGCGAAAAACGAAGGGGAATAAAATATGTATGTTCAGGCTTTACTCATGGAAGGTGGGGAGACGCCACTAACTATCCTGGAGCTTGGTTAAAAAGAAAGGGAAAGTCTTTCAGGGAACCTTGGACCGCACAGTAAGCTAAACAGTTACATGTGACAGGGTTATAGTTCGGCAATCACAGGCCCTTCAACACCTGGGTTGACCGGCTAAACGAAAACAAATGTGAGTACACTTTAAAAGCATGCATGAAATGCCGGCAGTTGGCGCACATTGGTCACTTAAATTTACATACATAACACTGTGATATTTTGAAGCTAAAAACATCTTACACCTGGTTTCACCGTAGTGAGTTCATGGGAGCTTTGAGGCTCAGAGTTCTTTGGTTTGATACTGAGTATGTGCACAAGATATTGCAAACAAAACATGTACACTAGAAAAATATAAGCATACAAATGCATAACATAAAAATTCCCTCCTACAAAATTGCATTCTTCTTGTAGGTGATCTTCACATATACACTGTAAAAACTCAAGGTAGTATTTAAAGGAGTACCTATACATCAAATTCAATACACAAAATCTAAAATTACTAATTCTTTTGCAGGAGTCTTTGCTTATTGTAGGCTAAATCTAAAATGTATTTCATCAAAGTCTCGTTCGATTATGCCCAACCACCTGACAAATTTTCCCTGGCATCTGCCTGGAATAACAACCTTGCTAGAAGCAGGAAGCACAGTCGACTGATTACACACTACTGGGCAGCTCATTGGCAAAGATAACTCTCGTCGTATTGATACTACCAACTCGATATTACCAACCCATAACACCCCCAGTCAAGTATCCATACAGCATCCCAGCATATGTAATTCATCAAGACCCAAAATGCAGTCATCCTGTATTTCTACTATGTATATATCATGCTCTATGTTAAGGTTACCAAGCTCTAAGAGTACCCTTCCCTTGCCTTTGACTGGCGTGGTCTCGCTTGCTATAGTTAAATAGCAGTGATCCATGCTCTTATTAGATGATCGCTGGAAGGAAGGCTCGAGAATGTTCGGTCTTACCACTGTTATAGTCGTCCCTGTGTCACCGACCATCTGACAAGAAACATCATATAGGCTTCCCTCCACCAATATGGCATCCAAGTCCTGTTTCATTGAACGCACCTGCAAAAACATTGGGGCCTTCTCTTCAACAATCACCGACCTTTACCCCTCAAGACCGGTGTTTACAAGTTTCCCGAAGATGTTGCACTATCACCTGCTCCTTGATGCCTGCTCTGTGGTTGCTGCTGCTGCTGCTGACAGTTGGCCCTCAGGTGCCCTGGCTGTTCACACAACCAACATTCTGGCTGTTTGGGTGGGGGATGGTGAGTCTTCGTAATGCGAACCCTGGAGGCGATGTCCCTCATCATCGTCTGCAAGTCCTTCAGCATCCTCTTGGCACTATCGTCATCCTCGTCCTCTGGCATCACTGCCCGCACTGGATGTCGGGATTACTGATGCCTGCCTTGCTGACTCCACCTCCAGTGCTCAGGCCAAGGCATCCTGCTTAGTGTGAGGCGCAGCCAACCACACCTTGGTATCACCAATAGCGTCGATGAAGAAGCAGACTTTGATAACATCTCGTGCCTCTTCAAAGCATCCCTCCAGAGACAGGTGTGACAGCCTCACAATGTTGTGTGAGAGCGTCACAATGTCCTGCCACAGCTTCTGCAGTGGTTCCCCTGATCATTTAATGTGGCTTCGTAGTTGGGCATGGTGAGCATGTCGCAAGTACTGGTCGCCAACTTGCAGCTCCAAAGCCAACTGCAGAATGCTCAATGCAGGTCCCCTTAGTACAGCCGCAAGGTAGTATGCCCGTTGCTCTTCAGTCCACCCATTCAGGCGGCAATGATCTCGAACTGGTGCCGGTATTCGTGCCAAGGTGTCTGGCCATCATAGGAGGCGGGCTTAATTGTGGCGTTTTTACCCACCCCTGGTTGAGACGTACCCACATTGTAGAACTGCTGTGCCTCCCCTGCGATGGCTGCACTGGCGGCAACCTTTACCTTTTTCTCGCTGCCTGCACCCGTCTGTTCGGTGGTGACCAATCTTGGCTCCTCCTGGGCCCCTCTATGTCGTCTTCCATTTTGCTGTAAGAGTTCTTGCCATTCCTTCTTGATATCGCTCACTTCCCGTTTCATTACCTGCTCAACACTGTCCATCCTTTCATTCACACTGTCCCTCACACCGTCAATTTTCTTGTCCACACAGTCTATTTTATTGTTCACTAATTCACTTATACCTTCTATCTTTCGTTCACACTGTCTATTTTTCTATCCACATTTTCATTTACACTGTCTATTTTTCTATCCACGTTTTCGTTTATGCTATCTATTTTTTTCTATCCACATTTTCGTTTACGGTATCTATTTTCCTATCTACATTTTCGTTCATACAGTCTCTAACCCTGTCTACCAGTTCACCAACACTACTTATTTGGTTATTGACAGATTCACTAACACTATCTATTTTCCTATTTATGTTTTCATTTACACTAATAACAGATTCCCTAACACTATTAATCTGATTATTTACATTACTTATTTGACGACAGAGTCCTTTGATCAATGCACGAAGTGCTTCTATGTCTGCCGACATTTTCCTAGTTAGCATTCACAAATAAATGTCTAAATTATTCCTGGTCGTATTATTATGACTATTATTATACTTATAAATTTTAACTTACTAGTTAATATTGTACTGTAACATTAATAAGAATTATTATTTTTTTATAAAATGCCTTCATCCCACTTCTTACACCAGTGTTACAATTTCACTCTGGAAATTCAGTGGGCTAAACCAAGTTTGATAAGGGATGGAGGTCTTAATCAAATAAAAGGTTTAATTATAATTTTCTAATTTTATTTACAATAACTACAAAAAAATTACCTCGACTCAACATCTCACAATAAATTGATATAAGATACTGTTTCAATTAATACAAGGAAAAATATTTTACACCTAATGCCGTAGTGGAGGGGGCTGTGAAGCCTGGGGAGCATAGCATATATTTGGTAGTGTCATAGTGGGAATGGCTGTGATGCTGAGGGAAAATATCTTCGGTAGTGCCATATTAGGGAGAGCTATGAGACTCGGAGAAAATATCTTTCGTAGTGCCATAGTAGGGTGGCTATGAAACTGAGGGAAAATATCTTTGGTAGTGCCATAGTGGAGAGAACTATGAAGGTAGGGGAAAATATTTTACACATAATGCCAGAGTGAGGAGAGGTATGAAGGTCAGGGGAAATATCTTGCACCTGATACTATAGTGGGGAGTGCTATGAAGCTCAGGGAAAAAATGCCATAATGAGGAGGGGTGGGAAGCCCAGGGAACATGTCTGTGGTAGTGCCGTAACGCGAAGGGCTGTGAAGCTCATGGAAAATATCTCTGGTAGTGCCGTATTAGGGAGGGCTATGAAGCTCAAGGAAAATATCTTTGGTAGTCCCTTAGTGGTAGGAAGGAGGCAATGAAGCTTAGGGAGGATAAAGCTTAGGTAAAATATCTGTGGTAGTGCTATATTAGGGTGATCTATGAAGCTCAGCGAAAATATCTTAAACCTAATGCCATATTGGAGACGGCTATGAAGCTCAGGGGAAATATCTTTGGTAGTGCCTGAGTAGTGAGTACTATCTTAGGTAATGCCATAGTTGTGAGGTCTATGAAGGTTGGGGGAAAATATTTTGCACCTAATGCCAGAGTGAGGAGGACTAGGAAGGTCAGGGATAATATCTTACACTTAATGCCATAGTGGAGAGGGTTATGAAGCTTAGGGAAAATATTTTGGTATTACTACAGTAGGGAGAGCTATGAAGCTCAGGGAAATATCCTTATTTGTGCCATATTGGTGCCATTATTCAAAAACTTGATTGTAATTTAGTTGTAATTTTTTCTTATTTTTGGTATTTATGAGGGAGATTTTGCATCTATGCTATTATGTTTAGTCACTTTTGATAGTATTTTTTTTCGGAACATTTTTTATTTTGGCCAATGAAAAATTAAATTATCCACGAGAACCTGTAACAGTTAGGGAATTTTTTCATCTTGAAGGAGTGGCCACTCCAACATTGCATGGTTGTGTATAGACATGATATCCAGAGAGTGATTCATGCCACTACCAGTGTGTGAACAATGTATTAGCAATTGTGGCTATCAAAATCACAGACCACTAGCAGTGAACTGACATGGTTTTCAAAATAACTTGTTAAAAATCCATCCAGTGGTGGTTATCATGCATTTTTATTCACAGAGAAACTAACACTTTTAATTGAGGTGACTCTTGAACAAGCTGTTCTTAAATAAAACAGTATGGCATAAAAACACACAGATATTAGAAAACAATTAATTTTTAAATGGTGGCAATTTGTCTGGAAAACCGGGAAATACTTGAAAAGGCAGGTAATATTTACTGGCCAGAAAAAAGTCAGTGAATTTTTTTTTAAATTTATAAAATGCCAGTAAATTGTTATATTGAGGAAACCATTAGTGTGAAGTTTGTATTTTAAATTACGGATTTAGTTTTCCTGTAAAAAAAAAAACATGTTGAAAAAGTTTTTTTCAGCTGGTAAGTTAGTATTTAGCATTGATAGATGTCAGTATACTGTTACGATCTTTATAGTGTACTTCTTTGTGAAGTTTGTAGAACTCATCTTTGTATTTTCATTTGGAGTTGAACAAATAGCATGTCACAGGTTAGTGGTGTTTAATCTAAAATTATTTTAAAAAACCAGTCATACCGGGAATATGCTCTGCATATGTGTTTTTTGTGGTCAGTAGATGCTCACTACATCAAAAAAATTGTTTACAAATGTTAATTTTCAATTTTCTAATTATTCATTAGCAGTTGTGTTATACAGTATTTGTTGATCGTTAATTACACTTCCCCAATTCTGTGTTGCCAAGTTTGTACTTTATAGGTGTAGGCCTATCTATATGATTAGGTTTATCAAAAACAATTCAATGTAACATTTTTGTATATATGATGCACTTTTTCTTAGAATACACACTAACAAAAAATGTACTAATGTTTAATGCACTTTTTCTCATGGAGTACTTTGTTATGTGAGATACTACAAGTAAGAAATGTTTTAAGCTTACAATATAGTTGGCATAAAACTGTTTAGCCAAATCTTTTACACCATATAATACTGGCCTCAGGGGTTTTGTTTGCTAAACAGCATAACAGTTTTACTGTGTGAAAATTATATTGCTGACTGTAGAGTTCAATTATTATGGCTGCTGCACAAAGGTAATGTCATTACTGTTATCACATTATATAATTTAAATGTTAACTTATATCACATCATATTGGGGAAAATGCAAATTTGGTCTGTAAAATCTAGAAACTGAAATTGAGTGGCCACTCTGTATTAGCTGTTCTCAACACATATGTAAATTGAATACTGGCTAGAGAACCATGCAGAAATAATTGAGTCGGTAATTACAAAGGAAATACAACAAAATCATTTCTATATATATTTTGACAACCACTAATATTGACTTTTTTGGGTGGCCTGTGTACTGTACAGTATTTTTCCATCACATTGTGGGTATTAGTGATGTAGCACAGTGGCATATTTCTGAAATAACATTTTAATTATTCATCTCCTTTCCTAGAATCATTTACAAAACTAATTAAATGACTTGTGTCTTTGGATTGTGACTGAAGCCATGGAGCCATCCCAGTTAGTGTATTTTTCACAAAATCATTGTTAGGGAGTATTCCAGCACATTACGTACAACCCGCAAGTAGTTTTCTTTTTGTTTATTAGCAAGAACTATAACAGAACTTAGGCTCATGTGTGTTCTGCAAAAAAAAGAAAAAGATAATGGTGATTATTAACATTTTCCTTATTTGGATATAAATTTCTAAGAGTGAGAATGGGAATGTTCATCATGATGAAATACAAAAGTTGGTAAATTCTTGTTATAATCCGTTCTATATATTTAAGTCCTTCCAAATAAAATAATGCAATCAGAAAAACATTACAGATGTGTTCACTATGATATGTGGATTTGATGTGAATCATTTAGTAATGCAGAAATATGAACATGTGTGTCTGTTGTGGCAGCTCACCACCACACACAGTTTGCTCTGGTTTTTGGCATACCTGCTGCACAAATAATGTGTAGGGTCCACCTGTGGACAGCCAGAGTACAAGTGCTTAATTACTCCGTTGAAAGCCCTGTTAACCTTCTTGTTCTTGTTGAAGTGGACTTGGTAATTGACACCCATGCTTGTATTGAGTGACATTGTAATGGCAAACAAAAACTGATTTTGGCAGTCACTAGTTTGAGTAATACATTTTGTTCTGATGTTTCAATGTAGAACTACATATTCTATTTGTGAGTACTTCCAATTTTTGTGACGCCTGGCCTGCTGAGGTTCTACTTCCATGGTATTCCTTCGCCTCATGCAAACAATGCTTAAATAAGTCTATAAAATTATACCAAAGGGACAATGCACCACATTTCTCCACATTCAGTATAATAATATTTTGTATGCGATCTATGTCTTACTAGGGATTACAAACACACAATTTCCTCTGTGTTTGCATTAACATTAATTTTTAATGAACTATTATAATTTAATATATAAAATATAGTATTTACTCTATGCCATAAATTCTGAGTCACACCTTGTTTTTTTTGTAACAAATGCTGGGAAAAAATTATTGGTATACATATGGGGCCACATATTAAACCACTACAGTAGGAAATTTAATTTCTAAAGGAAGTTTAATTTTGCCTTCAATAAATATGGTTTTCCATAGAAACAAATATATATTTCTCTCTATAAAATGGTACTGTTTTGCTTTTAGGAGCAAATTATTGCATTGCCTGCTTCTCTCCAACGGCCTAAGTTCGTTACATCAATTTCAAATAGTTTCCCAGCCACTGTATTTCTATTATATTTTGCAAAAATAATCATTTGTTTCAAATAAACAAAATAATGCACATATTTTCCTGTTACTGTAAGTGAGGCATTGCATTTTAATCATATTGTTCAACAAATACGGCATGGCAGATGCATGCACAGTCATTTTAAATTTTTATCACACCCATAGGTTTTGTGTTGAAAACTGAATTACTATGTAAATGACTGTTGATATTACAGTATCATTCAGTTCCTTAACTGAATTTTTTTTAAACTTATTTGTTTGAAAATTGGAAAATTAATATTTTCATTTATTAAGATACATGCAATGAATTGCACAGTCATAACAACTAAATTTAATTATTTAAATAAATAGTACAGTTGCACTAAATTTTTCAGGCCAAAAAATGGATGGTTGGTACTTAATTTTAAGCTGCACCCTTGTTATACAAAAAGTATTTTTGGAAAAAATGTGCGCCTTGGAATAGAGTAAGTACGGTATGAAATAAATTCATTTAAATAAAAAATCAAGATACTGTACTTTTGTGTTAACGGAAGTATAGCGCCATTGAGATGCTGTTTACTTTTGCAGGTCTCCCATGTCTTCTATCGATTGGCGTGAAAGTTGTTTGCCCATCATGTTCAGTAATTTAGGCTCACGATGAAAGTGGAGCATGGGAAAGCATTTGGCATGCACAGTATAATCCAAGGTTGCATGCAGTGCAAGTTCCACATTGTATGAATTCCCAGTGTGCCATAGCTTTAGCTTGAATTGAGAAATCATGCAACAGAGTGGCTTGTCATTCTCCACTAGGATAAGAGGTCCTGGGTTGGGGTGGTGATTGTATGGTGGAACATTACCATTTTCATTAAGTTGATTGGGGGTCATGGTGGTGTAGTGGTTAGACTACTCTCCTCCCACCTATGCAATATGCAAACCAGGTTCGATTCCTGGTGGGGTCACTCCCAAATTTTTGCGTATGGGAATTGTGCCGGATGATGCCGCTGGTCCGCCAATTTTCTCGGGGACCTCCTGTTTGCCCCGCGCGTGCATTTTGGCGCTGCTCCATACTCACATCAATCATCAAAGTCTTGAGAGACCTCAATGATAAAAGCCTCCCAAATCTCTTCACTCGCTCACTCATTTATTAAGATCAAAAATTACTCTGGTTGTGAGTTCTGCTGGATTAATTGCTACTGGAAGAAAGAGAATATTAATTTTGATGGCTACCAAAAAATATTTCTTTTTAGTTTTTGAACTTTAACTTTTTGTTATAATTTTGGTTTCTGTAATACAAATTAAAGCAGAGAGAAAATAGGGGTGTTGGTAATTCCTAGTAAACAATAGGTCTTTCTTATGAAAAATATGATTAAAATGAATGTGCATGAATGTGGTACATTGACCTTTTGGTGTAATTTTCTAGAGTTTTTTTTTAATTTTGGTTTGCCTGAGCCAAGGAATACCCTGAAAGTGGAACTTAAGCAGGGCTTCAGAAAAGCTGGAAGTAAATTATGGATTATACCTGTATTTACAATAATTTCGCACCTTGTTAGTGAATATTTGAACAGTACAAAAAGCTACTGTGATGGGTGTTTGTGTAGTTTGTGTGCATGTGCTGTATGTAAGTAGCTGGAGAGATGACGGAAGTGTGACGCAGGATGGATGCGACACTGCGGGAGATCACCAGCCTCGTGAAGGAGGTGAACCCAGAAGCCCGTCGCAAGGGCACCTATTTCGACTTTTCCTTGGTGTCGCCTGACATGCGCAGCCCCAGCTACCGCATGCGAGAGATCGGCTCCACCTGCTCCGGCCAGAAGGGTGCTGATGATGGCAAAACCCTTGCTCAGTGCAGGTAACCCACTGTGAATTAAATTCTTTACATGAAAGATTTAGCTCACATACATAATTAAAGAATGGAAGAGAGATTGCCTAAGTATGCTTGGGTCCAGTTTTGGAAACAGGGGAGGGGTTGCATCTTTGTAGGGCGTATAACTAAAGGTACGTGAATTTCATGAATTCCTCACTCTATCTCGTACTCTGGCCATAATTGTTTACTCATTGGCTGCTGTAATGGCGTGGTCCTTTTTATCATGTAATTTGGTTGTACTAGATATTGTCACATTGTTGATTCCTGTTTTTCACTTCTAAAGAGTTGAATCACATGGTATGTCAAAAACACATAAAAGCAAAACTAGAGTTTACTTACTTGAAGTCTAGTCTGTCATCAAAAGAATTTGCAAAATTATCATATCTTTGCGTATAACCATAATTTCTAATCTGTATCTATTAACTGCAGCTGCTTAGTGCTATCCTAGTACTTTGCATATTGTACTGTCTGTCGCGGAATATAAGATGGCAAGATTTTGACAGTTCAACTAATGTTTACTTTTATTTTAAATATCCTTTCACCAATAGCTGGTGCGTCAGTTGGATGCCACACGAAAACAAAGAAATGGGTTTCAGGAAAATAAGCCTGGCGTGTTTAGGACATAGACGGACAGTTACTGGCCCAATAGAAATTACTAGGAGCCTAATCAAAATCGCTGTACACAAAATATATGTTACTTTAAAAATTATGCAGAGCTCACGGAAAAATATAACCATTGGTATCTGTTCATAAATTTGTTATTTTACGTACGAAACATATTGAATTCATTTGAGCATTATAGCTGGTTAGGTTCAAGGATGAAGACAGATGGCATGCACAACATGGTAAAGTGTGTGAGCTGCGCGCAGTACCGACAGATAGCAGCAGGTTTGCCGCCTCTAGATCCTGCTTTTTAAAACTTGACTTTTCTCCTATTACTGTCTCGAAACGACACAAATTTGAAATATATTTTGTCAAATTATTTGAAAAAATTATTTAATATTATCTTGCAATATTTGTGTAGGCTTTTGGAATCAATATCAAGCATATATGGAAAGCATGGATCGACAGTGGGAATACGACTTGGACAAATATATGGTTTGAAGTCGCGTTTCACCCGACTCTGATTTGTCTTATTGTGCATTTCATTTTGAACACCTATACATTACTACTGTAGCATGAAGATTAGTTTGTAACACTTACAACCGCTGTTTTGTGACCGTGTAAAATAAAATATATTAATTAATCTAGGAACTCTTTGTTATAGCATATTTTACACTTGTCTGATGTGTGTCAACAGTGCACTCAGAATAGCCAACTTAATATTAACTTTTGTTCATTTGTGCATCAGCTGATACACAATTTTGTAAACAGCACTTTGTTTGTTTTGTATACGTTAAGTTGCCTCTCACTGAATGTCAAAATTTTTCCATCTTATATGAGATAGACAGTAAGTGGGGATGTGGGCAAGGAACATAGGAAAAGTAAAGTCTATGTTGAGGAAGACGTCGTTTTACAGTTCAGGCTGTAGGTGAATCATTTTTACATGTGAATGTGGTACAACCTCGAAAATTATATGATCCCAAAAACACGTAGATAGAGTAAAGGCTATTAGTGCCAGCAAGAAATTGTTTGACTTTCGGCCTGCAAAAAAAAAAAACATTGCCCTCAACACCCGTTTGTTCACAATCGCATGTAAGTCATTATATAAAATATACCCTTATTAATGAAAGCTTTTCAACAAAAGAAAATTATACCAATGTTTGTGGGTATGGTGGTAGCATTAGGCCTAGTAGTTCTGCTTTAAATAGGTTTGTAAGTAAAGATGAAGTGATGTGCCATGGGCTCTTAACATGATAATGACTCATTCTTCTGCTTGAAGTGGTTCAGTCGCAAGTGATCTTGTTAAATACATATTCACCGACAGTGATATTGCAAAAAGCTTAAAATGCACAAAGACAAACTAGGCTATGTGGTAACATAAGGATTGGGTCCATTTTTTTCAAAAAGAACTTTCGAACATAAAAAATATGATTTCTATGCTTTATTATGTGACAAAAGTTAAAAAAAGTTGCACATAAAGGCCAAATGCATATAGTGGTGCGATTTTGGGATGAGAATAAAGTGGACAAGATTCTTAACTTCATGTTTTTTTTTGGTCATGTAACGGCACATGATCTGTTAATGAACTTCATATCTGCATTAAAAGAACATGGTTTGAATTTGAAGACCATGATACAATTTTCAATGGATGGGCCCAGTGTCAATCTGAATCTTTTAAAAGACCTGAAAAATTACTTAAGAGAAGACTCTCCTGATGATCCCGAGTTACTGAATTTCGGGACCTGTTCATTGCATAGTTCACGTTTCATACAAGAATTCATGACAAATGTGATTGGAAAATCCCCAGTTTTCTTGTCTCTTTACTACCTGTTCAAAAATGTTCCAACCAGACGTGCTGATAATCAGTATTTGACTCAGTCTTTACTATATCCGCTAAAGTTTTGTTGTGTCAGATGGGTCAAGAATTCTAAGGTTTTGCAAAGGGCTGGTGCAATGTTGCCTCATCTAAATAAGAACATCAATCTTTTGTAAAAAAGTCCACCTCAGTCAGAAAATTTACAAAGTTGAAAGTGCGTGTGAAAGATGAACTGTTGGCAGCTAAGCTGGGCTATACAAGTTCAATTTTAGTAGAGTTAGAATCTTTCCTCATAGATTACCAAACCAGCCAGCCATTCCTTCCTTCCCGATCTCATCCAGCTGATTGTGTTTTTGTTGAACAAGATTGTAAATCATGACGTCATGTCCTCTGCAATAAACACACAGGAATTAATTGGAATTGATTTGACCAAAAAATGTAACCTAAAGACTATCAGTGGTTTGACGTTGGACTTGCATCATCATCATCATCTCTCAAAGGAGTAAAATAAGTACTAGTATGCAGTGTTCAAGAAAAACTGTCAAGCATTCCTTCTCAGGGGTGCAAGTTACCGTTCCCCAGAAGTAATGATGAATTCATCCCTTAGAAACCAAGGAGTATCTGCAGCGCAACTTATGTATGAAGCTGCAGATTTAGCTAAACGGTAGTATTTGGATCTCCTAGACAAACAAAGCATACATGAGCAACTGAAAAATTTCAATCATAAGAATGACCAACTTTACCATTTCATGTACCAACTTCTTGCTAAGGAGAACGTATCAAAAGCACTTCTAAATTTTGTCCAGAAAATCCTTGTCCTCTTCCATGTAAATCTGCAGTAGAGTGTAGTTTTTCAATCAATAAACAATACTTTTTGGAAAACTCGCTAGAAGACAGCTTAGTGGCTCAGCATTCAATTTATGTTGCGGTTATTTCTGCTGGCTCAGTTAAAGATGTTACTGTAACCCCTGAAGAAAAAGAAGACTCAAGAAGACGATGAAGTGTTTAAGAACAAAAGGGCAGCTGAAGAAATTAGAGTATTAGAACTGAAAAAAAAGGAGGATATTCTACAACAGGCAAAAGAGGAGGCTGAGGCATTAGAAAGTCAATGTAAAGACTCTGAAACAAGTTATAAATTAAATAATTAGCGAGTAAAAACAGTTGTTAATTTTGTGTTTATAAATTCTTTTTCTTGTTAGGTTATTTTGTTTTAACATGTGCACATCTTTGTGGTTCAGTTCTCACCTAAAATTGTACAATGTATTTTGAACACAAGAAATGGTAAAGTGGAAAGAATTGGATGAGAGGGATGGTGGAGGCCAATTGTTTTCGCAAGTATTAACACTAATATAATTAACATTATCCATACATGTTGACTTCCTTAAATCAATAAATGTGTTATTTAATTTGTCTGTAGTTTAATTAATTGTTAGCAGTCTTTGTATGTTGTACATGCAGTGACTATCAATTAATGTTTGAATAACTAGATATAGGCCTACTTGACCCTCACACAGTGCAACTTCTTTTTGTAAGACTTCATAAAAGACAAAGTATTTGTCCCACCACTACCACGAGATATCAATGAGCTGTAAGGGCACATTACCATTGCAATGATCACTATCAACCGGCCGTTGAGGGAGGTGATATTGTATGAACTGGAATATTGTGTGCTGTGTTAACCGGGGTGCATGTATGGAATATTTGTAGATGTAAAAATAAACAGTTTTGATTTTCTGTTTCATCCAGTACTTGTTTTCTCTAGGTGTTTTAATTCATTTCTTTGTAATAAACTATTGGAACGCTAAAAAAACATTATGAAACGTGGTGTATAATATTGCAATAATTAATAGGTATATTATATTTATCATATTACATGAGATTATACATTATTCTAAGACTACTGTATAAGATACGTGTTTGCTAGAAATGTGTAATTACTGTTCTTGTTGCAGGTTTACCATTGGAGACTACATGGACATTTTCATTCAGCCCCCCAACAGAATGATGCCCATGATGAGGCGTGGGGGCCGGCCATACTAACCAACACCCACAGAGCTGTGGTATTGTCTACTTCTCTCTATGGTGTGATGACGGAGCTGTGTTCCTCCGTGCTTCCTTTGGCCAGCTGTCGTGGAAATGACTGATTCTTTTTAAAAAGTGTGAAAATATCTTCTTATAAAGAGTGCTATTATTCTGAATAAATGATCGGAATAAAAATTGACATTGCGTTCGTAAACTGGTTGCAGTATTAAGAGTTCCTTCCCAGGTGTAGCAACATCCGGTGCAATTCTGTTTCAAACTAGTTATCTCAAAGTTGTTACGGAGATGAAAAATCTCCTTATTAATTCCAAAATTGGCAAATACTTTTCTGGTGAAAAATCATTGAGATTCTGTACATATCATTGCATATAGCTACAGTAGTTAGTACAAGGTAATCATGTTTGGTAAATTTGAAAACTTTAATTAAAAGAGCTTGCATTTCAAATATGTACTTTTAATGTCAGCTTGTGCATCGTTCATTTCTAACTGGTACACAATTGACAGTGACCACACATTCAAGAAGGCTGTTAGTAGGATACATGTTGTTCTTATGGTGAGAAATAACTAGTTTGAGCATTATGTGATTTACAATAATTTATAGTAGTCTTTAAATAAACTGATCATAATTGATAGTTCAGATGATTAGACATTTTAGAAATGGCATTTCTGTAATGTAGTGTCAAAATATGTGTGTGTTCAGGATAGTGAACTAAATATATTAATAATTAGGAAATTTAACAAAAAACAGAATTTATATTGGTAATTATGAAGAATAGGGGCTCATGTCAGAAATAATAAAACAGTATCACAAAATGGTGTGTGGCAGGAAAATTGTGGTGAAAGATGTTATAAAATGGAGTAAATATCAAATGAAATTCTGCAAGACATGAAAGGTGGAAATGTCTGCAAATAGCATCTGAACAGTGAGTACATGCAAAATCTTTGCCACATTGCTTCCCGAAGTGTGAGCAATACATAGCATAACATTGTCTGTGAGAATGGATTGTGGGTAGCCCCAGCACTGAAAGATTTCTGTTTCAAATTTACGAATGATGTGGGTTTCCTGACTTGGTAAGGGGAATGCTTCTACCCATCTTGAATATTGGTTGGTCACTACTAGCAGGTAGGAATCCAATCCCCTTTGGTACTACGTGGGTATTGCCCCTTCAAATTGGCTGTGATGTGGGTCCAGGGCATGTGTGGTTGATGGGGTTTGGAAGTGGACTGCAGTACGGGGTAGGCTTTGCCCCTGTAGCAGGTCTCACAGCTATGCACATACTGCCAGACATCTCTGCTCTTCCCGGGTGGTGTCTGCAGATGTCGGCCCATAGGTATTGAGTATCCAAATTCTCCACTTTGTCCCAGATTGGCCACTTTGGACCATACGATGTCGTCCCTCAAATTGAACTGCTGGGGTTGCTTCTGAAGGAGGTTCTGGATGTCCAGGATGTCCAAAACTATTCTGCTTTGGCTGAGTTTTGCATCTGGAGCAACTTGATATGCTCCTTGGGGCTGCAGTCCGGGAGCTAGGACGGAGTCATCCGTTCCCATTTTTCATCGTCTTTGGTGTCTTCCTGAAGATCCGGTTGGCGGGATAAGGCATTTGGAGGATCATTATACGTGTCTGTGCAGTGCTGTATTTCGAAGTCGAATTTGGTCAAGAACATCTCCGACCATCCGAGCTTGGCTTTGGCATTACGGGACTTATGTAGCCACTGGAGGGCTTTACTATTGGTCTGTCGGATGAAATGGTTGCCTTCCAGATATATTTGTGAACCGCCCAGATAACGGCTAGGCACTCTTGTTTGTTTATGTGATAGCATTGATCTGTGGCATTGAGCCTCGGGTTGGTAGTCTAGGCCTTCTTGGTAGAGTACGGCTCCTAGTCCAACCTGGCAAGTGTCAGTTTGCAGGATTAGCTGTCCCTCCCCCCTTGGATTCTGTGAATTTTCTTGATGTCCTGAAAGCTTCCTTTCAAGGCTTGAAAGGCGGCGTGGTGTTCTGGTCTCAATCGCCACCATGCTGCCCTCTCCAGCAGGGTGTGCAATGGGATCATCTGGTTGGCTATATTACGCACAAAATCTCTTGAACCAGTTACATAGACCAAGGAAGTGGCACATTTGCTTCTTTGTGGCCGGCTCTTCTGCTTCTCGAATAGCCCTTATGGAATTTTCTTGTGGATAGTTTCCTTAGGGTGTGACAACATGGCCCAGGTAATCAATTGAAGACTTCCCGAAGTGGCTCTTCGAGAGTTTCACTGTCATCCCATGTAGCTGTAAACGTTCTAGTACCTGTTGGATATGACCAAGGTGCTTCTTCCATGATTTCGCGTATATGATGATATCATCAAGGTAGGCAAAACAGAATTGTCCTATGTATCCTGGTAGTACCTCGTCGCGTGCCTGGCTATTGACTGTATCGGACAATCATCGAGGTTTATTGCGCGAGACCAAATGCACAGTTATAGGTAGCTGATGGGAGGTGTTAGAAACCCGACTTACTCTTACGGTTTTCGGTCTGTTGGTAACGTGGGTTTGCTGACTGAGCGAAGCTGGTGCTACAGTCCCTGGGTTAGATTACGTTGTACTGAATTGTCTCACACCCTACTCAAAGCTCCAGGCCGCCAACTCTAGACTCCCGAAATTTGGATTGGCTAGTCCGTACCTAGCTTCAGTCCGGTGGACTTGACCCCTCAACACCGGGTGGTAGTTGGGACTGGTTCGGACGAGCGGTGGAAAATGAATATATCGTACCACGTGGACAGTCGAGACTGCCCGTAATCTCAGTGAGGCGGCGCAGTCCCGTTCCACCTGTCTTTCCTGCATAGGAGGGGGCTAAGGTATTCCGTAGCTTGGCAGCTAGATGAGCAATCTTTTGTTCCCTATGCCTTCGGCCGGACCTTATATTTTAGGTCATAGAGTTTGGTTTGCCCCTGAACAAGATACATTGTTCACTCCAGATGAGAAACTATTCCCCTATAATAGTGTAGGTCCAGTAGCTGATTCGTGGCACAAGCTCAGTAAGAGTCTACTGATACCCCACATCCACAGGCTCAGAGACGTTGAGCCATGTGGGCCACCAATATTCTACTGGATGTGTTATCCAGCCAAGGCCAGGCTGCAAATCCAGGCCACTACCACCCCCATCACCTATGTGCTCTGGTAGGTGATATAACTTAGGCTTGCTGTCTCTCCTTGGTGGAAGGTATTCCTAGTTGTCGTGACTTCTCTGTTTCTTCCCTCCAGCCCCTGGGTGCTTGGGGTAATAGGAAGCAAGAGTAATGGGTTTGTACCAGACTGGAGGTCCCCAGAAGGGAGGCCTCAGTCAAGCTAGTTTGGATTTACAAAAGTACCCGGTTTTTGTCGGTATTGCACAGTGTAACTTATTCCTAGCGGGCGAAGTAGATGTTACTCTATAAATAAAAGGTTTAGGATAGAGAACAAAGCTGTTTTTATTGAGGACTCAATAAACTCAGTGACTCGTGCCATCTCCTACCAAGCGGACGCAGTACTGAAAGAAAACTTAAGCCAGATTTTGGCGATGTCATAGGCTAGAGGGAAAGTGAACTAGAAAACTGTATGTATATCTACTCAATTAAAACTGTCTAATGCAGGTGTCTGCGGAAGGGGCGGCGAAAACCAGATAACAGATGTGAAAACCCTGGTATCAATGACATCACTGTGGCTGGCGGCGGCAGTGGCTGTATCAGCTGATTATCACGCCGCCACCCATTGCTGGTTTACGTGCGCGCACCCGTGACAGTGTGGGCGATGCATGTTTATTGTCATATTGTTATAGCTTTGATTAATTAACCTGTACTTCACGTATACTTTTCGATGAAATCCAATTTCAAATTACATAAACGGCGAATTTCCAATTAATCAAACTTAAAAGCATATAAAATCCTATTCTTCCATTTGGGGGTGAATAAACACTTCAAATTATATATGATTTTGAATTAATTGACTTCAAATTAATGAGGTTTTACTAGAAGATTGTATTAAGAAGCTAGAGTCCACCAGTAGGTGAACACTAGTGAACAGGCAGACCTGCCCAGAACAGTAGAAGATAGGTTGCAGACGGAATTGAAGCAGTTTAGTAGTCATGTGGACAACCATATCATGTTGTCAAGCCAGACACATGAACTGCAAATCCAGTGCCTTACTTCCTCTTTGAAGTGGGACAGCACCGAACATAACACCAGACAAAATGAAACTAGTTCACCTGCCACAATGCCACACAATGTGATACAGACCATACCAGAATGATCACTTCCAACTATCAACCATAACCTCAACCAACAGCACAAAATACAAAATATTTATTTACTTTTACCATAGAAATTGTGGTTCACATGTTAACAGAATTTGTAATGTAGTGGATATTAATTTATTTTAAATGATAATATGTAAAAAGTTAGAAAACATTAATTTTGAAAAATAATTTTTTTATGTTGATGTACTTAATTAAATATGGGTAAGACTGTGTTAATGTTTACGTAAGTATGTATGGAGAGTGTTGGTGGAGATCACTATATCCTGTGTTGATGCGTGAGACAGCCCACAAGAACAAAACTCTAGCAAGCTGCTTTGCGGTGACAAATTCTCATGCCCCACTGTGAGGTGGTTGTGTGAGTCACCTCCCTCTCACTCTTGTGTACTTTACAGGGTGGTCTGAGCACTTTCGAATTGCCGTGTCGACTGGCGAGTGTGCGGTCTGTATCCCCTGTCGGTAGAATATGTCACCTCTCACGCCCGTCTGGGGAAGGGACTTCTGCTAGGGATGCGAGCATGTTCCTCTTGTTATTAAAGTATTCTACAAGACAATTTTGTCTTTGTTAATTGATATTAAATTTAAATTATGAAGAGTGTGTTACTTGTAAAAAAAATTATTTCCGTCCTTATTTAACATCTAAGATTTTTTGGGGTATTTTACAAAGTATAATAGTACACTATCTACCAAGAAGTAATTGGGCACCCGAGAAGATAGGTAATTCAGTACGTCAGTTGACTTGTGTTTCACGGCCTTCGGCGTAGGACAGCTGGTGTTTGTCCATTATTTGGCCTATTGTAACATTCTGGATAATGAAATGCTCCCAACATTGTGGTGTTTTTACCGAATGGATCCATGTTACTTCCAGAATGACAATGCTATGTGCCATGTTTCAAGGGCTATTATGCATTGGTACGCCGACAACAATGTTCACTGGTTAGACTGCCCCCCCCCCCCCCCCCCCCCAGAGCCCTAACCTCAACCCTATAGAACATCTTTGGCACAAATTGGATTGCCGGGTGAGGGCTCGTCAGGTGCGGCCAAAATCCATTGCTCAATTCATGGAATGGTTGCAAGAGGAATGGCGACGAATCCCTGTGGATGTCCTGCAAACACTTGTAGAAAGCATGCCAGACAGGGTGGCTGCTGTTATAGCCGTAAGAGGTGGCCCCACCAGATTCTAACGGGGTGACAACCACCGAGCAAACATTGTGGATAGGTGCCCAAATACTTTTTGATAGATAGTGTATTTTTTTAAAATGTGTTTGCACACTCTAAGCTCTTCAGTTGTGTAGTTCTATGTGTCTAAGCATTTGTTCTCTATACACAATTAATAAAATGGTAAACACATATTTACCCTCACTGGGGTTTGAAATAAGGAATATGATAGTAAAAATGTAATTAGTGCCATTGAGGTTGAAGTAAGGAATATCTCAGTAAATATGTTTTAACGATTTAGTGGGATTCAAAGGATGAACTAACCCAATACAAACATTGTTAAACAAAACTGGGAAAGTAAGCAAGGTTTATTTTTCTATTCACACATTTATCCTTGATGGGATTTCTGAAATGAACGTCTGGATGGTATATGTAGGACAAATTAGGGCAACAGGAAAATATATACTTTTAACATAGAACAATATTAGCAAATTGTTTTTGTAATTAAAACTAAATCAGGAAAGCATGTTTCGAGTAAATGTAATGGTTATAATTTATTTTTTATTTTAATTATGTAATAACTTAAAAATAAATTAATTTTGAAAAAAAATTTTATATTGATATACTTTAATTAAATATGTGTAAAAAATAAATTAATTTTGAAATTTTTTTTATATTGATATACTTTAATTAAATATGTGTAATATTGTGCTATCATATAAACGAAGATGAGTGTTGGTTTAACCTTTGTGGATGCGTGAGCCTTCCCCAGCCAAACTGATCTCTCGCGAACACTTATATCTTTCGGGCTCACAGAGAGATGTTCACCCTTCGAGAGATGAAGTCAGGTTTTCAGAGGTAGGGTGGTGGAGGGATAGTTGGCCTTTTGTCACTTGACGACCTGCTAGCAAATGCGACTTCGTGGTCAGGGGTTAACGTCTTTAGATGACCAATAGTGGGCCCCTTCTTTACACCTCGAGACTCGAGAATTGAAAATATATTTAAATAGAGTTTGAAAAGGTGTATAATCTGTCCTCTTGATTTGCGGTTCGCATGATATTATAACATGGTACAGTAGAGTCCCGTTGTAGTGAGATGTCACGGTTCCAAGTTCGATCCTCGCTATAAGAGTGTCCTTGCTGTGGCCAAAGTAGTCCTAAGATTGCTTTTAAGTAATCCCTCACCAACCGATGGAGATACGTTTTTTTAAAAACACAGCACTCTATTTATTGATAATAGATATGAAGATATATATTCAAAATTAAATCACTCGTGTGCTGGGACTAGCAGTGAAAACGTTACCATGTGCACGTAGCTGGGCGAGTGCCTAGATCGTCTGAAGCGTGGCCGGGTAAGTTCCTAGATCCTCGATAGCGTGGCCGGGCGAGCACCTAGATCCTCTGTAGTGCTGCTGGGGCGTGGCGTCTTGCCGCTGTTGCTCGGCCCTAGATCCTTGGGCGGGGCAGTTGTCGGTCGCTACACAATGATTTTGGCAGGGGGCAGCCGGCCGCTGCCCGCCACTGCCGTCATTACAGGTCCGGTTCACTTCGTAACAGCAGCCCGGTATTAGGAAAACATGACATGCACATTAAACTCAGAAACAATTAATTTTCGGCCCGCTTCTCTACTGCTGTGTTTCTTTGCATACGCAATTACCTGAAGTTTAAATGCAGCAGTTTGACTGGTATATTTACTCATTATGCATTCGTACTGAACAAAAATTAATATAAATGTAAACTATTCCCTTCGCATTAAAAAAACCACCTGCATACAAATAAATTCCGTGATTGATTTTGTTTACATGTTTGCAGCATGGGCGCGATAGCCAGAAATCTGTAACAGGACCAGTGACAGTGACCTTGAAGTGTCTTGTCGAGAGAAATATGCTTCGTGAAATAAGAAAGGAAAATTTTTTTACCCTAATTCGGCACCATAAAAACAGGGCCATGAATTGTGCCTGTGCGAGAATTATGCCAGTAAATACTAGTCACTGTAACATTATACGTTTTCAACTAACAAAACCTGCATGGTACGATATTTACTCAAAACCAGAAAAAATTCAAGAAAACTTTATAAAAATGGATTTGAATTAAGCGATGAAATGTAGTAGTAGTAGTCGTGTCCCTATCTTTAATTAGTATGCCACAGTATGGAAAAGAAACCAGTGAAAATCTGTTAATATGTAACTGTATTTGATTACAGCTATCGCTTGGACTGTTATGTTTAAATGAAATTTTTTTCATTTAACTGTAACGTTTGACCCACATACACCAAGTTGTTTGAAACCAAACATAGTTGACAACACAGTGACCATGAATGACTAAGGAAAGGCAGAACTGATTCATGAAAATGGTCTCAAGGTAGAAATGGCGGTATTCTATTTATAGAACAATGCGTCTGGTTTATGAAAGAGGGGGAGTTAGGTGGCAAGGCGGAAGAATGTGACACATGAGAGCGGCACAAGGTACTTCAGGAAATGAGGAGGCGGGGCGAGGGAGTGGAGTTAAGGCAGACAGATAACAAAAGCGCGCTTCACACGGTCTAGCGTCCCGTCACAAGCGTGCTTCACATGATCTCGCCGCAAATGTTTCAACTCGTAAAATTACGATTTTTCATAGAATATTTTTTGCGATTTTTGGACGGTTCCTCAAAAAGACCTCGTCATACCCGTGTTCTCGCAGTTGCTGTGTTTGCTACAACGGGATTCTTCTGTATTCGTATATGTTATACTTAATAGGACATTACAATTCAGTCGGAAGTAACCATTGGCCTTGGTAGGATATGTACTTCGGATGTAATTACTCATGGTACATACACATAGTGTTGCTTCTTATTCGTTATGTGAATACTAATTACATCTAATTATGCAATTAACTATGCATAAGTCAATACACAAATTCTCTTGGTATTTATTCATTATGTATTACATATTAAAAAAATCTTATAACCCTCGTCAAGTGTCGAACCAAGCACCTCACCCTCTATCCTCACTCATCCAACCACGTCAGTTGTGGTTCGGCAGCAGAAGAGTTAACATGTGTACTCTTTACATGCAAGGGCTGACCCACTTCGTGCACCGGCCACTAGAGCTCCAATTCTGGTGGCAGTTCATCTGACGACACCGGCAAACAAGGTAATTAGAGCTTCAGTGATACAAAAGCCCACAAATGTCGCTTGGACGTTTTGTCAACTGAAAGGTACCACTTCAGCCAAGAGCCAATCATAAGAAACCTTCAGGAGAAAGGAGGGGAGGAGAACCCATCAGCCAATCACAGCACACCTCTCAAGGGTGGGAGGAGAGGGTGGTCTGAAATAATCTTGGAAGTATAGCATAAACTTGTGATCCCTCTCTCCGACACCCATTTACAGGTTATTCAAATGTCCCTTGAGCCACTCTTGCTTCCCAATGATCCAGAAACCGCATGCTCATATTACTCATGTTTTAGAACACGTGCAAATTAATGCCCTATGTCTTGTTGGTGCATAAAATAAAACTTTTTTCCGCCTTTAACATAACTATTAAACTATCACAAAGCTACAGTCAAGAGCGAACAACCAGCGACAACTGCTTCACCAGGACAACGCATGTTGCTGAGTCAATAATACCAGCTTATAGCTACATTTCTATAGGCTGCTCATTGTTTAGTGAGACCAGTATCTCATTTTGGATTTACAATATTTTATGCCACAACCTGCCTCCTGGAGATGATCTTGGATGACTGTAGAGGCAGTGACAACACAACAAATTGTATTACCAACCTTCCTTATGAGGGTGTAGGCCCCCTCAAATGCCTACTGAGGTGGGATTGTCGAAGACCATCCCACAGGCCTGTAAATGGTAGAATTAACAAATAGCATAAATTACTCGGAATGGGCCCAGCCTCGCTGTCACTCACACGCACCATTGTGTTCGGGTGGTAATCTGACAGCGCAACAAAGGTGGCTCACAGGAGGGGTGCAGGGCTTTGTGGCGTGACGTCCTCCGAAGTGCACTTCATTTGCACTGTATCCTGATAGTGGGGGAATACTGTTGCATTTCACTGGCATGAACAACCAACATCTCCCAATGTTACCTCTTGGTGGGCATTAAGTGGGATGGTCATTTGGCATGAATGGTAGGCTATCTTAGGCAGGCAGATATGTCCCAGCAGTGTATTCTTGCATACCAGTTGATCAGCCTGTTTGGAATGTGGCCTTGCTGTTGTTGAGTGCAGTGGGATGAACGATCATAAGTAGAACATCTGGAACGTGTCAGTATTGTACACTGTAGCTGGTAGGTTAAGTTTTCTGTAGCATGGTTGTAGTTTCTCTGGACAGGATATGTTTGTTCCATCAGCCTGCTGTTGAATGAGGTGGAGTGTTGATGGGCAACAGGAACTGCAGTGTGTGCTGTTGTAAGGGTGAGATCCTTCAAGGGTGATGGCGACTACTATTGAGTTATAGTTTGTGGTCCCTTTATTGTTTTTGAAAGAAGGTTACATGGTGATTTGAAAACCAGTTTGTTTGAGAACAGTTGAAAACCAGCAGGGGGACTGGTAACAGTCTTATTGGGACAACATATTTTTGCATGTATATGCATGATCATGACGGTTTGCTGCTTGCATCAACTTCAGGCCGTGAATGCAATGGTGCTAATTCTGAGATCATCAGTGCTAAAAAAATTCTTAGAAACTGGAAGGTTTTCTGCTGCCATAGATTTTAAGCATATATACATGTATTTTTTACTCATTCATTCTACAGGCTTACACTAACTAGCTTTATTTAATTAGTTACTGATAAAAATAGTGAATTCAATGCACTATCAGTTTTTAAATGTGAATCATAGGTCATGCAAATTTCACTATAAATTTTTTGAAAATATCAATTGTTTATTTACTTTTTTGGACATTATAAGTACTTATTTACATTACAAAATTCTTTCACTCACATACATCGCTTTGAAACTTGGTTCAACTGCAGTCTAGTTTAATACACACTAACAGTTTACTTATCTATGAACTCTGCGACAACTTTTTAAAGCAACATAAAGTAAACTGAAATAATAATTGTAGCAATGTTTCTATATGCCGGGCAGTGTTTGTAGACCACGTTGGAGTGAATTACCACATTTCTAGATTGACACAAGGCTTTGAAGTCTTAGAGCATATTGTAGTCACTTGAAAATGTACCAAAAGTTGTTCTCTTTTTTAAAATGCCCAGTAAAATCAGGAAATGGGCACAACCAGTTAGCAACTGCTGAATCACGAGGAGAATGTCCCCAAATCTTGACATTGAAGAAAACTGGTTTAAATTGTCTTATGTCCCATCTTTAATAAGTGTATGTATGTGATTCTTCCCCATATAATGAGGCATAGTGGCACATGAGTTTCTTTCACATAGATTGTACTGTGTATTTTAGGGAAGTGTAGTTTGTAACACCAAGGTTCCCTGTGGAGCGCCGGTGGATGGGCAGAGGTGACGCAGAGATCTGGCGCAGGAGCGAGCTACCTAGTTCCTGTAGTTGGAGGCGGGGGCAGACACGGGACGACGCGCCTTGTTCTTGATGCTGGCCTCCAGGTCAATGGAATCGCCATTGGCCAGCACATACTTGTTGTTCTGGTAGTCGATGAAACCCTCATTTTCGCGCTCCCTGTCCTTGTCACATGGAATGCCACTTGTGTATGAATACTCTCGCTTCACACCATCGGGGTCAATGTAGCCATACTTGCCCCGCACCATGCAGTCCACTCCGATGGTTTCCTCCTTGAATGTGCCATCATCGTTCTCATAGCCCCATGTGATGCTGCCGTCGGGGTTGTCTTCCCGGTACTTCTGGACCACCTGTCACACAAATACCTTCCTCACTAACATTTTACTGTCACAGATATCAGTTATCTTATGTTTTAGCTGCATTCAGAGCTGCTGCTACACACACACACACACACACACATGCATGTACACATGCACACACACACACACAGAGAAAGCGAGGGAGATATATATATATATATATACACACACACACACACACCACCCCCCACCCCCAACCAAATTCACTTCCCTCTGGTGTCCATTTCATATCTTTTAAAACAGGGATGTAAGGTAATGTCAAGAATATTTGGCATTTGTATTTATATTTAATAGCTCAGTTAAGTTTGTGTGAACCTATCTAGGAGAAACTGCAGCTTAGCCACAATTAAGTAAAGCATTTTGAACTGACCATATTAAACTGTTAGTAGTTGCATGCACATTTTTACATAAACACTGACTGATATACATGTTGCATGCTATACAAGCAGTTAATTATTGAAAATGCTATCATGCATTGTTTAAATTTATAGTTATTGAATTAGTGTATTTTCATTTTATACATTTTAGAATAAGTATTGGCATAAAATATACATACTGAAACTTGTAACAATTCTACGATATGGCTTGATGGATGCATCTATGCTAGTCATCAGGTTTATGGTAGTTGGTGTAGCACACACCCTGTTATTATGAACTAGTTATTACAAGGATTAATTACATATAGTATATACAACAAAGAAGGCCAATCTTGTGCCAACATTTAGATAATGACATTCATATGAAAATAAAGTATGTTGTATAAGAATTTGTGTACCATTTAACAAGGGTGCAGCAAGAGGGAAGTGAGGGGGTCACTAGCCCACCCTGGAGATACTTGCAGGAAGCAAGAGGGAGAAGCATGGTTTAAAACAGAAAAATATATCAAATATGTCAATTTCCACTAGAAATAAGAGTTGTCCATGGCTTTTAAAAATATATTCCACATCTATTGAGTTTATGCTTGTTATTCTCCTCAAGTATGAATGTTGTCTATTTATACACACCATATTTTGACAACCCAAGGTTACCTGTTACTAGAAAAGGTGACCAAAGTTTCCTTGTGAGTTCAAATTGCATTAAAAGTTGCACCTGCTAGAAATGATTTGCCAATAATGAAGCAGTGCTTTTCACATTCCAACAGCTATGAATGATATGTCCATGGTGTCGTACTGAAATGTCCTTTAAAACAAAGATGGTATAAATACTGTAAATCTGAAATGACACTGGGCTAAGATGTAGTCATTCTGTATATGCTGAAACTAAATGTGGGAAATGCCACTAGACTTTTGGTGTTGGGAAGGCAAGGTTAGGGGTGGATTGTCTCAGTTTGCTTAGGCTCTTCCTAAGTAGAAGACTATAATGCACTGTCAGAACTATTAACATCCTAGTTTTCAGGAAAATGCATGTAAAATGCATTAAATCTGTTTATAAATAAATGTAATAAAATTGCAAAATTGGTTATTTTATGTGAAATGTGTTTTATAGAAAGCCATAATGGATGATTTTATTTTACATGTTTGTTTAAAGTAGGTCAGAAAACGATTTTTTTCTGATGTAATGCCATCTTTCTAGTTATGTAATGTGTTCAAACCACTTAGAAGTGAGTTGGTGACTTGACAAACTAGGATGCTGGAATCACAATAGTGGGACATTACCCACGAAAAAAAAATCATTTTCTAGCCAATTAGCATAGAGACTTTTGTGACATCAATGTGATAAAAATCACAGGCCTGGTGCAATTTGCAAATAAAAAATATTGCTAATTTAATCACGTTGCAGGTGCAACAGGTTTGTAAATAGGTTAAATCCACCATCTTTTTGGTGTCAAGTTCTTTCCTGTGCAAGTATCACCTGCGTTAATAAGATAAGCAAAGCATCATCTTTTTACACCTGTGTGTAATTACAGCCATATTTTCACAAGTGGAGTGTCAGTGGACGGGAAAGAAATTGTTGAATAAACATAAAAATAAGAAAATGTATGTATAATAGCTCTCGTACAAGAAGTTAGTTTGTAATAACACAAATTTTTTTTTTTTTTTTTTTTTCCCACAAGGCAATTAAACTAGTGCTTGCAATAACACAAACTTTTGCTGTTGTGTCGTGTTTTTGGTTTGTATCACACTAGTGTTGATGCCAGCACAAGAGAGACAATCACAGTTGTATGAGTGGTGAATGTACCTGTGCAACAGGCTTCCTGGGCTTCTGCTCCCTGGTGTACTGTTGTTCAGGCGCTGGCTGCCTGGCTGCCTGTGGTGGTGGCCGCCGGGGAGCACTCTGTGGCTGGGGCGCATACTGGGGCTCTGGTGCGGGCCTCTGACGGCTCTGCTACACCACACATACACATGTATACTTGAACACCTGTCTTGACTCACTCTCGCTTCACAATGCTCTTTCCCAACTTATCTGCTCTCACTGTGACATTGCGTGGTGATTGCCAAACATTTCTCTGTGAACCTCACAAATATCAGAAAATTAGTTGGTCAGGTTTTTCAATCGGTGTTGAGAAATCAGTAATAATTAACAAAATTTACTTATAGTCACAGCATTCCATTACTGCTAGCGGACACTGAAGTCACTGATGAATCGTCAGTGCTCGTCAGCAGTAACAGAATAGGCTGCAGTAAACAGTAACTACTTTTTTGGTTCAGTAAGCTGATAGTTTTGAAACACTCTACATTAATATTTATTTTAATTAAATAAAAAGACTAAAATGTGTAACTTTTGTCTTAAATGAAATTTTGCAGCTCATTAAAAAAAACTGTTAACACATAAAGAACCATAATACTAACATGAGTAAATAAAATCCATTTTCATAACAGGATAATGTCTGTTGTTGTTGTTGGCACACCCCCCCCCCCCCCCCCCCCGATCAAGACTTCGTATTTTGTATTTAATGCTACCCTTTACATTTTCGTAAGCATCTTTAGATGAGAGAGAATTTAAACAGCCTGTCAATATTCTTGTTCTACTGCTGCTGCGGTACCTTTAAAAACTCCAGTAATATTCAGCACTCTAAATACTTAATGTAGCCTTATACAGGAAACCACTCCAGGAGCATGAAGAAATGGATACCATAGGGCATCAGTACTCACCGGCAGTATTAGAACAATAACTGACATTACTCAAATATGAGTTCCATTTACTTTTAATTTTATTCATTCAGACAGGCTACCTCATTTTCACATCTTCGCAATGTATGTATTTTATTGTTGAGATGCTACTATAACAAAATAATCATGATTTTAAAAAGTTTAGAGTACTACACAGATGGCTGTCTGTTCAAAATACTAAAGAAAAACATTTGATTTTTTCTTTTATGGTTGCTATTATTTGTTCCTTTACTTTGTTGTATGGTTAATTTTGTTTATTAAATTATGGCATGCAATGTTGATGTATGATAAATAATACACATGTTTTATTTATGTTACGTTTTTATTTTGTGCTTTAACAAAGGTGGTTATAAACCCAATAAAATAAATTAATTTGTTTCTCACTTCATAAAAATTGAGAATTTTGAGATCCAAATCCATGGTTTGTTGTATCTTTCTCGTGTATGTATCCAGAAGTAACAATTGTTTTATTTACCTAAATCATAATACATTATTCTAACTAAAAAAGGAAATCACTTTACTAGCAGACAAATCATTTTTCTACTTCCAGACAAGTATGTTTTTACTTATGTGTGGTTTGAGGTTTTGTCAACAGCAAGTTGTTGGTGATGGAAACAGTTGCTTGCCAGTCAAGAGTGGAAGAATTGGCCATAGTCTCTATAACAGAACCATCTTGGCATTTGTCTTGAGTGATTTTTTTGGGAAATCAGAATTAGGATGGCCAGACTGGGAGTCAAAAAACCAAAGTCCTTATGAATGTAAGTCCAGTGTGTCACCAATGTGTCACCTCACTTAGCCATGAGACAGGGGAACAATTTTTATCTGAAGGAGCATCTCGTCCATTGTTGTGTCCTGATCAACATTAAAATTACTGAAATCATCCAAAGGAACTGTACTATGGACTTGAAACATTAGAAAATATTAAGGATAAACCATTTTGAAATGGATGTGATCATGAAAAATACCATTGTGTGTATGGTGAAGGAAAATACACTTTTAGTATGAAAACTCCCAACTTGAAAACATCGCCTTTAACTCAAGCACACAGTATGACTTGCAAAAACGTTTCCAGTGTTACCACAGGTTAGACTATAAGTAAATGTAGATTTAGGACTTCTCGGAGGAACCTACAAGCTAGGTGCTGGGTGGGTGAGGACAGCTCAAGATGTTAAGCTGTGGTTTTAGTCTAAGATAAATTCTGATAAAAGTATTTTGTTGCTTTGCAAGAAGTATTTTATATAACCTCTGGTTAAAACAACTTTTTAGGGTATTTGAACTCTGTTCAATTAAAAAATCCCTGTTGCCACTTCAAAATCTTGACTGGGAACCTGGAATCTGAGATGACATCCAATTCATTGTTTGTTCATCTCTCTCATCGTCAGCCTATCAAACCATTTGAAATGCTCCAAGGTGCTTTCTGATGCCTCCAAATACATTAGAATATCTATAGTCGATTCACAGTAAAGTGAGCTCTTTTGAAAGCCATCTCAGTTAGAATAGCAGTCAATAAATATATTTTATTTAGTTATAGACGTCGACTTTCGAGTGCGGTGGAGTATACATACTGTGTTTATTACTTCCATGGTAATATTTATTTAACACGGTGGTTAAAATATTAAATAAGGCTGAAAGGAAAAAGTAAGTAGGGCCTCAAAAGTGCTCGCATTACTGTGAACAGCCTGTAAATGTTACGTATCATACGAAAAAATGGCCCATCATATAACTATTCATTTAAAGTGCAGTGTAGCGAACACGCCAGTGTGTTCATGAAGGCACCTTAATAAAGCATCCAGTTCTGAACCCGGCGTTACTATCCAAATACGACACAATTTGCGGCCCGAGCAAGCATGCAGATTAATGAGATCCGTTTACAAGGCAAACATCGAGGACGGGCAGCGCGAGACGCTGTCCGGAGTCATTGCTATATCGGTCATCGACGAGGGAAGAACGCAGCATGAAGAGTGTGATCATGCACCATTTACCGTACTGCTAGATGCAGCCTCCGGACTCAAGAACAGGTGGGAATGTTCTAATTAGGAATCAACCGGGCTGGTATAACAAATAACTATGTAGCTTAATTAATATAATGAATTGTAGGCTTCCTAATTGAATAACTAACTAGAGTCATGTAAATTGTATTGAATATGTTTTAGTAACTTCATGAAACCCCACCTGTGATAATACAATGTTTAAAGTTAATCTCTAGCTGGTAATTCAACCTCCGAAACACCTAACCTTTAGTATTATCACCTCTACCTCTGACTATCGCCACCCATGTAACACCATGTACAAGCATAGGATGCCAAGGCATACGTCCGTCGCACGGACGTAAGACCCACAAATACAAGTTTGTTACAGCAGCTACTGAGCAAAGAAAAAGGCATCCTTAATTTAACCTATGGATGTATTCTCAGCAAGGCAAGTATAATCACACAACTTACCTTAAAATGAACAGATAAAATTAAATGAAACTACTGTAAACAATACCCATTAACACCAAGCTGATGTCAACAATGTAGCATCAACCAACTGGTAGGTAAGCCCAGTCGCCAGTAGTGCTGCAAACACAGTGGACCTGTGCTGTGGGCTTAATGCTTCCTGCTACACATTACAACACGTCCACGAATCCTGCATTGTTGACAGAATGGCTTTGTTATTGAGTTTTAAGTTTAAGAGTGATATACATTTACAAATAGTGATTAATGTGAGTGGTACAAAGTGACAAAAAATACGAAGTAAATAACGTGGGAATATTGTGCATTGTAGAAGTCGTCTGAGCTTGGCTCGTCTACCAGGTGGTGGTGCTACATAGTTGACAACGACTTGGCGTTGTGGGTTTTGTTTACAGTTCTGTTTTAAAATTTCTGTTTGATAACACTTCTTCGACTGCAGCTATTAAAAGAATGCGAGATCTTTACGCATGCAGACAACATGTTGCTCCTGATTTCAGCCAGGAGTCGAGTTGAAAATGAGATCAAAGCTTATGAAACACCGGAAAAGATTGAGAGCTGATGTAATAGTGTAAATCTACAGTTTTCAGTTGAGAAGGCGGGCTTGATGTTACTTGGAAGCTAATAACAATTGCCTATGGTCTGCATCAAGGAAAAACCACTTTGTCCAGAGAGCAAAGTGAAGTATCTATCTTCGCTTCCAGGAACGTATTAGCTATTTGATGGATAAATCAGTGAATCTATTCACTAAAATGAGTGCAGTCAAAGCATTGTAACGGGGACACGAGTTAAAAACTATGATGACAGTACAAGAACATATTTCTAGGAATTTCCCGTAATGGAGCTGCAGTGTGGTATAATAAAGTAAGATTGTAATATGCTCGGAGATAATTGTCAAAGACTGAAAGGCTATGCTACTAGCCATAACAAATACTTACAGGACAAGAAGCTCTACAGATGATTGCTGTAGTAATCCCATTGGATTTTCTCGTAGAAGAATAGTGACAGTTAAAGCAAGAAGCTCAAGAAATATCTGCGACGAAGTTCACGACGAAAGAAGCCCGGACAGTTACACTGTCGCTCTGGTGGGAAAATTCAGATAAGGGCAAAGTCGCTTATAGAATCTTTCCATACATAATAGTAAGATGTAGCCACCACTGGATCAGAACAGACTATCATCTCTCACAGTTACTAACTGGGCACAAAAACTATTATGCAAAACTACATGGATTTAAGCTAGTCGACTCTCCCTTCTGCCAAAACTGCCAGGTAGAAGATACCACCGAACATGTACTTCAGGAATGTCCAAGAATAAAAGGTATAAAAATATAACTTTGAAGGGAGCTTGAGATAGAAGTAAATGAATAAAATCTTAGAAATATCATGGCAAATAAAAAACTGCTAAGACATTGGAAGAGGTTGCAAATAAGATAAGCTAACTTCTGGTGGAACTCAACGAGAGGATTCCACATAATCCTCGACAATTCGTGAACGATACTCCTCCATAGATAAAGGTTTTTACCCAATGAAGGGGAAATAACTACCTAGCCGGGAGTGACACAGTAAAACCACTATAAAAACATTGTTATGGGAGCGGCCCCACCACATAGCTTGGGTGTTCCCAATGCATATAGACTAGAACTTGGAAAGGAAACATCATTAGACTCGTGATGAGTTTGGGTGCATCCCCCTCCCCCCTCTTGGAAGAACCCTAAACCGTACCTTGAAGATCGAAACAACGAACAAAGGACATGAGAAATCGGAATAGCAACGACCAAGGCAAGAAAGCAGAAAATGAACAGGATACTGAAGACTTATGCAATGTACAAGGATAATGAATAATGGTAAGGTAAGGCTACAGACTAAAGGATCGGATAACAGAGGGAGGGGGATCGAAAACGAATCCACAAGCCCCCGTCCCAACCGGCAGTTCCAACACTGGTAGATAGAGTTTAAATATATCTAATCCGAGTAGTAGCAGTTTAGTTACACATAATATAATCATCAGTAGACTAGAATGTCAATAAATTGACTCGAAAGCTGCTAGGGGAGTCCGAGTGAAATGCAGGAAATCTGTGCCACTTTCACCTTCTGGACAACATGGTGTAGATAGTTTTATCCCCATATAAACATGTATGGGTGATCCACAAATGGAGCAATAAGAAAAAAGCACTAATAAATTTAAAAAAGGACATCCCATACCTACTGCATTACCCAGAAAGCGTACTGGTGCAGTGGTGATAAGAAACTGTGTGAACAGCCTTTGGTTAACTCAATCAAAATTTGCACTCACACAAAACGAGCTTGAGGAGCACCCACAATCAGAAGGGACATTAGTCATGCTACCATTTCGCTACCTAAGGAGTGAAGTAATTTTATGATTCTTTATAAAAACAAGGCAGATATCGCTTGCTTCCTCTCGGAAGAGATTCATCGCCATTACTTTGGAAACACTGAAGATGTTGCATCCAGAGGGTTTCTAAATGGGTTAGAGTTCTGTTCAATTAATTCCAACACTTACAGTGTTCTACCCCACATTTCACAAAGAGGCCGATGCACGTGTTGTATTGCACACCATTTAGAGAGAGGCCAACAACACTTAAGTAATAGCAAGAGGCACAGACATATGCTTACTACTTACTCACCACTTCAACAACATAGCATACTCCACCGTATGGTTTACGAGTAGGACAGCTAAGGATAGGAGATACATTACATGCCCATACGCAATACTTGTTCGCACATATCCCCCTCTTTTTTTTTTTAGTATAAGAATATCCTCTCTTTGCAAACAGCAACAGGCTGTGATTCCACAAAGCATATGGACTCCTCTTGAAAAAAAGTGGTGTGGCCATCGTATAAGGGTGAGACCTGCCATATTCTGAATGATCTTGGGATCATTCGTCTGCCCGAATCTGTGATTGCCAATATGGAGAAGTTTACTGACCAACTCTAAAAGGTTAGTAAAAGTTATCTATACAATTAAACATATAGTGAATTGGTTTAATGGTTACAAATAACTACTCAACATTAAACATGTAGACAAAGATACAGCCATGGGAGATGCAGCAAGACACTAACTGTTCAGGACCATAAAGAAACAGGAGGCTCTACCACCCACAAGTAATGCACAGCGTCTATATTTTATGAGGAGTCACCATAAGGTTTTGTCAAATCACCACAACCCAAATAATGTAATTGAAAAATGTCTTCATACTAGCAGTGTATAAAAGTTTTAGGTGACTTTGGAAGAATGATCATCGTGTCCATCCAGATCTGTCATCTTCTGAGAATTATGTTTGAAGGCTGGATCAAGGCAACCTCATCCTTGCCCTTATGAATTTTAAGATGCTTAGGAAGGTGTTTACATACATTTGACATGCCACTGTAGGACTCAGTGCTAGTAAATGCAAAGTTGCAAGAAATTTGAGTTTCCATACTCATGATTGTAGTTTTGCAAAGGCCAATGCTTGGAACATTAAAAATTAGTTTTGTTTTTACATCTCTTAACTGCTTAACCAGGTTTGTATTTTCCTCTTTCTCACTGACTGTACTTGTTTTGTAAGTTTTTTTTTTTTTGTATTTTTTTTAAATTTTCGATTGTGTCATTATATAAAACTGCTGTTAATTTGTTTAATGATTGTACACGCCTTGCATTTTTCTGTACTTAGTAGTGAGATTTGAAACGAATATTTGCATAATGTACCATTTATTCTCAAACCACACGATTTTTAAACATTCTACCATATTTGGAGGCACCTAAAAGCCCCGCACAGCTTTTTGAATGAGTTCTACGGGGCGATACAGAGTCGAGATAAGGACAGACAGACAGTTGAACGCCATCTTGAATTCTGGTTTTTTATTAAGATTTGGAAGTTGTAACAGGGATTTTGAATTAAACGGGGTTCCATTACACTCTAAAAAAGCTGTTTCAGCAGTTGTTTTACATTATGCTTCTTACCTCTCTGATAACCAGTTATAGGACTAGTCTATTTTGCGGGAGTTAAGATTTCCTGATGTAGAATAAATGTTTCACTCATGCTAAGTAGAGCAGTTTTGTTTTGTCTAGAATAATATGCCTAATTATGAAATGGCGTCTACATGTAATTGACCATTAAGTTTTTTTTTGACATGCTAGCATGCTAGGAACTAGCTTGGTGTTTTATAGTGTTGTGACATAGTGGTGTAGAACAGTTGCTGTCTACTCCCTCTCTATGCAGCCGAAGATGCTATGGAAAAGGCTTAGATCTGCAGTGTGGCTAAGGAAGTGAGGTGCGAGGATCAGGCGAGAGGACGCCTGGAGCACCACATTGCCACTCGATAGAGGAAAATCATTATTAGTAGAGTCTCGCTGGCCTCACCTGCTGGCGGAACTGCTGGCGACTCGGCACGGGGATGTCGTCCTGCTGGGGCCTGGGTGCGGGCGGCAGGGGCCTCTCCGGCCGGAAGGCGGGCCGCTGGGGGCGGAACGCTGGAGGTGGCAGGCTCTGTGGGCGGGCGGGAGGTGGCGCAGGGCTGGCGCTCGGCGGCGGTGGGGGAGGGATGCTGGGTGAAGGGTTGCTGACCTCCAGCTCGAGAGCGTCGTAGTCGGGCTCCTCGACAGGACGCTCCTCAACGGGGCGCGGTGGCAAGTTGGCCTCTGGCGGAGGGCGAGACTGCTCGATAGGCAGCGGGCGGGCGCCGGCGAGGCCCGGGGGTAGCGGACGGGCTCCGGCAAGGCCTATTGGCAGCGGCGGCGGGGCGTTCCTCACGGGGGCGAAGTCGTCGTCCTCTTCGAGCGGCAGAGGCTGAGGCCGGGCAGCAAAGGGGCGCCGCACCCTCACGACACCCTGCGGCAGTGCGCGACCCCCGACAGGACCCTGAATCCTGCGGATCTTTGGCCGTGGCGCGGGTATGGCACCGGGGATCGCGGGCCTGGGCGGCGTCGGCGAGTCATACTGTGCCAGCGAGAGGCAGCACAGCAGCGCCTGCAACAACACAGTAGCAACACCGCTCCGTCAGCAGTTCTACTGTAGCGCACATCTTCTGACTTCCAGCAGCACAGAACAGAACATATTAGAATGGTACCTGTACCCAGCTGAAGGCCATAACTGGTCTTAGTTACTTAAATTTAAAATAAATTTGAAAAATAGTCGAAACATTATATTTTTCGCATTATAAAAACAGATTAAATTTTAAGATCACATAGGCTTAAAATTATATTTTGTTACAGTCCAAAAGAAAAGGTTACGTTATAATTTAAAAATGTCAAAAGTTAAAATTCCTCTGTCTCCACCCTTGAACCATCACCCCGCCATCCTCTTCAGAGACAGAGGGGCCGACGGTTATTGTTGTCGTTTCCGTGAGGTGCCCGTCCTGAGTTTTATGGTTGTGTTTGTGTTGTGATGGTGTCAGTGTAATGATGTTTGTGTAGGTGTTGTACAGTATAGATATTGTTCCTTAAGTTTATTTGTTCTTGTGTGTATCTGTAAATATTGATGTCTTTGTGATTCGGACGACATAAGTATACAAGATTATGCTATTGTTTATAATGATATTTGATATATTATTAGTGAGGGCTCAAGAGGAACATTTATTCATATAGTTTCGAAAATTATACTAATAATTATTATTATTTACACTCTATCTAAGTTACTATCTAGATTGGTAGGTATTACTTGAATTAGTGATTAGATTTCAATAAGGGAGATACTTCTAGAAACCATGTCCAAGTGAACATTGCTACAGGAATATATATGTTAACGATTTTGAAGGATTAGTGTGGTGGGCTTGGAAATTTGGGGTCCCGAATCCGGGAGCACAGTCCAGGATTCCCATAGCGTCATAATACAACACAGACAAAGAATGCAGAATAATATCATACGATACATGAAACAGATCAAGAACAAGATAAAAGTTACAGTATACCTCGGTAAGGTCAAGAGGCCAAACCAGTCGATGAAATGGGCTGATACGTTGGTGTTATTATTTGCGGGTACTCTTTCAGTGGGGCGATTTGTGACACTATCATGAATTGGGATACTTTACAGGAATTTAGGTTTATACATGCGGCAGTCTCGAGTGAAAAATCATGCAGCATCGCACAGTTGGTTGTTGTAATATGTTGTCATCATTTCGAATTATTAATTTTAATTTGGAGCTGCTACAGATGCCAGAAAATAATTCCTGTAAATGTTCGAAATTGTCCCACGTCATTCATGTTGCCGCAGTCCGTCTGCACACTGCTAGCTGTGTCCTATAACTTAACCATGATTTTAAAAGGGGTTTTTCAGTTGGGTGCCAACATAACTTATATTGTGCTGTAGTTATCTGTGCTAGCCAGAATCGCCGGTCTGAGAGCTAGTCAAGTAGTGTAATTACTGGTGATGTAGATTGTTCTCTAACGTCAAATGCTATCCACGTTTGTTTTCATAGTATCTACTATTGGCAAAAATAATAATTTGACACGTACGCTTTATCCAATTTTACTTCTACGGAACATGCGGACGTGTTTACACGTTTGTAAGGATATTACTTGCTAATTTAAACGAAATATCACTCACCTAAGTTGAATCAGTTTTATCGGAACTGTCGCTTAAATCGCTACGATCAAATCCACTAGCCGAATCGCTAGCATTCTGAAGCTTAATAATTATGCTGTCAACTTGTACATCCATCATCCATTTCAGCGTCATTCTTGAAACATAAATCTTCTATCTTCATTGCATTCTCACAGCACTTTTTCCACTTTTCCTGAAAATAGTCAGCAAAATATTTTTCCTGTGACGTAGATAAAGCTTCCCGTATCTTCCCCTTTCTGTCCCACATAACGAGTTCGACAGGATTGAGGTCTGGGTGATAATGTGGCAGACGTAAGACGGCGTGTTCAGCGTTTTTGAAAATACTGTCAAATTTGCAGATAGCTGTATGAGTAACTGTTTCAACCAATAACAGTTGTGCCTTTGTCAGTTCTTCTGTTAAATATTGTTCCTTCGTAGCCAGACTTTTCAGTGCTGACGCTGAGGGTTTCTTGCTGTCTTGCAAATTGTGGTAACTGGAATTATCTAAAACAAAACACAGTAATTAGGAAGTAATTTGCAGCTGACCCACTTGGGAAAGTTCTCATAGTTCATATCGTCGTGGTAATCGCCGTCTTCTGTTTTGGCGTGAAAATTAACAGGGCATTGTCCACAAAGCCACTCTCGCCACTGGCATGTACTGCAATTAATATTTTTCCTTTGCCAATCTGTTCTGTCACTACGATTTCCGTTTTAGACTGCCAGCACGTGGACACAGAGTGTGACTGGTCATGTCTCATGAATGTATATTATGTAATCAGTCTCTGAACACAGCGCGTTGATGTAGCGCGCGGGAAAACTCGTATGATATTTACCTCGTGGAGTGAGAAAAAACAAACACCGAGCGAATATTTATTTGGAAAACTACTTACCGCCAAAATTATTAAAAAATTTGGATAAGATTTCGCGTTAAGCTAGAATTTTAGTTTCTGGAAAATGCGGAACTAAGCAAAACGCCATCACTTTGAGACCTGCCATTTACATCAAATAATTACAAAGATAATTATGGTTATCAACCTTATATTGTATTTCATTAACGCAAGGCACATGAATTAAACCAGAATTCATGTTCCAAACCAACAGGGCTAATTGGGGGTCGCAAAAAGAAGAGAGTGACATAAGGAACCCGGCGTAGGTGACATTTCGCTCACCCCACACGCGTGAGTGAAGTTACAGGGGCAGGTTAGCAACAAGCATCCTAAAATATAATATAGGCACGTGATGTTGACATCCATTGGTGTGCGTAGCAAGCAAGGGGTGGATTACAGGTAGACTGGTGTTTGATGTAGCCATACAAATGACGTACAGAAGTGATGGATGTCGTAGCCAGTAGCCTATAACGCCCCTCTACCCGTGAACCGCTGTGGGTTTCGCTGTTCACAAGGTGTATGTCGAGCAGCTCTGATCGTGAAAAGCCCGCCAAGCTTTCCCAATCGGTTGCAAGTACATACTGACTTGCCAGAAGCCAAGGTCACCTCCACGCATGCTTCGATTATGCCTTGAATGACTATTGTTGCCTATCTGCCCCTCTAACTTCACTCAAACGTGTAGGGAGAAGGATGATTTCTGACCCCGAGTCCCTTTATATCAATATCTTCCTTTTGCGCCCCCCTTTTAGTCCTGTTAGCTTAGCACATGAATTTTGAGATAATTCACTGTCCCCCCTTTTCCCACCCTCTTCTTTCACGCGTAACACAAATTAATGCAAAACACGTTGATTGACTTATACAGGATTTTGGAAACCAATATAGTCACACACAGACATCCTGCAAAATTGTCTTTGGCAACTTCGTGGGCAAGTAATTTGCTAGGGCAGAGTTTACATCCCTTATGCGTATCATCTTGCGCCGCAGTTACGTGTACGGATTTTTATGTCACAAGGAATAAATTGAGAGAAATGCATCTCGCGGAGAAAATGTTTGATCTCAAACTTGGCAAAAATTAGGGTATCAGCCTTTTCGGTTTTTTTATTGTCCCTTCCAATAACATGCAGACTTAGTTAAACGTGTGTATATGCTGTTCACGGTAAAGTGAGCACTTTTGAAAGCCCTGCTGAAAATTTACGTGCATGTACGTTATGTATTCTTCCGCCTAATGTAAAATTAACATTGCCATGGGTCTCATTACATTATTCACTGTCGGTAAAATAGAACTGTGAAATTATTAGGAAAGTAAATATTTTACAAATCTCCTCATTTTTGCATCTCGATGCATAAAAAACAGAAAGCGGAAGAAATATTTGAAGTCATCACAAATGGTTACCTAACACTTTTTATTCGGCGTTAAGGTATGGAGCTACTTTCCATCCGTCGTCACCAACTTTACTTGGCAAATGTCACTCAGTGCGCCCGTAAGAAGGGACAGTTACTTTTTCCTAAGGTTCATTTCAAAAGTGCTCACTTTATCGTGAACAGCCTTTAACGGTAGTATCCCATGCGCTTTTAGCTATTATGTCTACACTAACGGTAAAAGTGATAATGCGTAGTTTTTTATAAGCTGTTCGCTATTAACTGATCATTTTTCAAAGACGTGATTATGGTCTTATTTTGTGCTTGTTTTGTACTCTTCCGCAACATGTAAATTAACATTGCTATGGTAACAAATCACTTTATTCACGCGTCGATCAAACGAGACTGTAAAGTTGTTAGGTACATAAATACAATACTAATATGCCAATTCCTACACCTGTGGGCATAAAACAAGCGGAAATAAAATTAAATAAATTCATTGTCCACAAATATAAACATAAGCTCTTAATGAGAAGTTAATACGTGGAAGCAACTCCCCTGTCAGTTTTTCGTTAGTATATAAGACACAGTTAGCATGAGGGGCTTTCTTATTAGAAATTAAGCGCTCATTTAGTGCCGGAATCTGCTACACACACTTTGACTATCGAGCCATTCACGCTTGAATTTATTACAGAAGATCGGCTCTCAAGACCTCGCTGTTAAGAGTCGTCTAAACCTCTTCACTCACTTACTATTGCAGGAGACGTTGTATGCCTGCTGTATCATATATGCCTCACTACACTGGAAGTCCTAGAGAGCCGTAAAACAGGCTTGCGCGTATTACACGCCACATTGTCTCGAGTGTACAGCGTGTTGTCTACCTGCAGGTGGTACAATTCTTTGTTATTAAAATTCCTGTAGGAATTCCTCCAGAATGATGCAGTTTAGGAAAATTATCACAAAGAAGCATTTGAGTTCGATTTTAACACTCTGAACAAAGAAACCGTCGCGTCGTTGACAAACCGATCACCTTCCGCGTCACGAAATTTAATGCAAAATAAGGACAGTTGCCACAACTATTTTGAAGAAAAAAAATGCGTGTTCCATTAAAAGTAGTGAAGGTAATATTTGCAATAACATGTGGTTAATCTTCAACTTCAAAGACGCGTAACGCATTTAGAATTCACTTCTGTGTAACAGGTCGTGTTAAGGGACAAATCATATATATATAAACGGTGTCCATAAATGGGCCTCCGGTCGTCGGAAATGCTCATCTCCCTTTGGTTTGTGAACAAATCATTGCCGGTCTCATGTTGACATCAGAATACTCGTGCTGACAGAAGGAGTTGCTCAATTAGAGTCGGCTGGAACTGGAATATATATATATATATATATATATATATATATATATATATATATATATATATATATATATATATATATAAAGAATTATGGAGTACCAAAGCTACCGCACACAGAACTACGTCTTTTGGATTTACGATACACAATTTACATGATAATTCCTAAAACCAATTATTATAAGCTTGCGACAAGCCTGCTTTATGTACTTATTAATTTCGTATAACACAACTATTTATACAGGTTGTTCACGATAAAGTGAGCACTTTTGAAATTAACCTTGGAAAAAAGTCACTGCCCCTGAACGCATATATTTTAACGGGCGCACTGAGTGGCATTTGCCCAGTAAAGTTTGTAACGATGAATGGAAAATAGTTCCATATCTTGACATCGAACAAAAAGTGTTAGGTAACCATTTGTGATAACTAAAATTATTGCTTTCTCTTTCTGTTTATTTAAGGCATGGAAGTGTGAAAATGAGCCGATTTGTACAGTATTTACTTTCCTAAAAATTTCATAATTTTACTTGACCGACGCATGAATAAGTGATGAGGCCCATGGCAATGTTAATTCTACATAAGGCGGAAGAACACACAACGTGTATACAAGTAGATCTTAAGCAAGGCTTTCAAAAGTGATCATTTTACCGTGAACAGCTTATAAGCAGAGATTTCTTTGCAGCAGGCATTTTATGGCAGATATTCTTATTATTGTTATATAAATTCATAAATATAATCATTAACATGCACATGCTTTTAAAATATGCTCGATGTTAACGTTACCGTAAATAACTGCTTTCCGCCAACAACAACGACTGCTCTGTTCTGACTGGTCACCGCCACACAAATTTACTTGAGATATAAAATGAAATAATTTAATTTTTTTACGCTTAGGTAAAACCCAACCACGCACACGGCCTGTTCATTTCTATTGTGAACCAACATGTTAAACAACCCAAAATGAGTTCTTCTGTACACGTCATAATTCTTAATTTAACGTTTAATTTTTCAATTGTGAGCCCAACTTAAAGGGCTTGTCACATTGTTAAATTTTTCCTGTCAGACTACTTCAAACAAAGTTGGTCAAATAAAATTGGATGAATCTGATGTAATCGAAAAGTAATCATCACCGCCATGTTGATTGGGAAAAGTTGGATTTCTCCAGTCTTCATCAAACATTTAGAAAATTCCAACGCGCCTTTGATATTTAACAGGCTCAGCCAATCATAATATTGTGCATGAAAAAAATGGCTGTTTCTGACGTCACGAAATTAAAAATGGCGAACAGTTGCTGGGAACGAAATAAGGCCATGATAATTAGTTTATATAGAAGCTCTTTGAGCATGAATGTTATTTGAAGTGACTAACTCATACTAATATCAAGAACTCAATGGCATTACAGTTCATTATGCAGGAAATATCTCTGTTAAATAAAATTTAATTTTAGTGAAGAGGTGAAAATAAATCACAACATTCATAACGTTCCTGGCAGTAATGGACTGCAAAGAAACACAACAGCAGCACCTCATTTTAAAAAATAATTTTTTAATGAAAATTCATACTATATTCTCCCAGTAGTAGATTTGACAGTGTAAAACATTTTAAATTATTTCCAAGAATATTTGACCCCATTTTTTGAATGTAAAAATTTAATGGTCATTCCTGTCTTAAGTTGTATAGTCAAATATATTTGAACACGAAAATCTGACAGTGTGACAGGTGTATAGTTGATTCACGGTATCTTCGGCCTTTTCTGAAGCCCTGCTTAAGTTCTACTTCCAGGATATTCCTCCGCCTCGTACAAACTAAGCTCAACTAAATATGGATGACTACACCAGAGGGACAACGTACCGGATTCGTGCCCACTCTGTTGTAACAGTATTTTGTATAAGAACTATTCCTTACTAGGCGCTACCAGCACACATCTTTGTCACTGTGTTTATTCAAATTATTTATAAATGATGCAATATAATTTATAGATAAAATTTGTATAAGGTTTCAATTTAACAGGAAAAAAAAAGTTACTTTTATGTTAACACAAGTGTAAAACGCTTGTGGTACATGGCGTATTTAGGAAATAACCAAGCACGCCATACATGGGGAGAATTGTTAAAGGTTTGATTCAAAAAGGCTGAAGAAACCGTGAATAAACTATAGGAGGGGCTGCAAGTGACGTCACACCTTAAAGTGATTCCACTCACCGGGTGGGTGCGGGAAGGGGGGGGGGGGCGTGCTGCCCCCGACCACGGTGAAAGTGGAGCGTGCTCGCAGAGGAATGCCACCGACTGATCGGCCTTGCCTCGGCTGCCGGAGATAAACAAGCCGCCCAGCATCCTGCTGCTGTAGCCTCCGGCGCTGACAGGACACACCACGCCCTCTGGCGTCGACCACTCGCCACGTGAAGTGAGTAAACCAGCTACACAGCTATAGGCTGTTCACGGTAATAAGAGCATTTTTGAAAGTCCTGCTTAAGATATGCTTGCGTGCACGTTGTGTATTATCCCTCATTATGTAAAATTAACATTGCCATAGGCCTCGTCATTTTATTCGTGCGTCGGTCAAGTGAAACTGTAAAGTTATTAGAAAAGAAAATACTTTGCAAATCTGCTAATTTTTACACTTCTGTGCATTAAAAAAAAATAGAAAGCGAGAGAAATAATGGTAAGTTATCACAAATGGTTACCTAAGACTTTTTCATTTAATATTAAGATATATAACTACATTCCATGTATCGTTACCAACTTCGCCGGGCGAATATCACTCAGTGCGCCCATGCATGCATGCAGGGCAGTGACTTTTTTTCTAAGGTTCATTTCTAAAGTGCTCACTTTCTCGTGAACAGCCGTTACCAGGCCACGAGTTCAGCACTCCGCGGCCGGTTTACTATCTCAACCGTAAAGACCACGTGGCTCGAACTATACACCCAATCCACGGTTACTTTCAACTTTTCTGCTGCCCTCCTGAAGTTCTGCTTCCAGGCTATTCTTCCGTTTCGTGCAAACAAAGCGTAACCGAGTCTTAAATCCAGTCGAACATGAGAGATGTGGGGGGGGGGGGGCTCTTAACAACGACGTCTTGAGAGCCGACGAGGGCGAAATGAGGCGAGAATGGCGCAACATCGGAATACAAAGGCGGGGGGAAACAGGAGATCCTCGAGAAAACTTGCCGTCCAGTGGCATCGTCCAGCACGATTCCCACGTGCGAAAATCCGGGAGTGGCCCGGCCGGGGACAATCCGGTTCGCCTTGACAGAAGGCGAGAAGTCTAACCGCTCAGACACCGCGGTCCCCCGAGTCTGGGAAATCTCACCAAAGGGGCAGCGCACCGCGTTCGTGCGCACTCAGCGTATTAATATTTTGCATAAGAACTATTTCTTACTAGACATTTCTAACACATATATTTTATCCCTGTTTTTTTCACATTAATTGAAAATGAAATCATTATTTATAGATGAAATATAAGTAAAAGTTCAATTTAACAAATAATATAATATTTTAATTTTAATAGAAGTACTATAAAACGCTTGTGAAACACGACGTTTTTAGGAAACAACCAGACGCGTTTTTTCAAAGGTTATATTCAAAAAGTGTGAAGAAGCAGTGCATACACTGTAGCAGTCGTGTAGCGTCGGAAAACGCCCCCACATGTCTGTTGTAGGTCCTGCTCCAGCGTTCCGGGGGACCGTACAACCAGCAATAACCCCATTTATTTCAAGGCTAATTTTGTTACCGTTTCAGCAACAGAAAGTGGTACATTATCAGATATTACGTTTTATTTCATTACACGTGCACATGTTTCATTCCGAAACGCGTACGTCGAGATCTGCTATAATTTAATGGGGTTGTCACAAACTTGAGGAATTAGGGCAGTTATAAAGGCTACAATGAGATTGTTTTTTATGCCTGATTTCCAAGAACTCATTTAAAACAAGAGCGACTGCTCTTTTAATATGATGTAAACATAAGTTCTTAATAAAATGCTTGTCTTCTACTGCTAGATCCACAATGATAAATGCTTTTAAGTAAATGAGGTTATTACGAATTCCGTAATGCGCCTGAAAACCTGGAATGGCCGCATAAGGAGTTCGTCGGCATAACTGGCTCCGTTGTAGTGTGTTAAAGAATTTAGTTTTTTAAAATAATCAAACATATGCCGAGTGTGCTGATCTACAAAAACAACATGCACGTCAGACTATGCTTGTCGATTATTTCCAAGAAACTGCACATTATAAACGCCATTTCGTAGCACTCCGATGTATCTAAAAACAGCATTGTCAAATCGATGTATCTCGAAATACATTGGCCAGTACGTACATACACAAGTTCTCGAGGGACGTGCAGTGAACCTCGCTACAGACTTTCCGCCAATAGATCGATAGGATCACCGCTTAAAGTCCCATAGGTGCACGCAGCACGAGGAGGACACTGCACGTCAGTTCCGATCCCTACGCGTTGAGGCGATGATGTCACACTTGATATGCGCTTCTCGGCCTCAGACGTGGCGAACAGGTACAGATAGACGGGCCCCTTAACATCTGCCCCATATTATGTGGAGCCATAGGGACCGAGAATTTTTTTATGAATACGGCAATTTTAATCTTATCACTCTCACTCCCCTTCTTTTACCGTAAGCCGCATACGTGTGCGTGCAGTGGGACCGCAACACTTATTATTATGCAGGCAAAGTAAATACGCACAAACAGAATATAATTTAATAAGCAATTTGCCATAAGTAATAAATACTTATTACAAACTGGCATTGCAAATGTACAGTGCCTATAAACCTAAGGGGGTAACGCTTCTCCTGGCTGAAAATGAGGAGGGAGGGTCTACGACTACCTGCCTTGCCCCCCCGCCCCCCCCCCATACACAGTGCATATGTGTTGAGTATAATATCAACATACGAGAGTTTCTTTTCTATGCCGTTGGCACCTGTGCCGTCCCTAACGAGACGCCCGCGCTAGCTGGAGTTCAGTCGCGGTAAAGCTTGGTTCATAATCGTAACCACAGAACATGGGCCGTGTGAGCAAGAACTGGACGTTATGATTTTGAGCTTATTGATTCACAAATGGTCAATTCAGGTGGCGTGCTTGAGGGGCCCTAATACAGTGCGTAAAGGGGATGGTTATCGTTTGATTTTTTATGCAGGCACATAAGGCAACGGCCAGTCACAGAAAAGAGAAATTTTCGAAAAAGTTGTTTATTTAAAATGGAGGAACATAGTTTACGCTGCTGAAACGAAGAAATCTCGCCAGATATAAATTTAGAGGAAAGAACAGGCAACAGTGTACTATCAGAAATTTATAAAGTTATCCTAATATATATAATCGCAAAAACGAAAATCTCAAAGAAAATGAAATATTCCACTTATTTTAAATCACAGTCCTTTTTCAACGCACTGTTACAATTTGTTAATGTGTTTAATAACAACCAAAAGGATTGAACATTACTTTACCAAGACTGGCAACTGACATCAGACTCGTCACATAATTTCATTAGTGAATCGGGATCGCTCAGGGTTTCTAGTCGTGTGAGTGTTTTACTGTTATGTCGTATGCTATGTGCCTACAATATTTTGATTTTGAACCAACCCTAACTGCAGCGTACGATGCGGGGAGCGGGGTAGCGACAACGCGCGCGCAGACCAGCCATTACACAAGCGCGGAACGACGGTGTACGAGAAGATTCGCCTCTTTTTTTTTTTTTTTTTCGTCTCAGTACGAGAGAAGCGCGTCGAGAGACGTGTCGTCTGCGATGAGCATGTTGGTTTCCTAATATCCAAATACCAGAAAATTCCCTTTCAATAGAATTCTGTAGACTCGACAATGCACGCCATCTTATCGCGTGTCTCCGCACTGTCAACATAAATGTGTGAAAATGCTTACATTTTTCGAGGAAATGAAAAAAAAAAAAAAAAAAAAAAATTGTCTGCAACAGCCATGTTTTAATTTAATCCTTTTAAATGCGTATATTTCTGAAGCCACGATAAATTTATACTTTCAGGATATTCCTCCGCCTCATGCAAACAAAGCTTAGTTTAGAATATAAAATTACACCAAACGGGGAAACGCACGGCATATGTGCGGACTCGGTTTATTAATATTTGAATGAGAACTACTTCTTAAGCATTATCAGCACTCCTTTTTTCTCTCTGAATTATTTATTTTAATTATAAATAAAATTATAATTTATAGATCAAATGAAAGTAACAGTTTAATTTGACCAAAAATAAGATAGCTTTATGTCAACAGAGAGCACAAAACGCTTGTGGTACATATGGCATATGTGGGAAACAACCGAACACGTCATACGTACTGATTGATTCGGAAAGTGCAAAGATGCTGCGAACAAACTATAGGAACAGACCATCGTCTAAAGATGAGGAAGACCGCTTAGTCTATTTGTCTTCCCTGCATGCACCCAATATTGACCTACCTCAAACATAGATACCAGTGAAACTCACATGGTCAACAGTGATAAACGTGTTTATTTATATAACAATGTTCAAAATACAAGAGCTTTTATTTTAATAAAATACTTTCACTAATTTTAATTTGATCTAACTGCATTCCAAACTGGTTATAGGAAGCATGCAAACATCTCAAAGCATTTGTTTACCAAACAGTGTTATAAACTCAATTCCAAACCAAGCCTGTTTCGCTAGGCGTGTATCCAAACCACGCCTGTTTCGCTAGACGTGTACCCAAACCACGCATGTTTCGCTAGACGTGTATCCAAACCACGCCTGTTTCGCTAGGCGTGTATCCAAACCACGCCTGTTTCGCTAGACGTGTAGGTAGACGAGCAGTTCAATGTTGGGACACGGAGACTTGTGCGCAGCCAGCACGGGTAAGGTCTGTTCTACTCAGGTTTGGAAGCTCAATGCTTCTAGTTTGCCAAAGGAAATTTTTCGCCGCTAGGTAAGCGCTAGTGTCGCATGTGTACCGGGTTTTCTCTATTTTCGGGTTCAAAAACGAAAATAATCGCAATATTCACAAATCGAATATAAAATACCTTCATAACAAAGTAAAAGTTTTCTTTTTTACTATCCACTTAGCTTAAAGTATTAATTAGAAGTTACCTTTAGGAACACTGCGCACCTGCGGCGAAATTTTTCCGTATGCCAAACTCTCCCATAACTAAACTCGTTTTGTTCCTAAGGCTTGGCTCACAACCATCCGTCGCTTCCGTCAGTCGCCCGTCCGTCAGTCAGCCATCCGTCGATTTTTTCGTCCGTCAGTTGAAAGCAACTCACAGCAGTCCGTCGATCCGTCGAGCGAGAAGATTTTCAGTTTCCCCACCCAACAAAACTAACTTTCTCGCTCACAGACAAATTCTTTTTTAATGGATGTAATAAATATATTCTCTTTTATAACGTAATTTATCAGAATTTCCTCAAAAAATCTACAAGTCATCTCCAGTTCAATTCAAAGGTGAAACGTAACAAAGTAAATAACTTCACTGCCGCGTGTATTTAAAAATAAAAATGTTCAGACACACAAACAAGTGACTGTTTTCCGACAGCCATTTCAAGGAACGATATTACAAGGCGGTCGCCCGTCCGTCCGTCGAAAGTTAAAGTTTGAGATATATTTGACGGATTGACGGATAGAAAAAAAGTTGCCCTGCGACGAACGGACGGGCGACTGACGGATGAAACGGGATGGCTGTGAGTCCAGCTATACCTGAGTGTAATTAACCTCAGTACGGGTGTCTCGTCGAGTTGCGAGGAGGAAGTGAAACTGGGCGTCGCTCCAAGTGCGTCGCATTGGCAGTCGCCGGCGCGGAGAGAGAGCGACCAAGCCGAGAGTGATTTCCTTCCTTTGCTCCGCGACGAGACGAAATTCACGGCCGTCGGACGTCGCCCGGTGACCAGCGAAAGTAGCTGGCGGGGAGCTGTCGCGGCCGGAGCTCGGAATGCAGCCGTGAGGTCGCCCGGAACACCGCGCGTGTTGTCCTTCCAGCTTATTCGTAACTGGACGAGATCAGTGCTTCCAGCCATACGACTAAAGATGAGGTTAACCGCTTATTCGTCGTCTGCGCATGTACCCAACACTGACCTACCCCAAAGGAACACAACTGTCAAAGACACATGGTCAACAGTGATGAACGTGTTTGTTTACATCTTGATTTTTAAATGAAAAGCACTGTTGCATTAAAAAGGATTTTTACTAGTTTGAACGCAATCAAAAAAGCATTACAAATTGATTAGATAAATTATAAAAACATCCCAAAAGTATTTTTTTTACCAAACAGTGTTCTAACCTCAAACCCAAACCACGCCATTTTTGCTAGACGTGTAGGCAGAAAAGCAGTTCGATGTTGGGACACGGAGATTGGTTATGAGCAGCCAGCGAGATCGGTGTACCTCATATTTAGTCTATGCTTCCAACAGCCTACCAAATATACTACTTTAGAAATCCTCAACTACAACATATACATATCTATGAAGTGTATAAACACGCATGTGTGTGCACAGAGAAAATATTTAAATCCGTTTTCATGCTGTTACATGTGCCTGAGCGTGACCACATTTGTGAGGGATGGACGCATTAATAAAGTAAAAGTTTAATTTAATAACCAAATTTATTTGCAATATTGCGCAAAATATACAAAGTCTGCGATATGCCCGGATTAGTAAATCTCTGCTGCGGCGTAACGGTTGGTTTTGCGCGCCCTTCAGGCAGCTCCTTGGGAGATATAACCAGCCAGAAAAAACATTCGTAGCGGGTAGCCTACCTCCGGGCGGTTACGGGCGTTTAGGATGTTACACTAATTTTCTAAATTTTTAGAATATTATACCCCTTTTCTTTGCGAAATATTAAAATACGACAATGGAGTAAAATGACTTTTCAAAAATGTTTTCGTACAATTCTCAAAATTAAACAAAATTAATACGTTTGCACAATAATTATTTGCAAATAATTGTTAATGTTTAGAATTACGTAAAATATATTTCATAAAAATTGTTATGCAGTGTGCACGCATTACAATTTCAACTTTAAATATAAAATTCGAATCAAAAATAGCTAAAGTAACTTTTGATACAAGTAAACCTAGTGTTGGAATTCAAATAATTACGACATTGCAACGCTTGGACATTCAATAAACACTTAAGTTGGAACACAACTTAATGTACAAATGACTTTTTAGACTTTATACGAATCAATATTTTTATGTTCAAATGTTCATATTTACACGAGAAAACATTATGAATACTATTTATATATCTCGAAAATACTTAAGTGGACAGTCCACTTGTAGGGCTCCCTCACATGGAATGTAATAACCAGCCAAGACGCAGCAGTCACTCACTGTAGGCCAGTAACACGCCGTTGCACAGCAAATATATCTCTTCCACCGGCCTGGAGTCGCACCTTGCGTCGGTGTCGGCGATATACAGTAGGGCAGCGTGGAATTACTACCCACGTCTAATTCCCACCGTGGCGTCTTACTAATAACTTGCTTCAAAGAGAAACAGTGTTTGCACGTATACGCATATTTCAGTCAATAAACGTAACGGTAATACGACTTATTTCTGGGAAAGATAAAAACAATTATCTAGAGCTGCCATTTTTTTTTTACTTTTATCCTATTAAAAATACCAAGAATAAAAAAAAAAATAGTGAAAATGGTTAGAAATAGTATTTGTAGGACTTTCCTGCACAGTTTACTTGAGGGAGAAGAGAATATTACAAAATGTCATCTTTAGTTGAATCCTTTGGCTTATCTCGCGTTTATAGGCTGTTCACGGTAAAATGAGCAGTTTTGAAATCCCTGCTTAAGATCTTCTTGCTTGTACGTTGTGTATTCTTCCGCCTTATATAATATAAGATTCAACATTTTCATAGGCCTCATAACTTTATTCATGCGTCAATCAAGTGAAACCGTGAAATTATTAGAAAAGTAAATATTTTAGAAATCTGCTAATTTTTACTCTTCGATTCATAAGAAAAAAGGGAAAGAAATAATTTAAGTTATCAGAAATAGTTACCTAACACTTTTTATTCTACGTTAAGATACGGAACTACTTCCCTTCCATCGTTACCAACTTTACTGGGCGCATGTCGCTCAGTGCGCCAGTTAAAATATATGCAGGTAGGTCAATAACTTTTTTTAAGGTTGATTGCTAAAGTGCTCACTTTATCGTGAACAGTGTTTAGTAATATCCTACAGTTACAGATATAATTTGTGAGAAACTCCGTTTCGCAGGTATGCATACCGCAATCTTGGCAGCGCCCCTCGCAGTGCTTCCTTACGACGAAACGTGACCTCGAGGCGTTTAAAATATATTGCTAGGTATTACCCTTAAGAGCTATGGAAAGCTTTTGCAGTGCGTTAGTTCCCGAAGCATAAAATCAAGAACAGAATTTTAACTACTTATTACATTTTGATGGAGATAAATGTATTGACAATATTTCGAAAACTGATGCCTGTCAAATATAAGAATAGTAGATATAGTAACCAACAAAAATGTCTAACTAAAGCAATATAATTGATTTAATATTGACAAAATAATGTTAAATACAAGTCAATGATGGTGTAATTTATAGTAAGTAAAAGAAACAATTTTTTTTTAAACAAACAAGTAATCAGAGATTTCCAGACGATGCAATTCACGTAAAATCAAAAGTTTCTTTTTTAATTTAGTTATTTCAAAGTCCTGCATAACATTTTGTTATAAATTTTCAAGCAATTGTTTTTTTTTTTCGTAAGTATTGATTTTATGGTTATTTAAAAAAAGTTTACAAGTTTTTATTCGAAAAGTATACATTGTATCATCTATTGCTGGAATTGATGGTTTTTTAAATTCAAATATATAATCAGTAAAACAAACTCCACCCAAAAATTTTCAGCAGTTAAAATTTAGTTAGTGGTTTTATACTTCTGAAATTCACTCACGCGAGACTTTTCCTCAGCCCTTAGAACGCAGAAAATAACAAGCTTTGAACTATTACGTGTATCAAACCACGAGAGTAATCAGTTATGGGATAATGACGTTTGAAGTGTGGACGTCGTGGAAGAGGTAGATCAGAGCCAGTCTGTGGCCTCGCACGGCTATGGCGGGAGACTGGAGCGCACAGCCTCGCTTCGCCTTCCTGGAATGTGTCTCGAGGTCTGTGGAGACGTCCGTGACATTTCTCCCCTTGCTACAAGTCGTTCTACTGGAGGAGAGCAGCTCCCACAGTAGCGGCTGTCCTGCCTCCACTTTCCCTGTGTAAAGGCTGTTCACGAATAAGTGAGCACTTTTGAAATCAACCTTAGAAAAATGTCACTACCTCTACCTGCATATGTATTAACGGGCGCAATGAGTGACGTGTGTATAGTAGTTGGTAACGATGGAAGGGGAAGCAGTTCCGTAAATTAATGTCGAACAAAAGTGTCAGGTAACCATTTGTAATAACTCAAGTTATTTGTCTCGCTTTCTGTATTTTTTAATGCATCGAAGTGTAAAAATGAGCAGATTTGTACAATAATTACTTTTGTAATAATTTCACAGTTTCACTTGACCGACGCATGAATAAAGTGGTCAGGCCCATGGCAATGTCAATTTTACATAAGGCGGAAGAACACGCAATGTGTATACAAGTAGATCTTAAGCAGGGCTTTCAAAATTGCTCATTTTACCTTGAACAGCCTATATCCTCTTGCCACCTAGGATTTTCGCTACTGGGGAAGGAGATACCTGCCTTGTGGTTTGGGCCACGAGGTTGGCACCTAGCCTGGCCACTAGGCAGGACGCTGGACCACTGGGGCCCAAAGTCAGAATTTCAATGTAAACTGAGTGAATGAGTGAAGAGATATGGGAGTTTCTTAACAGCGAGGTCTTGAGAGCCGATGAGGGTGATTGAGGTGAGTGTGGAGCAGCGTCGGAATGATGGTGTGGGGGAAATGGGTAGATCCCCGAGAAAACCTGTCGACCAGTGGCATCGTCTGGCACGATTCCCACATGCGAAAATCCGGTGGCCCGGCCGAGGATTGAATCCGGTAACCGCTCAGTCACCGCGGCTCCTTCAATGCGAAGAAATTTTCTCTGGTCATGGTAATGGTCATCCCAAAATAAAGCACACATGCACCATGAGAATTCAAGCAGAAACACTGGATGATCGGTAAACCCAACCAGGGTTTCTCTCTAGTGACCAGTCCGTTGAGGTTGGACTCGTGGTTGTAACTCCGCACGCTGGAAGAGACCTTGATCCGGCTCCTTGCTCAAGGGCGTGCGCAGTGAGCTACTACACAGTTCCTGAACAGACAGTAGAGGTAATGGTAGCACCTCGGGCAGGTCATGGGTGGATCTGAGTGCGAGCGGCTCAGTAACGATCTGGGAAGTCACTGCAGTCGGACAACACCAGCAGCCTTGCGACTTGTGCCTGGCCAACTGCCGTGTTAGCTGGAGGTGCCTGCTCTGATTGAGTGCCCCTCAGTACTAAGTTTTCGGGGTTTTCACGCAGGTTAAACCCCTAGATGTATCAGGTACTGTCGTGAGGATGTTCCTGACTTGGGAGCCGATGGAAAGCTACAGTGTCCCTTGAGGACTCCTCCCCTTCCGCAGTCGTGGATCTGACGAAACAAGGGCCCCACAGCATCGTGCAGACAGATATTCTCACCAAATTTATGGTTGGGTGGGAAAAAATGAAACAATGAAAAGTGGTTCATCCTCCCCTCTCCACCCCCGTCAAGAATGTTAGTTAAAATCTCAAACAACTTAGAATCATATTTTAAACATAAAAAGAATTGTTATATTACCTGATACTCCGCTTCAATTTTTATTGGCTTTCCCCAGTACATACACTGTACCTCTGCTGTGCACATGTTTTTATATTTATCGATTAAACTCTATGAGAACATAAAAAATATTCAAGTTCTCCATATATAACTGGTTAAGACAATTTTTATTCGTTGTTAAACATTACTTTAGTCACCTTTATCCATCCTGTTCTAATTACGCCTTTGATAAACATTTTTGCCGATACGGGGGGGGGGGGGGGGGGGGGAGTGTGAGAAGTTGGAGAAACTGAAGAGTATTTTTAAGACAAAAACGGGTTCCTAAGAGCTTTATCTCGGTAATGTAAGTTTCTTTAAATATGCTGAATCACTAGTTTCCAGTGCTTCGCCTAAATGACTAAGTGCACATCCTGGTTTTCTTTCGTTTTTCAATACTGTTTGTGTGATAAGCCATTAATTCAAAATGTCACCCGAAATTCAGTTACTTTCCAAAGCTGTATGGCCACGAAGCGTACACGAAGATGACTAGTTCACTGTAGCTAGGAAGTTGCAGATGTCGAACGACATGCACGCTAAAAGTCATTGCATTGTGTGCACTCGGATCGTTATTTATTCATCCTTCGTTGCCTTTTTGGGAAATTCACTCAATGCTTGACTTATCGCGCTTGGACCGGTCCTCCTGAGAGGTTACGCGTTCACCACTGGTCACATTCTACAGGGTGGGCCACAAAGTATTTCAGCACAGTCACAGCGTTCCAGTATAACGTGTCATTAGATGAACTCCACGAATGTTTACAGTTTTTAGCTAAAAGCGAGAAACAAAAATTACGGCGCTTTTCAGTATACCGAGAGGCAAAAAGTACTCGAGGAAAGTATCTGCTCATGTTGGTATAGTGCTTTGAATACATATTACCGACCTACTGTTTATACATTCTTTGCAAGTTGCCTACACATACCGCATGTTACTAGGTTTGTATGCCCAGAAGCTGACACCTATTAAACGCCATAACTTATTATGAAATTGATAATGTTGATACCTTGATCAACAATTTCTTTACGTAAAAGTCATAGGCCTGCGTTCAACTAACAGCAGACCTCATTATTAACATAATTACTGAACGAAAAGTATTTTCGGAATTGCGCCCAGGATATTACATACGAACACATATTCGTGTTTTGGATTTGCTATTACATATAATCAAATTCTGAAGAACCTTATCTCCAAAATAAAATTTTTGTTCTAAAAGTCCGTATGTGACATATTATTAGTATCCGCATTACTTAAAAATAATATCGGGTTTTTTATTTTTAAAAATGCTCTAAGTTTAGTCCCCATTCCCTAAAATGTATTTCTGAACCTGTCACTGCACAGTGCAGTTCAGTGGAAAAGTCGCGAACAGTAACCGAGGAACTTGTGTGTGTTAACAGTTGCGCCATCACGACCTGTATTTTAAGATAACATAAGGACGTTGATAACAATGTTAAATTTCCATCTTCATCGATGACAACTTACAGGGAATGAGGCTAGGTAGCAACAGCTGCGTTTATAGTTGGCTCTCAGCCAGCATTTCGCCGACCCGTGGGCCCTGAGGGCAGGAAATGTGTTGGAGACTTGAACGCGCGGGTCACGCGGTAATTCGCTGACTCCAGTCGCGGCTAGTCGCGTCACGTCCGCCGGCTGGGAACTTGGCATTTAGCGTGGCTCTTCAGCGCGTGTCCTCTTCCTTCTCTGCCATGGATGTCCGAGACTTTCACGGTGGCGCTGTTGGGCTGACCTTCCCACGGCCCGACGACAGATTACATCACAAACACCTCTCGAGAGGCGATGACACCGCAAGAGATATAGACCCCGAAAGGACTGTGTCTTTCACGTCGCGAGGTGCTGCACGTCGGCACCGCTGCTCTGGAGTCAGTGTTTGGGGCTCGTGTGGGAACAGCTCCTAATCTACGTGAGTTCGCAGGTCATCTCAGCAGGTGTATCAACTCACTGAGACCTCGTGTCCGCGATCGAGGACATGCTACTCATAAAGGACACTTACGACCATTGCTGTGTTTGATGAGGAACAGTACCCAGTGTTTGGAGATTCTTGCTTGTGAGCAAACTGATTATCGGAAGTTTATGCACCCCTCGTTTATGAATCATCAATGAGGGAACACGCAGTATGTTGTCCACTGATCGAGAGAAGACTGAGCTACAAAAGAATAGTGCATACGAAAATATTACATGATTACAGCACCTATCAATTAATTCAGGACCGAGCGGGTTAAAGACGTGGTTTAAAAAGCATCAAGAACTAAAGCAGAAGTATGACACTACCGAATAGAGGAAATGCCTAATGGATAGTTACACCCTCAAGGGGTGGGTTTTTGTGACGCGAATCATAGGTGGCCGTCATGATTAAATGTGAGTGATGACACGCTAATAAGCATAGGCAGTGGTGGCGGAATGCAAGGTAGGGGAAACGGGAATACCATGAGAATACCCACCGTCAAACATCACCGTCCGCCACGTTTCCCACTCACTGGTGGCTGCAGTGCCTGTTCCAACCACGCAGAAAAGAGGTTATAAACTATGTAATTTCTATGAAGAACTGACTCGCCTTAACAAATGCAGCCTAAGAAACACAATGGAACTGAAACCCCGAGTTTACGTACAAATATAAATGAGCTACTTTACGATGTGCCGTTCTCGAGACAGACGTCTATGGAAATTTGTGGCTGAGTCGACCTTAGCGCGTGTTCGCGCTATTCACTCACAAAACGTTACTACAGGACAAGCATTTCCTTGATGTTTGTAGGAGAAAACGACTACAAATATCGGGTTTTTGTTTTATTTTTGGCGTTGAGTTTTAGAAAGGAATAAGGAAAAAGTAAAAACACTCTAATAGAGGAAAATAATATGTGTAAATTATATACGTTCTTTTAAGGTAACATAAGAACGTTGATAACAATGCTAGTTGACAAGCGGCATTATCATAAACAAGTTGACCTTTGGCCTGTTGGGATTTCAGTTACAACTTATCGTACTGCGTACATAATTTTCTGCACTTCTTCGGCTTGGAATTACTGACTGGCCTTGTTTATATTTTCTGCTGGGTACCCTCCCTGATCTGCGAATCAGTTCACCAAAGCTATTTCCTAGTCCCTTTACCAAAATTGTTACATCTGCCAGGGAATGACAGGCTTAAGTTTCCTATTCGACCATACGTTACCCGGTACAGTGTCATATTCGGAATTTATAAAATGGCGGTGGAAAGGGCGCAGGCCTTATTTTATGCCTTCCGCTGTTTGCTTAAAAAATTAATTAATTAAATTATCTGCTTCATTAGCCCCTGCATATTTCCTTTGAACCTTCTAAAGAACCATTATAACTTACTTGGTTAATCAGCAGAATCATGAATTTATGAAGAAAAGATCACTATAAATTAAAAAGACCTTATTTCAGTTATTTGTTTAATAACATCCGATTAAAAATTATTTAATTATTGTTTTTGTAAAGATTATAGTAACGGAGAATTAAACAAATGAATTTAGCATGTTCTTTTTTTAAATAAACATTACTTTTCGCTTTTTTTATTTTAGTTTGGAGTTAACAATCAGTTTGAAATTTAGTAAGCAGGGAACACATGTACCGTCTGTGTTTCTCACCCTGCATTAAATATGCCCCTGCAGTCACACCTCGCTGCAGTTTGTTACTACCTATGTAATTCGTCTGATTTCCTCGTATTAGAAAATGAGTTTTATTCATATAGTCTATTCACAGTTTCTTCGCCCTTTCTGAATCAAACATTTGAAAAAACTCCCCATGTATGACGTGTTTAGTTATTTCTATCCTATGCCATATATCACAAGAGTGTTATACTCGTGTTTATAAAAGTTACTTTTTTCCTGTTAAATGGAAAGTTATTAATATTTTATCTACAAATAGAATGCCTCATTTATAAATAATTTGAATAAAAACAGTGAGAAAACACGCGTGTTGGTAGCGCCGTCTAGTAAGAAATAGTTCTACAAACTACTGTTACAATGAGTACGCAAGAATGCGACGCGTTGCGTCCTTTGGTGAAATTTCCTTGACTTCGTTAATCTTAGATTGCACGAGGCGGAGGAATATCCCGGGAGTAGAAACGTTACCAAGGCTTCGGGAAAGTGTGAATTATCCGTGAATGGATTATAATATGACACAACACCGACAGCCTCTCAACCCATTCAGACCTTAGCGTCCGCGACTCTCTACACTCTAAATTCGAATCAGTGGGAAACCACTGATTCGCAGTGAAATTCAGCTACTCGAATCAGTGAAAAATGGCTCCACTTCGAATCAGTGGGAAAGCACTGATTGTTTTAGTGGAAAAAAATTTCGCTGTTTGAATTAGTGACGTGAAACGATTTCACTGATTGAATAAGTGACGGCCGACTGCAGTGACGAATTAAATATTGCTTTTATTGAATGTAGCCAAATAATTACGTGAAATAAACATATTTACGATAGTTTACTATTCATATTGTGCAATTTACCGTAATTTAAAAACGTAAAAAAAATTGCTGGTGGCCGGGACCGAACTCACGCACCCTTTTCACTTCGTTTTTAGGCCATTATCTTGCCCTTCCCCCCCCCCCCCTCCTTTTCATTTGACAGTGTTGTGACATTTGACGTTGAAAAAGGCTCTAGCGAGACCGACTTACTGACAAATCCCAATGCGACAAGCGAACTGAAAAACTGCCACGTTGGAGGCACTGGAGCACCTCCGACTATAGGGCGACCACCTTACACCTGAGTTATGAGGCCAGGCCAACCCATCTGCGCCACCACGCCAAGTTGAAGTAATGAGTGGAAAATATATAACTTATAGTTTCTCCCCGAAAACGTGAAGATTTAAATTGGATGCTGTTACTTTTCGTTATTAGTTTAATTGGTACCGTTAGGATGGTAAAAACAAATAGTCTGTATGAATGCACTCTCTTCATCACATTATATGCATTTTAAACCTTCAAACAGAGCGCTGTGAAGATTGCATGAAAACGAAATGAAAGACGTAAAAACGGAATGAAAGGCTCAGTGTTTATGTTACCTCACAAAATGGCGTTTTTAAAGTCGAAACACATTTTAGAAAATATTTTGTATGGGTTTTATTTGTTTATTCTTTGTTATTTCACTTGATACGCGTTGTTTAGCAGCCATTTTTAAATGTTGTTTGACCATTTTTACACGCCGTTTAACTGATCCATCAGTCGAAAATAAACCACTGAGTAAACAGTCGAAAAATGACTTGACGAATCAGTGGGAAATGTCACTGAATCAATAAGTGAAGGAAATCTGGCATTTTTAACAGATTCATCAGTTAAATTCACTGAAGTGCCTGTTGAATCAGTCAGATACGTTTGACTGATTGAAACAGTGAACTTCTCACTGATTCAGATTTAGAGTGTACGGGTTGCACATGAAGGTCATATTTGGTCGGTGTTGTACACTACGAGGTCCAGTAACCAGCGGTCTTCCACGTGGGTAACTGATTAGTAAACTACGTTACTTACTCTAACTTATGGCTGGCTCATACCATTATCGCCTAGCACGAAGCCTACAGGGGGCCGCGGTAGTGTAGTACACTACTAGTCCCTCACAAAGGCGAACCGGGCTCGATTACCGCCGGAGTCCCCCGTGGCGGAGGCTGCTGTTGGCTGGCGGGTTTTCTCGTGGCATTCCCGTCGCTTCTCCCCCCTTCCATTCCACAGCCTATCAACATAATTCAATTTTTCGTTGTCAGCACGTTAAAGCCTGAAAGGGTTAAAAAAACGTAGACGAACAGAAAGCGTTTTTTATTATATTCTTGGAAGGATGAAACGATTGCTGTGGTACTTCTTTCCAGTAGCCTGTTTTTTTTTTCTCCGTGACTGGAGATGAGAGCATTCTCCCGTGAAAGGTGAAAAAGCAAGTAGACAAAGCAAGTAGACTAGGAGTGTGAAGGTTGGGGGGGGGGGGGGTGTTGGATCATTTGGAGGGTCGAGCGTGCCAAATGGTGATTGGCGACGTCTGGGGCTCACTGTCCCGCCGCGGCAGGACCGGAGGTTAACAACCTGATCAGGCCTGTGACCTTGGCCTTGGAGTGCCCGGGGCACAGGCCACTGACCAATACAATGCGACTAGGGAGCCAGCGTACAGGGCACTGTTACAAACGTGCACAATGTGTGCTTTCGTTTGGTATAGGCTGTTCACGTTAAAATGAGCACTTTTGAAAGCCCTGCTTAAGATCTGTTAGTATGCACGTTGTGTGTTCTCCCACCTTATGTATAATTATCATTGCCATGGGCCTCGTGATTTTATTCATGCGTCGGTCGAGTGAAGCTGTGGAATTATTAGAAAAGTTAATATTGGACAAATCTGTTTATGTTTACACTTTGATGCATAAAAAAAGTAGAAAGCGAAAGACATAATTTTAGTTATCGCAAACGATTACCTAACACTTTATATTCGGTGTTAAGACATGGAACTACTTTCCCTCCATCGTTACCAATTTTACTGGGCGCATGTTTCTCAGTGCACCTGTTAAAATACATGCATTCAGGGGCAGTGACTTTTTTCTAAGGTTCATTTCAAAAGTGCTCACTTTATCGTGAATAGCCTTTAACAGGCAAGACTTAAAAAGTCCTGTTGGTATTTTTTTTGTTTATGGCTGTTGCCAAAATCAAAGACCATCTGCTTTCTGACAGGACTGCATACGGTTCAGTCAATCCATTACGGCGTGTTGAATTATTGGGACTCAGTGATGGAGGGAGTGTCAGGAAACCATGTTTCAATAACGAAAGTAATACAAACGTACACATACTTGTAGAACCTATTGTCCAAAAAAAACGCTAATTTTACGTATATCTGTTTTCATCATGACTCCCCGCCGTTAAAAGTTATTATTGCCTTTAGAATGCCAGGTATGTAGGCTTATTCTCACAATCGACAAAACCGAGAATTTTTTTAACGAAATAAATTAATTATGATTTTATAATTCATATGTTTTCCATGCCAAGAGCAATTATTTACAAAAAATTTATTTTAAAAACTTTTCTTTTAACATAGTTAAAAAAAAAAAAGTTTCTTTGGAGTTGCAAAATATTTCCACAGCGTCAAGACACGTCTGGCGAATGCTGTTTTCACAGACTTATGTGTAAATCTATATTTTTTTGCGTATCAAATTAGAAACGTTCTGTAGTTAGTAAATTCACCTAATTTGTAACGACTGACTTGCGATTGACATGTCCTCTGGGCTGTGATGTGAGTTTTGCTTACTAACACCTCCACTTAATGCCGGAAAGATAACCCGCATACGGCCAAATTTCTTAACTAACGTAAGTTAGCACCTAAAGACATCTCGCACGTTCATGAATAGCCGGGATTGGAATACAGGACCTCCTGATCCAAGAGCTCTGGATCAGCAGCCTTGCGCACGGAGGCCTGCTGTATTGTGATCTCGGGCCAACGGGTTTCACGGCGCTGCAGTACAAAGAAGAAAACGACTTTTTTATTTGTTAGTAATTTATGTTCATAATGAAGACTTTAAAATTCGGAAGTGGAAATGTATATTCGTGTAATACCATTCATACATCGTGTACATAGCAGCTCTAAACGTGTAGACGAGGACTAAATGGCGATAAAGATTTTTTCACGGCGACTGAGCACTTTTGAAAACCGTACTTAATATCTACTTGTATGCACATTGTGTAATCTTCCACCTTGTGTAAAACTAACATTGAGAGGCGCCTAACCACCTTATTTATGCGCCGGCCAAGCGAAATGCTGAAATTATTAGATAAGTAAATGTTTTACAAATTTGCTAATTCTTACACTCACCTACACGAAAAAACAGAAGGCAAGATAAATAATTTAAGCAATTAGAAATGTTTATCTAGCACTTTTATTTTAAAATTAATATATTGAACTACTTTCTCTCCGGTGTTATCAGCGTTACTGGGCTGGTGCTTGTTAAAATCTATGCAGGTAGGGGCAGTGAAATACTCGATTTCAAAACTGCTTGAACAACGGTGAATAACCTGTACAGCCATGGATTTTCCAACACTATGAACCTGAAATTGTAAAAATAGGGCCGGATAAATTAAAATCAGTCAAAATGGCTCCACTGGTATCAGTGCCAAGTAACCGATTAATATTATGGCTGGTTTTCGCTGATTTATATGAGACTGCCAGAGTGTTATATCGAGAATTTCACTACCATAAATTACTTTGTTCCTGTTCATTTGCTTGATTCGCCTCGCCAGTCAACAGTAGTTTATCAACTGCCTTTCATTGAATGTTATTTCATAACCAATGTCACTGATTCGGGTTTAGAGTGAAGCGATATTTCTCATGACATAGTTACATTTCGTGTAGTTTGCATAAGGTCTTCAGCCATAATAATCGCTGGAGGAAATGAGATTAAGAAGTAAATTTTGTGCATTTTTCTTTGCTCATCAAAAAATATTTATGCCTTATTTTTGGGACTAAATAAATCTTTACTAAAATCAATCTAATTCTGAGTCGTGTTGCGATTGGTTGAACATGATATGAGTACATCCACTATGAGCAACAGTTTTTATGTCTTACATTTACACATTCTTATGCAGACGTATGTTAAGTACACTGAACTGATAGCGAAACAAGCTTTAATCGGATCAGTTATCATTGTTGCAGTCTGAGAGAGCAGGCCATGTTCCTAGCGGCTCCTCCCGGAAGTAAGAACATGGTATCTCCCACACAGCGTGTGAAGGAACCGGAAACACGACTCAACAGCTGTGCCACGTGTCCACGGAGAGGATGATTGAGGCAGTGGATTTCTGCGGTTGTTTCCTTATAGCCATGAGACGCTCCTAGTACGTGGAGCCACATTCTCAACAGCATTGTGTGAGATTTTCTCCAGTGGTTCCTGCCTCGCGCTTCGGCTCAAAGTAGGTTAGAGAAATATCAAGAATTTCGTATCCAGGGTAAACGGGTGCACAGTAGTAGCCTCGACACTTAGAGCGTGGTACACATCTAGAGTCCAAGACAAGCCAGTAATGAGTCCCCTGTATTCACGACAGTATGATAATCAGTTTTGTTGGTCTCTGCAATCCCATTTAGAACTGCCATATCGGTTCACGCATACCACCAACTATTACGAAAACCCCGTCGTGCGCCTTGTTACGAAAAACTCCTGTTTGCAGCGTAAGCAGCTAACGAGGACACAGATCATTTTATAAAACACAAAATCCAAAACAGAGCCAAATTTGCAATCCGTAAACTACCAAAGGAATACGTCGAGGACGACGAAGTATGTGGGTCAGACAAACTAAGTAAATTTTGAAATAATCAAAATAATCCTTCAGCAAACTCTACCCACAGGGCACGACATGAACCAATCATAATCTTTTACGTCACTAACACAGGTGGTGGGATGAGAAGTGTGGACGGAGCCATGAGGTCCAGAGAAGTCGTAGTCGGCGATGTGGCAGAGAGCATCGCGGCCAGGGATCCAGGCAGAATGTCCAGGGTGCAAGACCCGGTGAGTCCTTCCAATATGAATTGACTTAATTACTCCGAACTCCTACTTTCCCTTCTTCCCTTCACTTTAGTTGGCCTCTTACTAATCAGAACAGCTTATAAACTGTAAGATGATAACATCTAGTAAACTTGTCTCTAGCAAATCTCTAATTTAAGTAATTCTTCTCATTTAAATAACATACTCCCACTTCCCATTCTTTTATCCTCCACTCTTATGGTCTTCAACGTTCAATGTTCATTTACTGGCAGGCTCACTGCAAATATAATGTCGAGTTGAAAGTGTACCAACTAAGTGTTCTTTCCCGCCTAGAATGAAATAAAATCCATTCTGTTAGTTCAATTGTTGTTGACGTAATAGTACGTTGCAGAGAACATTACAACTGCTGACGAAATAATCTCTCGTCACCCGTGTTTTCAAACTACACAATCATCAAATAAATGGCATGTGCTTTACTTCATTCTATCTTATCCTCTCTCTACTCCCAAGAACCAATTTGAAACCTAAGCTCTGCTGTAAGCAGTTAAGCAGTAGTGAATCTGAGCTGTGGCAACAGCCTAAACGTGACGTAATCTACCAAGTAGACAAGTAGTATTACTTACATGATGGCTCATGGAGCGTTTGGTGCTGACTGCCTGCTATGTACAATAATAATAATATGGATTCCTACCCCTCTTAGCCAGTGGCCTTTCCGGGGTTTTTGCGTTCTCAGTGCAATCATGCCCATTTTGCGGCTTCCATCAATACAGTTCTCCTCGGAAAGGTCCCCCCTCCCCACCTATTCCTGAGATTTCCTGCACTCGGAGCCCCGCACCAGGTTCCGCCACTCAGGGACGTTCTCCTTTTGACAATATCTTCTGGTCGGGCCATTCTCCCACATCGAGGAAATATATCCACCATCATAGCGAATATTTAAACCACTACCAGCACAAATCCATACCTCAATCTGACCTCAGGGCACCGGAGGATAAAGGCCTGTCCAAGGACACAGGGGCTCTTTCTTCAGGTTGTGTCACCCTCACCTCCGACTATGAAACCTTTGCGGGGAAAGCGAGGCCAGCCCGTGCTCCTCCTTCATTTTCATCTTGGGTTCTCCACCTGAGTGGGCCAATGTCCCAACCCGAGATGGCACATTGCTATAGCTTGAATTTCTTCACCTGCCATTTATAACTAGCACCGTAAATTTTACTGACGTTGCAACATGTGCACGTTTGTGTACTCTAGCATTTAAGGTGTTTCGTTTCCGTACGTGCCGCCAAGATTGGCGTCATTTTCTGGGCGGTACAGTGGTCGTGATGGTGGCAGTGTGGCCGAGGTGTCACTTCAATGCGGGGAGGGCACCGTAGTCGACCGGCGATAATTCGCTCCTAACTCTCATCATAACTCAGTTTATGACTCAGGTGGTTCGGAGCCATGCATAGTCAGGAATCTCCGTCGTCTGGAGCCTTTCACTGCTCAACCGGGTCTCATAAAGCACCAACTATGGTTGTAATTTTTCAGTTGAAGCAAAGGAAATGCCGAGACGTTGAATACCCTTCAGCAATATCCAGTTCCGTGGCCTCTCCAACAGTATAAATCTGAAGAAGTTAAAATGGAGCCAAATAACTGATAACCAATGAAAATGACTCCACTGGTGTCATTGCCCGATAACTGATTCATAGGACGGCTGATTTTCTCTGATTTATATTTGACTCCCACGGAGTGTAAATAATTCCACTGCCATAAACCACTTTTTTCCCAGTTCATTTGCTTGATTCGCCAGTCGGCCGTAGTTTATCAACTGCCTTTCATTGAATGTTATTTCATGACTGATGTCACCGATTCGGGCTTAGAGTGAAACAATATTTCTCATGGCGTAGTTACATTTCATCTACAATGTATCAAGTGAGTATTATGATTGTCCCAGTCATGTAAGAAAATATCTTCTCACGAAGACATGGAGCTAGCAAACGAAGAAAAGAATACGTGCTGAAGTCTAACAAGCGAGGAAGGTATCTTCGTGAAAATCGACGGATGTCACAAGCTATTGATGTTATGATATTTGAATTAGCAAACCAGTTACACTAGGTGAGGCAATGTAAAAAAAAATTACATTTTTTATATTTAATATTTTGGGACGGACAAATCAGAGGTAGCGTTTCATTTTGGAACACGATGTTCCAGGATTCAGTTCCCAGCATGCCATCGTCGAGCCACTGTCTTGGAAACTGTCTGCAGGAGGTGATTCGAATATGATATTCCACCATATTGGAAGCAGTATGGGTTAATTTGGTAGCGCAAGTGGCTGGTGTTGGCAGTTACTGACGTACTTACGCTCCTACCTTATTAGCTATATATGTACATATGTGTTGAGTCACTTCGGGAATGCCCTGGTCAGCCACACGTGTTCTCTCATCCTCCATAGGTGACGTGGGCCGCTGCGTCCAGCTAACCGCCGCACTTACAGCCAACACTTTCCTTTTTTTTATTATTGTAATTCAGTTGTTTGTCCGCAGAGCGCATGCGTGCGGGTCGTGAAAGTTGGCAGCAGTGGTCGGACGGCGCGCACACCAAGTTGCCACACCTGCGGGCGTGCCGCAGACCATCGCTCTGATCTCCGTAGCGCCGGGCCGGCCAACGCCTATTTCGAAAGGCCATCTCCGATTGGAATGACAGACTAGGCTAGGCTAGGCTGCACAATAGCCCCGATATGCGAGGCACGGTCTTGTGTTCATTGTCTGCTGTGCTGACTTGGTGAAACCTCGGAGCACTCGACACTTTTGCCGACGTCATTTGATGTAGCATTAATTCAATAGAGTTATAAGGCGTCTGCTCTAATATGTAGAGGTAGTGAAATTTCGCGAAAACATTCCAAGACAAGTTATATTTCAAAACACGGTGAAAGGGGGGGGGGGGGTTGTTTACCTATATTGATTGGCTGAATTACTTTTTGGCACGTGTTAACTGTCTGCACACAAATCACGTAGGAGCCGTGCCGATGTTGCCGAATTCTGAGTGGCCTGGTCAAATATGAAAATGCCTTCTCAAGCAGGCAGCAACCAATGGCAAGAGACAAATTGGTGTTGGGTGCTTATAGTATTTAAGTCTATCTTGTACTCACGTTTTTCGCGAAAAATCACTAGCTCTACTAATATGACATCTGCGGTGTTTCAGGCCCGAGTAGTGACACAGAATTATCACTGATTCATTCGGCATGAATAAAGTGATGAGTCCCATGACAATGTTAATCTTACATAGGGCGGATAATACACAACGTTCATACAAGTAGATACTAAGCAGGGCTTTCAAAAGTACTCATTTTACCATGAACAGCCTTTATCATGAACAGTCTTTACAGATAAGATGGCGAAGCTGAAGCCTCAAATGTTTGTGATCTCTACAGTTTTAATTTAAATATATATATTTTTAAATCCTGCTGTCCTAAGAGCAGCATAGATTTCACACTCCTGTACACACCGAGCACTATGGTTTGTTTATTGGCGACCACTTCTGTTACAAGCAGTTTCGCTTGTTCATATGCAATTTTCCTGGATCAATTACTGTTTACTACGGACTCAAGTTGCCGCAGGCATTTCAGCCGACTGAAGCCGCAGTTGCTAGAGATCTGCAGAATGCGTGTTATTATTTGCTGAAATGTTGTGATATTACGTCACCTGAATGTTCCAGTTTTCCAAAACACAGCTACACCCGAATTACTTGGCAACAATGGCGACGTAATATTACCTCGCCGACAGTTTTCGTAGCTTTCACTGAAAAGTGATAACATGTCGAGTAACCAAGTCGGAGCCAGGAGAAACACTAATGTATTCCGGCCACTCACGAAAGAGCTGCGAGGCAACCCTTACACACGTGTTGTTACGTCAACTGCGCTACTAAGTTTAAGTGGCCGATGTGTGAATAGCAAACGATTAGGTATAGCACAGAGCAAAACAATGCTTGCCTCTCAACAGTTCACCACACGCCGCTGTTGAGTACATAACCGTTTTATAACGCGAAATGGTAGTATGTGTCTCGAATCATTTTATATTGCAGAAAATTGTATCTACGAGGTAGCGTCTCCAGGAAGTGTGGAGAGCATTGTGTGAACGGTGCCAAGTAGCGGTGCGGTCAGCGGAAGGAATGTTGGCGGCCACGCCCCTCTAGCGGACAGCGGAGCGGCGTCCATCTGCACAAGCCTTAGCCGCCAAGGTCGCACTCCGCGGGAGAGAGGTGCCCTGCCCTGCTCTGTTCCTGCAGCCCGGTCGAGCAGTCCCCACCTCGCTGCACTGCTCCGTCAAGCTCCCAGACGCATCACAGTCGGGTACAAACTGTCCGCTCTGCACGGACACTAAGTGTGTAGGCTGTTTACGGTAAAGTGGACACTTTTTAAGGCTCTCCCAACAGGCATTAACCACTAATAAATATATCTTATTGCAGCTTCAGGCATTAAATTTTGAGGGTGGTGAAATGTATTCACTGTTTATATAGGTCACATTGCAATATTTATGGTAAAAAGCAGCAGAAAGATGGAAATGGGATGAAAGGAAAAATTTACAAGGGCCTTAAAAAGTGCCCACTTTACCGTGAACAGCCTATACACAGTGAGTGAGTGAGTGAACAGATTCGAGTGGCTCTTAACATCGAGGTTTTGAGAGCCGATGAAGGTGAAGCGGGGTGAGTATGGAGCAGCACCGAAATGCAAGGGCGGGGGAAACGGTAGATCCCCGAGTAAACCCTCCGACCAGCAGCATTGTCCGGAACGATTCCCATATGCGAAAATCCGGGGCCGACCCGCTGAGAGAATCGAACCCGGTTCGCCTAGGTGGGAGGCGAGTAGTCTAACCACTAGACCACTGCGGCCTCCAAGTGCACATATAATGAACCTTTAGAGACAACGGCTTATAGCGGGGAAATCAGAATGTTTGCTAGGATCCAGCCTACTATTGCAGAATAGGTGAGCACACAGAAGCGAAATAGTGTGGTGGTTACATTTATGTGGGCGTACCCATTCTCTGATTGGCTGCACGAGTCTCTGGTGGGCGGGCCTTGCGTCTCATTGGCTACTGCGTCCTGCGAAAGCTCTCCAATTGGCTGGGTTTGCTAGACTGGTGGGTAAGTTATCAGGCGCTGATTGGCGAACGGAGTTTCGATATGCTGCTAGTTAGTGACGTAATTTTACTGACGTGTGAGGCTGGAGTTTGCGGTGCTAGCGGCTGATTCACCTCCGTACTATTAAGTACTTCGTGAGGTTTTGCATATCTCCGACAGTTCACTTTCCTTACTGTGTGTGTTGCACGCATGACGCTAATATCCCATTTTACTGGGCCAATGAGGACTCTGATACTCTAAAGCAGAACGTCTGTGATTTGTCTGCAAACTTGGCGTAGCCCAATTTTGATCATCGCATCGCAAAATTATAAACTCGCTGGAGTGTTATCGAAGATGTTGTGTGAAAAAAATTTCCCACTCTTCTAGTTATCTAAGAGTCGTGGTTTCTTAGTAGCGAACATACTCCGGTCGCATTTTAGGAATCTCCTGATTTTTGCACAAATATTTTCTCCCAAGCTAGGCAGTGCGCGCCTGCAGCTAAAGGTAGTTCGCGGTAAAGTGATCACTGCTGAGAGTCCTGTTTCAGATTTACTTCTCTCTTCATTTTGTATTCTTCCGCCATACGCGAACGTTTCATTGCCGTGGGCTAGTGACTTTATTCATCCTCCAGTCAAGTGAAAGCGTGAACTTTCCGCCAGTGCCTTATTTTCACCTATGTTAAAAACCGATCGCAGAATCTTAGATATACACATGCCTACAAGCACATTTAAATGACATACTAGCCATGATGCAGGTTCACAGCTCCATGATCGTCGAGGTCAAAAGGCAGCCCTTCATATTCGCAATTCATCTTCGCTGTATGGGAGCACTCTGAGAAAACCCAAATACTCGTTCACCACGGAAGAAAACACGCAGGTACTTACATAACAATATGTTACTTAGTGAATGTATTTCCAATATGCTGATTCGTACACTAATTTACATAATGTAAAAATCCATCAACTCTGTTTGCTGTAAATGTAAACATTACGCTCTCAATATGTCAATGCTTCCAACAATTTTATTTAATTCGCTTCCAACTTAACGCAAGCAAGTACGGTACCATATATGCTGTTAAAGGAAGTGATATTCTTCAAAATATGATTTATTGAGTCCTCACTTAACCGTGAACAGTCTTTACCTATCGCACCGGCGCATCTATACGCAAGGTTCTGAGATGGCGTGCAGTGTCCTTATTGTGCCTCTAGAACTACGGGACTTTGAACTGTGACCCTAGTATTTTATTTGCGCCAAGTCTATATCAAAGCTCAGTAAATGTCCACATATTAGTTTTGAATTTCTCCAGTCAGTGCGTTTTAGGATAAGGCAGTGTGAAAATGCAGGTTTCAGCCATGTTGGAGGGCACAGAAACACGGTTTGTTGCGTGCTCGATGTCTGCGGTATATCGAAGTAGTCTTCATACCTCGTTTTAAGTGTATTTTCTTTTGGCAGATCAGTACATACGATGCACGCAAAGTTGTTTATAGGCTGTTCACGTCAAAGTGAGCACTTTCGAAAGCCCTGGTTAAGCTCTACTTGTATGCACGTTGTGTATTCTTCTGCCTTACGTAGAATTAACATTGCCATGGGCCTCGTCGCTTTATTCGTGTGTCAATCAAATGAAACTGTGAAATTATTAGAGAAATAAATCTTTTACAAATCTGCTCATTTGTACACTTCGATGCATAAAAAAAAACAGAAAGCGAAAGAAATAATTTAAGTTACCACAACACTTTTTATTCGACGCGAATATATGGAACTACTTCCATTCCATCGTTACCAACTTTACTGTGCGCATGTCACTCAGTGCGCCCGTTACAATATATGCAAGAAGGAGCAGCGACATTTTTCTAAGCTTGATTTTTAAAGTGCTCACTTTGTCGTGAACAGCCTTTAGTAATAAAGTGTGTATTTAAAATACACTGCAGCGTAGTTAAATATCGAGGTATATAGTCCTCTTTGAACCTTTTCATAACCAAATTGATTTATGTTTATAGTCTCAGGTGTGGCAAATAACAAGATTTTTGATGCTGTAATTTTTTGTTTCACTACTTAAAAGCTGACGAATCGCTTATTGCGTTATGACAGCCAATGGACTGTAGGTTTTGTGTTCGGCTACAGTAAAATGAACTATTCATAGTGTACAGAGACCACACTGCTCACAAATCAGTTATCCACTTCGGTCTGATATGCCATTGGATGCTACGAACGAGTCAATTACTTATAGTTAGTTCTGTCAGCGCTGATTACCGAACGACGTTCTACCACGCTGTCAGTAAGTCAAGCAATTTTACTGCCGTAATTCACGTAATATTTAGCTTCAATACTCCCAAGTATTGTGTGCCCACACTCGAGACATGGCCCATTTATCAGGTTGTTATCAAGATTGCTAATACCTATACTTCTACAGTCGAGGTTAGCTAAGTTGATACAGTTGGGAAAAAGTAGTCAGATATAAAAGACACTCTCAATCACTGTTTACTGCTCGCCTTTATATTTAACTCAATCTTTACATGAAAAGTAGTACATTTACGATTATCTTTTAGGAGCTGATACTGAACTAAAGATACATTAAATAGAAATTCTTCTATAATATTAAAGTACAGCATTAATATTGAATCAGTTAGAATTGCTTACTCTCGCGGCCTAATACTTCCTGCCAGGACCTATCCTGCATCCAGAACGTGAGCGTGATACCACTGAGTGTTTGACGATGTACGACGTAAGTACGGAGGCTCCCTCCGATCTCTCTGCGTCGTGGCGTTCTGGAACAGCGTCTCTCGGCGTCGAGCAGTCTTGAGTCTAACGCAGTTACTGATATCTTGACTAATAAGGATAAATTGTAAAGTAATTAAGTAATATGTATTAATTGTTTTGTTTTATAAATCAGATCTTTCTCTGTATCACTAACTACGCTACCACATAACTGACTTTGTCTGGTATCGGTCTTCGTAAGGACGAACCAGAACAATGTGGTACTTCAACAAAGTTGTGTATAGGCTGTTCACGATTGAGCACTTTCAAAACCCCTGCTTAGTATCTACTTGTATGCACGTTGTGTATTCTTCCGCCATATGTAAAATTAACATTTCCACGAGCCTCACCACTTTATTCATGCATTTCAAAAGTGAAACTGTAAAATAATTATAAAATTAAATATTTTACAAATTGACTTATTTTTACATTTTGGTGCATTAAAGAAAGCAGTTAGCGAAATAAATAATATAAATTGTGGCAAAATGTTACCTAACACTTTTTATTCGACTTTAAGATGTGGTACTATTTTCCCTCCACCGTTACCAACTTTACTGGGCGCGTGTCCCTCTGTGTGCCCGTTAAAATATATGCAGGCAGGAGCAGTGTCTATTTTCTAAGGTTGATTTCAAAAGTGCTCACTTTATCGTGAACGGCCTTCATCGGTTGTAGTCACACGATTGCTACAGATGTCCTGGTCCCAGCTGGGCGGCACCTCTAGAGGAAGGCGCCCACACACTGGCTGGAACGAAGGCCAGTGCAGCGGTATGGCCGACCTTCCCACGAGGTCCAACTTGACCCTGTGACCGCTGCTCTCACCGCGAGTGAAGGAGAAGCGAAATGTCGTGGGAATTCTGCGCGTGGACCGGTTGTTACACCGACGCCAAGATCGCGGCCGAGTTCTGCATCCTGTTATAGTCTCGTCTAATATAAATTCTGGAAGGATGAAGAACGGGAATAAGACGTAGCGGAAATAAGAAGGAAGACTAATTAAATTAAAGTTCGGCCAGGGCCATTTACTTTAACACTAATGGACCATCAAAAACTGACAAGATTAATAAGTGATCTGGCCAAGTGGAGAGAAGGGACAAGGTAACAAGGCTAAGTTAAAGAAACAGGAATTGAAACATGGCTAAGGGACTCACCAGGTCTCGCACCTGGACAAGCTGCTGCCGCGTCGTCTGCCCTCGAGTCACCGACTGTGTCTTCTCTGGCCCTCGTAGTTCCGTCCACACTTCTCACCCCACCACGTGTGTTTGTTGTCGTAATAGATTCTGATTGGTCCGCCTCGCTCTGTGGGTGGAGTCTTGTCGATGGTATGTTATACTTACCGGTAAAACTACTGACTTCGTTGGACCCACATATTGTGCTATCTTAGGCGCATTTCTTTGACTGTTTACAGGTTGCACTTTTGGTCGGGTGTTTGGTTTATATGTTTTCTAAACTAACTTTGTCCTCGCTACTGTCGCTTCGCTTAGTCGAAACTTTGTGAAACGGGTGCACGGCAGGGCTTTCATAACAATCCGCCTTCACGATCTCTGCCTTCCGACCTCAGTGTCTGACCGAGAGCGAGGTGGCGGAGTGGTGACTTGATGGACTCGCATCCGTGAGGCTCCGGGTTCGATTCCTGGTTTGACCATCCTAATTTAGGTTCTCCATTGTTTTCCGGAACCATCCCAGATGGCTCTTTGCATGTCTAACCATATGCAGTTCAGTCAGAAAGTAGGTGGCTGATAATCCTAGCAACATTCAACGAAGAATAAATGTTGAATAAAATATATATACTGCTGTGAAATCTAGCGTGTTTGCCAAATAATAACATGATTTTAAAATATATCTTACTGTCACTAAAGATAATGATTTAAAGCGGAAATATTGCCTGCTTGTTAAATCTTACTATGCCGTATACATATCTGCAGATTTCCTGTGATTTATTACTGCCATTACCCATATAGCTGGGTAAGTTAGAATCCTGTTCCTAAAATTGTGATCAAATGTGATTCGCCTGTAAGAGTGTCAAAATACAGAATGACTCACGAGGAGTTACCGCCACTCACAGTGCCGAATCCTTGCATCATTTGGAGCAAAATATGTCATATAAATGTAGGTCCTGTTCGCATTATTTACAATGTAATTCGAAACATTTGAGGAACGACGAATAAAATAATAACCCTTTCAGAAGTAAATACTGTGACATATTATCAGGCCCTATTGTTTACAGTAGAGGATCACAATTGCTTCCAACAAGCTTGCAAAATATGTTCATAAATTCCGTCTACTTCCATATACTTGGCCGGACGCTTATAACCCGCACGCGTTGCTCTACGTAGCTGCACACGGCTGTCAACATGTGAAGCAGTAGGAGAGATGTACTCCACAGGGCGGAACAACAGGTGAAGCAGTAGGAGAGATGAAATCCACAGGATGTAACAACAGGTTAAGCAGTACGAGACAAATAATCCACAGGGTGTAACAACAAATGAAGCAATAGGAGAGATGCACTCCATAGGTATGGCATGCATGATACGTGCATGTAGTTTCTCACGTGTTTGTGCAGTCCTTTGGTAAACAATATCCTTCGTCCATCCCCATACGCAATAATCTGATGGTGATAGGTCTGGCGATCGAAGAGGCCAGGGGTGAAAACAGCCTCGTCCTATCATCTCTCAGGAAAATGCAGCTAATCGTCTAGGACACCAGACCACACATTGATGCTGCGAAGCTGTTGAAATATTCTTTCCACTGTAGGGTGGGTATGCTGATTGTCAAATTACTCTGTACATATTGCGAATAGGACCCACATTTATATGAGATATTTTGCTCCAAATGATGTAAGGAAAAAGCCCTCCTCGTGAATCCTACCGTATATCATCCACAAACAAACAAGACCAATCTACAAATTTATTTATTTATTCATTTATTTTTAGTGCTATGCTAGTCCTATGAACTATTTTCTCTAACTGCGAATTCTCATACTTCTTCTCGAAGTTTATTAACCCCTTAAAGTACATGTTAATTCTTCATTTTAGGTGTTTGCTGTTGGGTAGCTCACTGACTCAAGGCACCATTCCGCGTTGTATTTCACCATCAGGCCAAATTTCTGAGTACTGTACGTGTTCGGTAACTGAAGATTAACAAATTCCATGGACTCATCTGGTAGAAGCCATAACTTGACAGTCCTGTACGCACGCCACCGAGATGCGTCTGATCACTGGCATACTGCCACTATGATAGTTCCTTATCTTGCAAGTGTCCCTGCACCAATGCGCAGAAGTCACACAGGGATTGTATAAACAGCGGCCTAGTGGCACTAAGAATACAGATGCAATGCTCTTTGACGTCAGGTCTGACATCAAATGAATCCACGTAATGTCCCGTTCTCTGTCAACATACCGTTCAACATGTTCACTGGCTGTCGTTCTTGTTAGAAGCAAGCTTCCTTCCTTTCACAACAACAAAATGCTCGGATGCTACAGCGATAAAAGTTTACCGTTACTTCACGGTATTCTGGGGTATGCCTCATTAACCATGGTTATAGACTCGGAAATTTATAGAGTTTAATGAGCTGACTCACGAACTTAAATAACTTGGAGTGGAGAGATTTGGGCGACTTTCAAAGCCAAACAAACAACTTGGGCTTTGAAGGTACATCTGTGAAAGAATAGTACAGTATAGTCGCGGTTTATTCATACTTTTTGAATAAAAGATTTGAGAAATTACCTCATATATGACGTGCTTGGTTGTTTCCTATATATGCCATTTACCACAAGCGTTTTATACTTCTGTTAACATAGAAGTATCTTATTTTTTGTTTAATTAACATTTTTAGTTATATTTTATCTATTACTTTTAATATCTAATTTATGATTAATAGGCATAAACACAACAGGAAATATATGTGTTGGTGATACTTAGTATAAGAAATAATTCTTATGTAAAATATAATTAAAGAGAGTGCGTACGAATGTGGTGCGCTGTCTCTTTTGTGTAGTTTTCTAGACTTCGTTAAGCTTTGTTAGCAAGAGGCGGAGAGTTAGCCTGAAAGTAAAACTTCAGCAGACCTTCAGAAAAGTCGGAAGTGACCGTGAATGGACTATAGTATGTTTCACCCGCGTTAGGACAGCGCAAGTCCGGGAACACACGGCAAGCTCCACCGGCTGGGTCCGGCCCGTCCAGTTCCGATGATAGACGACGAGTCATTAAGGCTGCACACACGGACACGGGTCGGGCCCGGTACGTTGCAAGGGTTAAAACTGGCCCGGCCGGGCGCTCAGGGACGGGTGGCGGGCGTTTTCCGGTGCCTTGTGTTTCCTCTCTAGGAGGCACTAAGCACGCAGCAAGAGAATGACAAACAACGTGTGCTGCGAGTCAAACTGGGGAGCTGCTTCTCGCGAAGGTAAAAATCCAGTGAAATTTATCACCGAATCAGAAACAAGTATGTATAGGGATGTGAAATATAAGCTCCATGTCATTGAACTTTTAAATTTGCCGTGTGTCTAACCACAGCCCAGACACAGTCACACACGTAGGCTGCATCAGATTTAATTTTAGCATGTTATCAAAAGATAACGGGCAATCGTAGGGTGTCTTTCTTTTCTGTACAAGGTAAACATAAGGTCTTACTTACCTTTATTTAGTGAGTACAAAGTGACACTCTTCCAGTATTTCCCTGGCCATACGGAACGTATATTAGAATTTTTGTGGTAATACATAGAAGATCGGTCCTACGAACCATATTTATGGATATACAAAACCTGCTTTCTTTTGAATAGGGCCAGATTTTGTTTTATTCATATTCACACCCCCCCCCCCACCCCGGTTCACATAAATACCATTGTATGTGCAGAGATCAATATTGATCTAAGCATATCAACCCGCATTTTCCAAGATTAAAAATTGTTAGGGGAGAGGGCCCCCTTAATTTAAGCGGTAAGCGCAATAGGGCGAAAGTTTTACCATCGACTGCAAAAACTAAACCTTTCATTTTTTGCCTGCAAAATTTCGCGTTATTATTTTGCGTCAGGATAGAATACTTCAGAGAAATCCGTGAGTTCATGTGCAACTAACTTTTAACGTAGTCTTTTAATTGTGCGGTGGCGTTATAGGAAATAAGCCACACTACCGTTTAACTTTTATAATTGTCTCGAGATTCCTGCTGTTGCACCACACAAACTTTTAGCCTGTGACACAATTCAACCTTAAAAAACTTTTTTGAGTTTAGTCTGTTGCTAGCAAATGACACGAGTTTACATGCCGCTAGGGATAGTACATTTTGTTAACGCACACGCCGAAAGATAACATACATACTTAACCAACACTTGTTCACTTTTATTTAAAAGTTCTACGACTCTTTCCACGTGCGGTTTGTACTGCTGACAACCCGTGCGTGTTCGGCATGGGGAATTTTCAGGCGGCCTAGTTAGTTAACTCGTTGTAGAGTTATCTCATTTACTGTCACTGCCTTATCTGGGACCGTCATACCCTCCGTTAATTCTCAGAACTAGCGAACTGGAAAATTGAGAGATGCTGTGTAATATTGTCAACAAGCAGTAGAGAAGCTAAAGTGTGGCGACAGTTTGCACCTGACGGCAACCATCTTCAAGTGGCGTGCTTACACGATAGGCTCCTGGAGTGTTTGTTGCTGACTGCCCGCTTGCACAGTGAACGGCATAACTCTGACTGATACTGCAACACGTACACATTCGTGTACACTAGGAAAAGAGGTGTTTCTGATTTTGCAGTAAGAAATACGTTACCGATTGAAACCACTAAATGTGAACATGTAGTGCGGCAACTGACGGGAACAGACGTACGGAATCCCACGGAACTCTCAGACTAATTTAGTAAAACAGTTCTCAAGCGATGTTATAAAAGTATTTCCTAGGTATATTTGTACGAGATAAGTAACTGGTAAACATTAAACTGTAAAGTTTATTTTTTTTTTCAACATGTTAAAATTTTCCTGTTTGTGATATTTTCGTGTTTTACATTCCTTTTTAAATATTTTTCAATATATTTATTAATACAGTTGTTTGAGAATTTCATGTCCCAGCACAAGAAAAGCAAGTGGCGAGACATGCATAAGAAAACACACACACGTGATGTATGTGTGTGTGACGTTACCTGCGGGAGTGTGTGTTTCAATGTCCACCCTGCCCCTAGAAATATACACGCCGCCACTGGCGCCCAGGTTGCCGCGCACTCTAGCCGCACACGCCAGCAACATGGCGGCACTAACCAACAACTCCGGGAACGCCGTTCACCAATCAGCGCCTGGCAACCAACTCACCAGCTGGTAGTCCAGCCAATAGAGAAACTTTCGCAGCATGCAGTAACCAATGAGTCACAACGCCAGTTCCCAGAGGCTCACGCAGCCAATCACAGAATGGGCACGCCTACATCAAAGGAAACGCTACGCCATTTCGTAGATGTGTACTTATAGTTTGTTCACGCTAAAGTGAGCACTTTTGAGGCCCTGTTTACTTTCAGCCATTTAACAACCTTTTTAAATATATATTGCCATGTAAGTAATAAACATGGTGCGTATATTCCACCGCACTCGGATGATAACGTATAATGCTGCAATAAAATTAATTTATTGACTATTATTTCAAATTAAAGGGCTTTCAAAAGTGCTCACTTTACTGTGAATAGCCTATAGTTTCCCTGTGGCAATACTATTCTGTTTTAAGCTTAATCTACTCAGGTTGGGAAGCTCAATGCTTTTAGTTTGGCAACTAAATTTTCTCGCCACTACCAGATTTTCTTAATTTTATATGTAAAAAAAAAAAAAACAAACAAAATAAATGCAATATTAAATTAGAAAATAATTTAGTAAAATCTTTCTCTTTAATTATTCACGTAGCTTAAAATTTTAATTGAAATTGACCTGTTTGAAACACTGCGTACCTAGCGGGGGAAATGTTCCCTATTCCAAACTCCCCCATAAGAAAACTCGTTTCGTTCCTAACCTGAGTAGAATTAACGTCTTAGCCCTTCCTCCTGTGCCATCGCCTACCATCATCCCGAAGTTGCTCATTACTTCATCACAGGCGCAGTTGACCCGACCGAGCACCGTCAATTACTAGTCATTAGTTTGTTGACATCGCGGTCAGGAAGAAGACCTTTCACTTTCAACCTATTTTCTTTTCAAAAGTCCCCCTTTCCGTCGCCTTGCATTGTTTGAAGGTAACTAGTCGGGAAGGTCAGGGAGAAACAAATTGCGCTGCTGAGCCAAACATCTCAAGTCTAAACCGTTCCTAAAAATAAGTTACTTTAATTTCTCTCATAAAAATAAAATTGACACTCTTCCGTGGGCAAAGCCATATTCTTTCAGCTATTGCCGTTTGAAGCCAATATTTCAATTAATTTTGTTCATTAAAACACGGAATATCAGAATACATACCAGTGTTTGCTTGCGTCGAATTGCTGTTTCAATGTACTTCAGCCTAATCGCCACTATTCGTAAGGAAGAAAACTTTGACAGAACTACTAGACTGTTTCTGTTAAGAAATAGTTTCAAAATGTATATATTTAGTTTTCAAATTGCTATCTTATAATGGAATAAGTACATGATAAATAATGTTTCAGGCTTGTTAACCATTCAGATATTTTTTTAGATATCCCATAGAGTGAAAATAATTACATAAATAATTAGCGATCGTTTTTAAAATTAGGTTAATTGTAATAGTCCTAAGTACTTTTCTATGAAATCAGGCATCGAGAACACGAGCTGCCCCCAAGCAAAAAGAAATCAGCTCTCAGTCTTGATTCGCTTTTCGGAGGGGAAAACAACCTTAATAACATAACTACATGTCTGCCGACTAACGGGAAAGCTAACTGCAAATTATGAGGGAGAACAGAATGAAAGCGTGTTGCTGTAGAGAGGATAACCGTAGTAACATGCGTCCAGGTCTTTTGGAATGTGTCCTGAAGGACGTTGGAAGATATATTATAATCCCGTCAGAGAACTCACGTTGCACAGAAAGTGAATCTGACTCATATTTTGACGATGATAGTTAGTAATTGTCACCGACAAGAAATATCTGTTACTTGAGAATCCATCGAGGTTGTGATCGATACCAAGACATGTTGGTTGGCAGGAGTGGAATAAGTTCAAAAGACCGACGGGATATATGATAGAAACACTGGTTCGCCTAATGTTTTCTGGGTTACACAGTATGTCTGTGTAAATTTGCACACACACAGACGACAGCGTGCTAATTTGTAATTGAAATTGATTAAATTAAAACCAGAAAACGGGCACGCGGATTACGCGGGCTAAGCCACGTTCAGTGAAGCAGGCAATCTTACTAAATTAGTCTGGAAACGCCACCACGTGATCGCTCTCACACCCCGTCCTGCAGTTGCAAACTTAAGACTTAAGAAATAAGTCTTAAGACTTGGGTATTGGTTCGAAGGGCCAAATTTACTATCGGATAAGGGCAGTGCATAGAGGGACAACCTCCTCCTCCTCCCCCCCCCCAATCGCAAGAAAATCGGCCGGAAAATGCGCCTTCCAGGCCGTAAAGAAGGTAAAATATCCACCTCCGCGGTTATCACATCTCCTCCCAGGGGAGGCAGTAAGTCTAGGGGGAGGGTGGATCGATAGCCGATGGTCCAAAGGTGTGCACACAAATTTGGTTGCACCCCCTCCCCCCCTCCACCCAGGGAGGTGGTGCTGCGCGCCCTCAGAACACTTTCGTTTTTGATTAACTAATTAAGTTCTAGCGCCACAAATTTAAGAAGTTGGCCACTCGAAGTCAGTTAGATACTATAATAGCCCACTGCTCCTGGGATAAGTCTAAGCCTTTAGTATGGATATAGAGGGAATAGTCTTCGTGGATTCCTATTGCCTCACATTCCAGTCCCCTGTCCAGGAAACTACTTGCTTACACAAACATGTGTTTGTTAACTAAGTTACGGTTCCTGCTGTGAGCAGCAGGCAGTCATCACCAAACACTCCAGGAGCTTCTCATATAACAAGTAACACTTCTTTATGGTTAAAGTCCTGTCCAAGCTGTGGCCACACGTCAGCTTCGCTACTGCTTACTGGCAATATCACCCAGCAGCGCGTAGGTTTACAATTTTTTTCTAGGAGAGGAGGAAGGATAATTCAGAGTCAGATACAACAATGACTGCGTATTTGGTGACTTCTTAAACTTGCCCAGAGATTCATATGTCTCGTAATGAAAGTTACAACAAAGCCAGATCTGAGCAACTACGAAAATCTACGTTCCCTAATGCCTTTGAAAATCTCGTATTAAAAGAATTCGTTGAACTGGGATGCAAGCAACGTATAAAAAACTGAAATGTATCACAATTTTATCTGACAACAAGAAATATGACATCACAAAACTAAACAACGGGCACGATGGTTTGAAAAACCTTTAAAGATATGACAATAATTTTATTTGAAAATATTTTGTTTGTCGTGGCTCTGGGGACAGCCAATAACGAACACTGTGCAGCTATTAAAGTAGGCCCTTCATGCGAAGTTTGGACCGACAGGATTATGGCTTATGAACATAAACTGAAATAACTGTTCTGCATCACTGTAAATTCCAGTATATATGACCTGTACCAAGTTTAAGATGTAGGACATTTTGCAAGGACCCTAACATTGGGAGATTCTCTCAAACTGGTGGTTTAACTAGTTAATGTAAAACAATGCGATAGAGCGAGCCGTTACGAAGTTACCTAATGAAACGACACTTTCTAGGTCGTACGTAATCAGTAGCTGCCGGCAACCAGAGTGTCACACTTTTGGAAATGCGGAGCGCAAACTAGTTTCGTAATGGCTAATTGAGGTTTACTTTTAATTTTCTCGTCGTGCGGTTGAGCAGCATTTAATTTTACATTGCTTAAAAAGAAAGAGAAATGGAGAGGCGTGCAGCAATAACGCCGAGAAAAGAAACGTTGTTGGCGTCGGTGAGGAGTTATAGGGAACTGAAAATTAATTTTGCCAGTGATTGCAAGTGGAAAGTTTTGCCAATGACTGTCAATTTAACGATGTTGTTTTAATGTATGTGGTTCACTGAGATGTGCCCCACACTGGGAAAATAAAAAGCCAAAATGTACCGTTGCAGGACTGAACCCAACCGGGTACTCGAACTACGAAATTGTAGTTCCTTTGAATTTTTATAATTACCTCGTTGATTTTCATTCTCTATAGTCATAGTTGATTACGATAGTTTTGAAACTCAAGAGTCAAAATACTAATTGAAAACATTTCATATGAGTTAGACAATCAGTAAAACTAGTTAGAATGTCAAATAAAGGCGGCGGTTCTAATTAGAAGAAGTCATACTTATTTTAAGTCTAATATAAGATCAGTTTCTTGCCCATTAATTTAATGTCAGACATAAATTTCTTGCAATTTTTTAAAATTTTAAATGTACAATTTTTGAATGAATTAGATTGGAAAGGGCTTATTAACGTCCGCCGGTGTTATGCTTGAACGCTTATCAGTGGACGGCTTACCAACTAACTTATGACATAACTTAAACTAACACCCATGTCTTACCTTGAATTCGAACCCAGAACCTTCCGCACCCCAGATCGGCGGCTCACCACTGTGCACTGACTGTGTCACGGGAGGTTTTGAAATAAAACGGGAAAAAAATTTCGGGCATTGGGGTGGATAGGCTTACCACCGTCAGTGTGTGTGTATATGTGCGTGCTTGTGTGTGCGTGCGTGTGCTCTTACGTGCACAATTATTTCTGTATAAAATAAAAAATGGGGTGTGGCTGTGTTGGGGACACGGACGTTTGTTTTGCGTGAATACGTCTTGTTGACACGCTCGGACGCCTTGAGGTTTATTTTATGTTCCCGGCACCGCTTAACTCGATCATATGGGGTTTTATGGGTATCACTGGATTGCTTTCGAGATTCTCTTTCCAACCGTACACGATTTATGTATTTCGACTTGGCTTTTTGACGAGCATAGGCCGATATTGTGTTAAGTTTTCTTAATTTTTTTCATTAAGCTTATACAATTTCACCATAATCACGCCACACAAATGTTTTTATACACGCAATCGATTTATCTTAACGAGGGCTGTTGGCTGAAATTTAAACGAGCGTCGTAAGTTCGCCTAGTCAAAAGTTATTCTACGCGGAAGTTGAAACGAACTCAAGATTGCCCCCCCCCCTTTTTTTTTCACCCAATGCTCGCAATCCTTACTCTACGTTACGAATTCTTTGATCTTTTGGCAATCGAGTGGTGTAATTTAATTTTGAATGTAAGCGATAGTTTCGAAACTGCAATGCTAAACTGTACCCCCCGATTTTGTTATCATCGGATTTTCTGAATTGCCTTCCACTATGGCTGCAAATTGAAAGATGTATTCTCGTAAAAAAGTCAGCTCTCCTTCACTCACCCGCTGACTCATCAATGCACAGCCGAAACTCCAAACCACTGCGTCTAGAAACTGGGCATGTTACGGGTTCGCTTTTTATTTTTATGGAAACGCCAACTAACCTTTTTTTATATATAAAACCTGTTAGAGGATGAAAATGAGAAACTTTTTCACAGAATAATAAGTATCTCTCAAACCCGACGATACATTGGGGCAATTTTTGCTTCAGATGCCTAAAAACATTTTCTTTTACAGTCTGTACAGTAGCACGTGAGGAACTAATGCGGAGTGCAAAGAGGTTCTCAGATAAAAAAAAATAGTACATGTTTTACCTGTTCCATATTATAAGCCTGAGTAAATCTACGGGCAGAAAGCTAAGGCTATTGTATTAACGCCCTAATGAGGTTGACTGTGTCAACGACCGCGAAAAGCTGTTATGAACCATGTGCAACTGTATGAACGAGCATGATACGTGTACGTTTGAGCACGTTTGGACGTATGTAAGGGGACTTATTGAGACACGCTACATACGCACAGACGTACGCGGGTCATGATCTACAGCAAAAGCTTTTGTTCTAACGAATGCCCCCATTAAGAGCTGCTAAATATTTTTGATTGGAGACTTCAACGATGTCATGTATAATAAACTATAGCTATTACCCGCAGGTCCGCCCGCGTGCAAAATGTAACAAACAGACCACCAACCAGCGCCTACTCAAATCGTTGGTGGCATATTTTTTATATTCCCTAAGAAACTGTTCCTTTTTCCGGGATGAAGAGTACAGTATGTGCTAATTCTGAATATAATCTACCCCTGCACCAAATTTCATCCAAATCCGTCGAGCCGTTATGAAGTGATTGAGTAACAAACAAACATACAAACTTTCGCATTTATAATGTTATAATTCGTGTAGAAAAAATTTGTAAGTACCAATGAGTGAAAATAGTGTTTCATTTAACAATTGCAATGAAAAGCATACCGCAATTTTTATTTTCAAATTATTTAATTTGTAATTGGAATGCTGTATATGTTTCTCAGGTATATCCGGCACTTAATTTAGGAATATTTCTTCAAATTGGTTTATCAAAATATTCTTACAATCTTAATAAAAATATTTTCCGCTTTTTCCCTTATTGTTGTCGTTGCAATTTCTGAGGAAAACGGCTATTAAAAGAACTGCACACTCTACAAGAGAGTATTGCAAGTTGTATAAAAAGCGGGAGCAACATGATGCAAGCCAGAGAGTTAGTGGCATAGAGAAACCGATAGCTATTGTGATGTTGCTGTCCTTGGACATGAAATACTTGTAAAGACACAAGGCAGTTCTCAGCACTTGTGTTAGTCGCATCAGGGTAGTCAACACTGGAGGGGTGCCTTCCCTGTACGAATAGTCCGCACATACTTCGTTATCATTTTTTTTAATATTCCAACTTGGCTGCAAGGAATCACGCAAGATATATATGTATAATTAACAGCCTATACTTACAGTACACACACACACACACACACACACACACACACACACACATATATATATATATATATATATATATATATATATATATATATATATATATATATATATAATGTAAGTATAGGCTGTTCTCGATATAATGAGAACTTTTGGAAGCCCAGCTTAAGATCTACTTATATACGCGTTGTGTATTTCTCCGCCTTATGTAAAATTAACATTGCTATGGGCCTCATAACTTGATTCATGCGTCGGTCAGGTGAAACTGTGGAATTATAAGAAAAGAAAAATAATTACAAATTTGGCCATTTTTACACTTCGATGCATAAAAAAAAACAGAAACCTAAATAAATAATTTAAGTTATCACAAATGGTTACCTAACACTTTTTATTCGACATTAAGATATGGAACTATTTTTCATCTATCATTACCAATTTCACTGGGCGCATGTCACTCATTGCGTCCGTTAAAATAGGTATATGCAGGCAGAGGCAGTAGCTTTTTTCTGAGGTTGATTTCAAAAGTGCTCACTTTATCGTCAACAGCCTTTAGTTATGATTCAAAGTCTCCTGTCCAGGCGGCATTACGTCATAACAGACGGAACAGGTCCCAACAATCATGAGCGCGTGGGATATTGGCCATTAAGCAATTATCCTAACATTAGCCTGTAGTGATGCAGAGAAACCACAAGAAACGGGAGTCAGGGAATGAAACACGAGGTGTGTTCGCGTGGTTTGCTATTTTGCTAGTTTATTACTATTTCTGCTAGTTGCCGTTCGTGTTGCCGGAAGTAATTTTTTGTATGCTGTTCAGTTGGCGGTAGCAATTGCTATTTGTGCTATAAAAAGCATCTATTTCTGTTCTTGCTCGCCGAGGTACGGTAGAAATATCAAAACGAGCAAGGTGGAAAAAAATGGCCGCCCAAATAAAAATTATAAACGTTGAAGTGTCTTTAGAATTACGATTGCAAATAGTAATTTGCTTATACGCAGATTGATGAAGAGAATATGTTTGGGTATCCTGTAAGAAGTGCAGAGGGAAATCAAAACAACTAAGACAAATTTATCCTCGAAAGTAAGTTATCTTGAGTGGTCAAAATTTTTAATATACGCCACGAACCAACTATTTTACTGTTTTCGTGCAGTATACGCGGGCCAAGCTGCGGGCGGGCAAATACTGCACAAGTATACAAAATAACTCTTAGGGACACAAGAACATAAAACAAAGAGGAACGCAGTTTTGTTTTCTACAGTTCCGGCTGACGTGTAGCGAGTTGGTCTGCTGCCGTTGACAGGCGGATGACGTAACGCCATGTTGCCACCACAGAGAACTTAGGAATACAGGAGTGGAACCATAGACTAAGTATGAGGTAGACCGCTTATACCTCTTCTGCGCATGTACTCAACATTAACCTACCCCAATCCTAAACAATTGTCAAAGTCACATGGCCAACAGTAATGAACGTGTTTGTTTACATGTTTATCTTTAAATGACAAGCACTATTATATAAAAAAAATAAAATATCTTTACCATGATGAATTTAATCAAAAAGCATTAAAAACAGGTTAGAGGAAGTATAAAAGCATCTCGAAGCACTTGTTTACAAATAAGTTTTCTAACCTAAAATCTAAACCACGCCGTTTTCGCTAGACGTGTTGGCAGAAAAGCAGTTCAATGTTGGGACGCGGAGCTGGTAACGCACTTGCCTGCCAGCAGCCTAGGCATGCCGATCTTCACCTAATGAATCGATTTACTTGGTCTTTCTAGGTCGTGGCACACAATTCGATGCTCATTAAAAATCAGCCGGAAAATGTCGATTTACTGGAAATCAATTTACGATCTTTCGGGCCGGTCGTACCTACATACTTCATTTCGACGCAGTGTAGCCCCATGGCGGGAAATTTCCCGTTTTAACGGAAATTTTAGTGGTTGGAGGAAAAGGGGAGAAAACTTGCAAAAAACGGGAATTTTGGTTATACTGCATATTTGTTTAAGTTTTTGTATCGAATTCCATAAGCGCAAAAGACGAAAAAATTCATAACATTAAGTGACGAAATCGCTGAATCGAAAAACGATTCTTCAAGAAATATATCGATTGCGAAATAAATCAGCGTCTTCCGATCTAAAAATCCATTTTATACCGATAAATCGGTTTGTAAAAATCTATATTTAATCGGCAGCCGAACTGAAGCCCAGCCAATAGGGGACCTTCCGCAGCACGCAGTAGTCAGTCAGACACGAGGCTCGTTCCCAGAGCGTTGCACAGCCAATCAGAGAATCGGCACGCCCACATCAAATAAACATAAACCGCTATGATATTTCTTCTCTGTGTACTCGTCTACTGTGTGTCGTGTCTACTTCGCACAGTGTGTGTGTGTGTGTGTGTGTGTGTGTGTGTGTGTGTGTGTGTGTGTGGCAGGCACTCAGGATACAAGCAACAGTTTCCTTTCTGCATCCTTGGATGTCCTCAGGTGCGTAACATGAATTTTTTTTGGGGGGGGAGGGGGGGATGGTGCTCTTTTGTGGATGTGCACAATAAAACGATGAAGCCTGTCTTGTGACGCCCACAACATTGGACGCCTGACCTGTTACAATTAATTTGACACTATTGTATCAGACGATATTGGGGCAGCCGTGACGCAGTGGCTAGTGCGCTCGCCTCCCACCAAGGTGGTCCGGGTTCAATCCCCGGCGGGTTCGCTCCCGGATTTTCGCATGTGGGAATCGTGCTGGACAATTCCACTTGCCAGTGGGCTTTCTCGGGGTACTACCGCCCCCCCCCCTTTTACATTCCAGCGCCGCTCCATCCTGGGGTCTCATTTTATGTCATTTTCAGGGATGACGGGCAGCTGCGGGTCCCGACTGGAAAGCCCGTCACTCGGAGGGTGTTGCCTCGCCCTGGGTCCACCCCCACACGAATTGATTATCAAACGATGTTGATATTTAGCCTGGAAGTTTAGCTTCATTAATTGTTATCGACGTGGGGTCTATATGACGTCAAACATGTCATCTATTGTTAATCCCACCTTCATGGTATGACGGCGACTCTGTCCTTGCGGAGCACGTCTCGCCGTGGACGACGACGGGGCTGGGCAGGGAGGCCGGCGAGCTCGCAGAGTCGCTCACATTGTCCTACATGCAAGCAGGTGAACGCGCGCGCGGCAGACTGATTCACGATCCGTCCCTGAACTACAGGATGTCGTGTCACGGGACCTCGCCTTACTTCGACAATTCCTGTGATCGCGTCGTGCCGCGACTGAGCTGTCCTTCTGCTCCGTCGGACAACACGCACCGGTGAATTGTGCTGAATTCCATAAAGACTAGTTAGCGGTTGTCAGGTGAGCTGGTATCTGTCATTTATATTCTTGCTGCTGGTGTTTACAAAGGAGATAGTACTGCAATCTCAGCAAACGTATGCACCCACCTTCCAAAGTAGGCAATCACAAAAAAAGACTCCAGGAGTCCTATCGTATCACCAAAACCACTTTTTGATGGTTGACGTCATGTCCAAGCTGTTGCCACAAGATGTATTTTGTGTGTCTTGAGGACTAGAAACATGGGAACACTAAGGACGACCTATGTGCGCGCATCGAACGTCTGCCCGCCTTTACGAGCAAGGCACTGAACTGACGTCCAGTCTTCCTTCCAGCGAGGCGCCTCATACTGGTGATGCCATAATTTTATCGTGTAACAGTAAAAGCAAAGCAGTGCTGAATACTCCTATGGCATGTTAAGTGGCATGTACTGAAAGTCTCGTGCCTAATAATTATTGTATTAGAAGGGGAAACCGAAAACTTAAATCACCACTCAGACGTGGAAAATTTCTAAAATGCTGTTCGCAAGCAAAAGCTGCCCAGAAACCTTGAACAGTTTTTGTATTACACCTATAAGTACGACTGAAGATCTGCGCTCTGTTTGCGGTCCTGGACAGACGGCGCCTCTAAGTATCTTATTGGTTCAGAGAATGAAGTCGGGACAAGACAGTTATAAATACAGCATCACCACACATATGATGTGTCTGCAAGTTGCCCACATGTGTTAACAATAGACACGTTTTTTTTTGTAGTCGAGATACCGGCAGCGTAAAAAACAGCTGTGCAGATGAGTTCGCACCATGTGTGTAGACACGCTGTCACTGTCCGTCATGAACACGGACACGAAACTTCGCGAGTTGAAAGGCCTATAAGCTAGAATCCGCGGTCGTCTACGCGCTTGAATTGCCGCCACTGGATTTCATATAATTTTCTACCTCTCTTGATAGTGAGTTTGTTATGGACTTCGAATCTTGTAGAGCATGTCAACGGAACTGCGGCCGAAGCAAAAAATTATAGTTAACATGTACTTCATGTAGTCATACATGTTACCAATCTATCTCATTGGATATACCAGTTAATAATATGTTCCTTGTGAATCATAACCTAACTTACAGTAATCGAAAATGTAGGCACACAGGCCACACCTGTGATTAAATATTACGCCCTCCTGGTTTATGTACGTTGACGAAGGTTAATAGAACTTTTTAAAGTAAACTGTGGTACAAATTCAGTTCTGTTGGAAGTGAATAATAATAATAATAACCCAAGTATCACCTTAGCGAAATTGTAAGGGTGTAGTGATTTTAACGATCGCATCTATGCGATGGACGCAGATAGGCTTGTAAAAAGCCACAAAGCAGGGTTTCCAACTTCCCGTTAATCGTGAACACCGTGTAAGTACTGAAGCCTGTCCCGTCAGGGTCACGCTCGAGGCCGTTTACGGACAGTAAACACGTTATAGGATAGCACAGCGCCGCTCACAGCGCCGCTCAGTTCCGTCTTACAAACCACTGTGTGCCCTCACGCCGCGAGTACAAGTTAACGTCATCATGCACTGACGACTGTGTACTTTGCCACGTCAAGTGACACGGCAGAATTCTTACAAACACGAATACGTAATCACTAAGCGAGTTATTTCACTCATGTTATAGAGCAAAACGATACCGTATCCATCGGAAATAAATAAAGCATAAAACTTTTAACAATATTCTAAAACATGGAAAACATGGAACTTTGTGTACCTAATAAGTCACTAACCTCAATGGTGAACTCAACATGAATTTTCTTTAAAATAAGCGCCATTACGACCAGACCTTGCGTAAAGGCTCAGTTAACCATAAATAGCCAATAAGAAAATTCTCTACCATTTTTTCGAACTGAATATGTACTACTCTCTTATTACTACAACCACTAAAATTTGCGAGGATGATAATACCAGGGGTGTGTTCAGGGAAGAAGGTTTTATAGGGGTTACTGAAACTTCCCTCCCTTACGGAATTACAGTATTGTGATAATAGTTTACTCTCAAGCTAAATGGCATGCATTGACATAGAAACGCATGCATTTCATCTCCTTTCTCGCTTCGTGAACAACGAATACTTGCGGACATACTAAAATCGACATTCATTCTTATGTCAGGGCGGATTCCCACCCACATAATGGATTTATCGATGTTTGCCAAAGTTTCTATTTCAGACGGCGAAATTAAATTTCCCGCACGACATATCCTAAACGTCAGCTTCCCAAACTTCATCGAACTGCCACAGCTTCGCTGCATTTATTAGTTTTTAGCTGGTAACTGTCGAGGTGAAACGCGAGATTATTTCTTGGAAACGATTACAAAGCCGACGATATTAACAGTAATCAAGAAATACTGACCTCAGACGATGTACTAGGAAATGCTCTGTGCTCTGTCGTTCCAAAAAAAATTTATACATAACTGTATTTTCAGAGTATGGCAAAAATTCCATAAATCCAATATGGCAGGTGGGAATCTGCCTTAAGAGACACCTTCCTGCAAACACAAATAAAAGCCTCTCTTAGGTACACCCACAGAGGCGAACAAGAGCCTCAACGAGAAATATGTTAGACGTTGCAAATCCCCCAACTAGTAAGTGACTCTCATTGTTCTGCTCGACAAAACACTGCAGCAGTTATGAAACAACCCGCAGAGTGGAAAGTGCTGTATAAAGAAATATCCAACCACGCGTTGGTCGGCGGGTATTTGCCTAGCACGAGAGCTTTTACCACGCAATCCGGAGCGTAAAATATGTGAAAGTTCTCGAGTAACAGAGGCAGGGACAAAGCGGTAGCAATGAGAACAGTTTCTGTATTGTTAAGTACGGCGTGCACAGGTAGTCAACCTTGAAGCCTTAGCGGTATTTACTGAGCGGATCTAAAACCCTTGTTAAAAAAACTTGCCTGACTTGTAACCAGAACTAAGAACCTAGAAGTAGAGAGCAACACGATACATGATATATTTTCACTAACATATAGTTATAATTTATTACTAGAAGAACCCTAGATGTGTTTCAAGACACTTTGGCTCAGATTCAATTTCACGAATTGGTAGTTTTAATTGATAAGCGTCTTGGGCGTCTGCCCCATAATCACAGTAGCAACCACACGGAGGAACCAAATTTTGACTGGCCTATCAAATACCACAGTGTCTTATCACAAAGACACGCGACCAGTAGCAACATGAGTGGAGCGACTTGGGCGGCTTTTAATATCAAGGTCTTGAGAGCCAATGAGGATAAAGCGAAGTGAGTATGGAACAGCACCGGAATGCAACAGCGGGGTAAACGGGAAATCCCCGAGAAAATCCGCAGACCAGCGGCGTCGTCCGGTACAATAATAACCAAAGTAAAACAGCAGTTGTGCACGTAGAATATTTAAGTATAGCTTGAGAGAATATCTATTTGCCAAAATCGGGTCTCTGTATTTATTACTGCGAGTATGTATGATGTAAATGAAATTGAAAAATAATAAACAGGAAATTTATCCTTTTATTTCGAGACTGGTTTAGTCTTAAAATACTTTCTAAGGTTGTACTTTATGGTGGAACGAGCTACCGTTACCTAACACGTCTTGGGAGATTCTGAGCCATCAATCGTGTATGGCAGTCTGGTTGTGTGCAATCCAGTCTAGAAGTAAAACAACTCCTAGCTGTGACAGCATCCACAGAACAAACGACCACAGCGGTGTAAGTTTGAAAAGGCCGCGTATTCTAGACAGCTGAAGAATTAGATTTGGAACTTTCTATTTCTGGCTACGAAAACCAATCCGCCTTACGTAAGAATATTGCGTAAAACACAAACTCACAAACTTAATTAATTTTCGTACATACATTTGACGTTTTTGTTATTGTAATGTAATCCTCTGGAAATGAAAGTGCACTAGCGGGCCAAACATCGTGCTCTTAAAAAATCACGTACAAGTAATCATCTCTGTGGTCTTTGAGTAAACCTAAAATATCTGAAACCGTTTTCTAGTGGATCCTCGCTGTTTGTTTTTTCCATTTTCGAGTCTATGCAACGTTGACAAAATGTAGTTTACTATTAATTAAACATTCTTTAAATCAACATTGAAAGTAAAAATCATCTCAACTTTTAAGTGAGTATGTTTTAACGAAAACGATGACTGACTTGTTTACAGAAATTCCTTTTTATGGATGATTAAAGGTATATATGTATTGTTTAAACTTGTGTCTAAAACTACAACTTTTAATTTATCGTGATGTTTCTAAGTCGCACCCCGGGTTTTCCGTGACAACACAGATTATCAACTGCGTGTACGTCAATAATAATACATTTTCTCTGAATTAGCCTGACAGTAAGTCCAGCGACAAATTAGGAGAAGTTATTCGATGTTTTAACGTAATATTTTAAACGTAATGTTAAAACTACACTGATTCATCGAGTGCTTCCGACAGTCGTGAGGGTAATATGCGAACCGTTGATGAGGACACGATCAGAAGACGAAAACCTAGCCTGCTTCATTTTTATCCTGTAGTTATATGCCTATATACTAACAGGTCCGCCAAACGTGGACACCCCCAAAATTTACAGAACGGTTGCACGTCACGGAATTTTGTTTTTGCTAAACAAAACTACGTACAGGGGCAAGTAATTTACCGCATAGTTACTATTCGTAACACGTGTATGGACATAAATAGTTAAACCACGTATGATTTTCCCCCTGGAAATACACATTTATGTCAGCGGTATCTGAAAGTACATACGTGCAAAAAGAATTCAGTGATATAGCATATTGAATGGAAAATATCACAGAAACGCCAAGAAATAATTGGTAAATATGATTAAGATAAGTGGGCCGGTAGCATGGGGCAGTGGGCCTGTACTCACAGCTGTAAGCAAGCAACACGTGCCATGACTCATCCTGGCGGGATCGTTTCCTTATAGCAGCGTAGCGCTTAATGGGGCAAGGGGCACGGAATGCTATATTGGACAAAGGAGAGCACCGCAGCTGAGGGAAGATGGGCAATATGAGTGCAAGTCTGATATCAATACATTACATTTTATTCAGACACCAACGTAATTCAGGAAACTTGTTTCCTAGTCATTAAATGAACTGAGTAACGAGTGCGTACAGATGAGTAACAAAAATACAACAAATCAACCTAAGGAGAAACGCAATAGCATTCGCATGCTTAGTACAAAATAGTACAGTTATGTTTGAAACGCTTCACAATAGGTCTTTTCACAGCAGATGCTCGATGTGTTTACTATGCACATTTGTAAACACAGATGTAGCGAGCGACGAGCGGCCCGAAGTGTTTCTGGTGCAATGCCTCTGCAAGCAACCCTATCTTTCAGTGTTCCCCACAGGTAAAAATCGAGAGGTGTGAGGTCGGGGGAGCGAGCTGGCCATCTTACAACACCACCACGCCCTAACCATGGGTTGGAATCGTTTCATTTAACACTTGCCTCGCCACCAAAGACAAATGCGCAGGACAACCGTCATGCTGAAACCACATATCACGACGTATTTCGAGCGGTATGTCTTACATAAGTGCTGGTAAGGTCTCTCTGAGGAAATGAGCGTACGCACAGCCGGTCATTGCCCCCTTGACTGAAGTATGGACCTACGACGTAGTCTTCAACGATTCCACACCGCACGTTAACTTTCCACTGTCGCTGATGCTCCACGTGCAGGACCCAATGAGGATTCTCTTTCGCCCAGTAGTGCATATTTCGTACATTTACGCGCCCATGGTTTGTGAAGGTCGCTTCATCGATAAATCGTATGTTCTTCAGAAAATTGCTGTCGTCCCTTACAGACATCATAACAAACTTATAAAACTGAACACGTTGCTGGAAATCTCCTTCATGTAATGTCTGATGGAGAGCCACGTTATATGGATGGAATTTCCGTTGGCGCTGTGTCCTTAACACACTTGTTTTACTTATTCCTATGAACCTGGGAAGTTATAGCGTACTCACGTGGGGGGTTTGCATCGACACGTGCCAACACATCGTGTTGATGCGTCTCGCCCGTAGTAGTCTTTAGTCGAACTCGTGTTGTTGTGGAATTAGAATCACCTCGTGACAAGAGATGTGTGCAAATTCTTCGTATCGTTTGCCATGAGATGGGCGTCCGATATTGATACCTTTCACCATACATTTGGACGCCTTGCTTGGCATTTCCGCCACACTCGCCATAACTAAGTAGAGCACCCAGTTCATTCTCATTCGTGAACTTCATTGCGTCCATACAGCCACACACTGCAATGCCACTTGCCATAACAGATTACGGGGACTGATGCGGTCCCGCCACGATGGGTCACGGCGTGTGTTGCTTCCTTGGTGTTGCTAAAAATATCGATACGGTTTATAAAGTGTGATTGGCGGCAAAGAGAGAGAATATCCTAAATGTGAGCGAACAGTTTTCCTTTAAGGCGACTTCACACAGCAATGAATGTTAAGCCGCGCAATTTCACATCCGTTAAAAAGCAGCGTGCAACTAACTTCAAAAGCTTCGGCATTCCGCCGCTGTGACTTCATTCGCAGTAGAGGAATGTTATTACACGCAGTGGAAGCCAACCTACTGATGTGAAAAATGCAAACTATGTACTTTTCTTCTCCCTACTACGGGAACAGTTTACACGAGCTCTGAAACATACGTTCTTTATCAATTACCAGTAACAATTTTTTTCAACAAAACTAATTTTGTTAAAATGTTTATTTATGGAGACCCTAAGCGCAGACGCCGATCTTAAACAAATTATTTTCCTATGGGGGTTCTGCAAGTGATGACACATGCAGCGTGCAGTACACGTTTTTGCGGCGTATTGCCTATGGCCTATGTAATTTCATTCTGCGAAATTTTCATTTCGTGACCTACATCTGTTGCAGGAATGTTGGGGTTGCCCACGTTAGGCGGACCACTCTGTTTGTGTTGTGTGTGTGTGTGTATATATATATATATATATATATATATATATATATATATATATATATATATAACCCGTGTAACAGCGCAAGCGTCGGTGAGAGGTCATCATTACTGAGCATGTGCGTCTTCACCCATCAGACATAGCTTAGTTTTGTAACCAAACAGCACCCACTAAACTGGCCTGGGATAGTGGGTGAATACGTGTTTTATAATTATATACTAGCATTTAATATTATTGAAATGAGAGTTTTTTTGCAGTTTAAAGACACGTAGGCTAGATAAGTGGCTCTACCAGACTGTCCACGGACGCTTGTATTTCAACGAGCAGGTCCACGGCAGTGTTAAGTGCTTTACACAATATAAAACTCAGATAGTAGTAGTAATCAGTAGGGTCTCAAAATTCAACTGACACAAAAGCGATATTACTGCTTAAGCACGACTGACATAAACGCATCTTAATGTGTGCTGTATTCGATTGAAATGGAAACAATTGTTAATTTTTTTCGTAGTTTTGTCTTCGGTGGTTGCTTTTTCGAAACAGTTCAGTATAAATTAATATTTTAGTGCATAATTTGAAACAAAAACTTTATAATATGTTTATTTTAAAGTATATTTTTTTCTGTGGTCGGTTAAACTCAAAGACTTCCAAAATATTTCCATTGAAGGGATTGGTAACAACTCCATTGTGTTAGGCTAGATTCAAGCCAATGGGTTGTAAACATGTTTACTGCTTGCTCCTTAGTGTTTACTGATTAAATGTTGTATTGTATAACCTCCTTAAGTGTGTACAAGTCGCTGTAGGAGGACAAACTAGGCTGGAAAGAGGCACTAGGCGGGACTTTCAGAAGTGGTAGTAAATTGTAAATCAACTATTCTCCGTGTGTGTACAGGGGCGATGGAGAGGGTGCTGGAGAGGGTGATGGAGAGGGTGATGGAGAGGATGTTGGAGGACTAGTCGATCCACGCAGGTGAGACTGTTACGTGCGCGAGCAGCAGGAATGGCGTAGGCGAACCGTATATCTCCGTGTATCGGCGGCTTTCCTCGCCCGGGGCCCGTGACGTCACAGGTCGCGCCGTGGACGCGTGTCCCCGTCACACAGCCTGCTGGAGTATGAAGGGGGGGGTCAGCGGGTTTTTTATTCAACACGATCGTTGACGCATTCGCTCAACCACAGCATTTTCCTGTATCCGATAACCGAGGAGCGACGGACCACATTGCTGCATTAAAATAATTTTTATTTATTTATTTCACGTTCTGTACAACCTCTAAGACCGAAGCTCAGCGATATAGAATGTTGTCAGTTTTACATGTTTCAGAGTAACAAACATGAGACCATTGGAATCATTATGGACTACTTTTGATACTATATCACAATTTCTAGATAAAGATAATAATACTTTGAAATCATCATTACTAAATAGTACGTGACTAATAATAACATTAAATGAGAAACAATGACATAGGAAATGTATAAAACTACCGAAAGGGTCTTTACGCACATCAGGGTAACAAATTAGGTTTGGTTTTTGTCCTAATAATTATGTCTTGTTCTCGGTTAATTGTATAGATATAAAGTCAAACTCTGATGACAATGTTTCCCGTAGCTACATGGATTTGAACAGGTATGCTCCCGGTAAAATTGGTACGTACAAAATTCCATTCATGTCCTAAGGTCGCACGAAAGGCTTACTTTTAAAGTAATTTAATTCAGTTTCTGTTTGGTTTATGTGTATAAAGATAAGAATTCCCACATTACACTACTGACATATTTACGTTCTTGGAAATGTAACATTCATACTTGGACACACGCTTAGTGTTAGGGTTCATTGTAATGTTAATATTACGTATTTTGAAAGGATACGGTAAGGATAGAAAATTAGGTAATGAGCAGGCGGCTTTCAAAAGTACTCAGTTAATGGTGAACTGGCCGTGAAAGCAACTCGAGGTCATGTAACACAGCCTTCCTTGATTTAATAACTGCAGTGGGATCAGGAGATACAGAGTTGCGTTTTCCTACAGAGAGCGCGGTAAGTGATACCCGTAAAACCTCTGTCACACTGTCAAATTTTTCCGTCAAACTGCTTCCAACTAGTTTGGTCAACTTGAGTTGGGCACTTGACGTCATCGAAACGTCATAAACGTCGCCATATTTGTCTGAGAAAAGTAGGATGGCACCAGTTTCCATCAAACATTTGAAGATTGGACCGGTTCTAAAATTTATTAGATTTTTGACGGGCTCAGCCAATCAGAATCATGCACGGAAAAAATGAACGTCAATAGTCATTAAAATAACGAACAAGTGCTGGAAACGGACCACGTTATGAAGATAATTAACTATGTAGAAGCTTGCTATTTTAAGTTACTATTGCACATAATATTACTAGCTCAGAGGCATTGAATTTCATTGTGTTGGAAACATTTCTTATAAATAAAATTTTAATTTAGTAAAGAAGCGCAAATAAATTGCAACATTCCTTACATTTCTTCGTGTAATGGACTGCATAGAAAAATAAAAGCAATATCTAACTATGAAAACAATTATAAATAATAATTCAATTTAGATTCTACCGTATTTTGTCTTCAAATTGTATTGTAAAATATACTCGAAGGCGAAAATTTGTCAATGTGACAGAGGCTTAAAGGGAATTCTGGGTAGAGTGCTCATGCGAACTGCGCAGTGTTCCAACACATTGAAGTGCTTCTCTGCCAACAACACTACAGAAAACAGCAGTGGGGAGTATTTGAGGTCAGAACATTGTTCGTGTATATAACTGCTTTGAGATGTTCGTACGCTTTCTCAAACCTAATTTTAATGTAACTAACGTGCGTTTAAGTTAGTCAAATTATTACACCATATAAAATAATGGTCTATTGCAAGTTAAAATGTAAACAAACACGATTCTCGCTGTTCAACTTGTGACTTTGACGGTTGTGCTGGCGATGAGTGAGTCAGTTGGGTACATGCGCAGAAGATGGCAATCGTACTACCGCATCTCTGATATCCGGTTGCACCATTGCAGTTCGAAACTCGATCCGAGATCGGATCTAATATAGACACAGAAAACTATTGCACTATTCGAGTTCAGAGCTGGACTGGCGAGCCAGATGAAGTGCATTTCGAACTGCCGAAATTGCAGATTCGAAATCTCGATCCGAGATCAGCAGCCATCGTCGACAAATGTAGTTTGAACACCAACAGATAGCACTACGTTTGAGTGTTTTCTTGGGAAATTAAAACAACATTATACGCACTTGAATATTGTTCAGTAAAATTCGTGCAACAATAATTCACTTATAACAGATAAAACATCGCACATCTAGTTCTATCTAATGTGAAAAATACACCTACTTCCATGATGTCATATATTACGAAATAATAGTAAAATTTGTCTCATACTTAATCTCGATCTCTCACTTTAGAATCAAGATCGACGAATCGTAGATCCAGAAAAAGGTAATTTCGTTGGTGCAACACTTCTACATTGGAATCAAGATCAAACTGGATCCTGATCGGAACTAGGATCTTTCGATCTCGGATCGGGGAAGATGTTGGTGCAACCGGGCATTAGCCAATGGTGTAAACCCACAGTGACCTAAAATCTTGTTAATGAAGCGGCTAGTGAATACGGAAGATGGGGTCTTCCAACCTACTGCTCACCGAAGTCTTGTAATACCCGGCGCTAAGTGACCGAATGGTTTTGCTGTATGATGACGCCTGCAGTTACAAGCAATACGCCACACACACGTGTACTGCACGCTGCATGTGTCATCACTTCAATCGGCGTCTACGTATGCGTGTCCTCATAAATAAAAATTCTAGCACGGTGAGTTTTGTTCAAAAAAAAATTACTGATGGTTGATAAAAACGGCATGTTTTAGAGCCCGTGTAAGCTGTTCCCATAATACAAATGAGAAAAGTACAACGTTGCATTTTTCACATCAGTAGGTTGGCTTCCACTGCGTGTAATAACATTCCGCTACTGCGGGTGCGAGTCCGATTTCCATAGAATTAAGTCAAAGCGGGAGAATTCCAAAGCTTTTGAAACTAGTTGTGCGCTGGTTTTTAACGGATGTGAAGTTTCGCTGCTTAACATGTATCACCGTGAAGTCGCCGCAAAGGAAAACTGATCCCTCACATTTAGGGTATTATTTCTCTTTGCCGCAAATTATACTTTAGACATGGTATCGACGTTTTTAAAACAACACAAAGCATGAATAATATTAAGATATACTGCTAGTAGAGTTAATATCACTGCATTCAAGTATAAACACAATACTACTGTAAACGCAGAACTTAATTAACAGTACTGTATACAATACAAAAATCATCGTAAAATACTATATATACACACATACATTATATATATATATACGTATACGAGAGAGAATAATGTGAATGCACTTCATATCACTAAAAAATATTTCCCTATAATGTAAGTCTTTCACGGATTTTTAGAGCAGACAAAATAACGATTAATGTTTTAACGTAGAAAATGTAGTTAAGTAGAGTATTAAGTAGAGAACAGTGGATAGTGCGAATCAAACTTTTGGGTTTTCTTGGCTGGACCAATAATTTCTTAAATTGGTACCACTTCACTTACTTGCCGAGAAGAGATGTATACTTATTTTGTGTGGGTTATTGCAGTCGATAATGATACCAGTAATGAAACAATGCCGACTTCAGAAAATGAACTGAGCAATGCCATGTGCTCTGTCGGCCAGTGTAACCTAAATACCAATTGGGAACATTGGTGGGATGAGATACGGTTAATTCTTACAATACACAGTATGGGCAAGGATAGCGTATTACATTGAGGTCTTGAAGTTGATCCGATCCCTCGCTGCAGGTGCATCAGTGTACATTCTACGCAATTCTACTTGCAGTAAATCTATAGCATCAAGTGCATGTGGCCTGGAGCCCAAATGCATCGTGCGCTGAGGTCATGTTGGTGCTAATTGTTGGTGGGAACGTACAACAAGTTTGATTAAAAAGTTAAAATATCTTAAACATTTCTCTTAATTAATGTAGACTTGAAAATAGAAAACATGCGTAATAGCGTAGTTTGCAGTATAGTTATATTACTTAAATTGGGTATATTATCATTCATTTTTGCAAATTAATGTTAAGGTGTGCCACACTTATTTGCATGATGTGCAGTTTCCATATTTATTTTCAACTAGTGGGCGAAGTTACGTAATCAAGTACGTGTTTGGTAACGGAACAACAGAGCACGAACTCTCTGGCAACTTGACTTACACGGGTAACGGAACACAGGCCTTGACAAGAAGGGCGTGGATGGACAATAGCGCTGTGGTCGCGCGATCAGTAGTGGGAGCAAGCGGGTTCTGACGCAACGGCGCGTGCACCTGGAGAGCCCGGTCACTCCCACCTCCACATTCTCTTTCACTCCGCCCTGACGGCGCAGCGGCCAGCTTTCAAGTTTACATTTACCTGCGTCGTGCTCCTAACTGCGTGACGCCACTATGGCAGCTACGAACATAGCCTGTATAATCCATGCACGGTTACTTCAGCCTCTTATGAAGCCCTGCTAAAGTTCTACTTCCAGGATATTCCTCCGCCTCATGTAAACTAAGCTTAACTAAGCCTGGAGAATTACACCAGAGGGACAACGCACCACATTCGTGCTCACTAAGTGTGAAAGTATTTTGTATAAGAGAACTATTTCTTACTAGGCGTTACCAACATACCTATTTTATCCCTGTTTTTATTCCAATTATTTGTAAATGAAGCAATATAATTTGTAGATAAAATATTAATAGCATTTCAATTTATCAGAAAAATAAAGTAACTTTCGGGAACACAAGTATAAAACGCTTGTGATACAGGGCGTATTTAGGAAATATCTAAACATGTCATAAATGGGGAGATTTTGCAAAGGTTTGATTCAAAAAGGCCGAAGAAACCGTGAAGGTGTGCTTTATCCCACATCTGGAATGTTTCAAACACATATGAGTGACATCATAGACTGTGGTCGTGCTAGCGTGCTTGAGTGCCATTCAAGTAGTCGTGGTTCCATCCCGTCTAGGTGTTCTCCCTCAATAGTGGTGATTCCTTGTTCCTGGCTTGCGATGCGTTAACACCTTTAAAGAACAACCTCTGGGGAAAAAAGTACATACCTTTTACTGTATATACATTTTAATGGCCAAACTAACTTGCTGTCCACAGTTAAGTTGGCAATCACGTAAGAACAATTGTTACATCTCTTAGAGTTGTATTACAAGTAGGTGAACCTAATTCACGCATAGGCTACATTTCAGTACCTTACGGGCACACCTGCAATTTCCTTGGTTGTTGGCCACGTTCCTTACCGATAATGTGATTTCTTGCTTCATATGGCCGCCGACCAGAATCGAATACTCTTCAGCACTGCAAATCTAAGATTCGCAGACGGACAGGTAACACCTTTAACTATTATAATACACACTCTAAAATCTAAACCATTAACATTGTTCTAAATAAGCCAATTTGAGTGGGGTATGTTTTGAAACTGCTCCGCTTGAATCAGCATCATTCTAATAATTATTTTAGCTGCTGGTTTTTTACTGATCAAACAGCGATTTTCACCTGTTCCTAAAGAATTGCGCTGGCCTGGAAGTAAAACCTCTGCGCGTTCCACTTATTCGTCAGTAGATTCAGTACAATAGTTCTATTGATTGAAACCACTGATTCTGATTTAGAATGAACCAATCACAAAGGACTCTCTTAAGTGTTTTGTAATACAGCCCGTCATGAAATCTTCTCACGGAAATTAAGTGTTCTAATATAAATGCAATGTTAAAATTACCGTGCAAAGAATTTGTTAATAATTTCCGTATGTTTCTTGAATTTGAGAATTAGTATGTACATATAAGTAGAACATGTAATTTCGTAAGTATCAGAAAGCTACCTTTGATCCGTGAATGAAAAAGGCGAGAGGGCCTATGACAATGTTAATTCTTACCTGAGGTGGAAAGATGCAGATATGCACGAGAGTAGATCCCACCAGAGAATTCAGAGAAGTGCTCACTTCACCGTAAGTAGCCTCAGGCGGCTTGTAACGAGGTACTTCTGAGTTTTCCGGCGGAAAGGTTTGCACGCAGTCTAGGCGAAAATACCCTACTCGCAAACCTGCAGCTTTCCTCTGGCTATCGGCCGCGTGTCCCCGTGAAAACGCGCTTGCTTATTTCACTGAAGCAGTCCGATCAGAAACAGATTACTTCGATGCTGAGCGATTGCGATTCGCGGGCACGTGCCTAAGAGACCTGTAACATTTAACGTAAACCAATCACAAATGTTTCAAAGTACAACTAGCCAGGAAATACTTTCACAAATATTGGGTGTCATCTCTTATAACGCTTTGTCACCCATTTCGATGTTCAGATAGTTTCAGAAAAATTGTCGTTCGTCATGATGGAATGTTAAATCCTCGTTTCCTTTGCTTTTAAATAATTGTTTATCAGATGGATTATATTTCAATGCACTTAGCGGAACTACAAAAATAAATAGGCAAATATGTACTTTTTAGAGGGAACTGAAATCAAATAAAATTGGTAGTGCGTGACGGATGACACATACCACGCAGTTAAGACGTTCTTTCTGTACGTTGCATGTGTTGACGTAGCACACTGGGGGATCTTCATTAGGCTCCGTGACTCCCTCCATCAGTCTGTCCTTACATAGCACCCTCAGTTAACAGCCTTATTCACTGGGAGTGTATTCAGCATTTACATTCGTTCCTTAAATGTTTTCAAGAGGACTTGGAGTCTGAAATGATTTACTTTTCATTTTGTTGCTTAGGGAAACCGCCCAAAACAGTAAGTGTCGCACACTTGTGCATAAGCTATCCACAAGGTACAATAATATATAGTGCATTGTAATTGGCAGAAAGAGTAATGGTAATAAGTAACGAAGCTACAGTTTATTAGCGGTTTGTATACAGTTGCTGTATTTGACGAGTGTGACGCTAATTGAATAAAGTGTTTAAGGGTGGGTTTACGATTGACTTAACATAATAAGTGTGCTGTGTGCTTAGGATATGAATCAATGTGTTCAAGGTATTGGCTTATGACTGCCGTGTGCGGGTTGTGACGGGTCGTGTGCGTTCTTGTCTTGGCTTAAAATATATTGTTATATTTTATATCTTAAGTACAAGTCAAGACGAAGAAGACAATCAGAGCCCAGTGACATTTGTTGTTGGCGGGAAACTGAATTTACATCTCGGAATTAGGTTATATCGTATCACGAAATCGCATGCAATGAATTATATACCTCTTTATTTAAATAAAAATATATGTAAATAATCTTCCCTCTTTCCCATTTTTCCAGGTTACGTCGGCTGCTTTGGTATCCGGCAATTCTGATTGGCTAGACTTAACAGTTGCTAAATCATTCATAAACTGTAAAACTTATTTTCCGTGTACTTAACAAGTCATAAGTGCAAGTGTTAATTCATCAGTATTTATAGTAAACCAACCCTAAGTCATAAAGTGACAATATTAAGTTTGTATTGACAGTGTGAATATTACACGTTAACAACTTGGTGTGGCGCATGTAGCACCCCTACAGAAAAGAATGCCGTAAAACAAGCCACTTGTTTGAAGTGGTAGATACTAGGATGTTCGTGTTGACAGCGGAGCGTGGAAAGGTTGGCCAGAGTTCACTCCGAACTACACGCAGCGTTCCGTGTTGCAGTCGAAGACCGTAAGAGTGCTGTAATGTTAAGTATCAATTATTTATGACATGCTCTGCCAAATTGAAATATAATTTTTCGAAATTTTTTTCTGGCTGTGCGTGTTTTGATACCTACAAATCCTACTGTGTTCTAAATTTAAAGTCACACAAAATAAAATAAAAAATGTATAAACATGCATGAGAGGAAAAAATGATTAAATATATTAACATTTGTACCTGTTTTCACTTTAAAAATTTCCACGACTGAAACATTACATTTCGTAACTACGCCTGGCAATAGATTACAAATAAATTGAAAGCTCCTTTAATTCATATTTGTAACTGACGTGATTAATTTTTGTTACCCAAGGGGAATAAAAAAATAGATTTTCGTCGGTATTCTTACAGAAAACAATACAAATAAATTCTTTTGTCTGTGCAGAATTATGCGAATTGCATATTGAGCATTGACTGAGATAATTATTCTGAAATACACTTGCACGCATGAATATATAAGTCAATGTTTACTCTCTTCACTTATTTTACAACTCTTGAATGAAGAACTCCGGCTAAGCCATTGCCGTTTAAATCTGCAATCTCCAGCCTCCCCGGGCGACAGAGGCCGAAATCAGAAAACAGCAATTTATACCAATGCTGGTATTAGACGAAATTTAATTTTGCCTAGCAGGCAAGCCACCTCACACGTATACGATTTGATGGGGTAAAAAGTTGGGAAGTTAATAATAATCCAGATCAGAAAATAAAAATGAGTTCCCCCATCCCTGAGTTAAAAAAAAAAAAAAAAAAAATCTGAAAACGCCTTCGAAGATAGAATATTAGTCCATTCACAGTTACACCCATATTTTCTGAATCCCTGATATAGTTCTATCTTCAGGCTATTCTTCCACCTCATGTCAACAAAATTTAACAAAGTCTAGAAAATTACACCAAAGAGAGAACACAAAGCGTTCGTGCTCACTCTGTTTAATAATATTTTGAGAGAGACCTATTTATTTCTACGCATTATCAAAATAACCTACTTTATCTCTATTTTTATTTACACTTTGTGTAACGGAAATATTACAACTTAAAGTAGATGAAGTATAAGTGAAATCTCAATTTAACAAAAATAAATAAATATTTTTATGTTAGAGAATAATATAGCGCTTGAGATTCATGACATCATTAGGAAACGAGCAAACTTTTACAAAGCACTCCTTCTGGTCGCACTTGTTGATAGGGCGGGCTCAAGCGACGATGCGATTGAAGGCACGTTCACGCTAACATAACAAAACACGTCAAAAATGGGGTGATTTTCCAAAATTTGATTCAAATAGTATGAATAGACCGTAGTGAAAAAAGCCCAAGGAAGCTGCGCAGTAACTATTTTCTGAACCCAATACGGAATTGCTAAATTGCCCACGGCAGCGTCGCAAATCATATGGGCTGTAATTATATATATTTATATAAACGCTTTTATGGCATAGTTTTAAATGTAACAAAAACATATTCAAGTTAAGCAATTATTTTATATACGAAGACAGAGGTTTGTTCAAAGTTGAATGTAAACAAACACGTGAGGTGACTTTCCGATCGCGATATTTTGACAGCAATGTTAGAAACGTTGGAGACGCGCGGGAGACTCGGCAGACGAGTGCGGCAGAGGGTATAGGGTCTCTAGAGAGACGTAGACACTCACCAGGATGACGGGCAGCAAGGCCGCCCTCATTTCTGCAGAGTCTGTGTGGAGCGGTCCAGGTGTTGTCGCGCGCACTCTCTCCAGCGGGACTATGGTGCGGCCCCCGCCGACGGCCGGGTCTTATACCGCCCCGCCATCTTTGGCAGGCTGCGTCTCGCGGTAGTGCCGCGGGAAAGCCGTTCTTGCAACCCCCCCCCCCCCCCCCCAATTCCCCTGACCACTTCCCGGCGGCTCCCGTAATACTCGCCAGCCACGATGAGTGCCATCACAAAGTAGCTGCTGCGTCGTCTGATTAAACCCTATTACTATAGGCTATTCATGGTAAACTGAGCACTTTTGAAAGCCCTGCTTAAGATCTACTTGCATGCACATTGTGTCTTCTTCCGCCTTCTGTAAAATTAACATTACTAATGGTCCTTATCACTTGTTTGATGTGTGTCAAGTGAAAATGTGAAATTATTACAAAAGTAAATATTTTTGCAAATCCGCTAATTCTTACACTTCGACACATTAAAGTAAAAAAAAAAGCTAAAGAAATAATTTAAGTTATCAAAGATAATTACGTGACACTATTTATTCGGCGTTAAGATATGTAACTACGTTCCATTCATCGGTACCAACTTGACTGTGCGCATGTCACTCAATTCGCCCGTTATAATATATGCAGGCACCAGCAGCGACATTTTTCTAAGGTTGATTTCAAAATTGTTTCTCTTTATCGTGAACAGCATTTATCGACATGTAAAGAAAACACACCCCTACAGACTGTTCAAGGTGACTTGAGCAATTTGGAAACAGTCTTTGAAAAATGGCACGGCCGCTACTTGCGTATATTATAACGGTCACGTTGACCGGCGTGCGCGCGTCCAGTGAACTTGGTAATGAAGCAGGAACAGTAGTTCAATCTCTTAAGAGGCCCGCCTGCCTGGCTCTTCAACTGTGTTGCATAGTGTTAGAAATCCGGGTTTATTTATATGCCGAAACTATTTAACAGGCGTCAAAAATGCCTGTCTATGAAAAGAACGCACATTTAAGACTATGCGTGTTGGTTACTACATTAGAAACATCATTTCGCAGCACTCCAGCATAGCAAAAACGGCTTTTCCAATGCACTAAATCCAGAAATGTTTGTATCAAATATAGTCAATTGGCGGTTTCTTCACACCTATTTAATCAAACCTTTGAAAAATATCCCCATGAATGACGTGTTTAGTTATTTCCAACATATGCCATATATCGCAAGCGTTTCATACTTGTGTTCATAAAAGTTACTTTCTTTTCTGCTAAATTGAGATGTTTTTCATATTTTATCTATACATTGTAATGCTTCATTTGTAGATAAATATTAATAAAAACAGTGAGAAAACATTGTGTTGGTAACGCTGCCTAGTAAGAAATAGTTCTTATACAAAATACTGTTACATTGAGAGCGCACGAATTCGGTGCGCTGTCCTTTGGTGTGATTTTCCAGACTTAGTTCAGGGCGTGACAAGACATGTGGACCACTCTTACACATTGAAAAGAAATAGTAATGCTTCATGGGGTGGCAAGACATGTAAGCCACCATGTACAGAACATGGGCAATTTCTCCCCTATTCGTGCTTCTCTGGGCAACTTAGTCCGTTTCCAATGACTTCACTGTCGACGAGACGTTAAGCCCATCCTATCTTAAAGTGGAACTAAAAGCTGTTAACGAAAAAGTGAGCACTTTTGAAATTAACCTTAGAAAAAAAGTCACTGATCCTACCTGCGTATATTTTAACGGGCACCCTGAGTGACATGCACCCAGTAAAGTTGGTAACGATGGATGGAAAGTAATTCCATATATGAACGTTGAATAAAAAGTGTTAGATAACCATTTTTTGATATCTTAAAGTATTTATTTCGCCTTCTGTATTTTTAATGCATCAAAGTGTAAAAATGAGCAGATTTGTAAAGTATTTACTTTTCTAATAATTTCACAGTTTCACTTGACCGATGCATGAATAAAGTGATGAGGCTCATGTCAATGTAAATTTTTCATAAGGCGGGAGAACACACAACGTGTATACAAATAGATGTTAAGTGAGGGTTTCAAAAGTGCTCATTTTACCGTGAACCGCCTATAACTGCACGTATTCTAACGGACAGACCGACTGGAATTCTTGCAGGCGAATTGGCAGCTATGCATGAAAAACAGTTCCATGTCTTAAACCCCTGCCACGCTGTCAGATTTTCTCCTTCAGATATTCTTGGCAATGAAAATTGAAGGCGAAATACAGCCATAAAATTTTGCCATCAAACAACTTTATTCAAATACTCTTGAATGTGTTTGAAATTTGTCTCACTGGCAAAGTATTTTATTTGATGGACCTAGTCTGATATATATTTAAACATCATTAGCGGGGTCATAATGTAGCAAATTAAAGAAGTATTGTGATCTTCGTGATTTATCTTCAGTTATAAAGAAATACAATTTTAATTAATTTATTACGCACATTTGTTGAGCGGTGAAACTAATTATCTCTGGTTTTTTTTTTTTCAACTTTCACTTCCAACAGAATTCATGTCATAATAGTTATTTTATAGGTTAATTACACTGAGGAAAAAAAATTATTTTTTGGCACATGGACATTGGGTGTTCCTAATAGAACTTTTCACGCTGATTTCAAATATGCAATCAATTTTTCTCCATTACACACAGTTTTTTTTGTGACAGGTACAGAAAGTATAAAATAATCATAAAATTTTGTAGGTAAACAGCAGTACATGAAGTAAATGCAGTAGCACAAAAAATAAACGTCAAATATCAAATGTAGTATTTGGAACATCCCTCTTCACTGTCCAGCAGATATCTGAGAGCCTTCTTCCACTCCAGCGTCCAAGATAACGCTTTTCCATTAGAGAATTAGAGAATTTTATGGTGAAAATGTCTGCCATGCTCGTCACTACTGCGTCCAGACAACATGAAACAAATCAAAGTGCTAGTGTAAGAAATCATGAAACTAAATAAATTAACATACGTGCAGGACAATATGATCTTACCTAAAACGTAGTATGTGTTCTTTCCTTCTGAGTTTGGTGTCTAGCAAATCCCTCTTCAGTGTCCGGTAGAAATCTGAGAGCATTCTTCCATACCACCGTCCCTGGTACCACATTTACATGACAGATATTTTCTGGTGAAAACGTTTCCCATGCTCTTCACTCACGGCGCCCAGACAGTCAGAAAAGAAATCAAGATGTGAGTATAGGGAACTAATTTTTAAGGTCATATTACTCTTTATTTGTTTGTATGATTGCAAGAGGACACTCACAATATCACGATACGTGATAGATTTGTGATTTCCTAAGAAATGTCGCGCAACACCTCTCAATGCCCTCCATGCAAATTTTCAACTGGGCTCAGCAAGTCCTCGAAATGCCCATCTGAAAACAAAGCTCTAATTTGTGGACCCACAAAAACTCCTTCCTTGATTTTTGTGTCACTGGCTCGCGGAAATTTTTCCTAAAAAATATAGGAACCTGCACCATTCTTATCCACAGCCTTAACAAAATTTTTGGAACGTCCCAATTTAATATGCAGTGGCGGCAGAAGAATTCGTTCAAAGCAAACAAGTGCACAATGTGCAACATATTTATGTCCCTGCATTACCGATTCACGCTTTGGCCATCCCTTTTTGATGCAATGGTTTGTCCTGTCCCTACTGTCCCACTCGCACAGGAAGTAGCAAAATTTAGTATAGCCAAGCTGCAAACTGGTTAACAGCGAAATTACCTTCAAGTCACAACAAATAGTCCAGACGTACTTGTCGTACTTAATTTTTTCCAACAACATTTTCATGTTTTTGTATGATTCCTTCATGTTGGTCCAATAAGCTAACGGCACAGAAGGATGTGTGTTGCCATTATGCAAGACTAGTTTTCGAAGGATCAGTGAAGATTCTGCACTCTTAAGTTACGTGGTTCTTCCATCAAAGCACATACATCATTGCAGTACAGTAACGTATATTATTAAGAGAATAAATGTTCAAATTTTTCCTATAGCAATTGCGAAAGGAACACATTTTTGTATCTACATGGAGGAGATTCCAACATTTGAGATGAGAAGCCAATAGCTCGGCTGTTTTTTTGGACAAATTCAAGTCACGGACAGGGTCATTTAATTTGCCATAAGTTATCATGCGAGGTTCACTGGATGACGTACTTTCCTCAAAAGTGGCATCTTCTTCCACTTTCAGCATTTCTGTATAAGTTTCATCTTCACATTCATTTTCCACAGATACATGTGCTGGATGTTGCGAAACAGGTAAATCCTTACTGTGGGGCACGGGCCTCATAGCAGATTACAAACCAGGGTACTTTTTACTGTGTGTTTTGTTACCAATAATTCCTTTTATCGTTGTAAGACAGAAATAACAGTCAGATGAATGATTTTTTTGTTCATGCCCCACCATGAGTACTGCAAAAATGCCATGTGGCGATACCCTCAGCGCAACCCGTCAGACGTTTCATACAGGTTGAACAGCAGATATGAAGGGACCAGTTCTTCTCCTGATCACCCACTTTACACCCAAAATTCAATTCATAACATTTTTTTAACCATTGGTGTCAAACTTAGTTTTTGCACTTTAAACGTAAGTTCCCCACGTACATAGCAGAAGCTATTTGGATCGCTTACGTAATTTCTCGGCATATTTAAAACATAACACGTCTACGCTGTACGAGAAAAGTTCGGCCCATACGAGAGAAAACAGAACGAGAACAAAACACGTGCATACACAGCGAGAGAACCAACCACACTGAGTGCTAGACGAAGCAGGCTGCCTGGCAACAGGTGTAGTGAGTGAATGATCCTGTGCAGAGCTCTGTTTCATTTAGTTTCATGTGTGCCACATTGCTTTTCGTAGTTTTTACTATATAAATGCTGTGGCAGGGTGTAGAGGGCGTTACATCTTGAAAAGGCGAAATTTAAGGAAATTTCGCATTTATATGTACATTATTTCCCACATATCAGGAATAACGAATAAAGTCTAGGTCATATGAAAGCTTATTCCATTATATGTCAAACTATATAATAAATTGTTTTCGAATTCTAATTAATATAATGAGAATTATAATTACTTACGTAAATGTATACAGTAAATTTAAAAAAAAAGCTGTTATTTTTGGTTCACCCTGTTTTCGGAAAAAAACTATGGTTGATCGAGGTAAACCGATTGGATATTTGAAATAAGCGCGAAAATTACTGTTAGTAACACGCATTGTCCTTCTTGTGCCAAAAACCTAAAATTGAGATATACATTCACTAATGTTGGCCACTTCGGCAGAGTTTCGTTTCTCAAGCCCTCGATGTTAAGAGCCGCCCAAATCTCTTCACTCACTCATGTCCATTTCACGTCTGTGGTGGTGGTGTTGTACTCCAGCACAATGGCGTTCTGGGTCGGCTTACATTAATTCGTAACTTCAATTGCGTTTTTGTTTACAATGTTTGTTTACATCACCAATGGTATTCTTTTTGTTGTACAAAAAAATTTCAAGAGTTTTTTCACAAGTGCTTCGAATTTTGGTTTAACACTATAAGCTACATTTTGTAATAGCCTTGAAACGTCTAATTTACCCAACAATAGGCATGCGTTTCACAATAAATAACGTGACAGTTATGTCTTCAAATATATCATCGGAGGTAAAAATATAGCTGACGATATTTCTGCGCTTAAGCTCTTCTCCCTTTCCCGTATTTTTGCTATGACTGTTTACCATTAAAGTAAACACACTACTGCTACCAACCTACGACAAAAATGCCCCTGTCTTAACTGCACGTATTCTGACGCAAACACTCATTTTAGTTGGGGAAGGGAGACTGAAAAAAAAAGGGGGGGAGGATCCCTCAGCGAAATAGGGGGGAAATGTCCTCATGCTTACCGTTGTTGTAATGTTTCAATTGGTAGCCACTGAGTTATATTTATTATTATATAAGCAATATAGTGTAACATTGAGTAATGGTAACGTATTCATGTGGATAACAAATTTGCAGCATTGCTTGATGATCACAATACAGTCACGCAACCACGGCAGTGTTGACATTTATATATAACTGTCGAAGGACACACTGTGGACAGTAAGCAGTAGGCCGAGAAAAAAATACGGTGGCTCCATAGACCAAAGATGAGATACGCCGATTTTCGTCTCTTTCGCATGTTTCCATCATTGATTCGCCTAACGCACGCGAGTACAACTGTTAAAGTAACCTGGCCAACAGTGATGAACGTCTGTGTTTACATTGGAATGTTCAACCGACTCGCCCTTTTACATGAATGTAATAATACCTATTATACTTTAATTAAATCCAGGTTTAAAAAAAAAGCGTAGAAACTTTAAGAAAATGATAATGCTATACTGAAACTATTTGTGTTTGAAATTCATTAATTTTAATTTTTAGTTTCAAGTTGTAAGTCGTGACTTAAAGTTGCCAATGCCCATCAACACTGTTTATGGTTGTCATACTAAAGTGACCTAAACTAACCTAACCTAATCTAATCCAAGTGTAATGTTATTACATCAAATTAGATCAATTAATTACATCAACTATGTTTTAAACTCAAATCCTATTCACGCTGGTTTTGATAGCGCTAATTAAAAAAACCAGTCCGATGTATTGTACAGCTGACATGCGCACTATACTGTATGTTCCCTCTACGGTAGGATCCTAATTTTTTTCCGAAATTGCACATTACGTTTTATGTTTAAAAACCTTCGCTAATTTCACAATCCTTGGATGACGCGGAGATAGAAGGAAGGCTGGGCGCTGGTAGAGTGCGTGTCTGTGCCGAGCATTCAAGTCTCTGAAATACGAACGCAGTAGTAAGTGAACAAACACCTCAACATGAAATGTAACCAGTGGTATCGTAAAGTTCACGACTATTTAACTGTGAGGTGATTCCGTAACAGAGTCCCCCGCACCCCAGGTTGGTGGCGCACCAAATGACTGTGCCACGGGAGGTCGGCCATTTTAATCATGGCAGTCTCTGCACTGTGCGTTGCCAGGAAATTGATTCAATGAAAAATGCTATGCACAGCAAAAGACAGTGTCCAGTATGGCAAGTCCCTGGCGACATCATTCGTTGTTGAGACTATATTTCTCAGGGTCATAACCACCTGCTCCTAATAACATTTTTTTAAAAATTGGTCGTTACATATGATAGCATATTGGGCTGGTGTTTGTACAGTTCTAAACCAAATAAAATGTTTCGTCGCGATACCTAAATTAATTAATGCGTCTATGACGGAAAGAGTGAAACCACAGTCCAACAATGTGGGGTGTAAAACACACTATTCACATTTCTTTAAGGCTGTTCAAGGACAAAATTTTATATTTGAGGATATTTTATGGTTTCGTTACACGATAATGAAGATAACTTGATTAAAACAACATATCATTAGAAAAATAACATTCATAATATTTTTAGTGAAAAAAAAGGGAACTTAATCTAATCTTGATACATACAAAATTAAAATTTTGTTTTTTAACTTAGAGTTTGGAGTGTTTATTTAGGTCTCATAAGTGTTCTGTTGCAATTTCTTTGAAATTCAACAGTTGGTTCACCTGCTGTAAGGTTTTTTCTCGGAAATTAAAATTGAAATATAGGAGAATTGCATTACGAATTTCCAGGAAATATTCCTTAATTATATTATTTAAACAAATTTTTTTTGGGTGTATGGTCTGACACATGAATTTTGTTAAATTTTGAGATTTGTACGAAAAATTATATGAAAAAGAGATTCCTATATCTCGTCTTATTATTTTTATCTCATTTATTTCTTCTGCCATAATTTTTTCAGATTATTATTCCATATCATTTCGAAAAATGATGTCATATGCTAACACGTAGGGAATTATTTTGGATCGAAACGCCTTTATGTCAATACAGAGGCGAACTATATTTTCGTGACCAGCGTTTCGCCCCTTGGGCGGACGTATACTGTAAAAAATTTTCTAGTAAACTTCCTAAACTGTAATGGAAGTTTTTAACCTATACATTGTACGGTAGTGCTACCATATACCATGCTGCAAATATACGAATGTTTATCACCGCCACAATACATAATTGGTAATTTCACTATGCATTTGACTGTTACCTGAGCAAATACAGGAGCACTACCATGGATGTATGGGAAAAACTTTACCATACGCTCTTCCTCACTATGCGCATACGCTGGTGTGGTATATTTGCGAACATTTTCTTAAGTGTAGAGCACGACAAAGGCTTCAGATGCGCCCAGTCCAGCTAGCATGTCAGTTGTCTAAACAATAAGCCCGCGTGCTTACACTACAACGTGCTGAACCGCTCAGCTCATGTATCACTGCAAGGTGGAAGGAGCTCTACTTCTACATCACTCAATAAATAGCCGATATATTACACACCTAGGTCTTCAGGATATTTCCCACCACATTCACAACGGTTCTATCTCAGTTACAGTATGTCTCGCATGTTGTCCTTGACTTTTAAAATAGTTTTCACTGAAATTGAGTATAAACCTGTATATTTGTATTTCTCCTTTCGCCTAACGACTTGCATAAAAACTGTTTAACAAGAACAAATTATTATTTGACAATAAGTTCCCATGCATCGTTCCGTTTTTGAGAATACCAGAAAATAATTTTAATAAGCGGATTTTATTTTCCACGAATATACTTTGTCGTTCTGCGCATACTCAGGGTAACTGTAGGTTTAATTTATAATGCAAACCGTCGATTTGTTTGGCTGCGTAAATTATTGTTTAGGCCTCTGGGTAAAATTCCAATGTTACTACTAGTTAACGTGCGCGCACCTATTTGTAAAGACGCGGTGATAACTCCTTCCTAAGTCCCCAAAATAAACGAAAGGAAGTAACACTTACATCACAAAACCTAAAACAACAGGATTTGCTTATGTTATGATAATGGAGCATCGATTACGTTAGGCTTTTGTGTTTTCTCTGCAGGACAAATAAATAAGCTATACTAAAAAAATTAATTTTCAAAACATACTTCAATAATGGTATTATGAAACTTAAATAATGAGTTATCTCGACGAAGACCACTCGAGTCTTCCTGGTTCCACAGCTATACTAGAATACTCCCAGTATATAAGAAAATTACATGCAGTGGCTGAAATTCCTCATCCCCTTAAAAAAAAAAAAAAAAAAACTTGCCCTGTGTACTAAACACAACCATAATCGTTAATACTTGCATTGCGTTTTAGCGGCAATGAAAAGTAGAAATATACCTATATGCTGAATACTGTTTTTCAGCAAGAGTGAACTAATTTGAGTTAATAGTTTAAAGGAAATAAAAACGGAACAAATTTGAAGTAGTTATATTGAACACGAAGTACTCGTATCCTATAGTCCTCCAAGACCCCTACGACCAATACAAACCACGATTATCATATACGCTCGTGCTTTGATTTCAACTAGTGTTCGGTGACAAACGTCCTGAGAAAGGGTATTTCATAATAATAATTTTATCATCTGCCGTAATGTCGATAGTAATTACACTATCCGATGACAGGTCATTCGCCTGGAGACATACGATGGTTCTTTAAAATACATATTTATCTTGCATTTTGAATAGTAGGGGATACGTCGTTATAGTATACGCGAAGCCCATTTTATTGGGGATCCGGGATCCTTGGCTGGATTTGGAATAGCTTCACTGTCTACATAACCCTGATGTTACCTGGGTTGCGCCGCCGGTCTGGGGTGCGGGAGGTTCTGGGTTAAAATCCTACGCAAGGCATGGGCGTTAGTTTGAGTTAGGTCATAAGCTAGTTTGTAAACCGTCCCCTGATAAACTTTCAAGCATAACACTGGGGGACGTAAATAAGCCCTTTCCAATCCTATCCAATCCAAAGCCTTTGGTGACACTGGGGGGGGGGGGGGAGGCACGATGGCTGAGCGATTAGCACGCCCACCTCCCACCAAGGCAAACCGGGTTCAATCCCCGACCGGGTCACCGGATTTTCGAAAGTGGGAATCGTGCCGAACGATGCCGTTGGTCGGTGGGTTTTCTCGAGGATCTCCCGTTTACCTCGCACCTTCATTCCGGCGCCACTCCATATTCACTTCAATTACCCTCATCGGCTCTCAAGACCTCGCTGTTAAGCGCCGGCCCAATATCTTTACTCACTTTGACAGCACTTGGGGAACCTAGGAGCAGCGGGGGAGGGGCAATATGTTCCTACTCACAAAACACTTCCGCGCGGCAGAAAATAGGCCAGGGCTGTTCTCATGATCGCGAACCACTGCATGTTAATGTTCAAAGACAGCGGCAGTCGAAAACTTGGTTTCCTCCACGTCGCGCTGCATGGAGGACTACCGGCGACCAAGGTCAAGCGTCGTGAAACCGCCTCGGTTCACACCACCTGCAACCATTGCAGTTCGCCTTAAAGTGTATAGGCTGTTCACGGTAAACTTAGCACTTTTGAAATAACCAGCTTTCAATATACTTCTCGGATTACATTGTATAATTTCACCATATGTAAATTTAACATTGACATGGGCCTTGTCACTTTATTCATGCGGTGTCGGTCACGTAAAACTGTGAAATTGTTATAAATGTGAACGTTTACGAATTGTATAATTCTTACAATTAAAAGCATTTAAACAGAAAGAAGATTAAATAATTTCAATATCAAGAAATGTTTGCCAAAAGCCTGTTCACGATAAAGTGAAATCGACCTTAGAAAAAAGTCACTGCCTCTACCTGCATATATTGTAACGGGCGCACTGAGTGATATGCGCCCACTGTAGAGTTGGTAACGATGGATGGAAAGTAATTCCATATCTTAACGTCGAATAAAAAGTGTTAGGTAACCATTTGTTATAGCTGATGTTATTTCTTTCACTTTATGTTTTTTAAATGCGCCGAAGTGTAAAAAAAATGATCAAATTCGTAAAATATTTACTTTTCTAATAATTTCACAGTTTCACTTGAACAACGCATGAATAAAGCGATGAGGCCCATGACAATGTTAATTTTATATAATGCGAAAGAATACACAACGTGGAAACAAGTAGATCTTAAGCAGAACTTTCAAAAATGCTCATTTCACCGTGAACAGCCTTTACGTGTTTGTGACCGCTATCAGCTTCCTTCGCGTACTCCTTCAGGAAATAAAATCACATCAAGCATGGATGGATTTGTACACATTATAGACACCAAAATGAAATAAAACACTTTTACGGCGTTTAGCTTGTTCGAAATTTCCTCAGATGCTAAAAAAACTCGGCCGGTGATTAAAACAAAGCAAGATCTTTGTTAATCAAAGAATCTTAAAATCCATTTTTCAAAATAGATATAGCTGATCGTAGCAGCGTGTATTTTAACATTAAGACATTACAGTAACATCGGTAGCGAATTGCGAATTTTAATTATATGACTTGCCATTTATTTCAAGCGTAATTATCGTTTACAAACTAGACTTCTTTTGTTTTGTATACTTAAAAGAAATACTTTTAGTAAAATTATCATTTGTATGTCCCTAACGATCTCACAACGCCATTTTGTCCGACCCACAGCAGTGTTAATCAGTGTTACTGAATTAGGGTTTTGATTGAATAGCCATTAACTACAATGACTACGAAAAAATTAACCAAAAAACGAAGAACATAATATATGGATGAGAGGCGCATGCAATAAGAATGCGATCATATAAATAAGCACGTATGTAGTACAGGATGTCCACAGTGTCTTATCAACCCCCCGCCCCCCCCCCCCCGTATTAATATATGCAAGTGATCTATGTATGGTGTATAGGTGTATTTATGGCATTTATTGTGTTATGTTGCAGATTAGGTACTGGAACTATGTGTGATTCCAGCGACTACACCCTTGAAGAGAGGATTGTTGTGAGTATCTGGGTACACGAACATCCACTGGGAAGACACTGCGTGAAGTGCGTGCCGATTTCCAACAACGATTCCACAAAGAGGCGCCTCCAAAACAGACTCTTCTGCGTTGGGAGCACAAACTCTTCGAAACAGGCAAAATCAAAGATAAACCACGAACGGGAAGACCACCAACCAGAGTGCAACAGTATCAGGAGGTTGAGGAATCAGCCACCAGGTCACCAAAGAAATCGCTCCGCAAAAGATCAGCGGAGCTTGGAATACCACTAATGGCACTGCATACGCACATGAAGAACGACCTGCACCTTCACCGCATATCGCCCTATGTTCGTTCAAGAGTTATCAGACAGTGATTTAACCCGCAGACGGGATGCATGTGCGTTGATGCTTCAGACTTTCGACACAATCCCAAAACGGGGAAAGGTCATCTTCAATGTTGAGTGTGACATCTATCGCAGCTGTCGATCACGGAATGTTGTTTTCTGGTCCAAGGAAAACCCACATTGTGTTGAGGAATTGGACCATCATCCTCCGTATATCATATGGGCTGCAATGGACAGTCGACGTCTGTTTAGACCACATTTCTTTGACGGGACAGTGAACCAGACATCTTATCTAAACATGCTGTGAACCTGGTTTGTGCCACAACTGGAAGAAGTTGGTATTCTGCATGACGTGTGGTTCCAACAGGATGGGGGCGCCAGCCCATTATGCCATCGCTGTTCGGGAATACCTTGCTGAGGTCTTTCGGGATAGTTGGATCGGCCGAGATTCTGCAGTGATGGCTGCTCCACTTGCATGGCCACCTCGAAGCCCAGATCTATCGACTTGTGATAATTCCCTTTGGGGTTTCATAAAGGAGTGTGTTGCACAGTAGTGCATGGACGAACTCAAACACGCAGTGAGACTTGCATTTTCTCGTATCACCCCGCAAAAGCTTCGGAAGATGTCCCACGTGACATGTCATGAGAATGATGGAGCCCAAACGGATCCACCTGATGTTTAAGGTTACGTTTCAACACAAGATACCATAAATCCACCTACACACCATACATAGATCACTTGCATATATTAATACAGTGGGGTAACAAGACAAAGATAAAGTTAGACAACGAGCGACACAGAAACAACGAGGACAGCACAGCTATGACAATACGAAAACAGCAAAACCACAAACGAAACACACGATGCAGTAAGTTAAATAAATATACAAATAAGAGGATCAAGAAATTATAATGATCCAGTCTGACAATGAATGGAACAAAAAACAAAGACAACATTAATGTAGCTAGAAAACGTTAGCAAAATTTACATTCAAATTCAAAACAGCAAAAAAAGTCACCAATTTATAAATGGATCAAAAATATAATGATCCAGTCAGACAACTAACAACACCGAATACCAAGGACAGCACAAGTTTAAAAACTCTGACACCAAATATACAGCATCAAGATGACAAGTTGCCCTTCTACTGTTTTCATCTTGTTACTGCATATATGACCGTCTGCGTTTTTGTCAACTTGTGCTATCCTTGATGTTTTGTGTTGTTGGTTGTCTTACTGGAACATTATATTTTATGATTCGTGTATAAATTGGTGACCTTTTTTTTTTACTGTTTTGTGTTTTGTATGTAATTTTTTCTGACGTTGTCTAGCCACATTTATACTGTCTTTTTTCATGTGTCTATTTATTTTGACTTACCGCAGTGTGTGTTTCGATTGTGGTTTTGAATTTTTCATATTGCCATAGTAGAACATTTTACGTTGTTTCCTGTGTCGCTCAACTGGATCGTCGTAGCCTATCTTGTTACATACATGAGCCTATTTATACTATCACATTTTTATTGCATTTGTCTTTCTCATTTATACATCGTATTCTCCGTCTTTTGGTTACTTTTTATAGACATTGCAGACAACGGTGATCCAATAAAAAATTGAATTCAGTTTCCCAACGCTATTGCCATTAAACTTTATAGACAACCTAAATCAGTGATGACCTGTGGCTACGGAAGAATGAGCGGGGACGATAATCAGGGGACTTGAAATTTCGCCAAAATATTTCCGATAGACGTATATCTAAAAACAATGTAGGTAGTCTACGTTGCATGAATGCTTGAATGGTTTTTTTTCGGCCTGCGTTAACTGTTCGTACATGAATCACGGGTGGTCATTGTTTAACCTACCAAATTCTTAGCAGTGACCCAGTCAAATACAAAAATGGCTTTCCTTGTAGACAGCTGATAATGGTAACGAGAAATAAGGATTGAAATATACTGTTTGCTCACTTTAATTTGATGAAAATCGCTGCCTCTAACAATTATTTATAGCGTGGAATGTTGAAACGCTGTATGAGTGCAAAGATGGTCCCCCTTCTGGTGGTGGAAGTTTGTGATTTTCTTCTGCGGGCATTTAAGACGTATCTCAATCTTTTGTTTATGGAGGCCACTGGCATGGTGTGCAGCTATACTCTATATAGTGGCCGTGGGTGGTCGATCTGGTAGGTAGCTCTAATTGGCGACCTGGGAAGCAGCTTTGCTGCAGTGTCGATAAGTTAAGCCTCAGAAGAAATACGTCACCGAATCATGAGAAGGAACAAGAAGTTGGAGTTTATTGGAGAATATCTTGTCACAATAGATTTCCGCGATTTTGCTCGTTGTAAAAGAGTGCGCAGAAAGCAGAAACCAAGCAAAGATTCAGAAGAGCTTGTTTAACTGAGAAATTACTACAGCTCGCCTGAAAAATACTTATAGTCAGAGCCATTAGAAGTCCGCGAAATTTCATATAATCCTTCCAGTGACCGGTTAGACTGCAAGAATGTCTAGTCGTGTGTTTCTTCCATGGTTGGACCACAGTTGTTTGGACTCGTCCTGGACGTCTCTCGAACCAGTAACAAACAAGGAGAAATGTCGAGCACTATCGCGTATAGACAAGTCGCGTAAAGAATTAAGCCGTCAAAACGGCAACAGCCAATAGCGGTGTCCCAAGCATGTAACGTAATGAGAGGTCTAGGCGGCTGCAAAAAAAAATTCGCAGAATTCATGTTCTTCTACTTAACCCGTTTAGTCACCCTGTCCACGAAGACTGACTCTTTGAAAATGAATGAAAGTTATGGCAGGTACTGCACACATCAAGGAATTAGTGCCTGGTATTTGAGAGTCTTCTCTGTGGAAAATCTGATAAGTGGAAATTTCTGTGCCTCTTTGACAGATATGGGTAGCGCCGATATCATCGAGAATGCAGCACTATGTGCATTGGCTATGAGAAAAATGCTCAGCTCAAGTACAGAGCTTACCAAAACATTACGTTGATGCAACACTTGAAGTTAGAAATTAAAGCGTGACCGAACGGGTTGAAGTGAACATGGTGATGCAGAGACGTCATCACATCATGGTTACGTAGCGCGCCGTTACAGCGGTAGATATGCGTGTTATTTAACGTAACGGTTATAAAAATCTGTTAAAAATTGATAACATGTAACACAAGTAACACGTTCCACTGTTTATACCGTTTTTTTTTTACGTCTTGGAATGTCTCAATGCCTGACTACTGCGCATGCGTAAAAGTTTTTTTTTTTTTTTTTGGGACATCTACTTTGTTTGCTTTTGTTCCTAACCTAACCTCGTATATCAAAACTATATTTTAAACAAATGAATACTCCAAAAACGACATTTTCTATCAGAGAAGCTTATTTTTGTGAACAACTATAATCGTAAACATGAGCACACATACAGCTTTTAATATTATTTATACTTATATTACTGTAAATAACCGTTTCCCGCCAACAACACAGACTGCTCTGTGCTGTTAGGCAGCAGCCGCACAAGTTTCACTTACGTTTCAGCTGGCAGATCTGAGTTTACGCATGCGTAAAAGTTCCTTTTTGGAACGTCTTGGTTTGCAACAGTTCGAATGCGCGAACGATATTTCTTGGAACGCCAAGCCAAGTCTTGTCGGCACGTCGGGACCATAGACTAAATATGAGGTAGACCGATCCCGCTGGCTGCGCACAACCAATCTACGTGTCCCAGCATTGAACTGATTTTATGCCAATACGGCTATCGAAAATGGCGTGGATTGAATCTGAGGTTAGAATACTGTTTAGTAAACAAATGCTTCGTAATGTTTGTATACTTTCTCTAGCCAATTTGTAATGCAGTTTGATTAAATTAAAATTGGTAAAGGTATTTTATTAATATAATAGTGTTTATCATTTAAAAATTAGGATATAAACAAACAAGTTTGTCACTGTTGACCATGTGACTTTGACAGTTGTGTTCTTTTGTGGTAGGTCAATGTTGGGTACATGCGCAGAAGACGAATATGCGGTCTACCTCAGCTTTAGTCTATGGTTTGAAACTGGAACGATAGAACACGTTACACGAAAGTAACTGTTTGGCATATCATTAGCGGTTACTAGCACGGGTTTGAGAGCTCATGTTGTGGCTGCCACCGGAGGACGCGGGCTGGCTGAATGAGAGCTGCTGTTTGCACTTCCCTGTCTGTACGCAGCGACACTTGAGCGGACTGCTTCGGCCGTGTGAGGAGGCCAACGTGTGATCTCAGGCAAGGTCGCACAGCGCTGAGGCGACTGCGAATGGTCCGTTATGGCTTCCGCGAGCTGGCCAGGGACGTGGGAGAGAGCACAAACAAGCAAGGTGAGAAAGAGAGAGAGAGAGAGAGAGAGACGGCTGCACTCGTGCGTGTGATGTGCCTGCAGTCTCCTACGAATTCTGAATACGAATCACTAGAAATTGTGAGTCCACTACTCGATTTCACGCTACACTTTGGCAGTTGAAGTTCGTTCTCCCTCACTCACATGCAACACAACTAATTTCACACTTTCCCCAATAACTCATTCAGTGAAGTCGCCAAGAAGAAAATACAATTATTTTGCTGGCTGTAATCATGAAAATTATATAGGTATTTTGATAAAAATACTGCCAAGGTGATACAAAACGGTTGACAGAGCTTATTCGGAGACAATTCTGTTCTAATAGTCACAAAACTCTTGGTAGGCACAAACAAAGTTTCACAGGATGTATTGTAACAAATTACTTTTTATTGGCCACAAAACACTGGCAGGAGCTAGTTTAACAAAATACTTCCTAACGACTAGAAAACGTTCGCAAGTTTTTTTTGAGGTAAAAGTTTGTACTGAAAACGAGTAGTTAATCAATTTAATAAAAAAAAAATTGTCTCAAAAGATGAGTGGCTAGCAACAGAGGGGAAATTCCATACCCTCGCTGGTAGTCCTTGAGACCAAGGTTTAAGGCGTTCAAAATCCCTTTCTATTACAAACAATACTTTATTAGCTGTGTGTATGTGTCGAATTTTTTTTTTAACCCGCATGTGAGAAATGTAAAAATCTTCCACCTCTGCTGGGCTTACATTTTTGTTCTTTTTAAGCACGAAAATAATCATATTTATTTAGGGGGAATATGTTTGAGTATTCATTTTTATTTGGAGGCAACTATATTTTAAGTAGCTCAAGCTTTGCAGAATTATCTGGCAATCTCATAAACCTTGGACGTCTTTGCCTGCTAGAAGTGACTGCTTGATAACGGGACAAGTGGTTCAGGAAAGTCAAGAGCTGAGACTACTAAATACATGTGAACTGCTTTCTGTGGCACGAAGCCAAGTCAGGTAGACACCGCAGTGTACTTGAACTGTTCAAATGTTAATTGGCTATGCTATCGCATCTTTGTAACCAAATATTGCTAAACCAAATGATGAGGATGATCGTGATGACAAATGAAAGTCACGAAAAAAAAAAAAATACGTAGTCGAATACTGTAAACGTTTTTGGAGATGGAAAGGAAATGCTTTCGTTGGTTGGACAGCCTTCAGTATATTTTTGTATAATTTGAGAAAGAATATAAGAACAGACGAAACCAAATACGAACTGATTAGAGTTCAGTTCGTTGAAAACTTGTCAAAAAAGTATAAATAAAACATGGAATCAATCACTATAATCCATTCACGGTTACTTCAGACTTTTCTGAAGCCCTATTAAAGTTCTACTTCCAGGTTATTCCTTCACCTCGTACAAACTAAGCTTAACTAAGTTCGGAAAGTTACACTAGAGGGACAGAGTACCAAATTCGTGGGCACTCAGTTATAACAGTATTTTGTATAACAACTATTTCATACTAGACAGTCTCACCAACCCACATGTTATCTTACTGTATTTTTATTCTAATTATTTTTAAATGAAGAAATATAATTTATAGATAACATATGAATTACATTTCAATTTAACAAAAAAAAACAGTAACTTTTATGAACATAAGTTTAAAACGCTTATGATATATGGCGTACTAAACACGTCATACGTGGGAGATTTTTCAAAGGTTTGATTCAAAATGGGCGATGAAGCCGCGAATAGGTGTAAAAGTCTCGTCAACAGCGAGGTCATTAGAGACGGAGCAGATTGCTGAGAGGAGGGAATGTATCAGCCATGGCCTGTGGTAAGGAACCATACTAGCGTTAGCTTGGAGTCTCTTCAGAAAACCATGGAGAAATTAAATCAGAATGACCGGACTGGGATTTGATCCCAAGTCCTCCCAAACGCGAGGTCGAAGGTACACCACTGCATCATCTCACTCGGTAAAGAGTTGTTACAATTTCATAAAGTCAGTGGGCTAAACCATTTTTTTTAAGCCCTGGAGGTTTCAATGAAATAAAACGTAATAATTTAATAATTTATTTACAAACACTACAAAGAAAATACTTTCTACTTAATATCTTAAAATTAATTACTACCAGTTGTTATTTACAACTAATATTTGCATAATCGTTCATCACCTCACAATAAAGTAATTTACATCAGTAACAATATCCATATTGTCCGTCCACACCTCACAAACACTCGTTTGTCATTGTCTCGCACCCTCCGCCCCTGTCCGTCCTCTACGCAAATGTCACTCGCTTCAGCAGACTTTACCTAATTACCGCACTTCAGCCAGATGGCTACCACAAAATATCTCGACGCTACGGTTGCGGTTTTTTATAGTGCCGTTGGCTCTATAACTGAAATTTCTTTGAGTGTAGGATTGAGCCGAAGAAGGAGATTACCAGACGGTTAATTCAATAGACCGCCGCCCCCAACTTCTGCAGAAGGTAGATTGGGGAGGATGACATCTGTAAGTCATACCCCACATAAAATTATTACAACGTTTCACTAAGAAGGAAGGGAAAGGGACAGTTTTCATGTTTACCTAAGTCACTCCGAGTGCAAGAGTGTGCTAATGATGAGCTGACAGCACCGAGTCTTGTAGGAGCCCCTGGCATCATCAGTATGACGAAGGCCACAGCGTACCCAAGAGAGTATGATTCTGCCATTACCTTCACAGCAGTACGGAGGTGGGCCAGCCACGTCGACAACTTGTAAAATTCCACGGTCGACACAAAGAATAGAAGTCGCTCACCCCCTCCCCACCCTCATTTTCAGTGTAGAATGTAGGGTAACAAAGCTACGGAATACACTACGGATATTAAAGATAGTAGACTAAAGATGAGGTGAGCCGATTTCGTCTTGTGCGCGTGTCACCAACATTGACTCGCCCATCGCCAACAGAACTGTCTCCCTTTTGTAGGAATAAAATACTTTTAACTACGTGTGCAAACATTTCGAAGCACTTGCATATACAAAAATTGATCTGACCTCGAATCTTATAGACAATATATTTGATGGTGCTACTGGCAAAAAACAGTCTGATATTGGGACACAGAGAGTGTTTAAGGTGCAGCTGGTATGCACACCCTAACTCATATTCGCTGTCTGTGTACAAGAACATTTTACGCCCTGGAAATGATAAACTATTCAGATGGGTTTTATATTAGTAAATTACTTTCCACCGCTCACTAGTTTTATTCGACGAAGGCAGTATAGAAGTAGTCACTTCCGAAATCTAACTTTCGTTGTGTGGAACTGGTGCTGCTGAACCTTGGGGCAAAAGTGTAGACAGGGGTGCTCTTTTTTTTTTATTTTGACGTCTCCTGTGTACTTCTTGGAATATCCCACCATTGGACGATGTATCAATGTATTGTTTAATTTTAAACAGTAACATTTTTAGTTTTATGTGGGTTTCAGCCGTTTTGATTCACCGTGGTGGTTTATTAACACAGTTCGGGTGCTGTCAACCATAGATACCACTTATTTTCTGCATGAATTCAATACGAATTTTGTTTTCCTAATTATAAACAGTGGAAGTGTTCAATACGTTAAAAAACGCACTATTCCTAAAATAAAAATAAGTTAAGTCTTGCATGTATTGGTGTTGTTAGTTCCCCTGCTGTTTTGACGGCAGGCTAATGTGGACGGCTTACAAGATGTATTGATTCGAAATCCAAAGCAGAGAATTTGCACAGGTAACCGCTGATTACAGTTAATCGATCCCGGAATTTCGTGGACAAGATGTCACTCTGGAGGTCGCCAAAGAGACTGAAGATAAAGCACACAAAGTGCTTGCAGAGGACAACTTGTGTTCGATGTTGTACTTGACACCCAAACTTGCTAAGGAGCACACGGACAACATGCCGCAGCGCCACCCAGAACACGGCGGAGGGAGGGAATGTCTGGAGACAGGAGTTTTAGTTCTCCAGGCTCCAGGGGAGCACGAGAGCAATCTGCGACCGCTTGCCTTGGAGATTGTGACAACGAGGACTCTTGAGAAGATGTTTGGTAATGTAATTAGCCTGATAGCTGTGTGTGCATCATGGAAACAGCTTTGAGAGAGGTTTACCTTGGTAGATGTCCACTTTCCCCATCACCACCACCACTAGGTTTCAGCCCATGGGTACTAGCCATTAGCGCTGAAGGCACTATTCTAAAGTGTCCAAAGTCATTAGCCTAAGGTAATAAGCCCTAAAATCATTTGTCTAAAATTCATTAGCTCAAAAACTCTAGTCTTGAGATACGTGGCTTCAGTGTTTCTATCACAATCATCATTAGATCTAAAGTCATAAGCCCTAAAGTAACTAGTCTAAAGGCACTAGCCTAAAAAGTCACTAGCCCTAATTTACTATCCCTGAAATCACTATTTATAATTTTAATAGCCCTAGGTACTACTGAAAATACATTAGCAAATAAACATTAGCTCAAAAACACTATCCCCTAATTCACTAGCCCTAAAGACACTAGCCCAAAATTGCATTAGTCCTAAAGTTAGTAGTACAAAATGTTGCTAGCCAAAATCTTAAAAGACCTCTAGTCACTAATCCTAAAGGGATGTTCCAACAGTCGCTAGCATAAAAGATACTGAGACAAATTGACTAGACCTAAGATCACTCAAAAGACACTAGCCTTAATTAAATATACCTTATGCTGCTAATCTTAAAGTCGCTAGCATTAAATTCACTAGCCCGAAAATCATAAACTCAAAGGAACTAACCCTAGAGTAAGAATCCTTAAATTCACTAGCCCTAAATTTACTACCCCAAGAATAATTAGCCATAAAGCCATTACACTGAATTCACTAACCACAAAGATAACCCAAGAGATACCAGTCCTAATTCAATGAGTCCGGAGTCACATCCTCTAATGTCACTAATTTTAAAGTCGCTTTGCTCAAAATTAATCACCATAAAAGACACTAGCTCAAATTCACTAGCCCTGAGGTCACTTGGTCCTAACTATCTAGCCCCAACGTAATAATGCCAACAAATGTTTTGTCATTATCAGTAGTCCTTACATCACTACCTCTTAAGTTACTGACTGTAAGGTCACAAACCGAAAATAATTATTCCAGAAAGATACTACCTCTAATTCTCTAGCCATCCAGTCAATTACCTCCGAAGTCTCTAATTTAAAAAATCACTAAACAAAAGGCACTAGATCCAATTAACTAGCACTGAGGTCAATATACCCAATGACATTAGCTCAAAGGTCACTTGTCTTAAAGACATTAGCACAAAAGACACCAGTTCTTAATCAGTAGTCCTAAAATCACTAGCCCAAACTTCAATAAAAAAATTAATTTGCCAAATTGTTTTCAGACTAGTCCTAAGTTCATTGGTCCAAAAGGCACTGGAACTAAATTCACTAACCCTTGTGCAACCCATGCTAAATTCATTGGCAAAAATCTAACAAGCCCAAATGTTGTGAGACAGAAAGCAATTATTTCGAAAAGCACTAGCTGTAGTTACTTGTCCTAAGGTCTCTAGCTATGGATTTAATAGCCCTGAACCATTAACAGAAAAGTCACTAGCCCAAAAGTCACAAGCTAAAAGTTCATTAGGCAGAAAGTTATTAGCCCAAAAATATTTTCCCAAATTTATTAATCTTGAGGTTACGCACTTTCAATTCGCTAGCACTGAAGTAGCTGGCTTTAAAACCTATAGTCCAAAAGCCACTATCCTTAATACTAGATTTCATTCACAAATGCTACAGTTACTTGCTCTAAGTCACAGTACTAGGAGAATTTGCAAGAAGTAGCGAATCGTTACTTCCTTTGCGATATATATTCACCTACACTGGTGCGGTTGACATGAAATTGCCACTAACAAAGCAGCTATGCGATTCGCAGAGCACTGGAAAATGCCCTTCTGTAATACATATTCAGCTACATATTTCATTGTTTCCACTCTAGTGGGAAGAGAAAAGTTTCTTCTTTACGTAGGTTGTAATGCAATACAAATCGGAAAATTCTGCACACTAATATTTATTTTATGAAAATTGTAACTATGACATTCACTGCCTAAAATCACTATAGAACTAATTCATTAGCCTGTAAATCGCTAGCTCGAAATTCAGTAGCCAGAAAAGTGAAGAATCCAAAGGTCACTAACCAAAAAGAAACTAGCCCTAATGTACTAATTCTAAAGTCACCAGCCCAAAACAAACTTGTTGTAATTCACTTGCCCTAAAGTCACTAGCATTTCCCTAGCGCCGTGACGGTGTTTGCCAATACATACAGGACGAGGTCCTTGTCTCAACTGCTTCCTGAATGTAGGTGGTTTAAGTTGGAAAACAGCTGAGAGCCCCCCAATGATGTCAAAAAAGGGATTTGGGTTGGTTCCAGTGAAAAGGTTTGAAAATTATTCGTTGCCTTGGTTTTTATATCAATATATAACCATTTACATAGTTTTCCCCCAAAAGCTTACAATCAATAAACGTTATATAAAAATATAGTTTTCCAATGATTCATTTAGTATAAAAAAGCTATCAAGAATAATTATGTTTAAAACTTCTCCCAAAATCTACATACTTACAAGATTACATCTCGTTCCAGCTATATACAGGTTACATATTATTATTTTGCTTTAAACAATACTTAGCTAAAATGGCAGCAGGTCCCCCCCTCCTCTTTCAAAATGTTGACGGAACAGCAGTTCCTGCCCAAGAGAAAACCCTGTGCTGTCTCCCCGAATCTGGGCGAGACACCTGTATATATATTTTATTTGAAATCATCTAAAACATTACAAAATTATCTTCACCCCGTCGATATCTGAAGTCCTGGAAGGGCACCCTGGTGGTGCGTGACTGGATGACTGGCGTCACGTGATCAAGATGACATACGAGGGAGGGGAAGGCAGTCATAGTTTCGTGGGCTGTAGCGGCCCCGCGGCGCCCATGCTTGCAGACCAGCAGACCCCGTCCAGCAGACGTGAGACGTGGAGCTCATCAAACACACCCCCGTCGCAACGAAGGTAAGCCGTCCCAAATGGCCAACATTTTCTCAACTTTATATGGCACCTTCGGTTTTGACTTTCGTTCGATGTGCAGGGATAGCTGTCACAGCGCTGAATTCACGGGAATGCTGTTAGAAACCTGCTCGTCGCGGAGGGTAGACATTTATTTACTGTTCACAGTAAATTGAACACTTTTGAAGCCCTAGTTACTTCTCCCTTTCAGCCATAGGTTATCCTCTAACCACCTCTTAAAATATGTATTGCCTGTAAGTAATAAACGCAGTGTGTATGTTCCACCGCACTCGGAAATTAACGTCTAAGCCTACATTAAAATATATATTTTTTATTATGATTCCAAAAGTGAGGCCTTTCGAAAGTGCTCACTTTAACGTGAACATCCTATAAGTAGTTGTGCGCAATATTAAGTTTGTATTTCTGGCAAGTACTCCACTATCTCGACAGATGGTTGCGAGCAGATACGCACCACGACCTGAGTAACCAGCGGCCGTGGCCTGCACCTGTGATCATCGGGTTATAAATAACTCAGTGTCCCTGGAACATTTATTGAGGCCATGTCCCCGACGGTAATATGTAGCCTAGAGATCTGGCAATGTCGCCTCATTTGCTACAGCGCTGGTCCTCATGTCGGCGTATACCTGACAAGATGAACTGCAATTTTTTTTTACCGCCGCCGTTTCGGGTTCAGGTGGGTTGAACGAACTGTAGCTAACAAATTTGCGTGTTTTCAGCAACCTGAATTTTTTTTTTAGTAATCGTATAACTTAAGGCTTGGATTCGCCCCTTTTGGGGAAATTCTTCGTTTTTAGTGTCATAACTTAGGATTCGTAGTAATTACTGACAATGCACGATTATATGAAACTAGTGACCCACCCGGGCTTTGCTCTGGTGTGATTTACAAGTATGGCGTTGTTTAGATTTTCAGCAAGCATATACACTAAATGCTTAAGGTAACTAGCATAGTATTAATACTGTATTGTTCAAAAACTCTTCGTAAGTAAACCCCTATTTGTTAATCAAATTTTAAAAGCCGAACTGGCTATTGCGAGTTATCCTTAAAAGATGAACATGCACTTTTTGTAGGCTTTTTGAGAGCTACGATTCTGTAGTACGTTAATTTGGCGTATCTCTCATGGTTTAGTCAGCGTAAGCCACGTAAGCACCCGAAAAGCGGCTTTTTCCGACTTTATTATAAAACGTCGACTTTCTCAACTATTTTTACATTAAATATTAATATATTTTTACCTGAACCTTTCTCATGAAATTATCTAAATGATGGTGAAAACAGCATCAAAATCCATCAAGTAGTTTAGAAGCCTTAGCCGAATACATACACGCGTGGCCGGGCGTAATTTAAACTGTGCGTTCTCTGCTTGTTTTAAATAGTCAGGAACATATTTATATTCATAAGTTCCTACCTTTTGCAAGCAGGAAATAATACGCAGAGAAAATTTGATACAAAATCATTAAACAACTAGAAAAGTTGTAGATTTTCTATAATCAAACACTACCAATAATACCTCTGAAACCGAAATTATGACACGAAAGCGAAGAATTCGTCCACAATAGGTGAGGCTGAGCCTTAATAAATGTTTTATACTGCGCTCAAATGTTGGTGTAGGTGACACCTTTATAACTGTGTTATTTACGAATTTTCTCCAAATCTTCAAACAACTAGAAAAGTTGTAGATTTTCTATAATCAAACACTACCAATAATACCTCTGAAACTGAAATTATGACACGAAAGCGAAGAATTCGTCCACAATAGGTGAGGCTGAGCCTTAATAAATGTTTTATACTGCGCTCAGATGTTGGTGTAGGTGACACCTTTATAACTGTGTTATTTACGAATTTTCTCCAAATCATTAAACGTTGACCGTAAACGGAGGAATCTGGTTGCAATAGAAGAGACAGTAAACTTGATCACGACACTGATGCGACTCCACTTACCGAGCAATGAATTAAAGTGACGTAAAGTGTTTGAACACTTCCGAGATAGCATTCCGCAGTACCATATACTCAGGTGACATAACGTTACGTACTAGGATCTAGGTAAATCACTGTTGAAATGACTTCGTCCCTTCGTATGAAATAAAGCGACAGTTCTAATTGATACTTCGAGGAAGTAATTTGTTTTTTTTTTCTTTGAAATATGACAGTGCGTAGAATAACTTGAAACATTTTCTTTATGTTTCGCAATATTGATTGTTTACATAACGGCAGGCCATACCTGTCCTTCTTGATTATCGTAGTTATTTTTCAGACAGGAAGTGCAGAACTTCTGAATTTTATCTCAGTGACGTTTCGGTTCAGGCGCAGAGGTTTTAGAACGTAACACCAAGACGCTCCGGTAAAAAATATTTTATTCTGTTATTTTTATAGTTTTTAAGAATACTGTACAAACACAGCAATATTTTATGTTTCGCTTACCAACACCTAGCGTGAGTCACACGCCAAAACAATTAAATTCGTACGTAGCAATGTGTACAGATGCGCCTACGCCTTTACTGAGTTAATTACTAACAACTTTATATGTTGCTCATAGTTATTATTTGGTTTTTCAGTCTTGCAAAATTCTCAGTCAGAGCTTTAACGACCCTGGATTTATATCTTTGGAAGGAAACACGCTTACTGTACGTTTGTAGAGACATTTCCTGCTGTTGAAAGAATTTGATTCCGGATTTTGTTTACGTAGTTACAAGCCAGAATGAAAGTTACACAAATAATATTATATTACCTTAAAATATGAAATAATTTATATAATAAGGTATTAAGAACTACTTCAAAACATAGGTGTAGTCAACGCAGAGACGTTTTTCCGTGTTAAATAGTTGCATATAAATAAACTTCTGACATATTTTTAATCCTTGACTGTCCCTGGATTTTGCAAACTAGTTTTTGCTCAAAGCACCTGAGAATTAATTAAAATAATACATTTAACCTACATTTGATTTATTTTTATAAATTGCATGGTTTGATTTATTTATGTTTGGTTTTCAACATACGATTAGGCATAAAAAGAGGAATAGTGTTATTTATCGCAATTGATACATGCGCATACGCTGAGTAAAATTTAAACTGTATTCGGCAGAAGTACATATATTTACAAATTCATAGTTACCATTCCTTTCAAACCTACATTAATTAATAACTACAGGTGTTGCAAGCAAGAAGTTTTATGATACGTGCTGTACTCAAGTTGACACGATACTTGACCTGATGTCGCAACCAATGACTGTATTCAACGACAGTGATATTAACCAGCCTTAATGTAGCGCAGCAGCAAGGCTTATAGTCTATTCGCGGTTTCTTCGCACGTTTTGAACCAAACCTTTGAAAAATCACCCCATGTATGACGTGTTTTATTGTTTCCTAAATATGGAATATGTCACAAAAGTGTTATACCTCTGTTACCATAAAAAATACCTTACATTTTTTATTCTGAAATTTTACTATATTTTATGTATAATTTATAATACTTCATTTCTAATTAATATGAATAAAAACAGGGATAAAATAGGTAAGTTAGTAATTCCTAGTAATAAATATTTCTTATGCATAACAGTATTACACTGAGTATGCACGAACGCGGTGCGTTGTCCTTTTCTGTAGTATTTTAGCCTTGGTTAAGCTTCGTTTGCATGACGTGGAGGAATATCGTGAAAGTATATCTTTATCAGGGCTTCAGAAAAGTTGGAAGTAGCCGTGAATGGAGTATAGACTTCAGTTACTCCACGGGGAAGATCACTGGTCACCGACTGTCTCAGTGTAGTCTGTTCACGGTAACGTGAGCACTTTTTAAGACCCTGCAAAATTTTTCCTTTTAGCCGATTTCTATCTTTCCGCCAATTTTTAATATAAACATTGCCATGCGGCCAACACACTTAGTGTATACATTCCACCACTCCAAAATGTTAACGTATGAATCTGCCATAAAATATGTTTATTAGTGGCTAATGTCTGTAGGAAGAGCCTTAAAAAGCGCTCGATTCACCGTGAATAGACTATACCGGCCGAACGTAACCATGCTGTGCAACATTTTCACCTTCACAGAGTACTACAGAGACGAAACAATCGCTTATATGCCATAACTCCAGCCGCACATGCCAGCAAAATGGCACCACTGACCAACAGTATGTGGAAACCACGTGCGCAGTCGCCGGCCAGACCAGGGGGCCTAATCTCGAGATCGTTCGAGTGCGGTTAGTATACGAGACGTCTCGCACAGTCCGCAACGTATACGAGACAATTGTTGTAAGCTCCAACCCCTGAAACTCGCGTACGTTTTCAGTGTGCGAGGGGAGTTGCCAGACAAGCGTATACGAGTGACATTTGGTCATGTTGGTGAACCTGCGGCAAGACGGGAACAAATATTAGCGGAACTCAGCCAATCAGAAGCGTCACTTGTATCGCGTGCGTTTGTTTATTTACATTGTACGCGGTTGGCTTCGAGTTACAGGGACGAATAATGCCGATTCCACGCGAAGCTTCCTTCGCCACTGTAACAATAAAATTATCGTTTCTGCGGCAGTTAAGGTTATCCACGTGACTATGGCCTATTCTTTTAAACATTACAAAATAGCAGCAGGCGTCTGTAACATTTGGCAACAATAGATTTAATAGAAACTGAATTTTTGCTTTTATCTTTTGAATACAAATATAAAGTTATACCACTGTTAACAAGTGAGAGTTGTAGGTGGATGGTTAGAGTTGTGAACGGGTAATTTTTTTGACTCGGGTTCAAACCTCGCTTAAGTACATAATATTTTAATTTTTTTAGTATCACTTTTTATACACGGTAGAACACCCACATAACGAAAGTTTTAATAACATTTTCATTATCTCTTTTTATTTTAAACGGAAAGTATAAAAACTAACTTGGAAATTAACGGAGAGGTTCCGTGAAATTTACTGAAAGTCCGTTTCTGAAAATCAATGTATCCGTAATTTTACGGAGAGTTTTCGGATACTTCTGGATAAATTTTTACCAGCACTTTTCTGTAAAATGAAGGAAATTGTTTTTAACAGTGCAGGGATTGGTCAGTAAAATTATTACCTGTGGAAATTACATACCATTTAATTAAGAGAACACAGTTGTGTATCATGCATTGCCATTATGTTTACATTGCATTATAAATAATGAAATATGAATGTATATGTTAAATTGCCCATCGTTTGGAGAGTATTAGCATCTACATGACACTTTGCTAGACGTCGTGTTTGAGTAATTTGCACTCTCAACACAAATTTTACTTCTTGTCCCTTCAACAAGTTCTTAATTTGCATACGATTATACATTTGGCACAGCAGAAATGATGTGTAAATTGAATTCACACAGCGTCAACAGTCATCTTATGTCTAATATTTTGTTTGTTTTGATGCGCTACTCGTCTACGACTCCACATCTCGAACGGCGATGATCGAGAGTATGGCCACTCGCACTGTCGAGACGTATACAATGGCTCTCGTATGGTTCGATCTTGCCGTTTTCTAAAATCGTGCGATTTACAGCCGCAATTCGAAGATTTCGTATACGAGTGCAGTTCGAGCTTAGCCCCTCAGAGGCCCGTTTCCAGAGCCTCGCGGAGGCAATCAGGGAACGAGACTACGCCCACGTCAAAATAACCGCCACGCCATTCTCGTCTCTGCGGATTTGTCTACACTCTGATAAAGGCTGTTCGCGATAAAGTATGAGTGATTTTGCAATCAACTTCTCAAAAATATCACTGCCTCGCATATAGTTTAACGAGCACTCTTATTGTCATGCGGCCAGTGAGGTTGGTAACGACGGTGAGAAAGTAGTTCCTTGTCTTGACGTTGGACTAAAAGTGTCAATTAAACTTTTGTGAATACTGAAACTATTTTTCTTAGTTTCCTTTTTTTTTTAAATAAATAAATATGTAATGATAAGCAAATTTGTAAAAAATTAATTTCTTATTTATTTACATATACACTCTACTGGCGCATGAATAAAGTGATGAGGCCCATGGCAATGTTAATTTTACATAAGGTGTAAGAATACCCGAAGTGCCTACAGTTAGATCTTCAGCAAGGATTTCAAAAGTGCTCAGTTTATATCGTGCGTACGCTGGGCCTGGACGAATGCACAGCAGTGGCTGGACGAGGAGACCCGGCGAACAACATAGCTACGTTCCCCTGATCACTGACTGGAGGAAGGAAGCCTCCAGCGGCCTTGAACGACGCTCCGCAGAGCCTAAGGTCAAGCAGCCGTGGTCGCGGGCTGGCATACTGAGCCTTACCGCCACGCCTGGCCCCCGAAGGGTCATCTTGATCTCGTCGGACTGCAGCTCCCAAGGACGGCCGGTTGTCCTAGGTTCGCCTCCAGCATTCCGCCTCGCTGGAGAAATAAATAAATAAAAAGAAATCTGAAGCGTAGCATCAGTTGAATACACGCTCGCTTAAATCTTTCGCAACCAGTTTTCTTTTATTGCTTTTTTTTTTTCCGTTAATGATTTTAGGTTACAATGTTTTTTTATTTACAAAAAGACTAATGACGGCGCGCGAATCAAGTGGAAGGCTCTCAACTCTCGCTGAATGTCCTTATTGCAACGTGGGATTTCCAGTACTTTCTGACGACTTACGCAGACGTAGCTTTTCAATGAACGATGGCATGTATGTATGTATGTATGAATATATGTATGTATGCATGTGTGCATGTATGTATGCAAACTTGTATGTTGGTATATATCTATATAGATAGGTAAAGGAAGGCAAATAGGCATTTATGTATGGAGGCAAGTAGGTAGGTAGGGATTAATATTTCGTCGACAGCATGGTCTTTTAGACGGAGCAAGTTGCTCGGAGAAAATAGGAGAGAGGAAGAAATCGACCATGGTCTTTAGTGAGGCAGTATTCCAGCATTCGCCTGGAGTAATTTCGGAAAAGCATGGGGAACTAAATTCGGGATGGCCGGGCCGCAATTCGAACTGAGGTCCTCCCGAGTGCGAGTCTACTGCGCCGCCTAGCTCGGTTCCGGCGAAAGAGATTCTCGGGTACAGATCCAAGTTGATACGCTATCCTTTGCGTTTAGGAGGACGAACAACTCGCCTGCCAGGCTTTGGTGATTGCGAGGAAATCACACTTGGCGACGATGCTTGGCAGTTGTAAACAACCCGCCGTTGAAGGTGATGCATGTGACACCGTTACACACAGTAAATATGATCAAGGTTGAAGGCGTGGCATTGAAGATAGCTGATGCCTGCGCATCACTCCAGTTACAGTTCCATAGTTAAACTCATTTGTGTCGTAGACTAAAGATGAAATATACCGATTTTTAGTCTATGTAGGCTTATGATATCACTTTCCTGTCTGAGTGTGTATCTAGGGGCGTGTGTGTCTATGTGTCTGCGTGTGTGCTCCCCTAAAAACTTTTGAACGTTTTAACCGAAATTCCCCAAACTCTTAACACATAAAGTACTTAGTATAGTTTTCGACCACGTGAGGTGCTTATGGCAGCCGTTTTAAAATTTATTTCGCTATGTCATATTTCAGAAACTATTTTATCTATTTAAATTAAATTTTATATATTAACAGAGCATGATGTAAGCATTGGATCTAGAAATGGCCACTGTGGTTTGTTGTTCATTTTGAAAAATAGCACTATATGGAAAAAAAAAAATTAGTATTTTACATTATATCTTCGAAAACTACTCAACCTATTCTTGCAAAATTCGGTACAGAAGTAAATACTATGGTAATAGGCGATTTAAATATAGGCATGCTATTGAAATGTATAAGGCACTTATTTTCAAATTGGAGGTCATATAATTACTTTAGTCTTTTTTGCTATATCTACTATGAATTTATGCCAATTAAAACCAAACTTTGCATGATGAGAGTATATATTACAAGCGTCATATATGCCAACATATAGTCTATTTTATCCTCTATTTTGTAAGATAGCGCATCATGAAAAATAAATATTTATGTTGTATCTTGGGAAACAATCAACCGATTACTAAGAAATTGGGCAGTCAAATAATACTACGGTACGCCATATAAATTAATTTTTTACATGGGTCAGACACTTATTTTTAAAATGGTGACCATATAACAATTTTAGCTTAGTATACAAAATTCACAAAACCGTGTAACCAATTTCAACTTAAATTTCTATGCTGGCAGTATCTATTACAAATATCAAATGCGTTTACTCAGAGCCTATTTGGTTAGCCATTTCGCAAGATAGCACCTCATGAAAGAATAATGTTTTTCTTTCAAATCTTGGGAAACAATCAACCGATTCCTAAAATATTTGGCAGACAAGTTGTACTAGGGTAGTCCATATACACTTATAGTTTTTTAATGGGCCAGGCCTTTATTCTTAAGATGTTGGCTGTATAAGCCTATGTTTCTAGTATGCTATTCTACGAAACCATGTACGTTGACAAAATATATTACAGGTATCAACTATGTCTACAGGTGGTTACCAAGATGATTACTTTAACACTTGCTGTGACATGTTATGATGAATAATTTAAAAATAAACACCTATCTCTGCGGAAAACAACCACTTGTAAAGGCTGTTCACGATAAAGTGAGCACTTTCGAAATCAACCTTAGAAAAAAGTCACTGCTTCTACCTGCATGTATTTTAACGGGCGCCCTGAGTGACATGCTCCCGGTTAAGTTGGTAACGATGGATGGGGAAGTAGTTCCGTATCAAAACGTCAAATAAAAAGGGTTAGGTAACCATTTCTGTTGAATTAAATTATTTCTTTCGCTTTCTGTTGTTTGTTAAGGCACTGAAGTGTAAAACGAGCAAATTTGTAAAATATTTACTTTCATAATAATTTCCAGTTTCACTTGACGGACGCATGAATAAAGTGATGACGCCCATGACAATGTTAATCTTACACAAGACGGAATAATACACAACGTGCATACAAGTAGTTCTTAAGCAGGGCTTTCAAAAGCGATCATTTTATCGTGAATACCTTATAAGCAAATTTATATATTACTCCGACTACACGAGGCAACGAGTTTTGTTAGCGGTTCGTGAGTCATCGTCGGACGCATGCGCAGCGAGATCAAAATCAGTCTCTCGTGTCAAGTGTATGGTAAGGTGCAGAATATTTGAATTTTCAGTGACCGCACTGGGACTAATGATAGCCTGGAATGAGGCTTGTGTGTGGGAGAAGTGAGCAAGATATATATATATATATATATATATATATATATATATATATATATATATACATATATATATATATATATATATATATATATATATACACACGCAAACGTACCGTTCCCCAGCAACAAAAAAAAAACACCACTGCAGCACATGTTGACATCTCCCACGTCTGCAACATATTGTACGTTGTTTTTATTCTGGGCCCATTTGCAACTGCCAGTGACGTCTTACACAAACACGGTACCTACGTACCATGTTCTGATACACCCGAACACCAATACCTGGACGTCCAAGATCCGCCGCAGCCATGACCCGCGCCAGCAGTTCTTCCTCTGATTCAACAGAGGTCTGGTAAATCAAGCCCTTCTCATGTAGCCCCACAGGAAGTAGTCAAGCGAAGTCGTTTTGGCCAACGGTGGATAGGTCGAGGTGCCTGATTGCTCGGCCTGTACGTTCACCAGACTTGACTCCACTATACTACTTCCTGGGGGGCTACATGAAGGGCGTTGTTTACGATACCCCTGTGGAATTAGAGGAGGACCTGTTGGCGCGGATTAAGGCTGTGGCGAATTTTGGACTTCCAGGCATTGGTGTTCGTGTGTACCAGAACATGGAACGTAGGTACCGTGTCTGTGTAGACGTCGCTGGTCGTCACATCGAGCCCTTCTTGTAAGTGGACCCAGAAAATAAACAACGTACAGTATGTTGCAGACGTGGGAGAGGTCAACATGTGATGTGGTGATGTTTTGTTTGTCGCGGGGAAACATGTTAAAACTCAAGTAATATCATCCGAATCCAATGACATTTTAAAATGATATGTAAGAGATTAAACTATTTCCCATATACAAATAAAATTGGTGATGGATATTCAACAGTATGGTGGAAATTGGTTACTACAGGAAACGGAAATCAAGATGCCAGGACCGGGATTCGAACCCAATTCTTTCGAACTAGATTCTAGTGCTCCACCTCTCTCGGTGACCGCACTTTTGTAAGTTCTGGTCAGTTCCTTCTGCCAACTCACTGTGCGCCTTCCCAGCCATGTCGATGCGAACAGATCAAGCAAACTGCAAGCGAAGCGTTAGTATCCATGCCAGGAGAAGAACCCAAAGCACTATAGTTTGTAAAACGTAGCACCGAAGTGCCAGCGGATCTTCCCTCACGACGTCACAGTATTCGGGCTGTGCCTCCTCGAAACATTATAACGCTTCCAACATCCTAAACGGTGTCTGTCCGTGGGTTCACGCCGAGAAGAACAATCCTCCAGATGGAGCTTCAACTTGGCGTGTCTCTCGTTGCTTTCCGTCATAACTATCAGCCTACAGCAGAGATAAATAGGCGGCAACAGGTTACAGGGGCTAAATATGCATTGGTCCTCCCTCGTTAACAGATTCTATTGTTAATATCCTCTATTTGGTGTAACTAAATCATATCCATGTTCAGTCTTCCATATAACTTCGGTTTTGTGACTTTAATCTGGGAAAGAAGAGTTTCAATAAACTGATTTTTGTTTCGCAAAACATCATTTCCAACTCAAAACATAATGTGATACTTAAGCAAGAGCCATCTAACTGTTGGACTCTCCAAAAGCGTACAGGAGTTGTTAAAAATTAACACGTGCCTCTGTTTTCTTGCGGGTCAGCACCACCGACTTCTCTGAATTAAATTTAGAATAAGTTAGATTTACTTTTACAATCGCAAAACTGAACAAACATCTGTGGGGTAAAAGTATTTATTAACAGTAGAAACATTCTAAAGTTTTCGTAATCATATCCAGACTCAGCATGCTCTTGGCAGTATCCATGGTGCAGTTGCATTGTTTGAAGGGTTTCTGACTCCTTACAAGTTGTCTGTGGGGATAGCCCACCTATATACTGCAGAATCATCACGCACTGTCGTCTTAGTCACCGCAAATTTACACATACACATTTTTTTTATAATATTATATTTTGTATGTATAATTTGTAAGAACAACTACATCAGTATGTGTAATTTTGCACAAATGTTCTTAAGAATCCATAGAGTATTACAAGTCTTTGATGAAAAAACCTGAATATATGGCTTAATAAACATAATTTTGTTGTTAATTTTGTGTATTTTTACTGCTACTCGGTCGTTCTATAAACATTCAATGTCGGTGTAGTTGTTCATCTTCTATTGTGAAATTTTTCAGCGTGTGTGTAAACTTGCATTATATTCTGGAGTATCTGCGAGCGTAAATTTTACACATAAATTTTAGTGTTTTTTTTTTTTTTTTTTTGCATTTTTATGTGTAATTTGTTAAAGCGTGTACAGTATTTGTAAATGAACACTAATGCTCCTAGGAATGCAATGGTAACTACAAGTATTTGTATAAAACATGCTATCTAGCGGTAGGGAGTAGAACTACTTCGAACTCCATCTGTGTGTCCAAAATGAATATTTAACACATACTGATGGGATACGCTGGCTTTTTTGCATATAACTATAGTGCATTCCCGATTGGAAGTGAATTATTAAAATCAACTTTTGAAAAAACACTTTAGGCATAACATGTCAATTTGTTTTTTCAATAACCTATATTCCACAAATACGCAAAACTTTGTATAACTTAGAGTACTGTATTATTGAATAAATGAAACTTTACCTTAATATCTTCTATAACTTGTAATATTTATTTCTTTAAATATGAATTAACAACAGCGAGAGCAGCGACGTGTTGGCAACGGCCGGTGAGGAATAGTTCACAGTAAAAATATTATTTTAACCTAGTTTGTTATAATACTATTTGTAAATTAAACAGTACATATTGGAATATTTAAATATCTAGATAACCCCGATGGCAATATATATAATTTTTACAGTTTAAAATAACAGCGGAAAATACCGTGAGTAGGCCGTAATGGTTCCGTATTGTTTTATCGAGCGAGAAGCATCTGAAAAACTATCTGCTGGGCGAGGATTGTAGCTTTCTCTCTCTTTCTTCATCTCTTTCAAACTTGAGAAATTTCACTTCGCTAGTTAGCAATTAAATTATACATGTTTTCAATTGTAGCATATTTCATACTTATTACAGCAAAATAATGATTTTTGAATTTGTAATTTACAACTGAAAAGAGATTTTAATGTTTGAAAACTCAATTTAATATATTTTGATATGATGGCGGAGCAGTTACCAAGTGAAGTTGGCAGACGTGGCGAGCCATGACATAGCGTTTTGCTTTTTGCCAAATGAAACGTAAATTATTCTTACTCCGAAAAATACTTCAAATTACATCACGTTTGAAGACGTTGTGTATTTTAAACCTACCTTGGAAAATTACGATGATGTGGTAAATCTGTGTTTCCACGGCAGTAATAAATATACTGTAACGTGTGTTTCGTTAATCATTGCGTCTGTGAAATGGCATGCCTTTGTGCATCGTGGTCGATACGCTGGCCCTGTGTGTGCGTGATTTAAAGTATTTGATTAGCACTATTTATACATTTTAACTGTGAACTGTTTTTAAGACGAAGTTCATTATTTACGTCCACGTCTGTTTATTTATCACAACGTTGCACAGAATACAGATAAACTCCTAGAACAAAGCACACTCGATAAGAATGTTGCCCATTTCCAAACGGTGACTATATCACGTATTTTGAACTACAAGGCACAGAGCGCAATTAAACGTTAAGCCTGCGTGTATTCAGTAGCTCACCAATTAGTCCATTTCATTAATAGAGTGCAGCACAGTATTTACAACAACATCACATTCGTAAACTGTGCCCTTTCTATACCAATCTTGGAATGCCGACATTATCAGCAGTATATATGTTAAATACCTTTGTGCGTGCCAAATTCACGCTATGATTGCAGGAAAAAATATAATTTTCTCGTCTCATTTTGGCGCCCTCCTCATCTTGGCGCCCGGGGCGACGGCCCCGCTCGCCCCGCCCTAGGGCCGGGCCTGCACAGAGAAAGCAGCTGCAAGCGCCCTAGTGACGAGCTGTTTCTCCGGTTCAGTTGGAGTCTCAATCATGCACCAGGCTCTTCAAGTGCATCCACTCAAAATAGTCAAGTGGGGTTGAGGTCGGGAGAGCGAGCAGGCCATGCAATGGGCCCAACTCACTTAATCTGCAGTTCAAATACTCTCGGAAGTTATGAGAGAATTGAGGAGGTGCACCGTCATGTTGAAACCACGACCGATGTCAAACATCAAGAGGAACGTCTGCCAGGGGCTCAGGCAATGTGTTCACCAGGAACCACAGAAACAGGTTACCATTAAGACACAATGACAGCATGTACGGCCCACTCGAATTATCCTCAGTGATGTCTGTTCACAAGTAGACAGCAAACGTTTGTTGGAGGGGAGGGGCACAGATAAAGCTGGAATGAGGGGTTTCATCTGCCTACAGGTGTTGATTACGTAAACCGAATGTTCCATCTTGAGTAAATGACACTTCGTCTGTGAATAACACGAACTGTCTTAAACGAGGTACCACAGCGCATCCCTACAGGTATAGGCTGTTCGCGGTAAAATGAGCACTTTTGAAAGCCCTGCTTAAGATCTACGTGTATGCACGTTGTGTAGTCTTACGCTTTATGTAAAATTAACATTGTCATGGGTCTCATCACTTTATTCATGCATCGGTCCAGTGAACGACAAATCTTAACCCGACGAGGGACAGTCGTTCGGTTGGAGTGCAGATTGAATGGATGAAGCTGTAGTTATGCCACACCCGCCAAACAGCCACGTGGACAACATGCAATTCCTGGGCAATATGTCGTGAGCATATGATGGCTTGTCCTCGAACAGTTCCAAATCCTCCTTCTCAAACTTGCGTGTGCGCACTGCGCGTTGACGGCCTACGTCAGGTCTGCGGACCTTATAATAAAAATAAATAAAAAAACACAAACACATACACACATATATATATGTGTGCGTGTGTGTATATATATATATATATATATATATAATATATATATATATAGCTAAATGTATACTGAGCGAGTGACAATGATGGCAATAACCCATGATAACGAGCACCTATTTGACAAACTTGCTTGCAGTGTACCGGTTTCGCGCAAGCGGCGACCAATCACAATAAACATACGATGGTATGACACGCGCCGTCCAATATATCGCCCCGCATAGTCCACGCATATAATGTTCCATTGTTCTACTCCAAACGCACAATTTATTGCCTGCGTGTTATCACAGCACACATTTTGACTGGCAACAGACTACGTACCTTAGTATACTGTTCCATCGCTCCGTTCTACACGAACGACAAAGTACTGAGAGGTGTCACAGCACAGACATTGCACTGTGATGTCATGGCGTGATGAACGTAGTATGTAATATTGATGGTAATTCAACAAAAATGTTTGTTATGGTCCCTTCTATAATCCCTCGAAGTTTGAGCAAAGTATTTCGTTTACATCCGGTATAATTAATGTGACTTTTATATTACATTTGAAACTATCATAGTATTCAATTTCGAAATCTGCCTGTTTCATTTGTAATTTGTAACTCACACTTTGTGATCAGAAACATCCAAATTACATACATATTAGTATTCAGAACTAAAATACTCAATATATAGCCACTTCAAATAACGTTTGTTATTTTTAATTAGCCACCGTTTTATTTTTAATGTATGTTTTCGTCATGTAATTGTAATATAGTAGGGCCTAAGATTTTCTCATTTTAATTACTTTTAATTTCTTCCCTTAACTATCTAACCTATTAAATTTCTTCGCCCCAGCAAAATTCACAAAGAAATAGTTTAATCAAAATGTTTGTAAATCCTTAAGATTTTAGTAGTTGTTTGCAAAACCGTGTTCCCAAACATATGGTTACGTGCTTGTCAATTAGTTCGTAAAAAATTCCGAGATGTAGAATTACATAAAACGAAGTCGAGACTAGATGGTGTTATTTCATAGCGTATTCAGTAAAATTAATTTTGTGTTTTTATTAAAAATTTAGTCAGAGATTTTTTTTTTATGTCAGGAAATGTAGTTCTGTGATGCTTGAGCCCTGCTGAAGTATCGTGTGTGTTTTCCCATACGCCACAAGTACTGTCCTTGAAAACTGCTTCACTGTGAAACATTTTTAACATTTTGTGTCATTACAGTAAGACGTACAACAATGTATGTGGGTATCGGTAAGTCACAAGTGTCACTACTACATGAACTATAATGACAGCCGAAATGTTTCCTTGTATTTCGTAGCTAGGGCCCTTCCTATTTTCCGTTTCAGTTTCAGTTTTCACACTTGTGCCGACCTCCCGTGGCGCAGTCGGTTGGTGTGACACCGATCTGGGGTGCGGGAAGCTCTGGGTTCGAATCCCGGGCGAGGCATGGGTGTTAATTTAAGTTAGTTTATAAGTTAGTCTGGAAGCCGTCCTCTGCTAAGCTTTCACGCATAAAACTGGAGGACGTTAAAAAAATCCTTTACAATAAAATAAAATTCACACTTGCATGATGGTAGTTTCGCAGCAGAATCCGTGATGAAAACGTATTCGCTGTTTAAACACTTAATTATGTAAGTAATTAAGCAGGGAACTTGGGATATTATGTAGCGTGCATGTAAGCTGTACATTCTCAGCTGTCTCAGCGCAGAGGGTAATATTTATCCTAACCACGTGAGCAACCTTACTGCCACCACAGAAATCTCGCAAACGCCAACTTTTTCTCTTCATTTTCGGCAGGTCGCTAATGAGATAAATGGAAGACTCCTTGGTTCGATTCAGAAAGTATTGCATTTCTTCACTGTCTTCTTGATCCCGTGACATCTTTGCTTTCTGACTTTATGAAGTAAAGGTTTTGAGAAAAATTGCAACAAAAGATCACTCCTATAACTAGCATATATCTCATATGTGCGGCTGTTAAGATGGCATTTTTTGTTATTTGATTGGTGGAATATTAATTGCTCACCTCTCTCCAGATTACAAATATGTCTCTACCGCAGTACTACCTTACCGCTGCTAGGTTTATCGTGAGGAATGACTGTGTGACTGAAGTGTTCTGCCGCCACCGCTGTTACCTCCAAACGAATATTTGCGGTTCCTATTCCACCTCGCTCTTGCAATACGATTGTCCATTAAGCAGTTTGTGAAGATCTTATCTGCGACATGATCTGCTTATGAGGGGAGCTCTATCGTAGCTGTATTCTTGACTATTAATGCATTGGAAATCAAATTAAAATGGGCACAACTCAGCTGTGGTGACAGATCAAGTGGCGAATAGTGATTGTAATCGCCAAGTGGTAGCTGTGAACGCCATTGTGACAATTGCTCGCGGAATGTGATGTGAGTGGCTGACAAGTTTCAAGAAGGAATATGTTCATATTTGTGTGTTCAGTGAACGTGCTTGCTGTAAGGCGTCGCTCTCATGTGGCATAAGGCCGGATTGGTGGTTGTTCTAGCACAATCCCCGACATTATTCGAAAAAGGCTGAACATATAGTATTTTTCAAGTGATTCAGGACCCACTATAATCAAGGGGCGCCATTGCTCCTGTAGCTTTTGTGCACAACCGTGCGATGTAAAATTCAAAATATTGTTCACCAATCACTTAGTAAAAATGCAGTGTTTACAGCCCCTAGGTGTTTCTGGTTGTGGCATTATGGATATCCCAGCAGTTTAGGCCACCAGCCGTTTTTAAGAAGACATATTTATTAAAACATTTCTTTATTTCTTAAATATTTAAATTTTTACTTAGTTTTAAGTACGGTTGTATAATCGCTTACTGACCACAGGTGTGTAAAATTAACATTTATAAGTCATTCTATCCTCCAGTGAAGAAACACGTGTTACCTCGTCATTCTACTGATTGTCCATCTTGAAGGCTAAAAGGCTGGTCTCTTATCCTGCTTTCAAACATTCGTTCTCACGACCTGCTGTTGCTTGATCCTGTTTATAAGCGGATTAATAGCCGTGAAGAAACAAACCGGTTCTCTACGACAGTAAAAAGCGAGCTATCAAAAACTCCTGTCTGCCCCGGGGCTTTGTATAGTGAGGAAGGGTGGTACGGTCGATGATCTCACGCGAGTGGAATGCCCCTTCGCCTTTGTGGCCACCACGATCTACTCCAGCTTAGCTGCAACGGAAAGATGGAGTATTGTGGCATTGTACAACATTGTGTCAAGATATCTTACTGAAAGCGCCACAGTGCTGGCATCCCTAGATATATGCGCTTGAGGCCGCCGGCACGGCCCAGCTGGCGGCAGCCGATATTAGTGACGGCCCGGCTGTGTACAAATTGTCACAAACATATTATCGGCAAACGCGCAACTGGTAATAAGGACGCTAATGTTTTCAGCATGGCATCAGGCCGCAGCTACCTCTCCCCTCGACAGGAGCACCCCGCTCACCGTAGATTCTCCCGCCAGCAGTTATGACGCTAACAATATCTGATTGCCCGATCTCTGGCTTGCATGCACGGGGGAAAATATTTGGGACAGTAAAAAAAACACACACACACACACGTGTTTGTATACAGCCGAACAGAAAGGTGGTTGCCAACAAAGAATTTTATTTTTATTACAAATCTGAAATACAACAAACTGATTTCGTTCAAGATTTGAAATATACATTTGAAATTACGAAACATTATCGTAGGGCGAACAAAGTATGCCTTACAACAAATGGTTGAATCAACTATTTTCATTTGTTTAGTGATATAAAAACTAATTTATTTTGTACCAGGCAAACTTTTTTTGTAGTGTGGGTACTAGTTTTTACACAGTTGTCATCGACTGTAGATAATTGATATCGGAGCCACATAGTAGTAGTTCCTTTTCACATATTCGCCAGATCTCTGTAATATATTTTCGTCCTGTCTTCGATGATTCTTTAAAATTAAAGTGTCACGGTACCAATAATAACGCAGTAATACAGTAAAGTAGTTTCTTTTTCAGTCCTCGTATATTTCTTAGTTTCAGGCATTCAAAGTCAGCTTGGCTAGGCCTTGAATTTAGTGGTTCCGAAATAACCAGTTTTGGATGTGTAACTTGTGGTCATACATGTATTCATGCTCTACGGACCACTGAACACTAAAATTGTGTTACATATAATATATTTGTGGTTTCAGGATTTGAAGAGACCGTTACCTTGACGGCTTTATATTTGCGGATACAGTTACGGATTAATCTCGTCAGTTTACACCAAGTCAGTATAGGCTATTCATGGTAAAGTGAGCACTATTGAAAGCCCTTTCATTTAGAATAATAGTCAATAAATATATTTTATTTTAGCTCTAGACGTTAACATCCGAGTACGGTGGAATATACACACTGTGTTTATTACTTATATGACAATATTTACTTTAGAAAGTGGTTAGAGGATAAAATATGGTTGAAAGGAGAAAGTAACTAGGGCTTCAATACTGCTCACTTTACCGTGAATAGCCTATAACAAAATCATTTGAGGAAGAAGTATTTAAAGTGGTGTAACGCTACGTAAAGGCGCAAGACATGTGTTTATTGAGTACTGATGTGTGGATATTTTATAGACCCCACGTACGGCGCCAAGATGCAACATAACGTAAACTCTACTTCGACAACAAGGTATAAAAATGTATATATCGTGTAGAGGTGTGGAGACTGAATACAGTGTGGAGACAGATTTGTGACAGAAGAACACTCACAAATAGCATAACAAAACTCAATTGTTAAAGACAAAAATATCACTAAAAAAATATATCTACTTGCTCCTGGAAATCTTAACTCAGTAAAGATGTTTCCAGCAAAGTGTGAAATGTTGTTAGTATTCTTTTATCCAAATTATTTTTGACAGGAAAAGTGTAAACAATTTTCATACAAGATTTTATTTATGACCTCAGCAACACTAGCCCTCTCGTGACTGATATATTCCATTAAATGTATGCCTGGCAATTAAAATTTTAAACTTCCAGAAGAAAAATTAATTAATTTGCGTGTCTTCTACAGACTAGCTCAAGGTATTACACAAAGAGGTATTGCTAGGGTGTCCGTGCTTAAATTCGCTAAGGTCTGTTCAAATCGAAATAAATAAATAAAAATAAAATTAGTCCCTGCTTCGTTAAAAAATAATTTGTTTACTTAGCTGATTATAAATTAATGTGAATAAATCTGGACGTTCTTGAAGTTTCGGGTGATCTCGTAGTCGGCAGTAGCATCCCCTGGATGCAGCAGGACATTTCCTCGCGGGCTTCCCTAATTAGGCTCTCGGGCCTATAGTGCTCCTACAGTCCCAGCACATTTATATACACCACGGTAGTTGGACCAATTTAAACCTGTAAAATTACGCGGGCGATGACCGATAAAGTCTTGCTTCTTCCTATTCTTTCTCTCACGTCTTCGTCTCCTACCTTCGAGATGACCTGTTTACAGGTGCGAACTCGTGTCCTTATGTCAAAACTAAATTAGATATCCCAGCGGGCTGAACCCACGCGGGTCAGCGTCCTGCCGTAGAAAACCAATATGAATTAAATTCTCATTAAAAACATAATTAAATAACGCCGTCGAAAACTGACCAATCACGAGAGTGATAGAGGTAAGAATTATTCATCACGTCCCTTAGTAACCATGGCAACGGGTTAACAACTGCTCATAATCTAGGGTATTATAAACATATTACAAAAACAACAGACTGGAAAGTAATTTATAAGTGTGTTGTAAAACAAAATAAAACCTTTAAATTATACGATCAGTTAATTTACATTATAATTACAATCTGGAGTGACCCAGCTGGGTCACTCCAGATTTTTACATGTGGGAATCTTGCCGGACGATACCGTTGGCCGGCGGGTTTTCTCGGGAATATCCCTTCCCCCATTTTTTCATTCCGGCGCTGCTCCATACTCCCTTTAATCACCCTCATCGGATCTTAAGATCTCGATGTTAAGAGCCGTCCAAATATCTTCACTTCACTTCTAATACCAAAGGTATGTGTGGTTTAACTAATGATTTAATAAATGCTGGGATTCGTACTATTTAAATGTTTTGACCAATTTTATAAATTGTTGTCTTATTGAGCGTGTTTTTCCTACCTGTCTTAAATTTTCCAGAGGGGTTTCCATTTATAAAAAAGGTGATCCACATAGTCCAAGTAGCTATCAATCTGCATCTCCTATTTCAATTGTGCAAAAGTTTGAGGAAAATTTATAAAACTATATGTACATATCTGAAAAATTGTAACATTAAGCTATAGTCAATAAGCTTATCGGAAATTTCTATCTACTACGCAGACTGTAGAAACATTGGTAAATAAGATTCCTTTGGTTTGGAAAACAATTGCTCTATTCAGGTCACTTGTGCGACCTGAGTAATGCTTTTGATTGTGTTAAGCATATATATTTTATGGTTTTCAATTTACTGAATTAGAAATTTTAAAGTTTAATTATGTGATTGTAGACTGGTGGTAGACCTATGTGGTCGATATTAACGAGAGCTCGGATTGAATGTGGTGTACCGCAGGGTTCTGTGTTGGGACTGGGTCATTTACTTTTCCTTGTTTCACCATGTAATGTAATAATGTGTGCTATTAATACTACCTTATTAGACATGGTAGTCATTATAATCTAAAAGGGAAAATTTTTTTTAATCTGTAGTTGCTTAAGGGCCTAAGTCAAGCTGTAAAATGGTTTTGTGTAAATGGCCTGTATCTAAATAAAGATAAAACAAGTAATTAATCTATTTACTTTCGGGAGTTGAGCTTGAACTCTTATAATTGTGTTAATTTATTTGGCATAAATTACAATAGCGGGATATCTTGAGAGCAACTTATAGAAATTGTTTGCATAAAATTATCTAGAGTTATTGACCTGCTTGGCAGTTTTTAAAATATATTAAAGCTAAGTATATGAAACTGGATTATTTTGCCTGTTTTGAAAGTATGATTATATATGGCCTGATAATTTGGAAAATTGGGTATAGGTATAAATAGTGTTTTAATGATTCAGAAAAAGGAATAAGAATTCTGGCTCGGACTAAAATATGGTATCACAGGTATCTGCTGTTTATACAAACATATATATATTAACTGTGGTAAATTTGTGTGTATACGACATTTTAAGTTCAGTTAAAAAAATAAAATAACAATTTTTAAAGAGTTCTGATATGTGGTCATTTTACTGTAGGTTGTGATAAACTTGATTTTAAAAGGATAAGGTTAGGTACGTCTGTTAATTATTAATCATCCCTAGGTATTATGCTTTATAACTTGTGACCGAGAACTTTTCAGATATTGCTATTAATAACTTTTGGTAGTTCAGTGTTTTTTTTGTGTCTTCAAACCCCCTTGTTATGATCTTTAAGAACTTATTGCTAATTTATTTCATCATTCATTGAATATGACTTTTAATATAGGTCATATATGATTTTAATTTTTTAATTTTTTTTTTATATTTCTTTGTCGTGCTAAAATGAAATTATTCTGAATTACAAATCAATTTGTGTAATTTGTTTAATTTCGCTAACAATTTCGGCTAGTACATTTAGCAGTGGAAACAATCTGCTACCTTTCACATCAATAAAGTAATTTTGAACTTTTATGATTACTTACAAGCCAGCCTTTTCAGAATGTCCTACCATAGACACATAAGTGTATTTAAAATATTACTTTTCCTGGAATATTTTCTCTCAAAAGGAAGAAAGAGGGGACATCATACTTCACCAATCATGGCTTCAGCCCAGGAGTACACGAGGATTGACGAAGTTAACCATTTTTGCGCACGCGCCACTTTATTTTCAAAACGTTTTGTGACGACATTTCAAGTACCTAATAACAGGATGGCTTTTTTGCTTGAATATTGTGAAAACAACGGATGTGAGCATCCATAACCTACGGTGTTTAAGGAAAACAAATCTCATAAACTTAGGACATGCTCATGAGGCACAGCACCAACCAGGGAAGAAAATGTCGGTATAATTTCATTTCATTGCAAGAAACAATGCACTAAGAGGCACTTTTTGCGTGTTCATTGACGATTGTCACAGGGGGCCTGTAGTAGTTCACGCCAGCCCAGGTTCTTCAAAGAGGGTGCAGTTCGTCTCTTCCGTGCACAGTGTGTGTAACACTAGTACGGTTAAGACGTACATAAATGTCTTACATATATATGGTTAAATGGTCGTGGAACTTTATAGTTCCAGATGATAATGAATAACTATCAACGAAGGAGGAGTTCTGTCAATAGGGGAGCGGGCAGATAAAGGTCAACAGCTATTTCAGTGAAATTTAATATAGCCACAGGGCAATAATATTGCTACTTGGTTCTGAATTTATTCAGTATACCTAAGTTGTCTGTAATTTTACATTCTGGTAATTGTACTAAATTAAAAATATTAAAAATATATTCAAAAATTATTTTCTGATGCATTTAAATGAAAAAGTTATTAGCGGTAATGAAGGTATAAACTCACGCTCTCACGCGCCCTGACTTCTCCATTGGGAACGACAAATACCTACAGAAGCACATGCCCTGACAGTAAAACTCGTATTTAGGGAAACAAACGTAAACTGATCAGAGACAGATTGCAAAAGAGCTTTCATAGACCAGGATCTACCAGAACGTATTGGTGAAATCAGTCAAAAATTCAACAGTGCACGTTCAGTTCATGATGAGGAAAAATTTGGATGCCCCAGTTCACAAACGGAAAGTGTTGAATTAATATGCGAATGCCTTTAAAACGAATCAAGTATGTCTATTAGTAAGGCATTTCGGAGACTACACATTCCTACTGCTACACTCCTAAATATTTTGAAAACAAAATTGAAGGTATCATGGTTCCAAATTACACCCATGTCGATGTTTGTTGATAGGTATCGTGATTATTTGTATATGTGTTTTAGACACGAGAACATGTCAATTCACATGTTGTTTTGAATAAGAATAATTATACTAACCCTCCTAGGCTTTTGAATATTTTGATTTCACACACGTAATATAATTTTTGTTGTAACCCACAATTCCTAATTTTGCTTATATTGCTATTAGTATTTGTGTTTTTTTTCTATGACACGTGCACATATATTCTGAGGTAAGAGGTTATAACTTGGATATGTTAATTTCTATTTACTGATTAGTTTACATGTTTGCATAATTATTTTCTTTAATTTTGAAACGTATTTATTTCTTTTCATTGTTGTTTTGAAAACCATATAAGCTTTAATTATTTTCTTCGTTTTGGTAACCGGAAGTAGTTAATTTCCTATTACGTCACGTTTTAGGACAGTTGTCGGAAGGGCTAGCTTCTTGGTGGGACCTTTGAAGGGTCCAGCAGCATAAGGTTTCGCTGGGATTTTCACTAGGAAAATCCCCAGCATCTGCATAAGGGTAGACTAGTTTTTATTACCCAGAGGTTCCAGTTATTGTTTTAAGAACCAGCCAAGTGAAGGAGAGGGCTGAGCTTATAATCGTTAGTTATTATTATGAGTGTGTTATGCCAAGGAAGAGACGAGAAGGAGCCATGTTGAAGGACTGAGGTTTGGCCTACGTCCAGATGGCGCTACATTATTTCCGGAGTCAAATATGTATTTGATTACGTATTGAAGTGTTCTGCGAATAATAAATTAACTGTACTTTTGGTCAGAATTAACGACAGACATTTTCGTTTGAGATTTTCATGTTTAATGGAGATATAGTACCCAGTAGTCCAGCTCTACTGATGAGTTAAGCACTGGAGCAAAGAATACTAATTTATGATCTAACGAACCCAATAATTTTAAGGAGTAGTGAACTTTCTATACTATTAATTTTTATTTGAGAATATACTTGTTTGTAAATAACCAATTTTAAAGCTACATCGACTGTGAGACTGTGTTTAATGATTTGCATAGAACTGATATGGACCTCTTTAAACGCATGTTGGGAAAGGAAGCACTTAAGGTTAACTACTTCCGGGAAACTGTAATTTAAAGTTATTTTTATTTTTGCAAGTTTAAGTTATTTTATTTTGTGGCAGATTTTAAAATTTTCTTTTCCAACTTAATTAATATTTAAAATTGCATCAAATTTTCATCCTTGAAAGGAGGGTGGTATAAAATCTGATACACAGTAAATATTAATTCTTACACGTGAATTGATTGTATTTCGTCACAACTAATTAATTTTGACATACACATAATTTTTATTTATTAAAGTATTTTTCACACAAAGCATTGGAATTATTAATGGTCATTTTTATGGTTCAATATTTCTTTAATTAAAAATCCATTTACCCCAGCAGTTTATTCTATTGGTTTATATTATCCTGGTGTTCATGTGCATGAATTTGTCTTTCCTAAGCATCGCAGAGTTCCAGAGTCTACAAGGTGTCGTACCTAAGGTGAAAGGTAATAAGGTTCAGTTCAAATACTATCTTTCGTCTCACACTATTATTCATTACACACATACATGTTCTATCTCATGGTGCCCATTCGAGATTTTCACTCTCTTAAATCTAAAGTAGTAAATAGTTCCACCCATTGCATAGTGGTGCCCACCTAAACGTAGTAGTTACAAAACCTTTACACAGGAAACATACAACCACATTAAAATGTAAGAATAGCCGCACAAAGAAGTTGAGTCTACAAGATCACCAACGTATGCTAAACTATTTGGACCTATTGGAAACAAATATATACTGGGGTTTATTCTCTTTCGCGATGAGGCTGCCTTCGACGTCTGTAGAAAGGAAATCATAACTGCAGAATCCATGCTACTACCCAACCACAAGATTTCTTCCGATGGGAGCAAGATTATCCAAAGGTTAAGGTGAGCTTCGGATGTAAAAATCTAAAATGAACAGCCATTTTTTCTTCATGGATTGAACACAAACAGAGCATGTCCGAACAATTTATGTAGCATTAGTGCATTCAAGATAATATTCATGTGATATTTACTTCCAGCAAGATGGATCTCCGTGGAATTGTCCTGGATATTTTACTTGAGGTTTTATCAAATGTTATGTTTATCGCCAAATCAATTAGAATCGGTAAAGCTTGAGAATGGCTCCATAAATGTGAAGTGAAGAGATTTGGGCGGCTCTTAACAGCGAGGTCTTGAGAGCCGATGACTCCAAAAATGACGGGAAATGTTTTAGGGAAGTAACTCACCGTATCAGTATGTACATGGTGCTCCTGTGGAACCAGTTAGTTTCATTTCGGGCTATTTAAAGACACTAAACAGAAGAAAATGTTTGAATTGTAGGTATAACAAAATATTTATTCAATTATATCCTATTTTTGTTATATTTGTCAACATTTAATATAAGGTAGATGTGAATTTATGTACACTCTATAAAATACCAGGTTGTTTGGAAATGAATGGCTGAAATGCACACTATATGAATTCAATGCTTCCTGCTTCTTATTGTACACAATAGATGGAACCACCAATAATACAATAACAGCAATAATTACACCATTTTCAGTTTTACAAGTGCGAAAATGTGTTACATCGCTGAGTGTAGCATGTTGGAAGAGCATGCTGTGTGAGCAAAATTTTTATCTTTGGATTTGAATGGCAATGGCGAGTTCGTGTTATTATGTTGGTGTGATTGGACTGTGGCCATAGTCGACCATGAGACAAAAAAGAAAAAAAAAATGTACAACACCACAGACAGTTAATTAGGAAAGCTGTTTCCTTGTATAGAAAACAAGAATGTAGATCATTAGAACGACGAAAACACAGACGAACAACAAAAGTAAACCAATAGAAAAGACAACACGATGTCGAAAACTAAAAACATACAAGTGAAAAAACAGTGCAAAGAACAATATCAGCGGACACAGCTAAACAATAAAAACTGAAAACATACAAAAAAAGAACTACAATGAGACAGAATTCCGGAAAAAGTATTCCTTGTCATATTATAAACCAAATAATTCAACACTGTACAGGAACAACGAAAATAACAATGAAAAAAGGATTTAAAAAATTTAAAGCATTTACGATGTTCGGGGCCTGAAATTTGTCCCCATCTTCATGTGAGACACTGGAAGTCTACTACAATTGTTCTTCCAGTGTATCACCTGAAGAAGGCGACAGATTCCAGGCCCCGAAACGTCGTGAAGACTTGTAATTATTTTTTTTGTTTTATCATTTTCTCACAGTAATTTTTGTGGTTCCTGTGCTGTTCGTGGTGTTGAATTATTTGGTTTTATAACCTGACAAGAAATACTTTGTCCTGACTTGTGTTTCATTGTGGTTTTTCTTTCTTTTTTGTGTACGTTTTTAGTTTTTATTGTTCAGCTATGTCCGCTGATATTGTTCTTTGCACTGTTTTTTTCTTCACGGGTGTGGTGTTTTTCGTTTTCGTCATCGTGTTGTCTTTTCTGTCGGTTTACGTTTGTTGTATGTCCTGTTTTGTAATAATAAGTTATTCGTCCGTCCTTTTGTGGTTTTTATTATATATATATATATTTATTTATTTATTGTTTAGCTATGTCCACTGATGTTGTTCTTTGCATTGCAGCGCTGCTCCATAGCCATCTCGCTTCACCCTATCGGCTCTTAAGATTTCGTTGCTAAGAGCCGAGCAAACCTCTCCACCCCACTCGAATTGAGATATGTGACGGTAAAAACCCGTCATACCGTGGGGAGTGCATGGGATGTAGACGCAACTTCAGAACGGGAAGTGCGTTGTTGGTATGAAAATTCTCGTGCTTGTGTATCCATAATAGAGTATCCATAATGGGGAAGGTAAAAGACAAAGGTGTGGGTAGATAACGATGCCTTAAGGGCACGAGTGGAGGCAATTCCACATATTGCCATCAGGATACGTATCAAATAAGGAAAGTGGAAAAATTGAACAACTGGTTACCGCATGAAATGAAGGTGCATTATAAACAGCAGACGCTGAACTCCTGCAATAACTAATTTTTTCGTTTCCACAGTGAGCTCTTACTCGATCGTATAATGACATAGCATGAAAGGCTGATAGTATGCGAGAATAGCAATTGAATTTAGAAGTACTCTGGAGAAATTGGCTATGTGCACAAGGGGTTGTAAAAAAAAAACAGCCAGCAGCCATCGTTGGTAAATAGGAAGTATTCTCTGCTTTTGGCAGACAACGCCAAACCCTTAGTGGAAGAAAAATACACTCATGTGTGAAAAATACAGCACCATAAAGGGAACATGCAAATGAAACAAGACTAATAAGAAATAAAAAGCAGTGCAGTGTTACAACCCAAGTAGCAAAGTATAGTTGGCCCACATGTGCAGATCTGATTGTGAACAAGCAGCCCACATGTGGCATCCACAGGCATTCAAGAATCGGAATGCACCGGCAGATGCATGTGGCACACATGATGAATGATGACTGTGGTATGATGTGTTTACATACGGATATTTAACTGTCAGCAGATGTCTGGCAAAACCAGAGTTCCCCGAAATTAACCACGAGCGGGCCACTTCTGGATGTGCGGTCGGCTGATGTCTGGCAAACCGAGAGTTGCCCATTAGTCAACCACAAGCGGGCCACTTCTTGATGAAACCTCGGCTGATATCTGGCAAATCAAGAGTTGGCCATAAGTCAATCACAAGCGGGCCACTTATTCTTGATGAACTGTTGGCTGATGTCTGGGAAAACAAGAATTGCCCGTAAGTTAACCACAAGCGGGCCACTTCCGGCTTTCTGCTTCTGGCCTGCCGTAAGTAAACCACATGTCATTAGCCAACTGTTGGTAAGCCACTTGTGGCCCAGTTATTTGCCACTTGTGGTCCACATAGACGCAGCTTGCCATGTATTTTCAAAACAAAAAAATAATTTAGTCCAACCCAAATAAAATTGATGTATTTACCTTATTCATATGCGTCATCTTCAGCTTTATTTCACAATTAGTAAAATTCTCTAGAGAAACCTGGAATCGAACTCACAAACCTTTCGTTTATAGCCAAGTATGCTATCAATTACTCCCCTATGTATTCACATGCGATATTTTAATGTAAATCCGGATAATTAGTTCACATTCACAATGCATTATTAGCTTTGCTATATAGATAATGTTAGTAACACGAGTCAATACTGGGATTTGTGTGTTTTGTTTAAAAGACTAGTATCTTAGTTTCAGACTACTTTCAGGTAGAATTTAAAATGCAAAATAATGAATTTTTTTGCGTGTTGAGCTTTGCATGTTTCACGTCTAAAAACTATTTTTTACTATTATTAGCAAAGCCACGTAATAATTTTACTTCATATAGACATGGAATAAAAAAATCAATAGAATACACATATGCTATTTGCTACTGCACAACAGCAAATAGTCAGTATGCCATAAATGGAACACATGCTTGCTGATCATGTTTCTTCAGTAATAAGGAACAGTTGGCCTATCACTAAAGGTGGTATGTACTCTTTGACAAACATCACCCACACATTCTCTACAGACTTTAAGATGCCTGTGGGTGTTTCACTGATGTTTGCTTGTGGGCCACATATGAAACTCTGCAAGTCATTTTGTGATAAGTGGCCTGTAATTGGCCACATGATGATGCCAAACTATCAGAATTACACATGTCTACCACATGAGGGTTTTATATGGAAAAATGATCTTATTTTCATACTCTTTGCCATACATCAACCACATGTTTTCCACATATTCTAAGATGCCAGCGGGTGATTCCCTGGTGTTTTCTTGTGGGCCATACATTAAATTATGTTAATCAGTTTGTGTTTAATGGCTCACATAAAAAATACAGTCACTATTGTTCACGTGGTCTTATTGTGTACCACATAATAAAAAACAGTCATGTGGGCGAACATGTGCCACCTGTGTCAATAGTTGGTCATCTGGTATCTGCTCGTTGTTTGCTATTTGGAAAGATGCCAGAGGGGCGCATCCCAGTTTTTGAGGTATGGAAATCTTAATACAAACAAAACAACTAAATTTAAATTTTTTAAATTGTTCGCAAGGATAATATTTACAACGTTAAACTACCTCCAGTATTCCTCTTGTTCTTAGTGAGCGCAATATCTAATGTCTATATCAATTTTAATTACAGACATTCTCAATGTTACAATATTCGCCATTATCAATTTACTCTAATTATTCCTACTTGTTCAATGTCTACTGCCATCATTCCATATGTCTGTCAATCACGAATCCAGTTTCATTTTCCCGCCCATCAGTCTCACACTCTCCGTACCTATGCTCGCGGTCCACAGACTTCACCCCTACTGGTCACTTTTGCCACCACCCAATGCCCTGCTGGCTCGTCGCTTCGCTTTTCTCGCATACCTGGCGCTTATGGTCATGCAATTCTCTAAACTCTCAAACGATCGGCTCGGAGGTCCGTCGCGGCTTAAGTAGTCTCGCTGGCACTATCTAGAAGGTTCTCCCGCATTCCGAGTCTTGTTGAGAGAGGTTAGAGAAATGGTTAGAACATTCCTTCAAAAACAAGCTCAGAAATTCAAACCTCTAAAGGTCAGGGGCGCACGAGCAGCGATAGGCTTATCACGGCGGCACGTGGTGGCTTACCTTTGTAAATTCTCACATTCTCACATTACTACTCTGTCCCGACTTTCACACACATCTTCGCTAGCATGAGACGGGACAAGTGAAGCGATGCAGACCAGTAACATGTCACAGTATGATATGCGAATTATTAGAACTTTGTAATTACTGCGATTTCCTAGATTCAGCAGAGTCCTCTGAACTGATGCTTAGAGACGTATAGAGGGCTATTGACGATCCAGACAAGTATAGTTTTTCATTATCAGTGAGCTAAAATGTTCCTAAATGTGACAGCATACCTGTCAGCGTGAAAGGGCACCTTATGAGCACAGTGCAGAGTTTGAACGGGGCCGAATGTTCAGATTAGCGAAAAAAGAGGATTTTCATACCTCGGAACTGCTGTTTATGTGACATGACAGTGACGCGATTGTGGAAGCAGAAGATTGAAGAGAACAGGACGAGCCGAAACCCTGGAAATGGACCACGAAATGTGATGATGCCACGGGATGACAAACACCTCATCCACATGGCAGTGACAGACCATTCAGCTTCGTCTCGAGTGTTGGCAGAACGTTGAAACATTGTAACAGGTCTGATATTCTGCTTCCAAGGCATTTGTTTCGGAGAGGACTTCATGCATACATTCCTTTACGGAGGATTCCTTGAGTCTGAACCATCGAGGCCTCAGAGCTCACGTACATGCCCATTGGCGTTCGGAGTGGTAATATGTGTTTTCAGACGATTCCCGCTTCAACTTTGATTACAATTATGGCCCAAAGGCATTCGATGATATCAAGTTGAGCGCCACCTTCCAGAAAACATTATACAATGTCATACAGCACCACTGATGGGATTAATGGTTTGGGGAACAATTGGTTATCATATGCGATTTAAGCTGCTACGAATTGTTGGCACTCTCAACAACAACCACCACACAAGGGAAATTGTGGAGGCTCAAGTTGTACTCTCCCTTCAGCATACTGCTGGAACCATATTCCGTCAAGACTATACCAGATCCTGTGTTGCCAGAATGTCTGGGATATGGTCATTCAACAGCAACCACGCCGTTCTCATCCAGCAGCCAGTACCAATGAACTGTGAACTCTAGTAGAAGCAGCCCGTTAGACGATTCCCCAGGAACACATCCAATGACTGTTTGATTCGATGCCACGGTGTGTAGCAGCTCTTATTGCAGCTCGTTGGAGCTTTACAGCATACTGAATTTGTGCAACATATGTAGTTACATTTCTCCGAAACTCCAATAGTTTGTTTACAATACTATTAGTAATTTGTGTATTAAATGTCATTCCATTCTGATGATTCCTCCAAGGTGTTACATTTTCCACAAGCATGACTATACAACACAAAAGCTGATGGACCTTAAGTACAAAGTAATCCCATGACCTCCATATTCCACAGACTTAGCACACTCATCAGAATGTTATATATTTATGCATAAAAGTTCTTCCTGAAATACAGTGTTGTAAAACAATGATAGTGTAGCATTGTCTTCCGACATTTCCTTAATTCACGGTAGCCACGTTTTTTTTTCAGGGATGGTATTGACAGCTTATGTATTGTTTGCATAGTGTGTTGCTATAAATTGAGTCAATTTTTAATTATGTATTTATGTTTATGACATTGCAAAATGCAGTATTTTTTAAATACGGAAACTGTAAATTATTTTCGAACAGACTGGTAGTAAAATGCTCACACTCCAGACTTCTGATGTTTTGAATAAGTATGGAACATAGACAGCCACGAGATTTACCAAGGATTCGGAAAATGTAACTTAGTTCTCAGTATTTTGCAATAATTGTTAACCCATGTAAGCTAAAATGTCTTCTAAGTTGTCTCTAAGCTCGATTTTTCTTAATTGAGTGTATATTAATATGTTAGATTTGATTTTTATCATAAGCATAACCAACATACAACTATATCTAAAGGAGTTGAAGTTTTCTCACTGCTCTTAGCTCTATTTTATTATTCCTGCAAAGACAATTGCCAGAAATGGATGTCCTGGTACTCCAGTATACTTTGTATCTGCATGAGGCAAACAGAACCATATATGTATTATATATTATACATATTTTATTTTTGTCCCTGCATAACTTGTGGATGGACAACAGTCTCAGCAATCAATAGTCTATCAGCGCTGAGGCTCGCAGTTTGATTTCAGATGCCACAGGATCCTGTTCTGTAGAGGCAGTTTCCTCTGGGCACTGGCAACCACCCAACGTCATCATTTACTCAGCACATGTCTCATGTAGCGTGTCCCTCGGCTCCGCTTTGGCGCCAACCTTCTTTCCTGTCACCAAGCGAGGTGGTGCAGTGGTAACACACTGGGTTCGTATTTAATTCAATAACCGTTCCTGCCATCCTGATTTAGGTTTTCGATGGCAATCCGAAATCACTCGAAACGAATGCTGGGGTTGATCCTCACTACAAGCCATGGCCAATCCCTTCCCCGCTCATGCTTCTCTGAGTTAATTGCTCCGTTTTAATGACCTCGCTGTAGACGAGATGTTAAGCCCTTCCTACCTACCTGTTCTCTCCTGCCATCCACGTCTAGCCTGCCTCAGACGGCAACTGCATGCCGATGGTATCTGTGTTCTCACCGGCCGTCTTCGATGCCCGCGGATGTCAAGAAACAGCTCGTTTCGTGTATTATTTCCACATCGAACATAAGCTGCCTCGCGGTTATTTTAGTACTGCTGAAATATAGGGTTTAAATATTCCCTGCTCTCAACTCTGTTCATTTTAACGAACACATTTACTGATATGCTTCCACTAAAGTGGCAACGATGAAGGGACAGTAGTTCCATGATTCTATGTCGGACCACAAGTGTGATCAGTGTTTAAATTCGTGGACATCGAATTAATGTCATTACTTTTTATTTTATGCACGTAACAGTAACAACTACGCCACATATAATATACTTATATTTATACCAACTGAAAATCTTACTTGAAGGGCGAATCAATAAAGTGATCAAGTCAACGGAAATAATTGTGAGTACATATAGATGGAAGATAAATCAGGGTCAAAAAAAGAGACCTTGAACAAGGTTTTTAAAAGTGCTCAAATTATGGGAAATATACTGCCATATTAGTTTACAAACATTGCAAAATTGGAAGTAGGAAGGATGATTTAAAATACTAATATTATAATATGCCCTTTTATCCACAAAACACGTTAGGACTTTTGTTACTTATTCCGATGAATGTATACGATATTTGTCCTGTTTGGAGTGGTCTGAATATTCACGTTTGAAACACATTCTGAATCACACTCGGACCGCACCGGAGGAGCAAATCTTGGAATGAGATTATCCAGTGCAGTGGCCAATTGGGTCTGAGGAGTAAAATCCGGAATGTAGATTCACTCTTAATACCCGACTGGACCAAGGAGCATCTAAAAGATTAGACTGGATCATGCAGATGTTATAAGTAAAGGCGTTCATTTTAAAACTTTTAGGAAGTTGAGTAGATAAATCATTACATCACGTCGCTAGCTATTGGGACGTCTTTGAGAAGTACGCAACATGTCCAACTGGAGACAGGCTAGACACGAATAACAGTTATTTTAATGACAACTTATGACTTTACAGCATCTTGGTATGGTATCCGGCAGACATCTGGGCACGCGAATTCGTTCACGCTCGGTAGTCTGTATTCCATCACGTACCGCGTACCGGTTTGTAGCTGAGTGACAACAGAACGGCCCGACAGCATATGCGCCATCCCACAAACATTCAGTCTTCAGTCTTCGGTAACAATCTTTGTGAGACGGCTGATAGAATGACCAGGGCTGCACGCGTATCTCTTCTCCCCTCTTCAACTTCTCCCGAATGTTTCCCACGCGTGCCCGGATGTCTGCGGGGCACTATCTATTCTTAGTTAAATAATCATTACCGGAGAGTGAATGGTGACAGAGTTAATCTGTCTGCCGGTGTGGTCGAATATACGCACGGTTACTCGATGCTGAGAGGCATAGGATGTTCACAGTTAACTAACTTTTGAAAATCAACCTTTGAAAAATGTTAATGCCCCTAAGTCCTTACATTTTCAATCCCCACACTGTAGGAATGCGCCCAATTAAGTTGGTAATAAGGAGGGAAAGTATATCAATGTCTTCACTCTAAGATAAAAGTGTTAAAATGAATATTTGTGAATACTGAAATGATTAATTTTGCTTCCTGTGTTTGTAGTCAACTTGTAAATGTAAGAATTAGTGAATTTGTAAATGTGCACTGTTCGAATAATTTCACAGTTTCGTTTGAGAGGCACATAAATAAAGTGATCAAGCCTACGGCAATGTTAATTTTACAAATGATGGAAGGATGCACAATGTGCAAACAAGTAGATTTGAGTAGAGATTTCAAAAGTGCTCAGTTTACCGTGAATAGCCTGTAGTTGGTTTCCTACCAACCTCTTCGGTAGACGTCCCATCCAGGGGATTGACAGTAGATAGGACTTAGGTATGTAAGTGCCTGTGGAAATACCAATATAGGCATCTTACCACTAGAATGAATGATTTTATGGAACATATCGGTTTTGAGTCAAAACTATGAGTGTTTTGTGTCTCAAACGTACTGATTTAACCTATGTATCTTTTAGGTGCTGATTTAATCATTTGCTAAGTGCACTTACCAGTGCAATTTTTATTCTATTCTGTTGGTCACATTTGTAGGTAACGTAAATATTTAAAAGTCAGAGCTAACACAAACAGCAAAAGGATATTTAATTATTGCCGAAAACAGCATACGGCAATTATAGTCCATTCGTCAAGAAGCGAGAGTTGGTATTTGTACACACGAACGCGTGACACCAGAGTGGGCAGCAAGGGGTGTACGAGCCACAAGCCAGCGGGCGTTGCTGCAGTGTGCTCTATGCTGTATTGGTGGCCGGGCACGCGATTGTCTGTATTGTGTTGTGATATTGTGTTAGTCTGACTGAAGGTGTGGCTTTAAATGTGTTGTTCTGTTACATGTGAACGTAAGTACCTCTACACCGAACGATGTGATGTTCCATACTCTGTTCTGTGCCAAGTAATAACAACATAATTATCTGTGTTTTACATTAGATTGACGTACGTGTGAATTAGCGATGGCGTCCTCTACGGAGACGGCGAGCGGTTTAAGTCCGGCCAAGAAGCGACCGAAGAGGAGGGCGCTCAGTTCATCGGAAAAACACATGGTTCTCAATGTGTATAAAGTCGAGATAGAACTGAATCCAGGCATGCATATAGATGACGTCGTTAAAAAAAGCAGCACGTTCTACTGGAGTAAGTCCCGCAACAGTTTATCGTGTGAAGTCACCGAAGAAAGAAAAACAATGCCGGAAGTTTACGGAAAGTGTTGACAGGTTCGACAGGAATGCGATACGGAGGAAGGTACACGGGTTTTACTTCCGTAATGAACTGCCAACTGTCGATAAAGTTCTTACTGTTGTGAATGATGACCCCGATTTGCCGGCTTTTCGAAGAACCGCATTTTACCATTTATTAAAGGAACTACACTTCAAATATGTTAGACGTGGACGAGACAGCATGCTGATAGACGGGGATGATATCATTCTATGGAGGCGACGTTATTTGCGTACCATTAAACAACTGAGGGGTGAAGGACGATCAATTTACTACCTCGATGAAACGTGGTTAAATGCAGGACACACACAAAACAGCGTCTGTGTGGATGCCACTATTACATCATCCAAACAGGTATTTCTGTCTGGACTATCAACCGGTAATAAATGTCCTTCCGGCAACGGAAAACGCCTCATAATCACGCAGATTGGGAGCAAGTTAGGCTTTGTGAAGGGGGTTTGTGGGTGTTTGAGTCCAAAAGGACTGGAGATTACCATGAGTAGATGTGTGCTGATTCCTAGAAGTGGTTCAAAGGTATACTTCCTCGACTTGAAGATAATGCTGTTATTGTGCTTGATAACTCGCCATACCACTCCCGTAAGAAGGAAAGAATTCCCAATGCAAATACTAAGAATAAGGATATTCAGGATTGGCTAACAGCAACGAATATTGGTTTTGAATATGGCATGTTAAAGAAGGAATTGCTCAACATTGTTAACCAACACAAGTTAGCATATGATACGTATGCAGTTGATGAAATGGCTAGGGATGCGGGTAAGTGTGTTCTGCGAATTCCCTCAAATCACTGCGAATTGAATCCTATAGAACTGGGTTGGGCCCGAATTAAAGGATCTGTTGCAGCGATGAATAGGTCATACAAGATGTCGGACATTAAAAGTACTTCTGGAAGAAGTAATACAAGCAGTGACTCCAGATCTGTGGAACAAATGTATATGCCGTGTGGTTGAAAGGTTGAAAGTGACATGTGGAAACTGGATAACATTATAGACGAGAAGGAGGATACTTTTATAATAAACCTTAATGATGACAGTTCCAGTTCATCTGATTGAACGCGATTGGTGTTCATTTGCGATATGCATAATGACGATTAAAGTTCATTTTACGTCATTAATTTGTTTGTGTACCCCATAAATGCCGGTGTTGTGTTCGTGAATAACCAGTATGTTTCTTGCTCCTTTTTTATTTGCTTGTCGTTTCACGTGTAACCGTTGGCGTGAATAAATAGCACTACAGAGTCTGTTATTACTAACCGTGTTGATGTTTATGTACTCCTACTATGCGGTGGGGCCACGGTGGTGTGGTGGTCAGACTACTCACCTGGGAATCGTATCGGACGATACCGCTGGTAGGCGGGTTATCCCAGGGACCTCCCATTTCCCCCTCGTCGTTGCATTCCGGAGCTGATCCATACTCGTCTCACTTCACCCCCATCGGCTCTCATGACCATGCTGTAACGACCCGCTCGAACCTCTCCATTCTACTTGTTCCTTACGGTTGTGATACTACATAGTCGTCTACTTGACATATACACTAACAGTTTCGTCAACCTCTGCATATCCGTGCATCTATTTCTCCGCTCGCGCGCCGGGCATTCCGGACACCCCTGTGTACAGGCCGCGATCACGTGAACACTGCATGCTTTCACTGTCACGGCTTACCTTCGATCACGTGCACTTGCTTCGCACCCTCTCACTTTAACGCGAATACACAATACATGGTGTTTGTCAAGTAGGTTCTTATTACGTAATTTTAGAACTTCGTTATAGAACATCTCAAGAATAATGTAAGCCGTAAACATCTGTAAACGCTACCTAGCAATAGCGTTTTAAAAAAACAATAAATATTTTTTTGTAAATAACCTATTTTATTAAACATTGGGCACAACGTGGTTATTAGCTACTTCAATGAAGCGTATTTATCACAAAATAATCATTAAAAAACTATTATTTTTGTTTTACTATAGTAGGTGATTATTTTTTCGTAACTCGTGTCTGCTGTTGGTATCAATCCAGGCACCTACCACCCACCCACCACCCCTGACAAAGACTTTAAAATACGAAGATCGTTACAACATGGAAATGTCCGCTCTTGTCTCCTTACTTGCTCTGTGGTCCCATTCACTTTCTGCACTTACTTCCCCCCCCCCCCTAGAGGGGAGTACGGGTGACCCTTGATGCGGGAGGAGGGGGGGGGCGGTGCAACTGGAAAGCCAATTGCAAAGGCGAAGGCCGTGACCCTGCCGTGCCACTCGCCGAAGAATGCGCCCAGCGAACAAGCTGTCCTTCGTGACTGCCCCAGCCTTTTCCGCCAGCCGAGCTTGCATATACACCAGTCTCTCATTAACAGTTACGTGTCGTCACGTCGAGCCCGGGGGGGGGGGGGTGGTGGGATACCACCTGGAAACCAAAATATTTGCATCTTCGTCGGTTGTTGTTTAAACGCTGACGTGGCAAAGCCAAGTATTCGAAACATATTATATCGCGGCCATGGATGTGGAATCATCTTCACGGTAGCAAGCGCCTAACTACTAAGACGTGACATGGCTGTACTCTCCCCGAGGCTAGAAGTCGAGGCGAGGACGTCCCTGGCCCACATCTGCGGAGTGAGTAGAGAAGATTAATGTTAACATTTGGGTGTTACATCACACGATATTGCTGAGTCAGGCTAAAGATTACGGCAGCGCTTGATAGTAGTGGGTTCTGAACAAATTAGCCACTAGACGATGTTATGGTTGTTCGTCGGCTAAGTGCCCAGGGAAACTCTAAACCCAACCCCACTTTTACAGCAGGTACTATTACCTGCATACACATAAAGTGTATTTCCAGGATGATTACACAGATTCAGAAACTGCTGGCGTAATTGATTAGCCATTTAATTTTTTAATTTGCTAAGGTTAAATTTGACAGTGATATCATTGTATATACCACAAGTAGTTTAATATCATTGTATATACCACAAGTAGTTTAATATCATTGTATATACCACAAGTAGTTTAATTAAATATGGGACATTATTACTATTCCTCAAAACGTTACGTGTATTGAAAATGTATTCGTGAGTTACAACATTATTAAATTATACTTTTTAATAATCTATTACCCGTTTAAATAATTATGGCATGTTTAAGGCTCCAGTGTTTAAAATGTTGTCAAGTACACATGAAAACACTTTAAAAATACCTAATTCTGGCTAAATATGCATTGTAAATTTTATTTACCTTACTTAGGCAAAAAACTAACTCCCTATAAAAGAATGTACACTATTGTTTGCATACGTATTCTTGCTTGCAAAATACGCTTCTTAGTGAAGATATCGATAAATGATTTTATAAGTTAAAATTGCTTGGGTTTTGTTGATAATCATTGCCGTAAACCAAAATTATCTTTACATATTATATAACCGATAAAAGTGATAGACCTTTGAGTAAATACATTTACTTATAAGTAAATACATTTACTTATAAACATTAAATATGTTCGAAACAAAAACCGTACTTATTCCCACCGTAAGGCGATGAATATGACCAACTTTCCGCAACACTCTTATTTTTAAAATTTAAAGCGTGTTAATTTTGGAATAGCTTTCCTGGCTAGATAAATATCTTAGGGACATCCGGAAATGACAACTCCTTTTCTTCCCCACTGCAGTCCCTACACTTGCGCATGCGCTGTACGCATACAGATCTGCCATTACTGCTTCCAGACAAATGTAGGTAGGCAGGTCAGTCGGCCTTAACGTCTCGTCGACAGCGAGGACATTATATCACCCATCTGGACAGTGTCGGCTCAACTTACACAGACCGCGATGAGTCGGTAGCCTGGAGCCTCGTACGGCCTTAAGGCCAATGGTGCACGAAAGCAGTATATTTACCCGATTTCCGTTATAACCTGTTTTTCAGAGTGTTTATCGAAATTTTTGGCACGACAAGACGTAAATATTAATTCGAAACAGCTTCGCATTGTTAAATATTCACTACCTTTATTATTCTGTGAGCACTGATGGGAAATGAGAAATAAGATATTCTTTCTTATCTTACGCCAGTTCTCTGATAGTAGTAATGGCAGTGAATGTTTACCAATGTAAGAAGGTGTTTGAAATTATTCCTTATGTCTTGTCGCGCAAAAAAAAAAAAAAAATTGAAAAATTCTATGAAAAACCCACTTTTCACAAAAATTAAAGTAAATACAAGGTTTTCGTGCACCATTGGCCTTAAGAGTGGGATAGAGATGCGAGTACAAGGTCAAGAAGCGAGGAAGCGATACGGGCGACACTAAAACGCACTTCTAGCGCCTCATCGCTCCTACGCGCAAGGCGTGCAGCGTTTCCGTCGTGACGCTGTACTGTGCAAATGAGATGTGTAACAGTGGGACTTTATTACAAGCGATGAAAGACCACAGATTAAACTACGCCCGTATCTTTGTACTTTTCTCTTGCCGCTTAAGGAAACTGCATAGGCAAGCTTTAAAAATGCTATATTTAACAATTTTCACAAATTTTTTTTCTCCAAGAATTCACTTAATATGACAAAAGTAAAAAAATAAGGGCATAGATGATTGTTTTTTTAAATTTATTTTTGACAAAAAGTAGTATTTTCAAAACATTTATTTACCGAAATACGCATATTCACGCAAACAACTATTTCACAGAAAGTGTTTCAGTCAATTCTACTCTTAATGTATAGCAAAGATACATTTTGATCATAGGCCTATATCTGTAAACAATAAGTGAGGATTAAGTAACTGCAGCTATTATAGAGACAGTGTTAGAACTTTAATTAGAATTGAAATCAGCATTCAATACTACGTTCACTGATACGGCGATTAGTGACATAGTAGAGCTAGGCAGATTAAGGAATTAACTATAGTTCTTTTAATTTTGTGAAGACCTCCATCCCTCTTCAACACGGACGACGTATAACAATGTGAATAAAATACTTCCCTAAATCGAGTGTATTCCAGCTGTGTTGAAGCGTACCACACGTCGTTAATAACCAGTCAACCGAGAGACAAGCCAAGCAAACTGCAGGGAATTAATTTAGCATTCCGTGGACACAAAACTGCTTTACAAGGTGTAAGAGCTAGCTTAAGTTACAAACTGGATCGCTTTTTGTGCTTTGTAATTCAACTCGAGCGTTTTCAGCTTACGAGGTTAAAGCTGTTCACGTACACCCGCCATTTTGCAAAGTTACACGAAACGCGCACTACAGCTATCGTCGACTGCGACTGTTTTTAATGAAGCTTATTTCACTGGTTTTCACTCATTTATCTCACTTTACTCTAGTTTTGGTTCAACGTGTAGGAGAATTGTCCAACATACTACTGCTTATTTACGGACTTCAGCAATACGAAACGAATCGGAAGGTTACCGAGGGGCCTCCTACCCCTCGTTACGAAAACGAGATTACTCGGTTCTCCACGGCGTAGTTACTGACAATTGTCGATATCGAACCGACATTTGTAGGAAATCAGATGTTACAGACTTGCTCTTCAGTGACACAAATTATATTTCTCGTTAGCAGATCGTACCGATCGTTATATCACAGCTAACGAGATACAGAATACAGCCGCAGGCGCGGAATCCAAAACACTTTGCAACAATTATAGTTAGCAAAACGTAGCACGGAAGAGCCAGCGGATCTCCCCTCCCGGCGACACAGCGTTCGGGACAATTGTGCCAACACGAAACTGTATAACGTTTGACAACAACATGAACGGAGTTATATTCAACTTCACCTTGGCGTGCCTCTCGTCGCTTTCCGCCGTAACTATCAGCCTACAGCCAAGGTGCATAAAGGTTAGTCATATATTGCATTTGGGTGGCTCTATAATATCTTGATCCGCCCTCGCCAACAGCTTATATATTTGTGACGTATTATTTAATTGATAATTCTATTAAATCTTAGTTCAGTCTTCTGTGTAATACAGTTTAGTTATCACAAACCTTACACATTCTAAAATATGCACCCATAACCTCAAAACACTTACGCAATGAGCGTTCTAACTATACACTAAATATGAGGTATACCGATCTCGCTGGCTGCGCACAATCAATCTCCGTGTTCCAACACTGATTTGCTTTTCTGCTAAAACGTCTAGCGAAAACGGCGTGGATTGGGTTTGAGGTTAGAAAACTGTTTATAAGTGCTTTTGAGATGATTTATACTTCCTCTGATCAATTTGTAATGCTTTTTGATTACATTTAAACTAGTAAAAGTATTTTATTAATATAATAGTGCTTATCATTAAAAAATTAAGATTTAAACCAACACGTTCATCAGTGTTGGCCATGTGACTTTGACAGTTGTGGATTTGGGGTAGGTCAACGTTGGGTACATGCACAAAAGACGAGAATGGTCACTGCGGAGCTGGCATGCGTACTCTACACTCTACCCCGCATTCACTTTACGATTAACTCTGGCCCTAGCCAATTGCTTCTCTTTTCCTACTTTGCCCGAAAAACTTCTCCTTTGCCAAGGAGATGTTGCGCCATAGACTCCTGCATATTCAGGGATTTTATAGGCTGTTCACGGTAAAGTGAGCACTTTTGAAGCCCTGGTTATTTTCTACCGTTCAGCCATTTTATATACTCTAACCACCTTTCTGAATAAATATTGGCATGTACGTAATAGACACAGTGTACATATTCCACCGCACTTGGAAGCGAACGTTAAAGGCTAAAATAAAATATATCTATTGACTATCATTCCAAATGAGAGAGATTTGAACAGTGCATGTCATAGTGTGGATAACGACCAGCGTGTACAATCACTTTCATCGGGCGTGATTGCGGTCGTCCTGTTATGAAGCGGCCTATCAGCGGGCTGCACGATCACGCACGCGCGCTGTTCATTACCTGCGCATGCCCGTGGATTAAGCTACCGTTAACGAAGGCATCTCTGCGAGTCTGCGCGTGGCTGCGAGCGGCGGAACTTGGCGTGCCTCGCGACTTCCACAGGAACTACGTTAGTGCGTCTGTAAGTGCAGCTCGTCCTCTCTCTCTCCTCGGCCCTCCTGCCCCTCCTGCTTGGCTTGTCCTTCCTGCACTTGCTTAAAGGTGCAACTACAATAGCTTCCGACGAAACACTGCGCCCTATCGTACAGTACAACACGCAGGGCTCATTGTAAACTAGCACACACGCTACCGAAATCGCATGTGTGGTGCACATTTATGCTAACAGAAGTATCAATCGCTTGAAATACTTAACATATTTGGGATTATTTTTGACAAGTTCTATAACTCGCGACCGTTTAAAAATAAACGACTGAAGAGTTCTCATTCATTGCCTGAAGTTCCTGGCCAGCCCCACTGCATAAAAGGAATTCATGATAATACTACTAATAATAGCTGTCTAATACAAAACTGTTCCTTAGCGCACTCGTCTGTTTCAGGTGCTCCATGTTCGATCCTATGGTTTGCGACTCCGTCACTGTTATTCGCCCCAGCGACAGGTATTTCGTAAAATAATTTATTCAGAACGTTTCAGTAAGAACGTGCTAAGATTGAACTGGGAAAAGCGGCCGCACGACGGGATGTTTCGAGAATGGTAACGTGTGGTTGGCGAAGCCAGTGGAAGGAGACACGGGCGTAAGCATGCATGTCTATAGGCTGTTCACGGTAAAATGAGCGCTTTTTGAACGCCATGCTTAAGATCTACTGGTATCCACATTGTGTATTCTTCCGCCTTACGTAAAATAGCATTGCCATGGGCTTCTTCGCTTTATTCACCCGTTGGTAAAGCGAAACTGTGAAATTAGTAGATAAGTAAATATTTTTACACTTTGACACATTTAAAAAACATAAACCGAAAGAAATAGGCTAATATAAGTTATAACAAATGGTTACCTAACACTTTTTATACGACGTTAATATATGGAACTACTTTCCATCCATCGTTACCAACCTTACAACAGGCGCACGTCATCCAGTGCTCCCTTTAAAATATATGCAGGTAGGGGCAGTGACTTTTTTCCAAGGTTGATCTGAAAAGTGCTCATTTTATTGTGAACAGGCTTTAACACGAATACAGGTGTGCGGAATTGGTTACGTGTGTTATTGACATCGCGTGTTTGGCAAGTAGTACTGCACTGGGCCATTCCACTGCTGGATCGGTGTTAACGTATCAGTTTGTATCACACACGAGTAGCTCAAGGTGAAGGCCACAAATCTCAACGCAAGCGTGACAACGGCGCGCGACATTCTATCGCACCTGTTCGAATATCCCATGCGTGGTGCGCCTGTCGTTGATGTAGGCTGTTCACGGTAAAATGAGCACTTTCCTTTTGACAGATTTTCTATGTTCCGTCACTTTTTTAATATAAACATTTCCTTGTGACAAACAAACACAGTGTATACTTTTCTTCACTCCGAAAAGACAACGTCTGAAGCTGTAATAAATTATATTTATTGGTGGTTAATGCCGGCTAGCAGGGCCTTAAAAAGTGTTAATTTGACCGTGAATAGCATCCATCGCAGTGAGTCCATTTCCGCAAAGGAAGTTTTGGATGAGCTTTCAAAGTTTAAAAAGAATCTTAATATGTTGCTGCAAGTGTAACTTAAAACCTATTTTCGGTGTATTTCTGCAAATGAAATTTCGGAAGATCTTTCATCATTTAAGCAGATACTTAATTTGTTGTTATAACAGTGCGACTTAAACAAAAACTCTAGTTCGTAAATGTATTGTTTTGTTACTTTCCGTTTTTGAACACGTTTAATTTCATGGTTTGCATCTTAAAATTGCGGAAGGTCCTGCATGTCGTCTCTCTCTTAAGCACTTTGGGGAAGTAGTGCGATGGCGATCAGAATAGACGCCCCGCCCCTCGCCCCCCTTCGCCAAGAACAACATTTTTATCTACGCCACTGCGTGTGCCTCGCCGCTCCTACGCACAACGCATTAGATCTGTAACAGTACGACTTTATTAAACGTGTCGAGAGCCCACAGGTTAAACTACCACCGCACGGTTGTACTTTTCTCCTACCCCTTACAGAAACTTCGTAATCCTGCAGTGAGCATGTGATTTTATGCCGTTTTCGCGATTTTTTCCTCTTTAAATTCGCGTAATATGCTAAAAGTGATACTGTACAGTAGTGGATACATGGTGTATGTTTCATTAGATCAAAAGTCGTATTCCTACAACGCTTATTTACCGAGAAAATCGTAAACGCGTAAACAAGAATTTCACAGAAAATCGGTTGGTACTATATCCTCTTAAGTACAAAATAATTCCAGCGTTTATCAGACTAAGCACTATAGTAAAGGTTATTTCCCTTTGTTATACATCAGCTTATTAAAAATTGAATGTTCAAATATATAACATTAAAACTGTATCGTAGGTTTATATTTAAAAAATGGAGGTTTTAACTTTCGGAGGGAGGGGGAGGCGGGAGGGCTGCAGACCCCTCATCCACCCCCCACCCCACTGGATTCGTCCCTGAAAATAATAATAGTATTTTATGCAGTAAAAATTATCCTGGTAGTGTTATAATCATCTGTGAATTTATTTTGAACACATATATATATTATTTACAATAGGTATGATTAAGATTTTATCTTAACGTGATTTCCCGCCTTTCGGCATCAGCTGTCTGCATGACGGAGAGAAACGAGAGAGTGGTTGTCTCAGTTCCATTGAGCGAGAACGTGAGAGCGCGCGAAGCAGTGCTCTCGCGAGGTTGTGCGAAAGAGTGTTCTTTAAATCGAGACACGGCGTCAGCAGCGAAGTCTACATCGTCGTTCACTCTCCCTCTTTACTACGCCAAAAAGTATAATATGCTATAAAATATATAATTTACGTATTTTATTTTATATGAGAGAACTTCCGTTGTAACGGTCGAAACTCTCGACGGCCCTGTGGCGCAACGGATAACGCGTCTGACTACGGATCAGAAGATTTCAGGTTCGAATCCTGACAGGGTCGATTGAGTTATTTTTTTTACACTATACAGAATTAACATACTTAGGTATTGAAAGTAACTAACTTGTTTTCGTCAAGTGTCTGCGCGTTATTTCGTGGGGACGAATAATTTTTGTCGAATCAACCACACGAAAATAATGGGTTTCCACCGCAAACAGAGCAACCTATCCAGAAATTCGGCCCATTGTACAGTACAATGACACGGAGGCGGTTAACACAAAACACTATAGGTTCAATCTCCAGTCACACGCGTGCGTACAATGATACAAGCGGAATAACGCAATAAAGCTGGCCAACTTCCAACTCTTCCGCGTCCATGAATTCCTCGTAGCCAATAGGAATCAAGTATTTGGTATACGATGAACTTCGTCTTGATCGCCATTGTGGTTTGCATAAAACAAGGAAGGGCGTGGATTAGAGGTGGTAATTTTCATTTTTGTAGTAATAAAGATACGCGCACAGCTTGCGATTACTACTTACGAACTATTAAATGTAGTATAAATATTAATTTAAGTGCATATGTGTGTCGCGTCGGGCGAGTGGGGAGAGTCCAATGCCGCTGCACTAAGGGATGGGGATGTTCAGTTCGGTAGTGACAGCGGCCGAGAGAGGTTGGGCGAGAGCTGCTCGCGTGTGCTTATTACCTGTCGGAAAAACATAGGCCGTGCAGGAGCGGTATTTAACAGCGTGTCGTAGTAGAGAGCGATGTTATCAGTTTGGTGTGTACAGCACCAGCAGCGTCACGTGGTTCCCTCCCTCCAGGGTGAGACGCTTGTGAGATCCCTCCCCTGCACTGAGTCCCGTGCATTGCCTCCCTTAAACTGCCTTCCCTACGTCCCCTCCTTCAAAGCAGCGCGAAGATTGTTTTCTTACTTGAACGTTACTTTTATAACAGGCGAGGTTTTATTTATTTATTTATTTTTATTTCTTAGGTGGCAGATTTTTACCTTTCTGTTTATCGTAGGATAACTGAAATTCGTTCTGATATGCCAGCTTGTTCCATTTACGTGTTCCTCGGCCCTTTTCCTATGCATTTGCGTGCATTGTAGAACAGGCTTTAGCGGAAAACTTCCAAATTACTAGACATTTTAGAGAAGGGCCTCTATATAGTTAAAAGAATTCGAGATACTCTGAACAAAAGTAGAGTATATTAAATTAAAATCTGTAAGTACTATAACTCACCTGTCACATACGGTTGTGTTGATAAAAATCCCCAAACTGCTTACAACCGATAGTTAATATCAGAATACGTCCCATTCCATCTCGTTAGTGGAAATATCTTTGCAAAACGTAGGCAGCTGATACTATGAAACACAGAAAATTGCTGTCGCGAACATCTTTTTATTTTCAGAAGCATTGGAATATAGTTAGTTTTATGTAACATGATATATGGCTTATGAAGAGGAATCCCGACTATAAATATTGTTTGCTTTTTGCAGTCATTCAGAAATCATACTTTTAAAATAGTAAATCGCGGCTTTAGTTGTTTTGTGGCGCCCTCTTTAAGCAAAGGACGCGACAAGGCGGCTATACAAAGCCCTTGTGTTGCCCTAGAGTGAGTGGTGCAGAAGAAACCTCAAAATTGGCACCAATGCAAAGCAAAGCTAAGCACTGCTGTTGAAAAGGTGAATTGTGGTTGAGAGTCAGTAAAAACCATAGAAATTCAAAACTTCATTGTGCTATGAGTTCCAAAATACTGGTGTCAACATAGACTGTTTTAGGCAATGAATTCATAAATTGTTTTTTTTTTTTTTTTTTTTTCTGAACACTCACAATAGGTGGTAACTGAACACCTCATGCCATGTAGTTTTCGCCTTGGTTTGGAATGGTGGAGACTAGAAGAAAAGTATGTTAAAATTCGTGTTCACTTCCAGGTTAAACTAGCTGTGAACCATATCCCAATGTAAACAACAGGATAAAATATGGAAAAATATATGTAAACTTGAAAAAATATATGTGATATAATTATATTTTATATGTACAAAAGCACCTTAACCAAAATCTTTGACATACGGACTGTGCATTCACAGTTATCATTTACACACTTGAAAATTTGTAACATTTAAGACAAGCACTAAATATTTCCAATTCAAATATTGTCCTGTAAACATAAGGCAATTTCATTTGCCATGATAATTTTGCATGAATTAGAACAATATTTTTAATACGAGTATTTTTTGACAATAACAAACAGGTCCACCAATAAAGTCATATCTCGTAAGTATACCTATCATAGGTTATGCTGACAAAGAGTTGTTGACCAAACACTGAAACCCATACATTCTCCATAATAACTTCCAGTATTGATTTATTAATACAAAGAAAAATTGTACTGATAAGTTAATAGGCAAGGACCTATAGATTGCCATATATACATTAATATACCTAGTTTACGACTCCAATTAGGAATTTGTCGTGACAGGTAATCAACAAAAATTATCTCCAAAATTTATCGGCAATATGCCCAGATTATGCAGTGTTAAATTCCAAGTTAACTTTAATTTATCCTCTCCCAAAATGCGGACTGTCCTACACAACCATGAATATAGAATAGTACTAATTTATAATTGGGTCATAATGCACTGAAATTACCATTCATTTCTTTACTGGTAATCTCATTATCCGGCAATAGCCGCAAAGCGTAAGCGCCCATTTCCAAATTCATCTTAAAAGTGAGCTCCTCTTTCTAAAAATCTCTTTTGCCATTACGAGATGTTACCAGACAGGGCATAACAACTAACATGTTCAGGAACTTAAACTTTTGAAGGTCTGGTATGATTCATGTGAAGCCGACATCTCTTCTCGACTGGCTCTCCACGATCACCTTTTATATAAAATTACACAATTTTACAACCTCAAATGTTCAACCAATCGATGCCAGGCTCTTGATTGCGCGTCCATTCCCAGGCTCCATCACAGAAAACGTCATCAGGGTGGGGTATACTCCAATAGCTGAAGACTCACAGGCACGTAGCGAATCACGAACGCCTTGGCTTTCTGCATCCCGTCGACCTTCAGAGCAGCTGGGATATGCTCACTTTCCTCGATGCGTCGACGCAGAACGGACCCAGCTAGATCGGCACCGCGCATGCGCCAGTTACCCTAACATCGCAGCAGTTCTCAGCATTCAGTCCGCCCTCGTCAGGGCAGCCAGACGTTGCCTTTACGCAGCTCGTCTCGGCGATTTTGGTTCGCGTGTTGGATCGCCAACACGCCGACGTCGCTTCCAGCTGATTTACAATCTCCGTTCGTGGTAGATTCCATGCAGAATTCATCCAGATGTCACCAATTTCCACCAAAAAGGCAAGTAAGTGAAGCAACGATGTTATAACGTAGTTAGTGAACATTTAGACAGCGCAGAAACCTGTACAACGGGACAGAAGAAATTTTCAAGTCAATACTCATCCAGAAATATTTTTATCATCAATTTCAAAAACTCATAAACGTCTTCAAAATACGTTTGCCGAAAAAGAAACAGAAATGTGGGCGAAAATCTTCGTGTCAAAATGGGGTAATGTTTACTCATTATTTACGAGCAAACGGGAAAAATGCAGTGAATTTGAGGACATATTTCCAGTATTACTCAATTTGATTTCCATCCAATTTGACGTGTCCGACAACAAGAACGAACTTGGCGAAGAAGAGGGAGGGGGCGAAGGACAAATTTGAGACACCAGTCTCAGTTTGTATAGCTCAGTTAACTGTTAAAGAAACTATATTTACCACAGACTGCTAAAATTCAGCCAAAACACAAATACAATGGCAAATTTCGAGTGAACCATACTGAAGAGAAAAGACTTTGGTGGGTGGTGAATTGCGTAATTTTTCTTGATTTAACCCAAGTATATGGTTATGCTTCTTAAACTCACATAAACGGAGTGTATGCGTGGGAAACAAAGGTTGCTAACGATTAGTTCAGATAGCCCCTAATGATCAGAAGTAAATAGAAAACAGGTAACTGGAGTTTGGTTCTAATGCATGTTCTTCTGCTTTTACAGAAATTCGACAACTCAACTATTGCTGTGTCAAATCTGAGATTTTGGTAAAATATTTGACAAATTTTGGTTTATAGTAAAAATTATTTTAATTTTATTGTATTATAACGGTGAAAACAAAAATTGGTTAACATTTTTATTTTAGTGGGTCTAGCATACACGAAATGGCAGCCCGGGCTAATTTACGAAGTTTAAGTTCGTTGGTTTAGGTAAACAGGTATGTGCCGTATTTACTGAATTATTTTGGAAATAATTATTTCGTATCAGTGGCACACTCTAGGAAAGTATCGCCGGTATTTTCGTGTTAATTCTGTATCATTCCACCTCATTTATTCTGAAATAGGAAGCAATGAGTTTGGTTTTATGTGGCCAACTCTCCGGACCCCCAATGCTGCATTCGCATTTGTAGCTGAGACTGACAGTACACCAAAGTGTATTAATCATACAGTTGCTTCAGTGGTAACTCACCAATCACACAACTGCATGGTCTCTGCTCACCAACAACACAACTGCGTGATATCTGCTTCGATCTCACGCTTGTGGGGTGGTCGAGCTGTTAGCCTGCTCGCCTGCCTGCCCGCCCGGATTTTCGCAAGTGTGAATCGTGCCGGGCGATGCCGCTGGTCGGTGGGTTCCTTCGGGGATCTCCCGTTTTCCCCACTCTTACATTCCGGCGCTGCTTCATTCTCGCCTCATTTCACCCTAATCAGTTTTGAAGACCTCGTTGTTCAGAGCCGCCCAAAAACTCCCAACTCAACTTGTAGTGTGTGGTGTGAGGTAGACCTGATGTTGGAATACTTTAGTTTTGCATTATATCTACACTACGCTGCTGCTCTGCCCAAGCCTCGTTTGAACAAGTCTAGAGGCTGGAGTTACATGAGCAGTACTCCTGGGGTGGAGCAACTGGTTACACGGCCTCATCTCGTTCATACATCAACGACCCCGCCTTCAAGCGGGTGTTTCATGACGGAGTCCTACGCTGAGAGACAGGTTTGTTCCAGCCAACAATATATTTGTTTGTATAGGTCCAACAATATATTTAGTCACTTCAACAAAATATTTTGTTGAGTAAACAAAAGTTGAAAAGTAACAAAATTAATGTAGTTCATCTAACAATATACACGCTTGAGTTAACAGAACCTCTGCGTTGAACCACAAAAAAATTAGACTGGGAACAAAATATTTGGTTGAATCAACTGTATATGTTTGTTTGGCCTTCGTTCGAAAATACAGCTAGAGTTTGTTTATATTTTTGTGACAATGTGAATAGTATCGGTGTGTGTTGGTGCATTTATTGATTTTTAACAGTGGTATAAACATCGTAATAAAACAAGAACAAGAGAAAAGCTGTGAAACTTGAAATATTCATTTGCGAGCGTTGTCCAATATTTGAGATGTAATTATTAAATCATCAATAGTTTATCAGTAGTCTATTTAGCTGAGATTGCTAGGGCGTAGCGGTCGGGCGCGAACGAACGAGGTTCAAACATCGTTCGTGATCCCATTTTTTTTTTTCGATATCAACCAAAACTGTCTAATGTACGTACACTGTAAAAAAAATTCTGGTAGACTTCCTGATATGTAATGGAAGTTTTTAACCTATACAGTGTATGGAAATAATATTACATTTCAGGCTGAAAATATGGCAATGTTTATCATTGAGCAATTGTAAGAATGTTACCACGCTTGTATGGGACAATAATATACCATTCGTGCTTTGTCACTGTACGTAAACACCGATATGGTAAATTTACACATAATTAGCTAAAGTAACCTTTAGTTGCACGAACTAAATCTTCATCTGTGGCAACCAAATAATAACAACAAAATAGTTTGATATCGACAGTAAAACATCGCATTGCCCCTAAAGAAACAAATGCTTAAACCATACCTTCTTTGATTCAACAAAATCATTTTCTCAATGTACCTCTGTCCCATCTCAGTTTTTGTCTTATTAGTTTTAATTTTTATAGACGAGCCAACAAAATATTGTTACGCGCATATTTCTGTACGGAGGCGCAGGCACAAATCGCGGACTCGGCTCTGTGGGGAGTGATCCGGTTCGACCCTCCCTTTCCCCAGGCAGACCTGCTCGCTGCCCCATCGCCAGGCGGCTGGGCATAATTGACATCTGACCTAGTTGGCATTACGTACCCTCCTCCCCCTTACAAGGGAAGCCAAAAACTTTACAGGATGTGCGAGAATATTCTGCGAACTAGGACCCTCGGCTTATTGCGGCATTTGGATAAGTTTCTGGGCGAAGACCTACGATCCTGCAAATATCGGGCGGCCGGAGTATGTTGATAGAAGTCTTTTGCTGAGTGCGGTAACTCAGGGGAAGTCGGGTGCGGTGAGGGACATCGGTGAAGAGGACAGACGACGACGGGAGAGTGCGAGAAGACACGGACGTGGTGTTTGTGGTGCGAACGGACGAGTGAAGGTTTATGTGCGTGAGGGCGCTCGGAGAACTCTAGAATACTGCGGACTGGTGGGAACTGGACTAAACTGAGATGTGACTGTATGAACAGGGAGCACTCTAGAATACTGCGGGCTGGTGGGAACTGGACTAAACTGAGATGTGACTGTATGAACAGGGAGAACTCTAGAATACTGCGGACTGGTGGGAACTGGACTAAACTGAGATGTGCCTGTATGAACAGGGAGAACTCTAGAATACTGCGGACTGGTGGGAACTGGACTAAACTGAGATGTGACTGTATGAACAGGGAGAACTCTAGAATACTGCGGACTGGTGGGAACTGGACTAAACTGAGATGTGACTGTATGAACAGGGAGAACTCTAGAATACTGCGGGCTGGTGGGAACTGGACTAAACTGAGATGTGACTGTATGAACAGGGAGAACTCTAGAATACTGCGGACTGGTGGGAACTGGACTAAACTGAGATGTGACTGTATGAACAGGGAGAACTCTAGAATACTGCGGACTGGTGGGAACTGGACTAAACTGAGATGTGACTGTATGAACAGGGAGAACTCTAGAATACTGCGGGCTGGTGGGAACTGGACTAAACTGAGATGTGACTGTATGAACAGGGAGAACTCTAGAATACTGCGGACTGGTGGGAACTGGACTAAACTGAGATGTGACTGTATGAACAGGGAGAACTCTATAATACTGCGGACTGGTGGGAACTGGACTAAACTGAGATGTGACTGTATGAACAGGTGATACGGACTGGAACTATCAAATATGGGCATATAATTTATAAAGAAATTCAATAGACTTTGATACACTGCTTGTTAGGAATGTTGTGGTCATTTAATTACATTAATATATTTGAGGTAATGGTAAGTTATACTGATTGAATTTATTAATACTAAATAGAGAGATATATCAGTTTACTGTGAGATATTGAGAAGATACTATTTTCCTTGTAATACAGTAACTGTAAATAAATTACGAAATTATAACAAACTATTTTATATTAATTAAGACCTCCATTTCTTAACAAACCCGAGTAAGCACACTGACTTCGAGAGAACTCAGAAGTGGGTTGGCGGCATTTGATAAAAATTTAATAATAAAATAATTGTATCGAAGTATTGAGTTGCTAAATAAGTTATGTAAATAGCAGAATAAATACAGTTGTAGATAATGTTAATGATGGCTTAAGTAGTACAATAGATAGTGTAAATTAAAATGTAAATAGTAAAATAGATAGTGTTAGTGAATGTGTTAGTGGTGTTAATGAATTGGTACACACGGAAATACAGTGCGAACGGAAATGTGGATTGAAAAATAGACAGTGTAAACGAAAATGTGGATAGAAAATCGACAACGTAGGTCGAAAGATTGAATGTATTAGTATGTTAGTAAATAATAAAATAGACTGTGCTGACAAGAAAATTGACAGTGTTGAGCGAAAGAATGGACAGTGTGAATGAAAGGATGGACAGGTGAACCAGGGGGTTAGTGCTTTCAAGAAGGAATGGCAGGAACTATCGCAGCAGCAGGGAAGAATACATTCAGTGGTGAAGGAAGAGCCGAGATTGACTATCACCGAGTCGACGAGTTCAGGCAACGAGGAGAAAGTAGTTGTAGTCGCCAATACAGCCATCGCGGGAGAGGCGCAGCAGTTGTGCATTGTGCGTACGCCCCAGCCAGGGGTGGGTAAAGGCGCCACAATAAAGGCCACTCCCTACCTTGGCGCGAGTACCGGCACCAGTTCAGTTCGAGATCGTTACCGCCCTGAATGGATGGCCTAAAGAGCAGCGGGCGTACTACCTGGCGGCTGTACTGAGGGGACCTGCATTGAGCATACTGTAGTCGCTGCCAGAACGACATCGACTGGAGTACTCCACACTGGTGTCGGCTTTGGAGCTGCGATTCGGCGACCGATACTTGCGACCCGCTCACCATGCCCTACTGCGAAGCCGCATCCAGCGACAAAGGGAACCGCTGTATGAACTATGACAGGACATCGTGAGGCTGTCACACCTGTCTCTGGAGGGGGGCTCTGAAGATGCAAGAGATGTCATCGCAGTCGGCTTCTTCGTCGACGCTATCGTTGACACCGAGTTACGGCAAGCTGTGGGGTTGGCTGCGCCTCACAACATGTAAGATGCCTTGGCCCAAGCACTAGAGGTGGATTCAAGTAGATATCAAACGTGGAACTTAGCGCACCTCACTTTAAATCGACGATTTCTACTAAAAGTACAGGAAAAAACTAACATAACTATTTCCGGCTATTTTCAACGAAAGTACAGGGATAAATACAAACGTCAAAAACTCTAATTCGATGGAAAAAGCATTCAAAATCAAGTAAATTAAAGCTAAAATCAAGTTATTTTATCGTTTTCACGCTACTTTTTCTTGTTTCTAGAAGCCTCAATTTTTGATCTCCAGAAAATTTAAGCCAAAATCATGTAATGTTAAGCTAAAAACAAGCCAATTTTTTAATTTTTTCACAAATGGCCGTGCAGGATTTGTGCCAATCTAAAAAACAGCAAAATTTAAGCCAAAAACAAGAAAATTTATCGATTTTAAGCAATTTTTTCATGTTTTATAGAAACGCTAATTTAATAAGTGAGCAATCTAAATCAATCAAATTTAATTTTAAATCATGTAAATTTAAGTCAAATCAAATGAAATATTGGGTTATTATTAATTATAATTGGTAATCTAAGTTCTACTAACTTTCCAAACACTTCTTCTATATGTTAAAATTCGTCACCTATTTATTGAAGTACATATTTAGCGTCAAAGTTTTCTAAGAGCAATAATTGTAAGTTTTGTAGATTTAAATGAAATTTGAAAACTATTTTTCTGAGTTCGTCGGAAGTATTATCTAGTTCATGGGAAGGTGCATTTGAAACATCACTACCTTATAAAATGTTAGTCAGGCTACAAGATAACATGATCGATTCCATTTTTATTTATAAAGAAAAATTATTAAGACAAAGGAAAATCTCATTTACATTTAACGAAATGATTTTTTATTCGATTAAACAACTTAACTAAATGTCTAAAAATTTCTATAAAATTATGGAAACTTTTTGTAGTTTCCATTAGATCGTTTACATCTTCCATTTTTAATTTAAAAAATTTGCATATCTTCAGTAATATTTTCTTTCGAATAATCATAAATTAGATTCCTTTGAATAATTAGAACAACATTACGAATTGTTCCTTCTTCAACAGCTTTGTTAAATTCTACACTAATTTCTACATTTATTCTATCTTTAACAACAGTTGTTTTTCTATATAAACACTCAATAACAAATAATGGTCTTCGTCCCCAAAAGGAAAAATAATTCATATCACCTTGAGTGTTTACAGTTGGTTTATAATAAAGTTCATTATTTCTATATAGAGTATCTAGTTCTGATTTTGAATTTCTAAAATCATTATAAGCATGAAACATTTTATCTCAAAGGCAATTTTCAATAGGTATTTTTGGATGTTTGTATATTTTTTCTTTAATTCCAATGGCTGTGTTAGATTCGTATTCAACAATTGGCCACATACTTTCTAATTTTTAAATAAAAATTTTACCTGGAACAGCATAACTTTTCTGAACTGCACCATCTGCGTTCTTAGTTTTATAAACATATAAACCATTTTCATCAGGCAAATTTCGAATAAAAGTAATTTTATAACCACCTCTCCAATAAATTTCATTGTTATCTCGAATAAAATCAAACAGATATCTTAGTGGATAGGTTATTTCATTTGTTTTATCACTATGAATATATTTTAATAAATAATGAAGGCAAATATATTATGACAGTTATTGGTGTTTTTTCCTAACTATGCACTTGCTATACCTATACTTACAAACTGAAATATGACAATGCAGAAGAAATAAAAGGCAGTTTATATGAATACAAAATTATGAAAACTAACTATCCTGATGAATATTTGATCGAAAAAGTCTTAAAAACTAAAGGTGATAAAAATTATTTAAAATGGTTAGGTTTTGATAATTCACACTCATGGATAAATAAAACAGATGTTTCGTAATTTATATATTTTTCTGTAAAGATCACAGTCATGCAGGATCACAGTCGTGCAGGATAACATTCGTGTAGGAACATTAATCATACAGGATCACAGCCATACAGGATCATTAATCATGCAGAATTACAGTCGTGTGGGATCATTACTGTGCTTGACTACTACCCCAATGAATATTTGGTTGAAAAAGTCTTAAAAACTATAGGTGACAAAATTTACATTAAATGGTCAGGTTTTGACAATTCGCATAACTGTTGGATTAATAAAACAGATGTTTTGTGATTTTTAATTTTTTTTTGCATTTATTTTTAGACCTTAAAGGGTTACATTTTTGAACAGATTGTAAACATTACATTGTTTAACATACATAAAACACATTCAACATTTGTTCATAATTTAATATACATAAAATGTGTTAACATTCGTTTATCATTCATTCAATGCACATTCTTCTATCGTGAGCTCTGTTTTTTTAAATTTCGAAAGGTTTATGGGCTGTTACACCGCACCACAGACTTCTCAGGGTTTGCAGGCTGTTACATCTCGCCAGTGACTTGTTATATATTTTTTCGGTCTTGATATTGACATCAGCAAAACTCTAATTGGAGAAACCCAATCACCTCTCCACTCGAACAGCCTATTTTTTTTTTAAGGTGAGAGGTTGTTGGGTTCATTATTTTTATTTTTTATATTAATTATTTTTTTCTAGTACACCCTTCCCATATGATGCTGGCACCTTACATCACAGCTTGTACATCTGTTATGCTACAAGTATAGTTTAGAGAGCTTGTGTGCCTGTGTGTATACTGATGCTTATATGGGCAGTGATTATTTTCAAAGGTTGTTTTCAGAAGAGCTCACCTTACTAAGAGCAGTCTTTACCTATCTGCATGGTTGCAGCGGGGGTGGTGACAGTCGGCGGGGTCCTCGCTGGATGTTCTGGCGCAGGAGGCAGGACGTGTTGTGCGCGATGGGGTTCCTCGCCCACCTCACACACACCATGCTACGGTCCAGCCTCAGCCTGGCCGTCATCTCCATGACGTCGGCGAGTCAGGCGCCACCATACAACACCACTGATCCGTACGTGAGTGTGCCCTTACTCTTGCTCATCCCTAGCACCTCCTTGTGACTTCCAGTCTGCTCGAGTGGTGAGGAGATGTGGTGAAGTTCTGGTTCAGCACTTGATAGCCAGGTCTGCAGTGCCGACGAGGGTTTTAGAGGTGGCGATAAAGCAGCGGCGGAATTGGAGGGCTGGGCAAAGGAAGAACCCTGAGAAAATGCGCCGGCCAACCGCAACCTCCGCCGCATGTCCCACATGTGAAGGTCCGTGTGACTCCGCCAGGAATCAAACCTGGTTAGCCTTCGTGGGAGGCGTGTAGCCTGGCGACTACACTATTTCGGACTCCCACATCGCCGCAGTGGGTTGGTTAGTCACATTAGCCTCATTCTCGAGTAGGCAAACCGGATTACATTCCTGGTGGGTTCTCGGCATTTGTTTTGGTGAAGGAATAGCATGCGACGATTGTGCTGTGAGATATCTTCGCCCCAACAGTGACTTGCCAACAAGATTAGAAGATTTGATGACTGCCAGTCCTAGCGAGGAGATAGAAGAGGAACAAGGAAACGGAGTAATCGACTACCAGCTCACCAGACCTTGCCAGGTCTGAAAAAACAGAACTCTACGAATCCAGAGCCAGCTTTTGCAGTAATACCTTGTAGTCCAAATCTGAATAACAATGACAATAATATATAACTTTCTTCTATGTCCACAACTCATACAGTCCATTCAGTATCATCTTTGTTAACTTCCTTTTCAATAGAATGTATATTACGAAAGACCTTCCTTGGAAAATAAGAACTTCCACCTCTACGAAACCTGTTAACGTACATCTTGACCAGAAATGGCAAAATTGTATTGTCTGGAAAAACATGAATATACTAAATTACAACCACAATACACCACAAGAGTGTATTGTCCTTAAAATCCCCGTGAAGGGGATAACTGTTCACTGTCAATAGTCACAGTAAGTATGAAGTAAGTATTTTTAGATGAATAGATGTAGTAAGCAATAAGTATTTTTGCGTGTGCCACATGGCTACGCTGGGACTCACTATACCTTGGTTTGCAGCAGAGTGGCGGTCGGTCGCAGCTCGCTCAGCTCGTTGCGACCCTCTCCAGATGGTAAATATTGAAACTGGTATAAATATAACAACTCAGAATCCAAATGTAACTTGAGAAAGTTAGCACCACCTAATATTCTCATATTACCACAAGTACCTGTTAACATTCTGTACATATTAATTTGATCATCAACTGGATTTGATTTTCCAGGCTTACTGTTCATGAGCGTTCAGTACCTGGGAAATTCCGAGTTGGAAGTGAGAACTTCTTCAGTCTCTTTGTGACCACACTCCTGCAATGGTCACTGAAACGATCGTCGCAGACACGGAATTTTTTGTATATGACAATGCCATCTAATTCAGCGAATCGTGGATTTACAACCCTTTCAACTCATATTATAAACTGTTAATTCTCATACACTGGAAAATATGTCCAACTGTTCACGGCCTGTACTTGCATTGCGGTATGCAACACACAACTGTTCTGGGCATTTTGACAATGCAAGAACTTTTAACACAACTGTTACATTATACAACAGTTATTACGATACAATATTTTATCACTGTAATCACCGCGTGTCTCACAAATGACAAAACCAAAACAACTTACACAATACACACACTTCTGCCATTACGGTAATTATTTGTAAATAAAGCATAGCCTCCATCCCAGACTCCAAAACAAGTAGCGAAAACGCGATACTAGCACTAAGTGATTCTTCCCCCAACTAAAGCAGGGTTACATATACGGCGTATGAAGTTTCCACCCCGTGGTTCGCAAGCCGCCACGAGCTTCACTAAGCGTACGCGTTACATCAAGGCAAAATGATAGCAGTAGCCAGACCTAACTTTATGACCGTGCTGAGAGTCGACTTGTGCGACATCTACACAGACATGGTTGAACTAGGTGGTCAGGTATTGGTGACGATCGCTCATGTGAAGCCGTGTCCGAAACGGCCAATTTGGGAAATTAGGGTTTAGGAATTTAGGGTGGATGGTTTCGAACGGCTTGTAAGAGCGCTACATGCGACAAAGCTGAAAACTACAGGCTTGTGGAATTTCGACGTTATTTTGTTTGTCACGCTATCAATAAATAACCTACTCCCATGAATTTTTCACATAACCCCGTCGTCTTGTGTTGTGAATAACTGATCGTATTTCTTTTTAGCCTGTATCAAACTTCTCGTTATTTCTTCACTCCCTGCAATTAACATTCCATTTGAAATAGAAAACCGATTTCCTTTTTCTTTTTTTGGCAATTTTAATACAACGTACGAACTTTATTTAAAAATAACTTCATGTAGATCCCTGATTTTCCATTTTTCACGTGCATGTATTGTGGAGCGTTTCAAGAACAGTAAATACCAGCGTTTGCACCACAACGCGGGAATTAAAACGTAAATAAACAACAGCAGACGATTTTACGGACCCGTTTGGAGATTTAGTGCGCTACTTCACCTCAGTAAATTCCAACTCTAAATCCCTAAATATTTAGGATCTAGATTTGGTCACGTGGTCGATTTAGTAACCTAAATAATTGTCTCGTACCCTTTTCGGGCACGGCTTGAGAGTGAGACGGGGTAGGTAGGCCATGAGTTTGAGAAATAGAAGGAGACGCAACTATTATGGCCAGAGCATCTCCGACCAATATCTCCGGCGCTTGGTTGTGGTGTAGGGAAATGACTTTCATTGCACCCCTAGCCGTATACTGGGTCTGATGGTGACAGCAGTACAGACACTCGAACACAACTAAAGCTCTACCCACTAATCTATGACCAGAACCAAATTTACTTTTTTGGAGTTTACAGGGATAATAAATTCACACCCACACAAAAACCATCACACTTCTTCAAGCTTCCTTAAACCTGTACTATTTGAAATAATTGACATAAACGCGACAACAAACCATCGAATGTCTTTTTTTTTCTAACTGATTATAACAGGAGAGGAAGAACCCACGAACCATGAGTAATTGTATTAAAGTATTTACATATAATTTTTTATACAATCACCGAATTATTTGAAAGTATTAAATTTAATTTGTATAAATTTTTCCTTTTAAGCAAAGATTTGCATTTTAATTGTTTCGCCTAGTAAAAAGTATATTTAAAATTGAACACATAGCGTTTTATTTTAAGCAAAATGCAAAAATTAAAAAAAAAAAAAAAATTATCATACTTTGCGCTACCTATGATTTCTATATGTAAAATAGTTCATGCTCTATTTTTAATATATTTGACGTGTATTATTTTGTTAGTTAAGTATATTAAAAAAACTAAAGAAATTAAATACACATATCAAATGTAAGCACTCTTTACAAAGTGTAGAATCAAGATCAAACCGCTTAATATATCTTTCGTACAGAAGTTTAATATTGCATGTTGAACATACAACATAGTTTATTTGTCATAATTGACGGCTGTCGACGTGTCAGAAATGCGGTAGTAATCTGAAACCGTATGGTTGGTGTGGAAATGGGTCAATTATGGTTAAGGGTGGTGGAGGTGAAGCCAGGAATGAAGTTAACCGACTAGGCGCCATGCGTCGTCAATGCGACGCCGAGGTGGTGGATGATGCTGTAGCACGATGACTCTAGATGACCTCAGGACTGCGGGCCCGCACGCCCGGACAGAATCTCCTCACCGATGAAGTTGTTGACCTCTGCCCCGATGATGCTAATCCAATTGAGTTACATTATTGTTGTTGTTTGCTAAACGGTAGCCATCGGTCGACTACGTGCCATGCTGATCAGTCATTTTGGCGTTAAAATGGCACAAGGCATTAACACTCGCGTATGTGGACTGTTAAGGCCAACCACACACCCGTAAAACATGGAACTACCTGCTAATACATATACACTAGAAAAGACTGAATAGAACCAAGAAATACTGACGTGATATGAGCGGGTATTGTTAGAGCCCGTCCCCATAAACGCACAAGGCGGTCGAAATATCATACTGCTTGTCCAGATTTCAACTCGAAATTATTTTGCGGTATCGCAGATTGCTGCTCCGCTCTTTAAATGAATCATTTGAAACAATAAAAAAACTAATAATTTGAAGGTTCAGTATAGCGGAAATATATATAAATACAGTTATTTTGAAACAATAAAGTTATATAGGGATCACTATATGTTGCTAATGAATTTAATAACTATTTTGTAAATATTGCCACTACCCTAAATATGGCAACTAATAATAATAATACATCCAAATAAAATAGTTATGCATCATACATACTAGTAGAAGTATTACAACCCCAATACCTTAAACCAGTGTATCGTGGCTAGAGCAATGCATTATCATCATACGTATATTATTTTGGGGATCTGCTACTATGCTAAAAAAATATGTGTAGCTAGAAAAGGGCCATTAGAATAACCTCTAAAGTAAATAGGTATAATACAAGTTGCAGGCCTTTATTTAAAAAAATTACAATTATCATTCACGTCAAGCTACATTTTTGAACTTATTAATATATTCACTCAAACAAAAACGAATATATTAATTACATTTTTATTCCCATCACTATTCCAGAAGGAATATAAATAATTACCTATAGAGTATATTATCACTGGATAAATTTGTACAAGAGAAGTTCCTATTGAGTTGAAAGGAATATATGTACACAATAAGTTACCAGACTCCATAACCTCAATAAACTTAAATAACTTTAAGTAATTTATTAAATATACTCGGTATACTGTGCCAGCAAAACATTATCGTAACCGAGGCCAACTTCAAACGCGCCTAAATATATCATAATTCTTTGTGCCGAACAGATATCTGAAAATAAAAAGGCGTTATTTAATATTATTCGAAAATCTCCGAAACTCTCATATACCGCAATGTTAAAAGTGGGTCAGCCTGCACTAGCGCTATTAGTTCGCAAGCCGCCACGAGCTTCACTAAGCGCACGCTTTACATCAAGGCAAAAGGATAGCAGTTGCCAGACCTAGCTTTATGACCATGGTGAAAACAGAGGACATGATCTGTTTGTCCTGGCCAGCGAGGTCCTCCGATCTCAATCAATAGCGTGCAGTGGACTCGCTCAAGTTTCATGTTATCCTGTATCTATCACTTTCGTTAATAATTTATAAGCTTCAGATGATTTGGTGTAAGAATGGGACTCCGAAAACTACTCTACAGTCTCATTCACAACAAGGGAAAGCACTTTTACTGCCTGTGTCGTCCCTGGCGACCATACGTCACTCTGACACTCTACCGCATCACCTCAAGTGGTTTTGTGGCATTTGTCGTGTCAAGTAATGTTTTGTCTAGTATTATCAGACGGACTTTTGAGTACAGAGTGGAGCAGTTATTTGATACGAATGCTTTAGAATGAGATGTAACTCTAAATCGATATAGCTCGTTCGTCCTCGTGTGGGATGAAATTTTCTAACTTAAAAACTCAGGTACATTCAATGTAATTGTCACGCTATATTAAAATGTGTGCATTATTTCACATGCCTGGTTAAGGGTTAAAAAGACATCGAACATCTTTGAACAACACGCAAAAGTAATTCCTGATGGAAACCTCATGCATTTTAACTCAAACACAGAGTGGGCTAATATTAGCAACAGAAAGTAAAATAGTTACATATTTTAAATCTTATTAAAGGTGTAATTTTTTAATTAATTGCAACTGATATATATTTACTTTTACACGTTCTAAAGGTAGAATTTGTATCAGGTAAACTTTTATGTTGTAACACATCTTAACACAGTTGCTAACAGAGTCTCTACTGATAGACGCACGATACTGTTAAGTAGCATATTGCGGAATGATACAAAATGCGCTGCAAGCAGGGAGTAATGAGGAATTTTAAAACGTGCTCGACTTCATACTGACTACAGCTTTTGTAGTATATTACGACAATGCATATATTTTCTTATATTTTATATAAATAATAGTGGACTTTGCTGAGTTTGTGTGAATAGTTGTTTGAGGATTCTGTAGGTGAGGAAGATGGTTGTTTGTACGTCGCTTGCCATGACTGCAACTCTGCTGATTTCGCTGGGATATGTGACGTCAATGGCCGCCGTAATAACGTGTCTGTCTCTGGCAGAACTGCTCGAGGCGAACGCTAACTTCGCTGCATAGTGAGTACAGCCATTCATAGGCGGGTCTCAGAGTTCAGTTTGAAAAATGATGCTGAGGTAACTGGAGGAGCAACTACTTCACACTATCTCTACCGTGTTTCAAAAATAATTCAGTATTGGCGAATATAATTTTGCGCCCTCGTTGTTTAATTTTTGTTGTTGATAAACACAATGGAGCCCGAACTTCTTTAATTCCATACTGCACGATGTTGTGGCTACATAGTCTAGCACTTTGAATTATCTATCATAATATTGTGTCCCACTGTTTATATTCGTTTATTCCTGCAAAACTGAAACTTGTGCCACCTCATGATACGGTATTTAAAAGAAAGTGTCTGAACCAATGAAAAACTATTAATAACTATTCTGAGTGATGAATGAAGTAGAAAAATAGTTATACAAACGCAATCAGTAAATGGGAATCAGTATGAAAAGTATTCACATACTTTTGCAGTCTCTGGTTTCTGGTGAAAAATACATAACATGAGAAAATGCTGAGCAGTGTCATGAGAGATGATTATGGGTTATGCCTATTTTAAATTAATATTGCCATTAACTTCGAATAAATATTACACATATTAGTTAACTTTTGCGTGAATGTGTGCAAGTGTATGTTTACAGCAGCATCATAGAAGGTCATGGTCCGAGATACACCGCGTGTTGACAGCCTGCCTGAACTGTCATTTTTTCTAACCTAAAGGGAGAGTCGGAGGTCCCGGTTAGAGGAAGGGACCTAACAGCGTCTCAGGCTCATACGCCGAGGCATACACAGGGAAAGTTATATCTACAAGGGCAAATGCTCGCGGCTTTACTGGGATTGGGGCCATGTTTACCTCCCATGCTAACCTAATTAATCTACAAAAAAAAGGGGGAGGAACCGGCGCCGTAGAAACCCCTCGACAGAATTGCAAGTTGTATGCCATTTACGTAGCAGAAAAATATTTCCACTGGAACAGAGAATGGGAAAGGATAACTTTATTGAGAGGGTGTTTGAAACACTATAGAAGAGAAAGGTTGGTCGGAAGGTCTGAGTTCTCTGGTTGCTGGTATACCTGGAGTGAATAGCTTTGTTGTGTTGTGCAGCCTGAACTACCTGGATCTGGCGCCCCGCTAGAGCAGCGTGCTGGTGGGGATGACACACACAGTTGGCAGCCTGGCTGGGGTCATCACCCCCTTGCTGGCAGGTCACATCGTCAGGAACAAGGTGCTGTGCCACACATCAGCAATCAAGTTTTTTCCCTCTAACTTGTTTTACACCTAAGTGTATATTAAGATACGCAATAAAATACTATCCTTAGCGTATAAATTCAACAAAAATAATCAACTTCAAAAATGTATGTATTCTACGTCTCATTGCTGTACGTAGAGTCTGAGGGTGACGGTAGATGGCATTGGGCTCAGAACCATTGAGCAATGCCGAGTTCCGGCCTCCTCGCCACACGACCGAAGCTTTAGTCAGAAGTCGCGATACTCCGACGGAACCGACACGACATATAAGCTTTTTAAGTAACTTCATACGTGAAAGGGGATATGTGTGTTGTTAAATAACGAGTCATAATTATGCAGCACACAACAGTATACGATAAGGTTTATTGAAAATAAGGCTTATGCATTAACTATTTACGTGAATATTGATCGGGGGAGCTTAAATGGAATACCAAAACGCTAATTAATTATAATAAGTATTATTACCGCACTTCACAACTATTACAATCAAATTGGAATGTCCCCACTTTATTCATGTTGACGGAGGCTGATTCTAGGAGGCGGTTAACGACGGCCGGACATACCCATCTCCATGTCTTACTGGTCCGCTGACCGGATGACAAAAGACGCCGCTCCCAGTGTTACCTTGGCCTATATCGGGCGCGTAGTTTAATATTTCCGGCCCCGCTTACTGGCCGGTGGAGAGGGTTTCTGCGACAGTTCGTTGCAAGGTGTTATTGAAATCAAGCTTGTGCCCTGGTTCAATGTTTGAAGGTGTAATCAGGCAGGTCGTTCAGCTAAGGCCTGACCACTTCATAACACCCGATACATCTGTGTAGCAGCTAATTAAATGCAAGGTCCCTGTTACGTCAATCCAACAAAATCTCAGCCTTGACAGCCCGACGAAAGTGCAATGTATTTCTATTTTCCGTCGGGTTAATAATGCAAATACAACATTACAAAACAGAATTTCAAGGATTTTTTTTTTTTTACCGTAGTAAATAATAAACTAATTCAGCACCACATTCACGATTCGATTTGTTTTCAACATTTTATTTTGTGCTTTCAGATATTCTCAAAAACAAATAACCTTTCACTTTTTTATTATGTTTTATTCCGTAATTATCGGATGTTATACGGATGACTTGCCGTTTTAAACATTTCCCGACAGCCAAGAACACCACTAGTCGCTCAGATATTGTCGGGGCATTGTGAACACTGAATTAATTGTCATATGGAATTTCGCCGTGTTGTGACGTCGTGTCGGACTATCATGTCGAGATACTGTGACGCGAGCATTAGCGAAAGACCCCCGCCTCTACTCAGTGTCGTAGCGAGAAATATCTCCAAACAAATAGGGGAATAGTGTTACGCTGACTGAAGGGTAGGAATATTACGCCCGAGGTAGTTGTGCTGACGGAAGTGTTAACTAGGACAAATGCTAGGATAAACATTACTTCACACGGGGCCGCGGTGGCTGAGCGGTTAGCCTGCTCGCCTCCCACCAAGGCGATCCGGGTTCAATCCCCGACCGGGCCACTGTGGATCCTCGCATGTCGGAATCGTGCCGGATGATGCCGTTGGTCGACGGGTCTTCTCGGGGATCTCCCGTTTCCCCGCCCTTTCATCCCGGCGCCGCTCCATACTCATCTCAATCACCCTCATCGGCTCTCAAGGTCTCGCTTTTAAGAGCCGCCAATATCTCTTCACTCTTCTTTACTTCACAATATATTAAAACGCCTAATATTTTAAAGCAATGAAATATTTTATCGCTATTTAAGACTTATTTGTAATTTTAACACTAATGCTTAACAAACTTTGGGTCAAAACAGGGAAGCGGGTTAAAAATGCCCGATATTTATCCCCCCCTCCCCTGGCTACGCCACTGATTCTACTTAAACCTAAAGTACTGTTACTGGCACTGGTGGATGAACAAGCATCTTTCAACACGGGTAAGAGTCTTGATGGTACAGTATCTGCGTATAATTGTGTGCAAAATATTTATGCCCAAGTTTAAACATGCTATACCCCCTACCATCGTATAAGGCTAAATAGCCAATATAGGTTCTTATATTACGGAGATAATAAGCAGTGGAGAAACATATTAAGGCAATTATTGGGTGCAACGTCCATGTTGTCGGAACTGGCGTTTACAGTACGAGGATTGCCCTGTGTATTACAATAAAGTTCGAGATAATCCATGACATACTCATTTGTAACACGAAACCTGGAAACGTCGGCCAAATATCTACTCCAGGTCATTCTGATTTACGTCAAACTTTCAATACTGCCATTGTTTTCAGTTTCATAACGCTGATTACTTTGTACAACCGACACTTTCAGTTAAAACTAAATTGTTCATAAAACCACCCAATTTTACGAATTCAGACTCCGTTAATTAGGGACTTCGCGTAAAAATAAGAACGTGTAGTTAATCAGCTGCTATTCAGGGTAGTATGAACTTCCTGTTACCGTAATTTGGAACTTACATTGTCAATTTTTGCCACAGTTCATTAATAAGCCAATTTATTTTTAGTAAAATTTTGAAAATGGTAAGTGAGGTTAGCGTCGGAAAGCGTATCAAGTTTGCTTCGGTAAACGATACGTGTCATGTTACCAAATATCGCAGGGATCGAGTTGTTGAATAATCGACTTTACGGGGTCGAAAAAAAATTAATCGAAATATTTTAATGGTAAATTTTATCAGAATTTTGCAATAAACCACCACTTAAAGTTCGTAATCTGTGTTTGTTAGAGTATAATCCATGACGACTGTAGATATTTTTAAGTTGCGAGAATTTATTGGTACCATTTTTGTTCATTCATTTCATATCACCTACACAGACATTGTTATCGAAAATACTTTCCCAATTCTGTAATCATCAGAGTAGTATAACTGACCGAAATATAATTAGGATACCGACGGATGTCACAGATCTCTGAGGATAAGGTTCGCCATAGATAAAATACAATAATTTTTTTCTATGGTAAAACAAATACATGCAATTTAATTATAGGAATATTTAGTTTTCAGCCAGATTTTTTTTTTTGCAAAACAATGGGGTTTGGTGAAATGAAGTGTATTATTTTTGTTAGGAAGACTAAATCGTTATTTTCTTGGCATTTCTATTTTTTTCAGTCAGCTGTCTGATCGTATACAAACAAGTAGTTTGTTTTTTTACAGGCAAGACTTTATCTTTGCATCAATTCTATGCACATAATGATACGCAAGGTATTGTACCATCAGGACTCTGACCCGTGTTAAAATATATTTGTTCATCTAACATTGTCAGTGCTATGTGTACTTTAGGTTTGTGAAGAATCAATGGCGTAGCAAGGGAGAAAAGGGGGGGGGGGGAGAAATATTGGGCACTGTAACTCCCTTTTCTCTCTCTTTTATTACTGAGTTCAAATAATTAGTGTTGAAGTTATTAATAAGACTTACGTAGCGATAAAAGTATGCCAGTGCTGTAAACAATAAGGTATTTTATTATATTGTGAAGTAATGTTTCTCCTAGCATTTGTTCTAATTAACACTTGCATCAGCACCACTATCTAGGGTGTAACATTACTCCCCTTCAGCCAGTCTAAACCTATCCCCTCCCTTTTTTTTTTGGAGAAATTTCTCGCTACGTCCCTGAGTAGAGCGACAGGACTTCTGGCGGAGCTTCTCGCTAACGCTCGAGTCGACACGTCAGAACACGAAGAATTTCATACGATATTGGATTCAGTGTCCACAATATCTGAGCGACGAGTGTTGTACTTGGCTCTTGGTCTACTCCTACTATCCATGTAAAATCTCAAATGAAATATATGTGCTAGAATATATTAAATTACAGCCCTGTATATCCTCCACCTGTCACAAACATAGAAAAGCTTACTGCGATTAATTTTCTGTATCATTAGATGGCCGGGCGGCTTGTGTGCTGAAATATTACCACTGCGATCAGCTTCACACTTGGTGGCGCGTTTTCCCGTGCAGTCACTTTTTTTTTTTTTTTTTTTTTTTCCAGTCTCTACACCATCGTGTTTCATCGCATATCCTCTGAGGCTTTCAACACAACTCACTCATTTAAACAGAGGTACTCTCTTTTAAGGCAGGGGTGGTGGTGTGTGTACAGAAATTTGCCGCTGAGTGTACTGCAGCACACAATATTCGTTCACCATAACTTGCTGTATATAGGCGGGGTTCTAAGTTCATTGGCACTTTGGAAGACTCCGGTTAAATTAATGTGTATATCAAATACAGCACATAGAATACAATGGCATATTGTAAATCCTTAGTCTCAGAAAAACCAATCAGAACGCAGAAGATTCCCCGTAGTTACTCGTGGCTGGGGTTGCTGCAGATGCCTGGCGAGTGGCGGATACTGCTCCACATGTCCAGTGGTGTGAGTGCGGCGGGGGTCGTCATATACGACATGTTGGCCTCTGCAGAGCAGCAGAGCTGGACCTCTGCGCCCCAGCAGGCCTATCTCTAGCTCCAGGTGGATCACACCGCTGCCAGGGCCAGCCAGGACAACCAGAAAGATTTTTCCTGCTGTCTGGTAGTTAGCAACCCTAATGGCCTCCGCAGAGTGGAGAGGCTAGGTCTCTGCACCGCAGTAGGCCGCCCTCTGGCTCCAGGGTGGAGCCCGCCGCTACTCGGACCGACAGAGGCTGCCAGAAACATCTTAAAGGCTATACACGGTAAAGTTACCACTTTCGAAAGCCCTCTCATTTAGGATAATAGTCGATAAGTATATTTTATTTTAGCCTTGAATTTTAACTTTCGAGTGCGGTGAAATATGCGTAATACGAGCATACACACTGTGATTATTACTTACATGACAATATTTATTTTAAAAGTTAGTTAAAGGATAAAACATGGCTGAAAGAAAAAAGTAACTAAAGGTTTTAAAAGTGCAAACTTTGCCGTGAACAATCTATAACTACTATGCAGCAGTTGACAGCCCCCTGGACTCCACATAGTAGCATAACTGTGCTTCTACGCTCCAACAACGCGCCCTCTACCGCTAGGGCGGGCCACGCTGCTGCCTGAACCAGGCAATACTGTCATAATCACCTTGCCTGCTGTACGGTAGTTGGCAGTCCTGCTAGCCTTCGCAGAACCGCAGATCTGTGCTTCTGTGCTCCAGTAGGCCACCCTCTGCTCCAGGGACGACCACGTTGCTGCTTGGACTGGCCAAGGCTGCCAACAACACCCTACCTGCTGTACGGCAGTTGGCAGCCCTGCAGATCAGCAGAACTGGATCTCTACGCCCCAGCAGGAAGCTCTAGTATATATCCAGCCTTGACTGGTCAACTCAGCTACTAACGTCTTTACTGCTGTCTATTAGTTGGCAATCGTGCTCTTTCCTAATTCAATAAGTTATGAATGTTAATTAAACAGATTTTGCGACAATTCCCTACAATTATATTTTTATAATATACACAGAATTAAACTCCTATCCTATATTTTATTAGAATGAGTTAAAAACGGAATGCAAGGATGATTGTATGTTACACAAGGAGTAGACATAAGTGGCAATATATCATCATATTTCAGGTCGTCAGTAAAGGATCAGCTATTTCTTTACAGAGAAAATATATTTGACACTTTGGTAGTAAACATTTATGTTGCTTTGATTCAAATGGAAAACTTTCTTTCACACCAGTACATTAGAAAGAGGAACTTTTTTGTGTTAAACAAAGAAGTGATTTTGTTTGGTCTTGTCACTTTTCCTTGCGACATGGAATTATAATAATGAAGTGTCACGCCTGTCTATTTTACAACGCAATACGTACAGCACATGTGAGATGCGGCTATCGCACAAACAGGCTGAAATACTACTCAACAGTATAAAAATAAAGAGTTATTTCGCTGCCAGCGTCCCATAACAGTAGCAAGTGTTTGAAGAGCAAATTTACTGCCCTGTTACTAGTACACTACTTAAATTATTAAAAGACTCATTTCGTTAATCATGATTTATATACGTCTGTCGACACGTGAAATACTTCCCTATTCTGTATTTTGTGTTTTCCTATGAATTTCGAGCAAATATATTTAGATACGGAATACCAACGAAGGCAATTCTTGCATTTCCTCATTTGACGCAAGTGTTTAAAGTGCAAGCTTTAATTTTCACTTTATAAACGGTGTTAGTGGAAACAGTGCGATTTGCTTACAGTTCAAAAATAATCGAGTGGAGTGAAGAGATTTGAGTAGTTCTTAACAGCGTGATCTTGAGAGCAGATGGGGTGGAGCTAGTTGAGGATGGAGCAGCGCCGTAATGCAATGGTGGGAGATCTCCGCTAAAAATCCGCCGACCAGCGGCATCGTCCCCACGAATCTCACGTGCGAAAATCCGACATTGACTACTTCGGGACTCTAACCCGGTTCGCCTCAGTAGGAGGCGAGTAGTCTAGTCACTACTCCATCGCGGCCCCACCGAAATAATCGAAAACTTCAATTTAGTTACATTGCATTTATAGGCTTTTCGCGGTAAAATGAGCACTTTTGAAAGCCCTGTTTAAAATTATCATTGCTTTGGGCTTCATCACTTTATTCATGCGTCGATCAGGAGGAACTGTGAAATTACTGAAAGCGAAAATATATTACAAATCTGGCATTTTTTATACTTCGATGCATTAAAAAAAAAAACAGAAAGCGAAGGAAATAATTTAAGCTAGCACAAATGGTTACCTAACACTTCGTATTCGACGTTGAGATATGGAACTACTTTCAATCCATCGTTACCATCTTTACTGGACAAGTGTCACTCAATGCAGCCGTTAAAATATATGCAGGTAGGAGCAGTAACTTTTTCTAAAGTAGATTTCAAAAGTGCTCACTTTATCGTGAACAGTCTTTATGAGTATTACCAATACTTTCTTGGAGAATGGACTATAAGGGTTACTGGAAGATGTACCCGTGCGCCGTTGTTGTGATTTGTGGTATATGCATGACGGAGAACCTACGCACTTTAACCTTACTGTTAGGGAGCACATGGACACGATGTAATCCAAAGCGCTGGATTGGGAGAGAAGGCCCAATGACATAGCTATCAGGGTTGCAGCACCTAAACTCCTTAGATTATTACTTGCTTGGTAATTTAAAGACACACAGATGGTCTGATGATTTGGTAAATGATCGAGAACTGTGGATACATGTTCACTATGCATGCCAGACAGCCATAGCAAATCCTGATGTACTGGACCATGCTCACCAATCCCCGCAGCGTCACCTTAATGCATATTTGAAAAACGGGAGCTCAAACTTAAAGCACGTCCTGTAACTATGATAGTCAATAAATAAGTGTGCACTGATAAATAGAATTGTATCATTTATTTCACAGTTGGTAAGCTAACATATACCCATTAATATCTATACTCATGTTTTTGTCTCCCATATTATCACACAGTTAATCAAGACAACGAAACTAACTGCACATCAGTCATTAGTTCCCACACTTCAACACAAACGTGTGGTTATCCCAAAAATAGATAACTTGAGTATATCCCAACAAGACAACATTTTTTTTTAATAATTTTCACATTCTCGTTACCTTTTCGTAACGAAAAATGCATAGCAGCATAGTTCACAATTAAAAGCGGCATGTTTATAATTTCTTATTTTACTGTGGGTGAAAATTTGTTAGCTTACACATTATTGCAACAGAGGATGCAGTCCCTGTATCTAGTGTCTAATGATAGCCCTCCAACTCTGTGGTAACCTGTCGGCAAATCAGGTACAAAGTAGTTCCGGATCTGCATGCACGTACAAACGAAAAACGCCTGGTTGTTAGGTTACACCTTGTGTAGCTTCATACGTCTCAGGCAATAGTGCACACAACTTCCAATATGCACGTACTGATATCTCTAAAATGATTCACTTGAGCGATTCCGAACCTTCGTTGTTGATTTTTAAATCTTGATTACGTTGTAGTTACGAAGCATGAACTACATAAAGCACAGTGTTTCAAAATCAGAGTCCAAAAGAGGGTTCCGACCCTCGTTTAGATACATGATGATACTATTACAACATTGCCTCAGGTTCAAGATCTCCATTTATTTACCACTGTTCAATTTTTTTTTGTTGCAGAGTATCAGATGGTTTATGAAATCTGTAAAAAAAATAATTTTAAATTCCACAAACTTCGACTATATCGGAACAAAACTCATTTTCCACTTACTTTCTCGTAAGGAACCACCCTTTTAATTAACACACTCCGTCCTGACCCATCCCGCATAAGGCGATTCTGGACACATTTAAAGAAAGACAGAACTGCACAAATCTAAAATTGTACAAGTACAAAATATGCTCAAAAAGGATTGCTCCCAGGGATTGGTCTTAGGGACGATCTTTTACGACATCATTTTCGATGATATTCTGGAGCTGGAGCTCCTACCAGTGTGCAGAGTATTTGAATATGCAAATGTTGATCCAATGATTGCGTCTGGTATTGCTCGACAACTGTAGAGCAAAACAGCAATTATCATGGATAACATTAGGACACATGAGGTGAAAATTAAGTTCTTAACAAAGAAAATTGAACGAATGCTGCTTAAATGTAAACCCCAAAGACCATATATTATGCACTACAGTGGTGGAGTGAAGAGATTTGAGCGTCTCTTAACAACTAGGTCTTGAGAGCCGTTGAGGGTGGAACGAGGTGGAAATGGAGCAGCGCCAGAATGCAAGGGTGGAGTAAACGGAAAATTCAAGAGAAAACCTGGCATTATGCTGCACGATTACCATGTGCCAAAATCCGGGAGTGATCCGAGGGGATTCGAACCTATGTCGCTTTGGGGGGAGGCGAGCACCCCTAGAACAGTGGTTGCTGTGTACAGTATGTACATGAATTAAAATATCTAGGAGTCATTATTGATGGTAAAATGAGTTCACTGAAACATATAGAATATGAACAACAGTAGTCTTCAGAAATATCAAGGCCAAACTCTCCAGCTTTTCTGGTTACGCCCCTCTGTGATGTTTGTGATGTGGATAAAACTCTGGTGCATATGGTAATGGACTGCCTAAAAAACAGAATACATGAGATTATAGATACAATGAGATACAAATAAATCCACATTCTGAATGTAGCAGTAAAATAAATTATGGCATTTTATATAGTTTCTCGATACCATGCATATGTCATAGAAAACAAGAATTTTTAATTCTAGTGATATTGAATTTTTAAATAAAATACACTGACTTAATATATTTAATAACTAAAAATAGCAAGATTTCTGGGTGTCATATATTTTATAGGTAGGTATGCTACTGACTGATCTTTTTTAATTCCAGGGATTTAAAATCTTGAATTATAAATATTGGTTTCATAAATGTAATAAACTAAGCTAGCACAAAGTATACATAGCACGTGTTTTATATGGACAGAACGTATACTACAGAACGAAAAATAATTACTTTCGATTAGTCAAATGTTTAAGAATTTTTATTTTGCATACCCTGTGCCTATAAAACAAGTATAGTTGATGGGTCGATCGTATATTTGGATCTTATTAGGATTTTTATAAAAATTTGACTAAACTATATTTTTATTTGTAAAAAAAAAGTATTTTCCTAGATTTTTTTAGATCTAATGTTACTGGGAGGTCAACATCAGTGCCAGAACATCCAACATAATCGCCACCGTGCTCAATATGGCCCATTCATTCCACAATCCATATCCTGGTGTTTTGTCCCTAACTACTGCCAATCACATAATTGTTTAGGAGACTTACTATAAAACAGTTAAGAGAACACTCAAAAGTGAGAAAAGACTACAGTATCGGTAGCCATAATTATGCACGCTTAAATTAAGTAGGAGTACATTTGTGAAAATTCTAAGGAAGAAATTATCTAACTAATAATTCATTGTTTCAGAGCCAAGTGGCGCATTCGTATTCATAAGCACTCGCAAGCTGAAAGACCCTTGTTTGATTCTCAGCTTGGCCATCGCGAGTTTGGTTTGCCATGGTTTTCCGAAACAACTCCAGCAGAGTTATTGAGATAGTTCTTTGGCCCAGGGTATTACCGATTCCTTCAATTTACAGATTGTCTTGGACCATGCTGCAAGTTACACGTTTGCAAGACTACACACTTATGTACACGACGAAACAGGTGATTGTCTTGTAAACATCCCCTTTAGTAGTCTACTGACCATGTGTCTCAAGAGTACAAATGTATATGAAGACAGTTGGGGCAAATGCAGTTGTCATAACTGTTGCATTAATCGCACAGCAATAAACTAATAGTGTAGCTCAATTTATACTCGAGCAACGCCAGCAATTTTTCGGCACGATTTCCTTACAGTATAACTTAAAGCTGGTTTCAGATGTGGTAACATGAATTTTTTGAGAATTTTATGGAGTTACAAACAGACACGCCTTTGGAGCTGACCTTCCCGCAGTATTTTATACAATCGAGATATTAAAATTATTTTGGTTTTTCGGGAGTTAAATCTATTATTTGTTAATGAAAGTTAAACATTTTTTTTGTATATTTTGATGTAGCTTGGAGTTCCGCCGTCGCTGACTATATATGTTCGTTCAACCCAGGACAGCCAGACTTGAACGAAACAAATATTCTGATAGCCAAAGTGCTCCGACTATTTGGAATTACATAGTCTTAAATGCCCTTCACAAGTAAATCGCTAAGTGAAATTTACGATGGTCGGTATTATATGAAGGGTTAAGATTTCTACACATATTTTTATTCTAGTGTATAAATAACGTAAAAAAAAAAAACAGACAATTTTACATACATTGTGTCAGTGCACAGCTAAAGTGTCTATGATAATAAAAGGATTCATTTAAAACAAAAAATCTATAACCACCGCAACTAGTTATCCCATTTGATCGGGTCGTTTTATTAGATTTGCATTTTTAGTTATAACATTAACTCTTGCGCATAATTTGTGATGTATTACCTCTCTGAGTATTTTTATAGCAGTGTACTATTTCATCATTACAATCACGGTGCCAGGGCACAAACAAAAAGAAAAACTAAATATGAAATATTCTTAATAATTTAATTTTTGTTTTGTAATACACTAATTTATATTTGTCGTATATTTTCCTCCTATATCATGTAGATTTTTGTTATTACAGGCAAATAACAACGCCAACGACAAATATAAATTTATTTCAGTTATACCAAACCACTACGATGCAAACGAATTCCTTACTTTTTAAATTGAAATACTGTTTAAAAAGCAAATGGAATACAAGTAAATATTTGCAAATTCTCCTTTAGAAAAAATTGAATAATCAGAATGCAGAAAATTCTCCTACAGGTAACACGTAACTGAGGTTGCTGCACAGTGCTGACGAGTGGCGAACGCTGTTTGAACTGTACAGTGGCGTGAGTGTGGTGTGGGTCGCTGTATGTGCCACCACAGGGCGGCAGAGCTGGGCCTCTGTTCTCCAATAGCTCGTCATCTAGTTCCAGGGTGGGTCCTACCACTAAAGGCTGCTCACGATAAAGTGAGCACTTTTCATATGAAGCTCTTAGAAAAATTTCACTGCTCCTACCTGCATATATTTCAACGGCCACACTGAGTAACATGCGCCCAGTAAAGTTGGTAATTATGGATGGACAGTAGTTCCATATCTTAACGTCGAATATTAAGTGTTAGGTAACCATTTGTAATCACTTATGTTATTTCTTTCGCTTTATGTTTCTTTTAATTCATCGAAGTGCAAAATGACCCTATTTGTAACATATTAATTTTTATAGTATGTCCACAGATTCACCTGACCGACGCATGAGTAAAGTGATGAGGCGCACGGCAATATTAATTTTACATAAGGTGGAATAATACCCTACGTTTATATGAGTAGATCTTAAGCAGGGCTTTCAATAGTGCTCATTTTACTGTGAACAGCGTATACCCGAACTGGCCAAGGCTGCCACATTACCTCCTGTCCAGGATTTGGCAACCCCACTCACTTCCGTGGAGCCGCAGAGCTAGACCTCTGTTCCCCAGCAGGTAGCGTTCTAAGGTCGACCCCGCCTCTCCACAGATTGGCTTAGGCTTTCAGCAACATCTTACCTCTTGTCAGGTCAGTTGGCAGCCCTGATAACCGAACCACCTTTCTTCATTTGCCGCGCTCTTTCCGACTGTAATAAGTATAAAATCGTAACAAAACAGATTTTAAATTGAGTTGTTTTAAAGATTCGTGCAATGTGGGAGAATGATTAACTGAAATATTTTGAACATACTCCATTGCTACACCTTGTCGTCACAGAATTGGTTTTCTGTGACGACATAGTGTAGCAATGGATACATGAAACAAACACGAAAAACGAACCAAGAGTGGATGTAGTCAAAACATATAAACAAAACGTATAATAAATCCCACAAAAAAATTGTCAGATTTATAACAAAAAGGAAAACAAAAAAAAATTACAGAACGAGTTATTAAACGAAAAAACTGAATAAACAAGGACAGCACAAAGATGACGACACAGATGAACAGTTTGTTTCAATCAAACGGAAAAAGTGAAAAAATCAAGGTCAACACAAATACAACAGCACAGGCGAATACTGAGACTGAGACAAAATTTCGCACAAGACTGGAAGATACAACGATGACGACACAGAAGAACACAGTATGGTTTCTAAGATGTTTTATTTATATTTTTTTACTACAGCCACTCTTGGCTCGTTTTTCGTATTTGTTTCATGTCTGAAACTTGGTTTTCTGTGACGACATCGTGCCAATGGAGTATGCTCAAAATATTTCACTTCTCAGACTTTAAGTCAATCCCCTTCAAGTATATTTTAAAAACATAACTTTAAATTAAACATTTATGAGGGTAAATTAAAAAGGAAGTGCGGTAAAAATAAAAAGGTACAAAAGTTTAAATATGTTATGGTTTTTTCAGAAATATATTTAAAACAATTTCTTGCTGGTTTTCTCTGGCAATTTGGTGCTTTACAATTTCTTTGATTTTATGCATGGACTTTTTTACTTTCCACTTTATAGAAATATACGGTAAGAGTACTGTTTAAAATCTCTAAAGCTGAAGGAAATATTTCTTATCTTGTTTAATTTTTGCCATTGAGTTTTTAGTATCGAAGTATATCGCGTGTCTGTATAAAACGCAATACGTAAACCACTTTTGTGTGGCGGGTGTTTGCAAACATGGCTGAAACGGTACATAATGTTATCCAAAGGAAGGGATAATTTCGCTTCCAGCGTCCTTTACCATTAGCTACTTTTTGAACAGCGTATTTACTACTGTGTTTCTAATGCATAACTTAAGTGATTTAATAACTCATCCCGCTAATGCGGTTTGATATGCTTCGATTTACACTATTTTGAAACTGTACCTACCCTACTCTTTCATTTTTTCTGCGCGTTGAAAGCTAAAGTCCAAGCATATAACTACCCGAAAAGCCCTCTTGTTGTGTTTCCTCAGTTCGCGCAATTATTTCAAGTGTGCACTTAAATGTTTTTAAAGCAGCCATTTAAAAAAAATATTTAAGCGTTTTTGTTTGAATGGTACGTTTTGTTTACAATGTCAAAATAAGCCTAATGTGTAATCGGTTCACATTCGATTTAATAATTTTCCTGCATAAAATATACACAAATAATTAAATTTTAATATTACAATTTTAATATCTGTGTAGAAGTAGTAACTAAATATTAAAACTTAGCTGCCGCTTTTACGAAAATATTGCGGCACTCTTAACTACAGAGCGGCAGAGTTGTAAACGAAAAAGTTGAAAAACTCTCAGGGCACCAGTCACATGTGTGCGCTTAAGACCGTGTTTCAATTGGCAGTTGTGGTTTACTAAATTGTTATGTACCCTATTTGTTATACTAAAACGACGAAGCATTTGGCAGTTTAGTAGCACAAAGACATCCAAAGAATATCCGACGAATGTCACTCTTCGACATTCAGGATGTCCAAGGACACCCAAGATTATAAGCTGTTCACGGTAAAACGAGCACTTTCGAAAGCCCTGCTTAAGATCTATTTGAATACACGTTGTGTAATCCTCCGCCTTATGTAGAATTAACACTGCTATGTGCCTCATAATTTTATTCATGCGTTGGTCAAATGAAACTATGAAATTATTAAGAAAGTAAAGAGTTTACAAATCTGATCATATTTACACTTCGATGCATTAAAAAAAAACAAAGTGAAACAATTAATTTTAAGTTATCACAAATGGTTACCTAACACTTTTTATTCGACGTGAAGATATGGAAGTATTTTCCATCCATAGTTACCAACTTTACTCGGCAAATGTCACTCAGTGCGCCCATTAAATATATGCATGCAGAGACAGTGACTTTTTTCTAACGTTCATTTCTAAAGTGCTCACTTTATCGTGAACAGCCTCTAGTAAAGTTACATTCAAAAGACTACCACGAGGTATCCAAATTTTCGCCCAATATAAAAAGAAAGTGATATTTCGGATATATCAAATGCATCTTTAGATGTAGTTACTTATTTTTAGTAATAGCCATTGGTGGTTTTATATTACCTAATGGCTATCCAGTAAGTATCCAGTAAGTGGTACAAACTGGTATCTCCTACTGGATACTCGACGGATATACATTAGAGATATACTAGATGACTTTTAGATATTGTGTATATAATTAGGATATCCGGCGGTGGATATCCTGTACTATGTGGGTAGCTTTTAGTATGTAACGAAATTACCCGGTACTAATTTACCACGCTTCAATCCATCATAGGGGCCGCAGTGGTGTAGCGGTTAGCCCATCCGCCCCTCACCCAAGCGAACCGGGCTCGATCCCCGGCGGGGCCGCCCCCGGGCCCTCGCAAGCGAGCATCGTCGGTGGGTCCTCCCGGGAATCTCCAGCTCCTCCGCTCCCGCACTCCGGCGCCACCCCATACTCAAACCCACGTCGCCCTCGCTGGCGCTCAAGACCTCGATGTTAAGAGCAGTCCAAATCCTTCAGGCTCGCCTCCCCCCCCCCTCTATTTTTTTTCCCCAAATCGCCTCCAATTTTGTTTTCAAAAGACAAACTGCGGAGATGACATCTTACTAAACAAAGGCGTTTATTAAGTTCTTTAACCATTTTAGTAAATGTACATGTAATGAACCAATGTGTGCATGAATTTAATTCCAACGACACGTAGTGTAATAAGACATTTGGATGTAAACATAACAAAAAAAGACAGTTTATATATAAATATTTATTTACTTACTTACTTGTTCATTTATGATAATAGTCTCGTGGAAAAAACATGCTAATATATGTTATGAAATGCAGACTACAATTTGCTCGACGGATAGCTCCATCGATCGCAATAAGTAAGTGACTATAGGCTCTTCACGGTAAAGTGAGCCACTTTTTTAAGGCTCTCTCAAAAGGCATTAACCCATAATAAATATTTTTTATTGCAGTCTCAGACATTAACTTTTGGGAGTGATGGAAAGTATGCACTATGTTTATTAGCCATATTGCAATGTTTAAGTGGCGGAAAAGTAGAAAGTAGTTGAAAAGAAATATTTTGCAGGGCCTTAAAAAGTGCTCACTATCCCGTGAATAGACTATATCAACAAAGTTTCCATTGAATGATACTAATTACTAAGTTGTTAATCGGAGCACGGCCTCAGTTCTCGATGGTGGTATCTGCACGTTTGTTCAAATTACATAGGCCCAACCATGGCTGTAGTAAAAGACATTGAAATCTATTATCTATCCCCAGCTAGATGAAAATTCTGTGAAAGTTTGAAATGTACCTTCTGAGACAAAAGTTTAACCACAGCAGACATCCTGTGTTAAAACAAAGAGCAAAAAATGTTAAAATTATTCTTTAAATTGTGCGAAGTCCGGCGTTAAGTCAAACACGTATTTAAAAGCTAGACTGGTCGCTCGTCGGAAAAATTGCGAATTTACATAATTCTGTACCTACTCTAGGCGTTAATATCCAGTTGCAGAATATGCTAATGTTAACAAAACTAAGTAAAATCGGTATAAATAAAGGCCATACTGCAAATAAAAATAGCCATTACCATAAGCATACACGTAACCATTTCCACAAAAAAAATCCTGTGCTACATCTGACATATTAACACCAGATGTTTTCGTTTGTTGTTCAATAGTTTTTCACTTCCATATTGGAACATCTTACTTACAGTTATTTGAATTTTCACTCGTGTAAGTTGGTCAACTTGTTATATATTTAAAAATCTTTTTCGTATGTAGAAATTTCATGTAAACAGTTGTGATTGGCACGGAAGAATTTTTTAGCTGTTGAAATTCCCATTTCCACAAGCCACGAGTTAAAGAAACAAGTAAACAAACAAAAGGAGAAATAATAATTGGAGGAGTCAAATGTATCTTTAGCTTCGTGACCCGACATGTGCTGCTGTGAAAATGAATCTGACGGGTGAAGTTAATAAAGCGTGTATGCCACGATCAAGGCCATAGAATACAGGTCTGGACACTCGCCTATCTAAAAATGTTAGCGAATTGACCCCTTTACTGACTGATTTAGTTCATGAAGTAGCCGCAGATCGTTGCAAGAAAACTAGTGTTGTTAGCATTGCTGCTGGTATAGGGATAACACCATAAATATATGAATGTCATTTTCACATTTTAAGAAAAAATTGCAATTACTCTCCCTATGATAGCCATGTGAATAGCACTATTTCGGTAGCAGCGCTATGCGGCTGGGTTCATGAACTAAATGAGTCAATAGGGGCGTCAACTTTTCAAGCTAGCGTCTAGACCTGTCTTCTACGGCCGTGGCCACGATGGACGATTCCTTGGGCGATTCCATACAAGCCTGCAAGGCCGCTTGTATGGATAGTTCTATGGAGGATTTGGCCGCATGGGGGCCGTTGGCTGTGTCCGAATTCACCTGAAGTACATAATTGTAAGTACCTGTCCCCGGAAGTAACGTTGTAAGTGCTGTCTGAATTGCAAATGAAGTATGCAAGTATGTAAGTAAATCAAGATGTATACTTATCGCGTACTTGCGGAATGTGCCGCCATTTTGAGAAGCAAATTGTAGGTTACAAATGATTTCCGACATTATTATTTTATTTAAAGTTTAATAGGGTATCATTACTACTTCGTAGACATAAAATTTTGAACGAAATAAATAATTATCGCAAGTTAGCCTAAAATAATGTATATAGGCTGTTCACGGTAAAGTAAGCACTTTTTGAAGCTGTTTCATCAGACATAATAACCAATAAATACATTTTATTGTGGCCTCGAACTTTTGGTTTTGGGTATAATGAATGTATACGCTGTGTTTATTACTCACATATATGGTTTACATTAACAAGTGATGGAAGGATATAAATTGGTTGAAAGAAAAAAGTAACTAGGGCTTCAAAAGTGCTCACTTTACCGTGAACGACCTATAAACAATAAATTCTTATTAGACATGTGTTCCTAACCTACAGAAGCTAAGATAAAAAAAGCAATCCAAATTGCACTTACTGAAATATTATTTAATGCTTGATTTAACCTCTAACACTTCCGGTAATTATCAAATTCTTAGTCGGAATGCATGTACATTAAAAGTGGTTAGCTGGCTAATAACAGTTACCGAAGCCAACAAGACAGCCTGTCCGAATTCATCAAGTTTGGTGCCAAGGGTAAGTGAAGTATGCGAGGATGCAAGTACGCAAGTAAATACATGAATTAGGACATGGCCTTCATTGACGTTCTCGTAATTGCTCATGTGCAATTTTCGATGGAAGGTTTCGTACAAGGTTGAAATATTAGCGAATCATAGAGAGGGCGGTGTAGAATAATTTTGTTTATTTTGTTTTGGGAAAGAGCGTAAAACTATTAAATACAAATAAATAGTATATAAACGTACCCGAAAATGTTTATTTATTCTAAAACAGCATTGTTTTGAAAATTATGGCATTATTCGTGTCTATGTACCACAAAAGTTCCACTTTTAAGAATAAAACGATTAGGCTGTGTGTATAAACACATAATGTTGAAGTTGTGAGTGAAGATTAATCTTGGACCACAGTTGCAGAAGTAAAATCATAGAAAATATATTAGTCTTTACTTGTACGAGAGCACGTATCGCTTGCTAGGTTATTCTAAACAACCCTGCATAATTTCTTGCATGCAGACTCGGGTAACATTATAAGAGGTTACCCTAAATTTTATTGTTTAATTTGATGCCAAATTATCTTTGGATAATTTGTCAATGTTATTGTTTAATGCCTTTTAATCATTATAATTTCCGTATGTGTCAGACATAAAATTTATATTATTTTAATTTGAAGTGAAACAAATAATAAAATGTAAAATTCTACATCATTAATTAATCAAGGTTGTGCAGAAGTGTTATGCCAATCCGTGACATCCAGGCAAAGAAGATGATTATTTTGTCTTAGTGGAAATCGTTTGTTAGGAACACAAGAACAATGTGTCAAAAATCTGTTCCGTTAAAAGAGAATTTTCAGCAAGAAAGTTTCGACGAGAGAGCTTGCATCGCCCCAGGATCGATAGGAGACCTCATCCCAGTGTTGCAGAGGCGCGGTGCCACCATACACTACAGGAGTATGCAGAGTTGGGAAAAGACTCCTACTTAAGTGAGGACATCGCAACTCTTATGTCGTCTGGGTACCAGCTGCCATCTCCACCTACGTTTGGTTTCAAATAAGATCAGCATTTTGCCAGTCTAGTCCTGCTGTCGAATATTATCGTCGAGGCTTACCTTTCCGAGAAAATAGAGGATGGAATCATTTATTGAAAACTTTAAAGTTGAACTTTCTCAAAGACTTAACGTAATATCAAAATTCTCATAACTCATACAATATTCAAAATTAATTTATATAATTTTTCAAGATTTTCCTGGGTACTTATCCGCTAGTCCATTGGTCTAAGTATAGAAAATCTCATGTGCTCCCGATTTGAGCGCTGGCTGAAATAGCCTATCTTTAAACTTATTAATTACAAGAATTAATTTGAACCCTATTATACAATCACATTATGAAAACCTCCACTGCCGTGTCAGCCATGTAATATTTGAGAGATAATTTTCAGGTTTCGATCTCAGTTATATTATAATTTCTAACAGCAGGGTTTTGTATATATTTTAGGATAAACTTTGATTTCAAGGGTTTTGAATGGTCTTGTTAGGGTTATCATATGTTTCAGTTTGTTTAGTATTAAAATAAAATTAATTAATAACTATTTCTTTGTTAGTATAATTTTGAAGTTGTCTAATATTTCTTAATAAAAAATATATAATTTTTATTTGACTTTTCACACTTAATATACTAAAGTGGTTATATATATATATATATATATATATATATATATATATATATATATATATATATATATATATATATATATATATAACCACTTTAGTTAGTTTTAGCAGTAGCAAGAACCATTGTATAAAAGGAATTTCGACAGAGAAATATATGGATAGAATATTACATTTAAGTTTTAAATTCAATCAACTCAAGCCCGGGCTACAATTGATTTAGCACTAGCACAGCACGTGCGATAGCACAGAACACACGCATAGCTCGAATCTGAATGCTACAATCAAAATAGCACACGCACAGAAACGATGGATGTTTACAGAAAACAGTCGTGAAAATGAAAGGAAACGATGCTCGGTAAATTGCGCGTGCGTGTGTTAGTATACTTGGAATGAAAAAAATACTGTTGGCACAGCTCTGTTTACTTTGCTGCTCATGACGTAGTTTGTAGAAATATAATAATATGTTATACCGTTCTTCTTAACATGCATTGCTTGTACAATAACAATTTCAATTAAAACAAACTCATGTTTATATGGCGCCAAAATCTTCAAGCAATAGTCAAATTCACTACTTTTGTAGCCATTTTAATTGTGACATGAACTCGGTGGTATTGACGTTATTATTGGCCACCCACGGCGCACTCCCTCAGGAATTGTAGGATATAATCCATACTTTCTGTGCGCTTCCCCTGGGCTATTTTTCTGTGCGTGTGCTGTGCCTTATTATAGCGAGTGTCATGCTAATACATGTATTTTACTAAATTTTCTATGCTAAATCAATTGTAGCCCGGCCTTCATCGATAGCGTTGTATTTATAATTACGGTTATCGTGAGCACTGATTTGTTTAACTGCAGTGGAAACACTTTTATTAGAACCAAAATACTTCGTATCTGGACCATAAAATATTAGACACAAAAACGTTTTGTAACAGTTTACAATAATATTTGATATTAAGTTTATAGCCAGGTGGTCAGGTCACAGTCAGATCTAGTAGTTCAAATGCCTGCCGCTTCAGAGCTCTTGGCGTTACTGCTTAGCCACGGAAACCCTCTAGCGGCAGAAGTTTGTACTACTCGTAACGTCTGGAATTTAACCGCGTTGCCGCTCAGCGCGGCAAAAGAAAAGTTTGGAAGACTGTCAATCTTGTCACGGATGCTGTGTTTAAATTGGCACTTCTAGTTTTTAAAGGCCTTATTCTAGTTAGATCATCATCCAAGGATGATCCAGAGCGCTAATCTAGTGGCGAAAAATTTATTTGGCAAACTAAAAGCTTCCCAACCTGGGTATGTGGTTTGGCCGTGTTGGGGACACGGCCGTTTGTTTTGCGTGAATGCGGCTACGTTGCGCTCGGACGCCTTGATTTTTTTTATTTTATTTATTTATTTATTTTTTTATTTTTTTTTTACGTTCCAGGCACCGTTTCACTCAATTATGTTGGGTTTTATGGATATCACTGGATTTTTTTTGAGATGCTCTTTCCAACCGTATACGATTTCTGTACTTCGACTTAACTTTTGACGATTATAGGCCGATATTGTGTCACGGTTTCTTAATTCTTTACATTAAACTCAAACAATTTCACCATAACCACGCCACGCAAAAGTTTTTATACGCGCTATCGATTTATCTTGACAAGAGTTGTCGATTAAAACTTGAACGAGCGTCGTAGCTTCTAGTCAAAAGTTATACTACGCGGAAGTTATGAGGCGTGGCGAAACTAACTCAAAATCTCCCCCCCCCCCCCCCTTCCCTTAGGCATCGTTGCCGCGTGCGATACTTCGTAGTCCTCACTCAATGTAACGTATTCTTTGATCTTTTGTTAATCGAGTGGTGTAATTGAATTTCGAATGTAGGCGATATATTCGGAGCTGCGATGCGAAACTGTGCATCCCCCGATTTTGTTAACATCGGATTTTCTGGATTGCCTCCCACTATGTTTGCAAATTTAAAGAGCTGTTGAATTGGCCAACGACAGAGAATATTTTCGTCAGCTGTCTGTTAGAAACCTGTAATAGCGTGCAGTGTAAATGTGCACATTTATTCTATTGAACCATGCGTTACTAATTAACTGTTTGGCGAATCACTTGGTTTGCTTTATCATTGTGCATTGGCAGGTTTTGTTCTGTACATGTCCCATTTTTGCATACCGTGACAAATTATGTTACATTCATTACTACTGTACATACATTTATTTATATACGTAGCTCCTGGAAACTGTTTACATACAAATGTACACCACTCTGATTCTCCGAGCTCTAGTGAAGCATAGAGGGCGCACAAATGAAGCACATGGTAGCCCCCCCCCCCCCCCTTGCATAAACTTTGCTGTACTCGGCAAGCTAATTGGTGCAGATTTGAATATCATCAGTTTTCTGGAGCTTGACTTTGGTTTTCAGGTTTTTCTTTGGCAATAACTGCTCTGCTGCTATCTTTAAATAGACACCTTTCTACATAATATTTTCTGGTAGGAAGTGTTTTTCACATAGCCCTACTGCTTGTACCAATTTCAACTCCAAATTATCTTGCGGTATCGCAGATTGCTACTTCGCTCTTTAAATGAATCATTTGAAACAATAATTTGAAGGTTCAGTATAGCGGAAATATATATAAATACAGTTATTTTGAAACAATAAAGTTATATAGGGATCACTATATGTTGCTAATGAATTTAATAACTATTTTGCAAATATTGCCACTACCCTAAATATGGCAACTAATAATAATAATACATCCAAATAAAATAGTTATGCATCACTAGTAGAAGTATTACAACCCCAATACCTTAAACCAGTGTATCGTGGCTAGACCGATGCATTATCATCATACGTATATTATTTTGGGGATCAGCAACTTTACTAACAAAATATGTGTAGCTAGAAAAGGGCCATTAGAATAACCTCTAAAGTAAATAGGTATAGTACAAGTTGCAGGCCTTTATTTTAAAAATTTACAATTATCATTCACATCAATCTACATTATTGAAAATATTAACTTATTCACTTAAACAAAAACGAATATCTTAAAAACATTTTTATTTCCATCACTATTCCAGAAGGAATATAAATAATTACCTATAGAGTATATTATCACTGGACAAATTTGTACATAAACTTAAATAACTTTAAGAAATAAAATATATTAAATATCTTCTGGTGAGTAAGGTCTTCTATTGAACAGTTGTTAAACACACTTAAAACACATGTTGTCATATGTGCGGACGTGATGACAATGCAGTAGTATATATTTGTTCTAGGTATAAGCTATTCACGATAAAGTGAGCAATTTTTAAGACCCTCTCAAAAGGTATTAACCACTAACAAATATGTTTTATTGCAGCCTTGGATGTTAACTCTTGTGATAGTGGAATGTGTAGACGGTGTTTATTAGTCACATTGCAATGTTTACATTAAAATGGGGCGGAAAGATAAAAATCAGCTGAAAGGGAGACATTAGCAGGGCCTTAAAAAGTGCTCACTTTAACGTGAATATAGTATACATAATTGTATTTTTACTTTATACCAAAAAAAAAAAATTTGTACGATATTTATTGAGCTGTCCTATAATGTTGTGCTGCTAGGCACGATGTACGATATTACTGAACAAAATAAACTTCAACTTGTTGAACCATAACCTTCATTGCAATAAACATGGTGCAAGAAAAAATGCGATGTAGAGGTTTTTACGAACTCGGTATACTGCGCCAGCAAAACATTATCGTAAACGAAACCAACTTCAGACTCACCTAAATATATCACAATTCTTTATGCCGAACGGACATATGAAAATAAAAAGGCGTTATTTAATATTATTAAAAAATCTCCGAAATTCCCATATACTGCAACGTTAAAAGCGGGTCAGCCTGCACTAGCGCCATTAGTTCGCAAGCCGTCACGAGCTTCACTAAGCGTACGCGTTACAAGGCAAAAGGATAGCAGTTGCCAGACATCTTTATGACCGTGGCTATAAACAACAACTACAAATGGCCAGGCGACATAATAAAAATTAAGAGGCAAAATTTTTTGCGTAAATCTGTGAGAATGCATAATTTTTTTTTTTTTTAATGTATAAAATGCTTAAGCTCCCGCAGTGTAACAACTACGAAACAATTTGTAATTGCTTTAATGGGTATCAAAATATTTCACTATAATGAGGGTATGCGTGGAGAGGGCCTGAGAAATAAGCGACCTGTAGTTCCCTATCCTGTGAACACCCCTTGGCGGTCGACCAGCTGAGCGTGGCGTTGAACGGGGGCATAGACAGTTGTGTTAAATAACCCAGCCGATACCCCTAGTAGGACAAGTAGCTTAATTCAGCAGAGCGTAGTAGGCGAAACTTTTGTACGGTGATTCCAGGCACGCCGTCATAATATTAAATCGGAAAACGGAAAATATTTACATTTCGCGCTTAGTAACTGAAAAGTGACAGGGACAACACTTTGGAACTGTTCTTCGCGCATCAGTCTTTGCCTAAGTTAAATTCGTGGATAAATTTCTTTGACGAAATCTGACGCCTGAGCCATCTGTGTTAGTCGTTCTCTATCATTGGGACATCTTCAGTTGATATAGTTTAGGTTACGCGTACTTAGTCTAGCCAGTAAAACCACAAGTCTGGCGCAAGTACAGAGCAGTATGCTTTGCATTCCCCTGCGACATAGCTCATTTACTACTGGCCGCTGACATAAATATGCAAACATACAATGAGAACATTAGGCGAAGGGAGTTTTTGAGAACAGGTCTGTAATATGTTGTCTAGGTAGCGGCACCTATATTTATACAAGTATTGGGTGATTTATTTTGAAGTTATAATTGTTGAAGAATCAATGTAAATAATATTCCAAATGTTTTTATGTTAGGGTAAGTAGGTTTCCTATAAAAACCGTTTTCTGCTGGTAGTATTTATTTATAGTTGCAAAACTTCTGTAAGGTTAATTAGTGAAGATTGATTCAGTGGAATAAATTATTATTTCAGTAACGGAACGTTATTGCTACTGATCCGTCGATTCGGTAAATCGTTCGCAATTTTAAAGTGATATTCAGTGAGCGGTATTTCACTGACAGGAATCACAGACACGCATTTGGAGTGCTCGATCACAGACAGAACCCTCCACACATTAACAGTCTTGAAGTCATCTGGGTACAGAAATTTGGTTTTTACAAACATTCGTAATTCGTGCGCGACACCATGCCGAGTTGAGTAATCACGACTACTACTACTACTAAGGCCAAAACTAAACGACCACTCTTGTTTAAAAAGTCCAGAAATCGAAGTGGTTTGGGCGCGAAAGTTAGGCAAGATATTTTTGCTGGTCTGTAGTACGAGAAGCAGTTTTTTCTTGGAAGTCGCTTTGATACAGTTAAAACTACTGCTATGTTTAATTCATAAAGAAATAAAAGAATAACTTGCACAACGCGCTGGCCTCATGGCCATTTTGACAGTCGAAGAAGCGAAAAAGTAGGTCAGCGTCAAGAGATAGAGACGTTTGCAACGCTGCTGGTATGCGAACTCTACTCCATGATCCCACTATGGTTAGGAATCACTGTAGGAAAGCCAGGATCACCAACGCATCATTTAAGTCCAACCTCAGTAACATCCGGTGAGATGCCGCTGTTTTGCAGTGGAGGACTTGTTACTTTTTCTCCCGACGTAGAGTCATTTTGACTTATTATGGTTTAAAGTATGAGATATATTTGGAAAGGGCGCCCTTTTTTGTGTGCGCTGATATTTTTAGATTTCTTTAGTTCACAACTCGTTACAGTAAAAGTTGAGTTCAGGGTTTATGTCGCACGGTTAAGGACGTTCAACAGACAAAAATTATTTTCTATATTTTTAACTTATATATAGTTATTATAGGCTTATGTTAAACCCCTGTCGCAAGAGAACCGTTAGCACTGGATTTCAAAAAAAGAGTGTATAGATTTGGGTGGTTCTTAACAGCGAGGTCTTGAAAACCAATGGGTGTGAAGTGAGGTGAGAATGGAGCAGCGCCGAATGCAAGTGCGGGGGAAATGGGAGATCCCTAAGAAAACCCACCGACCAGCGGTTGGATTCAAAAGAAATTGCCACTTTCCACGCTCGTGACTTCAAGAAATACTGTAGCTGAAGCCAAATGTTGTATTAAAATAGCTTTTGGAAATTTATACCAATTAATATCTTAAATGAAAATTGTCATATTTAGGCTAAAAAATCTTAAGGAATATATTTTTTTTCAAATTATTTTTATTGTTATTAGATTAAAAATGATATTATGTCACGAAACATAAAACATCCGCAAGATATAGGAAACATTTTTTACGTCTGAACTGTCTTAATCTTACCCTCACACGCTATGTTGAATGACTGGTTTTCAGCTCATTTAAATTGTTTAGGGTCGCTTAAAAAAATACTGCAATGCTATAGCTCTCTGGCAATGTACATTACGCCGCAGAACGAACATAAATTCTGAAATGTTGTGAATGTTGTCAAATAATTATGACGCAATCAGCGCAGAATCGTTTTGAAATTGTCAAACATTCTTGTCATTTTACAGTTTATAAAATTTGGCGACTATTTTTGAAAGCACTTGTAAAATTTAAAATTGCCATAATAAGAAATATTTTGTTATTACATTGAAAAGAACGATATGCCACAAAAATGGAAAATTCAACATTGTGGATGAGCCCGAGCCTTGGTTGATTAATTGATTGAATGAATGTGAAAGGGCCCATTAATGATATTGGGTTCCAAACCACTTGTAAACATCACACGTTAAGTTTTTTTTTTTTTTTTTTTTTCTTCGAAAATCGACCATATCGTCGTATACGCATGCTGAGAAAACACGAATGCTGACGTTTTATTTTACACAGCCGTGGTAGCTTTCCGACATTTGGTACAGAAAGAGCAAAATGCTTAAGCCTCGGCTACAATCGTGTTGATGCTACAGTGACGTGTTACAATAAGAAGTCAATGCCGTGGAGAAAAATGGTTATGGCCACAACTGAAAGTCGCCGCGACGCTAAACGTCTAACGCAACTTCTTAATTGTTCCAAATGCCAGCCAATCAGATCCAGACGTCACAGACAAGCGAAATCAAGTAGAACAGACGCCATCGCCGTACATTTTTATTCTGTTCATGTTATACGAAATCAACCAACAAAATAAAACTAAGCCCATTTATAAATAATTCGGGGTAACTATGAAGTCTGCGGAATCAGTTTTTTTTTTTTACTAAAGGAATTTTTTAAAATTACGAACACAATTTAAAATATTCGTTTGTATACGCCTGCTTTCTTTTAATTTTTATACCTGTTAACGTCAATTGTAGACATGCCAGTTTTCTCATGATAACGTTTAGCGTCAAGTTAGGTGTAGATGAAGCTTTAGTGGAGATTTCAGCTGTGTATAGTGGCATCATTTATCCTTGCAGCCTGACGTATGGTGAATGGTGCATACTCTGTATGGGTTAAGAACTCGCATTACAGTTGAGGAAGTTTATTGAAATAGGTCATACTTGTACTCAAACGAGTTGCGGCTTTGCCATTTCAAGGAAACACAAAAACCTAAATATTTTTTTGCTACAGCAGTTCGTGAAATTTTGCTGGAACTTAAATTGTAGTTGCTGCACGATGTATTTAGACACTCGAGAACATGATACTAAAATAACTTTTCCAGTGGGTATAAATGCCATTGCCATGCCGCTCCTTGGGAAGTATTCGTGTCCCTCTGGTCGCAATCTGCCTAGCATCTCCTCCTACGTTCTTATATCATCCTATTGCTTTTCCTCATTACCTTTACCTCTCTAAATTCGAAAAGGAGGTTTACAAAAGTCACAACTATAGAACTAACCGGTTTCTGAAGTGTATAGAAATAAGGAACCAATAATTTTTTGCCATCCGAATTACTTCGTTGTGAAAATAATGCACTTGTACTTATTCGACTTGTTGAAAGCTAAGCGTAGTACACTCGCCATGGATAACCATTTTATGTGCACGTTCTTTGCAGATGTCTTTTAGAATCGTTCAAGAGTCTAAAGTGGATTTTTTTTACTCACATTTCTAGCGTATTATATAATTTTTATGGTGTGAAATAATAGTGTTGTAAATATAGTGACAATTGAGTAAAATGATATTTTAGAAATGTTTAAGACAAAATATATTAATATTATTTTAATATATTTTTGTACAAATCACAAAATTGAACAAAATGCATTCGTTAAGTAAAGCTGAAAATAAATGTTCATGAAAATTAGACTGCTATTTATTTATTTTTGTTAATTTATTATACTGTTCGCCAGTATTTCAATTTTAACATTCGAGATGAAATTTAAAATCAACATTGCCCTTATCGCAGTTAACCTGAGTGTCAGCTTTCAAAGAAATTGTAACAAGCCACTTCGGTAACTTCAATAAACAATTCAGATGAAACCAAATTTGCTGTTTGAATATATATATATATATATATATATATATATATATATATATATATATATATGTTTTGAAATTGTACTTGTTAATTGATCCGGTATTTTAAACAAGTTATAATCAGCATCGTGCCACGAAACCATATAATATCCTCAAAATCTAAGGGCGAATAACGTTGGCTATTGAAAGGCTTTAAGAGTCCATTGCTCCAAGATCCCCCCCCCCCCCCAATCGCGCTTCTGAGGCACAGCGATACGGGCGACAATAACACGCGCGACAATAACATGCGCGACTAATGCCCCGTCGCTCTTACAAATGAGATCTGTAACAGTGGGAATTGATTACACGCGATGAAAACACATAGATTAATCTACGACAGTACAGTTTTATTTTTCTCCTGCCTATTAATGAAACTGCACAGGAGGGATCTAAAAATGCGATTTTGAACCATTTTCCCGTTTTAATCCTCTTGGAATAAACTCAATACTATAAAAACCAAACTGTGTGGGATTAGATCATTTTTTTTAAATATCTTTTCTGACCAAACGTCGTGTTTCCAGTATCTTTATTTGCTGAGATAAGCTTAGAAGGGCAAAATACGAATGTATAGAAAATATGTCCGGACTACTACGTGGACAGAGCCTCAAAGACCGCTGCTGTGTATAGAAGTGGTGCAGGGGAGGGGGGCAGACCCGCCCAGAGGGACCTTTCAGTGTCACGAGCAGAACAGCGGCTCCAAGGCCGGCCTGTCCACGCCTTGCCCTCGGGCCGCGATACACATACACCCCTCGCCAAGGTCACCATCCTCCTCCCCCTCCCCACCCCCCAGGTCATCCTGGTACAACTGCGGCATCGCACACCAACTACTGCCTAAGCCTCGGCTTCTCTTATTATGAAGAAATGCTTCTTTTTCGTGTCATAATTTCGGTTTCTGAAGTATTATTGGAAATGTTCCATGATAGAAGATTTACAATTTACTATTTGTTTAGTACGTTTGTAAAGGCTGTTCACGATCAATTGAGCACTTTTGAAATCAACCTTTGAAAGAAAGTCACTGCCCCGGCCTGCATATATTATAACTGGCGCACTTGGTGGCATATGTCCAGTAAATTTGGTAACGATGGATGGAAAATAGTTCCATAATTTAAAGTCAAATTAAAAGTGTTAGGTAATCATTTCTAACAACTTAAATTATATCTTTCACTCTGTCCTTTTTTAATGTACAGAAGTTTAAAAAAAGAGTACATGTGTGAAATATTTACTTTTTTTTAAATTCAAAGTTTAATTTGATCGACGCAGGAATAAAGTGTTTGGCCTAAGGCAAATTTTACATAAGACGGAAGAATACGCAATGTGCATACAAGTAGATCTTCAGCAGGGCTCTCAAAAGTGCTTATTTTACAGTGAAAAGCCTTCATATAATTTTCACTCTGTTTTATTTCCTGGTTGCGGAAAGACATGAATTTATTGATAAATTTTGAACATGTTCCTCACGTTTTACTACTAGCAGGCAACACACAATTTAACTTAAACACGTAAATATTAAACAGCTTGTAAAATGCAAATTTTCTATAATCGTGCATTGTCAATAATTACCGTGAATCCGAAATTATGTCGCGAAAACGAAGAATTTCTGCAAAAGCGACGTAGGCGATTCTTGAGGGGTCCGTCTACATATAGAATCTGTTAGAACGACACTGATAGGCGCACCGAGTAAGCCTTCGCCCTCACGTGCAAGGCCCTGAAACGTGCGTGCGAGTGTTCTCGCCGGCTTGCCATATTTCAAGCTACAGGATTGTCAAAATGTTTTTGGTCAGGCTGAAGAGCTTCGAAATAGTGTTTGCAATAAGCGCCATTGGTTGAAAGTTCTACCCGCCGCAGTCCTTTTCCCGCACGAACCGACTGTTCACAAGTAAAATAATTTGTTTTGATATCGTGTGTTAAGCGGGAGTCACAGTAGCCCGACGAACACGACACGGAAAATATGACGTCAGAGCGCGACGTAATTTCATTCCGTGTATCACAATTACCCGACGAAATATGCCCGACAAGTATGTTAGTTGACTGTTGGGAAGTTCTAAAACGAGAGTTATCCTTATAATATCCAATATTTACTTTTTAAAACTCACGATAAAATGAATATTCGTAAAAGTAAGCATGGTGGAGGCCAAGCGAGCTACCGGCCCTTATATTTATAGGCATAGAATATTGTAAATTTCCACCCTATTTTAAGAGATGTTTCCAATCAGCAGTATGCCTACAAGCATGATGCGAGACTTTGATGGCATGTTTAATGGTAATTTACAGAATACTTTTTAATACAATTTATTTTATTTCGGCACCTTTTTAATTATAATCATATGTTAAAAATTGGGAAAACATGGAACAAAACACAATTTTATTCACAGGCATTATTTTATTTGATTAATTTAATTACAGTCGCTACTCATCTAAAAAAAAAATACTACTTTCTTTAGTATATGTTAGTAAATGGTCGCTATGGATGATCTGCTTATCGCAGCTGTCACACAAATATTGCATGCAACAGAGATTCTTAACACAATTAAAGCGCTTATGTCGCCGAGTAATGCTGCTGTCCGTGAAGGTTTTTCACAGAAGCGACACATTAATATCGGAATGGTTCAGCAGAGGTGGTTGACCATACAGACGCTGCTGTAGATGGCCCACCTGAAGAGTTCGATGGCACTGTCGACGTCATGGCTGAAGTCGTCAATGGTTGCACTGCTTTAGGTGACCACCCCCCCCCCCCGCCCACAGAATTCGATGGTGTTGATTGGTAACCATGTTCTGACCAATACAAAGAGTGGTGCCGTTTGGTATTAATTATTAAAGTAAAATTTTTATTCGGTGAACTCGTAGCAGAATGAACTGTTCGGAAACGCACTCGGAATGGAATGAAACCCCCAATACAGTCACCAAATTGGACATTAATCTTGAATCCGGATTGGAGGTTCGCTCTAAATACCAGAATGGACTGACGTCTAAAACCAAAAGAATTAGCAATCACTATATTGAATTGTTATTGTTCACAGAGTTAATATGTGTGGAGATTATAAATAAAATCCAAGTACAAAAGACAACGGAGTAGATAAATCTTTGCTGCAAAAAAGAACACGGATAAATCATAAATGTTACTAACGTCTAATATTCAGCCAGAACTCATTATTTGAAGATGGTTTGTTATGTGGTTCAGGATATCTTCATACTCTTGTTCACATGTAAGTCCAATCTGAGTCTAGTTTTAAGTTCTCTCCTGACTGGAAAGTTACTATAATCAGGGTAAGGGACCCCCTTAGATGGCGAAATGAGCGATGTAGACTAAAGCCCAGTTACAATGATTTTCATCCTCTTCGCTTGCCCCCAAATCTGGCTCAGGAACTGTCATCACCATGTGATCAAACAATTACGTTAATGTCTATCTAAATTTGTTTTCCCAAAATACCCACCCTTATACGAAATATATTTCGCGTAGCTTTAGCTAAAATATATACGGGGTAGGTGAAAACTTGATCAGTGAACAAGTAGGTATCAACATTTTACAACATATGCATGTGTCGGCAGTGTGGTAACGACGATTCCAGGCAACTTGGTTTTGACAATGCTGGTAGCAGGAAGCTGTTCATTGGTGATACTCGGAAAGTGGCTCCTTCATAGCTGGTATGCACATTACACCCCATACTTCCTAAACAAAGCCGGCATCGAGGTCTCTGGGACATTACCTTAGGGATTCGAGGTTCCATGTTTATGTCTAGACAGACCAAATTTGCATGCGCTGTTAAGTTTTGGATAGCTGGATTGAACCATCGCCCGAATAGCTAGGACTTGATAAATAATTATAAGTGTAGCATAGCCTCCACAGTGAGAGTTGTGTGGGTCCACGCGGTCTGGCCAGTGGACAGAGCTCTCAGTGTCGTGAGGCGGTGAACCGCACATGGCCGAGGGAACTTTCTTCCCGACTGGTTATACAACTGCGTGGCCTCGCCTCGCGCGGCCGAGCCGAGCCGACGTAAAATGTCTCAGTTAGAGCAGTAAATAACTTTCCACGTCGCGGGCGGGGGTCGTCGACGTGCCTCTGCCGGGTGGCTTCTGACTTTCTGAAAGCGGCTGTCCGGCGAGAAGGTCGCCATCGACCCCCGCATGCTGCTGTCTTCGAAGTGAATCACGTCCCTATGGTGAAGGCTTCGCCACTGGTAAATGCTGTCCACGATAAAGTCAGCACTTTTGAAATCAACCTCTAAAAAAAAAGTCACTATCCCTACCTGCGTATAGTTTTACGGGCGAACTGAGTTAAATGCACCCAGTAAAGTTGGTAACGATGAATGGAAAGTAGTTCCGTACCTTAACGTGGAATAAAAAGTGTCAGTTAACTATTTGTGATAATTTTAATTATTATTTTTTTTCACTTTTTGTATTTTTAATGCAGCAAAGTGAAAAATGGGCAGATTTGCAAAACATTTTCTTTTGTAATAATGTCACTGTTTCATTTGACCGACGCATGAATAAAGTGGCAATGTTAATTTTGCATAAGGCGGAAGATTACACAATGTGCATACATGTAAATCTTGAGCAGGGCTTTCAAGAATGCTCGTTTTACCGTGAACAGCCTATACCTTCGCTAACAGGAAGGAATTTCAGAATATTTGGCTTGAGCCGAGAGTTGGCGCCGAGGCACAGCTCAGGACAGGCAGCAGGGAAGCAACCCGACCAGATCATGTGTGTTTCAGACAACTGGAGAGCCCAGTGGAGAGGAGAGGTGTGACTCTTACTGTCGGAGTCTTGAGAGCCGATGGGGGTGAAGCAAGGTGAGTATGGAGTAAGCTGGAATGCAAAGGTATGAGGAATAGAAGATCCCGAGAAAATACGCCGACCAGCAGCATCGTTCAGAATGATTCCCACATGCGATAATCTGGGCGCGACCCAGCGAGGGATCGAACTTGGTTCGCCTTGGTGTGTTAACCAGATGTGTACTGTGTTGACTGAGTTTTTCACAAGCCGTCGATCACGAAGGCCCTATGCAGATTCAATCCCATCGAGAACAATTACTGGATATGGGAACTATATGCACCTAGATTGGCGATTAACGCTACCAGGGAGCTGAAGTGTGAAAGTTCAGGGAAAGGAATATAATTCCACGGTCAAATTCGCTAGGGCCTTTTTTTTCAACCACGATTTTTGTGGATGTAGACATTATACTAAAACCTTCAATGTGCGTCTGTTAGGTAGAATCTCTAAAGATATGACCGAATAGTTAACTTCCGTGACAGACAACCGTTAACATGCCGCACTCTAATGAAAGAAAAAAAAGAACATCGGATAACCTACAGATATTCAAACGTTAGCTTTTAGGGATTTTGGGATATCCTGCGTATCAATTGTCCACTTTTAAATATCCCAGGAACACATTCGTGGCATATCGGGTACTTACATGGGCATCTGGATGTCAGGAACATTCCTGGAATGCTATAAGATTATGTGCCGAGGATTTTACTAAGAAAACCAGACTATAGCCAGATACTGGTATAAAATATTAACCCTGCAGTCATCCTATAGGCATCAGATAATTGCAGACCCAGACAGGACATTTTCAGGATTTCCATTGGTTGCAATTCGATATTTGGGTTCCAGCACCATTAATAAGAATTAAAGGCATATTTCCGTGTTCCCTAGTAACAAGGAAATTGTCAAGCAATTTGAAGGTCATTCGCTTTAGCACATTGAACCAATAAAATTTGCTTTGCGTTCTTTCAATTATTCTTGTTATGTGGGTAAGTGTCTATATATTATTTCAGATATACGCCATTTGAGTAATTATATTTATGTCCTTGATTTCCATTTCTTACTCTGATGTCCTGCAATGTAAAACAAATCTTTGCAATAGCCTTTGTCTGGATTAATATTTCGATAAATTAAAATCTGCTCTAATGGACTCACTGATGTATCTTTGACTATTTCAGAGCTCTAAATTCACAGATATAGCAGTCATTGCTGCAAATACCGATGATGCCAATGCTATGAGGTACTGATGACCATTCCATGCCGCTGACTCACGAGTCAGTTACAGCTTAGTGCCTGAATTTTTACTGAGAAGCATTTCGGTGACTAATCGCCGACTCATATTTAGCCAGGGAAAGAGCCCGCGGAATCCGCGGGCTAAGCCACCTTCAATGAACCAGGTAATCGTACGAAATAGTAGTTACTGTACAGTGTTGCCTGGGAACTACTGCATGGTGCTCGCTCGCACCTATCGGCTCTCGTTCGCACATCTCGACCTGCAGTTGCAATGGGAATATTGTAGGTATTTATGGTACAGTGTTGTGTGGAAATGCCCGCATGTGCTCGCTCGCACCTTCCAAGCCTGTCTAAGACCTAAGAATTCAGACTTAAGACTTAAGACTTCAGGGTAAGCTACAAATGGGTACTATATGAACTTGCGTACGGTAATTATGGTACATCCGAACCCAAATTTTATGGTATACACGGACCTTAAGCCTGGGCACAAAAACCCCTCCCTCCCCCCTCCCGGAAGTGGGGGGAGGGGGATCAAGAACCATAACTCGCCCCCTGCCTCATGAAGCACTATCCCTCCCCTCTAACCCCCCCCCCTGCCGGTTTGGGCGTAAAGTGTTAGACGCGGCAAACTTGCGTTCTTGATTAGACTCTTCGCTGGGAAAATGGCAATATTTGTTATATTAAAATTTACCCTGTACTGTACACTATATCAGATTATTTTATTTTATTGTCTGCTGTCTTTAAAACGGACAATTCGTTCATATTTTCGTAATCTAGCACACGTGATCAGTGGTTAACATTTGAGTCGCGCCAGAAATATGCAATTCAGTCGAAAAATTTAAGGTAGAGTGTTTTGGAAATCTTGAGAGAAATAATGTGCATGATAAATCCATGTTAATAAACACAACTTAACGCGAATGTTAATCAGAGTGAAAGGGACTATCTCACTACTTCTCTCTTCCACGCTCTATCTTTCTCTCGTACGCTGTTCAAAAGTACGAGAAAAAGTGACAAAGGAGTAATTCGCTAATGTAAAGTGACAGTACAGAGATGTTAATTTAATTTTAAACACAGTATTATTAGGTTCCAGTTAAAATGAGAACGTCACGTCTAGACTCTGTATAATATATTACTCTATATAATGTATTACATGTGAAATGTGTTTCTAATTAATTTGCAGACAGTAAGATCACTGAAAAACTGATTAACGCCATAAATCAGCAGTACATTGATTACATACTATAGGTTTCAAATTAATGTTAACACTCTTTGAACATGAATAACCCAGAAACTATTAAAGACAAAATGACGTTATGTAACAGATCAATGTACTCTCATTTACATGTCTCGTAACTAGTATGCAGATTAATAAGTGTATTGTTTTGTACCATATGACACTTACATATTTTGCATATGTTTAAGCACTTATTTATTTTAATTGGAATATTTCTGCAATTTTACATATTTGGTTTCATAATTTTTAAATGTGCAATATGAGTCAGGACCCACCATTCTTTTCAGTACTTGTATGTTAATTTATGTAACTCTATGTTAAGCAAGAACATTATTCTGAGCATTTTGGCTGCTTAAATTAGATATGTAACTTAATAATTTTTCAGAGTTTTCAAGTTTCAGTATTTATTATTTTTATTTTTAACACTGTTTGTTTTCTTTTATTTGCAGTTTTAATTGACTTTTGTGTTAAGCTATTTTGTGACTTAATGGACCGGAAGTGGCTGAGCTCCATTGATAGGACTTGATAACGAAGTTGCCGGAAGTCAAGGGCTTCTGGGTACGGATCTGAAGATCCAAAGAAGTGGTTTTTAAGAGCCGGGATTTCTTTGGAGAAATCCCCGTCTTCATCATAATTTAGGACAGTGTTTTGGTACCCTGAAGTTAGTATAATTGAGGGCTAGCTTGGCAAGTGAAGAAGAGACCAAAGTCTAGCTAAGTTAGTTGGATTTTATTAGTGGACGCTGTCGACGAGGAGAGCCTACACCGACGCCACGACGCCATGCTGGTAACGTCAGCGTAACTACAGATTAAGGTGACGCCACTTAATTTTTAGGCATATAGACTTGTTTTTGGTAGCGTCTCTTGCAAATTTATCGTTGCTCCCGAAATGTTGGTGACAGATAATATGATTTTTGGAAGAGTTCGTTGCAGTACGGATGTCATTTATTAATTCAGCCAAGTAGTCCTACGCTACCCGACTTGAGCTAGTTACCAGCGCACAACTTTTTGAACTTTACAGTGATTTCATTTTTAATTGGGAGTGAAGAAATATTTTGTCCTATTTGAGGATTTGAACATAACTTTGTGGGAGAACCTTGAGACTTTTACTAATATTTGAAGAGATTACGAATTTAAGTCAGATATGTTGGATAGTGATTTGAATGTGTAATGTTATGAATTAATGGAGCTCACTACGTAAAACTAAGACTACATACGCTTATAACTTGAAAGCAGTTTAATTAATCTACAGTTTATTTAATTAATTTGAAAGCAGTTAAAGACTTTTAATTTTATTTTATTTTCAATTGAAGTAATTCTTGTTTTTGAATGGTGGTAATATTTTAATAGTTTCAATCTAATTGCAGAAGATAATTTTTAATTAATTGATTGGATTTTCGCACAGAGTTAATCAGTTTTATTTTGATTTTTAATCACTATTTCTCTGCTCCGAGTAAATGATAATAAAAAACATGTTGATTTTCAACATCAAATTTTCTTTTACAGATGTAATAAAAGAAATGAAGTGCTTCTTAATAAGTTTGAAAATGTTATGTATTGTAAATTCCAGTGCATGTAAATACCCTTGCAGAGTTCCTAGGACGACCAGTACGCCGTTGGAGAGTAAGTTCTAAAGGTAAAGAAGTCAAACACGCATTCTCCTCCGCACACATATCTCTCTTCTACACGCACGGGCAACTAGTATTTTTCCACATTATTATTCTCCACATAGTATTCACCCCAAAGTCAACGAAAACTTTACAGTGGTGACCTTTCATAGTGCTATAGTAACACTAATTTGCATAGCACAACAAGGATAGTTCACAATTCTTCACGGTGTCTTTCCCAACGTGGTGGCCAATGAGCTTTTGTTTCACACCCCAGTTCTCACACCAACTATCGCAGTGATTGCCTGCATTTGACGCTACGAGGATAACGTTGGGTGTATGCGAATGTTAATAATAATATCAAATGCTCAAAGCGTCCATTATCGGCTGCAAGACGTCGTCTGCAACGTTGTAGAACAAAACGACAGACAGTAGGTATGGATTCCATTGGAGCGGATTCACAGCCTGCCACAATCGTATGTGATAGTGGCACTGCATAGAATTATGCCCTCCATCCCCTCTGCGCTTCAATCGTGTTCTCACATTTCCAACAACACTTTTAAATCCAGTTTCCTTGATGGAAAGAAAACCTTGTCACCTCCGCCATTTCCTCTTCAGTTGGAGTGCCGCTAGTCGCGGCTGCAAACGGAACTGAGAACAGCACAATTGCACACCTCCAATGTTGTCCTTCAAGCATAAGTTTCTCTTTATTTATGTACAAAAAGCGTAAACACTAACAGACATCGTACATTTAGCTGCTTCAATTCATGTTGAGTATTACCGCTATTTTTTAAAAATAGTTTTATATTTAACATATTTAAAAGCATTTTCACAAAAAAAATCTTAGGGCCGATGACCCTTAAATCTACTATATGTAAAAGATAAATGGTACTCAGATTGAATAACACTGAATTGCTACATCAACACACACTGAACTGCTACATCAACACGCACTGAATTTTACCGTCGAATCGTAAAGTTATATTCCCTCAACATCCAGCCACAGAGAACATTTCTATGAATTTTACTAAAGGAGCGATGAAGGTATAATGTGAATGTGAGAATGCGGGATTAATTATTCTCGAGCGGTACGAACACAGAAACACAAAATAGCTTAAAAAATAATAGTGTTACTTGCCAGTACACGTTTTGTGTCGGGAAATCGGTTTTCCCTGATGACATTGTAAATTTGCTGTGCTGTTATTGCTTTAATGTAGGGGAGCTAGGATCCTGTTCCAACCGCCAATAGACACTGATTACAGAGGCGGCGCCTTTATTCTCACGAACTTGACGGTCATTGACTGTGATATGTTCGGTGAATAAGAGGTATTTTTTACGTGTGGCTTTACGTCTCATCGACACAGGGTCATCGGCGGAGACGTAGCTGTTGATCGGGCAGTGAGGAGTTACGAAGGAATCCGGAACCATTTCAGTATTCATCTGGAGTTATTTCGGGAAACCACACACACAGAGATATATATATATATATATATATATATATATATATATATATATATATATATGTCTATATATATGTGTGCATATATACATATATGTGTGTATACACACACACACACACACACACACACACACACACATATATATATATATATATATATATATATATATATATATATATATATATATATATATAAAATCACTCCAGGTAGGTGAATGCTGGGATGGTTCCGGATGTATATATATAATATTTATGTATGTGTGTATATATATATGCATATTACTGATTATAGAGACGACCTCCCAACATAAAAGAATGAGCTTTTAATTACACGTGAAGTCTTATCGTCTGAGCCAGGGATATGTTCCATGGCTGTAGCTGTGATAATTAACTTAAATTAATTTTAATATGAAAGCCTTCACTAAACATAGATCCTTAGTGCAAAGGGTTAATACGAGAGTGTTCAGTCTGGCAGTATCTGAATATACATTCGGGATGGTGCTTCCTATATGTGGTTGTTCATTTCTGAACTTTTAACAGTGTGCCACTATACAAATGAGCAAAAATTATGGATAGTTTAATTTAGAGCATTTACTACGATATTAGAAACAACAAACTGCAAGAGCTCAGATCAACAGCACCCACGAAGAAGGAACAGACTTTGCCAAATCTGTCAATAATATACCAGCTGACGCCCGGCTCGATTCATGTCACACCACCGACGTGGGGTGATGGGGTAAAGATTTAGTTAGTATGACATGTGGTCATCCAGGATATGCACGCAAGGACACGTGCACTACAATCTGGCTTACATGATGAAATAATACTTTCGAGTAGTTAATGTGATATGGAACCCCATAGGTGTACCAAAATCCCACGATACGACATCCTAGGTTTATAGGTATTCATCCAGCAAGGCTGCTCCAAGTGGATGGGCGTTGTTATATGCAAACAGAAAATGTGTACCCATTTCACCCACTGACAATTTAAAGTAAAGTATAAGCATAGTACACATGGTGTGTTAGAAAGCCACGATCAAACACAGCGTAGGATGTTTATGTGTCCAACATGACAGTGCTACAGGTCAATATGCCGCTACCTCCATAACGTTAGCTGGACTGACTTTAGCTAAACTGTACATAGTAAATTATTCTCGCCCTTAATAAACACGCCGAGAATCACCGTGGAGAGCGAACATGCACTGATCCGTGAACAGGACACAGCTCGCGGTTCCCTGATCTACGCTAATGTTCTCTTTGCCGCGCCAAACGGACAACACGTTTTCCATTACTAAATATTTGCTTCTCATTTTCATCACAGTGAGCGAATTTTCTCCCGCGTGAGGAGATGCACAATGAATAGACACAAAATATAATACACCGCAGAGCCACCTCAGAACAGTAGGAAATACACAAACGCGACGGCGGGGTATGGTGGCGACGAACTATTTAGATTATGCCTCCTCAAGAATGGTCTACAATTAATGGTTGTGTATTTCTGCTTCCAGGGTTACGTAAAGAATTACTTATGTAGAGCAATATGAGATGCGCCGCACGCCCAGCGAGGCGATTGTGGGCAGTCGTGCCTAGGGAATGAAGTAGGGAATCGGGCGTTTCGAGTAGTGTTGTCGCTAGGCTGTTCACGGTAAAGTGAGCACTTTTAAAGCCCTGCTTAAGATCTACTTGTATGCACGTTGTGTATCCCTCTGCCTTACGTAAAATTAACATTGTCATGGGCCTTACCACTTTATTCGTGCTTCGGTCAAGTGAAATAGTTAAATTATTAGAAAAGTAAATGCTTCCAAATATGCTACTTTTTACACTTCTGTGCATTAAAAAAAAAAAAACAGAAAGCGAAATAAATAACTTTAAGTTATCACAAATGGTTAAAGGATGTTCACGATAAAGTGAGCACTTTAGAAATGAACCTTATAAAAATATCACTGCTCCTGTATGCATGTATTCTAATAGGCGCACTGAGTGACATTTGCTCAGTAAAGTTGGTAACGATGGATGGAAAGTAGTTTCACATTTTAACGTCGAATAAATCGTGTTAGGTAACAATTTGTGAAAAATTAAAATTATATATTTCGTTTTCTGTTTTTTGATGCATCATAGTTTAAAAATGAGTAGACTTGTAAAGAATTTCACTGTTTAACTTGACCGATGCATGAATAAAGTGTTGAGGCCCGTGGCAATGTTAATTTGACATAAGGCGGAGGAATACACAACGTGCATGAAAGTAGATCTTAAGCAGGGATTTTTAAAGTGCTCATTTTACAGTGAACGGCCTATACCTAACACTTTTCATTCGACTTTAAGTTATGGAACTATTTTCCATCCATCCATCGTCACCAATTGTACTGTGCGAACGTCACTCAGTACGCCCATTAAAATATTTGCATGCCGGCGCAAGGACATTTTTCTAAGGTTCATTTCTAAAGTGCTCACGTTATCGTGAACAGCCTTCACTATTTTAACGGGCAGACTCGCATGCACCCGGTCAAGTTGGAAACGATGGAGGGTAAGTAGTTACATCCATGTCTCAACGTCGAATTAAATACTGACATCGTTTATTTTTATTTCCGTCATTTTAATACACCCAAGTGTAATAATTAGCAAATTTGTAAAATATTAACATAACATCTATACTAATTCCTCAGTTCCACTTGACTGACGCATTGTTTTATGAAGAATTGTTTCATGTATGAAATAGCGAATAAATATTTCAGTGTGTTTTTGAGAATTAGACCAATTTAATCTCGGCAGTGCAGTGCAAACAGTAAAACAATTAAACAGATGGAAGGAGCAACCATGTTGTCGCTCATGGCCGTTAAGCATCTGCAATGAAAAAGTGCGCAGTTTGAATGGCCACTTAAAACACGAAACCGCTCGACAAAATAACTAACCACAATTTGATTAATGAAAAATAGTCTTATCATACGAACAGCCAGAAAAAAATTTAAGACATTAAATCTTTTTTTTATACTAAACCATTTGTTTATACCCAAGAAACGAAGGCATGAGTGTTTCTCGAGACTTGATGTTAAACCTCTGATTCCGTAAATAAATAAAAAAATCACTGTAAAATGCCTAATGAGGATCTTTGGTATGCCTTCCTTCTTTGGGTGTCTTTCTTGCTTCCGGCCCTTTATTAAGATAACGTTAGTCGATTACCGCCAATTGAAAATCACTAATCGCGAACGAAACTTCGGATTTGGTTCTTCAATAGGAGTCTGAAACTGAAAATAGGGCGTGTAAACGTTTTTGATATCGTCAGTTTAATTCACAGTAAGAATGTAATAAAAGATTAACAATTGACACTTTGTCCGAGAGGTTCGTGCTGATCGTCTAAATAATGTTATAAATGTTTTGATCTTTAATTGTTATCATTATAACGAAACGAAATCTAACCTTTCCGAATTCACAGCATAAGCTTTTACACTTACCGCCAGTGTTAAATTACAATAAATCACAAATAAAATTGCTCTTGACAATATTACAAAGATTTTTTTTTTTTTTTAAAGAGGGTATAAATTCTTTTAGATTTACATTTATCATTAAATTGTTATCTGACGCATGAAGTATTGAGCGGTCTACTCATTATGTTGTACTGAAAAGTATGAAATTATAATTGATTCTCTGTTTTGTTTTGCTAACCGTAATACAATTTATGTCATAGGCTATAAGAGATATTACTATTCGTTGACTTATTGTTTCAAATTGTAGTTGGATTTGTAAGATTGGAAATAAATTAGTGAGCTATAAATTATTACTTGTTATTACAAGTAACAACCATAAATACTTCTTACTGAGAAGCCGGCTAAAGGCTGTTCATGGTAAAGTGAGCAATTTTGAGGCCCTGGTTACTTTTTCTTTTCGGTCATTTTTTATCCTTTAACCACCTATACAAATAAATATTGCCATGTAGGTAATAAACACAGTGTATATTCCACCTCACTTGGAATTTAACGTCTAAGGTTAAAATTAAATATGTGTAGTGACTATTATTACAAATGAGAGGGCTTTCAAACGAGTTCACTTTACTGCGAATAGCCTATACTCGCAGGTATTAGTGAGAATGCAACCACGGACTGCACAGGTGTAGCCTGAGTGCAAGTGTATGCTCATCAAGTGATCTCCAAGGATGAAATGCCGTTGACGAAGCAGGAAGCAGGAATGCCGTCCACGCGGGGTGAGTTTCTTTGGCGGCCTGGCGTGACGAACTGCCGCTGCCAGTTCGTTGGATGGCCGTGGCGCCGAGGACAATGGCGGAGATGACTTGTGGAGCGGGCTGGTGGAAGACTTTGCAGGACAATGGAGAGCAGTTGAAGTTGGAAAGCTGCCGTGTAATAACTCCCTGCTCACTTCGTCCGCAGACTCAAGTCGGGCAGCACGGCCCGCGGAGGGCCTATAGGACGTTCATGGTCAACCGAACACTACTTGTGTGCACGTTGTGTATTCGTCCGCCTCATGTAGGATTAAAATTTCCATGGGCCTCATCACTTTATTCGTGCGTTATTTTAGTAAAACTGTGGAATTATTTGAAAAAGTAAATATATTACAAATATGCTCATTTTTGGTCTTAAACGCATTAAAAAAAGAATAAAAAAACAGAAAACGTAAGAAATAATTTCACTATCACAAATGGTTACCTAAAACTTTTTATTCGACGTTAATACGTGGAAACTACTTTCCCTCCATCGTTACCGACTTTACTTGGCGGGCGCATGTCACTCAGTGCGCCCGTTAAAAGATATGCAGGTCGGTACAATGACTTTTTTCTAAGGTTTTCTTTAAGTTCTCACTTGTCGTGATGGCTTGTAAAAACCGTGAGAAACCACAGTGCCATTCCGATCGGATATATTAATAAACTATTATGCTTCTAGTGCATACAAACTGCAAGTGTTGCAGATCCTCAAATCTTTGGCGTCACTATACACGGCAGGCAGCCACCAGAAGATACTCCTGGAGTCTATAATGTAAGCAATACCACTTGTTGACGGTCGACGTAATGTCCACGCTGTTGGCTCATCTCAGCATTCACTATTTATTACTGACAATATTACGTGGCAGGGAAGTTAAGAAAGTTCATTGGTCACGATGTTAATGACTCCACATCTCTGCCGCTAAAAAAAAAAAGTCGATTGCAGACGGCCGGGGAAATCACAAGTCACATGCAGCGTAATGTTAACTATAGGCTGTTCACCGTAAAGTGAGCACTTTTGAAAGCCCTGCTACGATCTACTTGTGTACACGTTATGTATTCTTCCGCCTTATGTAAAATCAACATTGCCATGGGCCTAATCGCTTTTATTCATCGTCGGTCAGGTGAAACTGTACAATTATTAGAAAAGTAAATATTTAAAAAATCTGCTAATTTTTACACTTCGACGCTTAAAAAAAACAGGAAGCAATAGAAGTAACTTAAGTTATCAAAAATGGTTACCTTACACTTTTTATTCGATGTTGAGATATGTAACTACTTCCCCCTCCATCGTTACCAACTTTACTGGGCGGACGCATGTCACTCAGTGCGCCGGTTAAAATATATGCAGGTATAGGAGCAGTGACTTCTTCTTAGGTTGATTTCCAAAGTGATCACTTTATCGTGAACAGCCTTTAGATGCCCGATATCGCGTTTTACTGTAGCCAGAAGTCTGCACACAAGTAGTGAGTTGTTCGCTCGGCGACCAGCACGGATGGCACTATTTCCGCCTACCCGTCGGAGACGAGGTTTGTTGTGCCACGGGGAACACACGCGCAATTATTGTGCTAAGTATAACTACGTCCTTATTATGAACTGATTCATTCTGCGTGTCTGAGGCCCAACGGTAAGAATCGATAAGGGTGACTTATGTAAACGCGTCAAGTGTTGCGTCACCTTTGCGAGCAAGGCTCTGATTTTTTTCTAGCTGTAAAGATGATGATATGCTTTACGAGCCAGTATTATTTTAAAACGTCTATTTCGAAATTTTTATACAGGATCCGGCATACAAACCTCCCACGTTTTAATGGCTATAAGAAAAGAACGGTAATTGGTAGGCATGGGTGTGTTACGCAATATGATGTGACACACAATGCCGTTTTTCATTGCACGGTACAGAAGGCGGACCTTCCGCATTTGCCGTCAATATTGCTCCGGCAATGGAACCGTTAACAAGCGAAATGCCCGTTATATGGCTCAAATTAATCTTCGCTACTCCATGAAAGACCGCTACGCACGCCACATATTCCTGTGTGGTGCGCCATTGGCAATTTCGATGTTATTGGGCCTTATTTGTTTGAGGAAGAAAGGCATACAGTTAACAGTGACGGCCGCTCGGTACATGCTGTTCACGGTAAAGTGAGCACTTTTTAAGGCCCTCCCAACAGGCATTACCCACTAATAAATATATTTTAATGCATCCTGAGGAATTAAAGTTTAAGGGTGGTGAGATGTATATACACAGTGTGTATTGGTCACACTGCAATGATTATATTAAGAAGCAGCAGGAAAATGGAAATTGGATGAAAGGAACAACTTAGAAGGGCCTTAACAAGTGCTCACTTTACCATGAACAGCCTATACATGCAAATATGCCATTTCTAGCCCCACAACTCGCACAACTTACCATCCCAGACGTGTGATTCCAACACAATGGCACTATCGCTCACACAGCGCGGTATCAATGATTATCGGATGTTCACGGTAACGTGAGCACTTTTGAGGTCTTGGTTATTTTCTTATTTCAGCCATATTTTAGCCTTTAAACAACTTTAAAAAAAAAATTATTGCCATGTAAGTAATATAAGCAGTGTGTATATTCCACCGCACTCTGAAGTTAACGTTTAAATCTAAAATAATACATATTTATTGACTATTATTGTAATTGAGAGGACTTTCAAAAGTGCTCATGTTACCATAAATAGCCTATACTTTGAGAGAGAACTGTTCCCCGGCCACGTGGTCTCATTAAATGGTGACGTCAGGTGGCCCGCACGGTCGCCAGATCTGAGCCCATGCGATTTATTATTTCTGGGGACACCTCGAGGCTAATGATTACCGATATCGTCCACGAACATTGACCAGCTGAAAATTTGCAATACGTCAAGAAATTGCCGACATTATGCCACAACTCACCCAGCACGTGATGGAACACCTCCAAACACGTTTGAATATGTTCATAAGGAATGGTGGCCATCATTTGGACATCATCGTTTACAATACCTAGTACAAATAAACTGCATTGTGTGTCAAATCATTTTTTAAATATAAATATTTGCCTACAATTTGTATTGCTTTTCTTTTGTCATTCAAATTGCGGGAGGTTTTTACGATTCATCCTGTACCTACCTCTAATTATTAAATAATTTAATGCTACAGTAATAAAATTTAAAAATTGTTTTACAAAATGTATTACTTTAAAATTTGTCTGTCATTTAGCCCTATATAACTACAAGTCGTTTAGAATGTAAAGACAAACAGTTTAAAATATTTTTACTATTCTAAAAAATACAGTTTACTCAACAATAAAGAATTATGATACTGTATATCTGCAGGTTCAAAATATCCTAAATGTTGTTCACAGCCATGTTTAATAGCTTTTAAAAAAATACAGGTTAATAAGGTTCTAATTTTACTGCCTGTAGTCGCTGTACTCATTGCAGAGTAGAAGTATCGCAACCAGAGCCTTTTAATACAGGCGGCTGGGGCGGCGATACTCACCGCTGATATAAAGCAGACCGGTCGCTGGCATTCTCGAACGCCAATCATCCCGCACAAAGCCGACAGCGAGACAGAGGTCGGTGACGTCACACGTATCCCCGGACCCGGATGCAGCTCGCCGTAGCCGCTCTGGGTCCGACAACAAGCTCCCTCCCCCCCGTCACACTTCTTCAAGTCATCTCTTTATAACTTTTCTCGGAAGTCACTAATACCATGTTTCCACGGGCTGCGATGCAAACACACTGGCGGTCTGCAGAAGTTTATTTGATCGCCGACGCTCGTGGCTGTAAGGAAAGATGGCGTTGGCAGCGCGGTTTCGCGGTACAAGTTTGGTAACAAAACGCAGTTCAGTTTATTTTGACATCATTCCTGGAGATGTAATTTTTTCCGCCGCAAAAACATCAGAGGGTTGTTGGGTTTAAAGATCGTACGTCCATGTCTGCAGGTTTATTGATGCCTCCTTACTGAGAATTCCGCCAACTTCAACAGAGAACTTCCGTGATCCGTCCGTGAAGAAAAAAAAATCATTGGTACAAAAATTAAGTGATTTAGTCCTCATAGCAGCCAGAGGGAAATATGTCACCAAGCAAATTCTTCGTTAACTAAATTACCTGAGTGGAGAGATTTGAGCGGCTCGTAACATCGAGGACACGAGAGCCGATACGGATAAAAAGAGGTGAGTATAGAGCAGCGCCGGAATGAAGTGGCGGGGGAAACAGGAGATCCCATCGTCCAGCACGATTCCCATATGCGGAAGTCAGGAGTGATCCCAACGGGAATTGAACCTGGTTCGCATAGGGGAGAGGCGAGTAGTTTAATCACTACACCACCGCGTAATTGAACCTAGTTCGCATAGGGGAGAGGCGAGTAGTTTAATCACTACACCACCGCGTAATTGAACCTGGTTCGCATAGGGGAGAGGCGAGTAGTTTAATCACTACACCACCGCGTAATTGAACCTAGTTCGCATAGGGGAGAGGCGAGTAGTTTAATCACTACACCACCGCGTAATTGAACCTGGTTCGCATAGGGGAGAGGCGAGTAGTTTAATCACTACACCACAGCGTAATTTGTAAGGCGACCGCCGTTAAGTAGGATAATTGGGTGATTGCTGACGTATTTTACTAGCGTGGAGTGACCCAAACTTCCAATAATATCCATTGCGTATTCTGGATTCCAATCCGGAATCATGGCGCATAGCTGATTTAACAACTTCGGTAACCGAAACTGCCAGTAGCCTTCAAAGGTTTGTCCCTGAGCTAACTTAATTATAAAATTTATATAAAATCCGATGTAGGGAGCGAGCTATTAGTGTTCCTGGGCTGAACGGTATCTTCCTACTATAATAAAAGGACTTCACTGGATTAAGCTCCAAATCTTAGTAATACATTGAGGAAGACTCACTTAACTTTTAAAATTTCACTGTAATATACACAGCATAATTTTAAAGGATTGAGCAGTCGAGGTCAGAACGGAGTCTGTGTTTCCCACAGTGTACAACTAACTTGAAGATAAATGCAGGTTTCCACGGCCATTGTGGCAATGGTTTTCTTGGCCTTCCAGGATGAGCATCGTCGAGGTGGTAGGGTTGATATTGCCAGCTGCTATGCATGACAAAACGTCTGTAAGCTCTACACTCTATTAACACGAATCAGTGGTGCGAGTGAGTGGAATCCCGATCACTAAAAGGCAGGTTACAAGCAATTACCGGCCGAAGACTAAACATGAAATACTACACAGATTTTCATCTTCTGCGTATGTATTCAACATTGACTCACTCATCGCCAATACAACTGTCAAAGTCAGGTAGTCAACAGTGATGAACGTGTTTGTTTACATTAAAGTTTCCAACAGAACAACCCTTTGATATAAATGGTAAACTACGACTAGCTTAAGTATATTCTAGTGGCATTATAACTAAGTTACAGGATGTGTACAAATATCTCAAAGCACGTACTTACATGAACGGAGTTACAGCCTTAAATCCTACCCCCGTTGTTTTTGATAGTGCCGTTGGCATAAAAGCAGTCCATGGTTGGAATACATATAAAATGAACACCACTAAGGCGGTGACGTAGAAACACCATATGCGCAAGGGGCACTAATAGAGGGCAGTACATGCACTGATTAACAGTGATGTACTGTGGGCAGAGTAGAACCGCTTACTAAGGCATAACACCGCTGAGCCCAATACAACTGTAGTTGACTCGGTGAAATAGTAGTCTGTTGTTTCAAGCATCGGCCTGTGTGTAGGAAGAATTGTAGAAAAGCCACGGCGGCATAGACGACCACACTTCGTGCAATTACCAGACTTGGAACGAGATCGTATTGTAGGTCTAAGGGAGGATGTATGACCCTTCCAAAGAATCGCCCAGCGTGTAGGACGTGAAGTGTCTGCTGTGCATCATTGGTAGCGACGGTGGTCCAACGATGGCGCACATGCTCAACCTGGTTCCAGATGGCAGCGGCATACAGATTCCCGCCTGGACCGCCGCATCAGACGAGCAGCCATTGCTGAACGCATGGCGACCGCCGCACAGATTAAACCCACTGTTGCACCCAGTGTGTCAGAATAGGATTATCACCAAACGTTCGCTGGACGCTGGGCTACGATCAGCTAGCCAGGCTTCCTCTCACACCTCATCTCCGTGGAGCCTGCATCGGATGCTGTCGCTAACGACGCAACATGAGAGATTAATGGCGCGGAGTTGTGTTTGGTGGTGAGAGCAGATTCTGCCATGGCGCCAGTGACGGAAGTTTGCGAGTGCGGCGTCGACCAGGAAAGCGACAACAACCAGAGTGTATACAGCGGCGACATACAGGTTCAACTTCTGCCATCATGGTATGGAAGCAATAACTTTCAATGACCGTCCGTCTCTGGTTTTTGTTGACGGAACACTGAACAGTGAACGCTACATCCATAAAATCATTGAGCCCATTCTGCTGCCGTTTTTACAATGCCAAGGATATGTCTTCTTCCAGCAGGGCAATGCTCGTGCATACACGTCTCGTGTTACCCAATGCACTTTCGAAGGATTTCGTCAATTCCCCTGGCCAGCACGATCACACGACCTGTCCCCCCTTGAACATGTGTGGGACATTATGGGACGGCGTTTGGTGCGGTATGCAATACCAGCAACAAACCTCCACCAATTGCAAGAACAGGTGGAGTTAGCGTGGAACACTATTCCCAAAGATGATATCCGACACCTTTATGATTGTCTGTACACACGACTGCAGGACTTCATCGTCGCTAAAGATGGCTACACGAGATACTGACATCGTCGTTCAAGACAGTCTGTAGCCTCTGTCCATAGGTGTACGACCCTGTGATCGTTATTATATATAGTGCAGAATCTTGAAAATTATCCAATAAAACCTTAATTCATGTGTGACCATTGCGTCCGGGTGTTCATTTTCCATTATTCACCGGTGTAACTTGTATTCCCAATACGCTACCTACTGGCGAATCGAAAAATATGAACTGGAGACCAATGACACATTCTAGTGGAATTTTAGACATTCAGCGGAAGCACACAAAATTCAATAAAATTCAGCCGTCATAGTATTCAGTTACATTAACAGTAGGGCCATTTTTACTTTTTTTCACTTATTTGATTCTGTTTTTGCTATTTCAGGTTTAGAGAGTACCGCCTCGATGTGGCACTTCATAGAAAGCCAAGTAAACCATTAGAGTTAACTGTAATCAACATGCGCGTAATGCAGTAATATGTCTGCCTCTCATCCGGGAATTGCTCATTACATCCTGACCGGCTACACTGCTCTGCCATGCACGTGCAGGGGACTGTTGGAGCAGTTCCTTGATAACAACCTCCTCAATTCAACGCCAGTCCGTTACGATACCCATCTCCTAGGTTCCTTTCACGAGTAAAGAATATTATTACAGAATACTTCAGAAAAAATGCGAAACTGCAGTTTATAATGCGAACTCCAGTCACACACGCCAGCAAAATTGTGATGTTGGTCAGCAATATGCTTCTTTGTTTGGTTGGTGGCACTGGAGTGACGCGCCCTATGTTAAGGTTAATTCTAATCAGGTCAAAAATAAAACGAGTTTTCTTATGGGAGAGTTTGGTATAGGGAAAGTTCCCGCCGCTAGGTGCGCAGTGTTCAAAAGAGGTCGCTCTTAATTAAAATTTTTAGCTACGTGAGTTCTAAATGAGGAAGATTTTTCTTAGTCAAGCATTTATTTTACATTTGATTTATGATTATTGCAATTGTTTTTTTTAAATGTAGAAAATAGAGAAAATTCGGTACACATGCAACATTAGCGCTCACCTAGTGGCGAAAAATTCTAGTTGCCAAACTAAAAGCATTGAGCTTCCTAACCTCAGTAGACTAAACCTTACCTAAGTTAGTAAGCAGCCTTCTGGAGTTAAGAAGTGGGAGCAGGATGTAGTCGCGTGCCATGCCCTAGGCCTATAACCTCTACAAACAAAAAAAAACTGTGTGTAAGAGGAACATGCATCAATCGGCCAATGCCCGGTTGCACCATCGTGGTTTGAAAATCTATTCGAGATCGGATCTAAGATCGACACAGAAAACTGTTGCACCATTCGAGTTCAGAACTGGACTGGAGATTGAGATGAAGTTCATTTCGAACCGCCGAAATTGGTGGTTCCAAAACTCGATCCGAGATCTGCTACCATCGTCAACAAATGTAGTTTGAAAATACGCCAACAGATAGAACTACGGTCGATTGTTTTCTTGGGAAATTAAAACAACATTATACGCACTTGAATATTATTAAGTAAAATTCGTACAGTAATTCACTTAAAACAGATAAAACATCGCACATCTAGTTCTATCTATCTACGCCTACTTCCATGACATCATATATTACGAACCAATAGCAAATTTTGTCTCATACTTAATCTCGATCTCTTACATTGGAGCCAAGATCAATAGAGATAAATTATCTCTTGAACTTCTCCTACCTCCGTGGGGCCGCGGTGGTGTAGTGGTTAGACTACACGCCTCCCACCCTTGGCGGGCCGGGCTCGATTCCAGGCGGGGTCAATCGTACCGGACGATGCCGCTGGTTCAGTGGGGGATTTTTTTTCGGGATCTGCCGTTTCCCCCGCCCTTGCATTCCGACGCTGCTCCATACTCACCTTTCTTCAGCCTCATCGGCTCTCAAGACCTCGTTGTTAAGAGCCGCCCAAATCTCATCACTCGCTGCTACCTCCGCAGCGACGTCTACGTGGATCACAAACGGAACAGTTCTCGTCCGAGATCACCCCGATCACTCCCGCACACAGGTCGCCGTCTACGCGCTGCCAATTACCTCTGCCGCTCGCCGAATCACTGGGAACAACCTCCAATCACCACCGCCCACGCAATATTAAATTCGCTGTTTGGTGGGCAAGGGGCTTTGTTTATACATGTGCTAACCCGTTATACATCATTCCGCATTCCCTCACGCCCAGAAATAATTAAATACAGCTTTATTTTTTCTCAAAATATTAGAGATGTCTGCAGTCACCAACCTTCTCGAAGGTAATTTTCGCTGCGAGATCACAAGCTGTCAATCTGTTTTTAACTTTACACAATGCACTGACATGTGTGTTACGTTTTTGAAAAGCAAATTTTTCAATCAAATACAACAATTGACGAATTCAGTACGGCTTAGTCGCCATAACTTTAAAGAAGGTAACGTGATTATAGTAAAATTAGCGTAATATTTTGTAAGAAGTACGTTAATGTACGTAATAGGCTTACTTAAACTAAAAAATTAAAATTAATATAGTTAATCAACTACAGCGAAAATTCCTCTTGCATGGGTCTTCCCACATTCATCCAGACAACTTTTCAGCACAACCACTGTGTATCACCTTGTAGTTAAAGTCCCGTTGGTTCGAATCCCTTTGTGAGACCGGGGCAGCCAGCTTATCTTTATAGCTTAATATGAACACCAAAACAGATCAGTCGTAAATTTTGTAAATAAACAATTGAATTTTTGTTAAGATATTTTAATAATGGCTGTATATCATGTTACACATGTGTCACTGCAAATGAGTGTGCAGTGAGCTCGCTAGTTCATTGGCCAGAAGCCAACTTGTTACAATTGTAATTATGTCCGCTGTAGTTTAAACCAGTAGGACTCTGGTTAAGTGGAAATGCACAAACATTGATCTGGGACTATAGCTGCTGCTCCTTGCTACAGCGGAGTGTAGAAAATTAAAGGCAGTTCACGGTAAACTGAGTATTTTTTTAAGGCCTGCTTAAGATATACTTGTATGTAGAATGTGTATTCATCCACCATATGTAAAGTTAACACTGCCATGAGCCTAATCACTTTAATCATGCGTCGGTCAAGTGAAACTGCGAAATCATTACAAAAGTAAATATTTTAGAAATGCACTAATTCTTACGCTATTATGCATCGAAAAGCAGATGTTAAAATAAATAATTGAACTGTACACAAGGTTTTACAAACACTTTAAATTCTGTGTTAACGTGTGGAACTACTTTCCGTCAGTCGTTGCCAACTTGACCGGGCGCTTGCCAGACAGTGTGTCTGTTAAAATACATGCAAGTGACATTTTTCAAAGGTTGAGTTCAAACGCGCTTCGTTAACCGTAAACAGCGTTCAACTCCTCACTTATAACATGTCACGACTATCTGTAAATATTCACAGACTTCTAAGTGTTTTAATACTGTAACGTCTCAAATAACATATTCCGCTTATCCGGGTCTCAAAATTTCCACCCATCGACTAGCACTGGAAATGCTAAATTCTACAAATTGCAGGAACCAATGACCAAAGTGGAGTCGGGAGAAGCTAAATGTACTGCGACCACTCACTAGCATGCTACGAGGTAGCGTTATACACGTGCTGTCACGCCAGCTGCACAACTATTAATTAATAAATAATTATTTTATGTATTTATTTGCTGGTTTTCTTTGTGCTTATGTTAAGGCTTTCGCCCTCTTTCATACACACATACATGAGTTCTGATTTGCAATTAAGACTGCGTTTACACTGCACAAAGAACACTAACCATATGTAAACAGTTTTGAAAAATTACTAGCAAGAAATATTAACGCAACTTTGTCATAGTGTGAGAGCTACTGATAAAAAAGAAACACACATTTCACAATAAAAACCCATTCAAGAAATAGTGAGAAGTCATTTTTTTTTAACAGATAAATACACTATCTACCAAAAAGGAATTTGGCACCTGTCCACAATGTTTGCTCGGTGGTTGTCACCTCGTTAGAATCTCGTAGGGCCACCTCTTGCGGCTATAACAGCAGCCATCCTGTCTGGCATGCTCTCTACGATTGTTTACAGGACATCCACGGGGATTCGTCGCCGTTCCTCTTGCAACCATTCCATGAGTTGAGCAATGGATTTTGGCCGCGCCTGACGAGCCCCCACCCGGCGATCCAATTCGTCCCACAGATGTTCTATAGGGTTGAGGTCGGGTCTCTGGGCGGGCCAACCCAATCGGCGAACATTGTTGTCGGCGTACCACTGCACAGTAGCCCTTGAAACATGGCACCTGGCAATGTCATCCTGGATGTAACACGGGTCTATTCCACAAAAACGCCACAATGTTGGGAGCATTTCATTATCCAGAATGTTACAACAGGCCTCTATGTCCATGCTACCACGGACAAACACCAGTGGTCCTACTCCGAAGGCCATGAAAAATAAGTCAACTGACGTACTGAATTACCTATCTTCATGGGTGCCCAATTACTTTTTGGTAGATAGTGTATATTCAAGACTAGTACGGAACATGATGATGGTAGTGGTGACGATCATGGTGGTGGTCGCAATAGTGCTCGTGATGGTGATGATGGTGGTGGTGATGGTCGTTGTGTGTGGTGTGACGCCGATGTTGGTGTTGGTGATGGTGATGATGGTGGTGGTGATGGTCGTTGGTTGGTGGTGACGCCGATGTTGGTGGTGGTGATGGTGATGATGGTGGTGGTGTTGGTGGTGGTGGTCGTTGTGTTGGTGGTGACGCCGATGTTGGTGGTGGTGATGGTGATGATGGTGGTGGTGTTGGTGGTGGTGGTCGTTGTGTTGGTGGTGACGCCGATGTTGGTGGTGGTGATGGTGATGATGGTGGTGGTGGTGGTGGTGGTGGTGGTCGTGATGATAATGGAGTTTTAAAGAAATGGCAAAATCATGAACGGCAGTTAAATAGCAAAGTCAAATTCAAATCACAAATAAAATAACTGTGTCGCAGGGGCAGATGTGTAGACTATGAAAAATCCCAGATCACACAGAGCACCGTGCAACAGTTCACTACCCGGCTCTGATACAAAGACATTGTGGACGTGTCAATAAACTGTGACTAGGGACAATGTTATATAGCAGGGAATATTGGCTGTTTCTTAAGTTTCAACGTAGGGCCTACTGTCCACATATCTGAAATTGTTCACTGACTGACACACGTTTACGAAGATATTTTCCTATTTCATTTCTATAGTGAGAATTGTAATACTCGTATATTGAAACTTTGTGATTGATCAGAAAAGCGTTCAGTAGAGTCAAAATGCATCATCTAACCATAAAAGGTCCAAGCTGCTATAGAGTTTTCGAAGATACGATGGTACAACAACTTCTCTATATTTCCCAGTGTCTAACTACTGGCCAGTGTCACAAGTACCGCACATACAGCGCGCGGAATGGGTCTGCAGCGAGACTAACATCCCCTCCTCTCCAGGGAGCAGCAGAAGAGGGAGGTTACGTCAACGCTCCAGTTCCGGGACACTCCAGACCACGCGGTGACCTTCACCTCCTGGAAGGGTCACGACCATGCGACCCCAAGCGTGCTCCTAGCTCCTTCTGCCTGCCGGCCCTGACCTACCACAACAGAGGCTGCGCCTGGCGTCCGCATTTTACTTGTAACGGAGTGGACGGGCATTACTAAGGCGCACGTCGCTTCGATACGACGGTTTATCACGCTAGATATCCGACTACTTCTTAGGTTGCAACGTTTCCTCCTGCACATGTCGATAAGATGAGTGGCCTCGCATCTAGGCAGCAGCCAATTAAAGAAATGACGCCAGCTCGAGCATATGCAGTGCAGAGAAGGTTAGCGCGGTGGCAAATTATTACAATAATTTTGCAGTTTTAAACCAGTAACGAAAGGAAACTGTAGGACGTGTAAATGTTAAACTTCTTAAGGCCAGCAATTAGTCACACATTCTCACGGTAGATATTTGTACCTTATCTTTGTTTTCCTTATTTAAATACTTTCAGGTCGGCACACAAACGCTTACTGCCATCCACTATAAGCTAAAAGTGAGTCCCCTATAGGTACCTGCACGAGAACGAGCAGTTATATTGGTTTCTGTAGTGCTGGAGCATAGCTGGATGGTGATATGGTGGTCCTAATTCCCGGCCCATTTGGTATTATACTTTAGTACAATTAGTATCATACTTATTAATAAGTCTTTAATTGTGGTAAAAATACGATATTGCCATAAGCTATGAAGCATTTTATTAAAGCAATTTTTCTCTTTTTCTCGGATTTTGCCCTAATTAACACGAGCGTCAGCATCGCTAATGCCGGAGTAACCTGCACCCTCCCTTCCCTTATCTCAGTGTAACAACACCCTCTACGCCACTGCCGTAGTCCCACATACTTGCCGTAGTATCTGTATTGGTCCACGCTACATAAGATAGCCTATACTATATTGCGCAAGGTTATAATTGAAGGGCTTTGTGGAAGAAGGGCCTTTTCCACAATCCATAAAAATGAGATTTATTACAAAATATTATAGCTTACACCATATAATGTGTACACGCATAAGTTTGCTGTTGTGGGTAGTTCTCAAGGAACAGCAAAAGCCGCCCTCCTTGGTGGAAGAAGGGACTGTACTACAGAGGTAATATGCAGGCTCTTCTTCCACCAAGTACTTCAATTGGCCGGCTCTCAGAATATTGATTTGGGAACTCTCCAGTTATAACGAAAGTGCATAACAGATAATTACACTCTTCATATTCCTTTGAGCGATTGCAAAAAGTTATTATTTTATTTGTGAATGTTTTACTGCCATAAACGGCGGTAATTTTCAATATCATGATAGACACAAGTGAATATTATAATCCATGCCAGTTATACTAATGCCGGTCCGCAAAAACGAAAGGCAACCAAAACTATAGTTGCCAGACATGCACGAGGAATAAAGGAGGCGTTTAATTACGAGGGAGCCATCGGAATTTTTCTCTTTAAAAAATATCGCTGAAAAGACGATGAATGAAACGTGTTTTGCAATTAGCTTGATTGCAATATATTTTAACACGAGCACTTTATGAAATAGAGAAAGTTTAAAGCACATGGCAAGCGATATACCTACTCGACTACCATGACCTGAATGTGTCTCAATAAACTAAGCGGACATCTTATATACACATGCTATAAAACATCAATGACGTGTAAGTTATTATTAAATGATAGGGTACAGAAACACCCGTCTATTTGTGGCCACGAAAATCACCCGAATACCAGAAATTTGTAGCGATCGTAAAACATTTTTTAAAGTTTTCAGTGCTTGATTTGATGATTAATATTTTACGTATCTCATATCTCTCGTTGATAATCTTAATAACGTGTCCCTGCTGTAAAACCAATATATTTATAGTGTCCATTGAACACAGCTGTCAGTTACGACGAGGAGCCTATCATATAAACGATACAACTTGTTGATGGTTGACGTCATGACCTAGCGGTTGCAACACCTCAACTTCAATACTGTTTATATGTATAACCCAGCATCACGAACGTTTACATTGGTTTAGAGAAACACGCGGGACGGTAGTTTGTACATTAGGGTCTCTTAGGGCAATTTTGAACATTGTGTAGTAGTTAATATGTTCCTCTGTAAATATTTCACTATCTAAAATTGCATTCTGGGTAGTCCACCTTGAAGGCCAATCTAAATACATTGTTACTTCAAAATTTAAATATCACAGTGCCAAATCTACGGCTTCTCTGAAATATTTACGTATTGTCGGGTGAATAACATTAAAAATCACAAAAATATATTTTTTCTTTTTAGTTTTTCCGTCAGTCCCTTACTTCCACGACAACGACTATGCTGAAAAGCGTTCGCAATTATCTACTCTAACTGACACTATAGGCCAGCAGTTAAAAGAAGAAGACTGATCATGCAGTGTAATTGCTCTATGACGCACGCACGTTTAGGAGTGGAGAAGTTCGGGCGTCTCTTAAAAACGAGATCTGGAAAGCAGATGAGGGTGAAGCGAGTTGAATACGTAGCAGCGCCGGAATGCAAGGCGAGGTAAACGGCAGAACTCCGAGAAAACTCGCCGATCAGCGGCATGGTCCGACACGAATCCCATTTGTGAAATACCTTGAGTGACCCCGCTGGGAATCGAGCCCTGAGCACAGTGGTGGGAGGCGACCGCCCTAGCCATTGGGAAACCGCGGCCCCTTACACAACGTTTGGGGCAACTGGCGAAAGTATTTGCTGTCTATAATGCAGACGTTCAGCATTGGTAAAGGAGTTCCAAGGGTGATAATCGAATAGGAACTGCGGCTTTTGACACCGAAGGACATCAAGAAATCTACTGATGTGCACGAAGGATACTGAGAAATGGTACACGCTATTCCTTTCTGCTATAAAGCACCACCTTGCTGGTAAAGGCTGTTCACGATAAAGTGAGCAGTTTTGAAATCAACCTCAGAAAAAATTACTGCACCTACCTGAAGATATTTTAACAAGCGCACTGAGTGACATGCACTCAGTAAAGTTGGCAACGATGGATGGAAAGTAGTTCTGTAGCTTAACGTCGAATAAAAAAGGTTAGGTAACAATTTCTGATAATTAAAATTATTTGTTTCGCTGCCTGTTTTTTTAATGCATCGAAGTGTAAAAATAAGCAGATTTGTAAAAAAAAAAAAATCACTTTCTAAAAATTTCACAGTTTCACTTGAATGAAGAATGAATAAAGTGACGAGGCCAGTAGTAGGGGCATGATGGTTTCACTTCACTTTAGTCTCGTAAGATTAACGTAGCATCTCAATTGCTGGAAATGCTGGACCACTTAGCACCACAACTAACACCTCACACAACACCTCAATTAGCCCTTCAAATAGCACCTCAACTAGCGCCTCACATAGCAATGAACCCAACACCTCACTGAACACCTCACTCAACACCTCAATTAGAAACTACAGGGGTTTCACTTCACTTTACTCCCATAAGATTAACATAAGGGGATTTTCGCTTCATTTAGCTCCGCAATCCGCTCCACACTGCTCCAACCCTTCACCTACGGGGGTTTCACTTCACTTTTAGAATAACATTGGGATGGGGGATGGACACAGTCCCATAAGAATAACCTAGCTCCGCAGTCTGCTCCACACTCGGCTCTGCATGCTCCAACCCCTTCCCTACCTGAGCTGTGTTGTGATTACTTCTGGCATTAATTGGGTTCCTGCTGCGAGATTCTAGGCTTTCTTCACCTCCGGTTATTTATTCTGAATATCTGATACACTATTACCCCTCTCCCTTACCTACACAACCCCTCCACTCATCATCATCCTCTCCTCAGATATGGTTAACATACTCCCTCAACCCCCTCTTCAATACACTCCCTCCCAACGAGGTAGGCTGCCTTCACTTCTATACTTGCATGCTAGACAGCACTGCTGCAGCCACCGGCCGCCATATTAGTTGTAGAATTGACCGCCACAAGCGCTAATGTCTCTTGATGCCATAATTGACTGCTAGGTAGCATGCAAGTTCGATGAATCGATTACATTGAGCTCGCATCGCCTGCTAGAGAGTGCGCGAGTCGCTTGACTGACACAGGCACTGTTTTTAATTGCTATTATCTACTGCTAGGACTGCTGGAGATAGGCTGGAAACATAAGAAAATTTCCATCATATATGTTATGCATTAGTACACTATAAAAACCTTGTTTTCATTTATATTAGAACCAGGGAACTCTGGTTTTATTGCTCAGTGCCTTTACTCTCTTGACCACGAGAGCTAAGATCCCAAAACAATTTTAAAAGTTGTATATATAAAAAGGAAGGAACACCTACAAATCGCACATTCAAAGTAGAGTCGTAATAAAGTAAGAAATCGTAAATTTTACTATTTATTTATATTTCTATTGTATTTATATTAATGTGTGTAAGAGTTTAAAATTTTCAACCAAAACATACATGTATGAAGCAACATGATCACGAACTAGTATTCTGAAGGAGATTTAGTTTATATGATAACAACAACCAAATATTCAAAACATAATTTTTGTATAAAAAATTTGTCTTTAAATTTAAAAAAAATAATGATTAATTTTTACAAATTATTGTATCGACTAACGTGTCTAAAGATTAGTATTTATTAGACTCATAAGAATATGCATCAGAAAAAAAAATTATCTAACCATAACCATTGCCATCTTAAATTTTTATAAGCATAGACGAATTATTTTTTTTTAGTTTTAAAATACTTATGTAAACATTAAGAGCATCAAATTCAATGCATTTTTTACCTTTCAACAAGTCATTTAAGTCCTAAACCCTTTCTGCAGGATCAATATTGAGTTGAGCCTTTTCATCAATATAAGAATAATTTCCGAATCGTTGATGCTATAAGGATCAGTTTCATAACACAGACACTGTATCCTATATTCATCACGATGGTAAGAGCATATAAGCCCTAAAACTTTTCTACCAAGATAAATTAGATGTTTCAGCCCTTTTATACATGTACTCATAATTCCGAATTGTTGGAGCTATAGGGATCAAATTCATAACATAGACAACATACCCGACATACTACATAATGGTAAGGTCATTTAAGCCCTAAACCCTTTCTGACAAACGTTTAATTTGAGTTAAGCCCTTTTATAAACATACTCATAATTTCCGAACCATTTATGATATGGTTCTCAAATTCATAACATAGACATCATACCCGATATCCAGCATAAAGATAAGGGAATTCAGATCCTAAACCCTTTCTGGCAAGGTCAATTATGCATTAAAGCCCTTTTATAAACATAGTCATAAACTCACCAACTACATACTCATCAAGGACATATCTACCAACGTAATATTATTTCAGTTCCGATTTTAACCAAATTTTATTTGTGACTTGGGTCGTTGATAGAGGTAATTAATGTATTGTTAATTTCGGATTTTGGAGTCCGATCCTCGGTCAGGCTACGTAATATTATTTCATTTCAGATTTGAATCAAATTTTATTATAACTTGGGTAGGTGCTAGGGCCAATTAATGTAATGGTAATTTCGGGTTTGGGGTTTGATACTCGGTCAGGGTACATAATATTATTTCATTTCCGATACTAACCAAGTTTTATTAGTGACTTGGGCAAGTGCTAGGCTTACTTAATGTAATGGTAATTCGGATTATCGAGTTAGAGTCTCGGTTAGAACATCTAATATTATTTTATATCCGAATTTAGCATAGATTTACTATTTATTTGTATTCCTGCATATAGTAATTAATGTAATGTAATTTTTGGATTACCTAGATTGATTCCCAGTGACTCATTTAATAATGTTAAAAAAAATTATGGTAAATGCAATTTTAAGCATTCACTTACGATCGCTGTATACCATTACCTGATCTGTGTCTACTGCTCAACTAATGTGTTATATGTTCGATGTCAACTGTCGAATGTCGAGAATGATGGAGGGGAATGTAGTTATATGATGCAATCGTGTAATAAAGATAATCGTGAAAATCCATAATTGCATAAACATGCAATGAATATTTACTAAATACACACGTACACAAATTAATAATTAACAGCTAAACATTCACCAAAGTAATATACCCTCTCAGGAAAACAGCCAAACTTCAACTATCTCATATATTTTCATTTGTTTCATAATTTTCAATTAGTATTAATTTTTTATTATTATTAGGTGTGGAAGGTATTAATGTTACACTATGCTAGTATTCACTATACACACTTATCAAGTATGCACATTATATGTAGAGAGACATATGTCCGCTTCCAAGGAACGACAACACAATACTAAACCCTTACCGTAAACATATTGTCCATAGTATATTTGCAAGAGAAAACAGTTCCTGCGATTTCAACATCTACCAACAACCTCAGACAGAATAATTCAATGAATTAATCTGATAAAACTTTTCATGATGTAATAGCAAAACATACACACATACAAACAACAACAAGAATTTATGCTAAGGCAAACACACATCAAGCCCTTTTATAAGCATACTAACTCATAATTCCCCATATACCAAAGATACAGTCATCAAATTCATAACTTAGACATCGCATCTGATATCCAACAATGGTAAAGTCATCTAGACTTTAGGCCCTTTCTAACAAGGTTAATTATGTCGTAATCCCTTTTATAAGCATACTAACTCATAATTTTATATATACCAAAGCTACATTCATCAAATTTATAACACACACATCAACATCAACAACAAACAAGACTACAAGGTCAAGCACACCTAAAACCCTTTTACAAGCATACTAACTCATAATTTCCCATCATACCAAAGCAACAGGCACCAATTCATAACACACACATAAAAAAAACCCTAAAATATTCCAATTGACAAACCCACTCCACCCAATAATTGCTCCTAATGAACCAAACTAACACAGATCAACCCAAAATACACCCAAAATGAACAAATTCTACTCCCAAACACACACACTCACACGACTGATTTGCACATATCATACCAGGAAACCGCAAACCACATACCATCAAGCTTTACAAGCAAAACTAAATACTTGAACACAATATCAAAATATTATACAACACAAATGAATAAAACATACAAAAACAGTCACGATCATATTATGGAACCACTTCAAACTAGATTACTATCAATATAACACCCAACTTGCCAAACCCCTAACATCAAACTTCACAGGCGAAACAAAAAATTAACAACTAAATAAAAAACTATCGCACAACACAAATTAACAGATCTCCATAATCTGCCTTCCCATATACATTATCACACATATTTATTCTAAAATATAATGATATATAAAAAGAAAAAAGCTTTACCAAGTGCTCGTTTTTCTAATTAACTGTATATCAGCATTTAAATCGAAATTAAGATCCAAATAAAACACTCATCACGCTCAAATCGTGGTATCCCATACTACATACATATAGTAATCAAAACATGTTTATTACATAAAAACTCCATAATCAAATAATCTTTCTTAAGATCTGCTCTTTTTAACAGTTGATACGATCCTTCTAGAATACTTTGATCTTATCTGCGTAACATGTATTTACACAATTAAACCTTCTTTCATCTCACAAGAAGCTTAAGATTTGTTCTCATGTAACTATATTTATCTACTTCGAAAAGTATAAAAAATCAAGCGTACATACTGATTTATTAAATACTTCAACCTAAATGCAGGCATGTATAGTTATTCGTAAATATTCTTTGTTTCAAGTCCCAATGAGGTAAATACATGTATATGAATTACTTTGTGCGATATTTCTTTAAACCCACTTATCTTAAACATTAAATATTAAATAATTCTTTAAAATTAATATTATTTTTATCTATCATTAAATTAAAGACATGCTAATTTAATATAATATAATAACACACGCACTAAGTACTCATTGCATAACAACGTTACATAATGCAAACTCAATGCATTACCTAACATATCCTAACATAACCAAAAACATTTTAATCTTTTTTAATTATTCTAGGAAGACTCTTTTGTGAATGGCTGACAAATTCTCGCAAACTTCCGAACAACACCATGTTTAATTCTTATCTATACAGCGCAACATTTTGAGAAACTATACAAAACTGTATCGATGATGATAGGTTAGGCTTACATCGGGAGAATTGAGCACACACGTTATAAATTATCAAGTGTAAAATATGTATATTCGCATAACAAAAATACATATTTTGCGTGAATATTTACATATAAGTAGTAAATACATAACGATTCGAGAACCATACAAGGCAAGTATATATTTCTTTTAATCGCGTATCAAGTAAATTAACCAACGTATTTGTGTAATGAATATCCAAATGCAAGTATTAAGAATGTAACGAGATGAAACCAAATAACCATCGACAGATGAAAAACAACAAACAAGAAAGGATTACAACTATAGGTTTAAGAACATACTCATTGCTTCATTGCAAGTCAAACTCACTTTTTAGCACTAGTATATTCATGTTGAATAACTATCATGTTTAATTTCACTCTAAGTATACAACTTACCATAATCAAAACTAACATCCGACTAACATATGCTTGATATTATGGATAACTTATACATGACAGCTTTACAACACACTACACAAAAAAAACACCTAAAAATTTTGCCTTTCCAAAAACTTTTCACTTTATATTCAACTCCCATACACCATTCATCATCATTCTACACCGATCTATCACAGCTCATCGACAACTAAGAACCACATATACTCACCCACACAGTACTCCATCATTCCAACATCATCTCTGGAAGGAGAACAACTGTCTCGCGGAAAAGATGCAAGTGAGTGCTTTATCTAGGAAGGCTAGACAATCACAAACTGCATTACAAATATATGTAATTTAAGCATACTGTTATAATTTTTTTTTTAATTCATACACTTTGGAATTGACACATTCAACACAAGCATGTATGAAATTATACTCTACATATCAATCCTCAATCCTCAATACCAAAAATCATTCCTTATTCCTCAAAAATCGTTTCTTATTCCTCAACAATTATTCCTTATTCCTCAAAAATAATTTCTTAGTCCTCAACATTTGTTCTTTATTCCTCAAAATTAATTCCTTATTCCTCAAAAATCATGCATTATTCATCAAAAATAGTTAATTATTCCTCAAAATTAATTCCTTATTCCTAAAAAATTATTCCATATTCCTCAAACATCGATCCTTATCCCTCAAAAACTATTACTTATTCCTCAAAAATCATTCCTTATTCCTCAAAAATCGTTCCTTATTGCTCAAAAATCAGTCCTTATTCTTCAAAAATCTTTCCTTATTCCTCTAAAATTAGTCCTTACTCCTCAAAGAAGATATCTAACAAGCTATTGCAATATAACAGAACATACATATACCTATTCCATCACTCACACATAAATAGAGAATAACACACATACATGCAAAGAACCAAAATTATTGTAATTGGTTAACCCATTTCACTCAAGACTTGCTCCTATTAAACCAAACTAACCCAAATTAAGACAAAATAACTCAATAATACCCCAAAATTACCAAAATAGATTCTAGAACACACACACCCATTCCCACACACACACAGAATAAAGTAAACCTATATATTCGTCTCTTGATATCACTCTGGTGTACCTACCATTTATCATTTACCTACCACACCTACCATTTACACTTTTCTTGAACATAGTAACACAAGAGGAAGAAAATATCAAATTGAAAAACCATTCCAGGATAATTAAATAGCACAATAACAGTTATATTTCCTTAACATATAAAAAGTATTTATGCAAAACTCTTTTAAAAAAACTATATCCATATACCGTTCACGTACAAGAAATAAACAATGTTTATATCTTAGTCAGATACCCTGCTAAGACAAATACCTTTATTGGGAAGAACATAGTTTCGAACCTTCTGCCAACCCTTAGTTTTATATATATATATATATATACACACACACACGATATTCCACTTAAGAGAACATTTTCTATAATAAATACTTATGTTAGACTCATCTCATCTCCTACACAATATTCACTTATAAATTTAACTTTAAAGTTCACATTACATTGTAATTGTTTGATACATTAATTTATTTTTCAAACTTATATTTATAATAATTTCTTTTATTTCATGTACCCCATTTGTCAAAGCTTCATTAACAGAAACACAGAGGTCATCTTATCATCAATTCACACACAAGAATGTTTACCAGCCTTTACCAATCTTTATCAATCTTTCCATCAATCCTTACAAATCTTTACCAATCTTAACCAATCTTTAACAATCTTTACCATTCATTCTGAGGTATGATATCTTCTTTATTTGTAAATGGGAAATATCACTTTCCTTCAATTAGTGACAAAATAATCTCTAATTGTCGATTTTTATCTTGTATTATTTTAGAAAACACATATATGTTTTCCAATTTAAATCCATTTGAATGTTCCAACAGTGACATAATAATACACGTTTTTCCACATGAAGGATAGCTTATTATACAACGTATATTTGATGGTAAAAGGATGCCATGTTTCTGTTCAATTACGTTTTCTTTCGTATTTACAATTACAGAAAGATGTACATTTTGTTTTAAAACCTTCATTTTTACACGAATACACATTATAACATAACATACTAATGTAACATAATGTAACGTAATGTACTAATGTAATGTAATGTAACATAATATAACATAACATAATGTGATGAAACGTAATGTAACATAACATAACGTACTAACATAATACTATAAATGAGAGGCTACTCATAGGCTTGCATTTAGTTGAAAATAATGCTTGTTTCTGTAATGCTTCTAGAAATATTGAGAAACGCATGCTGAAGGTGTTACAGATAGTAAATCTTCACCCATTGTTACCGGCTTCTTATTACGAAAGCTTACACTATCATTAGATGATTCTACTTGGGACGACAATTGGTTTAAATATCACTCGAACTCAGATAGAGAAAGACAGCACTCAGTCGAACAAAATACGAAAGGCGAATAACACCATATCAACAATCTCAATACATGTCTTAAAAGTTTTTTGTCAGGTGTGTAACTCGAACCCGCGCTCCCATACAGGGAACCAGAGCTTAAATCTAGGGTCTTAAACTGCTCAACGAACCTGACAATTACATAAAATACGAAAGGCGAATAACACCATATCAACAATCTCAATACATGTCTTAAAAGTTTTTTGTCAGGTGTGTAACTCGAACCCGCGCTCCCATACAGGGAACCAGAGCTTAAATCTAGGGTCTTAAACTGCTCAACGAACCTGACAATTACATAAAATACGAAAGGCGAATAACACCATATCAACAATCTCAATACATGTCTTAAAAGTTTTTTGTCAGGTGTGTAACTCGAACCCGTGCTCCCATTCAGGGAACCAGAGCTTAAATCTAGGGTCTTAAACTGCTCAACGAACCTGACAATTACATAAAATACGAAAGGCGAATAACACCATATCAACAATCTCAATACATGTCTTAAAAGTTTTTTGTCAGGTGTGAAACTCGAACCCGTGCTCCCATACAGGGAACCAGAGCTTAAATCTAGGGCCTTAAACTGCTCAACGAACCTGACAATTACATAAAATACGAAAGGCGAATAACACCATATCAACAATCTCAATACATGTCTTAAAAGTTTTTTGTCAGGTGTGAAACTCGAACCCGTGCTCCCATACAGGGAACCAGAGCTTAAATCTAGGGCCTTAAACTGCTCAACGAACCTGACAATTACATAAAATGTTTTATTACGATGAACAGTGTTAACCTTTTCCTTGTTTGACATAATAGGATATTAACCTCATATTCAAAATTGACTGTATAAAACAACAGAAACATAATTTATATCAAACTTTCAAATTTTCCATCGAACACACTGGAAAACTTAGGTATTTTTACAAAATACAATAATCTTAAAATCTTAGGATGCTTAATAAAACCGTTTTACATCCTTTAATGAAAGCAGTATGGATTTCACATTAGGGAAGGGTGGGGGACAGCCCTTTTATGTTGTGGGTACATGATATCTTTTACATTGGGAGATATGAACCTTTTCGTATTTGTTCGGATAATGTGAATCTTCGATCAATACTGTCATAGACGAAAGGAACCTCACTATCTGAAACTGCCCTCGCTATTTCAACGCCAACTTAGCACTTAAATAATCAATTTTTGAACTAAGGTGGTCAGCCTCGACTAAAATTAAATCACCAGGTTTCAAAATTACATCTTTGTAAGCTAAATTACTTTTTGGTTCGATTTTTTGGTGACACGCAATTAAATTACGTGTCGCATCAGCCCATATTTCTTCCAGTCTTTTGTTAGTCACGTTTTCCAAACAAATACAGTGAAATGACCACCAATTTATTAAAGGGTGCATCAATGTCCGTCCCAAAACACTTCAGAAGGTGCATACTTGTGTGCACTATGAATAAGATTATTAAACCGTAGGTATAATACGTCATCCCAGTGACGTTTGCGTTTCTGACTGAAAACTGCGTAATGCGATCTTAATGTTACAGCTTACACCTTCTACTAAATTTACCTGTGGATGGTATGGGGCAATTTGAACCATTTTTACTCCCCATATAAAATTCAGATCTCTGAATTCTTGCAACAAAAAAATAAGTAGCGTTATCTGTTACTACATATACGGGTGCGCCAAAAACACTATACAACCGTTGCATCATAACTTTACAGATTTCAACAGCCTTTATGGTATGGAATGGGTAAAATAGACAGAATTTGCTGAAACTACCTATTATTACTATGCTATACACATAGCCCGATATAATCCGGGGCAACGGACCCATGACGTCTAAATATACACGTTCCCAAGGATACGTGGTTACCGTACCTGCATACAGGCCTTCTGGATTTTGAGTTTTCGGTTTAGCATGTTGGCACGCATCACAACACTTTACCCAGTTTTCAAGGTCGATGCAAATTCCCGGTCACATAAACATTTCTAATACGTGACAGATGATTTATCACGCCCTACGTGTCATCCGTAATACGATTCGTAGTAATATTTAAACACCATGCCCTCAAATTTTCAGGTACAAAAACTCTGAATTTCCTTCGTCTCGTCCATTCACCTAGAAAATCTTTATGGATAACATACGGCGAGGTTCCATTCTTAATTCCAGAAAAAATCTGCTTACATTCCTGATCCGTAGTTTGGTATTCTTTAATGTCAGTAAACACACTTGGGAATTTTTGTATCGTATTCAATTCTGTAACGTCTGTGTTTCCTACGTCTGGCCTTGACAGATGACTATCGATGCTCGCTACGCACTCTACAGATGCCCCATTCTTCATCTGCTCGTCGCCTTGCTCAAACTCTTCGGCGCAATACATGTGCGACAACGCATCTGCTGCCGAATTATCGATCCCACGAATGTGCTCAACACTGAATCTGCAATCTTACCAGCCAACGTGCTAACCTGCCTGCAGGCTTTTCGATAGCCCAAATACAACTTAAGCATTTTTTTTCATAAATAGTAAATGTAGGTTCTGCTTGAGTCAATAATTTACTGGCGTACGCTGTCGGTACAAAATGACCTTCAATCTACAACACGCTCCTATTGCTATAGAACTGGCATCGCAGAGCAAAAAGAACTCTTCGGAAAAATTCGGTAAATGCAAAACGGGAGGATTTGTTAACATATATTTCAATTTTCGATAAGCATTTTCCTGGTCTTCGTTCCCCTGAAACTGCACATTTTTGCTGTTCAATTTACTTAACGGCTCTGCAAAATCGGAAAAATTCGGAATAAACTTACTATAAAATGCTATCATACCTACAAATCTTTTCACTCCTCGTACATTTTTAGGCTGCGGAAAATTTACAACTGATTTCACCTTCTCCGGATCTGTTCGCAAACTTCCTTTGAAAATTATGAATCTCAAATAACGCACGTGGTGTTGTGCCCAACTTATATTTTGCAGATTTACCGTCACTCCCGCTTTACGCAACGTGTCTAATACTAGCCACAAGCGTTGAAGATGTTCCTCTGACGTATTACTGTATATGCACACGTCATCTGTGTACGTGAATACAAATTCATATAGATATTTCCCTGATACGTGAGTTAACACTCTAGACATACACTGGGGTCCGGAATTTACTCCCATCGGTGAACGTGTCCACTGGTACAAACCCCACAGTGTACAAAACATTAACGTTGCCCTAGTATTGGGATGTAGCTCACACTGTAAGGATGCCGAATTTAAATCCAATATAGTGAAATACTTTCCCTTGTGCAAACGTTGAAATACCGTTTCCGTGACGCTTACCGGATAGCAATCCAGATACAATTTTAAATTTATTTTTCTATAATCACAGATAATTCTGAACTGTCCCGGAGTTTCTTTTAAGCATTAGAAAAGACGGGCTTGCGTACGGACTTGTGGAATGATGGATATAGGATACGGTGTTTATGTTATGGAATTGACCCCTATAGCAAAAACAGTTCGGAAATTATGACTATATTTATAAAAGGGCTTAATTCAAAATTTATCTTGCTAGAAAGGGTTTAGGACTTAATATCTTCTTGAAAGGTTAACAATGCATTATATTTGATGCGCTTAGTTTTAACATAATTATTTAAAAATAAAAAAATAATTCTTCTATGCTTGCTAAAAATTCAAGATGGCGAATGTTATAGTAACACAATAATTTTTTCTGATGTATATTCGTATCTGTCTAACAAATACCAATTTTTGGTCACATTAGTCGATACATTTATTTGTAAATATTAATAACAATTTTTTTAATTTAAAGATTTTTTTTAAATATAAAAGTATGTTTTGAATATTTGGTTGTTGTGATCCTATAATCTAAATCTCCTTCAAAATACTAGTTCGTGATCATGTTGCTTCATACATGTATGTTTGAACATTTCAAAGTTATATATGTATATGTAGATATATACACACACATAATTTTCTTATAAAATTTACGATTTATTACTCTATTAAGACTCCATTTTGAATGCGCGATCTGTAGGTGTTCCTTTCTTTTTATACATGCAACATTTACGATTCTATTGGGATCTAAGCTCTCCCGGTCAAGAGAGTAAAGACATTGTACAATGGAGTCGGGGTTCACCAGTTCTAAACCAACTGAAGCAAAGATTTGTATAGTGCACTACTGCATAACATATATGATGAAGAACATTTTCTTAAGCTTCCAGCCTATCTCCAGGGCGCCTAGCAGCAGATAATAGCAATTAACAACAATATCTGTATCAGGCGAGCGACTCGTGCACTCTCTGGCAGGCGATGCGAGTTCAATGTAATCGATTCATCGAACTTGAATGCTACCTAGCGGCTGATGTTGGCATCGAAAAACATCATCGCTCCTAGCGGTCAACTTTACAACAAATATGGTGACCGATGGCTGCAGCAGTGCTGTCTAACATGCAAGTATGGCAGTGAAGACAGCCTACCTTGCTGGGAAGGAGGTTAACCATAACTGAGGCGAGGAGGATGATGAGTGGAGGTGTTGTAGGTAGTGGAGAGGGGTGATAGGGTAAAAGGTATTTAGAATAAATAACCGGAGGAGAAGAGATCCTAGAATCTCGCAGCAGGAACCCAATTAATGCCAGAAGTAATCACAATATAGCTCAGGAAGGGGAAAGGTTTGGAGCATGCAGAATCGAGTGCGGAGCAGATTACAGAGCAGTGTGGAGCAGATTACGAAGCATTTTGCGAAGCTAGGTTAATCTTATGGTATTACGTCCGTCCCCTATCCCAATGTTATTCTAAAAGTGAAGTGAAACCCCCGTAGGTGAAGGGGTGGAGCAGATTGCGGAGCAGTTTGCAGTGCTAGGTGAAGTGAAAATTCCCCCAGGTTAATCTTATGGGACTAAAGTGGAGTGAAACCATCACGCCCATACTACTGAGGCCCATGAAAATATTAATTTTACATAAGGCTGAGGAATGTACAACGAGCTACAAGTAGATCTTAAGCAGCCTATAACTTCGCCCTTGCCTCTCTCAGGGAGAATCGTGGCGTAGGTACTTTCTAGATAGGGCTAACGAGACTATTAAAGCCGCGTCTGGTCTCCGAGCTAATTGACGGATTCAAAATGGCTGCCGATTTCCTTTAAATTTGCACTTTTAGGAAAATAAGTGGAAATATGGTGAAAATAATCAGATGTCAGCTTCGATGGCAGTCATTACAAGCTATCTCGGGGAACGGCTTACATACTGTAGGTACTTACGTATCCGTAACCTAAGTCGCGTTCACAATGGACACAGAACTTATTCACTTCAAATATGTTCGAATTTGCGCATGGTTTCTCTGGTCCCGACCTTGTTCCGACCACAAACACTTCACGTTCAGAGTAAATTGGTAGTGTACATAGATCTGAACGACCTTTCTTCAGTGGCGCATTCTCATTGACCGCTAAGTAGTAACTAGCCATTTTGATTAGGATTTCTGTAAATAGTGGGATCTCCTGCATTCGTTTAAATAAGTAACAATTCAGTTCAAAATAATATCAGTTACAGCGTTACAATCAAAATAAAGTACTTGATTTTAAATCTAAACAAAAATACTTACTCTAAGTGCTGGAAGCGATTATAATTAATTACGGGAGTGTGTTTTTCAGGTTAGAGTTTCCTTTCGATTGCATTCAGTTTCAGATGTTTAACCACTGGAACGAGTTATTTTTGCAATCGTGATCAAAAATCACTACCGAACAAATTTACATTTAGACCATTCGTGTGAATGCGGCCTTGCATAGTATTCCACCCCGGAACATCGTAATGTCAAGCTGCCTGTGTATCTCTGTTGTCGAGATACACGGCTCCTTGCAGAAGAACAGTCGACTGATGACGTTCGCTATTTACATAGATTACTGCGAGTGTTGGTCGCGATTAGAGCTCTGAGTAACATCGGCAACGCTCGCTGCTGCGACCATTGCCATGGTTTGGGTAGATACAAGAGTAATTCCTCTAAAGTCGAGTAGACACTACAAATGAAGGTGTAGCAGTCGGTGAAACGAAATGAAATTACTAGTTCACACAGACTGTTGTCGCCGACTGAATGACGTTCCTCGTTGAAATCCCGAGCAATTCATGGACTTGTGTGCCGCTTTTAGATGAAAGTTTAGGTTAGCATTGCATATAAGCAGTTTCCATCTAGCCTTAAAACATAAAATATTTGAGTCCATTAGTTTACCCACAAAATTTTATTGCTTTCGAACATTTTCTTCTGTCGCACTGGAAACTACAATTCTACAGCGCTGGATATAACTGCATCATATCACTGAAAATACACGCGTAGACAAGCCCCGCAGTTGGGTAGCCACTGAAAATAGTAGTAGAAATGGATATGCAATTAGATATGCGAATGCTCCTCGTATGGAGCACCACTGAAATGTCTCGCGTGAAAGTGCTTCATACGAGGAAACGTGTGATGCACAAATATGCAATTAAGTATGCGAAGAATGTGTTGATGACAGAGAGAAACACATATCATCTCTTACCATTGTAGACTGGAAGTTCCGTGGGCTGAATAAAATACAACTTCCCTTGACGCACGTAAACGGAAACACTTTCACATAACAGAAAAGGATCACATTACTACCAGCAAATTACAAGAAACAAGTTCCCATGGTGAAGTATGAATATTAATGGCCAGCGAATTTCTTTAACCAGGGGTTTCAAAATCAAATTCAAATTCAAATGCTATCAAATGCAGCACGTGGGATTAAATTAACTTGTAGCAAAATAATAGTCATATCAAAGCAATTAGGCAACTGGCCGTTACGTGTAATTAAAATCAGTGCAAAATATTTAATGTTACTTCCCAAAGTTCAGTTCAAAAATTACTTTTATTTTAACTCTTCCTTGGCTTAGCTCATAATATTTCAGTTGAGTCAATCGAATATTTCACTGAGGGTTGAATGATACTGTTACAAGAAGTCTTATTACATAATTAATGCAGGATTATACGTCACTGCTTCACCGCAGCTACATACGGCGAACAGAAAATTAGTATGTTACATATACCATATAACTTACAGAATAAATGCAGAAAATACTCATTGATCCTCTTCATTAGCACTCCTGCGCACTCCATCGGCCATAATACAACAAATGAATACAGTTTCGCACGTCAATGCAACAAAGTTAACACATATTTAAAACTCTGGGCTGTCCAATTCAACGACGTATCACATCCAATATGTCGCCCAAATTCGTTCGCAAACAATAAATTCTTCAGTAAAAGTTCCAAATTAAAAATAACATTAAAGCAATAGGGCTAGCCTCTAAAGCATATTCAGAAAGCCCTCTCAGCTAGTGACATCATGTTCAGCTGCCAATTTACGTAAAACATAAACATGACTGGAATTTAACAACATTGTCTAAACATAAAACAAAATTACGCTGATTTTCAAATATATAAGTGTAACAAAATAATTACCATACAAGGTAATCTATCAAATTAAATTAACAGAATAATAATTATGGTTAAAATAAGTGCACATGACCAAACCATACACGTAATTATATAACCACAGGCCTCTGCCAGTATGACTGTCAATTAGGACAAATAAAACAATACGTCACAGCACGTATTAAATTATTGCCTATTTCTCTGTGTCCTGGTTATTTCTCATTGAAATTTAAAACCCTTTATGGGACTGTGATAGATTAGAGCCCACTCATTTTTATGTTTACCAGTACTGATATGCAAATGAGCCATATGTGGTTTGGAACTGTCTGACATTTGATTTTACCTACGATTTAGGATCTTTATTGTAATATTAACTCTCTTGAACACTTTTTGCAATTTTCATATTTATTTCATTATTTTTCATGTTTGAGTCATTTTAGAAACCACCATTCGTTTTTTTTTAAATGTTTTTTACTCTAGATTAATAATGTATCTTATTCTGAGTAATAGTGACTTAACTATGCTATGTTAATTATTTGTCACTTGTGAATTTTTATGTTTCAGAACACTTATTATTTTTATTTTAAACGTAAATTATTTTCTTTTGTTTGAAAGTTTAATTGATTTTTATATATATGTTGGTCTTAGTTTTATTTATGTTACCAGACATAGCTGAGCCCATGTTAGTAAGGACGTTAGGAAGTAGCCGGAAGTTAAGAGGCTTCTGGGACCTATTGGTCCTGGGCGCTTTTTATCACCTGTATTTTATAAGGTAAAATCCCCGGTATCAACCTAAATTAGATAGTTTATTTTGGCACCTGAAGTGAGTTTTGATTATTAGCTAACCAAGTCAGTTGAGAAGAGGGCTTGAGTTAAACAATTTGAGCCAGATTTTATTAGTGGTAGCTGACGACGGCGACGCGCAGCATGACGCCAAGGCTCCATGATGGCAGCATGAGCGACAATATGATAATTAAGGTGACGCTACCCAGTATAAAGGCCATATGCTTTGGACCAGTCTCATCTACCTACGGAATTTTGATAACCCATGTTTGGAGCTTTCAGTTGCTATAATTTTGATGAGAAGGTTGCTGGTTAACTTAGTATTTGACTATCACATTAGACCAGTGGCCCGAGGTTAAACGAGCGAGCTAGTGTCGGAGGCAACTACAAACTTAATTTGAGAATGTTTGCAAAGGACTTTGATTTTGATTTCCAGGAGAACATTTATTATTTTTGAGAAGTTACTATAATTTTTCAAGTTAATGTGGGAAAGCATTTGGAATTGACTTACAATTTTAATGAATGGAACTCAGCATACTTATGGTTAACTAAACGGCACACTTTCAATACACTTCACAGTAATTCAGATTATTTGGACTCTAATTTAACCTGAATTCTAACAAACAGCTTTTCAAAATATTTTATTTTCATCTTTGATTTTTATTTTATGTGAGTAATTTTTTTGGTTTGAATGGAGGTATTATTTTTATTTTATTACCTACTTGCAGACTAGAGATTTAATTTTTTTTTCATCTTAAACAGTTTCACAAGATTAATTTATTTTTCATTTTGGAATTTTAATTAAATAATTTTTAACAGCAGTTATTTGCTTTTTTTCTTTTATGTTCAGTAATACAGATCTTTTCATAGCTAAAATATTTCAATCTTAAGAGTTGCTAATTCATTTCAAGGTACAGAGTTCGTGTATTTTGAGTGCTAGTACCGTACATGTATGTGTCTAGAGTTCCTGAGACTACGGAAGCCGGATTGGAGTGTATGTTCATTGGTAAATGATATACACACAATTGAATACACAAACCACAAGTTTCTCTCGTACATATAATAAAAGTCTCCACCTTCTCACGATTATTTACAGGTTCTATTATGCATGCTAGTCACACATATATTTATTATTTCCCTCCATTTCTCTAGCACACACTACAAGACAATGAAAGTCTTAGCATGTGTTTGTGTATCATGTACACTAACGCCTCCACGATTTGTAATATTTCAGGGGGTTTGGGATTACGTTACGTGACACTTAATGCTGAACCCGCGACATGTTCATTTGGACATAAAACCTATCTCTATCATGTGTTATGTTACGAGAAACCTTAAGCAGTTTAACCGTACGCCTGTTATGTTTCGTTGACTGAGGTCGTGTTACAAAAAATGAACGCTCGAAATATTATATTTGTTCAATGATGAAAGTTCCTTCGTATTTATTTATTTATTTAACAGTCAGCACGACCTTTCATCTAATCCTAATACGAAATGCAGGCGATGGCAAGAATCTTTTTAGGTAGTAATCGAGAAGACTTCAGGCTATTTAGGCTATTTATAACCCGCGGCATTGAACGCAATCTAAAGCCTGAACAGAATGTTTGCGTTGTTAAAATTTTTGGTAAATATTTTCACACATTATTAAATAGTATTTTAGTACGAAATCATAGACTAAAGTGGTCTACAAAACAATAATTACGACTATAGTCTTTCAATATTCACAAGTTGCGTAGAAGAGAAATATGTGAAAATGCTTTTTAATTTATTATAAATCATGCTATTTTTTATTTTAAATATCTAAACAGCATAATTTAACTTTTTGAAACCCCCCTGCAGTTATTCCATAGTTCAGCTTTTTCGCTAAAAATTCGATTAACAACATATGTTGGCCAAACTAATGACATAATAAAGGACATTTCGAAATAGGTTGTGATAGAGTATCATCACGAAGTTCATGTTGTACAATCTTTGCTATTTTGCACGTAAATTTATTTTTGTAACTTTGGATACTATAAATTACAATAAATTTTAATAAAGTTATTGAAAAAATGTCTAGCCCGAAATTATTTTGTAATCACCAAAGAGTGTAACTTAACGAAATATTTACAGAAGTTAGAGTGAAATATTATCTTCAATAAAATTTCTGTGCTCTACTGAACTACTGTGTATTATATATAAATATATATAAATATAAATATAAATAAATATATATATATATATTTATATATTTCCAGATGACACATGTACGTACATTCCAGATCGAATGCGTTTATTCAGAGTTTGACATTGTATTAAAATCTCGCATTGTCGCCGTGTTTCCTTTCTTGTTCAATAATGTTTACTCCGTAGTAATTGCGTGTAAAGGCTGTTCATGATAAAATTAGCACTTTTGAAACCAACCTTAGAAAAGAGTCACTGCCTCTACCTGCATATATTTTAACGGGCGCACTGAGTGATATGCGCCCGGTAAAGTTGGCATCGATATATGGAAAGTAGTTCCACATCTTAACGTCCAATAAAAAGTGCCAGGTAATCATTTATGATAATTAAAAATTATTTATTTCGCTTTCAGTTTTTTTTTTAATGCACCAGTGTGTAAAAGTTAGCAGATATATAAAATGTTTACTTTTCTAATAATTTCACAGTTTCACTTGACCGACGCTTGAATAAAGTGATGAGGCCCATGGCAATGTTAATTTTATATAAGGTGGAAGAATACACAATGTGCACACGAGTAGATCTTAAGAAGGTATTTCAAAAGGGCTCATTTTACCGTGAACATCCTGTACTGGCATTCATGTCAAAGAGGTGAAGAGAATTGCACAAATCAGATAAGTCATAGGGAATACTGGGCGCCGATGCCTTGCTGAGTACAGTACTGGTGATATTTATATTCTTCATGTGCCACGTGTCTACGATCGTGGATGAAGCGCCTTCAGTACGATAGCACTGAGGCAACATCGCCTTCTCGCGATGGATCGGCAACCTAGTATGATCTCGCCGAAAGCGGCCAAACGGGAGGAGTGCCACGCAAATGGCACAAGGCAGACGGCGACTGTGTAGCTCGAATGTGGCTTGCTCGCAGGTGGTCACCTGTTGCGTCAAGTGACCCGCTGACCCCTCACCTCTGCCGCGCTCGGCGAGCGCGCTGTGTCGAGATGCTGTAAGACTGTCTCGTACACCTACTGCTGTCGGTTAACAACGGCATTTGTTACCTAACTTGATGCAGAGAAACAACGCCTGAAAAAAATATGGGCGCCACATTTGACGGGGCCACGGTGGCTGAGCGATTAGCACGCTCGCCTCCCACCAAGTCGAACCGGGTTCAATCCCCGGCCGGGTCACCGGATTTTCGCAAGTGGGAATCGTGCCGGACGATGACGTTGGTCAGCGGGTTTTCTCGAGGATCTCCCGTTTCCCCCGCCCCTTCATTCTGGCGCCATTCCATATTCACCTCAATTGCCCTCATCGGCTCTCAAGACCTAGCTGTTAAGAGCCGCCCAAATCTTTTCACTCAATCACTCACCCACCACATTTGACACAACGGTATATTTAGCACATTGGAAAATTACGAAAATGTTTAGAGCCAACACATAATCGGTAACATTCATGCTAGTTTATTGTTATACGAGCGATCGAGAGAGGGTGGCGGTGTGGTAAACATTCAGGCTCGCATCCGGGACCTAAATTCGAGTCCAAATCCGACCATCCTGATTTCGGTTTCCCGTGGTTTACCGAAATCACTCCAAGCGAATGCTGGAAGGTCATGACCAATTCCTTACCCACTTCTTCTCAGCAGCAACTTATCTCATTTCTAACGCACTCAACCAATATGGTCAGCATGTTTCGAAACGATTTTGCACAGTGTATTTCGCACAGCCCTTATTGATATGTCATGATACACAGCGAGCAAGAAGGAGAAATAAACAAGGCTGCCAAAACGCCTTCAGTGTACACCGGTGAGTCATATGACCTATAAACATTTTTTTTCCGCGCGGAGGCTTACACGTAACGCACTGGCAGTATATATATATATGCGTGTGTGTAGGTCTGTGTGTCTGTGTATCTGTGTGTGTGTGCGCGCGCGCGTGTGTATGCACATGCTACTGGAAACAGTGGCTGATCTCTCCGAGTTTGATAGAGGTCAGATTGTGATGGCACGGCATCTTGGTACCAGCATCTGTGAAACGGCTCGTCTTGTTAGTTGCTCTCGCGCCTCTGCTGTGAACACGTTTCGGAAGTGGTGCAATAACGGGGAAACAAGGACACGTCATCCATCCTTGTGTCGACCACACCGTATTAACGCCAGAGGGCAGCGGAGGATGTCGCGCATTGTGCGTAGCGAGCACACTGCCACAGTTCCAGAAATTTCACCGAGGCACAGCAGTGGTGACCAAGACAATGTTTCACAACGCACGGTTCATCGAGCACTGCTGTGGATGGGACTGTGGAGTAGAATACCCACTAATACGTAATACTGACTACAGGTCATCGACAGCAATGCATGAGGTGAGTACAAAATCATCGACACTGACTGGACTGTGGATGATTGGAGAATGGTCGCCTGTGTACGCCGATTAACATGGGAGGATATGGCACCTGGGTGTATGTACCTACTGTTAGACGTAGACAGGCCGTAGGAGGTGTGATGGTCTGGGCAATGTTTTAACGGGAAACCAAGTTTATCCTTTCAGGTCTGCTGTGTACCCTGCTTGCAACGGCCACTTCCAACAGGACAATGCACTATGCCACACTGTTAGGATTGTGAAGGTCTGTTTGGAAGGACATGACGGTGAATTTTCATTAAAGCCCTGGCCTCTAAACAGCCCGGATATGAACCCAATTGAACATTTGTGGTTCGACTTCGAGAAGCGGGTTCGTGTTGAATTACCACAGTCCCGCACTATACGCCAACTGGAGAACCTGCTGTTGCTTTTTTGGTATCAGATACGCCCGGATAGTTCTCGCCACTTAGTTGAATCGATGCCTTGCCGAGTGGTCTCGGTTCTGAGGGGTTTAAGGTCGCGCTACACCGTATTAGGTAGGTGGTCATAATTTAATGGCTAGGGATAGGAAAAATTCTCGAATTCATTTCAGGACAAGATAGATTTCAAAGGAGTGTACACCTAACTCACCATTGCAATTGTATCAACGTTTATGGACACACCCTAAATGACTCCGCGCCAATAGCCGACTTGCAAGGGAACAATATGCAAATCCCGTGCTGTCAAATAGGGGGTAATACTGGGGCAACAGTCAATGAACAAACAGCTGAGGTTCTATTATACAAAGGATTGTGGAGTTTAGCATACAGGTCATTAAACTTGCGAAATTTTCCTATCCCTAGTAATGGCTCATCGGTAGGGGTACCTATTGTTCGCGAAAAGATTTCAGGGACAAGCTCTGTTCCAACGCACTTTAATTCAGAACTACTTTCGTGATTGGATAATTTGGATTGTTACGCGTCTTATCTGTCTGCTCATGAGTCACGGACTGTAAGTATCGGAGAAACTTGATTTTGATTTGTTCAACCATGTAACAGACTATCTCCACACGACGAAAAGCTGCCAATAGTCAAATGAAGACTGCAAGTGTGCTCATAGCATGTTAGAGTCAAGCCTCTGCGAAAAACAGGTGACCTTGCTCATCAGTGTAAGTTACTTGGCTGGCCGTACGAGGGCCTCACGGGTAGATGGTGTTGACTGCAGAGCCACCTTGTGTGTGGTCGGGAAACTAGCTCCAAAAACACAAAGAAATTCTGATAATATGGCACTGCTTCTTCAGTGTTATCTGTGTAGTGCGTAACTGTGTGCCCGTGGTGGTAGAGGTGTGGTGGGGCGGCGTCCTTGGAGCGGTGTTGGCAAACAGGGCGACCGGACGGCGACCTTGCCAGCTGCTCCAGCTGCTCCACCAACTCGGTTACAACACGTTGCCACCGTGAAAACACCTCCAGCCACTGCCTTCTCATTCCAAGCTTGTAAGGAGGCCTGCCGCCGAAAATTCCTTGACCCTGGCCAGAGTACTCGCTGTGTAATTTTCATGCTCGAACGTACAATTTATTGTTCTTGTTGATGTTCGTCCTATCGTTTCCCACTGGTTGGCGCCATGTTCATGGAAGTGTGGGGTGAGTAAGGGGGAGGGATCGCAATAGGGTGCGACTGCGCCCAAACATCAGAGGGCGCTCATTAAAACTGTGTCAGCATGAATTTCGAAAATATAATAATACAGACATTTTATACACTACTAGGGTGAAATAGCCTATATAAAAACACAGTTATGGTAATAGTTTTCCACTTTTTCGAAATGTGAGAAAACGGCCTACCGCATACTTCTTGAGTCCATGTTTCTTTGACAGCTACTGTAAGGGCAATGTCACACTTCCAAAACGTTCCGCAAATTTCTTCAAACAAAGTTGCTCGAAGAAAATTATGAGTGCTTCCATATTTGTCTGCGAAAAGTTGGATGGCTCCAGTTTCCATTGAACATTTTGTATATTGGATCAATTCTAATTTTTCTTTTACATTTGATGAGTTGAGACAATCATTAAAGTGCACATCAAAAACTGTCATTTCCAACCCCATAAAACTTTTAAATAACGGGCTGTAAACTAGAAACAAAATAAGTTTTTGAAGATTATTAATTCACATATCGATCAGGACATGAATGCTATTAGAAGTGAATATCGAACAATAACAGTAAAACTTTTAGAGGTACTAAATTCGATACCGTAGTGAATTGCTAAAGCAGATAAAATTAGAATTCAATATATCTGTACTTGAAAATATATCACAAAAACTTTATTTTCCTTTCCGTAATGCGCTGTATGGCAACACAGCAGTATAACAATGCTTTGAAAATTATATTTAAATATAAATCAGACTAGGCCAGTCAAATCAAAAAAACCTTAAAGCGTGATATACTTTCAAAAATTATTAGAGATTATTTGGCCTACTTTCTGTGATGGAAAAATTTAATGTCTGTACTTTGTTTTTGCAGGTTATTATCACTCATTTTTCAAAGGGCGTAAGCAGGCAATTTAAGAATATGGGAAAAGGATGGGTGGAGAGAATGGTTGCGAAGTGTTCACACATAGCGCCCTTCTTATCACTTCATCTCTATTGGACTCCTGTGTACTGCTCACTCATTCATCGCACACATGTTACCGCAATGATCATTTTCTTTTTGTTCTAAACTCGTCTCAAACAGTACGCTGGAGGCGCTACAAAGTATGAATCAACCTCCGTCTACAACTTTTGACTTACCGAAGTCATCGGATGATGTAAAAAATTGAATTTAAACATAAACAATGTTGTAGTTTGAAGTTTCTTTATGGCCCATCTAGTGCCAGGTGAAGTTAACAAATAAAAGCAGGTAGCAAAAAAAGAGTGAGAATGCTATAGTTGCAATTAAATTTGTGATCAAATACAGTATGAGTCCAGTTTTGGTGTTGGCAGTAACACTACTACAAATCGGAAGTATTACTGTCTAAGTTAGTAAAATTTTGGTAGTAAATTTTAATAGTAAAGAAAAGAATAAATACAAAAACATATAGATGGATTTGGTCACAACCACTATTAAAATATATTTTTGAAGATTTGGTTTCAATTTAATCAGGGGTTCTCAACCTTTTAGGGTATGCGCCCCTCGCCGCCCCCCCCCCAACCGGACTCTTCTTTGATATTACGCCTCACCATCCCATAATATTATGTTGGGAAAAAAACTTTGTCATTTAGGTTAAAAAATGAACTTAAAATGTGTTTTATAAGGTTTTATTAAACATATTAGTGAACAAATACAACAATTTTTTGTTGGAGTATAACATCGATGATGTCCTTCACAAGTCTTTTGTATATTTGGTGTTAATTATGATAATGCACATTTCAAATCACTCGACGTCTAGCCTTGCTCGATACTTTGATTTCATATAAGCATGTATATAAAACCCAAATCCACAAAGAAATATTGTTTAAAACTGCACCAACAGCTTTGCAGCTTCCATAGCAACTTGCGGATACACAGGAAAATAGCTCGATCAAAAATCTCAAAATTCATGCTTGCGAATTCCGCTTTTGCTTGCGAATCACAATTTTATGTCGATTGCCTGCTGCTGAAGTACATTAGGAAGTATGTCCACTTTGATATTTAATGGATCTCGTTCTAACTGAAATTGCGAGCTTTCTGAAGAAATGTCTGTAAAATATTGTCCTCTTTCGTCTTTCAAAGATACCAAAAGTGCTGAAATCAAGTCCTTCATTTCATTTTTCAAATGTAATGGTAGATTTTGTCTCTCATCAAGTAAGTCATTCAGCTGTGGAAAGGACGAAAAGTTAGGCTCTGCACTCTAACGACGTCGTTGCCACAGAGATATTTTTTCCAAGTAGCCTTTCACTGCATCATATGTCTTCAGAATGGTTTATGCCCTTGCAATTTCAAGTTCAAAACGTTGATGGACTGAAAATAAATCTGATAAGTATACCAAGTGGAAAATACATTTATCATTTGTAAACTGATTATGCAAATCTTCTTGTTTTGAGCTTGGTAAAAAGATGTCGACTTCTGATTTCAGATTATATAACCTAGTGCGCATGTTACCCTTGGAGAACCAACGAACTTCAGTATGGTACAAAAGAGTTTATTGGCCACTCTTCAGCGCTTGGCACAAAGCCTCAAAATGTCTAGTGTTGAGAGCACTATATTTGAAAAAGTTTACTATTTGACTGTCAAAAACAAATGTTGTTATGTGATACAGTTAGAGTCTTAAAAGCTAAAGCCTGTCAGTGAATGATGCAATGAGAACCAATTATGTTTGGGTTATTTTTCTTAGCTAGTTCCTGAAAATCAGATCGGTACCCTGTCATGGTCTGTGCCCCATCAGTGCATATTCCAACAACTTTCACCCATGGAAGATTGTTCACTGCTAAAAAGTTATCGAGAGCAGAAAATACATCAACAGCTTTTGTTGTTGTTTGGAGAGTTCGCGAAAACAATATTTCTTCCATAAACTGTTTTCCATCAAGAAATCTACAATTAAACAACAATTGAGAATGCTTTGGAATGTCGGCTGTCTCATCACATTGCAAAGAAAAGAATGGAGATTTCTTTGATGTTTCAAATAATGAGCCTTTTGTCAATGCTACGTACCACTGTGTCATTTGAGAGTGATATTTTTGCAATTTTGTTTCAACTCTCTTCACCAAGTACAGTACTGCAAGCAGTTAGCAAACATGTTTTATAAGTGACTCACCAATAATATTTGGTTTCTTGTCTTTAGCTATCATCAAGGCAATATTATAAGAAGCTTCAACGGCTCTTTCGTTCTCCGCATGAAAATTTCCACTTGAATCAAGTTTCGCGCGAAGAAATTCAGTAGTATTCTCTTTTAAACTTAGGTGGTTCGTTGTCAAATTGCGTTCCAAATGTCCCGGTCGCATTGCGTCATTACTCAAAACAGCGTGACACATAACACAGTGAGGTAAATGGCTAACAATTTTTTTCGATGTATGTAAAACCGAATCTAATATAGTCTTCAGTGTCTAGCCTTTTCTTTGCTAATGATTTTGCCTTTTTTTTTAAACCCTGGTTCACACACCACTCACGTTCACTATTGTTCTAGGTTTACGATAAACAGCGTCCACAACTATCAAAATAGAGACTGAAAAATTGATTAGGGTAAACACGTGTATGTTTCCAACTCTAACAGTATTGCAGACAGATCTAGTGGTAGCAAAACGAGCTATCCTGTCTCCTAGTTGGAAGAGAGTTGCAGAGAGATCTAGCGGTAACGAGGCAAACTACCATGCTTATACTGCAGCTAAGTGTGGATGAAGGCGTTCATTATTTGTCCTTTTTCTCAAACATTGATATGTTTACTAAGTTTATGTATATTTCACTCCTTAACACGTCACGCCTCCCCTCAAATTCTTCTGTGTCTCCCAGAAGGATTGGGGGGGGGGGGGAGCGCCCCCACCAGGTTGAGAACCCCTGTTCTAAAGAATTGAATGCATCTCATATATAGATTGTTATCAAAATAATGTTTTGGAATGCAGCAACTTTGTAAGGTGGTGTTCAGAACGAAAATTTTTCTGCAGAGTTGTGTATCTCTGAGTATTTTGAGCTTAAAATTTTATCTAGTAGTGGTAATTGGAGAGTTGTAGGGGCAGGTCAACAAAGGGAGGGACTGGACAACATTGACGGCCCCTCATTCCCTGCAACCTGAGTTAGTGCCGCGCAGGATTTCACAATGTGCCGAACAAGGGAGGAAGAACTGGTCGAGTACTGGGATGGCGTTCCTGCGCAAGCTATGTAGGGCAAGCAGCAGACTCGTGTTTTACAATGTGTAATGTGATTATATGTATGTAGTATCATTTACCGTAGTAAAATAATAACACGTGCAGAAATCCAGTGATTGAACTAGCATCTATGGCAACTTCCATGTTACCCATGCTAACAATCAGCTTCGTTAGCAGGCGAAATTCCTTCGAATAAAACATTGGTCCTCCGGGCCGGATTTTTGTGACGCGTGTCGAACACCCTGTTTGTGTTTTTTTTTTTTTTTTTACGTACGGTAAGTGCGGTAAGTGACGGACTGTCGTCGGTAAAGGGGCAGTGCCTGTCGCGGTGCACTTCTCAGCATTGGCAGTAGATGACAACCAACGAGGGAACTGCAAAGCGAGCTAAGTATATTTTCATTTCCTCTCCTTCCCTGTCAGCATGGATCCTAAACAAAAATTCTTCTTGATTAAATCTAGAGGTATGGCTAAGGCAAAATTGTAACTAATGCAAACATTTGTAGAGAAGCATGTTGTAGGTTCCAGTGTATGTGAAATGAGGGTGAGGTTAGAGTGTTTACCTCAGTTAATGCATGAATATGACGAGGTGCAAAAACAGCTTGAATTGTACGATGATGACTCTGAACAGCACGAACATGATGGAGAATCGTTCGAAAACACATACTATGAAATTGTAGGATGGTCCACGGCCATTGTTGAAAAATATATAGAATCCACAAATATTGCGAACAATGAGTGTTCGCCTTCGATACATTCAGGTTCTAACAAACACATTAAATTGCCTGCAATCAAATTGCGCACATTCAGTGGAAATGTCACAGAGCTTAGACATTTTCAAGATACATACGAGTTTGGTGATCAATAACACTTTATTAGATAACATCCAGAAACATCACTATGTACAGACATCTGTTTCAGGCGAAACACATAAAATAATAGAAGGGTTGCCGATCACAGCTAATAATTTTGAAGTTTCATGGGAAATCTTGTGCAAGACATACCACAACCCGAAACTCATTGTGACCACACATGTTAGGCAACTATTGTCTTTACCAGTTGTTACCAGGCATTTGGCATCCGATTGAAAGAATTTGTTGAGCCAGTTAGCAAGCAACCTCAAGGCTATCGAAGCTATAGAGCTAAAAATGCCATTGCATGAGGTACTGTTGTCACAGCTAGTTCTTGACAGACATGACGAACAAGGTCGCAAGGAATGAAAAGTAAGTTCATCAAGCAACCAGGTTTTACCATTAAAGGATTTTTGCGAGTTCCTAGAAATCAGATGGCACGCTTTAGAGCTTAGTAAACCTAGCATAGCTCAGTTTACAAGAAATAAGATACAGTTACAAGACAGGTTAAGAGTGTAACACAAGCTTATGTCTCTATGGATGGTAGTTGCATGAAATGTCATGAGATGCATGCTTAGCATAGGTGTCCTCAGTTTTTGAATGGGAATCTCCAAGAACGTACTGAATTTGTGTTTCAGAACAAACTGTGTTTTAATTGTTTGCAAGTAGGGCACATAGAAATACTATGTACACATGGTTCTTGCCATAAATGTGGAAGGAAGCATAATACATTATTACACAGAGAAGCTAAATCTCCCCAGGTGGAAGATCAAGAGAAGACTTCACGGATATTATGTGGAAGAGAAAGGGATGCGAGTGAAGATGATGGCGACAATCGAAGCAGCAGTGCTCAGTATTGTTCTTTAATTGTAAAACAGCCCACGCACATACTGCTACCTACAGCCACACTGAGGGCGCATCATAACACAGGAACGTAAAATACTTGTAGAGCATTGCTGGACTCCTGTTCACAAGCACACTTTGTCAGTGAGTCTTTGGTTCAGAGACTAGCATTGAAAAAATTTCCTAACTGTGTACCACTACAAGGGATAAACACTGTTAGGGCAGAAGCGAAATATGGTGCCAAAGTCCAAATTTTGTCATGACTACAAATTATTCTGAAACCCTTGACTGTGCGATATTGCCTAGAATATCAGGTAATGTCCCGGGGATTTCCATTAGCTACCAGGAGTGGAATATTCTTCCAGGCATAAAATTAGCAGATGAAAATTTCAATCAGCCAGGACAAATTGATCTACTTATTAGAGCAGAGATATTTTTTCCAACTGCTTTTCCCTGAGCAAAGATCCAGGACCCATACTTACAAAACACGAAACTAGGGTGGCTAGTCTGTACCATACCTAACCACAAGTACAGTTCAACTGGATCAACAAGCATATCTTATCAGGAATGATGACAGTCTGCAGCATCAACTCCAATGTTTTTGGGAACTGGAAGATCTTCATCACACTCCACGATCAAAGGAAGAAAATTAATGTGAAGATCATTTTGTTCATACCACTACAAGGAATGCTACAGGAAGATTTATAGTACATTTACCATTCAAACAAGATCCCAGAGAACTTAGTGATTCGCATCAAATGGCAGAAATGAGATTTCAATGTCTGTTGAAAAATCCAAGTTTGCAGTTAGAGTACATATGTTTCTTGGAGGAATATGAATAATTAGGTCATATGAAGGTAGTTGATGGTTCAAAGGATGATGCAAAATCAGTTCATTACTTACCCCACCATCCTGTGATAAAGGAGTCTAGCACTACAGAAAAAACCAGAGTTGAATTTGATCTTCAGCCAAATCTACTAATGGGAAATCACTCAATGACATACTCAAGGTTGGGCCGACAATACAACAGGATCTATGGTTGTAATGCTACAGTTTAGTTCTCATAAGATGTGCTTCACTGCAGACAACGAGACGATGTATTGTCAGATCAGAGTCGACCCAGAAGACTGTCACCTTCAATGAATATTGTGGAGGAAGTCACCTGATGAAGCTATAAAGGTGTATGAGTTGCAAACAGTGACATATGGTACTGCATATTTTTCTGTTATGTTTTGTGTGAGGGCCGCCTTCTTATCGACCCGGACAGGGTGGTTCCAATTTTGAATTTTCCGCGCCCTAGAAATGTCAAAGGTGTACAAACATTTTTCTGAGTAATGAGATATTACTCGCATTTTATTGACTGCTATTCCGAACTGGTGGCACCGTTGAACCTCCTTAAGAAGAAGGATGTTCCATTTGTCTGGGGTACCAAGCAGGAAAGCGCTTTTCAAAAACTGAAGCAGGTAATGTCGTCACCTCCTGGTCTCCATTTGCCCGATTTCTCGAAGCGTTTCGTGGTTCAGGTAGATGCATCGTCTTTGGCTTTAGGAGCTGTGCTGAGCCAGAGGACTGAACTTGGTTTAGCGTTTAGAGCCTTTGCTAGCTGGACCATGGCGGAAGGCGAAATCAATTTGGGAATTTACGAAAAGGAGACGTTGGCCTGCATCCTTGGCTTAGAAAAATTCGCATCATATATAGAGCATGATGAATGCGATCTGTATATGGATAATCAGGCCTTGAGCTGGGTTCTTAACCATCCCAAGCAGCTGGGAAAACTGGGGCGATGTGTATTACGCCGCTCGAAATTCCGCTTTAAGGTACACTATATTTGTGGCGCTGAAAATAAAGTCGCTGATGCCCTTTCGAGGATGTATGATACGAACAAGTTTGAGGCCAGAATGCAGGGAGAGTCTTGAGATTTACATTAACCTTATACAGGATTTCCCGAGTTTTTTCTTATCAAACTGCGCCAAGCTCAAGTTGAGGACGATTTCTGTTCACGCGTTGTGAATGATGTGAATGTAGTTAACGATGTCCCCTATATAGTGGACAAAGATGTTCTTTATTACCTTGGGGAGATCTGGAAGGCCCATTATATAGTGGTTCCGCTGTTGCAAAGAATGACGATCATTTATTTTTATGACTCAGTTTTCGATGGGCATCAGGGCATGGGAAGACATTTTCCAAAAGATCGAAAATTATTTCTCATGGCCGACTTTGAGAAGCGATGTGTATGCCTTTGTGCGGTCCTGTGAAGCCTACCAGAAATATAAACAGGTGTGGAACACGAATGTTGGGCAAAGTGTATGTCAGCTGCTGGAATTGCCATGTGAGACAGTCCATTTGGGGGTATTTTTGGTCCCCTGGTCCGTTCTCATAAAGGGAACATCTGCATCCTTTTATTTAAAAAGGTGGTTAAAGGATAAGAAAATGGCTGAAAGGAAAAGTAACTAGGGCCTCGAAAGTGCTTACTTTACCGTCTATGCAATTGACCAGACGTAGGTGAGGCAAGATGGGAAACCTCTCTGAATTTTAACGAAAGCAGATTGTTGGAGCAAGTGTATCGAAGACTAAAGACTATTTACGATAAAGTGACCACTTTTGAAATCGACCTTAGAAACAAATCACTCCTCCTGCCTGCATTACTCTATTTTAACGGGCGTGCTGAGTGACATGCACACAGTAAATTTTAAGTTGATGGAGGGAAAGTAGTTCCACCCCTTAACGTCGAGCTATAAGTGCTGATAACCATTTGTGATAACTTAAAATATTTCTTTAGATTTCTTTTTTTTAATGCACCTAAGTGGTAAGCATTAGCAGATTTGTGAAATATTTATTTTTCTGATAATTCACAGTTTCACTTGATCGATGCATGCATAATGTGATGAGGACCATGGCACTGTTAACTTTACATAAGGTGGAAGCATACACAACATGCATACAAGTAGATCTTAAGCAGGGCTTTCAAAAGTGCTCAGTTTACTGTGAACAGCATTTACTAGTGTGTCGGGTGTATCGAGAGCAACTATGTCAAAGGCGATGACGGCATACACAACTCTTGGCAAGATATCATCAGTGAAGAGTAACAGCGAACGAAATCCAACCCTCAGTGATTGCGATCGCCGATCACTGAAGAGGATAGCCACAAATAACCTACGGCTAATACGACACAAGTGACGTCAGAACTTACTCAGAATCTCGAACAACCTATTCCTGCAATTACAGTCCGACGCGAGCTGCATAAACGATGTTCGTTCGTGTGTTTATATTATTTCGATAACCATCTGTACATGACATACAGTTCAAGCAATCGTACCATTCGAAGATTTTAGAAAATATACGAACAATAGTTGGAACTTGCAAACAAGTTTTCTGAAAGAAGAAATAATATTTACTTTTGTCGATATGTTTACAAACTACACAGTGGCCAGAAGTAAGGAATTGGGCAGCGATTTGCGAAGCAGGCGGAGAGGTGATGGCGGTTATTCGCCACGTGCGTGTTGGTTGCGCCGCTCCAGCCAGTTGGAGGGCAGGAAGCTTGTTGCTTGTTGTGTTGGGTGGGGGAAAGGTGGAGAGCAACAAGATGCGTCGGCGAAGGTGATCTGGCTGGATGTGCGCACAACTCGAGCAGGGTCAACCACTTGTGGCAGACCAGATCCGCCTTCTTATTTGTCGCTTTTGTTAACCTCCCCCCGCCCCAGCCCCTCTTTTCCTACAATCTTTTTCTCACGACTGCGGGAACTCGACACAGAGTATGTCACTGCGCAGAAGCGGAAACACGCGGCTGTTCCTTTCGTGTAAATGTGCTTCGTCGTTCGCTGGCCGTGCCAAGTTCTGGTAATCGGCCTTAAGGTGACTGCCTGGTTGGGCCGCCAAACGGTGTGCAGATCTCCAGGAGAAAACGTTTTATTAAAATACCGTCCAACGTGTCTGAATGAATTCTGCTTACAAATAGCATTTAAGAAATGTTTGTACCGTTAAAAAAATAATAATGTTTTCTATTTTACATTTTTAGTGTTGGACAAATTCATTAAATTAGCTCAGTTACAATTGGGTTTATTATTTTAATTAATTTAGAATTAATTAATTTTGAAAGAGATTGAACTACCCCAATAGTTCATTTAGATTGGTAACTACAAGTAAAGCTTCCATTTCATAACAATTTTTGTTACAATTGCAAAACTCTTTACATCACACCTGGTAAAGATGAGACAGTTAAAATATTTCACTACCAAAACATTAACAACTAGTGTGTAAAAAAATTCAATAGCCGTAATATCTATACCTGCATATACCAATCACGTACATCCAAATCAATTCACATTAATGATAATTATGATTGTAGGAAAACTGAGCAAGCATGCATGGCTCTGAAGAGCGGCAAACACAAACACCTAAAGAATTATAATACTACAAAAAACTAGGCAATGCAAGCGGATTATTACCCTTTAAATGTTTGACAATATTATATTTAAACATCGCTGCGCCAAGCTGCAGCATAAAAATACGTAAGAGTTAATATCACTTGAGACTCAACTACATTTGACTCGGACTAAATATGATCACTCTCAACCCGCAATCTTAGCATTTATACCACCTAAGATCAGTAAATATTACAAAATCGGACAAGTTTAGCTGTTTCGGGCTAATGTTTCAAGCAATCCAGGTACTTAATCGGTGTGGTCTATCTCCTATTAAAGCTGGACAACTTAGTGTAAAGCATTTGCCTACTTTTAATCTCGGATACAAATTCCTTAAAGCTGTGTTTTTTTTTTACACCCAGCACTATTTCATAAGCTGAGAAACGTAGCAAAATCATGTAAATGCCCCTTAATCCACTAAAAAATAGACTGCACTCATATTCAAATACTTAATGCAATATTCTTGAGCACCTTAACTAAAAACAGCGTGACCGCTATATATATTAAAAATGGCACTACCAGGATTAAAATAATTACAAACCATAACAAATAATGTCACCCAATATCATCTTTCACTGCATCTGGGCAGTCCATTAAAGGGCGAAGGGACTAAGAGACACGTGCTAAAATTAATACATGAAAAATTTAATTTTCGATCGGCGGCACCCCAAACAATTTGAAAAGGGGCCTAACCACAGCATCGATCTATAAAACCTGGACAATAACAAGTGTTTAAAAAGGTTTTAACTTCCATCTGCCGAGTGCGGAGAAGTTATAGCAAACAAACGCAAAGGCCGGGCCAGCCAGAGGGCGCAGCGACTGCAAAGTATCCTGATTGTTCAAAATTCTCAAACCTGAGAAATCACTCAGGGAAATACAGCTTACTAAATTACATGAATTTCCAACCGACAAGCAAAGGCAAATGCTCTAAAACTGCATGCTCCTTAAAGATTAATTGCTGGAAAAAATATCAAAAAAACACGATCAACATTCTAGCCCCGCATAAAAAATTGCCTTTCCAACACTCACCGACATGAAGCATTCTCATACTAGGTCACAAAGTGCTGCCAAGTTAACATTATGTGAATTTAACCACAAACCAATGCCAGTGCTGAGAAAAGTATGACATTATTTTAACAATCCAAGTGTAGCAGTTGAAAGAGCTGAACGCTCCTGAAACAATAGTGACGATTCGTTCGCTGTCGGTGATCAAGAAGTAATAACTCAGAAGGCAAGAGCCCCTTACACTCGACACATATGACTCTCTCCATTCATATTAGTAGTGTGCTGGAGTGGTTATAGTGGAGAAAGGAGTGATACAGAGAAGGAAAGCGGAACCGAGCTGGTCATGGAGGACGTCTCTGGGATCACAGGTCTGTGGTGGCGGCGGGAACTATTCACAGATCGCAACATTGCTGCAAGTTAATTATCTCAGTGAATAACATTAATTCTAATTATTGAGGGCTTTCTTACATTGACGTTTCCTCCAGCCTCTTAGCCGCACAAAATACGCTTCAGCCAAGTTGTCAACGCATTTCCGAGAAGTTAACTGCACACACATTTCATTCAGAAGATGTATTTTAAGACTCCGCATATTTCTTGTGGCGCCGTCACATCCGGCTTCAAGCATTTTCTTTTCTTTTTTGCTGCATCCTTCAAGCACAGTAGATTTTTACCTCGCGCCATCTCTTTTCATGATGTTACTTAGCATGAAACATTGAAAGCTACCATTTGTATAAGCTCATGCCATCTAGTGGCAACGATCGAAACTCAGCTGTGTGCTTGTATCGAGCACTCACAGCATAACAACCAGTATTCTTCATTCCACCGGCTAGCTGTGAGTATCGGACTTGGCGACGCACAACTCCAGATTTCACTAATAACCAAGATGTAGTTTCGTGAAGTTCATCTTTCTTCTCATCATGTAGTTGAGACGTGTTACAGCATAGTTTAGTGGTAGTAGGTTACGTTATTGTATTCTTCAATCTCCATCATGGATAAGTGTTCTACTGTTTTCCCGACAAAGTTTCGTGGTAACTGTGACTTTATATTAATCCACGCCCGACCTTTCCAGAGGTCACAGTTCCGCAATTTCTAAGTTTCGCAGCATCACCGATAACAGTTTGGCAGTCCCATTTCGCTGTACCACTGTTATCTGAGTACCAGTCCGTACCGACCAGTAGTATGGGGAAGACTGCAGCTTCGCAGTCAAAAAAAAAAACGGCCATTGTGTTTCTGCTTTCTCCTCTCCGCCGGCCATCTACACTTCATTTAATTTTGATTGAACCCACAGTTTGCGAACATATCAGGTTTGTGACATACAACAATTTGTGAACTTTCAATTTAAAAAGAAAATGAACTATCAAACAAAAATTTGTCCATCATATACCTGGCTTATTTAATGTCTTGTTTTCACTAAAAGATTAATGTCCTGGCATTTAAACACACATATATAATAATTCTTATTTGTAAGGCCACTGCTTTTTTTCCTGTTATTATACAAGTTTTCATCATATTATTCATATTCACTTTCTTATGCCAGCGAAAGTTATAGTTTTTACTCTATTTTTAATTTATAATATATAAAGTCATTTATGTACTACTCGTGGAATTATTAACTTTACTACACCCTGGAACTTGTATAACTATTAATCTCATGTTCTCATTATTTATTAATTACTATTGGACTTTTGTATCCATCACGCATATGCTTTGAATACTGTATTTTCCTTTGGTAGCAGTAATTAAGGTAGCAGATTAATAACCAAAGAAAGTCCATACGTTATGCGCCTGTATACATTTTTCAGTACCTCCATTTCTCTCTAAAGCATTTTGTTGTGATAGTGAAAATGCCTCAAACGGGTGTTTGCACGGCCATGTTTAGGTATGGACATTACTGTACATAACAATAAATCAGGAATAGGGACGTGTATCAAACCTTAATTTTTATTATTACATCATAAAATAGTAGGGTCTCCGCTGAAAGTCATACAGAGGCTCAATATCGACGGTAAGACTGCACGCCAGTTCAGTGCTTTGCGCATAGGATCGATGAGAAAGTTGATGTGCATGTCTCGATCGCCCCTAACAATTCTACGTTCTTAGGTATCAGACGTGCAAAATGCCTTCAACCAGGCGGCCACCTCAAGGGGAACCTTACCCCGACATATTGTACTCTTGGTTTTTCTAGCTTGTTTATTATTTTTTAAAAATCCTGAGAGTACCCTTATACCCAACTAGATATTGACCTTACACAGCAGTACAGATATAACATGTCTGAACTACCAACTCATATTTATTTCACAATATTGATTTTACCAAATTTTGGCACAATTAATATTGTGACGTATGATCCATTTACGGTAATTTCCAATGTAAGCGAACCAGGAAGTGAAGGCACAAATGTCTGCAGTTCCACATGTTAGGCAGCTGCTCCATTTCGTAATTGTAACTTAGATTACAACTTTTCAGGTACTTACGCAATTCGGTCAGAGGACGTAAATTCCCAAAACTATCATAATAGTCTGCGTATTTACCCTTTTACATGTAGGCTACCCAGAGTGTGCCGGGCCTTGCTGTCGTATCCAGATTAATTATGATGCATTCTTCTCTCTTGGGTTTAGTGGGCTAACCATCTCTCATAAACACTCTGCGAAAATGAGGTATTTTCTATTTGCATGCAAACAGTTCCAAATCCACATTCGTGAGTGATCGTTTCGGTAGAGATTTCATTATTATTTCTTCCTGCTGCGCCGCTTTTGCACACTTCCACCTCCAAATGGGTATTGTCTTTGGGAGAGGCCTTGCCCATTTTTTCCCCATGGCGATAGCTTCCATATTTGCATTGTGTCTTTGTGCCTTGTTCAACTGCTTCCGTTCGTTCGATATTGTGTTGGCGGCTTGGGCGATACCACTCGTGGCTCCGAGTAGGCCTCCAAAGGCTGTGAGTGAAGGCAAAAGCAATAGAAAAAATCTGCTGGTATAAATTTTCTTATACTTGGAGACGTTTCTTCTTTTTGTAACTGCTTTTCTTTTCACATGTGCCATTCTTTTGCTCTTATCGCCCATGCCCATCTTCACTTTGGCATTCATCAAGTTGGAAACACCCCACGCTGCTATTTTTTCGCCGAGACCGGCATCTGGTGATTTTCTTATTTCGTCCGCCTTCTGTGCAAGTATCTTGTCTGCCTGGTGTCTGGCTTGCAGATCCTTGTTCTGGGAATAGGCGATGTCGTACTGCTTGCACGCCTCGTCCAGTGTGTTTATGCCTGCCTCGTTGCATGACAGCCTTTTAGCTAGCTTGGTTACTAGCCCACAGAACATGTATCCAGGAATGTGCAGCTCGAAGGGTAGATTGGTGATCAGCGTATCGACGACCCCGCTTCCAGCTATGGTCTTACATCTTCGAGACATCACGGTGAACTGAACGAAAAAAGTATAAATATGCTCCTTTTATACATGATAGTTTCTGTATCAGTCTAGACTTGGAACAGTACGGATGTATCACATATTCCAATATGACATTTCAGTGCGAATTCTGTCAGAAGCTGTTTTCTCGGCGTGACACTTTAAAGAGACATTCTAAAATTTGCAGCGTTGGTTCTTGGCCGCCACTGCCGACGCCACCACCACCACCACCACCAACACCACTACTGCCACCACCGCCTCTATCGCTTCCACCGCTGCTGCCGCCACCACGGCCGCTACTGCCACCACCGCCTCTATCGCTGTCACTGCTGCTGCCGCCACTACGGCCGCTGCTGCCACCACTGTCTCTATCGCTGCCACCGCTGCTGCCGCCACCACGGCCACTACTGCCACCACCACCTCTATCGCTGCCACCGCTGCTGCTGCCACTACGGCCGCTGCTGCCACCACCGCCTCTATCGCTGCCACCGCTGCTGCTGCCACCACGGACGCTACTGCCACCACCGCCTCTATTGCTGCCACCGCTGCTGCCACCACCGCGGCCGCTGCTGCCACCACCGCCACCCTTGCTGCTGTCACCACCACTGTCGCTTCCATCATCACCAGAATATTACATTGGTAATACACATATTATCAAGCAAGATAATGCTCTACCCATTTGCATTCAAGCACTACGAAACTCTATAGTTGTTTTCGACGACATTGCCTGCGAGAAACAAACTTGTATTCAAGAATACTTTAGAATGGGACGTCATGCTTGTGTGAATTGTGTGTACCTCGGTCAGACTTATTCGTGCACACCTAAACAAATGATTCTCGATAATGCTAATGTGTTGGTGCTGTTTCGCATTGACGACACGAATTTGCGACATGTTTACGACGATCATGTAAGTATGGACATGACAGTATCAGATTTCAAACATGTATTTGCTTTGTGCTGGAAAGACAAATATGGATTTTTGACAAAAGTAAAGGACTGGCTCCTATAATGGGAGGCACAGGCGCGGGTTCGATCAGTTCATCGTCAGCCGTCGAGAATGAGTTACAGCATATCGAAATTCGGGCAGAGTAGGCTCAAGCTACACCATCATAAAGACAACGATGGTGGTTGTCTCGTACCAGGAGATGATGGAAATTGTCATGCTGGTAGAAGAATAATTCGAAACTTTGGTGAATCCAAACAATCTGGAGATGCTTCTACTAAACATTTCGTCCTCGAATCTGGTAATGACATCATTTCGGAACTGCGCAGAATGTTGGCTGAACAAAACACATTCTTTCGAAACTACCTGTCCGAGCTCAGAGCGAAGATGGAGCATGTGAAGACTGAGATCGTCTACGATATGATGGCCATGGACGAGCATGTGACGAGTGTTCAAAAGAAAATTATCAAAAGATTGAATGTAGCATCTGCATAAAATGAGGAGAATCTGAAAAACCTGGACGTATATATGACACACACATTCGATACCTATATTTCCCACCTCGCCATGAAAACAGATATTCAAAATTACAGCGAACATCTGAGCAAGATTGAAAGTATGATGGCGGAGACTCACAACTAAACCTATAAAAGAGAGTGACAGTGAGAATTTCTATTTAGTATGAAGGTGTACATTGCCAGCGATCTATATCGAGTGATTCAGTCTGTCTGCTAAAAATATTTGCTCACCAAGAGAGGTAAAATTTCACACGACCATATAAAGGAAGAAATATTTAAGCCCATTACTCATCATCTTGATGTACTCAGGGAGAGCTATGGAGCACCTGTACCTGTAAAGTCGAAATCTACTATTTGCCACACAAAAAGAAAGTACAGAAGATGTGTTGAGCAAAGGACACATTCTGGCCAATTTGCAAACCGACCAGGGCAAGAAATTCTACAATGCAATGTCCAAGGCCCTGATGAAGAAACATAACATAAATCATTATTCCACATACAGTAATCTCAGAGATTCAATTGCCGAGAGGTTCAACAGGACTTTGAAGGGCAAGATGTGGAAGCATTCTGCAGCAAATGGTAGCCACAACTGACGAGCTATTGCCGAAACTTGTACATGAGTATATTTCTACAGTGCACTCGACCACTCTCATGAAGCCCAAAGATGTCAAGGACGACTCCCTGGTTCGGACTGTGTATGCTATTCCGAAGAGGAAGGACCCACGCAACCCTAAAGCCAAGATCGATGACCTTGTGCGCATTTCCAAACAGAAAGGTGTCTCGAGAAAGGGATCACAGCGAATTGGAGCCCCGAACTGTTTTGTGTGCGACATATACATAACTATGCTCCGTGATCTACTACCTCGAAAATATGGACAACGTACCCATCCATGGTGGTTTCTACACTGAGGAGACCCAGCCGACGAAGTTTCCAGATGTGTATTTGGTAGAAAAGGTGCTGAAACGAAATAATGGAAGGGCATTCATCAAGTGGTGGGGTTTTCCTGCCTGCTACAATTCCTGTGTCGCCAAGGCGGACATCGAGTGGTGAACATCGAAGAAGATTAATAAACCTGTATATTTTATTACATGTACAATAAATCTTAAGTAAAAAAAGATATGCTGTGTTTTATTTCACAAAGCCTTTCCCGCTTTATATATAAGAAAAAGTTAATAAATTTAAGTACTTTGCAGGAATGGTCAATGTCACCATTCGGTACAGGCCTATATTGTGCCATAATCGGGTTGTCGCACAAAGGTGAGATACAAACAATAAAACAAGCGACAATAAAAAACCTGGAGGACTGCACCTAGCAAGATGGCTGCCTCCCAACAAGGCAACTTCCAGTTACATATATAAACTAATGATGTACGAAAAAACAAATATGGCCACCTCCAGTATCTTATATAAACAAATAATGTACGAAGAAATCAAATATGGCCGGCTCTAGCAACATATACACAAAGATGGCAGGTTCCAGTAACATATAAACAAAGATGGCGGTCTCCAGTAATGTATAAACAAAGATGGCTGCCTCCAGTAGCATGTAAAAAAAGGATGAATGAAAAAATCAAGTTCGCAGAATGAATATATGTGAGGGGAGTGGAGGCGAGGGAGTCAGTCGTCTGTTGGATTTGAACAGAGGTGAGTAATTGTTGGCGCAGGGGGAGACCTCTGGGAATTTAGTTTTTTAATTAAAAATTTTTAAACAATATTTTTAATAAGAAATTTTTAAAGGAATTTTTTTAAATGAAAAAGGGTAGTTTCGAGGGAAAAAAAAGGAAAATTTCGAGGGAAAAGGGGGCAAATGGCCGCCGGGTTAACGACTTTTTCAGCGATTTTTGGGGTCAGAGGTCACGGGGTAAATGTCAAGGTCACGGGTCAAAGTCAATGTCATCCAAGATGGCTCCGGCTCCGCTGCCCCACGCCCTTGTCTTTCAACATACTATTTCCTACTACTGATGTACCAAGGGTCAACACTCTTTTGTATGTATCTGACCGGAATACTTTGAAATACAGCTCTTTGAAAATAACATTTTTAGCTCTGCTGGAGTGCCGGAAATTTTATTTATAACGTGAGTAATGTCTTGAAAGTAACTGGTAGGCATACTTTAAAACGTATTTTCTTTACGAGGATCAGCACCATGAGAGCTCGTTTAGTAGTTTCGAGAAAACAAACTGGATTTCAAACTCACTACAACGCAGTTCAGCGTCAGGTATATGGGTCTCGTAACCTGTAACGTTGTACTGACAGATATCACTTATTAGTTTAGCCACCCCTTAACTCATACAGACTCAGTGTACACTACTGCGTGCGTGTTTACATTTAGCCGGAACTGTACATTGCGAGGTACACTACTCGATGATTTTCCCTGTGGATAATTGATTGGTAAATCGTGCTACTTTGCTACAGGTTATGACTGGTTTTTTTTACTATCGTGGAACACAAAGAATACATCTCACTGGTAGCAGTGACAAAACAAGTGCTGTAACACATTTACTGCAGTACTCATCAAAAACTTGCTTATTCCCAACACTTGAAACGATTGGTGGCATAAATAAAATTACGCGGCTGCTAAAAACTCACGAATATGAAGCATCTGCACGGCTCTGTATAAATAAAAATGGGGTGTGGCTGTGTTGGGGGGACGGCCGTTTGTTTTGCGTGAATACGTCTATGTTGAAGCACTCGGACGCCTTGACGTTTTTTTACGTTCCCGGCACCGCTTCACTCAATCATATGGGGTTTTATGGGTATTACTGGATTGCTTTTGAGATGCTCTTTCCAACCGTATACGATTTCTGTATTTTGACTTGGCTTTTTGATGAGTATAGACCGACATTGTGGTTAAGTTTTCTTAATTTTTTACATTAAACTCACACAATTTCACCATAATCACGCCACACAAATATTTTTATGCACGCAATCGACTGATCTTGACTAGAGCTGTTGAGTGGAACCTAAACGAACGTCGTAGCTTCTCCTAGTCAAGAGTTATACTACGCGGAAGTTATGAGACGCGGCGAAACGAACTCAGAATTGCGGCGCAAGTTCCCCCCCCCCCCCCCCCCCCCCCCCCCTCCAAGACACCACAATCACGCGCGATGCTTCGCAGTCCTCTCAACGTAACATATTCTTAATCCTTTGGCAATCGAGAGGTGTAATTGGATTTCGAATGTTGACGATAGATTCGGAGCTGCAATGCCAAACTGCATCCCCCGATTTTGTTATCATCGGATTTTCTGATTTGCCTTCTACTATAGTTGCAAATTTAAAGACGTATTCACGTAAAAAAAAAAAAAAACAGCTTTCTTCGACCTCCTCGCGAGCAACTGCTTGACTGCCTTGAGTCCAGAGACGCTGCTCAAGATTTGTGATAAATGAAACTAAGCTACTGCTCACTATTACGTGCAACTGCTTGGATTTCCATTAAACTCTTCATTTGGCGTCTCAGCTACTAAGTGACCTTAACAAACGCAATGGCCATTCCATGGTGGTGATTCTGAAATGGAGGGGGAAAAAATACGCCAGACGCTGGAACTGTGAATTATTGTAGAGGTTTAAAAAGTAAAATGTATAGCTTCATTGAAATTTAAACATTTGCTGGTAATAGTGAACAGTAGCTTAGTTTTATTTATACCAAATCTGATCAAGACTATCAAGCAGTTGCTAGCGAGGTTGGGGAAAGCTGTTTTTATTTGTATGAAGCCAAGCAGATGCTTTAAGTTCGTGAGTTTTGAACGACCTCTTACGTTTATTTATTCCACCCAATAAATTAAAGTGCATGTGAAAAATTTGAAAGGGTAAGAGGCTATTAGATTTTTCCAGGGACAACACAAAAGCACAACCCGTTTGTGTCATCGATTTGTTGAGAATGTATGTGATAAATATCCTAAAGACACAAAATCAAAGCGCCGAGCAATTAAATGGAAGCGTCTCGCGTATATTGGTTGTTTTAGACGCTTTAAAAGTTTGTGATCTTTGAATGAGTATGACTAAATGGAGATTTTTGAACATTCACCATTGCGATGCAGATGTCTGTCATGGGAAAACAGGACTGAACACGAAGAAAAATACTTAAATAAGACAAGATTTTCGAGGAGAAATATTTCGGGAACGCTGTTTTTGGTTTCTACATTACAGTGAAGTGCAAACGTTGAAATTCAAAAAATTAGGAACTATCGCTATTTATTACGCAAAATAGCATTTAATGAGTGAATTAATCTTCATGGCTTTAAAATGAAGAAACATAGTTTATTAAAAGTTTTGATACATTACTGTAAACGCCATTGCTACAACGACAGGAATTCCACAAGAATGATCCGAAATCGAAAATTCGTTACACTTGGCTACTTCCACGCCGGGGTAACACCGAGCGAGGTACACAGTGGTAAACCTTAGGGTTCACATTCAGAAGGATCTGGGTTCGAATCCCGGTTCGGTCACCCTCATTTCGATTTTCGATGGCTTTCCGAAATCACTCCGAGCGAATGCGGGGATGGTTTCCTTACTGCGTACAGGTTGTGATGGATTCTTTCGCCATTCCAGCTTCTCCGAGCAACTTGCTTCGTATCTAAGGGCTATTCACGGTAAAGTGAGCACTTTCGAAAGCCCTGCTTAAGATATACTTGTATGAACATTAAGGATTCTTCCTCCTTATGTAAGATTAACATTGTCATGGGCCTCATCACTTTAATAATACGTCGGTCAAATTAAACTTTGGAATTATTAAGGAAGTAAGAATTTAACAAATCTGCTCATTTTTACACTTCGATGCATCAAAAACGCAGAAAGCGAAAGAAATAATTTAAGTTATGACAAAATGGTTACCTAACACTTTTTATTCGACGTTAAGATACGGAACTACTTCCCGTCCATCGTTACCAACTTCACTGGGCGCATGTCACGCAGGGCGCCCGTTAAAATATATGCAGGTAGGGGCAGTGAAATTTTTCTAAGGTTGATTTCAAAAGTGCTCACGTCATCGTGAACAACCTTTAATGACCATGCTGTTGTGGAGATATGAAGCCCTACCTACTATAATAGGGTACTATTTACGGTCACCAATAATGGTCTTCAGCGACAGTCTTCAGTGATATTAACCGGTAATTGTAGTGAATGGTCACTAATTTTATACGTTACTAGTATTGCAAAGTAAGTGCATGAAATTGTCTCGTTATTAAACAACCATATAAATTATCAAATTAAATTTAGTATAAAATCAGAATCCTCATTTTTTAAACCCTTGCAGATCCACTTCAATTTACAGTTTCGGGTGTTGAAAACCAAAAATTTTACAGTGCGTACTGTGCTTAAGTTGACACAACACTTGTTCCATTGTCATAGCAATGATCAGTAGCATATATTCTGCAGTAATATGAACCAATTATGACACAGACCAGTAAAACAGTTTGCGAATCACTTGCACACAGTAAGATCATTGGTCACTGGGCTTCGCAGTGTGCAGTGCAGACCAAAATTTACCTACGCGTGCGTAATGTACACTGAGCCACCCCTTGGCGCCCCACATCAGGGGACAAGAGAAACAGCAAAGTGATTTCCAACAAAAGGAAAACCCCAGCAGCTGGCCCCCGACATAAGCACCAAGGTGCCCCAGAGGAGGACGTGAAACAAAGTATCTCCACTCCCACGTGCAATCTTTCAGAATATAAATAAATAATCACGGAGAAAGGGAGCCCAGCCCAAAATTATTATTAATCATCTAACTCCACTCTTTTGCCTTGTTCTCCATTCAGGTACACTGATGTGGGTTTCTTTTATTACCCATCAAAAAACAACAACACACTAGAGCTCTCGTCAATAAATTAGTTAAAACATGAATGTGCATTTACAAAAAGGTAGTAGGTATTAGTTAATTTCTTTTTTTTTTAACAAATAAAAGAAATTATCTGCTTTGGGTTTTTATTTAACCCTTTTTTCCTTCTTACCACACACACACAATGAGAAGAGATAAAATATATATGATATTTAAACAAAACAATAATTGGTGTTATGAGTATTACAGTTTCTTCCTACTAGTCACAGTTAACAGACCCCTTTTTTTTATATTTTCATATTATGATTTTTTTTTTAAATAACTCATTGTGGACCCGAAATGTAAGATTTTAGCTATAGCTTCCTCGCTTTCTCCTTTATTTTATTTTAGGACCAACAAACTTAAAACTTGTAAATAGAAAATTCTTATTGTTGTACACACCATTTCATGCCAAGGCCTCTTGCATTTTTAACATGTTGTGTTCAACGATATTTGAGTCCAGAATAAAACATCGTACAGCAAGGTGAAGGCAGCCGCTGTCGTGGTGTCATGCAGAAATAAAAAAATCACATGCGGAAATAATATAATTTCTGACCAAGGGATGAAAAGGCGGTGGCCTAGGAGTCGACACACCACTGTTGCTTAAATCATAGCGAGGGGAGGGGTCCCATCACTTGAAAATCACGAGGCTTAGATCACATCACCAGCCGGGGAGCCACACCGAACAAAATTACAAGGAAAACACAATAAATGAGCAACTATAATGCAACAAACAATTACCGCAACCACTTACCAAAAACATAAGTACAAGTTACTCACCTAGGCGGTGAAGTATGGAACTTACACCATAAAAGAGCTGAAAGTCAGGTAGTAATTTCTCAAAGCCAACTACATCGTGTGGAAGTAATAATCGTAGAAGACAGGATCAGCACATTCCTTCACGTACGATAATGACTGTATGATGTTCGAAACTCGCGACATGACCAGTCGATAACTATCGAAAAGCCATATCGCAGAGTTAAATACAATATAAAATTACACATTGCATTTAAACATGAGTAACGTAACGACAATACAAATAAAAGACTTGGCATTAAATAAATTACAGTAAAGGTAGCAAACGATCGTAACACATTTCAGCCAGGAAAATCAAAAGTTTGATACAAATATTTTACGTTATTACGATACTAGTGCTGCCACCTATCCTAGCGGCTGACAGACACAATAACAGAGGCACAAGATAAAATTGTTGATTAATAATAAGGTGTTACGAATACAACAATTTGTTTGCGCTGTTTATGCCAAATGAACATGAACTATATTATACAGCCTGGTTCAGAATTAACACAAAGTGTAGAGTATCATTAAGAAAGACAACAACATACTGTTCACACTTAATACAGAGGTAATATGAGTGATTTGAACAAATTGCTAAAATGAACATAACGACAGTATTCGTTACATGTTACAGGTGCTGCCCTCTGAAGTGAGAAGCGGCAGATAAATAAACACATAATATGGTATATTATGGCTTTACTACTTGGCAAACAAGAGTGAAATGAAAACAATATATTTATCGTCAGCGATAAAGGTTATAAATGCCAATAACCTTAACACATTTTTTTTTGTTTTACACAATTAAATAATTTAAAAAATATTATTTTTACTAACACAAATGTGGTGTTCCGATTGGAAACAAGGAAATATCATAAAGAAAGAAGAAAATAAAACGGGCTTTGCAAAAACGCGTATTGCTAGAAAAGCAATAGGGAAAAAAATTAGGTTAGAAGAGTTCATTCCGTAGCATGGCTCAACACATCTATGTACACTGGGTCTGAATGGGTTAACTTCAGTAAATTCTCGCTGAAAGAAGGTACAGACAAAGGTATATGTAATTTGTTTGTGGAGCCCGGCATCCACCATTTCCACCACAATTTTTTACTGAAGACTGTTCACGATAAAGTGAGCATTTTTGAAATCAACCTTTAAAAAATCACTGTCCCTGCCTGCATATATTTTAACACGCGCACTATGTGACATGCGCCCAGTGGAGTTGGTAATGATGGCTGGAAAGTAGTTCCATATCTTACCGTTGAATAAAAAGTGTTAGATATCAATTCGTGATAACATAAATTATTTATTTCACGTTCTGCTTTTTTAATGCATTGAAATGTAAAAATGACCAAATTAGTAACATACTTACTTTCCTAATAATTCCACAGATGGTGACCATTGCAATTTAAAATTTTTATAAGGCGGAAGAATACTTGACGGGAATACAAGTAGATACTAAGCAGGGCTTTCAAAAGTTCTCATTTTACCGTGAGCAGTCTATAAAGCCATTGTTTTTAACAGGCTGTGTAGTACGACAAATTTGTACTACACGTATAAAATCCTCTGTGTTATAAGAATAAAACTACACTACTTGTCGAGTAGACTTGGCTCTGGAGCGGCATTTCCTTGACCAGTATCCCGAAGTAAACATTCCGATTAGAAAACAATTATCTGGAGAGGTAGCTGCCGCGGACGCTGTGACCTCGTGCCACACGGTTGCCGAGTGTGAGACGTCGTCGCGTCACTGTTACTGTGCCAGGTTCTGCAGTGTTTTCTTGTGAATGATCCAATTCGGAAGAACACATCTCTACTAGGGACCATAGACTAAAGATGAGGTAGGCCGATCTCGTTGGCTGTGCACAACAAATCTCAGTGTCCCAACATTGAACTGCTTTTCTGCCAACACGTCTAGCGAAAACGGCGTGGTTTGGATTTTAGATTAGAAAACTGATTTGTAAACCAAGTGCTTAGCTATGTTCTGATACTTCCTCTAACCAGTTTGTAATGCTTTTTTATTTAATTCATAATGGTAAAGGTATTTCATTAATATAACAGTGCCTGTCATTTCAAAATTAAGATGTAAACAAACACGTTCATTACTGTTGACCATGTGACTTTGACAGTTGAGTAGGATTGGGGTAGGTCAATGTTGGGTACATGCGCAGAAGACGAATAAGTGGCCTACCTCATCTTTAGTCTATGCTAGGGACAATAGATATATGAGAGAGCTGGCTCACCTACTGTTTTTCATATAAAATCAAACAGTTTTCACCCAAAAGTAAGCAAATTAAGCCAAAATCATGTACAACAAGCAAATTCTTCAAGTTTGCAAAAAATGAGCGTGCAGGATTTGACACAAGGTAAAAACATGCAGAATTATGCAAATATCAATAAAATTTCCACGTTTTCTAGAAACCCGAAAAAATATTTTCTCCTTATAAAATAATTTTCTTAATAAATTAAATGGAAAATATGTTCGAAATGGAAAATAATAACACATGCAAGCAATGTAAAAAGTGTGGCAAAGTATTAAACATAGAAAGTCTTGGACCACATAAACACACAAAAGATAATCATTTTAACATCTGTAAAAAATGTTATAGAAAATGTTGAGCTGGGCGAGAAGACAGTACGGGAGTTAAGAACTATAGTTAGAAGATTTGAAATTAAATATTTGAATCAACTAAAAAAAAGCAGATTTCATTACAGCTAATATAACAGTTATTATTGATTGGCAAATAAGAAGAAACTTCGCAAATTTTCAATTTTATTATGCCAATATTAATGAATTATATAAGAAAGATAGAAAGAAATTGAAAATAATGTTTCCATTCTCTAATAATCTATTTTATAAACAAAAGAAAAAGCAATTAAAAGAAATATTCCCTTATTCTACCAGCATATTTGAAAAGCCTAGAAATAAAAGCCAGTGGGTAACAGAATGTATAACAAAGAATAATTTTGCAAATTTACCTTTGCCTGACGCTAATATCAATTAATTATATCCCGAAGATAGAAAGGAATTGGAAGAAATATTCGCATTCTATAATAATTTAGTTGTTAGCAAAAGCAATAGAAGAAGAGCCAATACAAATTATATAGTTAATAAAGCTTTTAAAAGTAGGATATCAACATATAACATTGAAAATACCCTTAATCTAGTACAGCCTATTCATTTTTGACCAGTAAAAAAATAAGGTATTTGAGATAAGACGCACTAATCTTAGGAACCTTAGAGGACTGAAAACCAGTATTAAATTATATACCAATTGCAGTAAGCAAGATAATAATCAAGTAGAATTATTTACATTTCAATCACTCAATTATACAGTATTGAATGAAGGAGATATTAAAAGAATTTATAAATTCATAATACAAGAAATAACTACACAATTATCTGAATTCCAAAGAAAACATTCAGGCTGGACATTAGATAGATATACAATATTGAATGAAGGAGATATTAAAAGAATTTATAAATTCATAATACAAGAAATAACTACACAATTATCTGAATTCCAAAGAAAACATTCAGGCTGGACATTAGATAGATATACAATATTGAATGAAGGAGATATTAAAAGAATTTATAAATTCATAATACAAGAAATAACTACACAATTATCTGAATTCCAAAGAAAACATTCAGGCTGGACATTAGATAGAATAATGGGAATACAATTAGCTATAAATAAGTATAATCCCTTAAATGGAGCATAAGATAGCATGGATAAATGTTAAAAATGATGATCGAAAATGCTTTCTTTGGCCAATAAAATCTGCACTATTTCCAGGAGACAAAAATTCAAACAGAGTTACTAAATATAAAAATGTAAGCCTTAATACTGACAAAATATTAGATAAATATGAATATCCTATTAAAATTAACGATATACCACAAATCGAACATCAAATTTATGTATCTATAAATGTATACTCTATTGAAGGCGAAGGTAAGAAATCCATGGTATATCCATTAGAACTTACAAAAAGTAAAAACGATAATCACATAAATGTACTTTATTTCAATGATGATAAAGCAGTCTCAGCTGCGCAAAACTCGCATTACTGTTGGATTAAAGACTTATCGAAGCTACTTTCAGCACAAAAAACTAGTCATAATGGTAAAACTTATATATGTGATATGTGTCTTCGATTCTTTTAATTCTCCAGAGAAATTAAGTCAACGCACAGAAGACTGCTCTAAAAATGAAGCAGTAAAAGTCAATATACCTGCGAAAGGAGACAAAATATTATTCAAAAATTACAAACATGGAATGAAGGTTCCGTTCGCTATACATGGCGATTTTGACTCAATATTGAAGAAAATACCAACAGTTAAGCCAAATCCTAGGGAAGTATATAAGTTTAAATTAATTAAAAAAATATCCGGTTTTAACTGAAGACCATATTGATAATCGCCTTTATAAGGAAATACTTAAAGAAAGATAATCTTTCTAATGATCAAATAAATAACGTTGATTTAAAGGTAAACAATGGATCATATACTCAGTGGCGATGCGTGCTATAATTTCATGGGCAAGCTACTGTGTTCAGGGAGCAATAGTATTGTTTATCACCCAAAAAAGGTGTAGGGTCTTCCCGGGGGTCTTCCCCGGGAAAATTTAGATTTCAAGTTGCAAAATGGTGCCATTTAAACATTTTTTCGTAACTACAATGCTTGAAAGAATATTTATATTTTTAACATAAAATTTGCGCGAGTGAGAAATATTACATAGATACCTTCATCAAGCCCAGAACGTTGTACAATGAAAGCAACTGAAGCAAGTAACTCAACATAATTACCACAGTTTTCTGATTCTATTGTCTCATCATGAACACGGAATAGCAGTTCCTTGTGTCGTTGTGTGCTTAATTGTTTGGATCTACCTTGACCAAAATCAACTCTATTTTTACCAAATTCTTTAAGAGACAAAAACGAATTTATGTGAACATCAGAACGCTCGTGTGTTTCAACAGCATTGCACAGATTGTTAAGGGCACAATACCCAGTTGCAGTCCACGTGTTAACATCCTTTGAAAATAATAAACATGGCCAGCAAAACATTTCGTTTAAGCTGTCTTACCTTTCTTGCGTGTCGTGATCGTAATTTCAGGTGTCGGCCTACCCTCTTTTATGATGTCACATCTTTCCTGAAAAGTGAAATCACTGCTGGAAAAATGCTTCACTCGTAAACCACACACACCACACTTACATCCACGTGTTTCTGTCGCACTCATTCTATCTACTCGGTTCTCAGCCTCACATGTTAATTTTAAAATATTTATGTAGAGTATACATCGCGCACGAATATGTATAACATTCTCAGCACCAAAACTAAATCAAATAAAAACAATACGATTCGTGTTGTGCGCGCGAACTTGCCCAGGGGACATAAATCTAGTTACTGTAAACTACATGACGCCAACTGCCTGCGGCTAGATCATCTTCGGCTATGTCCGCTTCAGTTCGGTGAAGAAACTACTACCATCGTAGCTTCTAACAGGTTGACGCAGCTATAAGCCCCGCTTGCCCTGCTTGCCCTAACGAGATGCCACTGCATATACTATGAAATATCAAATACATGAAGCATCTGGTTTTTGCTATTATATTGTATTTGCTTATATTGATTATAAGCGCCAGTTGTATATGGTAGTCCAAATGCCCATAACATTTTTATGCAATCAATAAAAAGGGAAGTAGAAAGAATTGGGGAAATATATTCACAAATTGAATCAATGTGATTGTTTACAAAAGAAGAAAACGAGTTATATAATAAATCCACAAAATGCACTGTATGTGAATGCAAATATTCGAAGGATAGTAAAAAAAGTGCGACGTCATGATCAATTAACTGGCAAATTCATTAATCCTGTATATAATAATAGTAATCTACAATTAAAATTGCCCAACTTTGTACCAATTTATTTTCATAATTTAGCTGGCTATGATGCTCATTTATTTATTAGAGAGCGAGGCTATGATGAAAGACGTATAGATTTAATTGCAAATAATGAAGAAAAGTTTATTAGTTTTGGGAAACAAACAGAAAATTTGAAAATGCGATTTATAAACACACTTAAATTTATGACTAGCATTTTGAACAAATTATCATCTAATTTAACTAAAGAACAAATTAAACACACACGCAAACATTTTCCAAGAAGATTTAGTTATCGAAAAGGGCATCTATCCATACGATTATATCGATAGCCGGAAAAAATTTCATGAAACTATGCTTCCACCAAAAAGCGAATTTTCTAATAAACTAAACGAATCTGATATAACAGACGACGATTATGAGCATGCAAAACATGTATGGGATCAATTTAATACTAATAATCTTGATGAATATCATGATTTATATTTAAAAGTGATGTACTACTGTTAGCAGATATTTTTGAAGATTTTAGGAAAACGTGTATAAACTAATTTGAATTAGATCCAGCATGGTATTTCACAGCGCCAGGCTTATTGTGGGACGCCATGTTAAAAATTACTAAACAACCATTAGATTTATTACAGGATTATGATATGATTTTAATGATAGAAAAATGTTTTGGAAGTGGAATATCACAATGCTGTAAACGATATGCTAAAGCAATTAATAAATATTTAGAAGATTTTAACTCTAAAAAGAGTCCAACTTTTTTACATATATTGATGCCAATAATTTATATGTCTGGGCAATTTCTCAATATTTACCATATGGTGGTTTCGAATGGGATAATTATACAGTACTTCATTTTTACAATGAACATAAATTAAATTTGTATGAGGATTCTAATCTTGGGTACATAATAAGAATTGATTTGGAATATCCTAAGAAACTACATAAATTACATAATTATCTACCATTTTGCCCAGAAAATAACATAGTTCCAAAAACAAAGCAGTCTAAATTATTAACAACTTTACATAAAAAAGAAATGTATGTAATTCACTATCGTAATTTGAAACAATTCCTAAAGAATGGATTAAAACTTACTAAAATACATAGAATATTAAAGATTAATCAGTCTGATTGGTTGAAGAAATATATAGATTTGAATACAGAGATGAGAACTAATGCCAAAAATGACTTTGAAAAAGATTTTTATAAGCTGATGAATAATTCTGTGTTCGGAAAAACTATGGAAAATATAAGAAGCAGAGTGGATATAGAACTAATAGCAAATGAAGAAAAATGTGAAAAATTATTTGCGAAAGTAAATTTTAAGAAAAGTACTATATTTAATGAGAATCTTGCGGCTATACGTATGAATAAAAAAAATTTAAAATTTAATAAGCCTCTTTATGTGGGCATGTCAATTTTGGACATATCGAAAGAGTTAATGTACGATTTTCATTATAAAGTAATGAACAGTAAATATTGCAGTAAAATTGAATTATGCTATCAAGATACTGATAGCTATATATTTAATATAAAAACAGAAGATTTTACATTGTTAAATAAATTTGATACAAGTGATTATCCAACTGACAATATCTATAACATACCGCAAATCAATAAGAAAGCTTTAGGTAAATTGAAATATGAATGTAATGGCAAAATAATGAAAGAATTTGTTGGTTTACGAGCAAAAATGTATCCATTTAGAGTTTGCGATAAAGAAAGCAAAACATCTAAAAGAATAAAGAGATGTGTAGTTAACAAACGAATATCATTTGACAACTATAACAATAGCTTGTTTAACAAAAAAATACAATATAGAACAATTAATTTAATAAGAAGTAAAAAGCATGAAATATATAAAATCGAAGTTAATTAAATAGCATTAAGTCCTAATGATGACAAGAAAATTATACTATAAAATAAAATAGATACAGTGCCATATAGTTATTGAAACAGAGAATATAAAACATGTTTAATTTCTAAAACAATATTGATATCAGCACCATCAAAATCAATAAGTTTACCATGTTCATCTCTAATTTCCAAAATAATATTATTATATCGATCATTGTTAATTTGATAGAAAATTGGATATGCGGGGTCATAAATGATATAATCTCCAAAGCCGAGATAGTTTTTCATGGATAACGTGCTATAATACTAGTCATCAAATTGTTAGATTCATCATATTTTATAAACTTGCTATATGCTACGTTACAGTGGATATTGATAGTTTTATATGGATCAAAATTAGGTAATTTAGTACCTACAACAATTTTGTCTTTTACAATAGTCATATTTCTTTCAAAACCAAGAATATCAGATAGTTGGTCGTCAAATTTAGTAACAAACTCAGATTTGATAGATATTCTATTTTATCACATTATATGCTGTTAATTTAATGTTATTTGTTGAAAATAGGGCAATTGAATTTATAATTTCTTTGAATTATTCAATGTCGTATTGACATCTAGGAATATTTGTAACTTCATTTTTATCAACATTAGGATTCATGTGTTCAATTGTCGTTATTTTATTGTTGTTTATATTAGGTGATAAAATTTTTGTATGAAAACTAACCAAAGCAATAGATTTTTCATCATGGATGATATAATAATGAAGTTTTTCTTTAAAATATAACTATTATTTGTTAATTTAAATGCTTTATTATCTATTTATTACAAAAATTGTTGTTATTAAAAGGAGAAAGTTAAACGGGGTGTCAGTGTTGGGATTCCCGAGCAGTCTGGGTTGAGCAAAATCACTCAATAAGAAATAATCTAAGTCAATTTAACACTTTTAATTAAATCAAGCACTGAAATTATTACAATTTTAATTATACATCTACTTATTTGGCGATATGGCGGAAGATGACATGGGAATTGTTAGTATAAAACAAACTAAAAACTCGATTTGAAGCAATAACATGATATAGCCACAGTAGTGAAGAAGAGTGGAGTCTCAGCGCAGCTCAGGCGAGTCGTCCCAGGCGATGATGTGCAGTCTCTGGCATCCTCTGCTGAAGTCCGGCGTCCTCAGGCCGTGCATGGCATAATAAAGCAACATGAATGTAGTGGAGAGAAGTGTCTCTCTACCAAGAAGTCGCATTAGAACAGTCTCCCACCAATGAGAAGACAGGGTGAGAAGAGTCGCCAACCAATGAGATAGTAAGATTATGGCATCAGCCAATGAACTGGAACTTTGCACATGGCCCCAAAGTGTGGTATCAAAATCATGTGACGGAAAAATAGAGTGTAATACAGCGAATGATTTCAGGAGTCGTGGGATTAAAATATCGTGAAAAGCAGAATGTATTTCCCGTCAAAAGTGGTTAGCAATCGCAGTCATGCAGTGCTGAAATCACCGCACACAGTATTAGAGCGGATACGCTTCCTGTCGCAGGCACCACAGAACCTGATAAGTTGTGAAAATACTTCATTAAAATGTTCTCTCACTGAACTTGAAATTTGGCGGAGTGCCCGCAGCACTGCAGTGTTTTAATTTATGAAGATAATTCCAAAATTAAAAAGAATGGTGAATTATTGCCTGGTAAAATGAGGGATATATTAGTAAGTCCAAGCTATAGTGAAAAAACTAATTTGATGATGAATTTTATTTATAATGTAGGATGGATAAATTTTAATAAGTTGTATGTTTGTTCAAAAAGTTTAAATCAACCAAAATATATTTAGTTACAAAATGATTTAAATATATTATCCAAAAATCTTAATATAAAAGAAACAATGCCACACATTTTTATTAATAATGATGAAATGATTCCTTTATATCAATGTGAAAATGATTCTCTACTTATAGTTGACAATGTTATTTTATGTGACTAATGTATTGTTCGAGATTATTTCACTAGAGGAAGACATAAAAATTTTAATGTATTTTATTTAGCTCAAACATATTCAAAATACCTAAACGATTAGTAAGAGATAATACAGATTTTTGTGTATATTTAGACAATATGATACCAATTTAAAGCACATTTATAATGATTTTGTTGGAGATATGCATTCAGAAAATTTTTAAAAGATTTGTGCAATATGTTGGGATGAATATTATGACTTTATTTCAATAGATTTCAGTAGAAAAATAAACGAAGGCAAGTATAGAAATAAAATTAAAGACTATTAATTTTAAATAAATTGAATGTAAAACACGTTTACGTTAAAATTATCACAGAATGTATTTTATGAACATTACAAACTACTGTTAAAACAAATGTTAAAATGAGCACTAAATTAATGTGATTTGCATTTTTGTGCTTGAAATGAAAAAAAAAATTACAAAACAGCTGTTTTATTAATTCATGAGTTATGTGTGTTATCAAAGCCTAACCATATTACATAAATTTTATCGCCTTTATTTTTCAAGACTTTTCCGACCAAATATTCATTGGCATAGTCTGTTTTCATAATTTCGAATTCTTAAAACTGCCGTCTATGTCTTCTCCTTTAGTGTCTCTTAATTTTTAAGTAGGCACATCATAATTTAAAACTTAACAAATAGTAATAAAATTCTGTTGACCCATTATCGTATAGCCTTTCTCGAAAATTTTCTTTATTTTGCTTATCCGAACGACATTGCCAACTTCGTATTTAGCTTGCCGTTTTGGTTAAGTAAACACATATGGCGATATTATAGTTTTTTCATTGTTTTTATTAACTTCAATTGGCTTCATGCTGATAGTGCTATGTTTTGAATTGTTATATTCTTTCACTAATTCATCTAATATATTGACATGCTTATAATTTCCATTCAAAGCAAATCTCTTCCAGATGTTATTTTTCATTTTGTGCGATTAAATCTTTCAACGGCACTTGCTTTCAATTTGCTAAAAGAAGAATAATGATTGATATTATATTTTTGCATAAGTTTATTAAATATTTTATGATAAAATTCAGAACCATTATTGTTTTGAATATTACGTGGATATCTTTTAATTAGAATATATTCTAAAACAATTGCTACATTTTTAGAAGTTTTATCTTTAATAGGTACAGTAAATGCAATTTAAAAAAAACATCAATAATTGTCATAATATAATTTATCCATTGTTTATATATGATATTCCTTTCAAATTGCCAGTATTCATCTCTACAATATCAATTTGCCATAAATCATCAATACCATACAAAATTACTTTTATTCTTGGAAATTTTTTCTTGCTGGCTTATATAGTTCATTAATTATTCCCTCTCTTGCAGTGGGCGATTTTTTTTAAATGTAGATTTATTAGAATTAAATATTGAACATATTCTTTTCTGAACTAATCACTCATTTTTAGTATTTTCAGTTCTTATTTTTTTTTTGTGGCCTTCTTACTCTTCAAGCACCAAGTGTTCTTCATTTAATAAAAATAAAAAATAATTAATATTTATATTTTACGAATAGTCCTAATATGGTCTTAAAATCATCAGCATATTTAGATATTCCTTTTTTTATTATTTTAATTTAAAAAAAAAAGTATCATCTTTGCTAGCATCAAAAGACTCACTGTGATCTATTTTGTACCCCCCTTAATGACTAAATCATTATGTGAAATAAACTTAGTAATAACTATTTTATAAACAGTACAATAAATCAAAAAAGTAAAGAAAATTAGATTATTATCTAAGTGAAAAATATTATTAGTTTTACTCCACTTTACAGATAAATAAAATATATGAGAGTGGTTTAAATTTTGTAATTTAACATATAATTCTGTATCGGAAACTTCTTTACTTGTTCAACTTTCAAATCAACAAGTTTATCACACTAAGTCGAAACAGTTTGCCTTAAATTTAGTAGTTGTCAGCTTTTTCTTTATCAACAGCTTCTTCACTTTTTTCAACTTTCGAGTTAACAAGTGTATCACAGTAATTCAAAACTGATTGGTTTAAACTTTGCAATTTATAAGTTATTTTTTTCTCAAAATATCTTTTCTTGACAGCATATTTTCCATCTACAGGATCAACCATATTAATTCTACGATTTTGAATAGAATTATAATCTGTTGTATAAACAAAAACTTTACTTATTTGATCTCGTAAAGTAGAAACAATAGCTTTGTATTTCGATACTACGTATGATTTTAAATCAAAAAACACTAGTATTGTATTTTGAATCTACATCGGCTTTTAAAGCATAATCAGAAACAATAGTTTTATATTTCGAATCGACATCCTTTTTAATTCATAATCTTATATATATATATATATATATATATATATATATATATATATATATATATATATATATATATATATATATATATATATATAATTGACTCTATCTTTATTATCTACAGGTTCGCCTATATTAACAATTCTACACCCTAGAAAATAAATATAAGATTTTGGAAAATCAAAACAAGTGCTTAGTTTACTTTGCAAAGTAGAAACACTCGAATTGCATTTTGAATTTGCATATATTTTTAAATCTTCAGTAATAATGTCAATGTCTTAATTTAAAGATTTTATCAGTGGTTTTCCAAATATATCTGTAATTTAATAATAAAGAAAATATTCAGTCAATCTTAAAACCTTTAGAAAAAAAGATGTAATACAATTAAACATAGATATCCACAGATAACTGAATTAAAATTCTGAATTCGATCATTATTGTAGTAAACATTTCTGTTTTTAAAGTAATTGGTTAAATCAGTAGGAAAGTATAGAAACCAAATGATACGAAATAGTAAACATCCTTGTTTCCTTTAAAGCAGCAAACCCAATGAGTACCAGGATTTGCTGAAATGACAAAATTTACTAAAGCACGTTAATTTTTGTGAATACTTTTCGGTAATTCATCACTCATATAAACATTTCTAAAATAATTAATATTTAATATTTTTACATATTTTTCAATATCGATATAAGATCATTGGTATATATTCAAATTTTTTTGGCCTTCCTCTTTTTAATCCACTTCCAGATTTATTTTCCACTGCTAAATTATATCATTTTGGTTCTTCTAATTCTTTCTTATTTTATCTAGTTTGTTCTACAGAATTATAAATTGCAGTAACTCCACCAGCTAAACCACCAAGTGCACCTAAAGCAGACAATATAATTGGTATAATTTCTCCATGATGTAAACTACTGCCAGTTTTTTCTTTGGCCATCTTTTTGACTATTGGAAATGATAAAGTTAGTTAGAAAATTTTACCTTCTTTCATTTTTTTTAAATTTTTCTCTCAAATTGATTATTTGTTAAAAATTTATCTATACCTAAATCTTTTAATTTCTCAAAGGGAATATTGAAAGTTATATTTGTTATCTTCATTTATAAGTAAAAAATAAATATTCAATTAACACATTTTAATTCCCCAACCTAATTTTCTTTTTGTAGACATAGTTGAGGTAACAACAGCAGAAACAATTTTTTCTCCAATTGGAGTATTTTTATCTAACATGATTTCTTTAGCTTCTTTTTGTTAAATGTTATCACTATCGTGTCTAGATTCTAAATCTTTATGGTCTCTGTAAGCAATATCGTGATATTTGCATTCTTCATATTATTTATTTATTCCTCTATCTCCTCTTTCTAATCTTTCGTTTAATTTTGTAAATGGGCCACAATAATTAAAGCCAGGAAAATGCATTTCGGGTAAATTTAAATTGTTTAATGCCCAGTTTATAATGCCTTTACCATGATGTTCAGAATTCCCAAATGAGTGTGGAATTACATTTAAAACTCTTATTAGATAAGAAATTCATTGCGGATTATTTATAACAAAATCAGAAAACTTATTGTTTAACATATTTATTGTACTTACTTTTTCACTGAAATAATTGTTATTTCCAGCATTTTCTTCACCATGAATAATGAACAATCTATCGATTAATTGTCTAACATCGTCCATCCAGATATGTTATTTTGGCAAACTGTTGTATTTTTTATGCCATCGCCAGTTCTAGAAGTTATTGGGAAAATCTTTTTTTCTGGTGTGTTTGGCTCTGATCTTATATAGTGAAGATAAATTGGTTCAATTGTTTTTTCATATTTCCAACCACTACTTGAACATTGATTATTCCTTTTCTTATTAGGAATATATTTTTGAAATACAGCATTGGTTAATAAAACAATTAGTTATAATTTTTAAGGTCATTCTCATTGTAACTACCTGCAAGTTCTTCGTAGCTACTTTTTTTTTTTAATTACAAAGTCCTGGTGTTAAAAAATATTCTTTATCCTTAACAAATAGTGTATACTTTATTCATCGTTACTTGTGTATCACGAATGAAATTTTTTTCTCAAACTTCACGTAAACCATCTTTTCCATTAATAACATTAATACTTTTTGCAATATCTATTCCGAGATTTATAGTAGAAACAGCTGCTATAGGTGGTTAATTTTTCAATGGTACAATTCCCATTTGCTCTTCCAAATAAGGAGATTCTTGTTCTGCATATAATTCTCTTTCAAACGATGTTTCTTCTGGAGTTGTTGGATAATCTAAATTTTTTACTGCAACGGGGACTAGCGTTGTTATTAAATTTTGGTTTTCTTCACTTACTTTTTCTATTTTTTTTACTAATATTTCGCAATTCGTCGATTAATGACTGTTCTTATTTTTTTATATTCTTTTTCGTGATGCTTTTTGTATCTTTTATACCTTTCGATGAGTAATTTAACTTGAGAAACTCCATTCGATTCTGCAATTTATATATAATTTTTTTTACTTATAAATGAGTTATAAAGATATTGAGAGCTTCGAGAGGCAAACTTTCCCCCAGCTGATCAAACTAGAGGGATTTTAATTGTTTATAATAATAGAATCTAGTTTTATATTCCTATAGGAGATGGCTTCTCTTTCCCAAATGATGCTTACATTTATGAGCAATTTAGTTTATTAAAGAGAGATAAGGTTGGAGATGAGGTAAAATATGTTGAAGAAGACAATATTTATGTTTATTCAATTTTTTTATTTTCAATTTTCTACAGTAGAAATCTCAAAACATGGAAATATAATTGAAGCTGTTGATAATCCAGGTATAACATCAACAATGATGAGTGCTTAATTAAGATCAATAAATGATCAAAATTATTTATAATTTACTTGTGTTGATAATCTATATCGAGATAAATCTGTTTCTAGAGAAAAAATAACAATAGAGGTTAAAACTGTTTCTTGTGTAAAAAAAATTAAATAATCTGTCCTCTTAGATATCTGGTTTTATTCGTGATAACTAGGAATTTTATGGGAAAGGTGGCTGTAAAATTACTTTTTTTCGTAATTCATCTAATAAAAACTCTTTATTTCTTTATGAAACTTTTGATAAAGATGATAAATTTACGAAACATCGTCCTGATCCTGGTAAAATTGTTATTGAAAAATTAGACATTATGTGGCCTATTGTTGAGTATGAATCTAATACAGCCATTGCAAGTAATGAAAAAATATATAAAGAACCTGAAATACCTACTAGTTTTGATTATTGGCAATATTTAGAAAAATAAGTTCCTAAAGAAACAAATGTTTTTAGCTTTGATATAATATATCAGTTTAATAATTTACAATTTGATATGCCTGATTTTGTAATTGTAGATTTTCAATTTAATAAAAATCGTGCTGAACAGCATAAACACCCTGCTATGTTTGATCATTGTAATGTGAGAAACATTTATGTTAAAAATGGTAGAAATTAAATTTTAAACGGGAATATAGACATTGAAAGCGGTGTTTATCTTAAGCAATTTCTTGCTTATATTGATTTTAGAAATTCAAAAACCAAACTAGATACCGACTAAAGAAATAATTAACTTTATTATAAATAAACTGTAAATTTTGATGGTGATATTAATTAATTTTCATTTTGGGGGCGAAGGCCTTTATATGTTATTGGTTGTTCATACACAAAAACAACCGTAGTTAAAGAAAAAACAAACATGAAAATTAGTGTTGATTTTAATGAAGCTACTAAAGAAGCAGGTACCTTTTGTAATGTTGTTTTAATTAGTGGAAGGAATCTCACTTGCGATTATTTGAAACAATTTACTACTGAACATTTATAAATTTGTAATATTATTTAATGGAGGAATCAAAAAATTGTTCCTAAAGTTTAAAACAATTTTTTGAGCTTATAGCTGAGTGGTTGCGTTTAACACTTTTACGATTTTTTGATCAGATAAAAGATTATTTTCATGATTCTAAATAAATTTCTTTTCCTTATAAATAAAACAAAAATTCCTGAGTTACCTTGCAGTTTGACCAGCATTTTATAAGGCGGTAGTGGGTCAAAAATTCCTTCCTATGGATTATATAATGCATCTGAAGATCTTAAAAATATAGTTCACAAATTTCATTCAAATTTACAAAGCTTACAATTATCGACCTTAGATAACAATGACGATAAATATGTACTTCGAGAAATTTGTGAAAATCCAGAGCAAATAGAAGTTTTGAAAAAATTAGTAGAACTTCGATAATGGTGATTTCATTGATTTTATTTCGTTTCTCAATCAGATTCATCATCTGCATTGTAATCGAATTCAGCATACTCGTATACATAATCTTCAGTTGAAAATACGTAGTAATCAAAATCAGATATGTTATATTCAATTGGAAATTCATCGCCATCAACCTCAACTTCGTGTTCTGCAACTGGATTTTCTAAATCATCTGAATCATCTGAAACATAACCAGATACATCAGAATCAGATAAGCGACCTACAGTTGCAAACCCCTTGTAATCGAAATAATCTTCGTAATCTCCATTTAGAAATGCAACGTAATTCTCTGGAGAATTATAACCAGATTCGCTATCTGTGTCTGAAAGACCATTCATTTTGAATTTCTTTAGTACGACTATTTAGACGATATAAATTTTATAAATAAAAATTTTTTCTTGCGTTTCTAGAAAACGTGAAAATTTACTTGATTTTTGTATAATCTTGCATGTTTTTACCTCATGCCAAATCCTGCGCGTTTTTTTTTTGGCGAACTTGAAACATTTGCTTGGTTCTGCATGATTTTGGCTTAATTTGCTTGCTTTTTGAACTGGAAAATTGCTGCTTCTAGAGACCTAGAACATTGCTTGATTTTGGCTTCAACTTGCTTGCTTTTGGGTGAAAACTGCTTGATTTTCTATGAAAAACAAGAGGTGAGCCAGCTCTCTCATTATATATCTACTAGGGACAGTCACTGGTGTTACCCTGTGAAGAGTCTTGACTAATGAGTTGAGTAGCTGGACACGTCATTTGTCACAATTCCGGGTCGTTATGTGAACGCCATGTAGAATAATTTCAAACATAGCTTAAGCACTTGACCTAAGCCTGTTGCCATTTTATTATGGCAGTGGTTGCTTGCCCGCGAAAATATTTCCCACAGCGTGATGTTTGTGGCAAATACTGTACTCTCAGAGCGAGGTATTTTCGTGCCGGACTCCTGCAGAGATTGGCACTTTGCCATATCCTGTTGTTGTTGGAAATTGTACAACTCGTTATTATCCAGGTCGAAAACATTATTGCGATGTTTCCTAGGATATGAAAGTCAGTATTTACGGGCACGCTTGATTTTTTTTTTTTTTTTTTTTTTTCGGCCATTCGTAAATTTTACTATAGTGTATTCCTACTACTCATTCAAGATTCTCATTTAAAACGCGTATAAGCGCTGTTGTAATGGGTGTATAAATTTTTTAAGAACGGATTTCAAAATACCCCCTGCTTTAAGATTTCCTCCTTTCATCCGGGTATACATTTATTATTCCTCCGAGTGCGTTGAAACGCAGAACTTCGGGGACTGAGGTTGTCAATTGATTTGCAGGGAATTTTTAAGAGCTTTCAAAATTGACTTGCATCCTATAATAACACGGCATTTTTTAATGTATGACTAAGGGTGGCCTACTAAAGTATCTGCATTAGTGTTTCTTGTAAGACAGAGTCGCAGCGAGTTTCACGCTTTGGAATACAGTGGGCCAGTGATGCACGCCATTAAGGTAGATCAATACCGTATGGCAGAGACCACAAGGAATAAAGAGACAAGAAAAATTAGACTACGTACCACAGACATATTTATACTTGGCGACAATATTAATAGCATATAGTTAATATAAATTTTTACTGATTTTATTTATAGTAACTCGTTCAAAGTCAACACTAACAATCGTAAAATATTGCTCTAAAAGATTATGTACAACTTAGATTCGAAACCTATATTCGAAGTTTTTAAAGCAGTTTGAAAAAGTTGCACATGAATCTATACTTTTATGCTTCAATATAAGCAGGTCACATATAGTAACTTGAAGTTTAAACGACCCATATCTCTGTTCCTAAGTATAAAAATTGTTTGAACACATTTCAAAACTTTTTTTAAAATCAATAATCAAATATTCTCTATGAAGGAAAAAGTTTTTTTACCTTTAACATGTAGACCCTACATGATTTAAAACAAATATTTTTATATACATTTTCTAATTAATTACAAAACTTTAAAAAAATTTAAAACATAGCAGTTTTTGGGCCTGGTATCTTGGTTTGTGTTAAATTTAGACATAAAATATATCCAACAAAGATAAATCTTAGGTAAGAATATTTGGCAAGCACTTGAATATATATTTTGGAAGACTAGCTAATTTCTATCGAACTATTTTTCTCCCGTGTAAAAGTATATTTTACTTTACTGCGATTGGTATTATACGTAAGCAATGCATCACTATGACATAATATTTGCTGACAAAGCTGCCGAATGCCATTATTTGGAATTTCCATCTCTTATGTTTTGTGTATTTGTTTACAGTAATCTGTAGACTTCAATGAACGCGTTCAGCGCACAGATTTAATAGGAGTAGCGGCACCTGTTTTTGGCGAAAAGATATCATGACAAGTTGTGTTCCAACGCAGTTTAGTTCAGAACCTCTTTCGTGATTTCACCATTTGAGTTGTTACGCGTCTTTATCTGTCTGCCCGTGAATCACAGACGGTCAGTATCGGAGAAACGTAATTCTGATTGGCTCACTAGTGTAACAGCCTACATTCATACAGAAACAAGCGGCCAATAGTCAAATGAAAACTGCAAGTGTTCTCATAGGATACTGAAGTATAACCTCCGCCTAAATCTTTTCGCAAAAAAAACAGGTGGCCCTTAAATATGATGTACAGACGTGTTCTGCGCATGTCCGCAGCATTAACTCCCTCAGCATCAGTTCAGCTGCCAAAGTCACGTGGTCAACAGTCACGAACGTGTTTGTTTACCTTCGAATTTTCACCAGACCGATTTTTTTTAAAATGAATAAACAACTGTGATTAACTTTTAGCATAGTCTTGGAACTTTAAAATGAAACACTTTAGCGGAAGTGTACAACCATCTCAAAGAACTTACTCACATACAGAGTGTGTCCTAATCTTAAACCCTATGCACGTTGTTTTTTATATAGGCGGTTCACGGTAAAATGAGCATTTTTTTTAAGGCCTGTTTAAGATCCACTTGTATACACGCCGTGTATTCCTTCGCCTTATGTAAAATTAACATTGCAATGTGCCTCATCACTTTATTCATGCGTCGGTCAGATGAAACTGTGAAATTATTAAGAAAGTAAATGCTTCACAAATCTGCTCAGTTGTACATTTCGATGCATTAAAAAACAGAAAGTGAAATAATTAATTTTAAGCTATCACAAACGGTTACCTAACGCTCTTTTTTTGGCGTTAAGATATGGAATTACTTTCCAGCCATCGTTACCAACTTTACTGGGCGCATGTCACTCAGGGCGGCCGTTTAAAATATATGCATTCAAGGGCAGTGTCTTTTGTCTAAGGTTCTTTTTTAAAGTGCTCACTTCATCGTTAACAGCCTTTAGTGCTACTGACATGGTAGCAATCCAATGATGGAACGTGGGGCGTGGCTACGGCGCAGCTTATATGCTCACTCTACACCCTTTACTTACGCCTGAAGGTACGTAAATTTCACGAAATATTTCGTCATCGGCTTAGACGTCTTGGTTCTTTACATGCCGGAGCTACTATCGTTTACTCGTTAGTTACAACCAATGCCAGGTGATTCTTTTTTATTCGACTGCAAAATAAATTCAAGAAACATTCTTGCCTAGTCATACGATAAAATAGTTTACCTTTAACGATATACCTTGCAATATTAGTGCATTATTAAATTATAAAATATCGAAGCACGGGCAATTAAGTATTAAACTAAAATTATGGAAAATTATTATAATCAACCACTCCTTCCAGCAGGGACTTTGGTTTTGTAGTTACGTCTCTAATAAGCAGGGTCGCCTGTTTTAGCGAAGATATTTATGCGCAGGTTGTACGTGCGCCATTGCAAATTTACTTCGGGAATTGGCCGTGTGTCTGCGTGCGAAAACATTTTCTACACTACTGGGGCAATCAGACTTACATTATCGCGACGCTGGACGTCGTTGATTGGCTGGCAGACACCTAAGACGCGTGAGAGTTGAGCTCTTCCAACCACGAAATGTGTTCCGAACTAACATACTTTGCAGTACAACTAGTCGCGGAATCGTTTCGCAAAAAAAAAAACAGGTGGCCCTAATAACAAACAATTTATTGGTTATAAAAATAGTTATTTCACATGGTTGCTAGAAAGATTACGGACACTCATAATTTACAAACGATTTATACCGTTTGTTTTTTTTTTTTACATTTCATAAAAACAATGCAGTTTCCAGGTGAGGGCAAGTGCCCCTATCCCCTTACCAGCTCCTGCTGACGCCCATGAAATTCACGGACCTATAGGCTCTTCACGGTAAAGTGAGCACTTTTGAGGTTCTAGTTACTTTTCCCTGCCAGCTATGTTTTATCCTTTAACCACCTTGTAACCGCCATGTAAGTCATGAACACAGTGTGTTTATTCCGCTGAACTCGTAAGTTAACGCCTAAGTCAAAAATAAAATATATTTATTGACAACTATACCAAATGAGATGGCTTTCAAAAGTGCTCACTTTACCGTGAATAGTCTATATGTACGGACGTCCCACACCGCCCGAAGCACTCGAAACTGCTCGATATCCAACCTTGTACGGATGCAAGATGCCGGGGGAGGGGAACCTCCTTGTATGTCCGTGGCCTGTCTAGGGAGTGTTTGTGTGGTGGGGGAGGGGGTGTGGCATGCTTGGGTGGGGAAGGGGCGGTGCAGCACGCACGTGGTCGCGGGTCCGCGGGGCGCTCGCGTGCGTGCGTGCGTGCTGCTCCAGCAAGCAGCCTCCAGCTCCAGTCGTCCCTCCAGCGGCGTCACTTGGCTGCCAGACGCCAAGGTGCGAAGGCGACGGCCCAGCAGCGCGCAGTTCGCCCACGACAGCTTGCCGCAGCTCAGGTACGCCCACAGTCTCCTCCTGCCTTACAGCCCCGTAGCTGGTGTTGGTAGCCGTTGCGGTTTATGTGGTGTGGCGCAATAGGACGGACCGCGGTGGTTTAGTGGTTAGATAACTCGCCTCACCCCAAGGCGAACCGGGTTCGATTCCCGCCGAGGTCGCCCCGGGATTTTCGCATGTGGGGATCGTGCCGGACGATGCCGCTGGTCGATTGATTTCCTCGGGGATCTCCCGTTTCCCCCGCCCATTCATACCGGCGCTGCTCCATATTCATCTCGCTTCACCCTCATCGGCTCTCAAGACCGCGATGTTAAGAGCCGCCCAAATCTCATCACTCACTCACGATAAGAGGTTGGTGGTTGGTAGCTGGTAGTTGATCCTAAAATCATTTCAACTCGCGATTGGTGGTTGGTGTTGGTGTTGGAAGTGGTGGTTGGTGTTGGTGTTGGTAGTGGTGGTTGGTGTTATAGCGATTGGAATACCTTGAACTTTTACCGCCAACCGACCAATCAGAGAGCATTTTTTTGGTTCTGAACAAACGACAGTGGAAAAGCTTTGAAATAGCGGAAAATAATCTTGAAAATTAAAATATTTATATCAAGCCGATAATGCATTCTGTTACTAAGAATACAGCACTGTTGGAAAATCGAATGTATAATAATATAAAAGTTAAAGCAAATCATGCTAGTGTATTGTAAGTACAGGCTTTTCCAGAGCGATTAATAAATATCAGTAATAAATTTTTTTTTAGCTTATTTATAAAAATTCAAATTCCAGTAATAGACAATCAAAATAAATGTTACATCTTTCTTGAGACTTCACTGATATATGTTGGCACAATCAGGGACAATTAGCAACGATGCCACCAACATTGTACCACTGTACCATGGAACACATCCCACACCAACCGAAAACCACCACTTGCCAACTGTCTCAGGAGATTTGCAGCTCTTTCCTCGTCCAAGAGCGCGCGCATATTATTTTTTTTTTTTATCGGGAAAGGTCTGAAGTAAAGAAGTTACAAGTCAGTCCATCAGTCGTATATTCTGTTCGCGATACCTTAACACTTTCTGAATCAAACCTTAGACAAATCACTTCACGTATGATGCGTTCGGTTGCTTCCTTAATATGTCATGTATCTACGTTATGTATCATAAGCGTTTTATTCTTCTGTTAGCAAAAGTAGCTTACTGTTGGTTTAATTAAACTGTTACTTATATTTTACCTGTAAATTATAACATTTAATTTATCATTAATATGAGTAAAACAAGAGAGAAAATAGGTGTGCTGGTAATGCGTACTAAGAAATGGTTCTGTGCGCTGCGTTGTCCTTTTTGGTGCAATTTTCTGGGCCAAGTTAAAAACTTTGTTTGCTTAGGGACTGTATACAACAATTACTTAGAAAAAATGGCATTAAAACGATGTATAAGCACAGTATAACTTAGTGTCGCGTGCATATTTGTTGACTTCAATGATAAATAACTCTCTTGGTATATTATGCGCATATGTAATTTATTAAACAAGACAGAAAATACACTATGAATTTATAACAAAATAGTTATCGTTTACTAAAAAACAGGTCGGCATTTCAGAGCGTTATCATTGGTGTAGACAAGATGAGGGGAAGAAGGGCGGGGGGGGGGGTTCTGGCAGACCCGCTGGACTCCCATGTGTGTGTGTGTGTGTGTGTGTGTGTGTGTGTGTGTGTGTGTGTGTGTGCGCGCGCGCGCCCGCGCGCGCCTCGGCGAGACCGAAAAAATTCTCTGCATCTATCTGCATATATTTTTTCACTGACCGGCATGCTATTAGTTAAGTTGGCGGCACCGTAGAAAAAGCAGTTCCATGTCTTAAAGTCGTATTAAAGTGTTACATTTACTCTTTTTTTTAATAGGTTTATTTAACTCCTTTTCCCTATGTTTTAAGAGCGAGGATCAGTACACTATTAACATATTTTACGCGCCTAACAATTTTCACATTATGCCGTTTATCGATGCATGACTAAAGTAATATGGTTATGCCATGCCAATGTTGGTGAAATAATACAAAATAGGCAAACAAGTAGATCCTAAACAGAGATTTTTTAGATGCTCAGTCAACCGCGAAAAGCCTGTATCACTAAGGCTGAGTTCATTTTGATATTAACCGTTGGCATTCACCGCAAAACTGAACAGGCCATGAGCAAGTTCCGAGCTTTCGTATGAATTCCAACAAATCGTTATGGTTTTGTTTCAAGTGGATTGTGAGCCAAGTAGCCAATCTCGGCGAGTGTTGCTGGCGGGAAACTTGAATTCACAACAAAGCTTTCATTAAAAGTATTGAAAACCGTGTGTAGAATGATCACTATTTTATTTGTAAATTTAAGTCGCAGTCATAAAAGGTTATCCGCCTGAATGTCAGTTTTTAAGGATCGTGAGACTAAATACTGGTTGGTATAGGCTAGGTTATATTAAGTGTAGGCATCAGCATGATTAGAGAGAGCACATTTGTCACAGATGTCCACTGACTGTAATGAGTAACATCATCTAGAGTCCTGAATGTAAGTATAGAAGGGCTGTTGCGAGTGCGTAATCGGCGATTACTGTAGGTATAAGTCTTAAATTCGTAAGTTTTCAGTTGCGAACCGTGTGTAAGCCGTGCTGTTTTTTTTTTCTTCCTACCCACTGTATACTCACCCACAGACACATTACTATTGCCGTAATAACTAATTAGCATATGTGCGTCCATCAGGTGAGACCTATCGTATTGTAGAAAACACAAGTATTTCACTGTTAACGTAAGTTATCTAGGACGAATTCAAAGAAAAGGAAAGGGGTTGAAGGTCAGGATAATTTTTGAAAATTATTTTTTTTTATGAAGAAATAAAAATGTTGTATAAAGTCATAAATATATTTGTGCTTAATAATGAAGTTTCGCTTTCTTTAAATAATAAACAATACTTTTGACATAATAATTATGCAGTCTTATTTTCACAGTATTTCGAAAAGGATCTGTAAATTGCAGTCAAGCGAACGATTGTGGTTCGTTGTTTACTTCATTTATAAACAAACCGTTACGCTTGAGTGGAGAGATGAGCTCTTCATTTCCTAGTATAAAAATTACTAATAATTGCCAACTTATTAAGATGATAATTCTAAGGCACAATACAAGTTTAAAGTTTCATTTAACAAATAACGAGGTGTATTAGTGTTAAGGTAAATATAATTTTTCAAATGTTCGATTCAAAAAATATAAAGTTACCGTGAATAGTCTATAGACAGAGATCGTGAGAGAGGCTTCGGTACATAAAAGTGAGTAAGCTAGGGATGTGGGGGAGGCTTATCAGCTGTCTGCAGCAGCGGTGAAAGCGTAACGAGGTGGGGCAGGGGTATAAAACAGGAGCACCTCGCGAAAACCCAGCGGCCAACAGCGACGTCTGTCACGTTTCCCACATGCGACGATCACAGGATGGCTTTATAGAGAATCGAACCCGTTTCGCCGTAGTGGGAGACGAGTGATCGGACAACTACGCCACCTTGAATGAATATGAACGTTATAGGTGTTAGAATTAAAACTGCGAGGAAGTGTGAAATTGCAGTGTTTCGAATTCAAACGTAGGTATCGAAGGTTGACCTAAGACTCGAATGTCAACATCTTGTCAAAAACAGCGAACAGAATACAGACTTTCCATCAGTAAAATGATAAAAGAGTCGCCGCTCAAAGTCCCGTGGGTACACGCAGCGCGATGAGAACGCTGCACGCCAGTTGATAGCCGTGCGCGTAGAGGCGATGGCGCACTTAATGCGCGCGCCACTGTCGTTCTTATCGCACGCTGTAAAACAGCTCCAGCAGGTAGACGGACCCCTTAAAGTCGGCTGGGAAACACATGGTTATCGAACACGTACCTCTAGGGGTGTCAGACCGAGGTCGGTGGCTGAGCGTGGCATGGGACCGACTGCCAAGTGCCGCGGGGTGATCTGCATTCACTACCGGAGATCTGTGATCTGTGATCGTACGGGGTCGTGCAGGTATTCACGGAGGTCGCCACAGTCCCGGGTCGTGGTAGCATGGTGCTCAGGCCACTCGGCCTCCCACCAAGGCGAACCAGATTCGATTCCCGGCGGAGTCGCTCCCGGATTTTCGCACGTGGGAATCGTGACGGACGTCGCCGCCGGTAGTAGAGTTTTCTCCGAGATCTCCCATTTCCCCCCTGCCCCTGCATTCCGGCGCTGCACCATGCTCACCTCGCTTCTCCCTCATCGGCTCTCAGGACCTCGCCGCCAAATTCTCTCAACTCCAATTTGTGTCTTTCATACCCTCCCCCTCCTCATAACACGCATATGTATAAATTTGAGGAATTGCGGATACAGTTTTTCTTATTTAGTGCAAGATTTTCGGCGTATACATTCCATGTTACATTGACTATTGCAAACACTGTAAGCGTGTCTAATGTTTGCATTTTTACTTAACTTTGTAATTTTATAACATAAAGTTTACTACGAATTTACAAATTAAAATTGAAAATTTTGTAATGTTACAGTTTTACTAAGTACGTCAAATTAATTCATTGAAATTATTTCGTTCCTTAATTGAACACTACGAACCTTCTTACCGAGCAAAATGGAGCAGTGGCAAGCGACTGGACTCGCATTCTGGGGATCGGGGTTTGAGTCCCAGTCCGGCCAGCAGGCAGTGCTTTGCTAGCCGAGGGGGTTTGGGGGGGGGGCGTTGAGTGAATTATATAGCTTACCTGCCAGTTGTCACTCACGTCATCAGAATACAATTCTGTGCTCCATATCGCAAGTAATTAACATAAAACCTCTGCGTGCTGGAGAAAGACTGACTTACTACACTAATGCTACAAATCGATTGATTGATTGTTTTGTTGTCCACTTAGAGCCTCAAACAAATGCTACGGGACCCATCAGTACAAATTTAACATTAAAAACTAAATTGACATCCTAATATAAGTACAAAATTACCTTCACAAATATCACAAACAAGATTGACAGTATACTATAAGAACTGTATTAACCTTACAATATATTATAACACAAAATAAACTTAACAAATCTAATATGTGTAGATTATTAATATACAAAACTACATTGGCTTTATTTGGTATTTTCTTCAAAAAGAATTGGATCAGTTTAGTTTCATCCATATTTAAGGTTAACTGATTTTACAGAAACACTTTATTAATTTAAGTTAGTAGTTGGTTTACTTTAATTTACAGTGTGAAAATGTCCTTACTAGTTATTACATATTTGGTGTCATCTGCATACTATAATATATCACCGTGAAGCACACATTTCCCAAATCTTTTATATAAAACAAAAATAAAATTGGACTTAAAATACTACCTTTTAGGGCACCAATACTAATACACATTTTGGGAATCGAGTGGTAACTTTCTCGTAGTTATAACTGTTTTTTATTGTTTTTCAACCGTGTTCTGTTATGAAGGCGTGACTTAAACCAATTTTTACCACACCTCTAATTCCAAGTAATTCTTATTTATCGAGGAGTATGTTATGGTTTACCAAATCAAATGCTTTGAATAAGTCTAAAAATATTACAACGGTACTTTTTATTACTATCCAATGCCTCATGTATATGTTGAATAAATTATGTAATTGCATATTCGGTACTTTTACCTTCAGTAAAACCATGTTGAAATGAATGTAATAATTTAAATTTTTTTAGATAGTATAGAAGTCTCTTTTTCATTAATTTTTCAAAGATTTTTGATTCCACATTTAAAATAGAAATAGACCTATAATTGCTTACATCATTTATATCCCCTTTTTTAAATTGGGATTATTTTAGATACTTTTAGATCATTCGGGAAAACCCCACTATCAAAATATTCATTAATGATATATACAAGCGGCTGCATCAGTGACTGTGCATATATTTTTAGTATTTTGGTTGGAATCTCATATAAATGTCTACTAAGTTTATATATATATTAATTTTAATGCATTCAGATATTTCCTTTGTTGATACAGGAAATAACATCAGCAGGTGGTATTAGAGTTATTGATGATTAATACCAATTGAGGTTCGAGATATTTAGAGATATTGATTTTTAAAAATTCTATTTATGTAGTCTGCGTTAACTTGATGATCAATTATCTTACCATCATTGTTTTTATCATCATATACTTTAAATTATTTGTTGGTCTTTTGGTTTCTAATTTTATAATATTCCGCATAGTTTTGCCTTTATTATTTCATGTGGCTATTAACTGGCCATTACACATTTGTTTAGCACGATGTATAGCATTTTTATAATTTTTTATAAAGAGTGTAATATTCAATAAAATTAGGTGATTTATTCAACTTATTTATACTATCAAATGACTTCAATTTACGACTAGATATTTTAATTCCCTTAGTTAGGCCTATCCAACTTTTATTATTCAAATTTTAAATTTTTTAAACACATATTTGCTTTGGAAAATTGTTCTCAAGTATAATACACAGAAAATTCATAAAATTACCAAAACACTCATTTACATCATTTTCTGTTTTTATATTATCGAAATTCTATTTTTTGCAAACGTTCGCCAAAACTGAAAATTAAGAGAGGGAAATTTCCTTTTAAATGTGTGTATTTGTTACCTTTTAACAAGTTTTTATTTTTTGAATTTATACAAATTGGCATAGGTGATCCGGAAGGCCATTTTTACAATTCTACTTCAATATTTGGTATGTTTTAAATAACGAAAATGTGATAAATTATAGATTTTGAGGTGGTTGTTTGTGGGAGTATGTGCCAGTGATATGCCTCCACTATTTAACATATTAACATAGTCATTCTTTAACTGACAATTTTTCTGAAGGTCACTGTTAATATCACCACACAAAATTAGTTTTTCTTTCTCTTGGTACAACATGTTTAATAATAAATCAAGTCTACTAATAAATGTAGTTTTTTCACCACCTGGAGATCTATATATACATATAACAATGACTTTCTCTACATTTACAGTTTCGTTTATTTGTACCGCTATTGTGGAAAACGAGATAAATTTCAGAAGTTCCGTGTGTAAGGGAACATTATTTGAGAGAAATAATCACTATACAATTTTTCCACTTTAATTTAGACGAACTGCGTATATAATATTGTCATATTTTAAAATAGTTTCAAAATCCTTGGTCAAATATTAATCTCATAATGCTTTTTTTTTACCTAGGTGTCACCAAAAGATGTTTCATAATTTACAATTTATCAGTCTTATAAAATACATTTAAAAAAAATAATGTTTCGTTTGTTAGTAAATGATTTTAATATTCTTATGTTATCTTACACTGAAGAATGTGCTTAAGCCACTGTAACTGTAATTATCAATTTTGCAATTATTGTTTCGGAGAAAATGTATAAAATAAATTTCACTCAGTTTTAAACCATGGGAAAGAAAGGTTGGTTACCGAAGAGTAACTATCGGAAAACGCAGTGAAATAGACACATAAAAAACTATACTTCACTACTAACGTATATTATTGCGACAGTTTAGTATCTGGGCCAGTGTTGGTTTGAAACACTGTAGAAGATTCGTCATCACTAACATATAGTCCAAACAGTCTGTAGTACAATGAAGTGTAAATATATATATATATATATATATATATATATATATATATATATATATATATATATATATATATACGTAAACGGAGCAGAAATTACAGAACTCGCCTGGTTTCATTGCGAGCAGACGAACGTGGAAAATGTGAAACATCGCTTTAAGTTCATTTACATACTATTTTTTTTCTTCGCTACTGACAAGTATGTACTACGTTTCTTCGTAGGGGATGATGCGAATTAAACGAGGAAAATACAGGTTGAATCGTAATCACAGCCACGGACACCTTCATGTCGCGGGTGTTGGAATAATTTCCAACTGCTCAAAATACTGCATTAATTGCCTTGTTTATGCAGTTCTCTTGTAGAATAGCGTGGCCGAGAATTTTACATTTAGGTGACATGCAGCTTAGTATACACAAACAATTCTAACTTAACGAGAACGCATAGTATTGACCAGAACCTTATAAACTTCAGTGCGAACTGTCGTTAAGAGCAAAAACCAGTAAGAGCCAGCCCTGCTGACAGCTCACTTTCTCTCCTTTAGTTTTCATGTTCACAGAAGAGATCTGGGGGAAGAGGCCCAATAGCGTCACTTCTCCCACCAGAGAGGCGCCCAAACACCTCTCTGGTTACTGCCGGCATCAAGTTAAGAATAAATAAAGGTTCCGCCCCCTCTCTACTAGTCTTTTCAACTCTACTAACTAAGAGTATGTTTTCCATACACTCTGTCTCCTGTAGAATTATATTTAATTTAATGCATGCAATAATTTTTGAATTTTTACTTCTTCGTCTCTAGGCGTTTTTACGTCTCTCTTGACGGTTTTCCCCTTGCTCTTCCTAGTTAAAACTAGCTCTAAGTACACTTAAGGAGGGGGTCATGGCCCCAAAGTGCAAGCCATGGCTGCCTAATCCCTCTTTGTCGCGATGCATGTCTTCTTGCATGATTTTTCTAGTATGCGTAAGGGTTAGCCCTGAGACGCAATAAAATCCCACCCTACCTTCGGGTCTTAACTTGACATAACACTTAGAATAATATAGTTTAGAAGAAAAAAAAGTCTTTGAGAGCGGTGGGAAAGCTAAGGTGCGACAGCGAGACAGGCGTGTAGGAGGGAGAGAGGACGTGTTAGCATGCGGGCCGCAGATCTCGTCCGTCGTTACATTCAGCTGTGCGTCACCGAAGAAAACTACGACACCCCGGCGCTGCTCAGCATAAACACTCGAGCTTCGCAGAACCTCTACACGCCACAGCCACGCAGCAATGAGACGGAGCAGGCGACTTACACAGCGAAGTACGGTCGTGCATGCCGCGCGAAACTGTAGCACAGGCCGCCAGATTATTGTGATCATTGGAATGAATAGTGCAGTGGGGGTGAATGATCAGATGGAGATTTTCGGACATTCGCCATTGCGATGAAGATGTCTGTCGTGGAAAAACAGAACTGAGCATGATAAAAAAAACTTAAATAAGACAAGTAACCTATGAACGAAAAAATTAATACATGTATACAACACTGGAAAATTCCAAGAGTGAAATACAGTAAAAAAAAAGATAACAGCAACTAATTACGAAACATATATGTATATATACATGACAACAGATAACACATAGAAAACAACACAGGCTAGAAACCTGCTTGAAAGGTTAGGACAACACTGACAAAATAAGTAGGAACAAAATAACAAAATGGGACAACACTGACAAAATTAAAAATAACAAAATGGGACAATATAACAAAGAAAAGCACTCAAACACAGCAGCTTTACGAGACACGACAGAATAAAAGCCAGGTATGTTGTAGTTAAGGATAGCACAAAGTCAGAAAATTCCACGAAGGAATTGAGTCACATATATGACAGCACGCTAAATGCGGAAAACCTGTATACTATATACGAAAAAACTACATACGACCAACAGACAACACACCGAAGATGACACAGGCTAGTTATCTACTTACACAAATAAAACAAACACAACGAAGAAACTCGCACAAACACAGTAGTTTTTCCAAAAACGACAGAATGCGGCATTTTGGGAACTGCTGTCTGTTACCATCTTCAGACAGCGACACACAGGGGCTGTGCTCAGTCCTGTTCTAGGTTCTAGGTTCTAGGTGCGTGTCATCAACCTAGGCCTGTACGCTCTACAAACAAAAACTGGCTGTAGGAGCAACATGCGTCAATCGGCTAAGTGAGGTCTTGCAGTGCCAAGCCAGTGTTTGTGGCCAGGCTCTTCCCTACAATTAAACTAGGGCTAAGCCCATGGCAGAGTCATGGTAAACCGGCGAGGACGCCGGAGGAAACCCATGACGATAGACATGCTGGGGGGGGGGAGGGGTGGGGGTTCCTCTCCGTGCCAGGAAGGGAAAGATAAGATAGAACCCGTACAGTGTTTAACATGCATTGTTAAAGACTGTTCACGATAAAGCGAGCACTTTTGAAATCAATCTTAGAAAAAATTCACTGCCCCTGCAAGCATATATTCTAACGGGGGGAACTGAGTGTCATTCGTCCAGTAAAGTTGATAACGATGTTAAGAAAGTAGTTCCATAGCTTAACTTTGAATAAGAAGTGTTAGGTAACCACTTGTGATAACTTAGAATTACTTCTTTCACGTTCTGTTTTTTTAATGCATCGAAGTGTAAAAATGAGCAGATTGGTTAAGTATGTACTTTCTTAAAAATTTCACCGTTTCTTTTAATTTTACATTTCACAGTTTCGTTAATGTTAATTTTACATAAAGAGGAGGAATACACAATGTGTATACAAGTATATCTTAAGCAGGGCTTTCAAAAGTGCTCATTTTAACGTGAACAGCATATAGCAAGTGTACGTAGGTGAAAAATAAAGACGAACAGAAGGTTTCGTAACCCTACTGTAAAAGAAACTTGTCCCCAGAAGGTTGCCCGAGGGCGGCGAGGTCTTCCTACAGCCAACTTCCCCTTGCTACCATTTGATGCGGGCACCTTGATGTAGCTGCGTGGTCAACTTGCTATTTCTAGAGGTCTTGATGTTCGAACGTCACTGCCAGCCGACTGATTGGTTCGCCTGTGAGGCAGAGAGCACACAACCATCGGGACAGGACCGTAACTAGAGACCCGAGAATGTTGCGGGGTCATTTCCAGACAAGTTGGAATTCACACACTTGTACGTTCATGTTACTTTTGTAATTAGTCGACATGTTGTTTGACACCTCCTGGAGATAAATAAACCAATAACAAGCATGGAATTAATTGTGCGCCCAACCACCGCCTTTTACTACCACAACAATCAACCAATAAACAGTTTATTTCTGTATGATAGTATATAAGACTGTTAAGTCTAGCCTACAGGTCGCTGTACTCGCGAATTCCTCGGGTCGAGCCTTAACTAGGGACACCCAAATTTCGCGAAAAAAAAAATGCCATGATTAGTGTTATACTTCGTAACAGTTTAGGTCAGATCCACTTATGTGGTTGGCTGATTTACGTGTTACGCACTGTATATGACTGCCCGCGAATAGAAAAGACGCAGAATATCTGAGTAACCTAGTTCTGATTGGCCAGTCACGTAGGAAAATATCTTCTCACACAGACCCACCGCCAATAAGCAAAATTCAAAGTGTTATTATGGCCGTAGGGTATTGAAAACTAGCACGTGAGGAAATATTTTCGCGAAATTCGCGTGTCCCAAGCCATAACACGCCATCAGCACAACTGATGTCGATGATGCGAACACGGCAGCCTGCCGCGGACACCAGTGTCGAGCGGCGCACGTTCCCAGTCGCCATGGATGTGACGCCGTTCACCAATCAGCGCCCGGTAACATACTTGCTAGCTGGCAGCCCAGTCAACAGGGAAACATCTCGCAGCACGCAGTAGCCAATCAGACGCAAGACCTGTTCCCAGAGCCTCTCGCGCAACCAATCAGACAGCTGGTTTGCCACATCAAAGGAACTGCCGCGCAATTTCGCGTTTGTTTATTTATCTATGCTGTGTCACAACCACTATCCACTACAACTAACACTATATAAAAGTAGCGAAGTTAATTTTTGAGTACGGCTTTAAGTTAAGTTGTTTTTGAACATTGTAAATATAGTCTATCCGCGGTTTCTTCGCCCTTTTTTAATCAAACCTTTGAAAAATTTCCCCATGTATGACGTGTTTAGTTATTTCCAACATATACCACATATCACAAGCGTTTTGTACTTGTGTTCATAAAAGTTATATATTTTTTCTGTTAAATTGAAATGTTATTCATATTTTATCTATAAATAATAATGCTTCATTTGTAAATAATTAGAATAAAACCAGTGAGAAAACGTGTGTGTTGGTATTACCGCCTGGTAATAAATAGTTTTAAACAAAATACTGCCACACTGAGTGCTCACGAATGCGGTGCGTTGTCCCTCTAGTTTGCACGAGGCGGAGGAAATTCTTGGAAGTAGAACTTCAGTAGGGCTTCAGAAAAGTTGAGTTGGGAGATTTGGGCTGTTCTTAACATCGAGGTCTTGAGAGCCTATGGGGATGAAATGAGATGGGGATGTAGCAACCCCGGAATTCAATGGTGGGGGAACGGGAGATCCCCGCTGACCAGAGGCATGGTCCGGCATGATTCCCACTTGCGAAAATATGGGAGTGACCAGGCAGGGGATTGAACCCGGTTCTCATTGATGGGAGGCGAGCAGTCTTACCAATCAGCCACCGCGGCCACACGGGAAAGTAGGAAGTAACGGTGGCTGGACTATACGCTTCGTCTCACACACGGATTTCAGCAGGGGCGACAGACGAGTAAGGGCTGTTCACGATAAAATGACCACTTTTAAAAGCAACCTTAGAAAAAAGTCACTGCCCCTACCTGCATCATACATTTTAACGGGCGCATTGAGTGACATGCGTCCAGTAAAGTTGGTAACGATGGAGGGGAAGTAGTTCCGTAACTTAACGTCGAATAAAAAGTGTTAAGGTAACCATTTGTGATAACTTAAATTATTTCTTTCTCCTCCTGTTTTTTTTTTTCCGCATCGAAGTGTAAAAATTGACAGATTTGTAACACATTTATTTTTCTAATAATTCGACAGTTTCGCCTGACCGACGCATGAATAAAGTAATGAGTCCCATGGCAATGTTAGTTTTACATAAGGTGGAGGAATACACAACGGGCATACAAATACTTAAGCGGGGCGTTCAAAAATGCTCACTTTACCGTGAACAGCTTATAGGAGTTGGAAAGTACTGTGTTAGGCGTGACGCGAATGGTCGCTTGTTGACGAGCTACCTGCTGCACCTCACAGCACCATCTCATTAGGCGACAAGCGTGCGACCCTCGTCTCATTGGCCAACATCTCGTGTCGTCACGTCCAAGGGGCACGCGAGGAGAAAGAGTTGGCACTCCCAGTTTAGACTTCCAGTCTTCTCTGCTGGCCGGGTTTGAGGCGGCTGTCATTTGTTGCCAACCACGCAGCATGAACGCTTTACAAAAGTGTTATTTATGGGTTCGTTCGAGCGCATTACGTTATCAACATGCTTTTTTTTTTTAATGCCTCTGCAGCGTGGAACCGTTAGCTACATACTTACGCTAGGGGGATGAGAAATATGAAAATTGCTTATATACTGTCATTAGTAAGAAACAACTTAAATATTTGTGAAAGGAAAAAAAGAGACAATTAAAGAAACACGAGTTGGTACTTACTGGAAACTATGAGAATTTGTGCAAATATATTGAGTTTGTAATTTTCGTGACGAAACACTCAAAATCTTACTTCACGCGTATTTTCTTATACACAAACGCTCATTCAATTTACATGAATACCTGTATTCGTTGCAGAGCAAACCTACTTGAAAACTATTAACGATTCCTTTATAACGAGTTCAAAAGCAATGCGGAGTAGCACTTTCCATAGCAAAAAAACGGAATAACGACTGGTAACGGTCAAGCATATTGAAGTAACAGGAATGCAATCAGAAAATATCAACTACAATACCGCAATGTGCGTCGTAAACCGATAATTATATGAAGTGATCAGTTACGACTTGCATTAGTGAAGAAAGGGAAATTGTAACAGAATTAAAGGAAAAAAAATTTTTCGTGAAAATTAGTTCAAATTGTGAATTATGTCGTCAGCGTATATATTACTCCTATATTTGTGCACTACAATCTTCACTGCTCAGTAAGAGCAATATCTAGTGTCGGCCCCTGGTCACGCCTTCTCATTGTCCCAGGTCGCATGCTGTCTAGTGCAGCAGTCCCTTCACCCAAGGTTTATCCTACTATGGTAAGGAATAGAACGAGATTATCTATACGATACGATAGTTTGGCATAGGGATAACATCGGCGCGATGTTCCAAAGAGGTCGTTTTAAACATTCGGTAAATTGAAAAATTATATTTATTTGTGCGTAAATGTTCGTGTTTGGATCTAATTATATATATATATATATATATATATATATATATATATATATATATATATATATATATATATATATATATACACATACACATACACACACACACTTGCCACAAAACCAAATTGTAAGTATTAACTTCATTTTGCAACTATTATTTACGCACTACAATGGTGTTTATAAAAGCGAGCAGTAAAAATTACAACTGTGTTTGGCGTTGGGCGTTCATTAAAAAGTGTATTTCGATGGAAAAATGTATAATTGTCATAGGAACTTTGTGTTTTTCTCGTGTTCCTTAAGGAAAATGCACAGGAAAGCCCTAAATATATTTTTTGTTAACCATTTTCACTATTTCTTTATTTAGTTGTTTTATTTAAATTAAATTATTGTGTAAGCCAACGTTTTGCTAAATCCAATTTTACGACTTAATGTTAAGCAACAACGTGAACATATTTCGTTATATTTTTACTCTAGTGCGAATAATAAAGTTTATTCTTTGCGTAGGTTCTAACACAATACCAAATAAGAATATTCTATAGAGTTGAATTTATAGCTGACTCGCGGTTTCTTCACCCTTTTTGAATCAAACCTTTGAAAATTCTCCCCATGTATGACGTGTCTAATTATTTCTAACATATGCTATATATATATATATATATATATATATATATATATATATATATATATATATATATATATATATATATATATATAACAAGCGTTTTATACTTGTGTTCATAAAAGTTATTTTTTTTTCTGTTAAATTGAAATGTTATTTATTGTTTACCTCTAAGCTATAATGCTTAATTTAGAAATAATTTGAATTAAAAACAGTGAGAAAATATTTGTGTTGGTAAGACTGACTAGTAAGAAATAATTTTTATACAAAATACTTTTACAACTGAGTGCGCACGAACTAATTACGTTGTCCTTCGGTGTAATTTTCCAGACTTAAGCTTGGTTTGCCCGAAGCTAAGGAATATCCTGGAAGTATAACTTTGGCAGGGCTTGAGAAACGTCTGAAGTAGCCGTGAACGGATTATATTTAATGAAAGTTGTAATTACTCCATTTTCTTACACACAGAACCAAAAAAACCTGGTACACATACGACATCAGTGCACCCTGGCGGCAAAAATTAAGCATTGAGTTTGCCAACCTGAGTATGATAAACCTTACTTCAGCACTAGCTGTTACATTTACCTGCCCTTCATTGCGTTTTCCGCTTTCAACAGTTGGCAGAACCTCCACGTCGCTTGGATCTCACCTTATCGCCGTCTGTCGCCCACTGCTAGTAAACAATAAACAATCCACAGTGCGAGTGGTACAAATACTCATAGGGTGGAGAAATCGGCGAGATGAGAGACCAACCTGTGAGACTGTGCAGTTCGTCGACTGCCGTTTGCTCGTCGGTGTTCGCGTCGACGCGTTGTTTATTGAGATGTGCACTATACGCTCCGTTTCTTGCGGGGTCTGTCTTAAGTCCCCCAGCGGGGTGGAATCTAGCGTCGCTCAGTAACCAACACAGAGCGAACACACAAAATCCTAAAATCCCGGGGCCGCGGTGGCTGAGCGATTAGCACGCTCGCCTCACACCAAGGCGAACCGGGTTCAATCCCCGGCCGGGCCACCGGATTTTCGCAGGAATCAATCGTGCCTGACGGTGCCGTTGGTCGGTGGATTTTCTCGGGGATCTCCCGTTTTCCCCGCCCCCTCATTCCGGCGCCGCTCCTTATTCACTTCAATCACCCTCATGGGCTCTCAAGACCTCGCTGTTAAGAGCCGCCCAAATTTTTTCACTCTCAACTTTTCGGCGTGGCTCGAGCGGGAAACGAGAGCTGTTTGCTTTGCCTGCATGTGAATTAGGAGACAAAAAGGTGTTGACAAAGAGTCCCGCGCTAGGGGGTAGGTGTGGGTGGCTATAGGCTGGTCACGGCAAAATGAGCACATTTTAAAGCCCTGCTTAAGATCTACTTGTAAGCATGTTGTGTATTCTTCCAACTTATGCGAATTAACGTTATCATGGGCCTCGCCGCTTTATTCGTGCGTCGGTCAAGTGAAACTGTGAAATTATTATAAAAGTAAATCTTTTACCAATCAGCTCATATATACACTCCGATGCATTAAAAATCAGAAAAATAAAGAAATAATTTAAGTTATCACAAACGGTTGCCTAACACGTGTTATTCAACGTTAAGATATGGAACTGCTTTCACATCGTCTCTACCAACTTTATTAGGCGCATGCCACTCAGTGCGCCTGATAAAATATATAAAGGTAATAAGAGCAGTGACTTTTTTAAGGTTGATTTTAAAAATGCTCACTTTATCGTGAACAGCCTTTAACGGGGTTAACACAATAAAAATCTTAGATAGTAAACAGTGATATTTTTCCTACGCATTGGCTCAAACCTGTGTGTGTAAAGGTTAGCGACCCGAAGTTTGTTGAGGGCCAAGGACACGACGCGGGAATAGAGACCGCGTCGCGACCAAGGCAGCTGGACAGGATTATACTGCGGTGGTTTACCATTGCCTTCCGCGGGATGGATGGGATGGAGCGAAATGAGAATGGAGCAGAGCCGGGATACATGGGCGGGGAAAACGGGAGATCCCCGAGAAAACCCGCCGACCAACGGCATCGTGCGGCGCGATTGCCACTTGCGAGAATCCGGGAGTGACCTGACTGGGGATTGAACCCGGGACCTCGGGAGGCAAGCAGGCTAACCGCTCAGCCGACTCAGCCCCGGTTCAAATCCAGACCAAAACATTTAGAGTTCCTACTGCTCACTGCAGTGGAAATATTTCGGAAGTCTAAAGTTAAGCCTATCAGCGAAAAACATACATTTAAGGAAATACATCTTAGATTTTTTACTAAACATTTTTTTACTAAAATATACTATATTTATACAAATGTGGTTCGAAAAAAAAACCGCTGGAAACCAAAATGCGAATATTGTTTCCATTTTGCAAAAATACAACACACGTATTGGTCAAATTTATGAGGAACCCTCCCCACCATATTGGATTCTTGGGTTTTCTAGTTATTTTGTCTGTGTCTTTAAAATAGAAAATTCCGAAAGTACCACTATACCCAACTAGCTATAGGTAGGGACAGGTGTAGTAATATTTATGGCCATCCTAGACTTCAATATCCTACGTCCAAAACTACAACTTCCTTTGGTTACTGGCCGCGTGTCTAAATAAGCACATATGTTCTTATTTGACTGGGCCAAATGTAATAAAGTGCTCCGATACTGAACGTCGATGATTCACGGACAGGCACTTTAGGCACGTGGCGTTTAAAATCATCCAACCACGAACGTGCATATCAACAAAATTGTTTTGGAGTATAACTGGTCTTTTAGCGAAAAATACCTGTCTTTAGCTTTAGCTGTTCACGATAAAGTGAGCACTTTTGAAGTCTTATTTATATCCTCCCTTCCGTCATTTTTTATCCTTTAGCCAGCTTTCTAAATGCATATTCCCATGTAATTAATAAACACAGTGTGTGTATTTCACAGCACTCGGAAGTTAACGCCTAAAGCTAAAATTAAAATTTATTTATTTACTATTGTTCCAAATGAGAGGGCTTTCAAAAGATCCTACTTTACCGTAGACAGCCTATAGTTATTGACCTATACAGCAGTATAGACATAACGACTAAACTTTGAAATCGCATTTATGTCACAATTTTTATTTTGAAAATTTTTTTGCAGAATTAAATATTGTGGCGTAATTATGAGTTCGTAGTTCTTTGCCTTATCTGTACTGCAGTGTAAGGCTAATAGCTAGTTGGGTATACGGATACATTCTGAATTTTCTTTCTATTTTTAAATGTAATACAAACAAGCTAGAAAAGCCAACAATCTAATATGGCGGAGAAGGTTCCCCTTTGGCAGAACATCGCTTATTTGTCAGTTGAATTTTAGGGTACTGCTCCTTACTGCTTAAGTATTTTATAGCGTAAAGTCCTCAAGACAGCTGCTGTGGGACGCAGAGTCAAGTTGTCTTGTACGCCTGTCGCCAACAGCGACTTGCTAATTGTCAGCACAGCTGTCGACACGATGAGGCAAGTAGAGCGGCGGCAGCAGACACAAGGTCGCCCTTCATGACGACATGACCTCCGTGTTGAGAACAGAGCAGGAGCTTGCGGTCGAATGTCGTCCTTGTGAGCTGTGCGCGGTAAACACGCTCACTCACATATCGCGCTCGCGTCGACGTACACTGGTGAGGGAACTGGGGAACTGATAGAGGGCAGTACATGCAACGATTAACAGTGATGTGCTGTGAACAGAGTAGGGACCGCTGAGTCCAATACGACTTTAGTTGACTGTGAAAGATTGGTCTGTTGTTCCAAGCATCATCCTGTGCATTGAGTAAAGACATACCACCGCCATTTTACATCACTGGGACGCTACTCCCTCAGCGCGGGGGTAGATCGGTCCCTTGTGAGGAACCTTGGCCACCCAGTTGGTTATCAATTAGTTTGCCGAGGCGAGGAGAAGATAACCCCCTCCCCCCCTCCGCACCCATCAAACGTACTTCAAGCTGCAAAACAACATTCTTGTACAGGATTCCCAGGGTAGCGCCTGGGAGCTGTTTCCATAACTGAATTTTACTCTCTTTTTCCCTGCCTGTACGGGATAAAAGAGAGAGGTGAAGTTAATTGATTTTATCAGCGCGGAATTTTAAAGTTCAGGACTTGTGAAGTACTGTCACGAGCTCCCTGTGAGAGAGCTAGCGACAGTTTCGTATAAAAAGCGGAGGTTAATAGCCAAATGAAGTTAAATATTCGATAAAAGTAGCTTTCCCATGACTGGAGTGGCAAGGGTTTATATAATTAAATTAATTATATGTATATTGAAGTGGTGAATTTAAGTTTCGCGAAAATTTAAATCAGTGTTATTGGTTCAGTTTTTGTAATTACTTCATATCTCATATGTTATATTCAATTAAATAATCTGAGTGGACTTCCCCAGGTTAAATTTTCTGACCACTACAGCTGGAGTTCGAGGGACGAACACCGTGTCGCGCTAGTCCATTTTCGTGGCGTGAGCGCGGGGAATGTCTGCGGCGTTGCCACATTGTCATCTACCCTCTCTCTCACTCATACTCCATCTCTGTCGCCTCCAGTTCCAACTCTGCAACAGTAGAACGTGTTCTGAATGTCTGCTTTACCCACAAGTTGGGACAGACAAGATGGCGGACACCCAAGTGCCTATCTCAATTCGTATATATCCGTTCACGAAAATAATCCAAGTTCTGTAAAACATACGCGTGAATAAAATGAAACTTAATGTACGCATAAGAAACGGGAAACGTTGCATATTACTCACACGGTAATAATAAAAGAATAAACACTACTATATAAAATACGCAATAAATGTGAGTTTATGTTCTACATATACCTTATCACACATGTGCCCAGTAAATAGTTTATGTAGCTCAAATGATGTGGTCTGAAGTTAGACGCATGCCATTTCAATACCGTCAGGCAAAGGAAGCTCTCGCAACTCTAGTAGAACACTTACCGGAAGGGACAGTCGCATCGGCGAGATATTTGTACATTCGGGCTTCCAAAATGTCGGCAGTCATACCACCTGTTGTGAATCGCACCCCAACCATCCGCTGGAGGCGCCCATGGAAAATACTTGCCGATCCTAACCTTTCCTCGGATCTTCGAGCTGCAGCATTCGGCTTCTACAATAATATCGTGACAACTCAGCAGCGTAAATACAGCATTCACCTGACAGCTGATCCTGCATGCCCGCTGTGTGGCAACACCGACACGGCCCTTCATAGGGTAATTTCCTGTGTTTATGCGGCTCCCATCTGGCAGTGGTGTCACGTACGAGTACGAAAAATAATTCGCGATGAACGTGGAGATGTCAGCAACACGCACATGCTTCATTACGATTTCTTCACCTTCCCCTCAGTTCGACGAAGATCTGCGGCCTGGTTTGTACTTCATGCGATCGGTTTTTTGGTGGACCGTTCGACACCGGTGACAGTTCAGACTTTGTCCAGCTTCTTCGTCAAGATAGGTGGAACATGGCGCGGCGTGGCACATTGCGTCAGTGGTACGGCAATTTTTTATTTTCATTCTGACGTTCACGCCTACAGGAAGTGCGTGTATATTACCGAGGTTGGGTGTACTCCTTGCGCTGCCCACCCCTCGGTCCTTACAAGTGTACAATTTAATGTTCCAGTAGTAATCGTCGATAGGTGGTAGTGTTATAAGTCAGTATCCCGTGTCGGGGTGTACGCCGTGCACTGCCCCTCACGTTAAATAATTTTTTATGTTTTCATCTAATTTGTCAGTAAAACCAGTTCACCAAATGTTCATATCGTTTTGTGCCCCTATGTAAGAATTGTGTAGATATTTTATTGAGTATTTTGTTATGGTTTATATTGTGGGTTGAATGTGTACTGTACAATAGGTTAAGGGTATAAAGGTCTCTGTATATCGTTTGTGATAATAAATCTATTAAAAAAAAATTAAGTGAGTTAGTGCGCAGGTCTGCACCACACTACTGTAGGGTAACGAAATTTTTACGTGACACATTATGGTTGATTATAATTTATTGTATTGTTATAAAATGTTTATTTCCAGAATATCTTTGTCTAATAGTAATAATACGCAAGTGCCATCACAGTACAGTCGACGAGCAGTGGTTGTTTACTGATCACATCGATTGGTTTCTAAAGTAGATAATTTGAGCTGTATAGCGTGAGTAATGTTAACAGGCACACATGAAAGCCTAAAGTTTATTATTGTAAGAGTTCTGCCTTCATTTGGCCGTGTAACAGTAAAAGCGTGTTTAATTACGGAGAGCACAAGATTGATTATTATGCTCATTAAAGATACACATTTGAAAAAATACGGGCGTAGTCGGGATGGGAAGTGATATATTGGGACATGTCCCCCCCCCCCCCGGAATGAAAATAAACGTTCAAAACAAAATTAAAAGTTTTATTTTATTTCAAGGATTATGTGATCTTACTTTAACATGAAGGATTTTTATAACATTTTATGGTTCCATATAAATATGTATGTACATGAACCCATTCATTATAAATAATTATGTAACTATAAATTTGTAATAATACACGTTTCGTATTTTGTTCAAAAATAGAAATATGAAATCTCCCCTCTCCCCCCCCCCCCACACACACACACGTAAAGGAGTACATTCCTAGCTACGCCCTTGTTTAAATAAACGAATCTAATCTACACTTGCTGTATGAATTAACACTTCTTGTTATGAAGATGATCGTACATGTAATCAAATATATTTAGTTACTATTGTATAATCGTGCAAACAAAAACAGGGGTCGTTAACGATAAAAGTATTTATTCATTCAACAAAACATGAGGCACACAGAACATAACTACTTTAGGAAAAGTAAATTATAATTATGTGATTACGCCACAAAATTAACACACAAGAATGCCCTATTGTCACAAATCATTCCAATTTTTTCACAGTGTTCGTAAAATGCTGTAATTGTCCATTTTTAGGCTAGGAGACGACAAACATTCCAGAATACACAAAAAACGTTTGTGACAGTCAAGATATTTAATAATATTTCTGTTATTCTTGGTAGCAACTATGAACAAAGAAATGTATTGATTCGACAGCGCTTATACACTCCTGCACATCATAATGCAGTGTAAGCTGCGACATTTCAAATAAAGCTGGGTTCACAATAGAAATATTTAAGCAAAGCATTAAACTATGTGTTAAGATGTGTGCAAAAGAAACGTGTGTGTGTTCTCTTATGTTTTGGTTCCCAGTGGAACTTATCAGGTCGTGTGCGTTGGTGGGATTTCCTTAAGCATTGAAAGAAATAGTTGTATTTTATATCTTTAGAAATAATTTCTAGGCTACGACCAAGCTTCTCTGATAGCAAGACCAAGCTTCTCTGATAGCAAATGTCGGTTTTGAAGTATGACCTTCTTCAATATGGTCGTTTTATACAAGGTTGTGTCAGGAACAAAAGTAACCATGACAGGCTTGCTGCTTGTTCCTATTCGCTGGAATTGATAATAATAATAATAAATCAAAACGGAAGTGTTTGTATAAAAAACGGTGTTTTTGGAGAGCCACTGTGGGCCATCGGTAGAGAGGGGGAAATCCAACCCCCCCCCCCCCCCTCACTGATCCTCCATCCTTCGTCTTTGAAACCCCCCTTACCACAAAGTGGCCCTCTCCCCCAGGGAGGAGTTAGATGGACAAGGGGCGTATGTTTTCCATTTTGTGGGATTGTGGTGGATCCCATATGTCACCTTTTTGAGCCTCTTTATGGTGAAAACAGTATGGTTGGACAAGCCCTCCTTTGGAGGGGGGGGGGGGGGGCAAGTGGCCATTCCTATTTTATTCGGCCTGGAAGACGCATTTTTGACCGATTTTCTTCACATTGGGGGAGGGTTGCCTTTCCGTTCCCCGCCCTCTCCCCATGGTCAGTTAGGCTCTTCTTAGGCCTTACGCCTTAAGTATTAAGTCCTACGTCTTAAGTCTTATGTTTTAAGAGTTAAGCATTAGGTCGTACTTTCAGCATAATTGCTATTGTATGTCGGGATGTGCGAGCGAGCGCCGATAGGCGCGAATGAGCACATGCCGAAGTTCCGAGACGACATTGCACCATAAATACTATTTCATACGGTTACCTGCTTCATCTATGGTGGCTCAGCCGGCGGTTTATGCGGGCCCGACCCCTGGTTCAAACATTAATGGGAAACTGCAAATACAGAAGACGTGTTTCCGTATGACAGATAAACGCCTACTTCATAATTCTAAATGCATTAGTTTTGTATTGTAAACGTAGGTCGTGTCCGAAATGGCAGATTGTGTTGACAAAATGATCACGAAACCCGATTTTGTATACAAACATTCTGACGCGTTTGGTAAATTGATATTTCGTATCGTGTAGATAGCGGATGTTAGCAAAAATACAAAATGACAAAATCAGCGCCATGTAGGTTTTAACATTCAAAATGCATGCGCGAATGCGTACGTAAAACGTCTTTTAAAACAAATAACTGTTAATAAAATACACCAGACATATTTAAAAAGCAAGTAGATGCTGTGCTCTGTTTATATTTCGCAAAACATGTTTTATTTTAAATCGTTATTGGATATTATATTATTTTCTAGTTTATTGACATATTCACAAAATTCCAGTGATGACTGTAGAAATATTACGTCCATTTTAAGCATTTAATTTATATAAAACGAATTTCCACTGTTAATGTAAGAATGTGTTGCCGCGAGTGCTAAACAAGTGACTGTCGACAACGTCCGGATTGAAACCTACGAAATGACACATTACAAAATAACGAATTTGTCCTTCCGGACACTGCCTTAGCTTGTTGGCTATTAGTGATTGTCAGCGAGTCATTGCATTCAACCGATGTTTAGTGTAGAAATAGTTATATTTTGTAATGTACGTAGTCTGAAGTAAAATATTGTGACTTGCTTTGTTATGTCTAGTTTCCATGCGTTCGTTAGTGTTAGCATTACTGAGAAACACTTCAGTGTCAACGTTTTTCGCACTGTTAAGAGCCGGGGTTTCAGTGTAGAATATACATTGGTGTACGGCGTTACACTCGTGTAAATGTAAATACACACAGCTGCCAACCTTTCAGACACTATCCACTAATGCACGTCATTATTGTAAACTTGGATCTTACAGAGACGACAGTTGTATTGTCACTTTAAAGCAAACATATGTTAGCGTTGAGCCTTATAAGTGGCCATTAAGGGCCTTTTCTCGCAATGTGCATAATGTTTTCTGCATAATGAAATGCACTCTCATACAGCGTTCACATTCGTCTAGGTACGTAAATGTTTGACATGTCTCGGGAAATGACATACGCACATTCACGGGGAAATGAGTGTGTGTACGTCTCGCGCCATTACAGCCCATGAGTTACTAATTTGAAAATCGATTTATATGCAGTTAATAATAATTATTCCTAATATTTATTTTAATAAAAAGTGTAATGGAGGCATTAACTTTCTAGAAACGCCACTGAACAAAGTTCTTGACAACGTATATTCTTTGACCATCAATGATCTTGAAGAGCCGGGATAAACATAAACAGTTTCCTTCGTGATATGTTGTAAACCGGGCGTGGTATTGAATTTATAGTTAGTATGCAGAGCAGTGAGAACACCTCCAATGTTTTTACAAGGCAAGGCATGGATGAGTGAAAACGTTGTATCAAAATACATTTAATTTTTATTAATACCAATATTAGTGTTAAAAGGAAATTCACGTCTAGTTGTTGCCAGTTTTGATAATACATTATCGATAACTGCGTTTACTGACTCAAATATATATTCATTCCTTTCTTGTAAAATGTCTATGATTGGTTAATAGGAACACTTTCATTGTTACGCGCTTTCCAGCTACAGCTCCTATTGGATTGATAATTCTAAAGCTATGCGCCTAGGTTCCAGCACATATTCAGTATGTGTTTTCCGTCAAAATGCTTGTTCAGAATCTTATCAGCTAACTAGTTGCTGTAAGGGATGCAAATAAGTATACCTGTCGGAATGTATCACGTATCAAGCCGAGGAGTATGCTTATATACATAAGTGCATTCCTAGGTTCGGACACAGCCTTAATGACACTTGGATAGACACATTAAACGTTCTGATTATTTGTATGGACTGTCACCTTTGTAGTAGATCACAACCCCAAACTGTAAAAAATCGCTTTCAATTGTAGACCGTCGTGCTTCTAACATATATTTATCCACTATTGAACAATTATTTTCTGTCCATTTCCTTTCACATAAGAACGGAATGAAAAGTTTGCTATGGTGTATCACATAATCCATGATTAATATGAAGGTTGTAACTGAAAGTGCTAACAGTATGTCTATTCGTATTTTAACATGAACACCGAAACTATAGTAAAATAATAGATTGTAATTAAAACAATGATCATTATATATTTATGATAATTCGTTTTCGCAGAGGTAAATAACACCAAATAGTAGTTGATATCGTTGCGAATTTCCGCAAACACAATTCTACGACATAAACGAAACACATGTCATGGTCGCCAATAGAAAATCGTGAGTCGGGTATTCACAGCTGCAACGAATGCTGGTATCTTGCGTGTGACAGGCTCGCCTTTGGCAGAACTTGAATGAAGTTCAGCCGAGACCAGGGCGCGCAAGGTAAGCGGCTGCTGAGTTAGCAACACTGCGCGGATGACTCACTCACTCACTCACTGACCAGAACTGCCAGTTGAAAACAACGTCTTACTTGGGAGTTCAGACACTCCGCTCGTGGGCCGGTGTCGTTCTTGATGTTTAAAGCCACGAAGGTTGTCGACGTAGTAGTTACAAAATTATTCTCCAGGTATCACAACGAAGATTTTGCTTCCCGACAAACCACCCAGTTTGCTTCTTTCATTTGGAACTCGGAGAAGAGATGTACGCGCAGACGAAACTGCGTGTCTGTTGCTTTTATGTCGGAGTACCCGTTCAGTGATTGGCTGCGCGAAGCTCCGAGAACGGGTCTTGCGTCTCACTGGTCACTGCATGCCGTGAAAGATCCCTCGGCTGTCGACTGGAGAATACGTTACCAGACGCTGGTCGGCGAACGGCGTCCTGTCATTTTGTTGGCGTGTGCGGTGTTGTACGCGATTGTTCCGCCTCTGCATGTCCACGTGTTCTGCGTTCGGGATGCGCAGGACTAACGGCACAAGGGGTTGGCGAGGCTGTGTCGACGGCACGCTGCCGAGGACGGCGGCAGCCTCAGGGTTGCCAACTTTCCCCCGCGGGAGGTCACCGCAGGTCGTTACAACCGATTGTTAAATTGGCCGACATTAAATACGTAATTACACCTCCCGCTGCGTAGGTCGCGAAGTCCCAGGGGTGGCGACCTTGCCAGCTCGGTCCTAACTATTCTATTACATCTAGTAGATGGTTGGCGTCGTCAGCGACGTACATTCTCCGCTTCGCCGACGTTGTCGACGGGAAGTGAGTAACGGCGATCAATCACCGCTCCTCCTTTGTTTCGTGGCGAGCGAGCCGTGATCTCGAGCCGTGTATTAAAGGCAGTGCCTCACGACGAGAAGGCCTCCCAAGCAAGGTTGTCGATGAGCAGCGACTCGAATTGTAGGGACTCGCCTATCCACTACACGCGAGTTTAACTAGCCACCTATAACCAACACTATAATGTGTTCTACAGACATCACAACGCTACAGCACGCCAGTCTGGAGACTGGTGGGGAGCTTCACTCCCTCGCCGATAACACCTATAGGTAAATATACCAAGATAACAACAATGGCTACACGCCTGTAAATACGGTCCCGGAGCCCTGTTAAAACATATAGAAAGCAGCCTGCCGTCGACTCAGTGGTTAGGCCCTAGTTTGTCGGGCTGCACGTTCTGTTGCAATCCACTAAACGAGTTAAGGGAACTTCGGTTCCTGATCTCGTGACAGCATGGCCTCCGGAGGCATATGTGAGATCGGCGGCGAGAAGGACTTACCCGCCGCTAGTTACAGCCCCTCGCAGAGTAGGTGCTGCATTGCGCATAGGCTCTCGTAACTCGGACACGAAAAACGAATCCTTAAGGCCCATGTCCCATTGTCAAATTTCTCCGTTAAACTGCTTCCAGTAAGTCTGGTCAAATAAAGTTGGGCAGTTATGAAGTCATTGTTTCGTCACAAACGCCGCCACACTTGTCTGAGAAAGTTGGATTGCTTCAGTTTCCATCAAACATTTGAAGATTGGACTGGTTCTAAAATTTCTTTGATGTTTGACGTTCTCAGCCATTCAGAATCGTGCATGACAATTAATGAGGTCAAGAAGATTTCAAATAAGAAATATTTGCTGGAAATAAAGTATGTTATGAAAATAATTGATTTTTCTAGAATCTGTCTGGGCATGAATGTTATTTTAAGGGAGTATTGCACATAATATTACGAACTCGGAGGCATTAAATTACATTGTGCAGGAAACATCTCTTATAATTATAATTTTAATTTTGTACAGAAACGAAAATAAATTACAACATTCCTTACATTCTATCCTGTAATGGACTGCATGGAATAATAAAAGCATCTTACTATAAAAATAATAGTTAAATGGTAATTAAAACTTCATTATCCCAGTATAATATTTTACAGTGTGACAGGGGCTTTACCGAAGGTACCCAAAGTCGAGGTTCTACTGTCTAATAACTTTGGCATTTAAAAAATGCATTACTACATATCTAAACAAAGCGTACATGTACAACATTCGCATAGCATTAATATACAATAAAAATCATGTAGTTTTCTCTTTAAATATTGTATAAACTCATGTTTCATTTGCAGATTTTAATTTTGATGGTGGTCGCACAGAATTGTTTGTATAAGCGCGCTCCACGTATGTATATTCGTATATCATTTGTATTTTCATGAATACAAGCATACAACTGGTTATAATGTAGTGTTCAACATTCACGATTACAGTTTATATTCGTTCAAAAGTATTTGCAGTGTTAAATAAATATGGACAAGAGACGCATTAATATATATATATACATATAAATCATCGCTGACAAGGTCTCTACAATACCACCAACATAACAAAGTGAGAATGTGTATTTTACTTTGTGTTCTAAAGTTGTCAGCGCCGTAGAACCTACTTCGGCTTTCTTCGGCAAATAAGCGAATAGGATAAGGATCTCTCGTTATACCCTTGAGTTACAACTCTACTTGTGTATGCTGCATTCAGTTTTACAGCTGGCATGAAAAGGGTCTGTAGCACTGGAACGACAGCTGACGCCCTTATCTAGGGAATCTACTAGCTCGAGTTATGAGACTCATACAAGCCAAATATCATAAAACATGTTAATTGTAATTTTTGCAAAAAAAATAATAACTAGATATATTTAAAATAACTTACATCGGATCTCTTTAGCAGCTACGAGTTTTAGGTGTCTGTTAGCGAAATACACAAACTCGGTATCGGGGTGAAGTAGAGAGGTTTGGGCAGCCTTTAACAACGGGGTATTGAGACAGTTGAGAGCAGCTGATGGTGAGGCGAGGTGAGTATGGAGCAACACCAGAATGCAAGGGTGGGAGAAACGGGAGATCCCCGAGAAAAGCCGCCGACCGCCGGGGATCGACCCCGTTTCGCCTCGGTGGGAGGCGACCACTCTAACCGCTGCGCCACCGTGACCTCTATCAGTATCGGAGTATTAACTTAATTCTGATTGGCCAAGTCAAGTGATAAAATGTCTTCTCACAAAAACGTTTGGCCAGTAACCGGAGGCAAATTTTAGAAGAGCACATAGCGTGTTTAAAGACTAGCCTGCTCGGAAATACTTTTCCGAAAATCATGCGTTCCTACTCATCAGTGAAGGCAGTCATATTTCGCGAACAGATTTCGAAACAAGTTTTAATTTATGAAACTGCAGAATCATGTTTCTTGACTGGCTAAACTTTGTTTTGGGACGTGTTAATAAGTTATCGAGTTCTAAATGGCTTGATGTCATACGGGAACCTATTTCCGAGCACACATCAGCTAATGGTGAGAAAAAAAACTGTTGTTGTGTATTTATAGGATTGAAGTTTACCGGATGTTCAAATTATTTCGTCAAAAAAATCGTTGTCTCTAGTCACTAGTTCGTACGACAGACACGCTCTACTGGGCTGCCAGCCAATTACTAGACACCTGGAAAATTCTCTCCGAGACAAGCTATAGATCCACAAAATGTAGTATATTCGCAATATTTCCACATATATTGAACCAAGCATTTGAAAAATCACCCCATGTATGGTGTGTTTCGTTGTTTCCTGAATACATTATGCAATACAAACGTTTTATTATTTCTGGTGCGTTGTATCTTAAATGAAATGTTCTATACTTAGTTAAGCTTTGTGGACATGCGTCGGAGAAACAGATTGAAAGTATAACTTCAGTAGGGTTTCAGAACATTTGGAAGTAACCAGGAATAGACTATATGCACAAACTCGTAACTTTATGCTATTTTTTTTAATTGATCGACGCATTGTTTGACGCTCCAGAATAACCCTGGCTCAATAATAAAAATGCAGGCCCAATCATCACCGTCCACTGAGACAGCTAACAGCCAATGGGAAGCTTTAATCGGTTTGACTGTACAAAATACTGTGAAGTAACTGGAGTGATGAATTTCCAGTTTTCTACCAATAGCAAACGTCGATCATTCTTGGCGACTTACAACTCTCTGTGGTCCCCGTCGAACAAAATACTTGGTTAGTTATATTTTAGTGATACTAATACTATCTGTTTTTACGTGATCCGAGAGAACCAAAGGTTAGAAAAATCACTAGATAGATAACACAATGATGAGCTAAAGAGAGAAATTATACACTCGCATTTCAAAGAAAAGGTATAGGTGCGGGGGTGATAAGATTGCGTGACTGGCTAATGGTTGTCCATTGAAATAAAAGTTAACTGCGGGCCTTGCTTACATAAAACACTAATGTTTAGAGACCATGAATTTCGCGGATTTATTCTGCAACAAGCTAGAGTCCACAATCCGTTGTGCATTCGAGCAACAGTTAGTTGTTCATTGGCTGTTGCGCCAGTTTAACCCCAGAGCAGGTAGCACGGGATTCTTTACTTATGTTCCTTGCAGGTTCGTTATTGGCTGAAAGTCGTTCGGGGCGTGTCTAAAAAAAAAAATATGGTCCAATGGAAGCATAAACACATTTGTACACGCGAATGTAGTTTAACTTTTCCTCAGATGAATCCGCGAAATTTCCGGGCTCTACTAATGTTACATCTTCTTGCTTACTCCTACTTTTCACGAGCCTTGCTCAAGTTCCTCTTTTGGGCTCTTCACTATTATCCTTCCAACGTCTGGAAGAAAATTTCAAAAAGAAACCAACGCACCGTATTCGTGCGCTGGGTAAATTATCGAAAGTAAATATTTTTTATACAAAACAGTGAAATATATCTCCAACATTTGGTGTGTGGCAATAAGCAACGTTTACTTTACAATAAATACCGATTTTCTCAATGTTAAAGTAATTCAAAACCATGTTTGCAGCATGCGAGATGTGTTAAGATGACAAGTGTGGTGTCGTATAAAAACAAGTCGTTATCACGTATCGTAGTTTGTGTCTGAAACGTTAATTTCAAGCACTTTACAATGCGGTTGACTCGCACAACGATGCTGCGTTTCTTTGGGTTTACGTTCATCACACTGCTGTGACGATAACGTTCTAGAAAGTGTGATCGCGAGATTATTTGGTTCGTATTACTTCTTTAGGCGCGTAGCAACCTTATGTGTGTGCGTGTGTATGTACGTATATTTTGTATGTAACACACACACATATATATGTATATATATAAAGGGGTTTTTAAAATACTTGTCAAAATATTCAAACCACATCATCTATAGCCTAATATGAACAAGAAATCCTAGTAGCAAAATGATCGGAAAATTCATCTAGTATTATTAAATTGAAATGGAAATTAGCAAAACACCGCACGAAGTCCGCAACTGCACGGATCTGCCTGTACAACAAGTTGCATAACACGAAGGCGAACAGAACTGGCGCGTCAAGTGGCGACCGCCTGCATATAGGACACCATGAAAATACGTGCAGACACTACATCGCCTATACTGCTGTTTGTGTGTTGTTGGAAATAAAATACGATAACTACTGGCCGCATTTACTCAATTGCTGATCTCCCATTGTTCATGTAGTTTGACGTACGTGTGCTAGCAAGAAACCACAAGCGGCTCCCACGTACCTCCAGTTTATGGTGTCCCATGTGCAGGCGCTCTCGGCATGGAGTGCCAGTTCCGTTCGCCTGCGTGATATGCAACTTGTTGTGCGTCTCCCCCCCCCCCCCCAACAAAGGTCAGGAAATGAGGGAGCGATATGGGCGACACCAGTGCCCCTAGCAGCAGTCTATGTAAACAAAAATGGCAGTCGGAAATAAATGACAAACGAAAAAACCAAGATGGCGTGCAGTGTTTTCGTCGTGACGCTGTACTGTGTAAATTAGATGTGGAACAGTGGGGATTTATTACACGCGATTAAAGCCCACGGAAATGCGATATTTGACCATTTCCACGAATTTTTTATCTCCAATAATACACTTAGTATGACAAAAGTAAAAGAATAGGGGCATAGATAATTGTTTTTGTCTTTTCTGACAAACAGTCGTATTTACCGAGAAACGTGTATTCACGCAAACAACCATTTCACGAAAAAACGCGGGAGTTCATCCCACTCTTAAAATGCTAGATGAATGAATATTCCGAAGATTTTGCTACAATTAGCCAATAGATGACGTGGTTTGAATTTTGATATGTAGTTTAAAAACACCTTCTTTGCATACATGTATGTTTATATAAGTATATATGCACATGCTGAATGTATGTTTGTTAATATGTATGCGTTTATGTAATTATATTATAGTGTATATATGTTTTGTATGATATTTATGTTATATATCCTATATATGTATTAATGTTAAGGATGTTATGTGTATATTTGTATTATGTATGTATGCATGTATGTGCATATATTTATGTATGTTTGTATACGTACCGGGAATGTACCCCGGGTTCTCCCGCAAACGTATACAATGTGTTACGGCTGCGTGTTGAGCGTGGTGGGTGTAATGGCGATGGCACAGCTGATAGGCGTGTGAAGGTCGCCCTTGCGGCACGCTCCTCGCCACACGTGCACGGCCGCAGACGTGACGGGCGGCGATCTCGGAGCTGATCAGCCCTGGTGCCAGTCGGGGATGTCCCAGCGTCCGTCCTTCCACGACACGAGAGCACATTTCTGTCCCTCTCCATACTGTCTCCCTGCGAGACCTGGTGAAGGCTGTTCGCGGTGAACTGCGAGCATTTTTGAAAGCCCTGTTTAACACCTGCTTGTATGCACATTATGTGCTCTTCCTCCATATGAAAATTCACATTGCCATGGGCACTTCATGCGTTGTTTAAGTAAACCTGTGACATTATTAGATCTTAAGCAGGGCTTTAAAAAGTGCTCATTTTTACCGTGAACAGCCTTTGCAGCTCCTTGCTTTACCTCTAGTCAGACTCATCAGTTCGGTTTGTTAGCCATCCCACATTTACCACTCTGCGTAGTCTTTATGTAGGAGACTTCCAATCACACAGCTCTTATCCGTTTCAGACCCGGCTTAACCTGTTCAGTTACCGTGACCTCGATCGTGGACGTATTGCATATGAAGGTTCTTAAGGACAGTACTGCACACGTCAAGGAATCACTGCACAATACTCTGAGAGTCCCCCATACGTGACGGGTAATATGATTTATGACAGTTACCAGACCTGAAGTTTACAAATGGCTGATGGTATCGTCTTTAAGCACACAGATCGTGGTTCATTGGATACAAAAAGTACGCAAGACCCAAGTACAGTGCAAATAAAATTATTACACGATTGCAACACTTGGGCTCACAAATTAACCCCTTACTGAACCGGGTAATTTATGGTTTCAGGTGTTGTTAGTAACAGATACTATGATCCGTGCTGTACTTTAAGCCGACACAGCACTTCTTTAGTTATCATAACTAATAAGATGTAACAATTGTATTCGCCTGTATAAAGAAGAGCCATTTATAGCCATCCATATAACAGTTTGCGAATAACTTGCACAAGAAAATATCGTCGGTCACTGAGCCTCACATGCAGTTTATAGAACCGGCCAAAAGTGGTTTTCTAGCGTGTTGTAGTATATTCCCGGTTTCTTTACACTTTTTCAATCGAACCTTTGAAAAATCCCTTAGTTAATTACTTCTTAATTGTTTACTAAATATGTCGTGTATCACAAGCGTTTTAAACTTGTATTAACATCAGACTACTTTATTTTTGGTTAAACTGAACTTTTACTTATACTTTATTTATAGATTATAATATTGCATTTATTTATAATACGAATAAAAACGTAGAGAAAATAGATGTGTTGGTAATGGCTAGTAAGAAATAGATCTTATGAGAAATATTATTAAACGGAGTGTAAACGAATGCGGTGCGTTGTCCATTCTTTAGACTCGGTTAGGCTTTGTTTGCATTAGGCGGAGGAATATCCTGGAAGCATAACCCCAGCACAGCTTTAGAAAAGTAGAAAGTGACCTTGAATGGACTACACAAAATTGTGCGCATTTCGGTCTGAATGGGATATAACGAAGGCGATGCAATTACCACAACACAATACCTTCCTCTTAACTTGTCGGCAAATGGCCTTACAATAAATCACGGTGAAAAACAAGACATCCTAATAAACATCCCGTCACTTCGTGAGGACATCCATCATGCCAAACTGAACGATGTTATGACAGTTGGTTAAGTTGGTACTCTATGTGTCGAACGTTGAAGACCTTGTAGGCCTGAAGGAGGCTCTCAAGGCGGCCAAGTCAGTGTAGTGATTTGTGTGTGCATGTAGAATTTGATGGCTGCCTAAACACAAAATATTTTTTTCAGAAAAATGGTTTTTACTTAAACTGGATCTTCTTGTTGCAATTAATCATGAAAGTTATTTTCCCGCATAACTTCTAATAGGTCACACTGAAGTAATGGCAAAACTGATTCTGTGATGGCTCCAAAAAACACACGTACACCATAACTCAAAATTTGAACACTTATGTGGTCACGCGTTTAGGAGCCGATTGCAATCAAGGAAGAAGCAGAAGCCTTGAGTTTCTTCCGTACCACTGTGCAATGGATTCAAATATCAGCTAAGCCATACACGAGGGCGGAAGTGTGTCCCCCCGATTACCTTCGTGGCATAGGGCCTAAAAGCGGTGACAGGGAGCTGGGAGGTAAGGGGAATGGAAAAGTCGTTCGAGGTTAGTAAAAAAAAAAAATTCTGTGCCCCCAAACTGCATTCATTTTAACAAACGCTGGTTGATGCGCTAACGTTGATGGCGATGTTGTGAGAAACATGTATATGTGTTAACTTGGTATTAAAAAAATTGAATATAAATGCGAAATAACTCATTTTCTCATTGCGAATTACCTTTTTAGTAACATATTTTGATTTTTAACAGTTTCGTAGTTTTCCCATATGGACGCATCAATAACACCGAGCGAAACGTTGCAGTGGTTGGCCTTTGGACTCGCATTCGATAGAACCTGAGCTCGATTCCTGGCCCGGCCACCCTGATTTTGGTTTCCCATTTATTTCTGAAGTCACGCCACACGAATTATTGTATGCTATCATTCTTCTTACAGGCCATGGCCGGTTCCCTCCCTTTTCCTGCTTCTCTGAGCAAATTGCTCGTCTCTTAATAACTTCGTTGTTGATCAGACTTAAAGTTCTACCTAAAGGCTTTTCACGATTAAGTGAGCACTTTTGAAATCAACATTAGAAAAAAGTAATTGCCCACGTCTGCATATACTTCAACGGGCGCACTGAGTGGCATGCGCCCTGTGAAGTTGGTAACTATAGATGGAAAGTAGTTCCATATCTTAACGTCGAATAAAACTGGTTAGGTAACCATTTGTGATAATTTTTATTATTTATTTCGCTTTCAATTTTTTTAATGCGTAAGTATGTAAAAATTAGCAGATTTATAAAACGTGCTTTGTCTAATAATTTCACAGTTTCACTTGACCGACGCACGAATAAGGTGATGAGGCCCATGGAAATGTTAATTTTACATAAGGTGGAGGAATACACAACGTGCATACAAGTAAATCTTAATCAGGGCTTTCAAAAGTGCTCATTTTACCGTGAACAAATTATACCTACCTATGTATGAATAAAGTGACAGGCATAAAAGTATAACCTAAGCAGGATTTTTAATATTACTGAGTTAATGCACGAGCAGCCTGTAGTGCTTATCACTGCGGCTACTCGGAAAAAAAAGCTGCAGATATGGCACGCCCTGAAGGGTCGTTCTAAGCGGTGTGGTGTGCTCACCATAGACTAAAGATGAGGTAGACCGATCTCGATGGCTGCGCTCAACCAATCTCCTGTCCCAACCTTGAACTGCTTTTCTGCCTACACGTCTAGCAAAAATGGCGTGGATTTGATTTGAGGTTAGAAAACTGTTTTGTAAACAAGTGCTTAGAGATGTTTTTAAACTTCCTCTAATCAGTTTATAATGCTTTTTGATCAAATTCAAAATGGTAAAAGTATTTATTTAATATAATAGTGCTTGTCATTCAAGAATTAAGATGTAAACAAATGCGTTCATCACTGTTGATCGTGTGACTTTGACAGTTGTGTAGGATTGGGGTGGGTGAACGATGGGTACATACGCAGAAAAACGAATAAGCGGTCTACTTCATATTTAGTCTATGGGACTCACAGCTCGACCAGAGTGGAGCTTCTGCCTTTAAACTGTCCCGAGATGTTGCAGCTGCGTTGTGGGGTTGAAGCCTGGGTGTCTCTTCATCCCCTGCCTCCGCCGACCTTCTTCCACCGTAGCTCCCGCTGGATCGACAAACGTGTACACCACAGCCGGCTCTAACCAGTGTTGGCTTCTTCTTATCCATGTCGACCCCGCCTGGAGACGACGCGTACACTTACATTCTCTTCGGCAGGCTTGCCATACGTCCGGTTTTTCTCTGGCATGTATATTTTTTTAGGGTGAAATTTTTTTTGCAGGCGGTATTTTAAAATTTAGATAAATATCAGGGTTTTCTGGTCGGATTAAATTAATCGGCTGTAGTAAATCAATCAATGAAGTTTTCTAAGTTTTGATGTTTTACGTGCGGCAGCATATATTGAACCTAGTGAGCGTCTTCTGTTCTAGACGGTTTGGAGCACGCGTTGCGAAAAGAAAACACAAATTTTCTGTCGAGTTATAAAAGAGGGGATTCTTGTTTTAGAATATGTAGAAATGATTTCGAACGTGAAAGCAAGGTGTATAGGCCAGGTACGCTGGTCTTTGTTGCAAAGAAAAGGAGGACTCGACCTTTAAAATAATAATCAACATAGCTCTAAATGGTTAGATGTAGACCTCGGTGAATGCGTCCTCGTTTTTGCTCTTCAAAAAAAAGCAATTCTAGTTTTTTTTATTTTACTCTTTTACTTTTCTGACAAGTTCGCTGTTTCACTAGACGAACGTACGAATTAAGTGGCGAGACCCATGGCGATGTTGATTTTACATATGATGCAAGAATACACTGAAAGTATGTTTGAATTCATAAATTTTTATTGCTATCAGCAGAGAGAGACTGTACTCGAAGTAGGTTGGCAGAAGTGTCCCAGGTTTGGACAGCTGTAAGGGTACACGGCGGGCAGACAACGGGAACTAAACAGGCTCCCAAACTGCGCAGTCAACCACGAACCAGGTGTAATTTTTATTGCTATCAGCAGAGAGAGACTGTACTCGAAGTAGGTTGGCAGAAGTGTCCCAGGTTTGGACAGCTGTAAGGGTACACGGCGGGCAGACAACGGGAACTAAACAGGCTCCCAAACTGCGCAGTCAACCACGAACCAGGTGTAATTTTTATTGCTATCAGCAGAGAGAGACTGTACTCGAAGTAGGTTGGCAGAAGTGTCCCAGGTTTGGACAGCTGTAAGGGTTCGCGGCGGGCAGACAACGGGAACTAAACAGGCTCCCAAACTGCGCAGTCAACCACGAACCAGGTGTAATTTTCGGCCTCTACTATCACAGTTGTCGACGTGATTTGGGGACCCAGGTCATCGCCTTCTAAGCATCGCCGCAACAGAGAGCAGTTAAGTACACAGAGACGAGAGTGCATGGCGGTTCTTCTTATGTGTGCGTACTCATCCTCTGATTGGCTGCGCGAGGCTCGGGGAACGGGCCCACTGTCTGACTGGATACTTCAGCTGCGAAAGGATTCCCTACTGGCGCCTTCACCATAGCACATTGGTGTACTTGGGGGTCCTGTGATCTCAGAGTAAAGCTGGAGTCACAATAACCCGACGAACACGATACGACAGACCGACATGAAGTCAGAAATCAACGGAATTTCACGTTATATTTTATTCAGTGTTCACAATACCACGATGAAATTTGCCCGACAAATGTGTTAGTTGGCTGTTGAAAAATCTTAAAACGGCAAGTTATCCTACAATTATCCAATATTTATTTTTTTAAATTTACGATAAAGTGAATGTTTATTTTGCGTTTGAGAATGTTTTAATCTATACATTTTGTTTTATAATGTTGTAATACTTTTTTTTTTTGCGCGCTTTGACGAACCTGGCGTGGCGGAAAGTATAAATAGAACCTACTAATGTCGGGCTGTCGGGGCTGCAATTTTGTCTGGTTGACGTCACAGTGACCTTGGCTTTTCATGGGCTACTACTACTCAGATTCCGTCGTGTCGAGGATGTCATGTCGGGCTCGTCGTGTTATTGTGACTCCAGCTTTAAACGGCGCCGGTCATGGCTAGTGCTTGAACGGAGGACCGCCATGTTGCTCCACGTTGCGTTAGCACATATACTCTACAGACAGAAGCAAATACATTCCACCTCCAGGGCACAGATATGTGGCCCACTGAGGGCCAAGAACTCTGGCTACGCCGCAGATGCCGTCTAGTGGCATTTGCATTGACTAATCTGTACTGGATGGTCCGCCGCACCAGTTGGCGAGCAGGTTACCAGGCGTTCCAACACATCGCCGCCATGTTGCTGACGTGTATGCGGCTCGAGTTCGCGGTATGAACCGTTGTTTCGCCTCTGTTGCACAAAGCAAGGAAGATAAAGAGACGAAGCTCAATGCTATTTTGGTGGCCCATTATTTGCCTCTATGTTAGGGCTACTAGGTTGATTTTGATGCCAACATTACAAATCTTAAACATAATTATTTCAGTTTTCAGACAGACGTTTTGGTTATTTCTAATAACCATTTGTCTAAAACGTTCAAATAAATTCTGTACCTACAAATGGTAACATGGAACTAAATATATGTTTAACAATTAATGGTACAGAATACATAGGTTGGCTACTATGTTAACTACACAAAATGAATCGTTTATTAAAATGCTATCCATTTATTTTTTAAAGGCATTTTCGCTTATATCAATAACTCTTCTACCATTTATACTTAGATAATCATAGTTTGAAAACTCAATAAAGCTCAGTTCCTGCCATTGATTGCAAACATCAACAACTTCTCCTTCGGCAACGATCATAACAACGGAAACAAAACAACGCAACGCTTTGGCGCTGACAGTGCATGCCAACTTGAAAATAATATATTTTATGAATGATGTTAAAAATAACCAAACTTAATGTACTTGTGACTTAAGTACATTAAAAGATACAAACACAATGTTTATAAAATGTACCTACAGGTTCCTTTATTAATGAGCATTATTTCCATTTTTCAACAGTTGGCGAAGTTATTCTACCCTATAATTTAGCGGGCCACGAAATCCCTATAGAGGTTCGACTTCTTGCTCTGGTGTATGAAGTACTGTGTGATGTGGGCGAACACGACGTCATCGTGTTCTCTGGTACTGCCGGAAGTGCTGTGGGACGCGTGAGACGCCGGAAGCACACGTGAGACGGCTCACGTCCGTGCTGGCAGCGGAGGACGGTCTGCCACAGGGGCGTGGGCACGGCCTGCCACAGTTCGCTATTCAGAGCACGCGCCTTCGCGACCTCGGCGGGTCTGCGCAGGCCGGGGATTCCCTTGGCCTTCGCCACCGTTGCCAACATACCGGCCTTCGCGCCGTTCCTATTCTACCCTCAAATTCCCGTCGACGCCCAACTCCCAGTCACGTCAGCTTCGAGGACGTCTACTTTTAGCCGCTTAAGACGGAACAGTGGTATTGGCTATTCACGGTAAAGTGGACACTTTTTAACCCATTTAGACCCAGTGTACCATTTGTGTACGTTACGTGAGAGTAAGTAATTTTCGGTATTTGCTGTACACTGCGAAACTCAATGACAAATGATCTTACCTGTGGGTAAATTATTCGCAAACCTTCTCACCGGCCTAAGTCATAATTAGTTCATATAAATGTATCCGAACGTACAGCCTACATCTCATTGGCTGTGACAGCTATACAAGTGTTATGTCGACTTAAGTACAGCATGCTTTATAAAATTTTTTTGTTTGCAACGCTTGGAACGGTGAATTAAAGAGCCGATGAGAGTGAAGTGAAATGAGTACGGATCAGCGTCGGAATTAAAGGGAAAGGGAAACGGGATATCCCCGAGAAAACCCGCCGACCAGCGGCATCGTACGGCACGATTCCCACGTGTGAAAATCCGGGGAGCGACTCCACCGGGAATCGGACCCCGATTTGCCTATGTGGGAGGCGAGTAGTCTAACCACTACACCACCGCGGGCCACGCATGCGTTCGAGAGCTATAAAATGCTGTGTTCATTATAAACATAACAATTTTCATGCTAACAATATTGGCGAAAGCTGAAATGAACTTTTAAGCACGGCCTTGAAATTTGCTCACGTTACCGTGAACAGAATGTAACAAACACAAACTACCGTTCGGTAGGACTCGCGTTCTTCAACGGGCTTGTTGATTTCTTTTTTGCACAGTTTTCGTAAATCACTCCAGCGCTTTCCGGTCCTCATTAATTAATGTTTCCAGGTGTTGTAAAAAAAAAAAAAAAAATTTCTACATGATGTTCACTTCGGCACAGCACTAGTCGGTTCACGACTGGAACAGACTTTTGAACACCAACTTAGTCGTCAACTACATGCATCGTTACTACGAACAGTGACTGTAGCGGGTAAAGTTAGTTTGGAAGCACGGAGAGAGAATATTTTTTGAATCTATTGCTAAAAAATGGGAGTAGGAAAGATTCCGAGGAAGTCTGTTCCACTCGTGAACGGACTATAGTGTCATTCGGCGACAGTAATATGAGTTTTTCATAAGCAAGAACAGTAATGCGCTTTACGAATCAACTCCCTACTGTAAATATAATAAGATTCTGAGCCTTGCAATGTACAGTACAGGCCAAAAATATCAATCCTGTGCCTTATTTGCACGTATTAGCCGGGTTGGTTCCCTCGCACACGCCATGGCTAGTGGTCCAGCTCTAAACACATGCGCGAGCTGAGTTTGTTCACTGGTCGCTTCTCGAAGGTTGTCCGTACGTGATCCGATCACTCTGTTTTCTAGTTGTTCTTTACTAGCTCACTGGATTCCACCTGTGTCACGTAAATAGCCGTCCATTGATAAAGTTCTGGTGCTTTATCAATGGACGGCTATTTTAGTTGTTTTTGTTTTACTGTCTTAGTATACAGTTGTTTGTGGTATAGCTTGGTTTTTGAATGAATCCACGGAAATCCCGGATACCTTATCAAAGGCAATTTCCCCATTTTTCGTTCCCCGTTTTCCAAAGAACTACATCCGCATTTTAATTAATCCGTCTCTGAATATGAGAGGGGTAGCGACACGTGACTAATTTAAATATAGGTTAACATCTCTGATAAGTACAAAGACTATGTTTGTTTGTGTTACAAACTTCATAAGAGTTGCTGGAATGTTTACGTACGTGCATACGTAGGTGTAGCATATTCGTGGTTTCTTCACACTTTTTGAATCAAACCTTTGAAAAATCACTCCATCTATGACGTGTTAGGTTTTCTATGACAAGCGTTTTATAGTAGCGTTAACATAAAATATCATAAAAAAACCTTATTTACTGATGAATTGAAGTTTTAGTATTGCTTTGTGAAAAAATTATAATATTTCATTTGCAACAAATATGAATAAACTCAATGAGAAAAAGGGTGTGTTGGCAATGCCTAGTAATAAATATTTCTAATGCCAAATATTATTACAGTGGGTGTGCACGAATGTGGTACGTTGTCCCTTTGGTGTAATTGTCTAGCCTTGGATAAGTTTTGTTTGCATGAGGTGGAGGAATGTCCTGGATGTAGAACTTCAGCATGGCTTCAGAAAAGTTGGAAGCAATCGTGAATGGACTATAGGCGTGTAGGGCTTGACGTCTTGTAGACAGCGAGGTCATTAAAGACGGAGCAAGCAGCTCAAAGAGGCACAGGAACTGGGAAGGAATTTTGGCCATGGCCTGTGGGAAGGAACCACGGCCGTAAAAGACAGATCTGGACACTCGCCCATCTAACAATGTAAGCGAATTGACCCCCTTATTGACTGGTTTAGTTTATGCAGTAGTTGCAGATTGCTGCAAGCAAACTTGTGTTGCTGGCGTTGCTGGTATAGTGATAATACCATAGATATAAGAACGTCACTTTCCCATTTTAAGAAAAAAAATGCAATTCCCTTTCCTATGCCAGCCACGTCAACAGCACTACTTCGGTAGCAGCGCTCTGCGGCTGGGTTCATGAACTAAATGGGTCAGTAAGGGCGTTAACTTTTGAAACTAGTGTCCAGACCTCTCTTCTACGGCCGTGGAAGGAACATTCCCAGCATTCTACTGGAGTGATACAGGAAACCATGGAAAACCAAAATCAAGACACCGTTAATCGAACCCGGGTCCTTCCGAAAGTGAGTCCGAAGTCACGCCACTGAGCCATATCGCTCGCGGTGAATATTTATAAACAGCACAAGTTAATCATTAAAATAACAAAATCCGCTTACAAAACATGTTAAGCTTCCTAGAAATAAGAAATGGTCGAAGATGTGGGTGAACACTATTTAATCCCCGCCCCTCCCCCACCAAAACACACACACACACACGCGAACCCGGGGCTCCATTTCCGGTTTCCCTGCTAACACGGTCTGAACACGTGGTCCTGTATATTCGCGCTCCCTCTGCTCGTGCAGCGACGTGGCGGACCGGACCACGGCTCCAACCTTATATGCCCTTTCCAACATACGAGACTTTCCAACAAGTGTTCACACCTATCGTGCTCTCAGGTTCCCTCGCGCAGTTCTGACGTCTGCATACTCATTCGCTAATCCCGTATGGTAGCTGCTCATTGTTTTAGTTAAGGCCATTATTGAATGAGAACAGTATATTTATATTATTTTTGTCATAACTTGTTTCACAGTGGATGTTTCAAAATTTTTGGCTCAACAAGACGTAAATAACAATTTTTAGCACCTTCTTACACTGTTACAAATTCACTATGTTATTTATTCTCGGAGCACTGTTTGCAGATAAGAAAACAATAATTCTTTCTTTTCTTCTATCAGTGCTCCGAGAATAATGACGGCAGTGAATATCTAACACCATAAGAAGGTGTTAAAAGTTGTTATTTGCGTCTTGTTGAGGCAAAAATTTCTACAACCCCTTTGGAAAACAAGTTATGATAAAAATTATACAAATATACTGCTTTCATGCACCAATGGCCTTAAGGTTCCAGTCAATTGCAGAGCTACTAACCACAAAATTACTCGAACACTAAACATGGTGGCGAAATCTTACTAAATAATTATCTAGAGAGACATCAAATTAATTAATTTAATGCTCACATATGACATCCTACTATCACAGTGCCAAATTCTGTTTAATTTAGTCAAATGGTTCGGTTGATATAGTATTCTAACGGAAAATATGTATTTGGCCACCATTTTGAAATTAAAGCCGGATATGCTGCGTTTTTTATGTTATTGTAGTGACTTGCCACAGCAACAATTGTGCACAAATTTGGCGGGAATCGGTTCAGTGTTTCCCAAGAGCTGGTGTACGAGCTTAGGTTTTCACATGATACTGTATTTCAAAACGTCGTATCAATGAGAGTACACGTTTCACAATCCACTGTTAACGTTATGGTCTATCAACATACCAACTAGGCTCAAATCAGTTGAATGGTTCCTGAGATACAACGTAGTAGCCACGAGTTATAATCGCCCCCATTTTGAATATAACCTTCTAGTAGAGTTGAAAACTATAACGTTATTGTATCTTTGCTATGTATTATAAGTTTACACACACGCACACACATATTTAAACACACCAACGCATATACAGCATGACGATATCAAAAGTCATCTATACTTCGGGAAATATACTGAAAAGATAGTCTTGTGTTTTTGCTTGATACCGCAGGGTTTTCGACTATAGCTCACAGGTAGGCAATGCGCATAACATTCTAGGTAATAGGGTGGCATGGAACAGGGGCACATGCAGCATGTAGACATTAGAAATATCTGAGTGTGTTGGTTGTGAATGATTTGATATTTGAATGATTCTTGCAATTGTGGTAAGTGATTATCTGCACTATTATTTCGTCATACGCCATTGCAACGCTTTGTTGAAGTCTTAGAAAATCTTAAATCTTACAAAAGTGAGGTACAAAATAATAAAAATATGACGAAAAACAGCCAGTTAACTGTTACCTTCAAATATGTAACATACATATAACCATAAAACGGAATCTAGTCGTGTACAGCAAGAAAAATGACACGACACAACAAATATGTAACACACATGCAATTCCAAAGAGAAATCCAGTGATATAGTCAAATGTCACAAGAAAAACGTTATAACACATTAACACAACTAGAATGGCAGTCAACAAAACGACGCGAGAACTGTAAACAAAGAAAAACAAGCTGATCGAACAACGAGGCTAACACAGACGATCACAATGATGGACAATTGTATACACGAACACACAAAGAGCACCATACAGACGAATTCAGCAAGTTTCCTTCGACAACCGGTGCGATGTTTCGGGGACTGTAGTCTGTTCCCGTATTTAGGCACGCGCGCGCACACACACAGTATCAGAAACAGCTACAAACTTACTGTGATATCTGGAAAAGACAAGAATTTATACAGGCGAGTAGCCTACGTTTGATTTGCTGCAGCGCTGATCTGACATCAGAATGAAGCCAGAAACCGTCCTTTATTTCTGTAGTGGTAGCAGTACACAAGCACTGATATACATCTTTGGCAGTGTATTTACCGCCAGGCTATCACTCACTCTTACCGTATATTGTAAATTGTTGACGGTAAAATGAGCACTTTTGAAAGCCCTGCTTAAGGTCTATTTGTATACACATTGTGTATTCCTTCGCCATGTGTAGAATTAATATTGCCATGGACCTCATCACTTTACTCACGTGTCAACTAAGAAAAACTGTGAAATTGCAATAAAGTAAATGTTTAACACGTCTGCTAATTGTTACACTTATATGCATTTAAAAAATAAAAATAAAAATAAATATTTTCAGCATACACAAATGTTTACCTAACACTTTCAATTCGACGTAGAGGCTTGGAACTACTTTCCGTCCGTCGTTACCAACTTTACTGGGCGCATGCTAGTCACTGCACCCGTTAAAATACAGGATGCTCGGAAATTCCCCTTACAAACTCCTAGGACTTGTAGAGGGGATTGAATTGACTATCTTTCGAAAAGGAACCCATATCCGGAAACGTACCGTTTCCGTGCTACAGCCATTTTAAATCAGGTGTAGCACTCGTCTACTTCCGCCGAGGGAAAGAGCAACCGGGTTGGCAGTACATTACTTCAGATGACATTACTTCAGATGATCACCTGATGACACGCGGCGTCTACCCTGCATCGAGCCCCATTCACGCCTTTGTGTCTCCTATTAACATGGTTGAGTACACGTTTGCGGAACACACAGACGTGATCCTTGTGTACGGCACAGCTGAAGGTAATAGAAGAGCAGCTTCTCGGTTGTATCAAAAGCGTTATCCATAACGTGCGACACCATCGCTTACCCTTTTTGCCACAGTTACGCAATGGCTCCGAGAACAAGATACCTTCGTCGCCGACAGGAACGACTGTGGTGCTCCAAAGAGACGCTACACTCCCGAATCGGAAGAGGCTGTACTGCATCACGTTGAACAGAGCCCGTCAGCGAGTACGCGAACAACATTCTGGGAGGTTCTGCATGAGCAACAACTACATGTTTGCCACCTTCAAAGGGCACAATCTTAGGGTCCAGCCGATTTTGCACCACGAGTTGACTTCTGCACGTGGTTCCTGCATCGCTGCACCGACGAGCCCGTCCCGACGTCGCGCTCTGTTCAAAAATGAATGTAAATTCACTAGGAACAGTGTTCTCGATTCTCGACACAGCCATGTCTGGGCAGACGAAAACCCTAATACCACGCTTGTCCAGAGATTCCAACACAGATTTTCTATCAATTTGTGGGCAGGTATTCTGGATGGTCATGTGTGAAATACCTGATTTGAAATGGTTGTAGAACGGAAACGGTATGTTTCCGGACATGGGTTCCTATTCAAAATACCATCTACTCAGTTCCCTCTACAAGTCCTGGGAGTTTGTAAGGGGAAATTCCGCGCATTCTTTATATGGAGGTAGGAGCAGTGATAATTTTCAAAGGTCGACTGCAATGTTGCTCATAATACCGTGAACCGCCTTCAGTACGAAAATGTTTGGTGGGTATTCAAGGAGTGGTCGTGTACGACAGAAGAGCGGGCAGCCAGACGGGCAATAAGATAATCGGGCCGGACTGGTTACGGCGACATTTCTCCGTCCTTGCAGCGCCGCTCCGGATGGCGACAGGAGCTGACATTTTCGCGACAGGAAGTAGGAGGAACTTGTGGCATTTGCGTGCCGCGTCCGTCGACGGGCGAACCTGTCGGCGAGCCTCGTTTCTCTTGCGCAGTTGGTAAACGTGGCGTGGTCACTGCACGAGCAAGCACATACAAGCAAGGTCATCAGTATTTACTGTCTGTTCGCGGTTTCTTCGTACTTTTCGAATAAAACCTTTGAATAATTACCTCTTGTATTATTTGTTTGCTTGTTTCTTAAATATGTCATTTCTCACGAGCGGTTCGTAGCTTTGTTTACATAAATGTATCATAATTTTGGTTAAAATAAACATTTACTTATGATTTCCCGATGGATTGTAATATTTTAATTTATAATTAATACGAATAAAACAGGGAGAGAATAGGCGTGTATGTAATTCCTGGTAAGAACTAGGTCTTTTGCAAAATATTATTAAACTATGCGGTGCGTTTTCCCTTTGGTGTGATTTTTCAAACTTGGTTAAGCTTCGTTTGTATGAAGCGGAGAAATAGTCTGAAAGTAGAACTTCAGCAGGGCTTCAGAAAAGTTTAAAGTAACGGTTAATTCGCTATAGTGGCCTAGGCGCGGGAGGGAAGCTGGCAGAGAGTATTACAGTAGTATAATAATCTGATATTTAAAGTGATGGTCTCAAAGGGACTAAAGATTGTTCACGATAAAGTGAGCACATTTGAAATCAACCTTAGAAGAATGTCACTGCCCCTACCTACATATATTTTAACGGGCGCCCAGTAAAGTTGGTAACGATAGAGGGAAAGCAGTTCCATATATTAACTTCGAATAGAAAATGTTAGATAACCATTTGTGATAACTTAAATTATTTCATTCGCTTTTCTATTTTTTTAATGCGTCGAAGAGTAAAAAAAAAAAAGCAGATTTTCAAACTATTTACTTTTGTAATAATTGTACAGTTTCACTTGGCCGAGGCATGAATAAAATGATGGGGCCCATGTCAATGTTAATTTTGCATAAGGCGGAACAATACACAATGTGCATACAAGTAGATCTTAAGCATGACTTTCAAAAATGCTCACTTTACCGTGAATAATCCATAGTAACTAAGCCCAAGGCGTAAGGATACGCATTCAGCAGAGTAGATATATGAGGGCCTTCAGAATTGCTCCACGAACCGCAGCCAGTTCTTAATAAGACGAGAGCTACCACAGTGAAGTGTATAGCTGAGCAGTGTGTGTGCTTGTTTGTGCGTGCAGGAACATGAGGTGTGTGCTGTTGGCGACGGTGTTACTGGTGGCGGCCCTGGCGGACGCCGCGGTGAGGTCGGGCGGACACTGGCAAAGCCTGCAACTGCCCCCCGTGGCGGACAAGGCGCCGACTACAACCACCGCCCCCACCACTACCGCCACCACACCGCCCCCTCGCCGCCTGCCGCCCTACCTGGATGCGGCGCTCTTCCGCAAGGCGCCCGCCCCCACCTCCACAACCACAACCACTAGCACCACCGCCGCCCCCGAGCCAGGTACGTCTCCACGTTGGAAAACACTCAACTGCACATCTCCCACCTCCTAGGTTGTTCCCATCAGTCACATACTTCGCAAACTGTTGGAGACTTTTAGTTAGAGTGGGCCTCCACCTGTGACACAAACAATTCCTCTGGAACTGCCAGCAAAACTGTTCACATGACGTAATCACAGAAGAGGAAATTTGTTTAAGCCGCTCGCTCACTGATTAAACAAGACCAGTTTTCTGTCCCATGCACAGGAGTTCTCTTTACTCGCACCAAACATTTTTAGCTCACATAGTTTTCGCGTAATTGCTTGTCAAGAATATTTTGGAGTTTTCTGTTCGATGGATACCAAATTAGGTGACGGTGTAAACCACGGGTTTGTTTAAACATGGCGTAAACTAGGAAAACGAAGCTGTTCGCCAGCAAGTGTTATCTTGCTGTGAACTGACTCATAAGCATTCAGTTAGGAAAGTTAGTATATGTGTGTTCACTTACCGTATCACTACCAGTAGCAAACAACTAATTTATACAACAGCTTCACAAACAGTCACGCCAGTGGAAGAGGGTGGGGGCCACTGTAACATTGTAAAGTGAGGTAGCGATTGCAGCGATCACTTGCCGTCCTCAAGGCTCTGTCATGGTAATAATTTGTACCCAAAGAAAAGGCACGATTCATCTCTAAAGAAAATACATCGCCCTTTCATAGCATCTCACGTTGCTCCCTTCTAACACAACAGAAATCAAAGACAATTTCCCCCCCCCCCCCCCTAAACTTCCATTAATTTGAAGTGTGCGTCTGGAGTAGAGACAGGACCTAAGTGCATTTCAGGGCAGACACCCATACACCTACTAGGAAGGGTAGTCATGCAAGAAGAAATGCATCATGGCAGAGAGAGGTAGATTAGCCATGACCGCAAATCGGGCCGTCACTACCGCCCTAAATGTACCTAGCATACAACCCAAGCTGGTAGGCGGAAAAACTTGTAGAGAAAATGAGTGATCAAAGGCTACAATGTTAAGGATTTATGGCATAATATACAAAGGTCATAAATATCACAGCGTTTCGTGTTTTAGGAGTATGGAAATGCTTCTTGGAGAGACACGGTGCTTTAAAGAATCTATTACGTATTGCTGGATGATGCCCAAGGAAGAAACTGGCTCTGTCTGTGCCTGTTTGATAGTCAAGCGGTTCTTCCTCATAATGGTCTCTGGAAGAAGTGCAAAGTCCATCATGTATTGGTACCATTACATGCCTTGCGACCAACAAATTCTGATTGTATAGGGTGAGTGTCCCCAATTAGCATTTCGGTATGCTGCCCACCCTGCCTCTCACAGCACTGTTTATGGATATCTCAAACTGTATGAGCATTTCGGTATGCTGCCCACCCTGCCTCCCACAGTACTATAAATGGCCTATATCAAACTATATTAGTTGTTGGTACAACTGTATCATGTGTTTCTGACCAACCGCATCTGCAAGTGCTGTTAATGTATTTGTGTGTGTCACATCACATGCACTTTTCTGAGGGCTGTTTACATACGCCAAATGAAAAATTATGGCTAAGCCCTCATACATTGTATGCGCTTGTGCCATCGCATGTCACTTAAATTATCTGCATGTCATCCATCCATGTGCATATTTACCAACTTCACCAAATGACCACATTTGGAATTGACATCGCAATAAGCGTGTGTATTAATTCATTGATTTACACTGGATGTTCACGAACAAACGATAATAAAACCAGAGTAGGTTAGATAAGTACATCATTAAGGAAAGAATAGTCCAACGTCCATAGTTAACACTTGTTGGCAGTGGCAATGTGCAGGGGAAGGTAGGTAATCATAATAACTAAGCTACAGGCAATGCAATGAAAAGACACTTTATTTACGCATTTGGGCTGGTGGCATGGGGCCAGAGTGTCTGTTCGATGTCTGTGTTCAAAGTTACTGTTCAAACTGTCCGTCAGTGTCGACCACGCAGGTGGTGCAGCGCTGAAGCATGATGCGACGCACATGTGGAAAGGTTTCCTGCGTAATGAGCTCATTCATCGTGTCAAGTGGTGTGGCATACATCAGCGATTTTATGTGAAGTCAGGTGGTGTGATGTCAGGTGAGCGTGGTGGCCATGCTATGGGGCCTCCCCTACCTATCCACCGATGTGGGAAGTGCATGTCGAGGTGTCGGCGAACCGCAGTGGCGAAGTAAGGCGGGGTCCCTTTCCTGCTGAAACCACATCGCCTCACGAGCATCTAAAGGAACTTCCTCCAAGTATTCCAGTAAGGCTGATGTCATACTATGCGTTTGTGCAGCTGCGGCTAAACGGAATGGGGTTTGACGGGATGGGCACAACACATTGTCGTAAATGCGAGAGGTCACACTAATGCAGCGTTCACTAGTGTTAACACCTCACATTTACATCAATGTGTTGTGTCCATCCCGTCGAACCGGAACGTTTTAGCCGCAGCGGCAAAAACGCGTAGTACGACACCGCCCTAACTGTATATACGTAACACCTCCGAGACTGGAACTGTGCGGTAGGCCTACTGAGCGGTGTTATCAGGCTCGCAGACCTGTCCACGGGCTGATTACAATGCCGCGTAAACGAGGTTACATACCTGCCCCTGCACATTGCCACTGCCATTAGAAGGTTAACTATGGATGTTAGAAAATTGGTTCCTTGATGAAATATGCTCGATGTGTACTTATCTAGCCCCACTCTGGTGTTTATTATCATTTGTTCGTGAACGCCCGTCTACAGTACATTCCCAACTATTTATGTTTATCTGGGACCAAGAGATCACAGACTATGAGATCGGCATGTAAAAATATGGCGGAGGGAATTTACAGAGTGGTATGGTGGCACTTGTTTTAGAGGCAGAAGAGTTGGTGATTCCCGGGCGGTTCCCGCCGGTGTGGCGGCCGTCTCTTCTGGGGGAGGAGCTGGTTGGCGCTCTGATCCGGCACACAGCCACCGACGAGTTTGAGCGCAGCCATGGCCGCTACGTCGACTCTTTCATACACGGCCAGCCGCTCGGCTTCTTCTGACGTCCACGAGTCGAGACACACCGCCCACCCAGGCCCCCGCCGTGATACTGCGCACGGTGGCTGCGTGTCCATCTGCAGGCTTCGCCGCCGCATCAGAGCAGTAGTTGTGTTGGCTGCTGTGTGCTTGTGCAAGGTTGCATCGGAAAAGCCTCGCCAATGTGAAGTAAAGCTACAAATATCAACATCAACGCACTGCAAAACTGAGCTTTCATCCTCGTGTCAAGGGATATCCACGAAAACTTTACTATTAAAAAAAAAAAACAATTTTTTAGAAAAAATCCATCATTGTAGCTGTGCTCTTGTAGACTTTAGACTTACAAGTTGAAGTGCTTAACCATAAGCTGACAAACAGCAAACATTTCTTTACATATGTCATCCCCAAAAACACTTCTTGTAAGAGTGTTAACGTTATACTATTAAAACTTTTTTTTTTTTAGAATGTTTGTTTCACTGTGTCACATCACGTGAAGAATAATTATTGTGGTATTATGCACCCAACTTACTGAAAACCCTCAAACCCGCTAATGTAGCAAAAATCTGTAACAAATATTAGAGTATATGTTCTATTTACGCGCAAATTTTCAATCACAGAATTGGACTCCAAATGTCTTAAACTGTAAAAAGTTGCGTATATAAATTTCAATGTAGGATTTTGTTGAGTTTAACTTAATTTTTGGTTAGATTGAAAAAAAAAAAAATAGTTTTTGTACATTTACTTTTTTAACACAACAATTCCAAATGTGTAATCAGCCAAAGAGTTATTTCAGTGTCACATATCGTCAAAATTCACATTGGAGATGTGCCACCTGCAGCCAGTAGTTTGTCTCACCAAATAGCAGTGACTGTGATCCTCTTACCACAAATATGGCCATTGTGAGTTTCAATGGTGGCATCGAACACACAGGAAAAGATTGTTATGAAAATAACATATGCATGACATAATTTATTTTTGGTGATCTTTATTTAACGGTGTACAATATCATGACTTGATTTACTAAACTAAACAAAAATTATCCTTCATCAGTCTGTTTTTTCATCATGCATTACAAGGCATAAAAATATAGCAGACTTATTATTTATTTACTGTTGTAAATATATTCAGATAATATTATGCATATGAAATTACTGATGCCATAGTATTGGTCAAATACAACATACCACTGTTCCACAATCATACTTCCTGTAAAGAACTAAGAATCTGTATATTACAGCAATACTGTATTATTTACATAGTTAAAAAAATCTTGAAAGATACAAACAAAATTTAGTAAAACTATGTTTCTTGTTGACTTTTAGACTCCGAATGTGTAGTTTATGGTCATCAAAATCGGAATATACAAATTACTATAGTTATTCTTGAAATGCCATATGCTTACTGAAGACATTCTTAAAACAAATATTTTGAATCAACATATTGCGTGCTGTTACATACACTTGTATGAAGAGATCTGGTAAAAAGGGAGGTTTCCCCAACATTAATTTGCCTCTAGGAGTAGCTGTGTTTGACGAAAACACTTACTTCATATGGCAGTTTATAACTCGACCATTCACTTGTTTTGTGCTTATACGTGTAATTTTTACTACAGTGTAATTATTTTTTTATAATTTAAGGTAAATAAATTAAAATCAAACATAAGGTGTTTTGTTAATTCACTTTAAGGTAACACTGTACATATTTTTAATTAAGATGTAACACATTACATAACACCAGATTCAAAAATATTGTTTAGCATTTCTGTTTTAAATGTTAACATCTGTACTCTTTCTACAGGATTGTAAAACAGTTAGAATGATCTACTTTCCTGAATAATTCATAAATATTGATGATGCCAGTTATGAATGGTTGTTGTAAGCATACTGACAAGGCAATGGAATTTACCAAATAAATTATGGCTGGTCATTCCCTTACATGAAACTAACTAATGAGGGCTGATTCAGAAGTCATGGAAACTATTGTTTACCTCCCAAAAATGACCCATCACAAGAAATGTACTATGTACAGTTGAAAGTGTACTACAAGTACATTTTAAAAGTGACACCACACGGTGTATGGCTGCAGAAATGTCCGTCAATGAAGAAAGGCAAACATGGCTGCTTGAAATCACCGTTTAATTAATATATTCTCAGACAAACTGTATACACTCATTTAAATGGGTACGTATCGTACGTGTATGAGCTGTTTAACATTCTTCAAAGTAGTCTCCAAGGTTGTATACGGTTCGTTGCAAGCAATGAGGCAGACATCGTCGCAGCATTTCGACGAGAGGTGGCGCACAGACGGATCTCATGCAACAATATTAAATTAATCAAATTTAATCAGTATTTTTAACAATTCTGATTCTATTTCATTTCAATTTTAAAACATTCACGGGGCAGTTTCATGTCAATGTGTGTTATGACGAGGGGGGAGGGGGGGGGGGGTGTCATGTCCATTGTGATCCTGCCTCTGGATTCGTCCCTTCTCACAACCAGGGCATAAATATCGCAGCTTTTCGTTGTTTTAGGAAAAAGGAGATAATTAAAAGTAAAGTTTTCAGTCCACAGGACCGAAGTTAAGGGCTGTGTAATACAAGCGATGTTAAGGAAAGAAAGGCATTGAGTAATAAATTATGAATTTAGCTAAATTTTAAGCTCTACCTTAATATTGCATTTCTAGAAGCTTTGGATGCATTAAAAAAACTACATACTACTAAGGTTTAAATTCCAACAGATTCCTGGTATATGCCATTCACTCAGTTATATAGGCCTACCCCCTTTTTTCCTCCCACGAAGTTTTGATGTCCGAATTCACCACTGTTTCCAACAGAAACTCCTTTTCATGCAATCTGTCCCTATGTAACTTTTCCACATTGGCCCAACTATGCAGTAGAAAATTTCAGTAGCTCATTCATCAGATATGCTACTTAGGATAGACACAAGCAAGTTACATAATAAATGACTTTCAAAGTTTGAAACCTGTTAATTTAAAATTTATTATAATCTGTGGAAATATATTTTGTGTACAATAAAGACAGGTTCAAGTCACTTTAAGCACCTACGACGAAACGTATGTTCACATTTAAGTTCCTGTAAATCTGTTCCACCTATCTGGGAAGGCAGTGTCGAGGGACAGACTGACTGTGATAACAAGATTGGCAAGCAGAAGTATTGAATATGACTTACTAATAAAATCACTATGGAGAAACCGTTTAATGTGCGAGATGCTGGGTCGAGGGAAATAAAATTAAAAAATGATTGGTTGGCAGGAGTAGTCTTTACATCCTACCCAACCAAATATAACAGTACTATTACGGAGATGAAAAGATATCAACAACATATGGGTACAAGCCAAGAGCACATAAGGTGTCGCCAAATTTAAAACAAAATAATAACATACACGAGTTAACATTTCTTGATGGTGTCCTTTCTTTACATTGCCCACAGCAGGATTAAATAAATTTACCTACAGGCAGGAACAAACTGTTAACAAATTGATGTGTAACGATTGCAAAAATTTGCAGTGTTGACTAAAATGAGTGTTACACCCCATTGCAAAACAAAAATGGATGAGAATAGCATATTAAATAATGAATAATGATGTTGAAGTAATTAAGTCCATATATTATTTTAAAGAACAATTAACAACTTCTTAAAAATCATATTCTTCATAGTGACAAGTTGCAAGACAGGGAAAGGACTTGAAATTGTGGCAAACTTATCGGGTAGTGTACATTAGATACTCAAAGTTGTAGTCAGGAAATTGTGAGAGTGTTCAGGACTATACTAAGGGGTGTGAGATATAACAGATCGAGTGCTGGTGCTGGGCCATCTCAGTTTTAGGTAAAGCGAGTAGAGCAGGGGTTCCCAAACTTTAGTTTATCACGCCTCCCTCCTGCAAAAAAAAATCCCCCCCCCCCCCCCCCATGTCAAAATTAATTATAAGGGTAAAATAAAACCAAATAAAAGCCTCAAAAGTTTTATTACATCATTAAATTTTAATTATTACTGAACACGAATGGTGGTGAACAAATCCATCAATGAGATGGATGAGCTTGCATATTTTTAACAAGATTCCCTATTCTTGGTTGAATAGAATAAATTGCACAACGTAAATCACTGGCAATGTCGAGTTTGCTTCTATAATTAGTTTTTATTGCTACTACTGCTGAAAACTCCTCAAAAACCTATTTAAAGCATATTTCTTTGGAGATTGCATATAATTTTGAAAAAATAAATAAATAAACAGGAGTAATTGCATGACTCTGCTAGATTTCTACGATTCCAAAGTTGCAACTTCTCAGTATACGCCGTGATGGCATCATGATGATAAATTATAGTGGAGTCTCCACCCTGTAATTTCAAGTTGATGTGGTTCAATTAATTGAATATATAGGATAAAAGCCAAAAAATACTAGGACACCTGCGCTCATACCACCTCCACCCGGGGCTACACTTGGTTTTGTCGTTTTGTAGTAGCTCTAGGTACCTACAATACAGTCCGATAAAAAAAGTTTCTATGTACTACTGTACAACTGAACAGCTCGGCGCCCTCGACCCCCTTATCATGTCGTCACGCCTCCCTTGTGGGTGGGGCCCCCAACTTTGAAAATCAATGGTGTACAGTCATATGACCATCAGTCCACATGGCTGTCCACCCCTGTTACATTGTGCTGCAAGGAGTGGGAGGGTTCTACTCTCTAGAAAAGAAAATCACAGAGATCTAGGTAATTACGTTACTATTGCGAGGCAAACAGTGAAGAACCTGGGAGCGTTAAGTAGCGCTTCCACTAGGTCTACCAAGTGTGCGCAGTGTTCTAACACACAAATTTTACGTTAACATACGCAAAAATTAAATTAATAAAATCGTAGTTCACTTTCAATACACTTTTCAAGATGTTCCACTGTAGAATTAAGTACAAAAAATTTGGATGTTCATTTTTAAAACCCAAAAACGACATTTGAAAAAACATTTGCATGCATTACACTCTACGCAACAATGAAAATAATTTATTAATAAATTTAAATTAACAAAGACTCGTTAAAGTTTGGAAATTTTTTAAGGCTGTTAACAAATTTTCATATTTTTCCTTGCAAGTATGCCATCTCTGAATTCTTGTACAATTCGTGAATAGTGTGCTGTTTATTCACGAATTTATTGCAGCATGTGACATACTCAGTAGTCAGTATTCCTGCCATAACGCTGTACACACACACACACACACTGGCTACGCTGTTGAAGCTGGGGATGTGCTGAACTGGGACCATGGTGGCAACGCACCTCAATATTGATGCAATCGATGTTGCCTCCGTGTGCCCGTTGTCTTCAGGTCGTCGGCCATCTAGGAACACACAAGCCAACCTTGGCCCTGTACGGGTGTAAGGCTGACCACCCAGTGAAGTTTACTGTGACTGGATCTGTTAGCAGGCAACCCACCTTTAATGAATGTAAGGCTTTTTTGGATGCCCAGTTTACTGACATGGTCCAAGTACTGTCCATCCTCCCACGAAGATTTTCTGTGCTATGTATTCACTACCTGCCAATCAATGTCTTATTTCTGAACCTCCTACCAAACGCTGTGGTAGTTAGAATCTAACAGTTAAAGCCCTCATGGATAACATTAATTTCTTTACAACCAAACAAATGGCTCCCAGATTATCTACACACACTTGACATCGTTCGCTGACACCAATGAGCCATCCAAAATATGACTGGTACTCAATAAACAAGGAAGTCTATGAAATTATATGCTGCTGACTTTCGTGTTAATCTTCAAATGTGGAGGGGGCTGGCTAGATGCCCCCCTTCTCCCTCGGTACATCCCTAAGTATGTACATTTTGTTTTTTGACTTTGGTTGTTGAAAATGTGTCACAATGTGTTTGACGATACGTACTGAATTACTTGTAAACTGTTAAGACTTTTGTGAAAATTTGGTAAAACGGAACTGATGGAAATCATTTTTTAATTCTCGTTTCAGTTTCACAAAAGTTCGTAACATTAAAAAAAAAAATGTTACATTTGCACAACCTTAACATGTTGCATATCTAAGTTACAGTGAAAGAGCTCACTGTGATTAATGTTGAAGTAGAGAGGCTTCCAGTGTAGCAGTCCACTTGACCGTACACCATGCACAAATCATCAAATAGTGCTGTACATACACACTATCATAACTGTCAGAAAATTATGACTTATTTTGCTTGATAAAGAAGAGTGTGTTTATTTTGTCACAATGAGAAATATTTTGCTAGAATTGACTTATTTTATGTTTTTTAAAAATCAAAAATAAATATCTTTTATATTTAACTAAACTGTTTCCGTTCAGAACACTTCAGAATACACGTCTAACAAGAAAGGTTTTGTCAAGTAGGGCAGTCATTATAATTACTATGATTGTATGTAAGAACATACAAGTGAACTAACGTTAATAAAAGTTTTTAATAATTGAATTTATGCAAATTTATTTTAGTAGTAAAAATTACACATTTCATGCCTGAAAATTAGAAAAATTATTACCAGTTTTTCTTTGCTTTTGTTTTCCCTACCAGAGGGTGACGACAGGGTGTAATTATTTTCTACTAAATTTATCACTTGACAAATTTAAGCAAAATCCTACCTTTAATCCTAATTCTAAAAATGCTAGGACTGCATGTGTGTTTCCACTTGAGGAAGGCATGCAAGTTTCCTTAAATAATTGTAAGTATTTCAACTAAAGACTGTACAGTTAAATTAACTCTAATCCATTCAAGTTTGATTTGCACACCTTTGTGCACTGGCACTCTCAACAAATAATGCCCCGTGGATCCAATTCAGCCAAACTGGTAAACGTAGGGTGGTTGGAGTTATGACGTTTACGAAAAAAACACACCTCCAAGAGGCCACTTCCTGCTTAAGCAGATATACCCTGCGAACCAAAGATATACATGTAACTTAAAAGAATGAAACTCTCTTCGACACTAACAACTTTATGGCACCATGTGTCAGCATCCTTGTCTACACCATAATTTACACTTAGGTTATTTTGATGCACTTTCCGTGGATAATAATATCTTCAGGTGCAGTAATGTCTTTGTGGCATGTTGGATGTTTCTCTAAGAATGTTCACTAACGATCACAAACATGTCTCTGTGCTTTGAGTGTTTTTTTTTTTTTTTTTTTTTTTTAATGGAAATACATTTACGTTTTGGTTAAAAATAGACTTGCATTAATTTTTTTTTTTTAACATTAAAATAAGTATATCATAGTACAATATTTTACGAAATTACATAATGTATGTGATCTTCTTTCACATGCAACACACATTCTACTTTTCCAACAGTTTCGGTACTGTGAATATTGTACCACTTTTTAATGAGTACTACTGCATGTTATACAATCACGTGCAGTGCTCCTTTGGAAATCACTCACTCGTACTATTTGTAATAAGAGTGAAAGAAATAAACTTGCACTAGGTGGCCATGGAGACTATAGCCCATTCATGATTACTTCCAACTTTCCTGAAGCCCTGCTGAAGTTCTATTTTTAGAATATTCCTCCACCTCATGTAAACAAAGCTTAACACAGTATAGAAAATTATACCAGAGGAACCATGCGCCACATTTGTGCGCACTCAGTGTAATAATACTATTTTTCATAAGAACTGTTCCTTACTGAGCATTATCAACACACCTATTTTCTCCCTGCCTGTATTCATTGTCGCCGGCTAACAACCAGCAGCGTTAAGCCCATGACGGCGCTCACCACTCACGTGACACATGGGCATGCACGTGCGCAAAGAGGCTCAAGTTTGAACTTTCCCATAACGGAATATTAATTTGCAGTGTAAAATGTGTCTTTTGTTTTTCTTCCAGAGTCAAAATGTTTTAAGTGTTTGAAAATGTATGTTTAAAATGATTGCACAATGTTTGGTTATGAATTCAAAATGTGCGCTGCGCTAAGATACAGAACATTGCTATTTTGGCGTGAACGCCGTCATAAAAAGACATTCAAATAATACAGAAAATTAATCAGAAAAATCTTAACTGTAAAAAAAATATTTAAATTACTTTTGTGCCATTTATTTTCAAATATAAAAAGTTTTACTCGGTGTGCATAGCACTTCCACTTATGTGAACCCCATAGGTAGCCATGGTAGGTCCGTGAGACACTAGCCTCGGCGCAGTCGTTGTAGGAGGTCTGGCGAGATATTTTCCCCAGCATTATGCTTCCGCTTAACTTAATAATTTACGCCCTTGCGGCTTTTTGAAATGTAAACGAGGAGAAGGGAGGAAAGATGTCAGAGAAGCCACGCGACTCGCGCAATTTGAATCAGGCACCATCCACCTGTGTTAAAGGCGTTTATTGTAATTTTTGTGTTATTGCTGCGTGCAAAATTGGAAGTATTTTACTAGTAAATAAATTACATATCGCCGGTGTGAGAATTGTATTATACTCAGAGCACATTTACATTGATAAATTTTTTTAGTTACTGCAAAGAAACTAAATGTTTGAATATATTTTTTAAACAGTAGTTCTTGTTATTGAACTACAGCAGCAAGGTTTTCTGTATTACACTATGAATAAGACTTTCCAATGCATGGTTCCTGGTGAAAAATGACTTACTACCTTCTCTTGACAATCAAAATATCTCGATGTACCATATGTACGTAAAAGAAAAAACCATTAAGCTGTTTGAGATATTTCTGCCACAGCGTTATAGGAAACATGTTTTAATTATTCGCAGCATGAAGTAAGTATGCTTGGGATTGGCAACACTCACTGGTATGCAAGCCAGTATAAATAGCAATCTTCGAGTGTTAGGATAGTACACACCCTCATACTTATTCCTCCGCTACAAAACTGTGGAAGACATTTATCATTCCTTTAAAGTTTTTCCATTTAGCTGCCCACAATGAAAACTCAGTTTTAGGTGGTTTTGCAGATTGTTCTCATTTACCACAAACTGACTAAAATATCTAGCTGCCACAACTTTGAAGTTTCCTTATGTTGTATCTTATCTATGGCCAGATAATACGATTGTTGAGTATATTTTTGCAAAAAAAGACTTTACTGAAGGAAAGTGGTTTTAGCTTTTATTCCTAACAGTAATTGCAGGTACGTTGCAGTGCAGAGTCTGCCGTTTAGTGGTACGAGGGACAGTGGTAGTTACACCTAACGTAGTTGCTGTTTCTACAGATTCAGCAAAAGAAGTACCAAATGCCTCAAATTTTAAGAGTAGTTGTTTTCTCCTTCGAAAAACTCATTTCCTCTTTGATATCACCGAAAGATGTTTGCCTGTGTACCTTTTTCTTCTGGAGAAACAAGGATGAATAGAAGTGTGTCACGATACAAGGTCTGTTGGAAGCTTATACGAGGTCTTATATCCGAGCCTGCGTGTAAGCAGGAATTAAGCATTCACACAACACTTGCTGCCTCACAAGTAAAACACGCGCTCATTTTTTTAAATGTTACTTTTGAAACTGTGATTCCAGGATGCAATTCACTAACAGCTTTTGTAATATCCATTACTACATGGAACCTTGCTGTTTTATCGAGATGATTGGACCATGTGTAACTATGGATTTTGTGTAAATAAATATGGATTTTCACACTTCTTATGTAATCCGGTTACAGTATCAATACATACATTAGATTTTACCGGATTAATCTTCTTTTTATCTACTCTTGTTCAAAGTAACATCACTTTTTACAAATAAAAAAATACTTAAGTGACAACTATTGTCACTACGAGCAAGCACCCTACCTCCACTCACAACCCTCTTTCCGATTGGCTTAAATTCTCAACCTTTTGGAAAACACCCACTGAAAACTGCACACAACCAATTACTGAAATGTACATAAAATCAACCAGCATATGGCTAATTCTTCCATAAAAAAAAACCATACCAGAGGCCATGCAAGCTTGAATGGAATATTAAAAGGAAACATCCGTTGTGGCGCACAGGTTTTGCTGGTGAAACGTTAACACTATTTGTGAATGTCGCAATAAATGTCAGATTACTGATTGCTAGGAGCAGTGCCCTGGCATAAGTAGCAGACAACCATTATTTCTGCTCAGAAACGATTTCCAGTGTTTCTGCTACAGTGTGCAACTGGAAATTAAACTCTAATACTGCATAATGACATAAGTAGATGTAAAAGGGGAGTTCTAGCTCACCACAATTTGAGGGTTATTTCTTCTAAAATTACAACGAAAACGCAGTACACTAAATAGGGTTATTTCGTCTAAAAGAACAGAAGAAATTAAAAACTCAAAATCCGAAATACAACGAAAAAATTGTGAAAATCATGTAAATTGAAGCCAAAACCAAGATATTTTAGGGCTAAATTTAAACTCTAAAAGTTTTTTTTTTAAGGAGTTCTTAAAAACAAGCAATTTTAAGCAAAAAATCAAGAAAATTTTTGCAGTTTTTCAAAAATGAGCATGCAGGATGACACACAGGGTAAAAAAATGCAGAATTATTTAAAAAAAAAAAAAAAAAAAATTTCAAGAAACGCTAATTTTGCGAGCGAGCAATCTCAATCAAGTAAATTTACGACAAAATCGAGCAAAATAAAATTAAACATTAAAAAGATAATTGATATAATTTAAATATTAAATTCAATTTCATGCACAGACTTAACATTTTTCTGTTCTTTTAAGCCTCTATATGCTATAAAACTTCCTTCTCATTTATTTATCAAGTATCTTCAAGCAGCGCTCTGGTAAAGTAATTTTATACGTATCATCTAGAACACAATTTTTTTTTTACCTAACTTAAGACTCAAAAAATTTCAAAATCTGTAGCAATACACCATTTATTTTTTCTAGATCTTGTAGTTTAGTCAATTCATACGAATTGTTCAACTTCTTGAGGAGAGATTCCATTTTTTTGTTTTGTGTAATTTATAGAGAAAAAAAAAAATATATATATATATATATAAAGAAATTTTTTTTCTTTGTCTTAATTAATTAATTTCATTAATAAATAAAAAATAAACAATGCTCGAAATGGGAAATAACACCATATCTAAGCAATGCAAAAAAAATGTGGTGAAGTATTAAACATAGAAAGTTTTGCACCACGTAAACGCACAAAAGATAAATATTTCAACATCTGTAAAAAAAAAAAGTGTTATAGTGAATATGCTAGTAGTCGTTATGAATTTAAAAAAAGAGATAGTAATGTGCGAATGTGGAAAATATGTTTATAATACATCTCTCAAAAAGCATAAAAATAGTAAATTACACAATACAGCATTATATATTCTAAACGAAAATCAACATGATAATTACCCAACAAAGACATGTAAAGTATGCAATGAGAATAAATCTATAAAATTATTTTCTCTTAATAAAAATAATGACAGATGTTCACTCACGTGTAAAAAAATGTTTTAGAGATTATATGAAGAATTATCGCCATAACAAGAAGCTAAATACGGTTCCCAGTAATTTAAACACTTTTCGATGTACCCGTATATCTGTTTTTACATTTTATTTATACATTTTTTTCTCTTATAAATACAACTATAAAAATGGAGGCTTAAAATAACAGCTAAGTTGAACGATGTGGGAGTGAGGAAGTTGAGGGATATTGCTAGATATTTTAAAATAACATATATAAGCAGACTAAGGAAAAAGGTCTCATTAGAACTCTTATACAATTTATTATGTAAAGTCTTAAAGACGAGCGGAGAAAAGAATTCAGAGAAAAATAAACTTTATAAAATTACCTTTAGCTGATGTCAATATAAATGAATTATATCCCAAAGAGAGAAAATAAAAAGAAGAAATATTTCCTTTCTACAATAATTTATTTGTTAACAGAGGAAAAGGAAGAACCAACAAAAATTACTTAAATAATAAAGCTTTTAAACATAGGATATCAACATATAACATTGAAAATACCTTTAATTTAGTACAACCTATTCATTTTTGACTTCAGTAAAAAAATAAGGTATTTGAGAGAAGACACACTAATCTTAGGAATCATAGAGGGCTGAAAACCAGTGTTAAATTATGTGTCTATTTTCGTAAGCAAGATGATAATCGAGTAGAACGATTTACATTGCAATCACCCAATTATACGAAGTTGAATGAAGGAGATAATAAAAGGATTCATAATACAAGAAATAATTACACAATTATCTGAATTTCAAAGAAGAGGCACAGGACGGGCATTAGATAGAATAATGGGAATACAATTAGCTATAAATAAGTATAATCCATTAAATGGCTCATCATATATAGAATTACCAGAAGATATTAAGAATAAGACAGCATGCATAAATTTAAAAAAAATAATGATCAAAAATGCTTTCTTTGGGCTGTAAAATCTGTATTATTTCCAGCAGACAAAAAGTTGTACAGAGTAATCAAATATAAAAATGTGGGGCTTAATATTGATAAAGTAATAGATAAATTTGAATATCCAATTAAAATTGATGATATACCAAAAATAGAAGATCAAATTGATGTATATATTAATGTATACTCTGTTGAAGATGAAGGCAAGAAATCCACAGTGCATCCTCTTAAGCTTACAAAACTTAAAAAGGATAAGCATATAAATTTACCTTGTTTCAAAGAAGGTGATGACTCACATTATTGTTGGATTAAAGATTCATCAAGGCTGCTTTCAATGCAGAAAACTAATAAGCATGGTAAAACTTATATACGTGATATGTGTCTTCGATTCTTTATCTCTCAAGAGAAATTAAATAAACACACAGAAGACTGCTCTAAAAATGAAGCAGTAAAAATCACTAAACCTCTAAAAGGAGAGCAAAAAGAATTTAAAAATTACAATCATACAATGAAGGTTCCTTTCACAATATATGCAGATTTTGAATATATTCTAAAGAAAATATCAACAACTAAACCAAATCCAAAGGAAATAAACCAATTTTAATTGATCCAAAAATATCCAGTTTTAACAGAGGATGATATCGATGATGGTCTTTATAAGGAGATACTTAAAGAAAGGTATAATCTTACTAATGAACAAGTAAATAACACTGTTTTAAAGTTGAATTATGAATCCTATACAATGAAAAACCAATTACACGAAACATCTGATTTTTGCTATATTATTGTATTATGGCGATTATAAGCCACCAGTTGTATATAGAGGCCCAAATGCACATAAAAAGTTTATTCATTGTATGAAAAGGGAAGTAGAAGAAATTGGTGAAATATATTCACAAATTGAATCAATACATCCACTAACCAAAGTAGAAAAAAAATATTATATAGGAACTCAGATGAATGTGCTGTATGTGGATATGAATATACAGAGGACAATAAAAAAGTACATAATCATGATCTTATAAATGGAAAATTCATTAATCCTGTATGTAATAATTGTAATCTACAATTAAAATTACCCAACTTTGTAACAATTTATTTCCATAATTTAGCTGGGTATGATATTTATTTATTAAAGAGTAAGGATATGATGACAAAAAGATTGATTTAATTGCAAATAATGAAGAAAAGTTTATTACTTTTGGAAAAGCAACAGAAAATTTAAAAATGAGGTTTATAGACACATTTAAATTTATGGCTAGTAGTTTAGATAAAGTAACATCTAATTTAATTAAAGATCAAATGAAACACACACAAAAACAATTTCCAAAATAACAACTAGATATAGTTATTAGGAAGTGTGTATCCTTAAGATTATATGGATAGTTGGAGGAAATTTAAAGAAACAGAACTTCAACCAAAGAGTGAATTTTACAATAAATTAAATGAATCTGATATAACTGATGATGAATATGAGCATGCAAAACTTGTATGGAACCAATTTCATATTAAAGATCTTAGTGAATACCATGATTTATATTTAAAAAGTGATGTATTACCATTAGCAGATACATTTGAAAATTTCAGAAATATGTATATAAATGCATATGATTTAGATCCTATTACTGCACCAGGATTACCTTGGAATGATATGATATATGATTTTAATGGTAGAAAAAGGAATTAGAGGTGGAATATCGCAATGTTGTAAGCAATATGTTAAAGCCAATAACAAATATTTAGAAGATTTTAACTCTAATCAAGAATATAATTATTTAGCATATCTCGATGCAAATAATCTTTATGGATGGGCGACGTCTCAATATCTACCATATGGTGGTTTCGACTGGGTTTATTATACATTATATGATTTAGATTACAGGAATGAAAAAAATATTAAATTTGGAGGATGATTCTGAGTATGGTTATATATTAGAAGTTGATTTAGAATACCGGCAAGAACTGCATAATTTACATACAGATCCACCATTTCGACCTGAAAATAAGGTCGTTCCAGGAACAAAACAATCTAAATGATTAACAACTTTACATAATAAAGAAAAGTATGTAATACACTATCATAATTTAAAACAGTGCCTGAAGAATGGATTAAAACTTACTAAAATACATAGAATATTGTCATTTGATCAGTCCGATTGGCTGAAGATTATATATATATATATATATATATATATATATATATATATATATATATATATATATATATATTTGAATACAGAGATGAGAACTAATGCTAAAAATGACTTTGAAAAAGATTTTTACAAACTAATGAATAATTCTGTGTTTGGTAAAACAATGGAAAATATAAGAAACAGAGTTGATATAAAACTAATATCAGATGCAGGAAAATGTGAAAAATTAGTAGCAAAACCAAATTTCAAAAGTACTATACTTAATGAGTATCTTGCAGCTATACATATGAATAAAACAAATGTAAAATTTTATAAGCCTATTTATGTGGGTATGTCAATTTTAGACATATCTAAAGATTTTATGTGTGATTTTTATTATAACATAATAAAACCAAAATATGGTAAAACATTGAATTGTGTCATCAAGATACTGATAGTTAAAGAGAAGATTTTTACGAAGACATGAAGACAATGTAACAAAAACTTGACACAAGTGAATATCCACACGACTATATATCTAACATGCATCAAATAAATAAAAAAGTTTTTGAAAAATTAAAGATGAATGTAATGGTAAAGGAATGAAAGAATTTTAGGTTTAAGAGCAAAAATGTATGCATATGGAGTTGGCGGTAAAGAAAACAAAAAAATCTAAAGGTCTAAAGAAGTTGGGGACTATAAGAACTGTTTGTTTAAAAAGAAAATACAATATAGAACTACAAATCTAATAAGCAAAACGCATCAAATACATAGAATCAAAGTTAATAAAATAGCATTAAGTCCTCATGATAAGATAATTGTACTAGCAAATAAAATCGATGCAGTGCCATATGGATATAAAAACATATAATTTTAATTCATTTTTCTAATACAATAGCATAATATTTTAAACTTCTTTAATCTCCAAAACAATGTCAGTATCAGAAACATCAAAATCAATTATTTTACCCTTTTTGTCTCGAATTTCCAAATCAATATGATTAAATCACTCATTGTTAATTTGATAAAAAATTGGATATACTGGCTCATAGCTAATATAATATCTAAAACCAAACATAGTTTTTGGTGGAAAACTAGCAATTATATCTGTTTCTAAATTATTTGATTCGTCATATTTGATAAACATGACATAGGCTCGGTTACAGTGAACATTTATTTTTTAATTGGGTTAAAAATATGTAATTTAGGGCCCGCAATAATTTTGTCTTTCTCTATAAGAATATTTCTTTCGAAAACAAAAATATCAGATAGTCGATCATCTTTATTTGTTATTGATTGTTCATATAGAACTACTGTAGTTAAAGAAAAATCAAACACAAAAATTTGTGTTGATTTTAATAAAGGTCCGCCAGAAACGGGGATAGTTTGTAATGTAGTTCTAATTAGTAAAAGAAATCTAACTTATGATTATTTGAAAGAAAGAATTACTGGAGATTTATAAACTTTAATATTATTAAATGGAGGAATAAACAAATTGTCCCGATATTTTAATACAATATTTTAGAGTCATAGTTGAGTGGATACATTTAAAACTTTTAAGAGTTTATATATTGTGTGCACGTGCGCGTGTGCGTGTGTGTGTATATATACATATATATATATAAAATTGTAATTCTAATCACTACTTTTCTTTATAAATAAAAATGCCTGTGTTGCCATGCAGTTTTACTAACATTTTAAAAGGAGGTAGTGGTTCAAGACCGCCTTCCTATGGATTATATAATGCATCTGAAGGTCTTAAAAATATAGTTCGCAAATTTCATTCAATTTTACAGAGCTTACAATCATCAATATTAGATAAAATTGACAACAAATATGTACTTCGAGAAATAGGTGATGATTTTAAGAAGATAGAAGAAGTTTTTAAAAAGTTAGTAGAGCTTCAAATATAATCCATAGTGAGTAATAACATAATATTTCACTTGATTTTGTTGTAAAATTAATGTTTCTTGAAAACGATACATGTGCTTGTTTTCATTTTTTGTTTTACATAATTTTGCATGTTTTAACCAGTGTCACATCCTGCATGCTCATTTTTTGAATAACTGCTAATATTTTCTTTTTTTTTTTTTTGCTTAAAATTGCTTGTTTTTGAGGGCTAATTTTTTATAAACTTTTAAGAGCATAAATTTAGCCCTCAAATACCTTGAGTTTGGCATTAATTTACATGATTTTCACGATTTTCTCGTTGAATTTCAGATTTTGAGTTTTTAATTTTTTTCCTGTACTTTTAGACTAAATAAACCTATTTAGTGTACTATGTTTTTGTAGTAATTTTAGAAGAAATAACCGTAAAAATTGTGGTGAGCTAAAACTACTATTTTACATCTACTGGCATACAACTCAGCAAGTTAAAAAAAAAAAAATTTTATTGTCCTCCATGTGTTGAAATAAAAAAGAAGCATTTTGTTTTAAATATGCATCGACAAATTCCAGGTATGAATGTGGTAGAGACAATAAACTACACTATTACTGCTTTATGAATTTCCTGAATAGCAACACAGAGTTCTAAAGATATCGCGCACTGCATCAGCCTGTTGCGATTCCAACACAATATGTTCCACCAGATTTAAATGAAAATTCAATATCATATTGAGAATGACTTATGTAAGCTTTACACCGGTTAGTTGACTCTAACTGCTTTCCCTCTTCTTGTTTATACTGTTCTTGTTCACATTCACTTTGTGAGGATAATAACTACCCTTGTTTCCTTCAGAAAATATATCCCATAAAATCATCTCTTGGATGATGTATACATATCTCAATACGAGAGAGAGCTGAAGAGACAGCAGGGAGGTGCGTGAAACATCTACCATCTAATAACATGACCACTGGGAATTAGCTCACCAATTTATAACAAAATCCAGGCTGCTGCCTGGCCGCATCATAAGATAATCATAGCTCCTTACCACACTTATCTGATATACCTGCAATTTTTCAATTTTTCAGTTTTCCCGTCCCACCCTAGTTCGCCACCCCGGCTGCTAGGTTTACTACTAACAGTGCCCTTCCATCATATTGCAGTGTCCTACAACTCGTCGCCTGATGAAGCTGGCTTAGGCAGCGAAACATCGCAATTGCGCAACTGTGTCAAAAAAATGTATCGTTCTACTTTGTGTGTGGCCTATCGACAAGTACTAGACTGTGAGTACTTGGATTCTTGTACTTTATATATTGTTAGTAGCCTAGCAGCCTATTCGCAATTATAACTAATCTATCCTTAATTAGTCTTGAGAAATATTTCATACATTTTTTCTCGACACAACTTCCAGACTGTCTCATATTTCAGAGAAGAAACAGGATATTTTTCACAAAGGAATTCTTGCGTTAACTAAATTTTAAACAAGGAAATAAATATTTTTAACCCACTATTATCCCTTCGTATTCACTATAATAAGTTTTTAAGGAAATAAATATTGATATTACTGCACTTGAGTTGTAACTTAGTTATACGTTAATAATTCTGATGTTGCTCCAACAGTGGATGATAATATAAATAGCAAAATGATTAAAAAGGCTTTGTTTATAAATTCTGGATAAATTATCAAGAATAATAAATACAACATGGCGAGAAAGACTTAGCATCAAGTAGATATTGACTACCTCAGTCAAGATAAAATAAGTTGTATTACTGTGTTAAAACATCCACAGAAATAATTAAATACCTTACATGTATACATGCATGTGTAATGTGTATGCTTTTTTTTTAAACTAGCTCACTATAACGCTACAGTTTAAAAGTTAACTAAATAATGTCATCTGAAATTCTCAACAGACAGATGACGCATGGCGCTTATCTGCGTTTTTGCAATGCGCACTATACTCGCAGACTTCACACCATCTTTGAGCATGCCGCTCATACAGGGACAAGTCATTACTCCTTACAGTGCAATGAGACACGTGCCTACAGGGTACATCAGCACATGTTAAAAGACACCACAGACATGTGGCCTGAAGTTGTACTTTTCACCAAAAAACCTCCAAGAAGCCATCACGGACGCAGAGTTCTCCACCGTTTGCAAAAGGCCACAGATCACCCTTGAGGTGCGCAGCGAATGGTACTCCAAGATCCCACAGCTTGAAAAGGCCGGGATTCTCATACCAGTCCAAAGATGTCAACAACCAGAGGCTCTTGAAGATGTCACCTGCTTCTACCAACCGCCTTCTGGTAAATCTCCAAGACTCCCTTGTTAGCAGGTCATGTCAACGTCCCTTCCAGACCTCTTGCGACCCACCGGATGGTGCGACTACATCAGTTACCCTTCTGGTATTTGCAGCTTATCAGGTTCCTTCAGAACATTCCACAATAAACTAGGCATTGTTAAATAAGTTAGCTATTTTAATTTCAATTTAAGTTTGTCAGTCTTTTGACGTAACACGTAGCTCTTGTTCAGGTAGCCTTAGCCTGATTCTAATGATGCATTCCGCTTCCGTAACATACATCAAATTCAATTAGGAGTTAGTGTGGCATCACAGTGTTTTCTTGATACGTATATTAAATATGTACATTTTATCCATATTCTTGTGAGTAACATTTAAAGTAAGCTAGTAATCGTATAACCACCAAGATAGAATTCCCACACTTTTAGAGGCAAACCGAGATCTGCCAGCAGGTAGATCTTCGGCTGCGCCTGAATGCTCTAGTTACTCTTATCCACTGAGACCTAACCAGACCAGGTGTCCAGTACTCCGCCAACACTTGGAAAGGCCAGGTTGGAGCTAAAACACTTGGTACAGATCGACCTCTTGTGGGTGCCGCATCCAGGACCCAGTGAGGAAGTGGCTTGTGCTGCTCAATCGTTCTGTCCACCTCTTGAAAAGGCCGGACAAAAGAAACATTCAGTGTTACTACAAGCCAGAAGTCTCGAGTTCTGGAAGTACACGCTAGGGTCACATAAAATACAAGCTTCCCTCTCTACGTATCTGCATTCATCAGAGTAGTCCCAGCTGTACTCCCAGCAGGGACGTATAAGTAAAAGACTTAGAAGAGCCCTCCGGGCCGCAGTAAATGAAGTAGTCAAATTAAAACTAGTTGAAACAGTCATGAGTGACATAAATACGCCTTACCACTCACAACCGAATACGCCTCTATTTTCCCCTTTTATAGAACTTCCGGACAGGTAACATCCTGCAATAGAAGGAATCAGGCAGGAAGGAGAGGCCCTCCCCTGGGCATCGAAGGACCTTGGGAAAGGGCAGCTCTACCAGTGTCTCAGCATCCGGTCAGCCTTCCCGACCCCGAGGTCGCTCCTGCTTACCCCGCTGAGTCGACAGCAGCGCAGACGTCAGCCTACAGCGTGAACTCGGCACCAAGGAGGAGCACCTTTCTCCTCAACAAAGCTAAGGTACCATGTCCAACAAAGTGCAGGGTTGTAACAGTAGTTCCAGATTTTGTGTTCACTCGACAGCCTACCAGGCCGATACTCTATACCAGCCGGGGACCTCAGAAACCTAAGGTCCCGTTCTAGTTTTCTAAATGCTCCCCGTGAAACTGGCCTCACTGTATTTAAAGTCTCTAAAAAGTGAACAGAACAAAGGCTTCTTACAAGGAAACATATCTGGTCAAGTCTATTTTAGGGTTTAAAACCCCCTCATCTTTGGTCTCGACTAGTGTTAAGAAATCTAAAACATAAAACTCAACTCTGCAACGTGGAGAACTCTCGACCCAGGCATTTTACATCTGCGCCTCCAGTGATTGTCCACGCCTGAACACCCTATAGTGAGTACCAGAGAAAGAGGGAGATGCTTCACAGAATAATACTGTTGCAAAATTTATATTTGCCTAAACGTATTCATATTTGTGTGTGTATAATAAATGTGTGTGTGTGCATATAGTGCCTAGTTTCCACATTATTATTTGTAACAGTGTTACATCTTTACCACGTATATTTTCATTGTAAAAAATGTTGTATCGAAAAACATATTTATTTTACTCAAGCTCTTAGGAGGGGCAGTCGCCTCCCTTGCCCCGCACTTAAAATACCTCTGACTAAATGTTTGTGCGATGGCGCATACATTGCCTGGCCATTCTGCTGTCACTTCACTACAGACCAGTCTGTGATGGGCCACACAATAACAACCACCACAGAGTATGAGGGAACTCGCATACCTAGATGTCTGTAGGGCACTATATTGCTTACAGTACTGTATATATTTTAGAGGAACCAATTAAACATTACTGTAAATCATAAACAAAAATGTAAAGTTGGTACACCGTACTACATACCCGTATTTTTAATTACATCTAAATGTAAATCACACACAGTACTACAATACAATTTTACACTATTTGATTGATTTTTCAACCATATTTGTGATACTTTTTGTGGCAGACAAGTCCCTGATTTCTCATATGCGGGCAAGTTGGGTTGTTGTGCACTTGGGTCTGTTTTCGTAAAGTACACCCAGCTAATTCTTTGTTGTCTACGTCTTCAGTACCATAATCATCCGTAAAGATCTCGATATTGGTTACACTTACAGCATTAACATTCTCATATTTCAACTTCTGGTAGAAGATTTCATTTTTACTGATTTCCTGCCAATCTATGGTGTTGGTTTTGCCACAGTTTTCAATCCCTGGTGTTGTGTGAAGATGTATTCTTCCAAGACTGATATTGCTTCAGCTTCATCCTCCTCGTCATGCTACAGCTTACTCTCACCATTATCCAAATTTGTGTCGGGCTATCCCCAGTTTCTGCAAGCACATTGATGGCATCCTTGTTATTTTTTTTGTGAAAGCCATGAAATTTTTCTATCCTGCTGTGGAACTATACATTAAAGTCACTGTCAATGACATTAAAGAGTTTTAACTAACTGATTTGTCAAGAAATTGTCAATGATAAAAAGGACTTTCCTTCCTTCATTTAACTTAGCAGCGTTTTTTTGCAAGTGGTACAAATTCATTCACATACCAGACCATAAAAAATGTCAGCAGTAACTGAAAAACATAACAGAGGCCGGCACTAACATTTTTTAAGCATTAGGGTTTTCGCCTTTTTTCTAACACCCATTAACAGCAAAGAATGTGTTCCAATTGCATTACTACACACCATCACAGTTACTCTATCTTTACTCACTTTGTCACCTGGGGCTGATTGCTCTCTGAGAAGCTAGTGAGTGACTTTCATGGTAAGGTCTACCACAATACACCAGTTTTGTCAGTGATATACTCTCTGTCTCACGTAACTTGGCAAGATTTTGACAGTAAGACAAAAGTAGCACCAATGTTTACCTTTCATTTACGTATCCTTTCACCATCAGCTGGTGCGTCAAGTGGCAGCTGTATATTTTATCAACACGCTGTCAGCTAATCCACTTGTCATGTGATGCCAAACAAACGTTAAGGAATTTACAAGACTGATCTGTATAAAATATTTGTAGGTTATAAAAGTAAAAATAGAAAACCTTGCAAAAAATAATTCAATATTTGCTTCTTTTTTAATTTATTCAAGACAGTGAATTTGGGTTAGCATTTGCGAGACTGTAATTGAAGTACTTGTCACACTTTGGACATTACAGCTAATGTGTTAAGACTGGCGATAAAAGTAACTCGGGGAAGTTTTATCCGCCAACAACTAACCAACAGCATTTGCAAAGCAGTTATACTATTACCGAGACTAAACAGCTCAAGTTGGAAATGTGGCGTGGAATAACATAAGAATTGGTTAAAAATTACCCATGCGTGACCACTTTATTCATTTTATTACTACAGTATAGTAACAAAACAGGAAAACAACAAAGATATGGGTTTACGGGAAGAGAAGAATAAAGCATGTATTGGAAGTAGGCATGCGATTACCGCCCAATAGAAATTACTAGTAATCAAAATAGCTGTACACGGAAATACAGCCCGTTGGCCTGCCTCTTGATCCTGTTTTTTTTTTTAATCAGTTTTCTCATATTCCTGGCTCAAAACGACACGAGTTTAAAACATATTTCATCAAATTATTTGAAAAATAATTCAACAATACCCTGTGATATTTCTGTAGGCTTTTGGAATTAATATCAAGCCTGTATGGTTAGCTGGATGAGTGGGGATACGAAGTAAGCAGAACGCCCATTGTTTGAAGTTGTGTTTCATTTGAATGTGGACAGTTTTAATTTACATTTCACTTTGAACACCTTCACATTACTGCTTTAACACAAAGTTTAGCTTGTAACACTAACAATAGCTATTTTGTGACCACGTAAAAGAAAATGTATTAATTAATATAGGAACTCTTTCTTATCCATGTTTTATCTGCTTGTCTGATGTGCGTTGGAAGTGCAGTCTTAATAGCCAAAGTAATATTAATTTTGATTCATTCATGCATCAGCTGATGCAGTATTTTATAAATGGCACATTGTTTGTTTTGCATATGTCAAGTTGCCACTCATTGACTGTCATGATCTTGCTAAGTCACGAGATCATGGATATATGAACACGCTGTACGCACCATAGCTGAAAACTTAATTTTGTATGCGTCTGTAGCATTTAACATCATGATAGTTTTTTTTTTTTTCCTTTTAATTTTAAGTTCTCTCATGCCATGTCTTTTTAGAAATTTTTAGCCATCCAGAACCTGCCTTGAAATATTCCGCTCAGTTTTTCACTGAATTGAAGGCCTTTTCACAAACAAGAGGAAATTATAATAGTTCACATTAACTTATTCTTTGTGTAAACCATGCAAAAATAACAATTTAAACTTAATTATTGGCAATTCATAATTTCTTACTTTTGTGAACCCTCAAGTCCAACTTTGACGCACACTCCAGTAAGCTGCCTTTCTCTCTTTTCAAAACACTGATGGTTTATGTCCCTACTCCATACATTCTTGCCAGAGATGTCTCTTTCATTTATCCTTCGAAATTTTCTCAAAATTTAAATTTTTTCCTTGATTGTTTCTTTTTGCAAGATCATGCAGATGCTATTTCAATGCATATAAAATTCTTACAAACTATAAAATAGGGCTGTACCGAAGCATGATCAGAACAGGAACGAATAAAATGCAGAAAAACAATGCACAACACTGTTCATGTAAACAGACTTATCAACAACAACATTCTCGCTGTGGCACACTTTACTCTGCTCAAGGCTATTGGAGGAAGGGCAATGTAATGGCCAGCATGTCAAATGATCCTTACAATTTCCGCACACTTACAGTTATGAATACCTGCTTCCTGTCCTTCGCAATTCTCGCCCTGTGGAAAATATTTTTTATCTGGCTAGGCAGTAATCCAAGATTTTGGCTCTCCGGATTATTCATGTCTGGATTATTGACACACTACTGTATATTCCTAAAATGACCTCCCAAGGGAACTGGTAAAGCAATTGATCAAAAAATTCAATAAATTGTAACTTTCCATTTTCATATACTGCATTTACAAAATGCTGTCTCTAAAATAGATGCTTGGAATAAATAATCTCTGTTAACTCAACAGACGTCGAAGATCATTTCCTCACAGTCTGTTAAAAGAACACTTTCAAAGACAAAAACAGCCTTACAAATTTTTATGTTTTGTGTCAATTTTTGTAGTTATAAGAGAGAAATGTTTAAATGTTTTAAACTTTGGCATCTCTGGCCCACCAGCTATTAGTAGGGGTGAATGTCTCCTATAGGACATTCATGGTAAAGTGAGCACTTTTGAAAGCCCTCTCATTTGGAATAATAGTCCATAAATATGTTTTATTTTAGCCTTAGACGTTAACTTCTGAGTGTGGTGGAATATTCACACTGTGTTTATTACTTGCATAGCAATATTTATTTAAAAATATGTTTAAAAGATAAAAAAATTGGCTGAAAGGAAAAAGTAACCAGGCCGTCAAAAAAGCTCACTTTACCGTGAACAGTCTATACACTACAGCGACTAGCCATTATCGACCTGAAGCAAGCAGACTGCAGAAGATACAGGTTCACAACCAACAATCTTCCTCTCGCCAACTGCACAAATGGTAAATGTAGCTATTTACGGTGCTGGTTACATCCTTCCCCCCCCCCCCCCCCCTTTAAGTCTCGTAATCACACTAGTAAAGCACGAGGGAACCTGTTCATGCACTCCCAATTTACCTTTTATTTTTGGCAGTCTGCTGCAGGGGGTGGATCCAGATTTTTGTTTTTTTTTTTGGAGGGGGGGAACCCAATTTTTTTGCTGGCACCCCGGGCTTGAAGTGGGGAGTCCGGGGGTCCTCCTCTGGGAAATAACTCTGGGAATAACTCTGGGAATAACTCTGGGAAAATTTAGATTTTAAAGTGCAAAATGGTGCTATTTAAGCAATTTTTGGACCTAAACATTTAATATACAGCTGCCAGAAATTGTAATATTTTTAAAGATATAATTTGTTCCAGTGAACAATTTTACAAAGACGTATTGTATCACCACACAGTGTCTAATTTACTTAAAAACTACAAATTTACAATGCTGGCCATTGCCATTTGGGTAGGTGGGGTATATGATGACTAAATACAATGTAAAAAATTAACACTTTTATAATGCAACTGAATAATTAATATTATTTTCATCAAAGGAAATATTCCCATGCCAATATTCTCCCTGTTCCTAACTTAGAAAGTAAATAACTACTTATAACTGACATAATCAAGTCTACACTCCCGGCAGCTAGCACTTCCCACGAACAAAACAAGTACACGTGGGAGATCAAAAATTACCATTTATTGTTATATTTTGTGCTTCAAAGGAAGTTTAACAAAAGTTTTCTTTTGTGCTTCCTAGCAAAGATGTCAAGAACTACTTCAGGCTTCATTGCGGACGCAATGTCCTGGTGGATATGCAGCAAAGCCAGCCCATTTAGCCGACCTTCGGTCATTGTGCTCCTTAGATAGGTTTTCAGGAGACGCAATGTCGAAAAGAGCGCTCCACGGTTTTTGTTGTAACCTGTACGACACATAAGAGTTGAAACAGTACTATAATGTTTAGTAGTGCAAAAGCCTGTTTGTAGCCTTCAGCAGGAGACTTTGGAAACTTTTGTGAAGGGTCTGATTTCCATATCTGCTTCCAAACTCGTAATTATCCTTTCAAAGCTGAAAAACAGGGGAAAATTTTCCTTGTATGGTTCTGCACCTTGCAGAACATCTTCAAAACCATCACTACAATCTGGTGACAGCAGCTTTTGAATATGTCCAACTCTTTGAAGCTCTGATTTTGGAAATCTTAAAGAACGTTCATTGATAATGAAGTCCATGAAAGGAACGTACACTGCAGTGCAATAGTATTCTTCAACTGTTTGCAAATTGAAGTTTGATCTGTTTTTCTGCAGGTTGGTTGTTCTTGGCTTATTGATGTGTGTCCCCATTTCCACTGTCAACTTTTTGGGCTCTCTGAATATTTTCTTGAATGTGTCAGTGCGTTTGTAACGTTGCTCTCTTAGACTTCCTAATATTGCTTCCACGAGCTCCATTGCTTCCAGTACATCCATGTACTCTGCCTGCAACTTCCAAACCAAGGGAAGAGTTAGTACCCAAAAACCTCAGCCAGAACCACCACACTGACAAGGAACTCAGACGACTGTATAGCATGAAGGAATCAAAGCGTATTGCTTCTTCTATTTTCAGATGATTCAGAAATGGTTTCCAAGATGACAGGGAGGCAAGGGTGTGTGTCAAGAAATGTTAAAACAGCATCATGCTTTTCAATCCATCTTATTTCACACATCTTCTTAAGGGCACGTTTTCCTTTTTTGAGATAGAGCTGCCTATCTTGCACTTCTGTTTCTAGTTTGTGTATTCGACCAGCTAACTCGCGAAAGAAATTTGAAACAGATGATATTACTCCTTATAGCATTTCTTATGCTTACCACAGAGCATGCTTTACTAATTGCTAAATCCAGTCTATGATTTTCACAGTGGCTGTACTTTTGCAATACGCGCCTGGACGCTTGGGGAAACACAGGTATTGGGGTATACTAATGGGAACGGGTGACGGGGAGGGGAGAGTGAACCGCCTACCTGCCTTGTAAACTGCATTGCAGCGCGTTAGCGTATTCAGTACCTTGCGACAAAGGTGATATCGCACTAGATGCGCCGACACTGTGCCTTACTCACAAAAACACACTGCCAGTAGGCGGGAGGCTGTGGTCGAGACAGGGAAATGAAAATTGTCGGTAGACAACACTTCTTCCAGCAAACTCTTGCGGAAGCAAATATTTGTATATTGTATTGTATTCACAAAGTAGGTCCACGGCATGAAGTTGAGTTCCAATAAATTGCAGCCACTATACTGGAGAATATGGTCCTTTGCAAAATTTCCTTTCTGCTTACAGGTATAATGTTTTCAAAAATGTGTTATTTTAGGAAGTGTATTTTATGGTCTTCTGGGGGGGGGAACGTGCCCCTGTGCCCCTCCCCTAAATCCGCCACTGGTCTGATGTTTTAGTCATGATTATGGCATGTTCAAGTTACCCAGTTTTGGTACATTGGTTTATACACATACATGGAGTTGACATCTTTGGATTGCTAAGCAAAATTTCTTGACAGTCTAGTGCTCCATAATACATTTGTTCATTTTATTTTTCTTTAGTGGTTCAATAAAAATTAGTCGCTAGGTACTCATATTTCATTGCACATTAAATTAACATTCAACTACTAAACAATTTAATAGTATTTTAGAATTAGATTATAGAAACTATAAACACAATTGTGTCCAAGGGGAGATCTCGACAGATGTTTATACAATAAACTATAGTCCGTTCACAACTGGAACAGACTTTCTCGGAATCTTTCCTACGCCCATTTTTAAGCAATAGATTTAAAAATACGTTAAAACATTCAAACTGTATTCTCCCTCCGTGCTGCCAAACTAACTGTCACTGCTACAGTCACTGTTCGTAGTAACGATGCATGCACCGGACGACTAAGGTGTTGTTCAAAAGTCTGTTCCAGTCGTGAACCGACTATATACGGATTTTCAATACAGTACACAGCCACTAGTAAACAACATAAAATCTTGCAGAAGCATGTATATTGATTGTGGTGTTTCAAAATCGGTTTTACACGTTTAGTATATTTTATTTTGCCAAAAGTTGTAGAAAGTGGTTTCTGTGCTGCATTCCTGCATGGAATTGTACCCTTCTTTCGCTGTGAATTTTTTCTTGCCAGGATTTTGTGGTGCGCATTATGTGGTTAGCATTTGTGGAGGCATGACAGAAAATGTCTCTAAAATTTAAAACCAATATTTGCAAATGTTCCTTAATGTACACCTAGAGATTTCCCATGCATAATTAAATAGGACAAAAGGATAAACATGTTTTGTTCAATTTGTAGGTGTAACAGAAATACTGGAAATGGTGGAAGCATCAATGTGTGTATTTATTTTGTGCAAAACATGTTTAGAATGTTATAAAGTGGAGAAATGAGTACAAAATTAAGCAACTATTTTGCTAGGAACAAATCAGACAATGCTGTAATAAGCGCAGAATGTTTTTTTCGCAAGTTTTCTAGATGAATTTTTTTGTAGTAATTCTTAGTTTTGTTAGGATATTGAAGAATATAAATACTTAGTTTGTGTTACTTCACTGAAGAACCTATCAACTGTCAAACATCAGTGGTGCGTTTACACATATTTTCAGTTGTCCAGTAATTTTACTGAATTAAGTAAAAATTGTTTGTTAACTGAATGATATCATTTTAAGAAACAACATTATAAAATTTATATCTTGTATTTCAATGCATTAAGGTTTGCTGAAAGGAGCTGCTCAAGGGTCCTTATTTTTTACGTGAATTTTGCTTCTTAATAATAACAAGAAATGGGAAATTTACAGATAATTTATATAAAAATTACAGCGAACAATTCATGCACTTTTTAAACATTTTAATGTTTTGTACTAATTGAGAATTTTAAAAGTTGGCAAGTCGGCATATTGGTAGCAGTGTTCAACTTTTAATACATCTTCTCAAACAGTTAAAGTTTAAGAGTAGTTTATATAGTATGGTTTCTTTTCTCTAAAAATCATGTGTCCACTGAGTTAGCTGTTCTGACATAATCTCTGGTAAGCAGCTAACAATATTAGTGGAAAATTCAGAATGAATTATGTACTGCATTAATTTTTTTAGTACCCTAACTTTAATATATCAAGTGAGGTGGCACCACATTTTACAGAAATCCCCAACAAATGCTTGGATAATTCCCTACTACAGGTCATGGGCCATGACAAATTCCTTGCTCGTTCAGTTCCTGTGAGCAAATACTCTGTCTCTAATAATTTTACTGTAGATGAGAAGTTAAATGTGCCTGCCTGCCTACCTAACTACCTTAAATTTCAATGGTATCAGTTTCTTCATATTCATCAAGCAGCAATCGTGATAACACCAAGAGCAATTTTCTGATGAGAGTCAGTAGTGTTTTTAATAGTCTTATTAATAGAATATAATTGGATTAAGGAATGGCAACGGTGATTGGCATCAGTCCAGCTCTAGTTAAAAACATTTTTTCTTGCATACAATTTACATCGTCTTACAAATAGGGTGTAAACAGAACATTATTCAAAATAAAAACCAAAAGTCAATACTGAAAATGATCATTTGTGCAAAAAAAAAACATTTTTTAAGTCACCTGTAGTCCAGGAAATATATCATTTGGACTACAACACAAGACACTTTTTAATAATACCAATGTGTTCATTATGTAAACATAAATTCAAATTCACTATTTCTTATGGCCAGTTTAAAGATTTTATTTTCGTGGGGGCCCTGACTGCTTTGTAAATGAGACTATGACTGTGTAAATTATATTTAATTGAAGAGAGTTTCAAAGACAGTAGGAGATTAAAATAGCCCAATATTTATTTTCCTTCCCATGGTATCAGCAACTGGTGGCAGAGGATTTTGAATTTTAAATGTCAAGTTGGGAATGTGTAGTATAATCACTAGCTATTCAGTTACTGCTCGTGAATGTGTGTGTGGGGGGAGGGGGGGGGAAAGGGGGGGCCTGGGCGAGGTGGGAACTTCATGGCAAGCCAACCTGCTCTGAAGCGAGACCAGCAACCAGTCATAATGAAGAACTGGATAATGAATGGCGACCTCGCACTTCACGGCGTCTCCACCTTCCCTCACCGCGCCGGAGGCATGCCTGCTGGAACAAGTAACTGGAACCAACTGGAACCTGGGCCGTATCCCAGCAGCCGCCTTTGTGTACCTCAAGGACGCCACTTCTCTCCTCGTTCAGCAGCCACATTAAGTGTTGACTGGAGCTGCGAGCACTTCGGGCGGTTGCAACAAATGTTGATTGATGCCGTCTCACTCCATTGCCAACTATTGAATAACTTACAATGTACTTGAACAATAACTTTCTGGGAAACAAACACAAATGTTGCTATAAACAAATGTGTAATTTTTGTGCACTTTTATGTATTATGGTTCACTTTCACTTGCAATGCCAAATTTCTTAGTTTCGTTTTAACATGGATAAACATTTAACATAGAAGACAAACAACTCTTCTGTTTTTAAAATGTCTATTAGGTACCATAAAAAGATAGGTAGCACATAGTTGAATCAACACATGTGAATAATAATATAATAAACACAATATTATGTATGTGGGTATTTGTATGCATAGTGGAAGAGTGGATAGAGGTCAATTACACTTTATATCAATCAGTTGAACACTTAACTGGTTAATGCAATTTTATATTCACTATATATATATTACAAGCAAGACATAATTTCTTACCATGAAGAAGAGCACAAGTAACTATAGATAAAAGTTTACAATAAATTAGGGATGGGTCGAATAACAAAAAAATTTCTGTTCCAGTACCGATTCTACATTTAAATATTGGTTCCAGTATTTGGATGACATTTTAATAATTTCAGACTTAAATAACTTTAAAAAACGCCAACCATTATTCACGTATCACGTCCAAAAGCTTCCACAAAATACATGCACATACTCTACTCCGTTTGTTTACAAAAATTTTTCTCCCATATAATACCCTAGAATGCCGTATTTAGAAAATGTAAACATGTAACAAAGCTAAAAATCTGTACATAAATGTCAGCCATTTTGTTTCACTCAATGCTTAGTGTAGTATCTTCTCTGTTTATATTTATCTATAAAATTGCCACCATGAGACTCTTTACGTTTTGTCTCTAACTGACAGAATATAAACCAAATACTGTATTTGATCAAATGCCTGTCCTTGAAAACTACTTTTGTGATCATTGGTACCAAATAAATTAATATTTATATGCTTTCAACAGCATTAGTAATTCTAAACGGAAATATTGCTGCAAAGAAAAAATGCTTGTTACGGGTGAATTAACCTAAATTGTTTTGGCAGTAACTGCAATTTTTGTTTGTTTTTATAAGTTTCTCATTACAGTTATTTTTGTAATGACAGAGTTTAGCAGTAACTAGATTAATTCATAATGTTTCATACTAAATATATCACCTGAAAATACTACTAAATTTATTGCTGTGTAGAATGAGAACCGAGTAATCGTTGTTAACCTAAAACTGGTTCAGAGTCAAACCTCAAGAATCGGTATAAATTGGAACTGAAGAACCGAACTGACTCATTCTTAAAATAAATTGAAATCGGCCATCCTCACAATTTGAGTTCACTACAGGTAACAGGGTTGTGGGTTAAGTACTAGGTAGGCCATGAATGTATCACATTGTTATTTTTAAATTTGGGTCAGTTTGGTTTTCCGAAGACATTGATTGACAATGTTCTGGCATGAAAAGAATGGGTGTTAGTAAGCCAAATACAATTATTAAAACTTTATTAAGGTGAAATCCACTTCTTTGTCACAGTGATGATATTAAATATTCTTGAAAATACTTGTGTTTGAGATACACAACATTATTTTGATTGAAAGGTGAAATCCACTTCTTTGTCACAGTGATGATATTAAATATTCTTGAAAATACTTGTGTTTGAGATACACAACATTATTTTGATTGAAAGGTGAAATCCACTTCTTTGTCACAGTGATGATATTAAATATTCTTGAAAATACTTGTGTTTGAGATACACAACATTATTTTGATTGAATTTGTCAACGTAAGTTTTTATTAATGTTAAGTTGACATAGTAACCGTTACACTTTTGTGAAAAATCAATTTGGAAGTGTGAATGTGTGTACAAAATGACATGTTACAAACTCAAAGCCTTTGAAAAATAATATGTTTGGTTCAAACAAAGTTAATATTAAAATTTCCTGAATTCCATTTTTTCCAAAAGAAGGAAATTACAACTTTACTGGACATTTTAAAGCAGTGGTTTATACACATTACTTACATGTAAATAAAACATAGCACTTAAAAACCTACATTAACACACCAAAATCTTTGCTTAATTAGTACAACAAATCGTAATATACATGTACACATCTACTAAAAATGAAAGTGCATTCTCAGAAACCAATTATCTGATGAGGTACCAGAGCATTAAAAAGACAGGGAAAGTTCCAGCACTGGGATGGTTTGCAGTTGACAAAAGCAGTATTATAAAATCAGGGCTTCAGATCAGAAATGTTTAGTTTCTATATGCAAATTCCTTTACATTTTGAAGTTCTGACAATTTTTATATATTTTAAATACCTACATCTACCTGATAACCAGATTTATCATACCAATAACATTCCCTTTCAAGTCTACAGAAAAAAATTTAAACCAACATTTGTCCTAGTATCATTACTACTGATTAAATGCAACACTTACTATCATCCAAGGTCATCTACTGTCTTGAATCTACTACTCATCTGTAATTTTTTACTGATCTAAATCTGCTTCTCCAAATACAGCTTTCATTTACTTCTTCTCTTTCACTCCGCTGTAGCCAATCTTCGTAATCCACTTTTTTACATATCTGTGGTTGGCATTATTGAAACATGTACTGAAAATGATCACAAAGTGGAGAATTCTAACACACCTCGATGGAAAAACACCATTAACCATGTTGTAATGAAGCATTATCTTCTGTTGTTTCACCACTTACCACAACGCTTGTCTGACACCAGATGTACCGCATGGCCAAGCCAAGGAACTCCTCTACCGTTGGCCAGGTCTATTGTCACGCCAACGGTGGTGGAGTTACCATGTCGGACCACACTCCTTCATCCGCCAATGTTGACCGCACTGCGCTGCATTACACTCAAGAGGCTTTCTGTTCACACACTGACTTAGGACCTGGCAAGTTTACTGAACCAGCAAACACTTCAACTTTTACTAACTGAAAAAAAAATTATTGCAAAATGAGGAAGACCTCTACTCAGATAATGTTGAACAATACTTTATATTAATTTCTTCATCAAAGATTGCAATATCAAACTCCACACTGAAATGTCTGCTGGGAGTAAATGAACTGTGCTGTTCCTCACTAATGTTGTGTGCACATAACTTAGAATAATAAATAGTCAAGAGACGGCTTACTGTGACATAGATGACAGTTATGACCATCACCATGATGTGACATCCAAAACATTGACAATGTGGTTGCTTGTTATGTAACAAATGCATATTAACTGTGGCAATTCTTTGGTAAATAAAATAACTGCCAACAATAAACATCCGAAACAGGTTTCTTCATTTCCTTACATACAACCATAGCCAAAGGGCCACACCCTGGCACACGCACACAATATTCTCCCTCCATCTCTCTACATTTTTCCCCTCCATCATAGCCCTTAGCACACAAATACACTGGTCATTTAGTAATCCTTACCTGCTTTCAGATTTGATGAAAATCTGGTATTTCATAGGAGTCCACATTTCACTCACCCCTCACAAGTACACTGCCCATCATAGCTCTTGGTAGGTCAAGCCCTATTGGAAAAATGTGCATGTTTCAGTTTGATTCAAGACTGTAATCTGCTCTGGAATCACATGTGAGCACCTCCTGTTTCGTAACGTGAGCCAAATATGGGCACAGGCATAACTGCCACAGCACTCGGTCCTGAAATGTGATCGACAGCAGATACAAACCAGTTTGTAACCGTGACCTTCAGCTGCGAGCTCACGAACTGCATGAGCAACTGCCGCACAGCGGGAGAAATCCAGCTCCACCACGGACAGTCACGCCCGATGAAAGTGAAACCCACTGTTGTTCTTCCTTCAGGGGGCCCCTGGGTAAGGCAGTTTGTCTGCATCAGAAAATAGTAATAACGTACAGGAAACATGTTTTCACTCACAGATTTTAGGCAGTGTCCTATCTTTTTTTCAACTGCAAAACTCCTCTCTATTTGTAATAATGAAATGAATCTTTTTTTTTTTCAAAGTCTTACTGTGCTGTTACAAATACAGTGGAACCTTTATGCATTAAACCCATATGGATTGAAAGTCTGCATCCATGGAACATATTCAGCGGTTCCATTTTTGATATATCTGCATTTCAAGAGCACATTCATTGAAAGATCACATGTATTGAAATTTTTATGTCAGTCCCATGAGAAATGATGAATAGAGATCCACTGTGCATTTGTAACAGAGTGCTTAGCTATAAGTATTATGATCCATAATTTGTAAACTTGCAAAGTGTCTTCTCTTCAGATCAATAGTAGTTAAAAGTAGTATAATGGATGCATGCTGAACTTCTGCCATAAGGTTGTAGGTTTTTTTAATTAAAATTTTTAATTACGTGTTTTTACAAAAACAACACTTATGTATTACACACTGTTTCATGCTGTTTACAGAATTATAAAAATTAATGTCATTTAAGGGCAGAAAACACGAAAAGACACCTGTGAAACAAAAGAAAAAGACCCCAAACATTAATTAATTTAAGATTGCTGAGTTATCAAAGGATTCAGAGCTGTAACTAATCAGAAATGCTACTGCCTTTAGCCTGCCAGTGTAAAATTGTTCAACATGAAACCCACAATCTGAATTTATCTCAAATAAAATTTTTTAAAAATCTTATGAAAGCTCACATTCAAGTACATATAAAGTTGACTAGATGATGGATCACATCCATAGATATCACATTACTGCCCAAAAGCAGTGAGTAAATGAACTTTCAGGTTGTTTTGAAATACCTGGCTCCAAAACACAAAAATATCAAACAAGAAACACTAAGCTTTCCCTGGAATTTTAGTAGTGCACCTTTCCCACCCCAACAATTCAAAATCACCTTGAAATTTTTGCCAACATCCACTCCCATGAGCAATGAATCTGTAACATACTCTCTGTCTCCTGTAACTTGGCAAGATTTTGACAGTTCGACGAAAGTAGCCCTAAATGTTTACTTTTTGTTTATGTATCCTTTCGCCATCAGCTAGTGCATCAAGTGGAGGCTATATATATAATATGCTGTCAGCTAATCCACTTGCCATTGTACTGTAATGCTAAACAAATTTTAAAGTATTTATAGACTGATATCGGTCTAAAAAATTTGTAGGTTATAAAAGTAAAAATATAAAACATTGCAAAAAATTAAATATTTGCTCCTTTTTCAATTTATCCGAGACAGTGATTTCAGGTAATCATTTTCGAGATTGTAATTGTAGTTCTTATCACAATATGGACATTCCAGCTAATATGTTAAGACTGGAAATAAATGTAATTCAGGGAACTTGCTAGACAATGCACTTTCATTTGCCAACAACTCACCAACGACTATTGCAAAACTGTATTTCTGCTATTACTGATACTAAACAGTTTGAGTTGGAAATATGTGGTGTGGAATAACGTATGAATTGTTTAAAAACTAGCCACGTGCATCCCAATCTCATTTTATTAATACAGTATAGTAACAACACAAACACAACAAAGAAATGGGTTTGCGGGAAAATATGGCATGTAATGGATGTAGATGTAAAGATTACCAGCCAATAGAAATTACAAGTAATCAAAATCGCTGTACATGGAAATACATGTTACTTTTGCTTTCTGATCCACGTATTTTCTGCTCGTCTGATGTGCATCAGCAGTGCATTCAGAGTAGCCAAAGTAATATTAATTTTTGTTCGTTCGTGCATCAGCTGATAAAGGATTTTGCAAATGGCAAGTTGTATGTTTCATATACGTCAAGTTGCTATTCACTGACTGTCATGATTTTGCCAATTTATATGAGAAAGAGATTAGAAGTACATATAGACTGTTTGTGGTTAACTGTCTTTCCGCTATACGTCAAATTTACATAACCATGGACCTAGTGTCTTCATTCATACATCAGGCACATGAAAATGAGAAACTGTTAGGAAACTATATATGGTTCTTATATGGGAATTCATATAATAATGTGTATAAAATAGAAACCCTAACACTTAATTTGTCTTAATTCTAAACATTAAACCCAAAATAGTCAATAACTATACCTATTTTATTTAAATTGCTGCTAACTTAACTAGAAGCCTACAAAGCCAGTGTGTACGATAGAGCAGATGTGGTTAATGGCCGGTGATTTTTTTCTAATGTATTTCAAAAAAGCTCTTTACCGTGAATGGCATAAACTAAAATATGATTATAAAAGCTAAACATTTACACAGATACAATAAGAAAGTATTGTGACATATGCACCTGCTGTAAGGCTGACAGCAAATTCCAGCAGAATAGAGCAACATAATATGTTGTCTCTGGTGGAATAAACACAAGTCTCTCACTGCTGGAAATACCTGGAACACACACGTGTAACCAATTATTAATTTTTGTTGAGCCTACCTTGTTCACGAAAAATAAAATTATTGTGCCATTTATCAACATTTTGTTTAGAAGGAAAAAATTCACATCAAGTGATTCAAATGTGGCACTTTCCCTATCTCTACAATACCAAAAATACACACATCATGCAGAAAAGATGCTGATGTTCAAGCAGAGAAATTAATTTTGATAACATAAAAGTCTGAATTGGAGAAACTATGAAAAATATAATACAATTAAGTTACAAACTAATGCAGTATGAGTACATGTGCGCTTTCATAGTTAACAAGGGATTTGAACCTTTAACTTTTAAAACCGAAAACAGCAAATAAGCATTCAAACACCGCATTATTCACAACATGTGATGGTTACTTCAAGAAGATTTGTTATTTTTAAACAATTGTAAGACAAAATTATAAACACTGAAACACAATGGTAAGTACAGCAAAAACAATTTATTTCAGAATGACAAATGTTTTTGGAGGCCGCATACCGAACAATGTGGCTAAAGTACATTTGGATCAAAGATAAAGAGTTCACATTTCAAACTCTGTGTGTGCGTAATTTTATGTGCACGTATAAGTGAATAAGATATGCAATTTGTCTCCTGATTAGCTCCTAGTATAAAGTGTGGATGTTAAGTAGAAAAGGAAATAATTTAAAAGAAATCGAACACATGAAACTGTTTTGAAATGAGTATTACATTTAATATTTAGCAATGCATGGCCTACTCTGTGAAATGTGTAGGTATACAATTTGTCACAAGCTGCAGAGCTACCAATTCAAAAGGATAATGGGGAATTAATCTGCAAATAGAGGAGGTGGAAAGGGGAATTCCAGCCGCAACTTAGAAAATGTTTCATTCAATAGTGCAACCTACAATAATAAAACTTGTCATGAGAGTATTGCAATGGAGTAGGTGACCGAACAAACTTTCATTTCGGACGTACAAAATTGTACAAATTTGTTGTGTGAGAGCCCATGCTTGGGACGTGGACATATGATACAGTGTACCTCCTCTTTATGCCTATGCTACATGAGCCGATAAAATCTGAATCGTTCCAGTTAGTTTCCGTTGTTCAAGGTAATGGATAAGCATGTACAGTCTCACACATTATCCGATCCGATCGAATTTAAGGTCGGACTCAGTTGCAGATAAAAATACCAAGTTTCTGCAGCCAGACAAAACAATTTGAAAAGAGACAGGGCACAAGTTCTGGGCAGTGAAAAGTTATGTGTAATCGCACAACTTTCCTGGAATTTGTCACCCATTTGCATTTTGTGTTGCCAATGTGCAGTTGACTACTGGTTCCAGAGTTAGCAGCACCAACAAAACCGAGTTCTTCGGTTCTTAGGATAACTATCTTGTGAAAGTGACTAGAATAAGGGGGAATGCCAATGTATGTATTAACAGAGCTGCCTAGGCGATTTTGGGAGCTTGGAGCAAAATAATTTTTGGGGCACTCTAATTGAATGTGGCACTGCATACTTAAAATATTAATATCATTTTTTAATTTTATATCACCAATAGAAAACAGTTAATTGGAAAGAGGTTTATCATTTGCTGTCTTGCTAAAAAAAATATTGTTTTAAAAGAAAAACAGTATCCAGTTCACATTAAACTATCGTGAAGAACTGCATATATTTTTATGGCTAATATTGTTAGTATATGTTTAGTTAAACTCCAAATTTAGATTATTAATTGTGCCTACAACTGTAGCTAGCCCATAGACCCTTGTCCAGTGCCTTTCGTAGTGTTGTAATGGCCCTTAGATATACTGGGCGCATTTACTAATGCAATTGGACCAACTGAAATGTGTTGACCAGTAATTTTGAGGGAACTGATCGTATGATGTACCATACTGTATATAATCACGTCAATCCAGTGTGTTTCTTGTTATAAACGAACTCCCAACACGATACATACCCTGTTTAATGTCCTGCATAATTGTGTTCCTAACTGTACATATTATTTTATGAGTGGGTTTCGCAATAGTGATACAACAATACAGTAAATCATGAGGGGGAAGGGCAACTTTTTAGTCTAAAGATAGATGGCACTGTTTTTTCACTAAAATTGTCAAAAGTACACTTATACATTCCAAACTTGCAAAACATGTTAAAACTCATTACCTGCACGGTTTTCGTACTTTCACTTCATAAGTAGCAGAAATACGGTACCTACAGTATGTAAATAGTCTCCAGTTAGGCATATGATGCATGCTTTGTCTATATCTGGCAACATCGGACTGAAAGGTGTAATCATCTGATTCCTACAAAATCGGGTTCAGATCGGATTGCGATAATCATCGGCCCGTGTGCGACGAGCCTTTGTCTACGGACAGAACAGTTTTTCTATTGGCCTCCTGTAGGTTGCTGGAGACTGGCGCCTGGACTGGGAGTGTGGTCTCATACAAGACAACTGTACGGGAAGACATGTGATGTGTGGTCTCAGCGACGACAGAGGACTGGCAGGCAGGCCTGAAGGCCGCCTTATGCTGCTCTTATACGGGACATCTTGTATGCCAGCATCGTTGATAACCTGTATGCTGAAGGAGATCTTGAGGGAACTTGTCCCGGTGAAGGGTGCACGCAGAGACCGGAGACACTGCTGGACAGACAGTAGAGGTGACGAGAACAAGTGTTCCTGACAGCGCTACCGCGAAACGCGACAGTTAAGTAGCACCACTGCAGCACACTGGGGCTTGTGTCTTGGTCAACTGATGTGTTAGCTGGGCTGCAATTCTTATCCACTTTTCCACTTATCGGAAGTCGAGTTATGTGCGCATCGCTAGCCCGGCACGGCGTAGCGATATTCTGATAGGCAGGTGACCACTACACTTCGTACTATTGCAACTTACATCCTGCTTATAGTTTCCACGACATAAATTGCTTCCTGGAGGCATACTGTAGTTGCTAGTCAAAAAGGAAGGTGGTATTGCGTGGGCTAAACCGTAGGCGTCATGATGAGACCGAATAGTTAGTCTGTGTCGGCGTTATTGTCGTCCGACTGCTTATCATACAGTGTAAAAAATGTATAAGTTTATGTCCCCTAAACAAAATAATTAAAACATCAAAACTTGAATTTCGACAATACCTAGGATGCATGGTTTTCAACTGAGACACATCTCCCATAAGTGCCAATAATTAAAGAAAACGGATACGTTAATGAAAGCATAGATATTGTGCTATCGCACCCTTTTCTGATCCCTCCCATGGGTTAACATTCTTCATGAAAACGTTGGAAAATAATTTTTGTTATCTGCTCAAAGGTAAAAAAACAAACTTGTGAACTTTCTTCAATGTGATGCCCTACTACTTTTGTAATTTATCTTATAATTTCTCTTATAATGTTGCTGGTTTCTCAAATAATACTTTAAAACAGTTTGTTTGCTGTTTCTTTTTATTTTATAAAGGAATTTTCGGTGTTTCCAAAGTTAGGGTAAGACAAGTTTAACGTCATGGACAAAACTATACAGACAACTGTTTATTTTAATAAAATTGTAGAGCATTAATATAAACGAGTTCGAATATAACAACCGCACTTGCGTGCATGTTGACAAAATAAGGTAATTCACTGGAGTGAGAGCATAGTACGACTATCACGGACAGCATTAACTAATAGTTTCCGGATGTTTGTAATTATTACAGAAAATGTTTATCTTCACACAATTAAAAGTTTTTCGTGCTGTCACTACGTATCAGAGTCACTAGAAATTTTAAAGCCAGGGACACCTAAAATTCATACTACCTATTTCCAAATCACAGAGTATGAAGTGGTTGTCATTCTCTTCAGAGCCTTAGCACCATCTTATGGACCAGAACTAATAAAAATAATACGAATACTAGTAATACTACTGACATATTCAATAAAAGAAAAAAATACTGACTTCCGCTGTATATTATCTACCTTTATTTTTATATCAGATGTAATTTTTATAATGACGATCGATTCGGTAATCTTACACCATAGTTTATAAAAGCTTTACAGCAAAATGCTTTGTGTATAGTTACATATCTTAAGTAAAATAAGTTTGGAATTTGAATGACTTTGGATTATTTCATAAAATTATTGACACTAGTGAAGTTTCACTGATATAGAGATAATAAAGAAAACTTTATGATGGTCCGTTGTACTCTGCATGCAAGTTCATCATTAAATGGAAAAATAAAACTGATGATTTTGATGTTTTGTAATACAAAGTATCTATTCGATAAGAGTTACCGTTGGGGTTAACACGTACATGTAATTAGAAATTTTAACTGATTTGGTATAAGCCACGGCAAAAAACTTTGCAGTTTGCGGAAACAACCAGTTATGTTTGTAACTATCAGCCGAAAGCGACTCTCAGACTCTATTTGCTTATTTATGTATGTATACAGGGCCAGAAGTAACCATATAACACTATTTATACTGTCCTGTTCACTTCACAATAATTTAAGAATTTAATATGTAATTTTTAAATATTTTCACACTTCCAGCACTTCGTTTACCCTCATGTTTTTATTATCAAATGTTATTTATGATTACCATTATTTTTTTTTTTTACTTTTTAATTTAAAAATAAATAAATTTGTGTACCATGATCTCTGGCAATCAATGAGATCCTGTCGCACATAAAAATAATGTGAAGTAGATAAATGTATACATGAAAAAAAAAAAGACTTCTCAAAAAATTGTTGTTAAGAAGACTTAAGATTATATAGGGCACATCCACTACATAGGGAGGGTGGGGGAAAATGATCCCCTTGAGCGAAAAATGGCGCAATTATTCTCATGTGTAACATTACTTGGATTTTTTTGCAAGAATATGTAGTACAATGTTTTGATTACCATGTGTATTTTTTCTATATTTTTGGTTAATCTTTTTCAATTCATTATAAATAAATTAATGAAAATATGCAATAGGATCATTTTACCCCATGGGTTGGGTACAATGATCCTACATGTAAATTAAATAGGAAATTGAAAACAATTAGATTGTTACTTAAAATACATGTTTAGAATAAGTCTAACAAAAACTACTGGCAAAATGGAATTTTAATCAAGGCCATCAAAAGTTATAAGTGGGTGTTGTGTCAAACAAATGAGAAATGTAAACAGTTACAAATGGAAAGAGCTAACTTAAAACATCGTGCAAATATTTGCAATAACATATTTTGATAAGATTGTTATATTAAACCACCATAAAATAAATCTGGAATATCAGCACAAGGTACAGCCTACACAGAAAAGTTTAACCCTCTTAAAAACGCAGCCTTTTTTGGGCAACTGGAATACAAATGTCACACTGAAAATTGTCATCATCGTCTTCTTCAATCCCAGCACATAGATCATGTGCCCATTTGTGGCATACATAGCACCTGCTCCAGCCTTCTCAATCCACAAAACAGACATGGGCAATCATCATCTTCAGATGATTTGAGGCAGGTTTTCGTCACTTCGATCATCGTTTTCCTCTTGTCTGTGCTAATTTTCTTTTTTTCAGTCTTTATATTTCTTGGCTGGTTCATAACTTCTGTCCCGCCGGTACCTTGGTCTTTCTTCCTTTTGTAATTTTAAACTCTTCTTTTCTCCTTTTCTTTTAGAGCATTGATTTCTTCTTCTAGTGTCTTCTTGTACGATGTGCTTGACAAAACTACATTTGTTCCCTTCTTTCTTTGCTTTCTAGCCATGGTGGGTTCCCCTTTTTTTGCTGCTGATGCTGCTGCTCGAGGATCAGTTATTTTGGGCAGTGGTCGTATATCCTCTGGACTACACGAGAAAGTACCACCAACTCTTGAACTTCCATGTGTTGAACAAGTGTCTACTAGCAACGAAGACTTCGGAGGTGGTGACATCTTATTTTGCATGGGTAGTTCTATAGATGCAGTTTCAGGTTGAAGATGTAAACTGGGAAAATTAAAGGTGTAAGGGGTTACAGCTGTGGAAGTAGAAGCTAAAGTTACAGGTAATCCCCACTTCACAGAAGATGCTCATTTGAGGCTGAGGACAGTCTTGGTGTGGGCTCTGTAGTTCTTGTCAAGAGGGCATGCAACAGTTGAAGATGGTCATAATTTATGTGACTCAGGCTGAGGTGTATGGGTTAATCTTTCCATTCTCATGGGATCATCTGGATCTCCATTTTCTGAATTTTCATCTGTTGTTTTTGCTGGAGCAAAATCTTCTTCAATGAATATGTCAGGGTTATAATGATGGATTCCTGTGTTTTGAAATCCTTTGATGGCATTTTTAGGGGAGCATGCCATTAGGTATGCCTCACAGAAAATAGTGCTAACTTGGTAATCAGTAATAACATGGCCTGGATGATTTGTCAGCCATTTTTCCAGTCCTTTATCATAGTGGTGACTAAGGGGACACATAACTTTAACATCAAGAGGTTGTAGTTTATGCAAAGTGTGTGGTGGGAGACAAATAATTGTCACAAAGTTTTCTCTTGCCTTGATTATCACATTCAAGTTTTTGGTGTGAGAAAGGTGGCCGTCCAACAACAGTAACACTCAGTCATCTGCTGTTGGCTTTGTGTCGGCCAAAAAGTGATCAAAACATTTCTCAAAGACACAGAGCTTCATCCATCCTTTTCCATTGCAAGCATATATGACACTAACTCTTCTTCTTGTTGTGAAGTGAAAACTGGTCTCTTACTGCCTAGAATTTTAAGATGTGAAGTAGCACTGATGTTCTTACCAAAGGCCCTCCTTTTCAGAGTCATTACAGGAACGCCAAATTGTCGTGCTGCTGTCTTCTTACCAAGACCAGCTGCTACCGCTTCAAGGGCTTTCTTCATGTTGTCCTCGTTCCAGCTTTGTCGCTGCGTCTTCTACTTGTAGTGTTTTGCCATGTCGATTTCCAAAAAAAAAGTATATATACAAAATTATTTATCACACTCTTGTAAACACCATTGTCATTACAAATGGAAACAATTGCTGAGCTGTTATTAAAAACATTTGTATAGGTTTTATTTTGATTTACTAATTTTGGAAATGAGTGATGTAAATCAGTTCTGTAAAAAAGAAAAAAAACACTCTGATCCTTTTTCGTAAACTTTTCTCATTTAAAAATAAAAACAGATTTGATAAAATGAAAACATCTGATTTGTTAATGTCAATTGTAATAATAATAATATGTGTATGGATATAATTTCTGTTACAGGTATTTGATTGTAACATCCCATATAAAAGTTACATTTGGAGAAAATGTGAGATCGCATTGAAATAAGTAGGTGGGGTAAAATGATCCCCGCAAATAACCTTATGGGGTAAAACAATCCACCAACAACTGGAAACCCTTACTGGGCAAAATGATCCTTTTGATGGGATCGTTTTGCCCCAAAGTACTGTCACGAAGACGACAAAAATATTCCGACAATTCACAAAAATTTTGATCAACCAAATATACTAATAAATTAACCGATATGTTCATATTATCATACGCCATTAAATGACACACTGCAATGGCATCACTTGCCCTCTCCGGCTTCTCTTTCCTTCCATCTTCAACAGTTTACCACGGTCGCACACAGAGAGCGCGCATAGCTTCTTTAGAATGTGTGGGGATCGTTTTACCTCAAGGGATCATTTTCCCCCACTTTCCCCCTACATTCATAAGCAGTTGAATTATACACACCTGTAATGTTGGTGAAATGGCATCCTCTTGGCGAAATGGTGTTTTGAATAGTTGCCCCATCAAAATGGAATATATAGTGCTCAGTCAAGCACGACTGGGATGTTGTTAGACCTTATACTGACCTTCTGAGTTAACAGTCGAGCACAGAATGGGGAAGAAACAAGATCTCAGCCGATATCATATTGGCCAGATGCATGAGACACACTGTCTCCGACGTCATGCAGGCACTGGGATTCCCACAGGCCACAGTGTAATGCCGGTTCATGGATTTGGGAGAAATCACAGCTGCCAGGGACAACTGCCGTGGTTCAACATATCAATGTCAGGGGTCACCATCGGCCAGCTCGGTTAGTAACAGCGCATAGACAGCAGATCACTCGCCCATTCAATGCAAATCCACAACGACCTGTGAGCAGCTATTCCATCCAGAACCATCTACTCGCTATGGGGTACAGAAGCCGCCGCACTACTAGGGTACCTCTGCTCACCGCATGTCACAAGGCTCATCAATTAACGTTGGCGAGGGAACACCGCCATTGGACTCTCGACTCACGGGAAAAGGTCGCCTGGACGGATGAGTCGAGGTACATGTCTATTCACGATAAAATGAGTACTTTTGAAAGCCCTGATTAATATCTACCTGTATGCACGTTGTTTATTATTCCGCCTTATGTAAGATTAATATTGTCATGGGTCTCATCACTTTAGTCATGTGTCGGTCAGGAGAAACTGTGAAATTATTAGAAAAGTAAACATTTAAAAAAATCTGCTCATTTTTTCACTTAAATTATTTCTTTTGCTTCCTGTATTTTTTATACATTGATTTTATCACAAATAGTTACTTAACACTTTTCATTCGATTGAAGATACGGAACTACTTTCCATCCACTGTTACCAACTTTACTGGGCGCATGTCACTCAGGGTGCCCCTAAAAATATATGCAGGCAGGGGACAGTGACTTTTTTTCTAAGGTTGATTTCAAAAGCGCTCACTTTATCATGTACAGCCTTTACACGTCGATGACAGGATACAAGTGCATCGCCAAGTACACAAAGCGACGGATCCCTCACGTCAGAAGGGCACAGTTCAGGTCGGTGGTGGTGATATTATCGTATGGGGACTATTTATGTGAGATGAAACTGGTCCCCTGGGACACGTGCCATCGTCCCTCACCAGTTAATACACAAGGATCTGCGGGCAGATCACGTGCATCTACTTCTGCACCTAGAGCACCCTACAGGAGACCTGTACCTGAAGCAAGATAATGCACCAGGCTCCAAAATTGTGACCGAGTGGTTGTATGAACTCTCCATGGACTTGTTGATTGACTAGCCCTCGAGGTTGCCTGACCTCAATTCTTATTGAACACATCTTGGGATACTGTTGAGAGAGATGTGCTCACCCTGAATCCTACTCCGAGCTCCGACCAATCTCCGTGCATTGTGAGGGACTGTGCAGCGATCATGGATCAGTATGGCTTCCAACTGATTCCAGTGTATTGTGGATTCCATGCCACACCTCATCACCGCAGTTATTTATATCTAATTTTATACCAATAAGAATATATGCACACAGTTCACATTTTCCATACACAATGTATAATTTGCCAACATTTTAACCAATATTTCAGGCACAGCTTTCAGATGGAATTCAACACGTTCTATTATTAAATGTTACACATGCCTTAAGGGTGAAATTAATTGGTGAATATTGAAGGTTCATCAATCACAGGAAAAAAACTAACATGTGAATTTAATGAGAAAGAGAATCTTCATACGAAATATAACCAACATTTCGAAGGGAACATCGATTTAAAATCTTAAGAAGAGACTAACTTTACATTTAAAAAATGAAATTGTTGTGGTATATTCCAGATTTCTACGAAATCGAAAATTTTTCTCTTCCATTTTAAATGTGGTACCATACTTTAATAGAACACCTAATATAACATGTGAATATAACATGTGAATAACTGTTGTTACATTTGAACTAACCTAAAAAGTTTATGATTAAGAATAATTTTCAAATTTGGTTAGTATTTGAGTCGGAGCATGCTTTCTTACTTAAATTACTATTTGGACAATATTGTAAGGACAGCTGAAAGATGAGTAAATATTGTAAGGACAGCTGAAAGATGAGTAAATATTGTAAGGACAGTTGAAAGATGAGTAAATATTGTAAGGCCAGCTGAAAGATGAGTAAATATTGTAAGGATAGCTGAAAGATGAGTAAATGTTCTGCATTAAAACTTGTTAAAGTAGTAAGTATTAAATTTCAGAGTTTCACATTTACTTTGCACCCAACACACAAGTATAAATTGAAGTAAAACACAACAATAATTTTTTTTCCCCCTGGACGATGTTGGCAATATTCCATGAAAACAGCCTTGCCATTGATAGGATATACTTGTATCATTTTAGAAGCTAGTTTATTGTATTTAAAAGTTTAACGACAACTGTATTTTAAGATTTATATCTTAGTTTATGCTGTTTTAGTAAGTTATACTAAGTAATTACTAACAAAAATAATAAATCAATGGAATGTATAACACAAATTCTGTTCTTCAGCTTACTTTCGGCAATGGATACAAGCAATTTAAATACTCATATTAAAGGCTAATTTATGTTTTTTTTTTTTTGCGAGCTAGGCACACCACCTGAAGAAGGTACGGCTAGCAGTAAAATCCACAAGTTGGCAACACTGGCGACGGTGTGCTTGATCGCCTCCTCTCGCTCCAGCACTCGCCCCCCACGGAGGCACCCAGCGCTGGCTGAATGTCAAGGTCAGGAAACACTCCAGCGGCAAGCCACCGCGCGAACGGAGTTAGCAGCTACCGTAATTCTCCCCACTTGCACAGCAACAGTCTTTCCGCGCGAGTATTCAGCTTCTCCAACGTTAGAACAGCCATCTGGAAATATCCACCGTTCTGCCATTGTGGGCAATGGAAGTAGACACAAAAAATTCGTTATGCACAGTGACGCAGTGGCGTGGATCAGATTTCCTTTTGAAAAAAGGGGGGCGGGACAAGATGAGACGATGTATTTTAGTATAAATTATATTTTACAACACAAGATACGTCCTATTTGTTACAAACCTAAATGTTCTTTTAATAAATTAAGTTTTTTTTTTTTACCCGCGCAGTAGTACTAAACTTTGTGTGTGTGGCTTGAAAGATAGTTCTTGTTTCTTAAAGATAGTGCCCACACAGAGACAAAAGATACAGAAGCAATAAAGATATTTTCTAAACCTTCGAAATATGCAGAATTAACTAAAGCTTTTGTTTTAACAGTTATCATATAAAAATAGTCTGTAATACCTGGTGAGTTTTTGTAGCCATTAAAAAAAATTATAAACGTTTGTTTTGAAAGACTCAAAAATAAATTTCTGACGTCAGAGAGGGGACGGTCATCCTTATCCTTTCCTGTAGCTACGCCGCTGATGTGACGCCATAATGAAATTGGCTAGGTAACTTCATAGTATGTCTGTATACAAATTTACCTCCATTAGATACCTGTGTCTACAAACTATAACATTAATGGCGTGGTTACATTAAAGGTTGAACTTCCTGACGTGAATGTGTTGCGACAGCCATTAAAAAGAAACGCATTCAATTAAATGTTTACCAAAATGGATGTCTAAACAACGCCGAAGCGCATATTTTAACAACGCATTCAATTAAATAGTTATCAAGGTAGACATGTTAGCATAGTAACACTTGCAGTGAGTAAAAGTATTTGAAATTTTCATTTATTTCAACGAACGTGCAAAAAATCTCTCAAATTACAGATATCTTAATCGTGCGGTTTATTTACTCCATAGCAACTAAGCGAAGCACAACACTGAAGAAAAGTTTTCTGCTATACTGCATAAGCAGTTTACTTTAAACGTGAAATGACTGCGATTAGTACAAGTTCGGAGCCAGTTAAGGGCGGTCCACCTGATCCAACTTTAGGGGAGGGCACTATGATTATTTTTTAGGTATGGCTACCTTAAAAATTAAAATGTAAACGACTCACATAATGGGATGGCTTGCAGTATCGTTACAACAAATCCCCTAACATTTCCACGTATCCCTTTGGCCTATATGTATGACCAAAATTAGAAAGATCTTTATATTATTCCCATAAATAGCAAAATTACACATATACCGACAAACATCCCCCAAAGTATTTACATATTCTTATACAGATGGGACAGAACAAAATAACTAACGGTATCATTCCTGAGATCGTATGCATCAAGTGTTAGAATTTATTATGTACTCTCTTAACTAACACATTCTTAACCACCTGACTTGAACTCCCTGGCCTCATATAAATTTCCCTGATATTACTCTAGACTTTTCCAGATATGTAGAATTTCCTGATTTTTTCCCTGACGCTAGCAGCCCTGCATAAACGTCAGATTTAACGCTTAAGGCAAACATTAGTAATTGATTCACTTAAATGTTTAATAGCAGTATAATAATTATATAAAATTTCAGCAATGTATCTTCAGGGAGTTGCGAATTTCAGCAGTACGTTTGATTTGTCCGTATATGTTCAAAACATTTTTAAAAACTATTAACTAAAAATACGTTGTTTTACCTTTTACTTAGCTTAATATTTACATGAGCCAGTACAGCCGTGTACACAACTGAACGTGTTTAAAGTGGGTAAATTAAAGGCTGCGATAAAGTGAGCACTTTTGAGATCAACCTTAGCAAAAAATCACTGCCCCGGGCTACACGGGCGCATTGAGTGACATACGCCCGGTAAAGTTGGTAACGATATATGTAAAATAGTTATATAACTTAACGTCCAATAAAAAGTGTTAGGTAACCATATGTGATAATTTAAATGATTTCTTTCGCTTAACGTTTTCTTTAATGGATCGAAGTGTAGAAATTAGCAGATTTGTAAAATATTTACTTTCTTCTAAAAATTTTACATTTTCACTTGACCGACGCATGGATAAAGTGGCGAGGGCCATGAAAATGATAATTTTTCATAAGGTAGAATAACACACAACGTGCATACAAGCAGATCTAAGCAAGGCTTTCGAAAGTGCTCATTTTACCGTGAACAGTCTATAGTTCTGTGTTCTGCGTGACCACGGACCTAAATCCCAATACTGGACACGCGGCCAACTCGGCAAAACTAGAGAGGCGAAACACGTTTCTTACGGAACTGCGGCCACGCATGCCAACAAAACGTTGGCACGCCGTTGGCCAATCAGCGCCTGGTAACCTATTAGCTAGCCGCAGCCTGGCCAACTGGGAACATTTCGCAGCATGCAGTAAACAATCAGCTGGCACGTAAAGTAAATGGTGGGACGCCCGAATTAAATCTAGTCGCCGCATCCATATCTGAATTTAACTGATAAGCATCGCGACATCCTCAGACATAATTATACAAACAATATGGCCAACATTGTGCATCCCAACCATGCGTTAACTTGTGGACTCATTCATTAGTGACTTTAAAAAAAGTATTCGGTATGTTAACCCACATTAATTGGGAAACTTCAGTCCATTTGGGCAAAGTACGAATAAAATGGGAGTTTTGCGACTTTCTTTCAAACGGCGGTTTTTTTGTCGAAATGTCACTGCAAAAATATTTGTTTCTAGAAACCCAAAACCTTAGTTATTACAATGACGTAATATTAATTTGTAACAGCGGTATTTCATTCATATCGCGAAAGATTGTCCTTTTGTAATCAGTTGTCCTATACCGCTCGTTTATACACTGAACAGTTCAAAAATTATTAATAAGTTTTAGTTGTGATAAAAGTATGTAATTGCTGTAAATGGTAATGTATTCTATTATACTGTGATGTAATTTTTCTCCTCTGGTATTTGTTCTAATTAACATATGTGACAACACCACTAACTAGGCTATAGCCCCCCCCCCCCCCCGAATGTATTGTTACATCTCTGGACGAATGGCTATTTAAATTTTACATACAACGGAATGATTAAAAAAAAAGGGGCTGAAAAGTAGACTGTAAACAAGGCTTCGACAATTACTCAATCACGAACACAATTTATTTTGCAGGGTCCTCGGTGGTTGACCTTGCTTGGGCGCCACGACCACGTGGCAGGAAGCTCGCCCGACGTTAGTCCACGCGCACTCGCTGGCAAAACTCAATGTGTGAAACCGAGTGTGTGAAAATACCCGCTGTAATCAGACGGTACATCCATATTTGTTGCTTGCTTTCAATTGGACTTGCAGCTAGAGCGCAAGCAAAAGATGAGGTGATACATGAATCCAGGCTTCCGCGGCCATACGCCATGATGCCTGTATTTTTGGGACACGAGATTTTCGCGAAAAAGAGTTCATACCCAGCAATATTACAAAACACCTTAGCTCAGATCCACTTCTGCAATTTCATGGTTTCACCTGGTATGTGTCTTGTGTGCCTGCCCGCGAGTCACAGAAGTCCAGGATCGGAGTACCGTAATGTTACGTGGACGTCTTAATAAAAATAAAACTACATTTGATTTCTAACTTATTCACACAGCTATTATTTACAGCATTAAATTATCTATCTCCACTCTTACTCTTTTTGTTTCTCAGCGAGCGCAATATCTAATGTCTATTTCAACACTAATTAACGTCCTCATGTCGCTGTTTCGTAAGTCAATTAACTCATTATCATCATTAAAGACATACAAATGATGGCAACAGACAGACGATGTCTGTTGCCATCATTTGTATGTGTTTCACTCACGCAACCAGTCCAGAAGTCCAGCCTGCCAGCCGCACCCTTCACTGCTTGATACTCGCAGTCACAGATTTCCCTTCCGCTGGTCATTTCTCTCGCTGCTCGTCGTCTATCGTTAAAACTCAGCCACTAATCAATTCAACAGCAACAACCCAGAGGCCCGTCGCGTTGTTTATAACCCCCTGGCCTTGACCTGGGAAGTTTGACACCCAGATAAATGCAGAAACTCAATATAACCGCAAAAGGGATTATCGTGTCGGCCCGCTTTTTGTAGCAGATGCGCGGTTCCCTCGCCTGCCATTCAAAACATTCCACTAACTTACCGCCGCCGCTATCATATATCTACTTTGCCCTTCGCTTCCACTTGCTCGCGAGGGATGCGAAGCAGCAAGCACGTAACAGTAATTACAACTGCCCCAGTCAAATACCAACATATCTTCTCCAAAGACACGAGGCCAATAACCAGAAGGAAACTGCACGTGTGCTGGTACGATACCAAAGCGCAGCCTGCGCGGGAAAGCTTCTCGTGAAAATCAGGTGTCCCTCGCCGTGTTCTAATTCCCCACCCAAGGACCCTTACCTGGCTTCGTGCCCTTGAAAAGTGCATCCCGGATGTGAAGTCACAATGTCGTAGTTCGAATTCACATCAAGGGCACATTATGCACCTAGAATGTCCCCTTTAGCTAAGAGCACGAGTCACTTGCCATTCTCTAACTGTTTAAAATATTTACGGTACTTGTTTGTGTTTGGTTTCCGTTTATAGGCTGTTCATGGTAAAATGAGCACTTCTGAAAGCCTTGCTTAAGATCTACTTGTATGTTCGTTATGTTTACTTCCGCCTTACGTAAAGTTAACAATGACATGAGCCTCATCACGTTATTCATGCGTCGGTCAAGTGAAACTCTGAAATTATCAGATATATATATATGCTAATTTAAACACTTTGGTGTAATAAATAAACGGAAAGCGGAAGAAATAATTTAAGTTATCACAAATTGTTACCTAACACTTTTTACTCAACATTAAGATATGGAACTACTTCCCATACATCATTACCAACTTCACTAGGCGCATGGAACTCAGTGCGCCCGTCAAAATATATGCCGGCAGGGTCAATGACTTTTTCCGAGGTTGACTTCAAAAGTGCTCACTTTATCGTGAACAGCCTTTACAACTCTGCACGGCCACGGAAAACACTTCCTGACGTCACAAAGGCAAATAAAACTCGCACATGGTGAAATTCGACAGAATAAATCTCGAGGTGGAAACGAACACGGATGTACGATTTCACAACGAATATTTCACATTAAGGGAAGAAGGGCCATGACACGGAACAGGATCAATGGTACGTGAACAAGATCACATTCCACTGAACTCTTCATACCCTATTAACAATGACTCGGGCAACAGCCAGCCGGAAGGCAAATTAACCACAAACACGACACAGGACTGATCTTGGTCTTCTGCGCATGTCCCCAACACTGACCTGCCGTCTGTCATGTGATAAAATGTGAATTGATGTTAGTTTAGTTCAGTTCTCCAAAACAGCCGTAATTTTTATAAAACAAACGTTTTTCGTGGTAAAAAAAAATATGTCTTCATTACGTTAAAAGTTGGCCAGGGGAAATTTAATAAAGCTTTACACCAGGTATTACGGTAAATAGTTGTGAGATTGTGAGAGGTACACTGGCAACTATAGGTTTGGCGTACATGGCATGCGTAATCTACTCTGTATTCCCTCTGCGAACTAGATACCAGGATATTTTAGGAGTTCATACAGTAAAGGCTGTTCACGATAAAGTGAGCATTTTTTAAATCAACCTTATAAATAAGTCACTGCTACCTGCATGAATTTCAATGGACGCAATGAGTGGAATGCGCCCAGTAAAGTTGGTAACTCAGTAACCATTTGTGATAAATTAAATTATTTCTTTCGTTTTCAGATTTTTAATGCATCCAAGTTTAAAAATTAACAGACTAAAAATTAACACCTAAAAATAATCATTTAAATGTGACTTCTACTTTTATACCTGTCAAATGTGTTCTTTACTGATTACAGCTTTTCAAAGAACTCTGCCTTAGGTCTATTTCAAAAACCATTTCGTACGAATATTCATAGTTTAGGCCTATAACATTATTTAGGTCAGCTTTATGACGTTTTAAAAATGCCTGAATTGACGATAGTTCTCACGGTTATGTTACATTAACATATTTGTTTTCCACGACATAACACATTACACGTAATGCACGTTAACATTTTGCCACGATTGTGTTTAACACTGTTACAACTGCGGGGTAATGGACTATAGTAAAGGACGGCCTCAGTTCGAATACGGAAGGAATAACCAGTCCAACGAAAAAGCGAATTTAAAATCAAGCATGCAACTCGTGTCGCTCATTTTTTGTTATAGACACTTAAAATATAGCGGTGAATATGCACACAAATAAGCCTACCGTAACATTTATTCCTCTCATATTTATATGTATTGCTACTTACTGTGTATTAGGTTTATTGAAACTCATTGAGGCTGGGCTTGGTTATTTTGTTGGGTTGGTGGTAAATCACGTTACACAACTGTGTTTCAAACCCCTTAGAGCAAAGGTACAATGTTGTGATAAATAACCAGACGTGGATGTAAATAAATAACTTCGTCATAAAAACAGTTCACATTTACAATATAAATAGTTCACATCAAATATTTTAAATCACGCACACACACACAGATCCAGCGTAACGATCACCACGCAGCCAAGCCACGCTATATTTATTACTGCCGCGGAAACACAGATTTATCACAACATTGTAACTCGCTTAGGTAGGTTTAAACAACACAATGTCTACAAACGTGATGTGGTAATTTGAAGGATTTTTTGGAGTGAGTATAATTTACGCTTCGTTTGGTAACAAAGCAACATGCTATGTCATGGCTCGCCACATCTGCCAACTTCACTTAGTTTCTGCCCCGCCATCATATCTAAATTCAAACATTAAAATCGATTTTCAGTTGTAAATTACAAATTCAAAAATCATTAATTTGTTGTAATAAGTATGAAATATGGTACAATTGAAAACATGTACAATTTTTGCATACTAGCGAAGTGAAACTTCCAGAGTGTGAAAGAGACAAAGACAGAGAGATAGCGACAAGCCTCGCTCAGCAAACAGTTGCTTCAAAGTTGTTTTCGCTCGATAAAACGGCAACGTACCATTACGGCCTACTCACGATCTTTTCCGCTGTTATTTTAAACTGTAAAAATGAAATATTTTGCCATCGGGGCTACCAAAATATTTCAATAGGCGCCGTTTAATTTACAAATAGTATACTAAAAAACTATGTTAATCTAATATTTTAACTGTGAACTATTTCTTACCGGCCGTTGCCAACACATCGCTGCTCTAGCTATTGTTAATTCATATTTAAAAATAAATAAATATTACAAGTTATAGAAGACATTAAGGTAAAGTTTCATTTATTCAATAATACAGTATTCTAAAGTTAACCTCAGTGTTATATACTTGTGGAATACAGGTTATTGAAAAAACAGGTTGACACGTTATGCCTAGAGTGTTTTTTCAAAGGTTGATTTTCATAAGTCGCTTCCAATCGGCAATGGACTATACATGTACCACTGTCTAGGGGATGCTGTGGCAGGAGCATTCTGCTGTACCACAGACGATTCTCTCCACAAGACTTCTCGTCGAATACGACGCCGTATTGAGCTGCGCTACGGTAACGACAGTGCCCACGGCAGGTATAGGCTGTTCACGGTATAGTGAGAACTTTTTAAGACCCTATCAACAGGCATTAACCACCAATAAATATATCTTATTGAAACGTATACACTGTGTTTATTGGTCACATTGCAATGTTTGTATTAAAAAGCAGCAGGAACATGGAAATTATATGAAAAGAAATATTTAGAAGGGCCTTAAAAAGTGCTCACTTTACCATAACCAGCTTAAAACGTGAACACGCAGTGTTTGTTCCGAAGTACGCTGACAAGAGCTGCTGTATGAAAAAGGGCAGTGTGAGGAACGGGCGGTGCCAGAGGCATGTCAGAGCTGACATCCACACGTCGCGTAGCCTACCTCCAGCCGCCCACAGCCGCCGTGGCCATGCAAGGCTCGTCTCGTGCTGACGTGACGGCCCTCAAGGCCACTCCCCCACCTCGCGACTCTCTTATGTATGCGGCCAACGCCATGCCGCCAACTCCTCCGCTCTCTCCACGCTGACTGCTTTCTTTCCCCAATGATGACAGCAACATTCCTCACATTATTTTGTTATAATATAACTGTTTTTATTTACGGACATGAAAACCCCCACTCTGTTCTCGCCTTCGGGCAGTCAGCTTGGATTAGTACGGCAACGTCCGCCACATAGCAACAAGAATTATATGCTATGTGGAAAATAGGGATTAATTTTTAAACATTTGTTTATTTTAAATAATGTTTTATTCTTAAGAGGAGCGTGAAGTGAAACATTTTTTGTGAAATCGTTTACGAGTATTCGTGTATTTCGGTAAATATATATTCTCTAAGCACGACCTTTTGCTAGAAAAGGTAAAATTCTATCTATGACTATGTTTTTACTTTTAACATATTAAGTACATTCATGGAGAAAAAATTGTGAAAATGGTCAAATATCGCATTTTTAAAAGCTTGCCTATGCAGTTTCCTTAAGCGGCAAGAGAAAAGTACAAACATACCGACGTAGTTTAATCTGTGGGCTTTCATTGCATGTAATAACATCCCACTGTTACAGATATGATTTGCACAGTACAGGACCACGACTGAAAAACTGCACGGCAAGCGCGTAGGAGAGATAAGGCACTAGGCGTAAGTGTTCTTGTTGCCGGTATCTCTACCTCACTTCTTGACCTTGGGCACGCAGGTGCATACTCCTAAGCATGCGTGTACTGTAAGATAATGTATTTTAGTGTATTTGTTTATTGATATATTTATGACGTTTCCTATATCATGAAGATTTTTTTCCCAACCTTTATTTTGTGTGCAATACCTGGCTGCGGCCGCACCTCCGACATACATATATAGTCTATTCGCTGTTTCTTCACCCTTTTCGAATCAAACTTTTGAAAAATCTCCCCATGTATAACGTGTTTAGTTATTTCCAACATATGCCATATACCACAAGTGTTTTGTATTTGTGTTCATAAAATTTACTTTTTTTTTTGGATAAATTGAAATGTATTCATATTTAACCTATAAATGTTACATTTATTAATAATAGGAATAAGAACAGTGAGAAAATATATGTGTTGGTAACGCCTAGTAATGAATAGTTCTTACACAAAATACTGTTGCACTGAGCGCGCACGAGTTCAGTGTGTTGTCCCTCTGGTGCAATTCTCCAGACTTGGAGCTTCAGAAAAGTCTGAAGTAAGCGTGAATGGGTTATAGTTACTTCTGCGCACGCCCCAGTGCCGAATTGCGCTTCAGCAGACAAGCTTCCAAAACAACCCTGATGTGCGTGGGCAGATAGACTGCTGTGGCAGGCAATCAGGCTGACCTTCATTGATAGAATGGAGACGGGCTGGACTCTCTGATGCCAGCCACCTCCAGCGGGCGGTAACTAGCTCTCCCACCGGAGAGAGCGTCCACTTGAGAGCAGAACAGCAGCAAGACGAATTATGGAGGAGAAAATGTGAAGATTTAATATCTCAGATAAAATTCCATGAAAACTAAAGAAAAAGAATAAAATTTACACGCGGGAATCGCCATTGGGGAAAACTGCCATACTACCTCCTCCCTCTCCAGCCATATACTGCGATGGCACCGATAGTGCACCACTTAAACAATCGGGTCTTAATGAGCCAGTTAACTTTTATTTCCCAATAATAAATTCCAACCATGTACTTCGTGAGCAGCACAAAACATAAATGTTATCTCAAATAAGTTATTATTACATACACTGATCACCGAGACAAACAGCTATAGTGTGTCTCACTAGAGTGCAATGGGTAGCTAATCAAACAATTTTATATTTATACACTACCATAAAATTTCACAATTTCTGTTATGTATTTGTATACGTATGAACTTATTCTACCAACACAGTATAACTCCTTGGCTGTTGGTAACTCTAGCGACCTCGAAACAGCGCGCGTCATTCACTCTTTACTGCAATCTAAGTGCGAGACGCACTACAGCTGCTTGCCACGTTTCAATGAATATTTTACGTGTCTGAAGATTTGTTTTAGTTTTTTTTTTGGCTATCGTCCGAGTGAAAGGTCACTGCCCTATTTCACCCTGAGCCATAGAAAGCCTGATGGACTGATAACGAACTTCTGATTCATCTGCGAACCAAACAACGTATCGCTCAATCATAGAACTAAGGAGATGGTGGAATGTTTTGAAATGTACGTTGGCACGAAAAATTTGAAAATTTTTAATAGTCCTGCAAAGAGGAACATGTATCTTTTATAGTCCTGCTAAGATGAACATGTATCATTTATTGTAATGCAAAGATGAACATGTATCATTTATTGTAATGCAAAGAGGAACATGTGTCTTTTATAGTCCTGCTAAGATGAACATGTATCATTTATTGTAATGCAAAGAGGAACATGTATCATTTATTGTAATGCAAAGAGGAACATGTATCATTTATTGTACTGCAAAGAGGAACATGTATCTTTTATAGTCTTGCAAAGAGGAACGTGTATCTTTTATAGTCTTGCAAAAATGAACACGATAGTTCTGCGAAGAGGAACCTAAGCAGTTGATCCGAAATTTGAATGGTCGGATTTCGTCTGCAGTTAAAATCACGCTTCAAAACTCTCTATCAACAGGCATTTCCGAGGTGAGGCTCGCCGCGGTCATTTGAATGGCCTTGTGGAACGCCGTAGAGGTGAAGGTGTGGCGGATCCCCAGGCGAGCATCGACCTAACCGGTCCTCCCTACTCCCGCCACCGCACACAAACTGCCATGACACTGACGCAGGTATTAGGTCACTCGCCCGCCGAGTTGAGACACACCTATTCCCTCGCTACTCTACCTCCTCCACAACTGTTCTAACTACGGCTTCTTGAATGCCAACTTGCAGTCTATTCGTGGTTTCTTCACAATTTTTTTATCAAACCTTTCAAAAATCACCCCATGCATGACATGTCAGGTTTTTCCCTAAATATGTCATGTATCACATGAGTTTTACACTTGAGTTAACATAAATATACCTTATTTTGGGTTAAATTGGACTTTTACTTATATTGTATCTACTCATTGGAATATTTTATGTACAGCAACATTACCTCGTATAGGCTGTGAGACCAAGGCGTGAATTCACATTACTCGACCGTTTCTCGTGGCAAATTCGCCTAATTTTGTCGTTTTACAGTTGTGAAGTTCGCTTTCCAACACCTGCCTGGGTCCTGGGTTTCAGCGAGACACGCAAGTCTAGGTCATCACTTCAGTATTAATTAATGTTCACTGCGTATAAGAGGTGAAGTTATAAATCAAACACGCCGATTTTTTTATCATGGTAGCCCAGAAGCCGAGTCGGTTCGCTATTGTTCGTCTCACTTTCCTCGTCGCCAGTACAATCAATTAACGTAATTAATCAACGCAAAAAAACGCTCTCTCACTAGCCGACCTCCGAAATCTCAGGACGCCTTTCAACCAGCGGGAAACAACAAAATATCGCTCGCGCCTTCTCGAGACAGCCCCCAGCCACGCAGGGCAACTCTCAGGCGGTGAGTGTTAGAAATATTACAAAATTCCTCAGACCACAGCTCCGAAGAGCAGCAAAATGTCTCAGCCAATCAGGCGCTCCCAGTGCAAACAATAGCGAACTTCCTTGTCGATTTCGGGTACCCCGTTTATTGCACCCCAATTAGATTTTAAGATGGTTATACACTTACCAAACAGTTTCATTATAAATTTTAATAGTCATTATATTAATTCTTAGTGTCTGTAGGCGTCTTGGTTTGCCCCGCCTTCTAGACATGTAGATCCTCCCCCACACAACTACGAAGGCTGTGACCTCCTTATTTCCTGACCCAAAATAGTCACACAAATTGGCCTTTCACCAAAGCGAATGGAGTAGCAACCTTGACGCCCATCAACTATGGCCCCTTTCTGCTTTCCGCATCGCTTATATAAAATATTAGTTGAAACTGTTAACTTATAATTATCAATACACATATCACACTATGATAATCATTGCAAATAAACGGAAATTTCAATTAATTTACTAGGACGACTGTAACTAAAGTTATCTTTAAATAATATATTCAATTTACTACCATACAGGCCCAGCTCAAAAATGGCCTGTCACGCAGTGCAAACAAATGTTCACAGCAGATGTTCACTACCAAGAGTGGCTTATAACATGTCTACCGAGTGTCCTGTGTTGACAAGTTGATGATACTGAACAGACATAGCGGACAGCACCAATAGCCAATTACAGCACTTCAGCCGCTTATGGACTGTCTGCACCGAGAAAGTAATCTTATCTCAACATTTTCCAACTACACAACGCCGATATAACCCACAATTCAGTGTCTAGCGTCACAAAAAGGCTATCATAGAAGATGTTTTAGGTTAAGGCTTACAAATCACGTAAGGGAAATATATTATTTTGTGTGATAGACAGGAAAAATTTCATGTAGATGTAGTTAAATAAAAAAAAATTAAAAATATTCAAGGGAAATCTCAACATACTCATGAAGCAAAATAAATTCTAAGAAACAAAAATACATAGGTAGTTGATGTGTAAAAAAAAAGCTTGGAATTATGGGTACGCAGATAGAGTAAGTCTGGCAATTTGTGAATTGCTGCCACTGAAATCTGCCGAGTTCGCTCTGTCTGGCATAGGTGTGATCTATGAACACGTGAATCCGTCAACTGTCTACTCTGGAAGGAAATACAGCGATGCGATGAGCTGTAGCCAATCAGGGTGACGCAGCAGTATGTCGCGGTGCGTCGGCGACGAGTGCGTTGCGCGAAACTACAAGCGCGTTTACCCCCACGTCTTTGTATTTGTATTTTTAGTGTTGCTTCACTGATGCACAAAATAGATACAGGGCTTCCTATACATATGGGCAATGTCATAAAAACCGTCTATTAAAACATTAAGATAAATCTCCCTCGTTGTCTTTCGTACACGCTGTATGCTAATGCCTAGTTTCATCGCACATTGCGTTCATACGACCTTGTTTATCTTCTACCCACTTAAAACATACAGTGTCAATGTTATTCGTGTGTCTATTACATTCGCGAGGTCTAGAAATGTAATTTTCCCCCTTGAAAAATATAACAGTTCACACGACATATCGTCGCACAATTGTGACAGCAAGTATAGCCCGTCGGCACGCATCACACTGCAACGCGTCACTGTATTGTGGAATAAGCAGTCAGCGCGGTTCCTTCCCTTCCTAAAGGCCACCCTACATTGACGTTAACACGGACCTCGTTGAATTAACTTAGTGTTGTTATTATGTTGAGATATAGGTAGCGCAGCAGAGTATCAGCATTGATTAGAAGAGCGACGTAGTGTGAGAATGTCCTAATGAGAAGTTGAATTAAGATCAACATGAAGTAAAGGTTAACGTAGTCAGCCCATCAGATTCAAAGAAATATTTTCTTTCGTTTTCTGTTTTCACTTATATTCCTACCAACTTCCTTCCAGACTGTTGGGCCATGACTGCAATGCAGCCCGAAGATATAAAATAAATCACATCGGCTATTCACGGTAAGGTGAGCACTTTTGAAAGCCCTCTTGTATGGAATAATAGTCAATAAACATATTTTATTTTAGTCTTAGACGTTAACTTCAGAGTGCGGTGGAATATACACACAGTGGTTATTACTTACATGGCAATATTTATTTTTTAAATTTTGTCAAACGACAAAAAATTGGCTGAAAATAAAAAGTAACTAGGGCCTCAAATGTGCTCACTTTACCGTGAACAGCATATAGTACTGGAAAGTGGTCCACGAGTCTTCGTCACCCATACATAACCAGTAATAACGCACTATAATCCAATCCATCGAATCTGTCTGATTATTGGAATACCTTATGTATTGGATTGTATTGCGTTATTTCTAGTTATGTATGGGTGACAAGACATGTGGACCATCCTGTACATTACAGCTTGTCAAAGACGAGTCTTTATTTCCAATGTGAACACAGCAACGATTTTAAATTTAAAAAAATCGACACACAAGTTAGCGCGAAGTTAGCATAACGAGCTCCATGTTAACTTCAGTGTAAATCGGCCTAAGAGTTGAAACTTAGCAGGGATACTCACGGTTTTGCAGTTCGTTCGCTGGAACTCTGCTGCTCATCACATCCGTGCAGGTCTCTGGACTGCATTCTCCAACCTGCAACAACATGAGAGATGCCGTTAGCTTATGCTCACACGACCAACCCTCCATCAAACTTAACCAACTCTTGAGAGACCACAACTTTGTTTCTAACTAACACTTATACCACTTTCTGGTTTGTTAAGGTACACGTAAAACAGAACTAACGCACTATTAAATCTAATAAATTGCTCGTGACAGTTTACAAAACTTCTGAAAAGCTGACACTTAATTCTATCCCAAGAACAACAGCGTGTTTGACTACCACCACTCTCCGATCGGGAGGGGGGGGGGTGTATTTATTAGGCAATTTAGCGGAGTTGCGCAATATGTAAAACTAGCCATTCCCAAAATTTTAACGTGCATACATGTTACTGAAATACTAGTCCTCCTCTGACAACGTTGATAGGAAAACATGCCACCAGAATAATTTTGGGGTAATTACATTATGTAAAAAATATGCACATTAAATCAGCAGTTAAAAACGCCTACGCTGAAATTGAATATACTAACTCCTCGCGTGTTAGGTCTGCAGCGGTAAAATGTGATTACACCACGAAGCCAACTTACTTAGCTGCAGATGTCACTTTGTACTTTTTCTCCTTCCTCTTAAGAAAACTGGGGAGGCAAAAGCTTCTAACAATCGGTTTTCTGCCATTCTCATTCACTTATTATTTCCTTTTCAAATTTGTCCAATAGGACAAAGGCAGGAAGGGTTTAACGTCTCGTCGACAGCGAGGTCATAAGAGCGCAAGTTGCTCAGAGAAGCAGGGTCGAGGAAGGAATCAATCGCTCATGGCCTATATGAACCCACGTAGCACAGGATATCCTAATTATATCCACAATATCAAAAAGTCATGTAAGTCCTACAATGTATATCCATTAGATATTACAAAACCATCAATGACCATTACTTAAGGGAAGTGACTACATCTAAATATGTATATAGGAAATCCGAAATATCTAAATCTCTTCTTGGAAATTGGGCGAACATAATAATTGGATATCTTTTAGTAGTCTTTTGAATGTAACTTTGCTAATCTTGGATGTCGAAGAGTGACCTCCATCAGATATTCTTTGGATGTATCTGTGATATACGACATATCCCAGCAATTGCCACTGATTTCGGGAAACGATAAAAAACCGAAATCAGAATTGCCGGGCTGGAATCCGAACACAGAATCCGGACAAAGAAAAGGTGCAACACTAGGACGATTTTTACATGCTCTGGGAAAAAAAAACTAATCGTCCAGGGCATTTATTTACACAGTCCACTTAAACGCACAAACACTGATTTGGCGGAAGCTGTCAAAGAGTAGAGTGGAGAGATTTGGGCGACGTCTTGAGAGCCGATGATGGTAAAGTGAGGTGAGTATGTAGCTGCGCCGTAATGCAAGGGCGGGGAAAATGAAAGATCCCCGAGAAAACCCGCCGACCAGCGGCATCGTCCGGCACGATTCCCACATGCGAAAATCCGGGAGCGACCCCGCCGGGAATTGAACCCGGTTCGTCTAGGTGGGAGGCGAGTAGTCTAACCACTGCACCACCGCGACCCCCGAAACTGTTAAAGAGGAATCATTCCCCGCAATCTTTGACGTATCGGATTTCCGCCGCACCCTGCAGTTAAGATTGTTTTTTTTACAGCTCCACAAATAACGCATGGCGTTTGAAAACTTTTAAATAAGTTATTTCCTGAGCGCTGTTGTTATAATTATTTGTATGAGTGACCTCATTAATTATTCATTCTCGGCTGCCGCATGTTAAAAAATTAGTAAAGTTGGAAAGCTGCAACACTTTTTAAATCTTGCTTGGTTATTTCCTAGATACGCCATTTGTCACAAGAGTTTTGTACTTCTGTTAAAATAATAATACCTTCTTTTTTGGTTAAATAGAGAACAGAGAAAATCGGTGAGTTAGCAATATTTCGTAAGAAATAGTTCTCAAATAGAATGTTATTGCACTGAGTGTACACGAATGTGGTGCGTTGTCCTTTGGTGTAATTTTCTAGACTCGGTTAAGCTTCGTTTAAACTCCGTTTGCATGCGGCGGAGGAGCATCCTGGTATTAGAACTTCAGCAGGGCTTCAGAAAAATTATAAGTAACGTGAATGTACTACATTACCTGCGCACAAAAATTCCGTTAAAAACCTTTAGCAATATAACTTACGCCTAAAAATTGATAAGATCCACGGTGGCGACTGTTGGTTACGTGATCGTGGCCTGGCGGGGAGGACATGGTCGTCGGCCCTTCAAGGTCACGAGCCACGTGGCGAGGACAGCCCGCGACGAAGGTCGGCCACCGGAACTGCACAGTTCCTGTCACGACACTTGTTCTCAGGGCGGTCGATGTACCTGACTGCACCTGGGTTCCTCACATCCACAACGTGACGCTTCGTATTGCTAAAGGTATAGGCTATTCATGGTAAAGTGAGCACTTTTTAAGGCCCTGCTAAATTTTCACTCTCAGCCCATTTCTATCTTTTTTGCCACATTTTAATGTAAACGTTGCCATGTGAATAATAAATACAGGGTACACATTCACCATACCCAAAACCAAAAGTCCGAGGCCACAATGAAATGTATTTACAGAAACAGCTTCTAAACGTGCTCACTTTACCGTGAAAGACCTATATCTGCATGTATTTTACCCAGCACACTTACTAGCATGCACCCTCCATAGTTGGCAACGACGGAGAGAAAGTAATTCCATGTCTTAACGCTGAATTAAAATAGATAGGGGAACACTTGAGAACAGTGAAATCATTTGTTTTACTTTCTATATTTTTAATGCACATGATTGTACGAATTATGAATAATGTAAACTATTTACTTCTCTAATATCTGCACAGTTTTACTTCACCGATGCATGAATGATGTGACCAGACCCATGGCAATGTTAATTTAACATATGCCGGATGTATACGAAATGTGCATACAATTGGATCTTTTTATCATGGCTTTCAAAAGTGGTCACGTTACCGTGTAACAGCCTTCAGTCGTCTTAAATCTTCCTTACGGTCCAAGAACAGCCGGCCAGGATGGAACACCAAACCACAAATGCTTGCTTGTGTTGAAATGCTACGGTCGATATGGCGCCCGGCATTAGTCTCAGTATCCTATAAACCACAGAACGACTACGTATGACGTATCACATTCAGAGTGAGGAACGCTAGCGGTTTCTCCTGGCTGTCAACATAAGCCGTGTCCGAAACGGCTACGAGACGATTATTTAGGTTATTAAATCGACCACGTGACCAAGTTTAGGCCCTAAGTATTTGGGGATTTAGGGTTGACATTTACCGAGGTGAAGAAGCACACTAGATCCCCAAATAGGTGCGTAAAATCTTCTGCTGTTGTTTATTTAGGTTTTACTTCCCGCGTTTGGCGGAAATGTCGGTATTCACTGTTTTTGAAACGCTGCAAAGTACACGCACGTGAAAAATTGAGAATCAGGGCTCTACATGAAATAATTTTAAAATAACAGTTCGTATGTTGTATTAAAAAAAAAGGGCGATCGGTTATTTGAAATGGAAATGTTAATAGCAGGGAGCGAAGAAACAATGAGAAGATTGATATTGGCTAGAAAGAAATACGATAAGTTATTTACAAGACATGAAAAATGCTTGGGAGTAAGTTATTTATTGATAGTGTGTCAAACAAAATTCAAACGTCGAAATTCCACAACCCTGTAGTTTTCAATTTTGTCACATGTAGCGCTGTTACAAGCCGTTCGAAACCATCCACCCTAAATTCCTAAACCCTAATTCCCCAAATTTTGCCATTTCGGACACGGCTATGGAATTTAACTTTATGAAATGTTGCTAGTTAGGCGTAGGATGTCGTTTAGTGTCTATGAAAAAGTTAGAACTAGGGCTATCGCCACATCTGTTGATTTTACCACGGTAAAATAACGGAAGCTGCTCACGACTATTAACTTTAGGCGCTCGATCGAATCATTTTATATGCCTGTACGCAGCTCAATTGGAAATAATAAACGTCAAGTGCAACTTCCTACCCCATAAGTGACGCGCCCGTTGGTAAATGGGAAGTGGCTTTCAAACTGCGGTCCTCTCGGGCCACTGGTGGTCCGTGGCTAGATACTAGATGGTCCGAGAGGCTTCCTGAAAGTGCTATCGAGTATAGGCTATTCACGGTAAAGTGAGCATTTTTGAAAGCCCTCGAATATGGAATAACAATCAGTAAATATACTTTATTTTGATCTTAGACGTTAACTTCCGAGTTCGGTGTCATATACATAGTGTTTATTACTTACATGGCAATATTTATTTAGAAAGGCGGTTAAAGGATCAAAAATGGCTGAAAGGAAAAAGTAACTAGGGCTTCAAAAGTGCTCACTTGATCATGAGTGTCATTGGCATGAGGCTGCTAGATCTAAACATGGATAATGTGGCTTGTCCCAGTTTGTTTATCGTCGTGTTCAGTGATGTACCATACTAATTTGTGTTTTAAAACATCAAAAAATATCAGGACCTTTCCATTAATTTATTTATAACTTGTGTGCAGTGAAGCAATAAAATTAAAGTGTTTATGAAGATTTCACACTTCGTGAGTTGTTAAATTATTATTTGTACATTATAGTACGTAAGTATAAGAGAATTCGAGATAGTTGGTCCGTGTTAGGCTGACGTTATACATCTAGTGGTCCAACCATTGTAATTTAATCCCAGGTGGAAGTCCAAAACTGGTAGTTTGCGGCTAGGAGAGGCGAGAAGCCACAGAAAATAACTACGACAATTCTGATCTATCAGATTTAGCAAGCAATCTCAGTCCACAAACTGCAGCTTTGTTACTACTTCGACCGAACATTCAACACTTCACTTTTTGATCAGGACACCGTCATATCTGCTGTAACTACATGAGGCTCGTAATTAAAAAGAAATTACATACGCCATTTGTGGCTTTATTTTTAAAGATAGACGAAACACATGTTTACTGAACTATCTGAAACTTGTTTCGCCCAAAATTAAAAATTAAAATGCGCTGTTTTTGTTTTCCAGTTATTGGTACATCTGCCTATGAACAGTTAAATATTTATTCGCATGACAAGGTATGGCAGGAAGGGCGAGATGATAAAGCGAGCTTGGACAGTTTTGTCTTCGACAGCCAAATCCAACTTTGTCGCGCACCATTATCCATTACTCCAAACCTCGAACTAAGAAAAAGAAGAAAAAAAAAAGAGAGAGAACAGAAAATAAGTATACAGAAAATATATGCTAGTAAATTTAGTCGAGATGAGAGGTTTTGGTAGAAGCTAACAGCGAGGTCTTGTGCGCCGGCGATGATGAAATTGGGTGAAAATGAAGCATCGGCGAAATTCAGGGGGGGGGGGGGGGAGCGGGAGTACGCCGAGATAAAACCCTCAGCCAACAACATCCGCCACGTTTCCCACGCGCAAAAATCAGGGGACTCCGCAGGTAAAAGAACCCGGTTCGCCCTGGTGCGAGGCGAGAAGTCTAACTACTACACCAACACAGCCCCCTAATAAATTTACTATCTGCTATAGTTTATTCACGGTTTCTTCACTCTTTTTTAACCAACCCTTCGAAAAAACACCCACCCCGTGCACTACGTGTTTGGTTGTTTCCATAATATGCCATATCACAAGCGTCTTATGCCTGTGTTAACATAATAGTAACTTATTTTTGGTTAAATTTGACTTTTTCTACATATTATCTATGAATTATACTTTTATTTTTAATTTATAAGTAACTTGAATAAAGACAGGGGGCAAAACAGGTGCGTTGGCAACAGCTGGTAAGAAATATTGTTTATGCAAAATATCATTACACTTTGAGTGCGCACGAATGTGGTGCGTCGGCCCTCTGGTGTGATTTTCTAAGTTTTGTTTATTTGAGGCGGAGGAATATCCTGGAAGTAGAACTTTAGCAGGGCTTCAGAAAAGTTGGAAGTAACCGTGAATGGAGTATAAAGGCTGCCTGCATATATTTCAATGGGTGCACTGAGTGACATTTGCCCAGTAAGTTGGTAACGCTGGATGGAAAGTAGAGCCGTATCTTTACGTCGAATAAAAAGTGTTAGGTATTCATTTACGATGACTAATTATTTCTTTCGCTTTATGTTTTTTTTTTTTTAATGCACAAAAGTGTACAAATGAGCAGATATGTAAAACATTTACTTTCCCAATAATTCCATAGTTTCACTTGACCGACGCATGAATTGTGACGAGGCCTATGGAAACGTTAATTTTACGAAGGCGGAAGAATACACAACGTGCATGCAAGTAGATCTTAAGCGGGGCTTTCAAAAGTGCTAATTTTACCGTGAACAGCCTATAGTAGAAAGTACAGAGTATCAAGTCTAACGGTGAACGCCAAGATGTAAAAACTTGCACTCGCGAGTAGCCCAGGCGGTGTGTTGTGCAGGCTCGAGCTAGATTCTCACTCTGAACGCATTTCTCCTTGGGCAGTAAGTGAAGAAGGCGAAGAAAGGGGAGGCGGGTGACGAACCGCTGAGGCAGTAACGGTAACCTTGCCTCGTGCTGGAGTTGACGCAACAGCCCCTCGGCCGCTCATCCCGCCGTCCGTGGCCTTGTGCGGGGAGAAAGTCGCCCTTCACCGGCTCTACACACGCCGCTGGCGCACATCCCTGCGCGCCCCACGCTCAGCTACTGCCTGTCCCTCGCAACCGACCTGCCTGCATTTACCAAACACTTTCAAATGGTGTTTTACATGTACGACAACAAATACGGTCGCTTCCAATGCGGAACTTATTACGAAGTACAAAACAAACTACCAAAATTGTCACAAAAATATGGTTTATGTTGGACATGAAAGAAGAAAGCATATATTTTGTGACGCTGTAAACTGCCTGGCTAGAATTTACTTATTTGAATGTTTAAAATATCGAGAAGTCTTTTATTTCTGTCAATTTAGGCTTTTTTTTTTTTTTTCGACGTTTTTAAAAGCATATTTTACAAAAAAAAAAAAAGAACCTTTTGTCAAGTAGGGCAATCACAATAAAGGCCGTTCACAATAAAGTGAGAACTTTTGAAATCAACCTTAGAAGAAAGTCACTGACCCTACCTGCATATATACTTTAATGGGCGAAATCAGCGACATGTGTCCAGTCAAGTTGGTAACGAGGGAGAGGAAAGTAGTTCCATATATTAACGTCGAAAAAAGTGTTGGGTAATCATTTGTGATAACTTAAATTATTTCTGCTGCTTTCTATATTTTTTAGTGCATCTAAGTATAAAAATGAGCCCATTTGTACAATATTTACTTTTGTAATAATTTCACATTTTCACTTGACCGACGCGTGAATAAAGTAATGAGGCCCATGGCAATGAAAATTTTTCATAAGGCGGAAGAACACGCAGCGGGCATGCAAGTAGATCTTAAGCCGGGCTTTCAAAAGTGCTCATCTTACCGTGAACAGCCTATAATTACTAAGATGATATGTTAAACATATCGATAATGTTTATAAATATTTTTAGTAACTAATTTTATGTGCGTTCATTTTGGTTATAAAATTGACGATTTTTGTGTTTCATTATTTTTTTTAATGTGTAAACGTAACTATTAATGACTTTGCTCGATTTTTTTTGCATGCGAAGGACCACCCATTAAGAAAGTACAATAATTTGCTCTCCTCTGGCTTACAATAAACGAACAACAAACAAGATTATATAACAGAGTGCGGATCATGATGTATCTCATTTTATTTGTTGTTTTCGCGGTACTGAAGAAGACGAGATCCAGTGTACTTGAAGGAAACATCGCATATATATCACTACTGGCATTTGCCACGCTGCATGTTAATTTAAGGTATTGGTTCTTGGCTCCTTGAAACGGGACCACCTACTACCAGCACACTAGCCAACTCCAGCAGCTACGCCTAATTCAAGAAATTCAAAATTATCACCTATGGAACAAGCGCCTTGTCAACGGTTTCCAAGCTGCATATCGATCTGAGCCTCTGTGGGACGCAGAAAACTTTGCACTGCCATGCGCAGAAAATCTAAAGGCGACGAGATATTACTACAGTGGACTCCGAGCCACTGGTTCCTCGGCGGTGAACTCTGAGATGCTGTGCCAGGTGACTTGAATGCTGGGTTAAAGTGGCTGCCTGGGTTGGCCGCCGAACGGTGTGCAGAGCTCCAGTAGAAAATGTTTTATTAAAAAACCTACCAACGTGCCTGAGTGAGGTCTGCTTGCGAATAGCATTTTAGAAACGTTGCGCGTCTGTATACGTTCTACAGTTCCTCCGTTTCTATCTTAAGTATGTTTTCGTGATAGTGAAAATGAATCAAACGGGTGTTTCCACGCCCTTTTTTTTTTGTATGAACAATATGGTACAAAACATTAAAAGAGGAATACGGGCGTGCATCAAACATTTCTTTTTATTATTACGTCATAAAATGGTAGGGTCTCCGCTGGGAGTCTCACAGAGGCTCGTTATCGACGGCATGACTGCACGTCAGTTCAGTGCTTTGCGTGTAGAGGCGATGACAGAGTTGATGCCCATGTCTCGGTCGCCCCTAGCGTTCCCACGCTTTTAGGCCTAAGAAGTGCTCAATTCCTTCAATCAGGTAACCACTAAAATTCCTTGGGAGAACTGCGTCACTGAAATCAACTTGACATGTGTGACTTACGTGAGGAGCAGCCATACCGCCTTTGCAGTATAGGCCTTATTTCAAGTGACATTTGTGATTATCCACTCAAAAAAAGCTGTGAAGACTCGGTTCCACTTCTCAAGGGATAGACACAGTAGACGGAGGAAATTACTATGCATAACCGTACTACATAACAACCAACGTAATCACAGAACACATGTTATGGTAATTTTCAATATTATTTCGACCATCCAAAGTTTTTCTGTTTCATGCTCGGTAAGGATATTTACCTATTAAATTATTTGATAAGAGCAAATATCTGTTGGGGAAAATAAATGAAAAGAGACATCGCCTAACTCATTTACTACACGACGAACGGTTATGCATGGCTAGATCTGTAAAACTTGGTTAGGACATACTGGCAGTCTGCGACTGCGAGTAAACACACCACGAGGAAACAAAGGAACTACTATCATCATAACCCGAAAAAAAAGTTCTATAAAATCTCTGCTGGCCGAAACAGAAATCGAAAAGCGGAGGAATGGAGAAGAGGGACACCGTGGGAGTACCCGGAGGAAATTCATACACCCACACGAGGATCTTCGCGGGACAGTTTCCTATAGCTACCTGTGACACGGAGTTATCATCGGTTCATTTCTTAAATCTGCCATAGCAATTTGTTGTGCAGAGTTACCTGTGCATCTTCCGTTGGTTTGCTAAACTACGCCAGGCTGGTGAGACGAAAAAATAAACTGTCGCTGGAGCCTTCAAGTTGGTGTTTCTAACTGCATGTTTTGACGCACACGCGGACTGGATTGCCGTCACCGATTGAGAAATGGTTAAGATGCGATGGTTTATCGCGGAGGAGTTGACTTTCCTAGAATTCAACGTATTGTACACACGTCCGAAGACTTCCTTTCCGTATTGACCGCTTGTATGTATACAGATACTATCTCGTTTCACATAACCAACGATGTTTTGACGCACACGCGGACTGGATTGCCGTCACCGATTGAGAAATGGTTAAGATGCGATGGTTTATCGCGGAGGAGTTGACTTTCCTAGAATTCAACGTATTGTACACACGTCCGAAGACTTCCTTTCCGTATTGACCGCTTGTATGTATGCAGATACTATCTCGTTTCACATAACCAACGATGTTTTGACGCACACGCGGACTGGATTGCCGTCACCGATTGAGAAATGGTTAAGATGCGATGGTTTATCGCGGAGGAGTTGACTTTCCTAGAATTCAACGTATTGTACACACGTCCGAAGACTTCCTTTCCGTATTGACCGCTTGTATGTATACAGATACTATCTCGTTTCACATAACCAACGATGTTTTGACGCACACGCGGACTGGATTGCCGTCACCGATTGAGAAATGGTTAAGATGCGATGGTTTATCGCGGAGGAGTTGACTTTCCTAGAATTCAACGTATTGTACACACGTCCGAAGACTTCCTTTCCGTATTGACCGCTTGTATGTATGCAGATACTATCTCGTTTCACATAACCAACGATGTTTTGACGCACACGCGGACTGGATTGCCGTCACCGATTGAGAAATGGTTAAGATGCGATGGTTTATCGCGGAGGAGTTGACTTTCCTAGAATTCAACGTATTGTACACACGTCCGAAGACTTCCTTTCCGTATTGACCGCTTGTATGTATGCAGATACTATCTCGTTTCACATAACCAACGATGTTTTGACGCACACGCGGACTGGATTGCCGTCACCGATTGAGAAATGGTTAAGATGCGATGGTTTATCGCGGAGGAGTTGACTTTCCTAGAATTCAACGTATTGTACACACGTCCGAAGACTTCCTTTCCGTATTGACCGCTTGTATGTATGCAGATACTATCTCGTTTCACATAACCAACGATGTTTTGACGCACACGCGGACTGGATTGCCGTCACCGATTGAGAAATGGTTAAGATGCGATGGTTTATCGCGGAGGAGTTGACTTTCCTAGAATTCAACGTATTGTACACACGTCCGAAGACTTCCTTTCCGTATTGACCGCTTGTATGTATGCAGATACTATCTCGTTTCACATAACCAACGATGTTTTGACGCACACGCGGACTGGATTGCCGTCACCGATTGAGAAATGGTTAAGATGCGATGGTTTATCGCGGAGGAGTTGACTTTCCTAGAATTCAACGTATTGTACACACGTCCGAAGACTTCCTTTCCGTATTGACCGCTTGTATGTATGCAGATACTATCTCGTTTCACATAACCAACGATGTTTTGACGCACACGCGGACTGGATTGCCGTCACCGATTGAGAAATGGTTAAGATGCGATGGTTTATCGCGGAGGAGTTGACTTTCCTAGAATTCAACGTATTGTACACACGTCCGAAGACTTCCTTTCCGTATTGACCGCTTGTATGTATGCAGATACTATCTCGTTTCACATAACCAACGATGTTTTGACGCACACGCGGACTGGATTGCCGTCGCCGATTGAGAAATGGTTAAGATGCGATGGTTTATCGCGGAGGAGTTGACTTTCCTAGAATTCAACGTATTGTACACACGTCCGAAGACTTCCTTTCCGTATTGACCGCTTGTATGTATGCAGATACTATCTCGTTTCACATAACCAACGATGTTTTGACGCACACGCGGACTGGATTGCCGTCACCGATTGAGAAATGGTTAAGATGCGATGGTTTATCGCGGAGGAGTTGACTTTCCTAGAATTCAACGTATTGTACACACGTCCGAAGACTTCCTTTCCGTATTGACCGCTTGTATGTATGCAGATACTATCTCGTTTCACATAACCAACGAGGAGTCCGACACTCTTAAGCAAACCGTTTGTGATTGGTCTGACACAGTAAGATCTGTTTGTAAGACAAAGACAAATGTATTAGATGATGACAAAATGTAAATAAACAACAGTTGCCACTTGAACTACCAGCTGATAGCGGAAAAATAAACATTGGCGCTATTTTCGTCGACCTGTCAAAATCATGCTTTCGTAGCTGGATTTGAGTGTATCGGCTTTTCGCATTGGTCTATCCGTTCCGTCATCATTTAGTAAACGTCCAAAGTCTCAGACAGACTCTGAGGTTAAAATAAAAAACCAATTTTCCTTGTACCACTGCAACAAAATACTAAATCATCACTAAAGAGCGGAGAGAGAGAGAGTACGAAGGTGACGATGTAAGAGATGGAAGAAAATTTCGATTCGCGAGTTTCGAGAACGCAACACGCAAAAGTCATGAAGTCGATCTTCAAGTCAACGTGGTATCACTGACGAACGCCCAGCAGGCTTTGCAAAGAAAACCTGGGGTCTCCAGTTCGGTCCTCCGGACAACGCAGATTGGCGAACTTTCCGGAACGCTCCATTAATTTGGGGGCTTTCTCCGGGTGCTCCTGTCGTGTCCTCTCCATCCACTCGGCTCTTGTTTCATATCATAGCTTTTGTACGAGCCTCTTGTCCAACATACTCCCCTAGCACGGCCAGGAAACTTCAAACACACACAAATTTCACGACTTCGCTTAAGAGGGAGAGACAGAAACCATCTTGGTACCAGATTTTGAGCTATATAATGTAATTTAAATACCTTATAAAACAAGGCATAGTGTATGAATCACCAGATTACCCAAATAAAGTATCGATGGAGAAGATTGATTTTTTTTTAAGATAAAAGGGAATAAATTATTAAACACTTTCTCAGAATAACTACAAATGCGAAAATAGTACAAGACATCAAACAATGATAACCTCCAAACTACAACCAGGGTTCTTTGCCGAAATAGTTAATAAAAACATGTATTGGCGAAAAATAGAGCAACCCAAGATATTGTTCAGATATCCTTCTCAACAAAGTTATTATCTTGCATACTAAAATGTTTCTGGATTTTATTGTTCGGAAACTAACTGCCAAATATATTTCCGTAATACTGCAGGTAAACTAGTAAATTTTGTATGTTTTCAACCTACTTTTGTATCGAACAAACAAAATTAATTATATATCTGGTATGTACTGCGTTAAAACGAATTGTATGATAAAATACAATATTAGCTTCAAATACTCACAGCAACGTGTTGTAAAATTCGCTCTAAATTAATTGTAGAGTTAAAGAAAATAATCATGGCGACTACTTTTGAGAGAATGATGTTAACGAACATTCAGTTTTTTTTCAGTGTATATACAAGATGTACCGAACCACGTGTCAATGCCTACTCCACGTGAATCCTGAATGGGAATATTCAAGGTAAAACGTCCGCTGACAATTCGAAGTATCTAGGAGCGGTCAAGAGTTTTATTTTATTTATTTTCGCTACATTACTTTATTATTTCATTGCGAAACGGAGTACTATTAAAAAAAAAAGCAGGACACTGGCGGAAAACTACTTTCCAAATACGAGTAAAAGAACTATAACAATCTTTAAGTTATATATATGTTCAATGATAAAAATTGAACAACGTTATGCTAAAACTCATGATTATTTTCCATTTCGTCAGGATGCCATGGAGAATATTTTCTTGAAAAACTATTGGGCGGTTTGCCCAAATTTCAGGTTTTAACACGACACAATTGTGACTTCACGAAACCATTTTTCTTAAACCAAACTTGGTGTTGTAACTTTTATAAGATTTGTAGGAATAATATATTTTGTTAAGATTTTTATATTTTTACTAAAAGAAAAAACCATGATTAATAAAAATTTGTATGCCATTCTGGCCCAGTGCACACAATTGTGTACACTGCGCACATTGATAGGCTGTTCACGGTAAAGTGAGTACTTTTTAAGGCCCTCCTTAATTTTTCTTTTCATCCTATTTCCATCTTCCTGCTGCTTTTTAATATAAACATTGCTTTGTGACGAATAACACAGTATGTATATTTCACCACCCTCGAAATATAATACCTGAGGCTGAAATAAGATATATTTATTAGTGCTTAATGCATGTTGCGAGGGCCTTAAAAAGTGTTCACTTTACCGTGAACAGCCTATAGGTAATTTTTGTCTGTACTGCACACTGTGAATCTCAATAACCAATGATTTTATTACCCGGGAGTAAATGATTCGCACCTCGCTGTTAAATCTATCCATACACTAAATGGTTCACAAGCCGTTTGAGGGGCTTCGGATTCAGGTCTAGGTCATCTGGCCCATAACTGAAGCCGAACATATAGCTTACAGCTCATTCATTGGCTGTGACAACGAAACAAGTGCTGTGTCGACTTAAGATCAGCACGCGTCATAAAGTTCTTCGTTTGCAGCACCTGAAAACGTAAATTAAATTGGGTCTGAAAGGGTTAAATCATTTGGTATTTGTATCAAGCTGTTATGCCATGTAATAAAACAATAAAAAATCTTCTAAGTCCTTACGATCGGCACATATGTAAGGGCACGTACTCTTGAGATTTGTTACGAGTAGGAGGTACAGGAGGACGTAGGTGGGTGTACTGCTTCCCTGCGTGGCCTGTACGGGCGGCGAAGGCCCGGCGCCTGGTGTCGCTTGTGCAGTTGTGCAGCGCGGCAAGGGGAGCCGCCGTTCAAGGTCGACGAGGGGCAGGGTGGCCAACTACACCTGGACACACCCTTCACAGTGCAGCCACACGTGTACGTCTCTGGCTGGCACATCGGCGCTATTTCCCCTCGAACTGCTTCAACATGGTTATGGTTAAGTCTACTAAGGCTAGGAACAAAACTAGTTTTATTATGGGAAAGTTTCGCATTGGGAAAATTTCCACCGCTAGATGCGGCGTGTTCCAAAGAGGTATCTTTTAATTAAAATTTTAAGCTACATAAATAATAAAAGAGAAAGATTTTTACTCAGTTACGTATTTATTTTATATTTGATTTGTGATTATTGTAATTATTTCGTTTTTTTAACGTAGAAAATAAAGAACATCCGGTGCACATGCGACACTAGCGCCTACCTAGTGGCCAAAAAAATGAGTTGCCAAATTGAAGCACTGAGTTTCTCAACCGAGTAGGATGTTAATTTATAGTATAGTCGATGAGAGTTGCAAGGCTGACGTCACTATCGCCGATCTGTGTATTTGGAAGAGCTTGCTAGCTTCACTTTACATCAGACATTTCGTATATAGAACCACTACTAAAATTTATTTGATATTTTATGTATCCGCCAGTCAGAATCGAACTTAACAAAAATGATTAATTACAAATTACTTCAGATACACGCCGTTGCAGAGTTATATCGCCATGGAAAATACAGAGCACGATATATATATATATATATATATATATATATATATATAAGCTGTTCACGGTATTAAGTGAGCTCTTTTGGGGTCCTAGTTACTTTTTCCTTTCAGCCATTTTTTTTTTATTGTTTAACCGCCTTTTTAAATAAATATTGCGATTTAAGTAATAAACACAATGTATATATTCCGCTTCACTCTGGAATTTACGTCTAAGGCTGCCCTAAAATACATTTATCGACTATTATTCCAAATCAGAGCACTTTCGAAAGTTCTCAGTTATCGTGAATAGCCTATACATAGGATAACAAGCCAAGACTAGCTGTTGTCTGATGGATGTTCTAGATACCTTCTGTGTTTTCCTTGGCGACATACCTCTGCAATGGCGTGTATACGAAGTAATTTTTCATTTAATCACTTAACCCCATGGCACGTACCACTCAGATAACGTTTAAAAAAAATGTAATTCACTACCTCAAAATACTTTAAAATGGAGAAAAACACGTGGAGACAAAGATTATGAACTTTTTTTTTTACTGCCCCGACATGTGTGGTGTTGACGATACACAATAAAACATAACTACATTAAACAATCAGATATGGGAATTTGTCGTGCAGCGTTGTAGCAAATACCTATGCTCGGGTACGTCTATACAATGTCAACTGTGCAACCGGACCAGGACGCAAGTACTGTAGGCGCGCTCTGGCCTTCGCCCAGCGGCGGTACTTCATGCCCGGTGGACTAGCCAGATTTTTTTTTTTCTGTCAGCCAAGCCATCCAGCTTCCTGAGATCAAACATGTAAAAATGTGCGTGTGCGTGCGCAATGAGGTAGCGAAACCGAATGAAAGACACCGCTGGCTGAAAGACGAGCGACAGATGAAGGATCGCTATTGCACAAATACTAAAGTGCGTGACTGCACAGCTGACAGGCGCTGTCATACCGTTAGAGGAATCGGGGTTACGAAAACGAAATACGTAGCTTTTTCTAGTTCTTGATGGTAAAAAAAAAATACAAAAGGCTTTAAACTGCACGTAAATAATTCGGAGGGCGTATTTTTAACGTCAAGATGTGAGATTGTAAAACAGTACCAGCATATGTAAATCTGCAGAATCCCGTAAAATCAGGCCAGAAAATGTTTGCATGTTTCCATGTATTATCACAACCACAAAATGGAAATAGCAGTGCGTCTCATCATCTCGCTCGGTAAAGCCGCGAGACAGCTCAAAGCTCTGGTAAACATGACTTCTGCGGCAGACTTGAGCCGAGCCCACCAATGGACTGATAAAAAAAAACAGAAATATATTATAACCGTGGGGGTACTTCTAACCTTTCTCCTTCCCCTCAGCCATAAACTGACCTTGAAGTTTAAACGGCCGACATTCTGACAACCATAAACTGAATTTTCTACAGCAATGAAAAGGAACGAGGTTATGTGTGTGTATGTGTGTAGGCCTTTTACATCGGAGTCAGCCAGCGACGGTAAGAATGGAATGGATCCCCGCGTTTTTTGTGGAATAGTTGTTTCTGCGAATACGCGTATTTCGGTAAATGAATGTTCTGCAAATACGACTTTTTGTCACAAAATATAAAAAACAATTATCTACGCCCCTGTTTTTTTTACTTTCGTCATATTAAGTGAATTCTCGGAGAACAAAATTCGTGAAAATGGTCTAACATGGCATTTTTAAAGCTTGCCTTTGCAGTTTCCTTAAGCAGCATGGAAAAAGTACACAGATATGGGCGTAGTTTAATCTCTGTGGGATTTTAATGGCGTGTAATAAAATCCCAGTTACAGATCGAATTTGCACAGTACTGCGTCACGAAGGAAACACTGCACGCCATACGCGTAGGAGCGATGAGGCACTAAGCGTGCGTGTTAGTGTCGCCCGTATCGCTACCTCGCTTCTTGACCTTGGACACGGGGTCCATCTCACTATGAATTCTAAAGAAATCGTAAGTTTTTTTTTTTTTCATACGTCCTACCTCTACACGCATCAAACCGTCTTTAAGAAGTTATCTCTCTCAAACCGGGTTGGATGCAACATAACTCGAATTGCGATCACCGACGGGCATTCTACCAGTTGGGCAGGAGAGCTAATTATCCTCTACGTAGACATTTCAGCTCAGTCGAAGGGCGAGTGCTCACTAAGGTGCGAGGTTTACATGTCAATGGCCAGTGTGGTGTGTCCATCATCCGACATCACTCGCAAACTGACCGAAGAGTGCATATGGAGTAGAGTGATCTCGTCAACTGCGCAGAACCAGTCTCGTGTCCAGACAGTGTTTGCTTTTCTGTCAACACAACTATCAAAAACGACGTGGATAAGATTTGAAGTCAAAACACTGTGTGGTAAACAAGTGCTTCCAGATGTTTGTGTACTTACTATAACCTATACGTAACGCATTATGATAAATTCAAATCCCACCTTGGCGGGCCGGGTTCGATTCCCAGCGGGGTCGCTCCCAGATTTTCGCATGTGGGAGTCGTGCTGGACGATGCCGCTGGTCGGCGGACTTTCACGTGGATCTCTCGTTTCCCTCGCCCTTGCATTCCGGCACTGCTCCATACTCACCTCACTTCACCCTTATCGGCTCAAGACCGCCCAAATCTGTCACTCCACTCTCCACTCAAATTGGTAAAAGTACTTAACGCATATAATAGTGTTTGTCTTTAGCAAATTAAGATATTAACAAACCCGTTCATCACTTCTGACCATGTTACTTTGACAGTTATGCTAACTCGCGTAGGAGCATTGAGTGTGCACGCGTAACCAGGAAGTGTGTGTGTGTGCACGTGCATATACACACACACACACATTATATATATATAATATATATATATAATATATATAGAGAGAGAGAGAGAGAGAGAGAGAGAGAGAGAGAGAGAGAGAGAGAGAGAGAGAGAGAGAATATCATGCATATAATCTACTTTGTCACGGCCCGCTACTACCAGCAGACGTTAATTTACTCACGTTCATTCCGCAAAGTCTTGGCTGTAGCTGTAAAACACTTCTTTTTTTTTTACAAAAAAGGAGCGCACACAACAAAACCGCTGTTATGCAACCAATGAGTTAGACATTGTTACAACTACAGCAAATGCCAATAAACGAAACTAAAAATGATGCAACACGTATATTACTAGACCATAATCATGCGAGAACAATGTTAAGCAATAGTTAAACACACAGCTTGCCTTTACAAATTCAAAATGTGATATAGCATACACGCATCCACAAATACCACAAAAAAAAAAAAGGAAGGCAAATAAATTTTTTATAAACTTTGTTACGATTATAGCTACAGATTACTTGTGTAATTTGGCATTACGTTATAATAATTATTTTTAGTTGCATATAAGGCTCCATTCTGAACAACCTTTAATTTTACTGAGATGCATAATGTTTAAGTTTTGTTGTTATTCGTCAGAAAACTACTACTTTTTAATGAAGATGTCATTATCTACAGCAGAACAAAGTTGGGGAATAAATTGTACTGACATGGGAAGTGTTAGAAATTCCTATTTCTGGAATAATTATCAGAATGTTAATTACAAACCTCACAGCCAGTGAAATTGCCGCACATGCCGTTTACCGTTACAACTGAAACACGCTCGTACGCTCACAAGTCGCTTTGTTAATGCGAAAAAACATTTTTTCTTAAGTGTGATTTACTGCTTCATTACAAGCCCTATCCTGTTACAATAAATAACTACTGCAAGTAGACACTCCCCGCTGCGCGGAAAACGAGCTCGAGTCTGTGACATTTAGCTGCTTTAAGGATAAGACTCGTTTTAATGGCAAGAGGGAGAATACTTTGATAATCTCTTGCACTTTTCACATGACAGGATAAAGTATTGGGATCCAAGGAACAGCTTCGTCCTTGGTGCGGAATTGCTGCTTCAAGCTAATTTCTATACGCCTGGAAGATAAAACAACCAGCTCACTATTCACACAACTCTAAAGTGTACAATGGGTAGTTATGGGCCAGTGAAACCCTAGAATTTCGTTACGTAGAGAATAAATTATATCTCGGATATTGGGCAAAGTTAAGCACAGCGCACGGGTCCGCAGTTTGACATTACAGCAACAGGGAACTTAGGGCCACGGATGTAATGAAACGTCTTCCAGGCCACGTGGCGACAGTGGATTTATCAGTTCTGCAGCCACGAAAGCTATTCCGATTTTAATAATTTTTGGCATTATCATCAAGCGTGTTAATTCGTACACTGCTTGAAGTTAGCGGTGACGGGATAAAGTGGCGGATTTGCTGTCGAACGATGTATTTTCTCGGAGTTATGCCGTTTCCCCCTCGACTGCATTCCTTCGCTTCGCTCCCATTTGTGTCGCCCCGGAGTTCCAGCGACAATACGTTACCCACAGGAACTCCATTTACTTCAAGGCTATAGGCTGTTCATGGTAAGGTGAGCACGTTAGAGTCCCTAATTACTTTTTTATTTCAGCCATTTTTTAACCTTTAACTACTTTTTAAAATAAATATTGCCTCATATCTAATAAACACAGAGAGTAGACTTTAACGAACTCGGAAGTTTACGTCTAAGGCTAAAATAAAATATGTTTATTGACTATTATTCCAACAGAGAGGGCTTTCAAAAGTGCTCACTTTATCACGAATGGCCTATAATCGCATTAGTATCGTATTACAGGCGTAGTTACACTTGTCTTGAAATCCGTTCTCCGAAATCGGGTAAAAGGACTGACTTCAAGACAAACTTGAAGAATACGAGCGTTTGTATGGATGGTGATGAAACTATCCTTTGTACCAGATGCTGGAGAATGCATGACCTCTTATTGGTTTTATACAACCATAACAAAATTAACCTTTAAGTAAATACGCTACTTTCTGTCCCTACCCTAAAGGATTGTTACATTCTCTTTCACGCCCTACAATATACATCATTTCAAGATGATCAGTTAAAACTACGTGCCGTTGAAGAAACCGGTCATTTATGAGAATTTAAATTTCAAATAACTCGCGTACGTACAATCGGAAAGGAAGGGGACTATTTGTGGAAAATCGCAGTTTCAACTTAGGGCGACGTTCAATGATAGCTATACGCTGTTCACGGTAAAGTGAGCACTTTTGAAAGCCCTATCGTTTGAAATAATATTCAATAAATATATTTCACTTCAGCCTTAGACTTTAACTTCCAAGTGCAGTGGAATATACACACCGTGGTTATTACTTGCATGACAATATTTATTTTAAAATGTGGTTAAGGGATAAAAAGTGGCTAAAAGAAAAAAGTAACTAGGACCTCAAAAGTGCTAACTTTACCGTGAACAGCCTAAACGCACAAGCGCAATATAGTGTTAATTAACACACAGGCTTCAAGCACTGAAATTCCCTTAAGGGAGCGATAGAAGCAGTGCTGATTTTAAGATACAAGTAGTACTCGACGTCCATTGTTAAAAGTTTACTCCATTCAAACGACATAAAATATGCTCAGTTTAAGTTAAAAATTGAATGTTTTTATTAGTTCAACAAATTATATCTAAATGAGTAAATTATTTATTAATGATTAATTTCTAATCGTGATCAGCATAAAGTCTATGAAAACCTATCAAGTTATTGCAATGCCCTACTAGAGTTAAATTTTAAAAAAAAATCCGAAACAGAAGTTATGGCCGAAAATCATTTGCAAATAGTTCATTCTTGTTTACAAATTCGGCAAAAAAAAAAAAAAAACTACAAATTTCCACTGTTGTGTTTGGCATTTCTTTAATGTCTCGCGCTCTCTTATGACTGTGTAGGGCACAAATGCAAGAGAGGCCACTCACAAGCACAAGCAAGACAAACAAGTTCATTGAATTCAACCAATTTTCGGAGGCCGACAGAGAAAAGCTCAGAAAGGGGATTCCTAACTAAAGGTTTCTACCAATTCTCTGAGCTAATATTTTGCCAGTGGTGTATTTCACTTTGCATAATATCTTGCACCGAGCGAGGAGGCGTAGGGCCCGGCTATCCTAATTTCGGTTTCCCATGGTTCCCCGAAATCACTCCGCCATACACAGCGTAAACATTGTCGAGCGTGAAAGTACAAAATTTCGTCTGCCCTCAAAAAACAACTTATTCGTTTCCTGCAGGCCAGCTGCCGCCAACATGTCACTATCTGCCTTCTGCAGGTACCTGCATGTATCGTTCATTCATTAGGCGATGTTTTACCCAAGGAATTCTGAAAGTCGATTCAGAAGACCATCACAGTCGACTTTCACACTGCCATATTAAGATTCCGAGTGAACCCTTTCAAGAACCTCTACGATACTTTGCACGCCTTTATCGGATACTGCCACCTGGAGCAATTCCAAAAGTTGCTGGGTATTAAACCATGTCAAGATTTAATTGTGTATAAACTTCAGTAAAAATGCAAATTAATATTTTTAAAGAAGGGCAACATTTGCAAATACCTTACTTGTGTACGGTTTCTCCCCCTATCGGCTTCTCACCAACCCTGACAAGAGCGGCCCTGCCCCAGTGGCTTGTCGCAGGATACCCAGCCAAGCGTGAAGTCCTCTGGTCCTTGGCGACCGTCCACGAAAAAACTAGCGCGAACAAAAAACCACGCTGTCGCGACTGACCTGCTTCCAGCCTTGCCTCGCCATTCTGCATCGCGAACACTGAAGTCTATTTGCGGTTTCTTCATACTTTTTGAATCAAACCTTTGACAAGCCACCCCATGTATAATGTGTTATCTCCTAAATATGCACGTATCACAAGTGTTCTATACCCGTCAACATAAAAGTATCTTATTTTTCGTTAAACGGAAGTTTGACCTATCTTTATTTTCAAATCGTAATATTTCATGTATAATTAATATGAATAAAAACAGTGAGAACACATGTGTGTTGGTAATGCCCAGTAATAAATAGTTCTTGTGCAAAATATTATTACAACTGAGTGCGCACGAATGCAGTGCGTTGTCCTATGGTGTAATTTTATAGCCTTAGTGAAGCTTAGTTTGCTCGAGGCGGAGGAATATCCCGGAAGCAGAACTTTAGCAGGGCGTCAGAAAAGTGCTGAGTAATCATGAATGGATTTTAGAGAAGAAACGATGCAACAGAATTCTCTAAACGTCTCACACAAGGCTGCACTTACTGTTGTAGGTCTAGCACGAGTAAATTATTTTCCATATGCAGCTTATAGCTAAACTGTGCTACAGTAAGATCCTGGTACACAACTAGCTAACTTATGTTCTGAGACATTTGCAAGACATGTCATATTTTTTAAAAGGGAGAATATTTGAAAAGTTGCATGTACAACGAATTCAGTTAACTGCAAAACCTACCAGTACGCAAGTACGAACCCAGTACCCTTTAAGAAGGTAGTATTTCTTCCATCTTGGTTTCTTTTGTTTCACCGTAGCCTATTTTTCAGACCAAAAATGTGTGAATTAGCAAATTTGGTAAAATATTTACTTTTCAAATAATTTGACCGTTTCACTTGGCCGACACATGAATAAAGTGATCAGACCCACGGGCAACGTTAATTTCGCGTCAATGTAGAAGAATGCCCTATGTGTATACAAGTAGATCTTAGAAAAAGCTTTCAAATGTGCTCAGTTAACCGTGGGCAGTATTTACGTACGACAATGTTCACACGCGGCTGCTGAAATGTACTGGAAGGCGAAACTATCGCAGGAGTTTGGTGCCAGACGAGACAGCCACACAATAACTCAGCTCCCCAGTACGCCTATTCACATGTACACCAATCACGTCGAACAGACCGAGCGCAAAACTAGGGCAGCCAATCAGAAATCGTCCTCGCCACGCCAAAATGTTGAGCTCAAGAAGAAAGCGCAGACTTCGCTGATATATCATCGACGTAACCTGGTTCACGTGTTTTATACTAACTTCATATATAATTACCGCGTGTTGATATAATAGCATATAATAGTTCAAAGTATGTATTTATAACGACTTACGTGAATGTAGGTAGGTAGCACTAAACTATAATGTACTTTTGCAAGTATATAACGCAATTATAGTCTCTTGAAAAACATTAGTAAAAATTAGCACCACAGCGGAATTAATAAAATTAAGTAGAAACATGACAGCGTATAGTTTGTTGTCCAGCACTTATTTTAGAATCTTGGTATTGAAAATAACGAACGAAACAGCGTGGTCGTAACAGCCTGCAACCAAACAGCAGCATGGTAAATAGGTATGCTAGCGTGTGATTAATCCCAGGTCATGTCCGCTTTGTCTGTTCGGCAAGACCAGCGTACACAGTGGCGTATGTAGAATTATCTTTATTTTGGGTTGGGGTTCATTGATAAAGCAATGCCTATACATACAAGTTATACTCAAGAACAACAGTATATGTACACACACACATGTATATATATATAACTTATTTTTACTGTCTTAGTGCATCATTTTATTTAATTGATTGCTTATTTTACTGAGAACAATTTTTTATGTTTCCATCATATTTAGATAAGAGGGGGGGGGGGGAAGAGTTGAACTCGGGACGCCTCTCGGCTTATAGGCTATTCAACATAAAGTGAGCACTTTTGAATCCCTCTCATTTGGATATATATATATATATATATATATATATATATATATATATATATAGACTGACTTACACAATAACTTCCGAGTGCGGTGGAATATAAACATTGTGTTTCTTACGTACATGGCAATATTTATTTTTAAAGGTGGTTTAAGGATAAAAAATGGCTTAAAGGAAAAGGAACTAGGCTCTCAAAAGTGCTCACTTTACTTTATTTTACTTTATTACAAATGAGAGAGCTTTCAAAAGTGCTCGCTTTACAGTGAATGACCTATATGCATGTGAATCCAGCTTTACAGGATGGACAGTTTTCCCCATTGGAGGGCGGCGTATGTGAAGAACCCGCAACAAAGCGCGCAGCCTTCCCACACCAGTTAACGGTCCGCGAGGATTACCGTCGACGCGGGCTTTGTGCGACACGACAGTCCCAGCCTCACAATGGACGGACCGGTCCTCCCTCCCTCCCTTAACAGGCCGGCCACACTCACTGCCCGCCGCTACACTGCAGTTTCACCGCCACCGCATGTGCATTGCAAATATTACGTACCCTCGTTGCGAGTAGAGGCGGGGGGGAGCCTGGCAGAGCTAGCTGCATGGGTGACACCCCCCGACGCGTATCAACCCCCCACCCAAACACGCTTGCAACCCTGCAAGGAAATGCAAGCCGTTCCTCCGGTGCAGTCCACAACGCCTTTGAAATAGGGGACGCCACTTCCAATGGAGCACTGACTATAACAACGCATTAAAGGCTGTTCACGATAAAGTGAACACTATTGAAATATACCTTATAAAAAGGTCACTGCCCCTACCTTAATATATTTTAACGGGCGCACTGAGTGACATTTTCCAGTAAAGTTGGTATAGGCTGTTCACGTTAAAATGAGCACTTCTGAAAGCTCTGCTTAACATCTACTTGTATACACGTTGTGTATTGTTCTGCCTTATGTAAAATTAATATGGCCTTGGGCCTCATCACTATATTCAAGCGTCGGTCAAGTGAAACGGCGAAATTCTTAGAAAAGTAAACATTTTACAAATCTGCCAATTTTTACACTTCGAAGCAATAAAAAACAGAAGAGAAATAAATAATTTAAATTATCACAAATTTTTACCTAGCACTTTTAATTCGGCGTCGGTGGCAGTGACTTTTTTTTAAGGTTGATTTCAAAAGAGCTCACTTTATCCGATACTTACCGAAGTACCCGCACAGAACCTTGTTGCAGACCTTCCAACCATAAAATCATAGGGTCGCCGCTCAAAGTTCCAACAGTACATCACGACGAGAACACAGCCAGTTCATTGCCGTGGACGCAAGGGCTATGGTGCACTCGACGGACGTGTCAAGAGTCGCCCTTATCGCTCACTCGCTCGTCAGGCGAGCCCGTAACACAGGGCACAGCATGACGAGACAGTTACAGCTCGAAAACGGGAACTGAGTATCTCACAGCCCTGCCTGAAACTATGCATGGCGAAGTCCGAAATCAGCTGCACTGGCACTACCTCCTACGAGGAGCCTTGCGGCGGGGACTGGCATTACTTAGTGTGTCGTACGGCAGATTCATTAGTACTCGGAACTACTCATTTTCTGCACATTTCTTCGTCGTTTTTCCGCGCGAGCCAATAGAGGCAAGATGACGGTCAGCAAAAGTAGAGCGAGGTTGGAACACCACACTGGCTAGTTCATAGTACATCCACTTTTCTGAAGCCCTGCTGAAGTTCTACCACCAGGTTATCTCTCCACCTCGCGCAAACAAAGCTTAACCGAGACTAGAGAACTACACCAAAGGGGCAATGCAACACTTCCGTGAGCGCTCAGTGTAAAAGTATTTCATATTATCCATTAAAAACACACTTATTTTCTCCCTGTTTTTATTCATACTATCAATTGAATATTATAACTTATACGTTGTACGTTATTCAAGTTCGATTTAATCAAAAATTAGATACCTTTATGTTGAGGGAAGTTTAAAACGGTTGTGATACACGACATCTAGGAAACCACCAAAAACACAATCATAGATGGGGTGATCATTCAAAGGTTTTATTAAAAAAAAAAAAAAAAAAGTGAAGTAGCCATGAATAAACTATAGCAATGTTACAGGGAAGAGGTCACTACTACTGCAGAGCTTTTATTTCCGTTAATCTATAGCGAGTATAGCATTTAATTATATTTCCGGACCTGTCCTCAGACTACGCATTTTTAAAAGCAAAATTGAAGTATTCTACAACACACAATGAACATATTAAAATCCACAATGTTTCTAAATTTCAGACCTGGCTGAAAATCGTAGTAAAAGTTGCGAAGCTCGGTCTTATCTGGCACGGTTGTAAATAGAAACGCTAATGAAGACAACTTTGCAGTGCAATGGGCTTCGAACCAGCTGATTAATACCTGGTGTACTCTGAAATGTAATGTAATTTGGGGCTTTAGCGTCCAGCCGTTCTCTCTCAACCGTCTACGACCTTGATGACGACTTCTGTGCCAACTGCTGCCGACCTCGACTAAAATTTCACTTTCAAATGGAAGAGGAAGTTTCCAGACACTGCCAAACACGTACGATTGGAATTCTCGCGTTTCTGGTAAAGACTATAAATGTGACATCTGAAGATGAAATTATGTATGTTCTAGGTTTATAAATATTCAATGTAAGAACTATCGATGACTGGTATGAAACACTTTCTTTTTAATAATTTTATATAGAGTAGTTTTCAATTTATCTCTGCGGCTGTTTAAAAACTTTGATTCCACGCCAGACCAATGTTATTTGAGGAAACGTTCTATCCAATTACAATTCTGTGGGGGGAAACGGCCACAACTGTCACGTCAACACAAGAAAGGACAAACTTTTCAAACAACCCACGGTTTCGTTTGTAGTGAGCACTCCTGAAAGCCTTCTCATTTGGAATAATAGTCAATAAATATATCTTATTTTGGCCTTAGGCGTTAAATTCTGAGTTGGGGGGAATATATTTATTTAAAAAGTTGATTAAAGGGTAGAAAATGGCTGAAATAAAAAAGTAGCTAGGGCCTCAAAAGTGCTCAGTTTACTGTGAACATCCTATAGCTGCAAACGCTTGGTTAAAGAATAGAAAATTGCTGAAATAAGAACGTACCTAGGGCCTCAAAGTGCTCAGTTTACCGTGAACATCCTATAGCTGTAAACGCTTGGTTAAAGTAGCAAATGGCTGAAATAAAAAAGTAACCAGGGTCTCAAAAGTGCTCAGTTTACCGTGTACATCCTATAGCTGCAAACGCATGTACGAACAACCATAATTATTATGCAGTGTAAGGTGACATTTTGTAGCAGACGTACTGTATATGATACATTCATTATAGCAGCAGAAGAACGTGTGTTTTCTGTACTGAAACAGCAGACAAGTATCGTATTAGGCTCAGCTAAGCGGAACTGAGCTGAGCGGAACTGCGAAAATAACAGCGATGAATGGACCCAAGACAAGTATTTATCTCGAATTGTACAGCTGAATGTGTTTCTATTAACAGATACACAAACGATCGAATATTTTACCAAACACGTCTAATCATAGCGATAACATTACGTGACACAACTTTGCTGTAGATGCTAGTAGTTACAGTTTTGCTACTGCTGCTCGTGTAAGAAACATAATTTGCTGAATGGTAAGTCACACTTCACAGGTGATTACATTGTACACACCGAAGAAAACCATTTTTCCTTGATTTTTTTCGGAATTTCTACCTTAACCGTGCAGCAATTTTCAAAATTACCAATAGGAAAATTATAATCCTGTCCGCACAGTCCATACGCTATTGGACATGGCAGAAAAGCCAACACACAACACGCTATGGGCATTGTAGACCTAGCTTGGCTTAAGTAATGAAACAAAAGTGTAGATTTTGGACGTGAGGGTGGAGGTATCTCCCCCAAAACTGTGAAATTCGTACTTTTAACATTCACTTATTACAAAACTTAAGAATTACACATTACTAAAATTCTGAAACAAAATATCCTTCTGCAGGAAGACAAAAATACTTTACATGTTCCAAGTCTTCGTCAAAGTTATTACCAACACCTTAATACAAGATATGCTAGTTTCACAACACTGTCGTCATACAGTGCCTCCAGCACATACAAATATCAATTTTAATTTCTATGGCTGTCTGTCGTCGCCATCCTTGTTTCAGAATGTAATGTTCGTATGGTGATCACCATTACAGAACGGAAAATAATTCTCAGGGCCATGGAAATATTTACGAATGCATGCATTCACTGCCTTGTGTATGATCTGCAAACAAAGAGTCGTGAGCTAGAGAGTAGCAACCCACGCGAAGACGCTCGGCGGAGGCACAGAGTAGTCGGGAACGGTAGAGGTGAAGTAGCCACTTGCGCACGCGAATTCCAGCCGCGCACGTCAATCAGCGCAGCGCATCGTAACCTACTCGCCAGTCGGCAGCCCGGGCAACAGCATGCAGTGGGCCAATCAGACAAAAGGTCCGTTCCCAGAGCCTCGCACAGCCAATCACAGAAACAGTTACGCCCACATCACAGGTACCGTCACGCAATTTCGCCTCTGCGTATTTATCTATGGTTTCTTCACATTATTTGAATCAAACCTTTGAAAGATCACCCCATCTATGACGTGTTTGATTGTTTCCTAAATGTTTCCTGTATTACGATCGTTTTATACCTCTGTTGACATAAAAATATTTTAATTGTCGTTCAATTGAAGTTTTACCAATATTTTATTTATAAATTACCTATAATACTTCATTTAAAATAAATATTGACAGAAACAGTGAGAAACATGTTTTTGGTAGTACCTGGTAAGAAATAGTTCTCACATAAGATATGATTACAACTGAGAGCGCACGAATTCGGTGCGTTGTCCTTTGGAGTATTTTTCTGGACTTGTTTAAGCTTATTTTGCACCAGGAGGAGAAATATTCTGGAGGTAGAAATTTAGCAGAGGTTTAGAAAAGTGTAAAGTGACCGTGAATGGATTACAGTAAGAAATAGTTCTTATGCAAAATATTACACTAAGTGCGGACGAATTGTCCCTTTGGTGTAATTTTCTAGACTTCGTTAAAATTAGTTAGCATGAGGCAGAGGAATATCCTGGCAGTAGAAGCTTAGCAGGGCTTGAGAAACACAGCAGCTAGCTGTACGGCCCCGTCCTCGCGTGGCTGTCGAACGAGGGCCGTGGCAGACGACGACGCCTCCGGCAGCGGCCTTGGAGGGGTGAAAGGCAGGCGGATTTGGTCTGACGTGCCGCGTTGCGACAACTCCGCCATTTTAAATCACTGGGACGCTACTCCCTCAGCGCGGGGGTGGATCGATCCTTTGTGAGGGACCTTGACCACCCAGACGGTTGTCATTTAAGTTGTGGAGGAAAGGAGAAGCTAACCCCCTCCCACTCCACACCCATCAAAAATATTTAAAGCTGCGGGGCAGACATTATTGTACAGGATTCCCAGGGTAGCGCCTGGGAGCTGTTTCCAAGATAGATTTTACCTGCCTTTCCCCTACCTGTACGGGGTAAAGGTAGGTGGTGAAGTTAAATTAAATAATGAATTTAATCGGCGCGAAATTTTTAAATTCAGGGCTTTGAAGGCTGTCGCTAACCCCCGGTAAGAGGGCGAGCGACAGTAAAGCGAGAATAAACGGAATTTATAGCCAAAAGAATCTATACTAAACGGTTAAAAAGTGTTCCCCATAACTGGAGTGGAGTAGGTGCGACAACTGTGCATCACACTCCGCCCCTATACCTCGCCACTCACACACACTCGCTCGCAGTCGGCCAGCATGAACAGGGGGGGGGGGGGGGGGGGGGACACAAAACTCACCACCATGAGCAAGCGGATCTAGTAGACTTTCCGTTTGCGGAGTAGAGCGGAGTGGAAGGGTAACTGGTGCAAGTATAGACTTTTGATTTGAGACTTGGGGGGGGGGGGGGGAGCGGGAGGATCCACACACTAGGGACGCCAATACGACTTGTAAAAACGGTGTAGATCGGATTTGAGGTTATAACTCTGTTTAGTAAACAAGCGTTTTAAGACGTATATACTTCCTCTAATCAATATGTAATGCAGTTTGATTAGATTCAAACTGGTAAAAGTATTTTGTTGACATAATAGTGCTTGTCAATTAAAAATTAAGATATAAACAAACACGTTCATAATTGTTAACCCAGTTGTGTTCCTTTGGGGTAAGTTGTTGAGTACATACCCAGAAGACAAATACGTAGTCTACCTCATCTTTAGTCTATGGAAGAAACGGCCTCATAATAATTTTAGGAAACAATATTAAATTACTCGAATAACATCAGTATTTTTAACTATTCTGATATTATTTAATTCCAGCTCACATCAATGTGAGGGTTTTAAGGAGGTTCATGTCTTTGACACCCCTCCTCCCCACAACCCTGTGTATCCACCCTTGACCGGCCAAATGATGAAAAAATAACCAAAAATGTATTCATACATACCTCATGTAATGAAAGCTATCATAACACAATTTGCCATGTAACACTCAACATTTACACAATGGATCAACAAAACCACACAAAATCTCATTCTCAAGTATATGTGACATTCACAAATGTTCCCTTTACCCTCCTCTGTGTATCAATATCCCAAATGAAAATTACTGCACACACTAAACCGCAATATAACAGTTAAATATAGCAGATATCTTACGACAGTCATATACAATACCAACACATACTATTTAGAATTATATTAATACAATTCTAAATATATAAGTAATTACATACTGCCATACCACACTCCACTATTAAACTTGTCAGCACACATATGAGCTTGTTTGGCAAAGCTCATACTGAGCAATTCCCCTAGTATACCTTTTCTAAAGACTTGACACGCCCACCTAGTTCTCTCACTTTGGCAACACTCCTTTGTTTCTCCAGCCTGAGTGACCGGTTTTCAATATTGCAGTAATAACCTATAAATATAAATGGCACTCTCAACCTGGCAACTAACACAATGTGGCTTAGTGGAAATACCAATGGTTTTTGTAATTCAAGAACAAACAACCAAGCTAGTAGCAACACAAAGGAGTGAAACTCAGAGAGGTTCTCTCTTGGACAGGCCAAGAGACAATGCCAGTTACACTACAGTGACATCTGCACCTAGAATACTAAGCCACCCGATGAGAAAGACTCCAACTTAAGACGGAACAGGTGGCATGCCTTTCAGTTCCCCTCCCCACCCCCTCCCAAGGAGGAAGGAGGGAGAAAGGCAAGCATTTAGGCACCCCTCTTACAGACATTTTTACTTATTATTTTCATTTTAGTGCGATCACAATCTAAGTTATATGATGCATAAAAGATAGAGAAATATATATAACCCAGAAGAAAATATGTATAGAAAAAACAATTCATTACAGATTGTACACAATATATCAACACATCTTAGCGTACAAAAAGAATTTAAGTGCACATTTATTCTTATTCTGGCCTAAACATAGTTAGGAGAAATGTATACCCTCCCCACCCTCCAGTTGCTAAGCCGCTGGTGGGAAAAATCTATCTGCAGAGCAATGCACTGTGAAATAGGAATTTAGCATTGTGGCTGTATAAGGATTAACACTTCATCAAAAGCAAGGTCGTATAAACAAAACCAATGGCTCATTTAGGAATGGGGAAGAAATCAGTCATAGCATGTATTAAGGAACCATAAACTGGTGTGAATTTGGAGAACCATGGAAATACAAAAACAAGGATGGCCAAACCAAGAATCAAGCCCAGGTCCTGAAACAAGTAGAAAGTGTTTTATCACCATTCCAACTACCTCAAGAAATTTTTTAGTCACTCAAGATGTTGATATTTTAAGTAGTTCATTTTAAATTGCACATGTCTGCCAGCTCAAATTTGGAGAAAAATATGAAGCCAAAATATATAATCATAGTACATGATTAGTACCTTAAAAGGAACGCAAGCATTTGCACAAAATATTAAAAGTTTCTATATTATATAATGAAGGAAATTATATGACTGTCACATTCAAAACACACGTCCATTTGTGCAAACTTGAACTACCCAAACTTCAAAGTTTCATATCCCTGAGGATTTGAACACTGTGTGAACAATGGAATACTAAAAATAAATAAATTTAAAATCAAACTACACAAAGGCACTGAACCAGAAGTATAGTTAAACTCGCGATTAAATTCACGGGATATTCAGACTTAGCTTCAGCTTTTACAAGGAAAGACTGGCCGGGAGTCTAACAAACTCTCGTCCAGTCTATAACTTAACCTACATTTTTCTAAATTAACGTAATTCAAGGGACAACAATAGGTAACAGCCTCACTGTTACCTCCTCCCACGAACCTGTGCAGGCAGGGGAGTGGGGGGGGGACTGCATTGGGAACCAGGGTTTGCTGGGAGTACTCGGCTTCCCTTTAAGAAATATACCACTGGCCTAAAATATTTTGATGGTTGTGGGAGGGGAGGGGGTTAGCTTCTCCTTTCTCCTGCATTGCACATGAGAACCGCCTGGGTGGTAAAGGGCCCTCCCAAGGGCCCAGGCTACCCCCGCTCTGAGCTTCGGCAGTGATTAGAAATGGCGATGTCCCATCTCAAAAATCAAATAAGTTTTGTAAACACATATTTTTTGAGTGTAGGCTGTTCACAGTAAAGTAAGCACTTTTGAGACCCTAGTTACTTTTCCCTTCAGCCATTTTTTATCTTTTAACCAACTATTTAAATAAATACTGACATATAAGTAATAAACACAATATGTTGTATATTCTACCGCACTCAGAAGTTAACATTAAAGGCTAAAATAAGATATATTTATTGACTATTACTCCAAATGAGTGGTCGTTCAGAAGTGCCACTTTACTGTGAATAGCACACAGACATTTTTGTTGTACGTGTACTGTTTCCCAAACATTAATACTAAATTGATGACAAAAAGGGATAAGGGCAATTTTATTATTAACAATGAGGATGCCATGGCCCTTCTTTTGTGTTAATATATCTACAATATCACAGAAATTCTCATGCCTCTAACCTTACTACTGCAGTACTAGTCATTTTTACTCCCACTGTAATTGTGCAAATGAACAGTAATAAGTTCATAATTGTGTATGTTTATATAAAAAAAAATAACTGATACAATTTCTTTGAGTCTTGGCCCATTCCAGGAAAAAATTGTACGTATGGAACTGTACATGTTGAGTCCACCGTATTCTTCCCATATATTGCTGCCCGGTACGCATACAAATTGCACTATATATAAGTAATCTCTTGAAATATAGACGATGAAGATTACACAGCAACGAGCATAAAAAATGTTATAAAGCAGCAAAATAAACTCAACAAGAAATTAATTTTCGAGATAATGACTAATTCAAAATAACTAAAAATATAAAAATATATATAATGTAATGTTATTAAATGTGTATTATTTATAGTATGTACACATCTTCTAACCATTTTTAAATTGTTAACAATTATGGTATACAGTTAACACGGAAACCTTTCAATTTGCTTCAATGTGAAACAAAAATGTAGCACATTTCATGAATTATTCTGTAGTGTGATCTCCACTTCCAAAGACTAAAACCCTGACTCTAAATATTTTAGGAGTAAGAAAAATGGTGGCTGGAAGTAGAAGCAGTACTGAGGGGAAATACGAAGGTGAATATAAAAAGTCGTCTGCAGTAAAAGGCAGTTGGACAGAGCATGACGAGTTACCCCAAGGTTCTTCACCAGTCTACCGGAATAACTATCCTCAATTTAGGAGTGATGATAATTAGATACGGCCAGCAGGGCTGTCCAACTTACAGAAAATTGCTTGCCGAAAAGCTGATGAACCTGGGACCATTATCAACATCAGTAAGATGAAATACAACTGATATATAACATGTAGATATAAATTTTATTAAAGGAAGTAACTTTGGTATGACCTGAAAAAAAATTTAAAACAATCATTGCTAAAACCAGCCAAAACCAGGGCATAGTGATTTCACATCCAGTTACAAAACAGATTTTGTACAGTGTTAAAATGTTACATTACACTGTCTGAAAATACTGTTACTAAGAAACCAGCAGGCAAATGTTATTAATTTTCCAGAAGAGGCCATGAAAAAAAATTATACCAGCCACAGAACTTCTTGGCTGCTCAGTGCCAGCCTATCGGTACCAAGACCTGTTGCCACATTTATCACGCGTCCATCCCATCAAATTATGTGTGTCGTGAAATCTGACTTGTAGTAATATAAATGTCAAATCTCTACGTAAAGAGAAACATTTGAATATAGTAGACAGAGAAATTGACCATGCATATAAGACGTGGTATAATGTATTCATGAGTATTTATAAATTATAAAAATGCTTGAGCAGACGAAATGAACAATTTTTACATCCATACTAAAAACATTACGACACTTAAATTTACAGATCAGCATCGCTTATTAAATGTAGATGTAATAATTTTCATTTACTTACAGTTGTGTGTACCATAGAAAAAATCATTCTTATCTGTGCTGTAGCTTGTAATGACAGCGCCAACTTCTCTTCCCTGTCTGCACAGTAGTAAAGCCATTCCTTTCCATTACGAACGTCCAACCATCATTTGATTTCTTATAACAAAAACCGACACTTTTGGTATCGAACTTGTTGAAACAGTAAAACCTATTTTTTCACACATAGTTACTCTACTATTTGTAGGAAAATTCGTAAAATTCTAACGCTTTTCTAATATTTATATAAGATATTGCTGCTATATATATATATATGTATATATAAAATAATGATATTATATCATTATTTGATTTTACTAAATTAAATTATGAAATAAGTACAGGTAACTACTCCTTCCCCAATCCACCCTCAAAAGTAATTGATTGTATCTAGAATAACAAGTCATCATATTACTTACCCCTATCGCAACAATAATTTGATCACATAAGATTCCAAGCTCACTCATGAATTAAACAAATGAAGTTGCACAGCCCTATAACCTAGCAAGAAAATATTTTAAACAAACCACGAGATGCAATTACAAAAAAAACGAATAACTTCCGCAGAGATAACTACAGTACGCGGTGTTAAACTACTGCAGGCTGGCAGGTCAAAAACATGGCAAACATCATATCAACATGCCTGTAGAAGAATCTTCCAGACAATGTAATTTTTGATGCAACATTAATTAGCCACAACAATTAAGATTTAAGGCTTTCTGAAACTTAGTTATCTCAGCAATTTCAACAGATTGAGTGAATATAAGCCACATTTCCTTTTCACCAACATTTCTGCACAATGCTTTGTAGCCAGTGTTTCACAATGTGACATTTTCTTATAAGTGACTCTCCTACAAGAAAGTTAAAAATCATTTACTTACTTACATATGCACATGTGTTAAAATCATCTGTAATCAACACTAAATAGATCTTTCCTGTTCAAGTTTGACAGGGAACACACATATCATTACAACACTTGGTAATCACTGAATAAACAGAATATAAATGGAAAGTCAGTTATTATTGTGTTGAGCAATGCAGAGTTCTGCTTCCAGAAGCAGATATAATACGCGAGATCCTGAGTACAGTAGTGGGCAGGGCTGTAACTGCATGCACAAGGGTTTGATGTTAAAACAGATTGTTGAATGCTATAAGTGCTCGGTGCGTTGCTATCAGTCTACAGCACATACTTAGAATCTGAACATATCATCCATAAACATTAAACATACACATAACAAAATCTAACTTACAATACTGATTCAGTACAGGTAGACAAATACAAAGAAACTGTATACAGCCATTTCATGAGATGTGAACTAAATTCACGCTACACTTTTAAGCAATTTTTCGGGGTCGGGGGGGGGGGGGTGTAAATCAGGTTCATAGGTATATTTTCTAGTATTTCTATCACATAATTACCTTGATATTTACATTCCTTCCAATGATTTCGTTTCTTCATGCCCAATTTTATTAACGTACACACAGTAATGGTTAAGAACAGGAGCAGTTTTGACGGAGACACTGTGGCCCGGCAAAATAAAGTTATAGGGGTTGTGCATGACTTACCTATTCAATATTTACGGGGGTGTGATGATAAATTAACTAGAACATTGAAACTAAAATAGTTAAAATACGATTAGTTTTGTTTATGTCAAGCGCCATGTTTTACGTGATGTTAGACATACCATTTTCATGGTAATTGTACCATTATTAGACCTTGTGTACCATGTACTATGACTACAGTAAAAATATGCAGCTAATGAATCCAAAGTATAAGAAAAGATTATCAGTTTGTAGCGCTTGGTTCAGGTAGGAAGACAATTAGTGTTTTGTATTCCATTTGTATTTGATATCAGTAGTGAAACGTTCAAACAACTATTTTGGAATGAAATTAAAACAAACATAAAATTGTGACTTTATGCATTTGTTAGAAATGTACCATAATGTTGTGCCAGTGTACCATTATTTTGAATACTCTGTACCAATGCAGAGCACTGACGGTTTTCCAAAAGTTTACATCACATTTGGAGTGTGGGAAATGACCGAACAATATCTGATTTTTTTTACCGGTTGGAGGTTTGCGATTAAGAGTGCTTAAAAGCGTGTTTTATTGCAATTAATTCAGATAGACATGTTAAATCAAATAATTGTGCAAAATACGAGTGTTTCTGTGCTAGTATATCTACGGGAAAAGTGAAATTAAAATATGTGTGGTAATTTGAGTGTGTATGATGGGTCATCAAATAGAATAGGGCCTACATATTGTGTCAAATAGAATAGGGCCGGCACGTTGTGTCAAGCTTAATGATCTACGACGTACAAGAATTGATTGATTGGGTGAGTAACACAATTAATTTGGTGTTGTAGTATTGAAATTTATTATATTGTATTGATTTTACATGTGTAGTATTGTGTGTGTGTTAAATGCAGTGAGTAATGTCAAATGTGGTAGACTTAACCAAATTAAAGTGTATTCATTATACCTATGTACTATTACATGCGAGTTAATTACCGCGAGTAATGACAAATGCGGAAGACCTTTCAAAATTCAAGTTAACTTTACTATAGTTGATATGTATACATGTAATTCAAGCATAGCCTCCTCACATTTAAAAATACTGTATAAGCATAGCCAAACATTACGCATCGAGAGAGAGTTTTCAGCGCTAGCAGGGGAGTAAATCCCTAAAACGGTGATTCAAGGTGTGCCGGCTTTCTTCTTTAGGTTGTGATTGCGAAGCGGTCACGCATCAGCGAATCTTGGCGTTTCCCCAGAAATGATTTTTAAGCGTAGTCCATTCACACTGAAAAATTATGTCTCTGTGTGTAAATTGGTAGTATTGTGAATTTAGGTATTGTTTGGTTAGGTCGTTTTACAATTTAATGTATTTTCGTAATATTTGTTATATAGGCCTAATCGTAAAGTTAAATCACAAAAACAAGTTTCATTGCAACATGATCTGACAATATTACCAATACAAGTTACAGATACGAGTTGGGAGGGCTATGAACTGGAACGAAATTGTGAGGTAAAATTTTGTCACAAAAACATACATATTTTTCACTCATTTTACTCAGCAATTTACGAGATGTTCATAGAGACACCCCACCCCCCCCCCCTTTATCATATTTGTAACTTGTATTGGTAATATCGTCAATTTAGGTATTGTTTGGTTAGGTCTTTTTTGCAATTTAACGTATTTTAGTGATTAAATATTACGATAACATTTCGCTGGTTTTACCCAGAAAATTTCCCTGATCTTCATAGCCCTCCCCACTATCGTTTTTGAGGTTTCTATTGACAATATCTTGATGCCCCTGATAAATTCGTGTTCTGTGTAATTTGAAGAGTGGAATTGTACCACTTTCCGTTATTTTTCTTTTCGGAAAACCCATATTCTAGACAATGACCATTTGGTTTATTTGTCCTTTTCACTTCTTGATGGTACACCTTTGCTAAATATTCATGTTGTATTAAATTACACTTATGAATGTAATGTCCAAGGGTTAGCTTGTTTAACGACTTCCAAAGCATGCAACAATAAACTAGATTGACGCTTTTCTAGTTAAAATTTTTAGTAATATAGACGTACTATTTACTATATATTGTTACACATCATGTGCCTTCCGTTGCAGGGGCAGGGATGGGTACTTTCAAAACAGTTAACATTCCACTGGTTCACGAGCGTATGTTGTTTACAGGAGTAAATAAATAAAAATGAAAGCACCTAATGTCCGTACAGCATTATCGTAAAAAAAAAAGTTGCATTTTAATTAAGATACCACTTTGAAAGGCTTACGTCACATACGTACCTTATAGCTTTGCAGCTGTATTCTGCAACGCCATAAACGTCAAATTCCTAACCCATAACAGCGGTTCGTTTTACATATTTATTTTCAATTTGCGGACTACCACAGAGTCTGCAGCTTTAAATTCTTCAAATGAATTTTCTTTTCATAGCTCCGTGGCGCTCATCCTTGCCCGCGTAAATTTGATAACTATTTGTTTGACTTTTGCACTTTTCTTAGCTTGGCGCCAACGTAACAAAAACAATCTGGGCGACAGTCATTTTGCGATGCTAGCGACCCTATACTCTGAAGTTTAAACTAAAGAGACAATCGAACACATCGCCGCGCTACAGCATGGGCTCTATATGAACTAGTCCGTGTCCGTGAGAGAATGGACAATGGAAATGAAAAGGGAAGGTTAGTGAGGCAGTTTTCAGGTCAGTTATAATACGAAAATATTTCAACAAAACTATAACAACGTAACGTTATTGCATCGGTAGATTATAAAAACCACATCATATTGAGCTACATGCATGCTTCTTAACGTGCTATAGATAACAAACTAATGAATATTATTTGCGACCGTCTTCTTTTTACGACGAGAAAAATCCAATATACTTTCAAACTTTTCACCAATATGTATGTTTTTTATTTGCAACAAACAATTGTCTCTACGTCGACATAATGCAATAAACAGTACATAAAATCTGAAACATGGATTATAAATTATACTTATTTTGTATACTTGCACTTACTCCCTTACGTTAATAAAAGTTATTGTCCATTTCATATAAGTGGGGTAAAATCTGACAATGTGACCAACCTACACACTATGTAAACAGTAAATGCTCTCGTTCGTACAGTATTTGTATCTGCTGATAAACTGCTGCGGGACCCGTGATGTCAGGTTGGCTATTTTTATGATGACTATGGAAGAGAATAGTACTGAGAACTAAAAGTTGTGATTTAAAGTCTTAGTTATACTTACAACATTTATGGTTTAAATTATGTTTTTAAAGCAATATTACATTTTCTTGGCTATTAGTGACTGGACTTTTAAGGAAAATATGTGATGCGTTACGTGTAGTCTGATATAATGTGTGCGTTTACTATGTCCAGTGTATAAATTTTGTATACTGCAATTTGACTTGTCCAGTATCTTTGTACAGCTATGTATTGAAAAAAGATATTACGGGTGCAATAAAAGAAAACAAAACATCTTTAGCATTTACGACAGAGTATGTCGACACTTACGAACAGTAAACGTTTCCAGCCAATAGCTAGCTATGTTTACGTTTTCAGCCCGGCGAACAGCCGTTGGCGCGTGCTTTATTCTCATTGTGATTATTGTACGAATATCTTGTTGGCGTTGTCGGAATATTTAATCGGTAATTAATTTACCGCGTCCCTTCCGCCATTTTCCTTACCGCCTTACGCCTTCCCCAACGAAATGATACGAATATAATTTACGTATCTATGTTTAAGTTTGCATGTATCAGGGAAAGTGCGCAGTGTTGATTTTTCTGAATGATTCTGTAAATAAATTATTTAATGCTAGTGACGAGCAAACGCGATTTTAGTGAAGTAAACTTGGCAAGGATTGCCATAAAAAAGTGTTAAAGAGGTTGCAAATTTCACAAACAATAAGTTTACGTGTTTTAAAAATGTATTTGTAAATTGTTAACACAATTATTAAAATGCACGTGGCCTGAAAAAGGCGCACTTTACAAACTTGTAGTGAGTGAATAACGTTTGTTTATTTGTCTATATTGTAAATTCAACGAGTGTACGGTTAACTTCGGTCAAAGTGTGTGCGTGTACATATTGCTACATCTGTACGAATACGAACAGCGGCGATGTATCGCGTTTTGTTTTTTCATTAAAGTTAAGAATTTTCGAAGTGAAATAATTTAAATGTTATTTCCATACGAGTGAAATTTTACATTGCTCCATCAAAACAATATGCAACCTAAAATGCCACACACTCGTAAGAACATCAAAATGTCATCTCACGAAAGATGTAAAACTAAAGCCCCCACTTCATAGTTTCCAATTTCCCTCGAAATAAATAAACAGAACCCCAACAAATTTAACTCCGTCGTTGCAAAAATAGAACAGGTTGGAATGCCAACTTAGCTGTAATATCCTATATTAATTACTGGACGGAAGTTAGCTACTGTCAGATTTTCAGTGCCTGCCATTACATGGAACACGAGGAAGGAGGAAATGCAAGCGTGCCTTGGACTCAAAACATCTGTTTACAAACGTCATTTTCTTCAGCAACAAAACAGCTGCGGTAGAAGGATACATTGTGGCAGTGCTACTTTTCTAGAACTGTCAAAATAAACCCCACTTACATGAAATGGACAATATTATAGTAACAACGTGTTGTTCCGAAAGTCGCCCAACTCTACACCAGAACATTTCACCATTGCTATATCCGTCGGTGAATTTCGAATACGTGGTGTTCAAAATTAGACAGAAAACATAACATGTCGTATGATCCACATTGAATAATAAGGGTGGTACGCATTTTTCAAAATCTAGATTTCAATGAGTTCTTACAAGACAATCAGAAGCTACTTGATATGGAAACAGGCACGTACCCAAAAATGAGTTTAAATATTCATATTTGACTCAGATATTAATCGTTTAGTCGTTTATTCATGTGAACGTAAATGGAATTTCAATTAAACTTACAAATACACCATAAGTTAAGGCCTGTTTGTAATAAACATGAAGCCATAATTGGCACATAACAATTCAAACAAATGGAGGCGTCTGTTGAACAGTTTTGGTGACGTATCCTCGACTATCTCTAAACAAACAAACCCAATTGATGTCACACATTTGTTTTAACAAAGATAATACAGGAAGGAAACAAATAAGAACTCCACTTTAGAGGTTCCGGAAAGCTCCGTTAGTGTGTACAAATACAAGTACATTAACGTTCTCTGGGCACAGGGAACTACTTTTAGAAGTAACTACACTGCCTGCAGTCGAAAAATGCTTGACATCCCAAATATAAATTTGCTAAAAGAGCTAACACGGAGTAGGACTTTTCGCTCACTTTCCAGAATTCCGGTCTGCGTGGTGTCAAATCCGAGGTTCGCTGAGGTAGTGTTCAAACTGGGAAGTGCCATCCGATCTCTGGGTGTAGCAAATAACAAGGTCGAAATCCGACTCCCTACCACCTGATTGGTTACTAAGCTGGTCTTCCATTGTATGTGTGGAAAACCATTTACCTCTTGGCGAACATATTATCGGATCACAACTGATGTGGTCTCATCAGCGCGCAAGTCCTTACATCAAGGATCAAGAAATGAAGCACCTTGCTGTGGAATCACAAACCCGGGCGTATTTACGTCCATTTGAAACCGAGAAGAAAGGGACATCGTATAGAGGTTTTGAAGGTTGTTATACATTCGGACAGAAGTGGTTTTCAACAAGGCATCTGATCACTGGACGGACAACCGACAATGTTTCCCGTACTTTCACTAGAACAAACATTGACTGCAGCGACCCGAGTGACAATTCACGACATTACTAAGAATGCAGAGGAAGCTGCTGGAGTGGGGAAACAACAAAATACGGGATCGTAAAGCATCGCTGGAAATATACGCGAACACCTCCCCGGTACCCGATGCATCGGGTACGACACGCACCACTATGAGTAACGGGTACCCGAGTGCTGGTGGTTTCGAGTACCCATGCCCGACCTAACGGGCACCCGGGTATTTTCGGTACAGATATCCGTGTTACGTCATCAGCCGTAGAACGAAAGCCAGAAGGGATAGTATCGCCCGCTTATCTGCGGTTAATCTCAGATTCTGAGCCATACAAGTGCTGGAGCGATACGGACCGTACTGTTGTATACGTCCAGTGTCCCAGAGCCTCTACGAGGAAGGTTTTGCTCTATTGTACTGTCTTTTCATCATACAACTGTAGCTATAGACTTTACTAGGCGACCACGAAACTCCAGAATACTTACTTCACTTCAGTTAGAAGAAACTTTCAAACCGTGAACTCATAATAGTGTAAAATGTATAATACAAAGAGAATATTTCTGGCATATTATGTCAACGAAATACGTGACACACGGAGGTATATTCTTACTCATAAAGAGTAAAGAAAACCTGTATTTTCCAATACTGCCTTTTAAACATTTAAAAAAAATGGTCGTGTTTCAGTTGATGAATGTTAAGAAATATATTGCGAGTAGGGTGATATCGGCAGTCACTTGCTTAACACTTATCACAGCAAATGGAAATATCAATAATTAAAAATTAAGAAATATATTTAATGAAATCTGACGCTTGCAAACTAATTTAAGTTTTTTACATAAGCATGTCCGAAATACCCGATGTTGGTATATTCGAAAATCAAAATCATATGTTAAAAAACTCCAAGCGGCGATTATCTATGCTATAATCAATTCACGATTACTTCACTCTTTTCTAAAGCCCTGCTAAAGTTCTACTTACAGAATATTCCTCTACTTCGTGTAAACTAAGCTTAACTAAGACTAGAAAAATACACCAAAGGACAACGCACCGAATTCGTGAGCACTCAGTTGTAATAATATTTTTCATGAGAACTATTTCTTACTAGGCGCTACCAACACACGTGTTTTCTCGATGTTGTTATTTATATTTATAATAAATGGAATATTGCAATTAATCATTAAAATACAAGGCAAGACTTTAATTCAACGAAAAACAATATACTTTTATGTTAAGAAAGGTATAAAACATTTGTGATACATGGCATAGGTGTTTAGGAAATAACTAAACACGTCATACATGGGGTGATTCTTCGGGGTGATCGTTCAAATGTTTGTTTCAAAAAGTGTGAAGAAACCGCAAACTTTTTTTTTTATTTTCATACTTACGAACCGACTTATTTTTTGCTCTAGAACTTATATTAGTTTCAAGTGACGGTTTAATTTTAAACTGTGTATCTATAATCAATTTATTAATAGGGATATGTATCTGCAAAAAAATCAGTATTTACATAAAAATATAGAAAAGTTCTTAATCATTCACAAAAATATGAGAAAACCAAGAAATCCTAAAACTAAGCCTTCTCGTGCAATACGTTCAAAGCATCCTGCAATCGTTTTCAGTATTTTGACTTGATATGATTTAACCGGAATATTAATTTTTTGTGGTTGAAGTTGTCAAACTTAAACTGTTCTATTTCACTATTTTTCAAGAATGTACGTTTAGAGACTGCACACATTAAATAAGATTTACAGTCAAAGTATTTTGGGCAAGTCGCGAAATAGAATGTATTTTATTTCTAGTCTAAAGCATTTGGAATAGCGAATGTCTGTTTATGTAACATGGTTTTGCAACATCTTCTCTGGATCTAAATTGAGAGCGTGCCATTTCACTGGATTCATAATTATTTAATTTTAATTGTGTATTAGTCGCATAAGACTTCCCCCCCCCCCCCCAGTCACCTGTTCTTAAACACCGACTCGGATTTATTGTATACATGCTCAGAGAACATTCCAGAATCAAAAATCTGAATTTGATTATATCAGCTCATGTTTTCAAAACGGATATTAAATATAACTGCATTAGTACTATAATATCAATAAGTTTCATGGCTTCTTTGCTGACTGTTTATCTCTGATCAAGCGGATCAACAGTAATTCCACGCATATTTCTGCTTTTGAAATACAATAAAATTTACTTTAAAATTCAAACTTGAAACAAGAATTTTTCGCTATAGCTTGACGGTCGGAAGTTTGTTGACGTGCTAATCAAAATTTAGAAATTTATAACATAGTTCGGTTCTGTAAATTGCTGAGTCAGAAAAAAGTATTACCACAGGTTATCATTTGTATGTCTATGTCTTTATTTCACACCAAGTATTCAGTTGAACCGCCCAGTAACGGACGAAATGGCGTAGGAATACATGTTCCAAGGCTGCGGACTACAATGTCGTCTAGCGACACACGTAGCTTTACGCCGGAACTCTGACGTGGCAACGTAACCAAAACTGACTCATACCCGAGTGAAAGAGATCCGAAATATATTTTTGACTCTTACTTAAGACAAATCAATTGAACATTTTTCTAACACGTTTTATCCCTCATTACAATAATTAAAGGGAGTAATTTTTAACATATTTATTTCGCCTGCATCTGAGTTGTTTCAAATTTGAATTATTTAAATTTAAAATATTAGAACAGAATCTCCAAAACCAAACTATGGATAGGTCGTAAAACTTTTTGTGCTCTTCTCGTTAACATTAAAACTTTTTTTTTTTTTCGTTTACTCGCTGCATTTTAATCAGGTCTATTTATATATGAAAAAATGTATCGAAAACAATACAGGATTTTTTGGGCACTTAACAGATTCAAGCAAGACTACAGAAGCTACTACTATGCTCTGTATCGCGTTTGGTCAATCTAGAAACATTAAGTTAACCATCATATTTCTTCGAACAAGCCCTGAATAAGTATAACCATAGTATAACCCCACCTCAGTTCCCACGTATTTTAATGTTTTCAGATAATTAACTGAATCACGCGAATGTAGCATCATTACAGTGATTTTTTACTAGTTAGCAATGGTATAAACAAACCTGCCTTCTTGTGAGTTTCAATGTCGATCCAGAGTTAAGGCATAGAAAAATACTTTTATTTCGAAGCTACGAATGTACCAGAAAATAAATTTGGAGTCCCTGCTATTTAAGTTCCGAAATCAGGACCCGTTTGGGAATACATCTCTCTCCCCTATGTTTCAATGACAATTTCGACTTCTACAATCAGGTCAAAATATTCCATAATGCTGGGAAATGAATACAGGAGACGAGTTTTGTCTGGATAACAATATTTAACTTCGGCAGACTTCGGTTGGAACAAAAGTGGTGTGTGCACTCTTTATCATTGTGACTTACATTCCCCCCCCCCCCCTTTTTTTTTTCAGTCTTTTTTTTTTTTTTAAGGTTCAAATTCTTTCAAAAGCAAACCACCCCCTCTCATTTTACAAAGTCGTATCTATATACGAGCATTGTATCTGTAGTGCTTTCATTTTTTCACTTTGTGACTCCTTGAAAGAAAATTTCTTTTGACGTACTATTGCTTTTAAGTTCGTTCCGATCGACGTTGGTTCTTAGAACTAGTTCCTAGAACGTATTCAAGGTGAGGTTAAAGGGAGCTTGAACCCCACTTTAGAGGTTGGTTTTACGTGGTTAAAACAGCAACATTAACAAATACAATACGGAGAGTAACATGAAAATAATCAGGAAGTGAGTATTCGAGTAGCCTATCCACGCAGTACAGACATTGATATGTATAACTGATACTTAGGGACACCCGAATTTCGTGAAAAATTGTAATGACTAGTTGTACTTCATAACAGTTTAGGTCAGACCCACTTTTGTGGTTGGCTGATTCACGTGTTAAGCATCGTAGATGACTGCCAGCGAATCAAGGGCGTAGAATATCGAAGTATTCTAATTCGGATTGGCCAGTCGCGTAGGAAAATGTCTTCTCACATAGACTCACTGCCAATAAGCAAAAGAAAACTGTATCATGCCCGTAGGGTAATGAAACCTAGCATGTTAGGAAATGTATTCGCGAAATTCGGGCGTCCCTACTGATGCTTCATACATGCTGGTAAAGGCTGTTTACGATAAAGTGAGTACTTTAGAAATGCAAATTAGAAAACAGTCACTACCCCTGCATCCATATATTTTACTGGGTGCTCTGAGTGGCATTCGCCCAGTAAAGTTGGTAATCATAGGATGGAAAGAATTTTCATATTTTAACATCGAATAAAAAGTGTTACGTAATGTTTGTGATAATTGATATTTCGCTTTCGGTTTTTTAATGCACCGAAGTGTTAAAATGTGCATATTTGTAAAGTATTTACTTTCTTAATAATTTCAGAGTTTCATTTGACCGACGCATTAATAAAGTGATGAGGCCCATGGCAATGATAATTTTACATAAGGCGGGGAAGTACACAACGTGTATACAAGTAGATCTCAAGCAGGGTTTTCAAAAGTGCTCATTTTACCGTGAACAGCCCATAAGGGTGAAGCGACTAGGGAGAGGAGAAGAAAATACTTACCGGCGACGGCGCAGTAAATCCACAGGACATGCAGGAAGGCAGGCGGGCCACGGCGTGTAGTGTCACACAAAGCGGGCGGCGAACTGCTGCGGTCTCACGGCGGTAACTCGGCCCGGCCCCAGAAGCGCGCTAGACGAGTCCCGCGAACCCCGCTAGTCGCTCCCCGGAGACGCCGACGCCACACAGTCGAGTGTGCCTCTTTCCCAGGTATTCCGCAGGTAGGCCGCGCAAGGGAGAGAGCAACAAAGGTAAAAAAAAAAAAGGGCGGGCGGGGCGGCAAGAGGCTGGCGGGAGAAGGAGAAGGGAGACATGGTGGAGGAGAGGAGGAGGAGGGGCGAAGGAAAAAGGAAGGAAGCAAGCAGGCAGGGGTTCGAGGTTGTGCCGGAGACTGCGGCAGGGACCGGTTTGCCTGATCGCCGTTACCCCGAGGCGGGCTGCGTGGCAACAGTGGTGCTGCGCCGAGCTCTCTGGTCGACCGCAGCCCAGGGCGACTGCCAGCAACACCACAACCTCAGTCCTGCTGTCGTTTGCTGAGGCACCTTACGGAGATCGGCTTACGTGTCTACTCTTAAAGGCTGTTCACGGTAAAATGAGAACTTTTGAAGCAATGCTAAAGATCTACTTGTATACACGTTGTGTATTCTCCGTCTTATGTAAACTTAACGTAGACATGGGCTTCATCATTTTATTCATGCGTCGGACAAGTGAAACTGTGAAATTATTATAAAATTAAATATTGTACTAATCTGCTCATTTTTACACTTCGATGCATAAAAAAATACAGAAAGCGAGAGAAATAAATTTAAGTTATCACAAATTGTTACCTAACAGTTTTTGTTCGACGTTAATATATGTAACTACTTTCCCCTCTATCGTTACCAACTTTATTGGACACATGTCACCCATTGGGCCCGTTAAAAATATATGTAGGTAGGGGCAGTGACCTTCTAAGGCTGATTTCAAAAGTGCTCACTTTATCGTCCCGGTCATGCTGTACAAAATGTACAAGTTCACCCAGTGTCATCAACTGATGACTTCTGGCATTTACATTAAAAACTACAATGCTGGCAAGGGCCGCTGGGGCGCTGCGGCTAGGGCGCTCGCCTCCCACGAAGGAGAACCTGGTTAGATTCCAGGCGAGGTTGCTCCCAGGATTTTCGCACGTGAAAATCACGCGTCTCTCTCGGGGAGGGGGGTGGGGTGTGGAGTGCTTGCATCTCGGCGTGGCTCCATACTCGCCTCGCGTTACCGCCATCGGCTCTCACTCCACTTCAATGCTGGTAGAACATGCATAAAAGGCATGCCATGCATCAGTTGGGGAAAATATTTAATTAATACGATAGGCCTCACTAAAGATTGGTTCTGATATACAAAAGACTAACCATTAGGAAAGTGTTAAAAGTAAGACACACTGATTATGTTCCTTACAATCCTGATAAATAGATGATCACGATATTCTTTGTTTCATTGTACCACAGATACAATCTCCGCTAACTTTCGTTATAATGCATATCAACCTGAGGTGTTGGCTGGGCCCTTGGAATGGGAACAATCGAGGATACGCTTGTGATGGATAGACTGTTCGCGATAAAGTGAGCACTTTAGAAACAAACCTTTAAAACATGTCACTGCCCCTGCGTACATATATTTTAATAGGCGCAGTGAGTGACATTTGCTCAGTAAAGTTGGTAGCGATGGATGGAAAATAGTTCCATATCTTAACGTCGAATAAAAAGTGTTAGCTAACCATTTGTGATAACTAAAATAATTACTTTCGCTCTTTTTTTAATGGGTCGAAGTTTAAAAATGAGCAGATGTTTTACTTGGGCGATGCGTGAATAAAGTTTTGAGACCGATGGCAATGTTGATTTTACATAAGGTGGAAGAACGTGCATTCAAGTAGATCTTTCGCATTGCTTTCAAAAGTGCTCATATTACCGTGAACTGCCTTTACTAAAGAAAACTAATAAATATCTATGTAATAAAATTAATACAAATTTAATTAAGGTTCCTGCAACATATACTACATAACTAATTAAAACCAAGTTATAAGTGGTTTTTATCTTCCCTTGCTGTCTCAACTGCATGTAACAACGGAATTATTTACTCTTCAGATCCATACCAGCGGCGAGGATTAAAAACACCTACTATAGTAGCTTTCTTTGAAGCGTTCGTTTCCTTAGTGATGCTGCAGACCAAATGAACGTGATGGTGCATATTCAAGCATGAATTTTAAAAAATCTAAACTCTGCGTTTTTGTTCCAGATCACAGCGACGCCTGAAGTCAACGAAATCTTCGATCTAATGTTACAACGTAAGACTGCGCGTTTTGACGTAAATTTCGTTCGCAATAGTAGCTAGTATCTTTTTGTGTTATCCGCGCAGCAGAAACAAAATTTTTTTGCAGCCGGGAACATTCATCTTGCAGCTTACATCATGGGTAAATATAACTTAAAGATCCTTCATTCGTATGCCAGCATGTCTTGTCAGTATCTGACTATCTACTAATAGCGTGTTAGGAGTGGTTACAGCCGGATGTTGAGAAGTTGGACTTGCCGCTGTGGATGGGGCGGGCGACGGTCGTATGGTAAGATGGTAAGAAAAGCTCTGTTCGTGATATTTCCTTGTGCGTAACAAATGCCATCAGGGGACGTGTACATAAAAACTGATTTTCGTAGTGATGTACTCGTCTTACGTTCAACTCACGCGCGAACCAGTCACACAAACAACTATAAATTAACTTGTTTTTTTTTTTTTAACTGGTCATTTATTCATTAAATAATATAGCTTTCATGTATTCTTTAAATGTACAAAGGAAAATAAAATACCTAATTTTCCTTTTCAACTAAAATCTTACGGAAATACACTAAACTACTTGTCATCTTTTCTGTGATCAAGTTGGCTGAAGGGGCTTTAGCTACCACAAGAAATATAAAAAAAAATATCGCCATTTCGTACACTTCTACACATCGAGGATGCTTCCTACACGATGACCATGAACTACGTCATAAAGAAATGCCCACTTTCATTTTGGTACGTGGTGCAGCATCAGAGGAAGAACGGCGGTTAAGCGAGCGCGGGTAGCGTCGGCGGCCATGTTGCGACGGCAGCGCGGCGCGCGGCGGCCGGCCGCACTGCGGTTCGTGTCTTCTCCCGCCGTTCAAGTCTCCGGCCGGCGAGCGCGCGCGCGTGTCGCCCTTCGCCGGCGTCTGACCACTCGACCACGACCGTCCCGGGGGAATTTTTCAAAGTCTGCGGGGCCTCGGCGCAAGACGGTGCCAACAGCCCCACACAAAGAACCTCCAAGCCACCGACGCTCTTCTTCTCCTCCACCTTCTTCCTTTTTTTCACTCCTTTATTTACAGTTTTTTTTTATTTCGGGTTTGTACCTGTTCGACTAGCCCACGCCCTTACCGGTTAAAAATAGACGCGGCACACAGAATTAAAGTTAAACAAGACACATGACGAAACTCGAGCGGATAGAATGTGAACGACATGTCGGGCGACGTTCATTTCTTCGAATTCCCGATGCATTCGCGCGAAACTTTGTGTGATAACCATTACTCTTTCTTTTTGCTCACCCAGCGTAGCTGTAAAGAGGGACTTTTCACAGCCTCGTGTTAAATATACAGATATGCTATAGCTGCAGCCACTTACGCTCCTAACACGGATATAAAAAAAATATATTCACACCTGTGAAATTCAAATATTATATTAAGTCAGTGTCTCAGCTGAGAAACTACACGTACACTATTTTGATTCATTATTATACAGAATGTTCACAAAAATCACCGACAGACTCCGTCAAGTCACACACACACGCGCGCGCACACACACACACACACACACGCATATATATATATATATATATATATATATATATATATATATATATATATATATATATATATATATATATATATATATATGTACTAATTCGCTTCCTAAGAATGGCACACGCCTGTAAAGGTGGAGATGAGAGGCAGATTTATTGCTAATATCACGGTACCAGTAAATAAACGTACATGTCTACAAAAAATAATGTCGGTAAGGAACAAATGTTTACCACCCAGGTGTACTCAGTCGCATTGGAGGCGAGAGGGACGCCTTCCTACTATGCGTGTGTCTGTGCGTGTGTGCGTGTGCGTGCGTGTGCGTGTGTTTGTACACGTGCCTATGGTACCGCATTATCTGGTACAGTACCCGTACTTTCTGAGCCGACAACCCGACTTATAGGGTTGAGTTGAGAGATTTGATCGACTCCCAGCATCCAGGTTTTGAGAGCCAATGAAGGTTAAAGAGATGTGAAATGGAGCAGCGCCTGAATTGAAGGGTGGGGAAAACGAGAGATCCCCGAGAAATCCCGCTGACCCGAGGCATCGCTTGGCATGATTCCCACTTGCGAAAATCCGGGAGTGACCCGGTAGGGGATTTCGCCTCCCAACTTACAGGGAATTTTCCACAGCACACAGTGTCCACTCAGACATAAGGTAACTTTACATAAACTCGCGCAGTTGATCAGAGAATTTGTACACTCGCATTACAGGAGCTGCCACACGGTGAACCTCGTGCTCATTTACTGTGAGGTCCGTAGGAACGCAGCGGCTAGAGCGCTCGCCTCCCATCAAGGCGAACCGGATTCGATTCTCTTTCGCTGAGGACCCCAGCCCATGCGCACCCCAGCGCTGTTCCATACTCACCTCGATTCGCCCTCATCGGCCCTCAAGACCTTGATGTTAAAAGCACGAAAAACTGTTCACGTTAAACTGAGCACTTTTGAAAGCCCTGCTTAAGATCTACCGCATTTGTAAGCACATAGTGTATTCTTCCGCCTTATGCAAAATTAACATTTCTAATGGAACTCGTCACTTTATTCATGCGTCGGTCAGGTGCAACCGTGAAATTATAACAAACGAAAATGTTGTGCAAATCTGCTCATTTTTACACTTCGATGTATTAAAAAAAAAAAAAAACCAGAAAGTAAATTGAATAATATAAGTTATCACAAATGGCAACCTGACAATTTTTATTCGACGTTAAGATGTGAAACTACATCCCAGTCATCGTTACGAACTTTATTGGGCGCATGTCACTCAGTTCGCCCGTTAAGAGTGGGATGGATCCCCATGGGAACACCGTGTCCATGGTCAAGAATCGAGGGAGCTATACGGGCGACACTAACCCGCACTTCTAGCGCCTCGTTGCTCCTACGCGCAAGGCGTACAGTGTTTCCGTCGTAAAGCTGTACTGTGCAAATTATATCTGTAGAATAGAGGTTTTATTACACGAGATGAAATACCACAGATATATCTACGCCCGTATGTTTGTAGTTTTCTCTTGCCGCTTAAAGAAACTGCATAGGCAAACTTTAAAAATGCGATATTTGACCATTTTCATGCATTTTTTCTCCCAAGAATACACTCAGTATGACAAAAGAAAAAAAAACATGGTCACAGATAGTGGTTTTTAAAATCTTTTCTGACAAAAAGTCGTATTTGTAGAACATTTATTTGCCGAGATACGTGTATTCGCGCAAACAACTATATCACATAACATGCGAGGGTCCATCCCACTCTTAAAATATATGCAGGTAAGGATAGTGACTGTTTTCAAAGGTTAACTCCGCAAGTGCTCAGTTAATTGTGAATGGCCTATATGTATCTTGAGCTTAAAACTGTGTAGCAGAGTGTTTGATATTCATTATTTTATTTTTTTTTATTTTTTTTTACGAAACTGCTTTGTGTGCTTCGTATGTAGTGATATACGAACAGAAAACACGCTTGATTCTAAGTACGAATACTACTTTCAAAACACGATGCATATTTTAACACTATTTTCGAGCTTTCCAAAATAGCTAAAAACTAGTGATGGGATAATCGCATGATTTTGTATTCGAATGAATCGACTACTATTATTTTTATCGAATACATATTCGATACAAATAATCGATTTTCTTGTTCTATTCCATACATAAAAATTGACCGCAAATACTGCATATTTCTATAAATTAATTTAAAACTGTTCTCGCCAAACAGTTTTCTGTTTATATTTAATAATTTCTGCAATTTTGAAAACTTGTTTCAAAATTATATTTATATGTTTAATAAATGTGAATAATGCAAGTATCTATAGTAGTAGTAGGGGCGTGATGGTTCTATTTCACTTTTGATTAATAGAAATATCGATTTGATATCAAATTGGTTGATCGGGTTAATCCTTAATCCGGTCTTAAACAAATAGAAATAAAGTCCATTCAGCTAGCCTTAATCATATTAAATTAATGGTTTGAAATTTTATTGATTAATTCAATTAATTTAATTGGATCAATAAATCATTTTTTTTAATTTTATGTAAGTATAGTGCATAGTTTGGTGCAAGAGTGTGCTAAGGGTCTTTCTTCTATTTATTTTTTGGGGTGTTGGGGAGAGGTCCTCACTCTCGGAGGTCTGACATTGTACGATGTGTTGGGGAAGGGTGTATTTATGTATGGAGTTCTTTCCCATTTACTGTCTGGCAGGGGACTGATGGCTAAGACACATGTAGCGATATCTGATTATAGACTGAGGTTATGGCGTATTTCTGCGAAATGAAATGATTATAAAATAGGTAATGAATTAAAATATATTTTATATGCAATGAAATCTAGACCGTGCTTTGACTAACCGTCCTGTATGGTAGTAATTCCTAATACGAGAGACTTGTGGATAAACAGAAGATATAAAGTGTAAATTATTAACGCCAAAATACACAATACCTGTTTAAAAATCGAATTAAAACGAATTACAGAGCCCAGCCATCCTGGTGTGATAAAGAATTCAAGCAACGAGTAATGCCTAAAACGAACTATTTCCCTATAAAATAAATGACATGAATCGCAAAAGAATTACGGAAGCTATTTCCATGTCAATAACAACCCATATATCTTTGTGTTATAAAGAAATCAAGTAACGAGTTATACCTAGAATGAACAATTTTCCTACAATATAAATTACATGCATCCAACACTAAGTAATCGAATTACAGAACCTAATTCCTGGTGTCATGAAGAAATCAAGTAACGAATCCAATGAAGGCAAAACTATATCCCTACAGAGCCCAGCTATCCTGGTGTTATAAATAATCTCTTAAATTATACCTACAACAAATTCAAAACCTGTACCTTATGACGTCAAATGTTTTTAATACAGATCCATCTGGTTGGGAGGTTGCTGTAGCAATGAGTCCAGTGTATGACTTGAAGTGAATTTTAAGCTTTGCGAGGTTTTTAACAGAGTGTTATTGGGCGGCCGTCGACTAAGGTTATGGCAGGAACTCCTCGACATTAAAATAACAAAACATAACATCAATATAAATTATTTAACATTGTGTGGCGTCCTCTGTAAGCAGAGGATGCAACAAGGTTGCTATACAAAGGCATTGTGTTGCCCTAGAGTGAGTGGTGCAGGACAAACCCCAAAATTGGCACCAATGCAAAGCAAAGCTAAGCACTGCTGTTGAAAAGGTGAATTGTGGTTGAGAGTCAGTAAAAACCATAGAAATTCAAAACTCCACTGTGGTATGAGTTCCATAATACTGGTGTCAACATAGACTGTTTTAGGTAATGTATTCATAAATTGGTATTCTGTTTTTTTGTTGAACACTTACAATAGGTGGTAAAGTATGTTGGAATTCGTGTTCACTTCCAGGTTAAAATAGCTGTGAACCATATAATAATGTAAACTACATGATAAAACATGGAAAAATATATATAAACTTGAAAAAATATGTGATAAAATATTTTATAAGTACAAATGCACCTTAACCAAAATCTTTGACATATGAACTGTGCATTCACAGTTATCATTTACACCCTTGAAAATTTGTAACATTAAAGAGAACAAGCACTAAAGATTTCCAATTTATATATTGCCCTGTAAACATCAGGTAATTTCATTTACCATGGTCATGCTTACAAAGTGATATTGACCTAACACTGAAACCCATACATTTTCCATAAAAACTTCCAGTATGGATTTATTAATACAAAGATAAATTTTACTGATAAGTTAATAGGAAACGACCTATAGGTTGCCATATATACATGAATATACCTAGTATACGACTCCAATCAGACAGTTTTGATAACACAAATGAATTGGTATCCTTTTTCTTACTTAATGCCATCAATAATACATTTAAGAATTTACCAGGTGATCTTGGATAACAATTGAATTGGCATAATTTTTGTTGCTAAATGCCATCAAAATACCTTTCAGAATTTACCACAATTTCTTTTAGAAACATGCTTGCATCAGAGAAATTTAAAGCCCTAAGCCCTAACAAAACAGCATTGTCAGACTGGCATAACGACTAACATGTTCATGAACTTAACTTTTGAAGGTCCAGTCTGATTCTCATAGAGATGCCATTACTCCCAACTGGCTCTCCATGACCACCTTTTGTAGAAAATTACACAATTTTAAAACTTCAAATGTTCAACCAATCGCTGTCAGGCTCTTGATTGTGCACCCATTCCCAGGCTCCATCACAGAAAACATCATCAGGGTGGGGTATACTCCAAGAGCTGAAGACTCACAGGCGCATAGCGAATCACGAACGCCTTGGATTTCTGCATCCCGCTGATCTCCAGATCAGCTGGAATATGCTCACTTTCCTCAATGCATCGATGCAAAATGGACCCATCTAGATCGGCACTGCACATGCACCAGTTACCCTTTTATTACAGCTGTTCTCAGCATTCAGTTCGCCCTTGTCAGGGCAGCCAGACACCGCCTCTATGCAGCTCGCCTTTGCGATTTTGGATCGCGTGTTGGATGGCCAACATGCCGGATTTACTTCCAGCTGATTTCCAATCTCCGTTCGTCATGGATTCCATGCAGAACTCACCCAGATGTCACCAATTTCCACTCAAAGGCATGTAAGTGAAACGACATCATAACGTAGTTAGTGAGCATTTAGACAGTGCAAAAACCTGTACAACAGGACAGAAGAAATTTTCAAGTCAATACTCATCCAGAAATATTTTTAGTATCAATTTCAAAAATTCATAAAGTCTCCTAATATGTTTACAAAAAAAAAGAAAACAGAAATGTGTGCGAAAATCGTTGTGTCCAAATAGGCTACTTTTTACTCATTCCTTACAAGCAAACAGGAAAATGTGGTAAATGAGAGGACATATTTTCAGTAATATTCAATTTATTTTCTATCCAATTTGAGGTGTCCAACAACAAGAACGAACATGGTGAAAGAGGGATTGGGGGGCGAATGACAAATTTGAGACACCTGTCTCACGTGTTTACAAATTCATCAGGTTATATTTCCACTGGTTATGGAAAAATAATGATTTCCAAACTCGCAAGTGACACTATTCATACACATTTTAAATTATACCTACAAGGAAATCAAAAACATAACCTATTTTCCTACAAATGTATGAGTTATGAAAAGCACAAACGTTCAAAATATGCAAACTTACTATCTAAGTGTTAAAAAATAATTAAATTTTAACCAAACACAATAGCGTACTAGACATACACACATCTCCATCAAAGTTAAATGTTTCTAATGTAATTTTAAAAACAGAAACAAGCACAGAATCGCAGAAAAATAACACACCAATACCACATTTTAAATTATTAATTCACAATTTTCACTTCTCTGGGATAAATTAAGAACTCACTTGCATTATTTAACATAGTTTCCATAAACGTACTGTACTATTGCGAATAAATCTCTGAATATTGAGAAGACAATAAGCACGATGTAACCGAATGTTTTGAATTAAACTTCCTCGAAGAAAACTGATAAAATTATTTAAAATCAATAACAGACAAATGCAAGCACAGTACATCTGTCCGAAAAATTTCAGTTTAAGTCTCGCGAGACCAGCTTTGGAAATTCAGCGCATTTCTTAACACAAAGAAGTTGAAATCCTGCAAACTCTTGTAGAGCAGCTTCAGAAACATATTTCACACAAAAATTTTCCAGATAATCCACTTTTTATAAAAACTGAAATTATTATATTATCACATGTAAAAATATTGTGGTTCTTATCACATTTTATGTTACAAAGGGAAGTTTATGAAATGAACTTCTATGTTCCATCTCCGGAGCTCTGCACTCCACCCTCCATTCAACTCGGGCGACCAAGAACAACAGGCCGAAAGTGCCGTTAGAGGAGGGTATCGAGCGCTTCTCTGCTCTCATCCTATCTTACTCGTTGTCTTCCCCTCTCTCTTCAACCCTGAGACCGTAGGAGCAATAACCCCAGTCCTTTGTCATACAGATCGTTTGGAAAAAATTTGCAGCTTCGCCCGCAAATACTTCTTTCTACATAAATATCAAACCAAAGATCTATCTTTTTTTTAAGTATTGTGCTGATCCCAGCACGTGGACAGTGTCCTTAGTTTCTCCAATGTCTGCTTCTTCATTTTTTCGTGCTTGGCAGCTGACATTAGCAGAGAATTTAAGTTGAGTTCTTGAATTCTGTCTGCCAGTTCATTTAAAGTCATGTAAGGTTGTCATTTTTAATTTATCAAATGTATTTAATGTAATTTAACAGTCAAGATTTGCATTGCCTGGCTGTACATTTATTGGTTACTCTACCTTCTGCCTTGAAGTGTTGTCGACTTGCCAGACCCACTTTTTGCTTCACTGAGTGTAATTATTGGCATGCAGAATATTTTCAAATGTTATTAAACATATTGGTGTTAATTTGAATACTACCAAAGGCCTAAGCTTAAAGAAATAAAGCTCTTTTACATTGGTTTTGCAATATAGTAAGAAAGGTGGCATATGTTTACCACCATTTAGTTAAGAATTGTCATATTATTGCATTTTCTTATTATTGTTTTAAAAGGCCTTTTCAAATGTCTTTGGTAGGCCGTGATGCACGGCGAGCATTTTGGATGTTTCTTAACTGGTATGTAGATATTGTCCCATTTCACGGCCTTTGCTGGATCCTGAGTTTTTAGGAGTGCGCCGTGTATGTTGAGTTAAAATGTTTTTTTTAATGCTTGTTTTTTTATATTCAATGTAATGTTTCCCATATTTTAAGTACACTCGCATGATAATGAAATGCAATGTCAATTAACAAATTATATATTAGCAGAGTCGTTTCAATAAATGCTTTGGTGGTGTATGTACCATGACGAGAAATTTATATCAAGAGGTAGTGATTAATTTTAATAACCTGTCTTGTAGTAAAATTGTAGTGGCATTCTTCAATATTTTATTTGGATTTTTATGTAGATTATTTGTGGTTTGCCACAATAATAGCTTCCCTTACTCTCTAATAGTAATACATTGTCTTTTCTTTTTTTTTTATCATGTTGGAGTCCATTGGCTGGGTGTATGTCCTCCGCAAGGACGACTTCTTCTGCTTTCTTCAGGACTCTGGCATCATGTTTTTGCTAGATGCTACTGTGGCAGAATTGCGGTGTACGCCTATCACCTTTTTACTGTGATCACCCGCAGGATGATTCCTTGGTTACCGGCAGACCGACTCGGTGAGTGACAGTTCCCTCACTCGCCTACTGTTATTTCAACATATAAAAATCATTCTTATTTTGTCCATGGCTAGTGTCCCGACTCATTTATCTTTCTTTGTTTCCATGGCTAATCTAGTTGATTTACATTTGTGTGACAATCATACACCATTTGGGAAACACTGTTTTATACGTAGTGCCCCACCCACCTTCTGGGAGCTGTTTTGCAGCTTGTAACACTAGAACTCCTGCACGATGATGATGAAACACTAAGTATACGCCTTGCCGGTCTAGCAGTAATCATTCAATCGAAATATTGTGATACTTGAGAAGGTCCCATCTTTAGCAGCACCTTGTTACGTAAGCCACTAGCACCTCGGTCATACGAGTGTTATAAATATAAATAAATTAATATATATATTAAATTCAATCCAAAGCCATGTGAGACCACGTTTACGATCAGGATAAGTTCACGTGGGTACACTTCAGTGATTGAGTGTAAATAAAATGAAACCGTCCTCAAAAACACGCCCCCGTAGTTATTTATAATAGCTTCCAGTATTTACTAAGTTGATTTTGTTTTTTTTTTTATTTAATCCAACTAACCTTATTATGACTGTAACAATGTAACGAATATGGTTATTTTATTTTCTCGTTGATAAATGTATGAAGGAAATGAAATCATCCTCCAAAACACGCTCCCGTAGTCATTTGAAATAATTTTCCACCATCTCTTTAGATATATATATTTTTTTAATTTAACGCAACGCTCCTTACTACGACTATTCACAGTGCAACAAACACAGATATTTGAAAGGTTTTTTTTTTACCTCGACGAAGGCAGAACATCGCACCAATTTCAACTTGTTAACCAGACTGCTCATTTACTTCATAGCAGCCAATCGGAGCGTACCATAGAAGAAAGTTCGTTCTGATGTACATACATACACAACCTGTTTAGTTTTCTCTGAATAAAAAGAGATTGTGATCTAAATAAGTTCTAAGCTAACATAACCGTGTGCCAAATTAACTATTTTTGAAACGACGTAGTCCTGTGTCCTGGAGTGTGACAGCAACTTCACTCTAAACTTTGAAATCTATTCAAACGAATATCTCGTGCATCTACATCCTCACTGACCCATTCATGCATATCCAGTGTACATATTTGTGTACATTACGCGCGCGTAGGCAATTTTCGGTCTTTGCTGTACACTGCGAAACTCAATGAGCAATGATCTTACCTGTGCTGGGTAAATGATTCGCAAACCGTCTTACTGGCCTAAGTCATAATTGGTTCATATATAACTGTACCCGAATATAGAGCCTACATATCATTGGTTGTCAGCAAAACTTAAGTACAGCACGCATCATTAAATTTTTTTGCTCGCAAAACCTGAAACCGTAAATTAAATTGGGTCTGAAGGGGCTAATGTACCATAAAAACGTTGAATCAACTCGATGATTACGTATGCGCCAATTAATACCTATTGATATATTATTAATCTCGATTTTGTCAGAATTTCTAGCTTTATCAGTTCTTACTTGTCATCGTCTGCTCCCTACTTCGTAGTTTAAATAGAATAGAAATGGTTAGTAAAACATTAGGTAGTTTGCTTAACCCAACCATTTGCAAAGACAGGAATAAACGAATGCAGAAATGCAATACAACTATCTAAGGGCTGTTCACGATAAAATGAGCACTTCTGAAACCAACCTTAGAAAAAAGTCACTGCCAATGCCTGCATACATTTTAACGGGCGCACTGAGTGACATGTACCCAGTAAAGTTGGTAACGGTGGAGGAAAAGTAGCTCCATATCTTAATGTCAAATAAAAAGTGTTAGGTAACCATTTATAATCACTTAGATTATTTCTTTCGCTTTCTGTTTTGTTTCTAATGCGCTGAAGTGTAAAGATGTGTGGATTTGTGAAACTTTCCTTTGCTAATAATTTCACAGTTTCTCTTGACGTACGCATGAATAAAGTGAAGAGGCTCACGCCAACGTTAATTTTACATAAGGCAGAAGAATACGCGATGCGCATACAAGTAGATCTTAAGCATGGCTTTCAAAAGTGCTCATTTTACCGTGAATAGCCTATAACGAGTTTCCTCCTCGGCAGATACTGGACTCCGCGTGGTGGTTATAGCGGCGAGAGCGCACTTGAAACACGTGTGAAGGTCGACCTTATATAGCTCCGTCTCACTTACGTAAGCACTGGCAGGGCAAGAAGCGGCAGGCGAGCAGGGAGAGAAAGAAAGAGAGCAAATGATTCATCTACGAGCTGCAAGCAAGCGGCGCCCCGGCATAGAACATAGAACTATACTCTAAAAAAATTGCGTACTTTTAAAAGAAAAATCCTTGGAAACACAGTTTCCAAAATATTCCTTTGTAAAACTACAAACAGTTCCCTTGTAAATCTGCAAAACATATTTCTAATGTAACAAATGTTAGCCTTGTATTACAACTTATAGTATTGAAAAGTGTAAGTTTTTTTTTTTCTAGTAAACAAATGTGATTAATTAATAACAGAAAATATCTGACAAGAAATATTTCAAAATATAGTTTATGAAAAAAATAAAAGAACATTACACTTTGCCAGCACGGGGACTAGAACACACGCCCCTTAAATTATTAGCCTGCACTAGACCAACTTGACTTGCGTACTTCGCGCTTATTTTTATATTGAACTAAGTAATTACAAATTTTAAGAAAGTTATTTGATTAAGAGGAATTCATTTACCGGTACTGTATTTAATTTTAAGAGATCCATGTAACTAGGAAACATTAACAGCTAATGAGTAATACGGTCACGTTTGATTGAAATTGTCGTTTTATTATGATTACTTGATTTGTTTTAAGCATTGTAGGTTGTTCAAAATTATAGTACATTTCTTTTTGCACGCAACTACACTTTACAAAACCCAGTTTTTACACAAACAGCAAGCTATATACGCTTTTATGTTGTTGGTTGAGTAAGTGTCTGCCATTTTGTTGAAACTTGTGGATACGGGTCAGTTTAATACAAACTTTTCTTAAGTTGTACTACAAACACGGCCATTGTAGTTTTCACGAGAGAAATGTTGTACTGTTACAAGCATTTGTAAAATTGTAAACAATTTCTCAGTAAAAATTACGCAAATTTTCAGTGTACATAAGTGAAGCTGCTCCATGAGTCCCGAACCACAGAGTAGGTAAGTACACAGGGACGAATATGGCACAGTAGTTCCTTTGCTGTAGGCGTGCCCATCATACTCTGAATGGTTACTGCGTGCTGCGAAAGGTCGCCTATTGGCTGGGCTGCCGGCTGGCAAGTTGGCCGCCAGAGGCGCCGACTGGCGTGAACCGTTTATTCGTCTTCTTCGCATGTACCTAACATTAACCTACCCAGAAGGAACACAACTGTCATAGTCACACGGTCAACAGTGAGGAACGTGTTTGTTCATATCGTAATTTTTAAGTGACAACCACTATTATATTAAGAAAATACTTCTACCAGTTGAAATTGAACCAAAATGCATTACAAATTGGCTAGAAAAAGTATACAGAAATTACAAAACATTTGTTTACTAAAAACAGTGTTCTAACCTCAAATCCAATTGACGCCATTTTTGCTAGCCGTATTTGCATAAAAGCAGATCAATGTTGGGACACGGAGATTTGTTGTGCGCAGCCAGCGAAATCGGTCTACCTCATCTTTAGTCTAGGGTCCCAAAACGTCACTGGCCAGTGACGCCATTTTGCGTAGTATAAATGTAAGAATATTCGAGTTGTTTATTGGCGATGGACTAGGCTTGAGTTAGTCACACGGTCATAACTCTGAGCTAAGAAAAAACAACTATGCGAGTGTCGAGTTATGTAGGTTAGAATAGAAATTGGTACTCTGTCTTACAAAGATGATAAATTTTTTTAGTGTATTTATTTATCCGCCAGTTCAATTCAGCACAATTCCCTGCTCGCGTTTCAACGTGTCGTTAAAGTACATAAAACCATTATTATAGGATACATATACATACCTTCATACGGCAGCAATATTTTATAATAGTATATGTATTCCTTATAGAAGAAAGAACAAAAAAATCACGCATTTGAATATAAGTTAGTGAACCTTGTACCGAGTACACACAGTAGAATTTACTCATAGTTATAATGGTTGTAGGCTGACGATAAAATGAGCACTTTTGAAGCCATGCTTAAGATTTATTTGTATGCACGTTGTGTATTCTTCAGCCTTATGTAAAATTAAAATTGGCATGGGCCTCATCACTTGTCACGCGTCGGTCAATTTGAACTGTAATTATTAGAAAAAGTAAATATTTAAAAAACCCGCGTATTGTTACACTTCGTTGCATTAAAAACACAGCAAGCTCAAGAAATAATTTAAGTTATCACAAATGGTTACCTAACACTTTTTATTCGACGTTAAGATATAGAACTACTTTCCATTCACCGTTACCTACTTTACTAGGCGCATGCCACTCAGCCCGTTAAAATACACACAGGTAGAGGTACTGACTTTTTTCTGAGGTTCATTTCAAATGTGCTCACTTATAGTGCTGCGCGCTTGATGACGTCGGCATTAACTATTTCACAGATCACGTTATCCACGAGGTAAGACTGGGCACTGATTGGCTTGCTGTGTACAGTACCGGTCACAAACATCATTCACGTGCAACGTGTCCACAACGCGACGGTTGAATAAAACGAAACATCTGGCAGGTGACGTGTGGGATAAACGATGTCCCTGGGCTGCGAGCACAACTTTGTTCAGCCCTGCGGCGGCCATCGGGGTCATGGAGGTATTTGTCTACCTCCATGGTCGGGGCGCAATGGCTCGGTGGGGCTGCAGACAGTCTACTCCGGCCAACGAACAAAGGCACATGAAACACCAAGACAACTGCAAAAAATAAAACAACTCCTCAATGACTCCTTTTTTAAAGAAAAAGATCTGCCAGGGACAAATCATTATTATTTAAAACAATCTTGCATGATGGTTTCCAGAGGATAATAGCGCTGCGGGTTGCAATTTTTATGACTTCCCGCCCACAAGAAGGAGGGTGTTGGAGGGGGTTTAAATGTGGCCGGTGCTCCAAGGGGTAGGGAAAGTGAGGGAAAATACTTCTGAGGTGAGTCAAATGATTCGTATCCAGCCGCCGGGCTGGAGCCTCCAGGCAAGAACGGCTGGATACAGTTCGCCTTTGCTCTCTGAATGAATATCATCTCCATCTTCAATATCGTTCATTAATTTCTTTTGTGATCAATTTGGTTACATTTGGCACGTACATATCATAAACCTTTTAAGCGTAATTTTTTATTTATGGTTTCAAGTAATGCAAATATGAAATTTTTTAAATTCATGCTTTAATGAAGCTGACGGAGTACTTGTTTCGTTGTCAATCAACGGCCCTCAGTAGTCTTTGGTTTTGGCGATAGCGACGTGAATCGATCATAACCTACAAAATTAGAACAGTTTACGAGTCAGTTACCCAAAGAGGAGATCTTTATAAGACGTTCATCGTAAAGCGAGCACTTTTGTAATGAACCTTTGATAAATGTCACTGCCCCCATACTTAATACATTTCAACAGACACACTGAGCGGCGTGCGCCCTGTAAAGTTGGTAGCAGTGGATAGAAAGTAGTTTTTTATCATATTGTTGGAATTTCAGTGTTAGGGTAAACATTAAAAAATAATAAAATTAATTTATTTTATTTATGTTTTTAAAATTCATATAAGTGTAAGGATGAGAAAATTGGTCAAATATTTACTTTTCCGATCATTTCCACGGTTTATCTGGATCGACGCATGAATAAAGTGATCAGACCCATGTCAATGTTAATTTCACACACGGTGCATGAATACGCATGTGCGCACAAGTAAATACTATGCAGGGCTTTCGAAAGTGCTTAGTTTACCATGAAGGGACTTTAGGCACGGAGCTTTGCTGTCTGCAGTGCCGGACAAAAACAATTTTCCTTCACAACATGTGCATGTCGTGTAAACCGGATCTCCCTGGGTCAACATTTATTTTGGATTCTTTCATCTTCTGCAACTACTCTTTTGGTAACACTTACAACCATAATCGAAAGTAATATAATAATAATACACGTTTATTATTTTTTATTCGAATGAGAAAATACGGATGGAAGTAGATCATCACCAACTTTATAAATTCTCGTAAGTCATACTGTTTGCCATTAATATATGTGGTTTTGCTTAATGTAAAAAAATAGCTACCAAAAGGCACAAATCTAGTCCCTTGAGCTTGCGCCTACCACAGGACGCGTATCGTACATGTTCGGGACTCATGTACACGCGGGAGCGCTAATGGTGGCTCAGTGGGCTGATTATCATTATTATTACGAGGGCTGATTCAGAAGTCATGGTAACTATTCTTTATCTCCCGGAAATGATTCAACACAGCAAGCGTACTGTTTACAGTTGATAGTGTAAGATATCTACTTTTTAAAGGAGACTCCACATTGGGTATGGATGCAGGAATGTCCGGCAAGGAACAAAGACAAGCATGGCTGCTTGAAATCAACGCTTAATTGATGTATTCTAGTAAATCCTGTATACACTAATTTGAACGGGTACGTATCTCACGTGTACGAGCTGTTTTAACATCTTTCAAAGTAGTCTCCGAGGTTCTCCACGGTTCGTTGCCAGCGATGAGGCAGGCGGGAAATACCATCGGCTGCATGAGATCAGTCAATGTGCGCTACCCCTCGTCGAAATGCTGTGACGATGTCTTGTTTCTTGGCAAAGCGTTTACTACGCAATGGCTTCTTCACTTGAGTAATAACATCATAGTTACATGGAATAAGATCGGGGGAGAATAGGGAGGGTGTGGCAACACCTCTCATCCCCGATGCCGTAAACAACGTGTAACGCTACCTGTTGTATGAGGTATAGTGTTGTTATTGCAAGACTACAGCGTTGCACAACATATCGGGACATTTCTCGTGAACTGGATGACGAAGATGGTACCGCAGAAAGGACAGGTGCATTTACAGCACAGCCCTCACGAACTGGATAGCACGCATTAGTGACATCTCACATCATCAAATGTTAGTTACCACTCGTGAGACAGCTCCCTGGTGCAATATTTCACAAAAAAAAAAAGTTGTCCACACACGCCACATGTCAGCGTCATGGTGAGGTACTTTCATGGTCAGCAAGGTTTCTCAATATATCTCCGATAGAACTTGTTTGGGATCAGCTTGGACGTCAAATCCGATCCTGTGCAGATCTGCAGGATATCGAGGACCTTTAACAAAAGCTGCTCGGCGACTTGCCCCAGGAGAGGATACAAAAATCGTACGACTCCTTTGCGAACCGAATCGGCTCATGTACCGAGGCCCGAATGGATCGTACATCCTACTGACATGGGACTAGTAGCACGCCCGTACTGTCAATTCAGTACTTCTTAAAATGCTTTGCGTCTAATGCTCATAAAACATAAAATTGAAGTTTTCTTATAAAAGATACTGCTGCAGCATTTAGCATGTGTTCTTATTGACGCATTGATAAAAACGCGTTCATAATAGCAATCATAAAAGTTGTTTTCAGAGTACAGAATAGTTCACGCAACTCCACAACAGTACTGTGGCTGTGTAGGCATTGATAATGCGACAAAAAAACCAAAACTATACATAACATATTAAGTACACACAAGTAAAACAGCCGTGCATATCTCATTGAGAGAATATAGCGTTGAATGCGCATAGCAGCTGCACAGTGACAAATTCTTCAAATTCGACAACAAGCGGCATCAAACCATCAGTGGGTGAGGGTTCATCAAGGTTATCTCCAGTGACAGCAATGAGACTAGTTGGAATTTGGGCAGTGACGAAGCGTGAAGGCGAGGTGAACGGGAATACCCTGACAAAAACCTCCAGCCAACAACAGCGTCAGCCATGTTGCCCACGCGTAAAAATCCAACTGTAACCTCGCCAGAAACAGGTGCGGTTCAAGTGGTCCGACTACTCACTGCATCCCAGTATTCACAAGAATATTACATACAAAGACTGAGTCACCGAGACATTACGGGCACTTCAAAATTTTATAACAAGCCACTGTTATAAAATTAAGTTGTATCGCCTCAAAAATAAAGGAAGTTTGGGTAAATTAAACCAGGTTGTTTTTAAATGCTTGTGACGGGCGGGACCACGTAGCCACACGCTCTCGAATAATTATTAACTACAAATAATAATAGACTAATTAATCATCGGGCGGGACCACGTCACCACACGCCCATTCGAATTTTTAAAAAAGTGTATAAAAACAGTGTATGGATACCTGACATTTTGTGCGGTGCAAGACCGACAGGAACGAAAATTTAAACACGCTGATTTTGGTGTTAAAAACCTTTCATATGGCTTTAAATGATTAAAATACTAACCTGTATTGTTCTTGTCATGTTCACATTACCTTTAAAGACATTGGAAGTCCTGTGATAACAGGGAAAACGTGTTTTAATGTACGCGCATTTGCTCCACGTACAGCAGCGACCAGCCATGGCAGACAACTGTGCAGACAACTTCGCCGACGGAGAGCAGAATCTCCGTCGGTTGCAGGCGCTGAGAACTGCCCGCACCTGTGCGCGCGCAGTCCCAAACTGTGACGTCTGGTTACGCCAGTTCCGGCAATTTGGTCAACATTCCGGAAGTGTGATGGCGTATCTCAATACTATTGGTGGTTTATTTTTCTATTATGTAGACCCCCTAATGGAAATAGGTGTCCACTGCGTCGCTTCACCTTATTTGGTAACATCAACCGCCATTGGTCGTGAATATTGCGACCCCCACTAGGGACAATTGAAAAATACAATTAAATTCTTGGAATCTTGTTAATTTTTGAAGAAAATCTGTATAACTACTGTAATTGGCAGCGTTAATTGGCGGAATTGTGTATATAATCCCAGTGCATGCTTCGTTCGGGGTCAGTCAGCGACCTCAAGGGGCATACTTCTACCAGATAAGTAGTGTTTTTTTTATTTGATACACAAAATGTAGGCTCCTCAAGCTAATAGGACCTTCACGTCACTTTGACGTTAGACGAGGGCCATAGTGGCTGGGAATTTTAAATTCTTTAAAAAAAAATAGCTTACTGTTGGTCTCTTATTCGAAATTCGATAATGAGTGGAAAGTAATGTTACCTTCTGTAACCAATTTGCACATCCCTCAGAAAGTCAGTGACCTAGTCACAACAAAGATGAATTTGTAGTTGTAAATATTGGTGACCAAGTTGGTCTTAACTTTTGAAACCAATTCAAGCCTTATTGAGGCGGTAATCTTTGTAACCAAATCACGTTAGATGCGGCTATGGTAGTCGATACCAGGAACCTTGTAAGTTTTAAATATTTATAAACAAATGAAAAATTTCACGAAGTTGGGAAGTTTAAATACTAGCATTTGCTCGCAGTAGTTAAGGCTGGAGATGGTTCAGCAGTTGTTCCTATCCACTTGGGATCACGAGAAGAGGAAAGAAAAATACTGTGTCAAATTTTGAGGTTACAATGTTCATTGATTCATGGCCAGAAAGGTAATATATGTGTTACCATATTGTGTTTTCCTGTATACGAATAAAATGAATTCTTTAAAGTACAGAGTAGGATGTCGGTACGACAGAATTTCATCCACCATTTTGTGATGATTGTATTTTTGGTATATATTGTGTATACTTGCACAGTATATATTGTGATGGCCTTCTGTATTTATCAAATGGCCAGTTATTTGCGTAAACATAGCCCATATTTTTAGTGTGAAAAATTTAAGTATTAGCTGGAAAAGTTATGTACCCGTAAACTATTTTGCATTCTACTCAATTTTTATGGTAACATGAAGTTTTATGCATATGTTAGTTAGATTTATGTATAGGGGCAAGGAATTTCATGTTAACTTTCCCTCATGTAATATTGAGACCAAATGAAAAGAATTGAAGTAAAACTAAACAAAAATAAAAGAGAACTACCACACTTCCGTGCTTCTGTTATAAGTTGTTTACCATTAATAATCTCACCCTTACATTGAACAGAAATAATTCATAGTTCTTTGCTTGACGTTTTGCCATTAGGTTGTTCTATGGATTTTACAAGGTCTTTATGCAAATCCGACCTTGCCACGCACTTGACTAAGGACATAGCACGATCAGATGCTTAATAAATTAATCTGTGCGTTCTGGGAAGGAATGTATTACCTGTATCCTTTCTATAAATACACTACTCTTTGTAATAAACTGATAATTTATGGTTGAAAGACACAATCAAAAAGTGTGTTTTAATAGTTATTTTGGTTAAAATGTAAAGTTGAAAGTATAAGTGAAAAACCTCAAACCCTTCCTGTGCGTACGTATGTATTTGTGTGTGTGTATATATATATATATACACACACACACACACACACACACACATATATATATATATATATATATATATATATATATATATATATATATATATACACCCACACACACACAAATACATACGAACATATCCCCCTTGCAATTTACTTTTTTCTAATTTTTACATGCAATTTTGCGAAAATCTGTTTTTTTGGAACATTCTGCCTCCGCGAAAATATATATACGTAATTTGAAAAATATTATGAAAAGGTTTGATACCCATTATGACAGGTATACATAACGAAACTCATCTGGTGATATTGCTTAATAATTTGACTTTCGAAAATGATCCAATGATTGGTTTTGATACAAAGCTAAAGAACATATTCGCCATAAGTGTAAGTTTACAATAACGGAAAGAGAAAATTTACATCGCCAGCTGCTATACGAGGTTGGAAAAGACATTACAAGTTTCAGTCGGGATACTGCGAAAATAATTTTATTACTTGGAAAAACATTTACAACTCCTACCGGCAACGAAAATCTGGTATTACCAAATCATTGGGTCATTTTCAAAAGTCAAATGTAAAATTCTTAGGCGATGTCACCAGGTAAGTTTCGTTATGTACAGCTGTCATAATGGGTATTAAAATATTTTCATAATTGTTTTTCCCAAATTTCTTGTTAGTTGTGTAGTAGAATTAAAAACATTAATTCGTTGGATTTCCTCCATTACCGAAGTCAATTAACAGGAAAGCAGAAAAATAAATTAATAACAATAAAATAAAGTTTAACAATAACGAATATGACATGTATGCACAAAATTGAATTCAAATTGTCACTAAAAATCATGCAAAAATACAGCAAAACCTAAACACATAGTTTACAAAAGAAAATATTTGTATTCATTCATTCTTCTTAATTAATATTTCATGATTTTATTGGAGAAGTACAACGAGTTCATAAGTTTATAAATTTTTCAACGTTAATGGTAAAGGACACGCTGGTGAATATTTTGGGTCGTGTTGTTAACATTTTGGACCGTAATCGAACTGGCATTATATTAAAAGTAAGGGTGTTAGCATGTAATATTAAAGACATTAAAGAACCACATTAAAGCACTTAAGTGCATGACACAAGCTACAGCATATTTGGTAGCGTTATATTCAGCATTATGTGTGTGTGTGTGTGTATATATATATATATATATATATATATATATATATATATATATATATATATATATATATATATATATATATATATATATATATATATATATATATATATATAATACACACACACGCACACACATACAATAAAAAGTATTTTTAAATTATATGTCAAAATTATTCAAGCCAAGGCATCATCTATGGTCTAATATGAACAAGAAATTCTGGTAGTAAAAGTTCGGAAAATTCCATCTAGTATTTTTTAATTGAAATTGAAGTTAGGAAAAGCAACGCCGGGAGCCTGCATCTTCACGTACCTACTTGCATAAATAGTTGCATATTACGCAGGCAAACGGATTTGGCACGTCATGCGGCTACCGCCTGTACATGGCCACCAAGAAAATTCTTGCAGACATTACATCGCCTATACTACTATTTGTGTGTTGTTGGAAATAAAATACAATCACTTCTAGCAGCTTTTACTACTCAATTGCTAATCTCCCATTGTTCATGTAGTTTGACACACGTGTGCTAACAAGCAACCATAAACGGTGCCCACTTAGCTGGAGTTTATGGTGTCCTATGTGCAATCGCTCACGGCATAGCTTGCCAGTTCAGTTCGCCTGCGTGATATGCAAATTGTCGTTCACGCAGTTACGTAAAGTTGCGGACTCCCGGCGCTCTTGGGCTAGCTTCAATTTCAATTTAAATATACTCTAGACGAATATTCCGAACATTGCTATTAGGATTTCTTGTTTATATAAACCCATAGATGCCGTGGTCTGAATTTCAACCTGCAATTTATAAACACTTTTTATACAGGTGTGTGTGTGTGTATATATATATATATATATATATATATATATATATATATATATATATATATATATTCAATGACTATAAAATGAGGGCAGAGCCGTCGTTTTTTCCCCGAGGAAAAACAAAGCCGTATCATTTATTTTCTATTTCCTTCTAATGTATATGGTTTAAATCCTTGTGAAGGCTATTCACGGTAAAGTGAGCACTTTTGAAAGCCCTGCTTAAGATCTATTTGTATTCACGTTGTGTATTCTACCGCCTTATGTAAAATTAACATTGCCATGGGACTCATCACTTTATTCATGCGTAGGTCAAGCGAAATTGTGAAATTATTAGAAAAGTTAACATTTTATAAATCTGCTAATTTTTACGTGCTGATGCATTTAAAGAAAACAGAAAGCTGAATAAATAATTTAAATTATCAGAAATGGTTAGCTAACGCTTTTTATTCGACGTTAAAATATGGAAATATTTTCCATCTATCGTTACCAACTTTACTAGAGGCATGTCGCTCAGTGCGCCCGTTGAAGTATATGCAGGCACGGGCAGTGACTTTTTTATGAGGTTGATTTCAAAAGCGCTCACTTTATCGTGGACATCCTTTCGCAATAGTACATCGATCTGAAGAGGGTATTGAGGGTCCTATCCGCCAATTTGGCAGTTTGCGATCGGCGTGCCTGGCCGACGGCCCTCGTGAGTGCTGCAGGGTTCATCTGCAGCACTGAAACGACACAGGTCGGCTGGAGATAAACGATCCATCAAGGATCAACAAATAGAAGCCCACGTGGCTGCTGGCCTTCCCTTTAACACGGCCATGGAATGTCGGGCGTGGTTCATAGCCAGTCACGAGAGTGTTTACCACGCCACTCGGAGCTGATGAGCTCTTGAGTTTCTCTGTCACTCTTGGTCAGTTTTAGGGTCCGGCGGTGCTCTGCAACACTGTGCACTAACATGCTGTTCCCGAAATTGTGTGCAGAGCTGTAAGGTATTGGGGACATTATTTATACAGTTCATTCACGGTTACTTCCAACTTTTCTGAAGATCATTCCATGATATTCCTCCGCCCCATGCACACAAAGCTTAGAAAATTACACCAGAGGGCCACCGCACTGCATTCGTGCGCTCTCAGTGCATAATATTTTGCATAAGAACTATTTATTTCTAGGCATTCCCAACACACCTAATTTCTCGCTGTTCTTATTCATATTAGTTATGAAAGTAATATTGTAATTTATACGTAAAATATAATTAAAATGTTAAATTTAACCTAAAAAGTAAGTCACTTTCATGATAACATAAGTAAGTATAAAACGCACGTGTTACATGACGTATTTAGGAAGCAACCAAACACGTCAGTTGTGTTTTTTTTCTTCAAAGGTTCGATTTAAAAAGTGTGAAGAAACTGCGAATAGACTATATATAAGTACATATTATGGCGAGTAAGTAGCCTTGCTAAGAATATGCAAAAACGCATACAGTGCAAAACATCTCACTTTATTGATAAATGATTGCTAAAATTACTCGTCTATAATTTTGAGGGTAACTCAACTAGGACAACTAGGCAGTATGATTCTGCGCTGGCTTGATATATGACCTTGCGCGGTACGGACGGAGCTAAGATGAACCCACTAACCACTTGACGAATTTCAAAGGTCGGTGCTGAGAATTGAGATCAGATCCCCACATCAGAAACAATAACACTACACACTAGACCACACGAAGGAGCAACTAATCACCCATTTCCACATAATTAAAAAAAAAAAAACTCATAGAGCTTCAAAGAAACGCCTCGAGCTTGAATAATAACTGGCATGCACTCATCTTGAGGTATCGATGCACACGAAGTCTATTATCATCCCCAAACAGGCAGAAATTAGATTCATATTATCAGATGACAAGTTTTGGGGTATGCATAATCCTATACGCTTGATGTCTTCGCCCACTGTGACCGGGAAAGTTTGTGAGTAGAAGTGACCAAATGCCTATTTATTCTGCTACCCATGTTCATGGAATGTAGTTCCCTACTAAATGTTCTTTCTCCAGAAATTGTTTGTATTGAATGAGCGTGAATTTCCAATAGTAACTCCTGCTCGGAAGGGGAGTGGTTTTTATTTTGAAGTCGTGAAACACACCAGAGGTCCCTGTCCGCTAATATCGTTTTCCGGTCACCATTTTATCAGAAATTTCCTGCATATCGGGATATTGGTCACTACTGGCAGATTTGTGACATGATTATGATTCATTCTCACTATGGGCTTTGGTATGCCCAAATATATCAACTCTTTTCTTGCATGCAAGTTTTCGCACAGTGAACGAGACATTCACAGCACCGTAGCACCTCTTCGCACTATACGAAGCACTCGTGTGTACAGTGCAAGGCGCGTGAGAAGACCGCTGTAATACTCCGTATGCCCTGCTGTCATGAATGAAGGCTGCAATGTTCTCATGGAAACGACCACAGAGATGACGAATGTCATAATGAGGAACGAGCTTCCTTTGCTCAAGCCAGCTGATGGCGCAATTATACAAGTTTTTTTCGCAGATGTCGGAGTACGGTGATCGTCCTGGCTTGAGGCTTTTGCGAATATTCTGAAGAGCACGTTCACTGAAATAAATATATTGTTGTAGGAACCGTAATTCTGTAGCCGTTACCCTCCGAGACTCTTAAAATAGGAAGAACAGTCTGTTTGGTTGTGGCTACCCTACGGATATTGTTAAAGGTATATGGTAACGCCAACAGAGCATATTATAAAAGGTCAGTGCGTCATAAATCAGTGACGTCATTACTTTCTACGGAATAGAATGCTACGATTACAAACGAGTAGGGTTCTGACTACAGTCCAGTATGGTATTCCCTACAATGCTGGAGAAGTGTTGCCTGCATTGTTGCCTTTACAGAGCGGCATGGTAGCCGTGGCCCCAGCAAAAGTGTATGGTAATGTCAACTATCTGCTCAGTTGCCTGCACTGACGGCACGGTAACCCTAGCCATCTTGTGCCGTCTATTGCAATTCCCTCGTCGGCTCATAGAATGCGTTGGTATTTGTACTTTTTTTTTTAGAACTTGAAAAGCTCCTCGTGGAAGCAGGCAGCCTCGAACTGCCAGACCTTGTGTTGATATACAGACGCCTTAGACCGCTCGACTATTGTATCAGCATGTCAAGTAACTTGTCGGCAGACGAATCTCACGAGACGAATTCATACATGAGTTAGCTTACTTATTTAATAAAAAAATATTTCCTTTATGTTATATATTTGTATAATATAACAATGGGTGTCATCTGATATAAAAATGTTTTTATGTGTAACGTTTGTGAAAATAGTTTTTCCTTTCACATCGGATAATTTATAGCACCAATAAAAATACGGCCCTAGAAATTCGTTTTTATGTCCTGTTTGTGTAAGTGATGTATGTCTTGTAAAAACAAATAGGACATTCCAGCACCCTTGTTGCTATTATTACATTTAACACCCAACATGGCGGGGTTTGTCAACACTTCAGAGGGTGCACATTACCCTTGCAGATATTCTCAACAGCCTCCACTAAATAAATATTACTTCACAATAGCCCCACTTTCCTATTCACTTCCTGTATTGTAAATTCTACTAGTTTTTAATCTTTAAAAGAATCGGAGGGGACCTCCAACAGTCCATGACACTGTTGTAGCTACCATGCTGTTTCTATTAACGTTTGAAAAAAAAATTAGGTGATTTCTACAGAACATTCTGTTGTAGTTACCAAACAGCACTGTTGGGTTTACAATGTCTTGTTCTGTTACCGTAACAGTACTTTAAGATTGTGTTCACAACTATCTGTATAGTTCCTACTACAGAAAGCACTGTTTCTGCTACAGGAAAGACGGTTCCAGAATAACTGTTATAACAATATTTAGATTGTTCTGCTAACAATTTGGATTGTAAAGTGTTACATAACATTCTGTTGCTGGAACTAAAGTTTAGATGTCGCTACAATAAAATGCAATTACAGAAGTGTTCTGTTCAATTTTGTAATATCCTGTTGGAATCTCACTGCTGTTGCTCCGACTGTCATCAGAATGGGCGACGAGTAAATGCTGTCCACGTTAAAGTGAGCACTTTTGAAATAAGCCTTAGAAAAAAGTCACTGCTCCTACCTTCATATTTTTTAACGGGCGCACTGAGTGACATGCGCCCATAAAGTTGGTAACGATGGACGGTAAGTAGTTCCGTATCATAACTTCGAATAAAACGCGTTAGGCAACCATTTCTGATATCTTATATGATTTCTTTTTGGTTTCTGTGTTTTTAATGCATCGAAGTGTAAAAATGAGATTTGTTAAATATTTACTTTTCTAATGATTTCACAATTTCACTTGACCGACGCATGACTATAGTGATGAGGCCCATGACAGTGTTAATATCACATAGGCGGAAGAATACACAACGTGCATACAAGCATATCTTAAACGGGCCTTTAAAAAGTGCTCACTTTATCGTGAACAACCTTTACCTATGAGTACTGCTTGAGTAGGCTAGTGTCACCAGGCGGGCGTTACCCCATGTTTCTTTGTTGCTGGATGGGATGAGCCAGTGTTCTATTTGTGGCCAGGCCGCCCTGATTGCGATTTTTCACAGTTTCCCTACATCACTCCAGGGAATTGCGGGAAGGTTCCTTGATAAAGACCGCGCCCGAGTCCTGCAAAATTCTTACTTGTCTGAGCAAATTGTTCCGTGTGTAATGTCTGCGCTGCTTACGAGACGTTCAGCTTTACCAATCTGAATGCCGTTTATTTCTAGACAGAAGAACAGTAAAGGCGGCATTTGAGTGGTACAGTTGTACACACAAAGACCAAAGACAAAAGTTCTTATTATGTATGGCTCTGAACCACGTAATTAACAATACGGCGCTCATTAAGGCTGTTGGTCACGAAAAAATTAATTTTTTGTGTTCGTACGAAACACTGCTCAGCTTTTTTGACATTACTTATAAGAAGAGACCTGAAGATTTCGCGAATTCCATGACTCGTAGGCTCGACTGCACATTCTTATGTACAATTATGTAGATATTAACTGACCATTGGGTGCTTGCTTCATGGTGGAAAATAATGATTGGGTCTGCATGTTATCGCATTTTTATTATTGGGTGCGTGTTTTCTGAGAGGTATTAAATAACGCGTACACCAATTGGAAAAATAACACAAGTGAACAAGTTTTTGAATTCTAGCTTTTCCAAAAATGAATCCGCGAATTCTTCAGACCTCTACTTATATGATATAGTCCCTCGAAGGAAAATTTTTAGATATCATGTTTTAAGATGGTATGCTAAAATCACAATTTTAAGGTTTTTGGGATATGCAAATAATAAAAACTTACCCACCTACCAAAATGAGATAATTCACATTAAAATGAGAAACCATGAGATCCTTCAGGAAATAATTTGCAAATTTTATAAATTGTTCAAAATAAGGACATTTTTAAACATTTTAAATTTGTTGCAGTCTGTGGTGATTTTGTGAAATAGTATTTATTACGTATACCTTAAAACGAATGAAGAGATGATCTTTCATCCATCCTTCTTAAATTTTCTGTAAATGTATTTTTTTTTAAATCCCATTTGTAAATTCGGTCCCTAATTCCTTTAACGAGCTGAAGCATTAAAACTACGTAAATATATATTTTGTGCGTTGTGCTTAATGCTGGAATTACAATAACGTGACAGTCTGACAAAACAGCCCCGACACAGACGAAAATTTTTCATCAGCCAATCAGGAGCAAGGTCACCCCGCCAAACGCAGCCCCGACAAAAGTAGATTCTATTTCTACTTTTGTCGGGCGTTGGACCGGTCGGCCTCGCTTGGCAGTAGAAAAAAAAACAAAAACATACGTTACAAAACAAAATGTCGTGCGGATTTCATTACTGTGGTAATTTTCACATTAAACATATGTTTTTTTTTTTTTTCCGTTTACATCCTTGTTTTCTTGTAACAGGAAGCTAATGAATTGACGAAAATAAATATTTATGGAAAAATAACTGCTCCAAAATCCAAAAATACTTCGTTTACAAAGTTATCAGAACAAAATAGTGTACAATGATCTGCGATTTCTTCACATTCTGTAGCAAGTTACTGGCAATTCTAGGATTTTGTCAAAAGCCACGCAACACTTGTCGGAAGGGAACTGTTGGGGTGTTGTAAACATTGACTAATTTTGGTGGCGGAAATGGTCGGGCTGTAACGTCGTGTCTGACTGTCGGGAAGACCTCGTCGTTGCATTGTAAATCCAGCATAAGTGAAGCGTGCTTCTCGCAACCAGTGGAGATCGTGTTGTATGTTTGGCGCTATCAGCATCAACAATTTATATACGAGAAGGTGTAGAAACTTCCATAAATCATATTATCCACAACGAAGACACTGAAAACATCGTCACATGATTCATCTCTGAGCACAGTACCAGCAACAAGTATCCTTAATCAGGAGCATAGCCTTGAGTGGTGGAGCGTAAAGGGATTGTACCTCCCTCCCTTCTTTGTTGACTTTGAGGTTGTAATTAATTGATATCATAAATTGCTTTTGAACTTTTTACTAACGAAATAGGCAATATGTGAGATTGGTACATCAATCACAGTAGTACGAATGAAAACATAATATATATTGTGTTTGAATTCCTAATGGTCGTATGGATGTGATTAGAATTCGAATGCTTTCCTTATAAGATCATGAGTTGATAAAAAATAAAAGCTTTAGTAAGTTAACGAATTTCGATGTCCAATAGAAATAAGCCAAAAGGGATGGATCGGGGCTAATGAATGTCTTCACGCCGGATTAGGAGAATGGGGAGGTAAACTCTTCTTCCCCCGGTCCAAGAGGGGTGAAAGCCCCTCGACTCGAGGTTCAAGGGGCGAGGTAGCCACGCCTCTAGCGGGCTGGAAAAAGGACCCCCTTCCGCCCCCTCTTTTCCTGGTGTAATTAAAAATTGGTTTCACATATCTGAATGTTAGAAGTGTGTATAATTTTACACATTAAGACACCCATTTGTCAAGGTAAAAATATGTAAGTTCCATGAAAATTGAATATAATACATTTACGGTTAATTCACAGTTTTCTGAAGCCCTGCTAAAGTTATCCTTTCAGGATATTCTTCCACTTCGTGCAAACTAAGCTTAACTAAGTCTAGGACATTACACCAAAGGACAACGCACAGAATTCGTGCGCACTCAGCTGTATTAAAATTTTGCATGAGAACTATTTCTAACTAGCTACCAACACACATGTTTTCTCACTGTTTTCATTCATATTTACTGGGGTTGGGGCCCAAGTCAAGGCAACTATTAAATTATGTGACGAACTGTTATCGGCGCACGTAATGGCATGCGTCGCGGGGAAGACAGGCGGTCCTAGCGCGCGTCGACAATGTCAAATGGCGCAGGGTTGGCGGCCTGTACGAGCGGAGAGAGAGCAATGTGAAATCAGGTGTCCGGTGACCGCCGTGCCAGATGGCTGTAACCCGTGTTGAGCAGCGCTCGTACATCTAAATAGCCGTTCTCCGCGGGAGAACCGCCAGAGAATGTCACAGGGAGTTGGTAGAAGCTGTTGGGAATAATGCCCTGCCATACCGGACAGCCGCGAGGTGGGTAGGAGCGTTCAGCGAGGACGTGTACAGTTGTTGGCGTGTTCTTTATTGTCCATGCACGTAGTTCTTACCTTGTCCTGTCATGTGTCTATTTCACATTATCCACACGCGCCGGTATTCTCACACTACAACATAGTTGCCATGATTTAAGCCCCAACCCTTGTATTATAAATAAATATTACAATTTGTAAATAAAATATAGGTAAAAGATCACTTTAACGAAAAATAAGATACTTCTTTCTTAGAAGAGGTATAAAAACGCTTGTGATACACGCCATACTTAGGAAATAACTAAACATGTCATGCATGGGGTGATATTTTAAAGGTTAAATTAAAAAAGTGTAAATAAACTGCGGATAGACTATAAACCTTTCTGTGAGGGTTCGGAAGACAGAGGTAGGCTATGCCTATTTCTAAAGTCACGTGCAATTGACTATTTCGTGCTTTTTTTTTCTAACTAAAGGCCTGTGCGGAGTATTCCGATATGCGAGGGTGGGCACAGTTCCTCGTGAGTCGGACTATTCGAAGGATACTCACAGTTTAATTGACATTTAGAAGCACATGAAGTCGTGACAATTTTACGCGCACTGGTCATTTAATATATCAGTATTTATAGCTACGAGGGAAAGTAGAGTGTTAAGACTAGGATGGACTGAAACATTTTCTATGAAATAGTTTGCGCGATTACGCGTATCTCGGTAAATATATGTTCTGCAAATACGACTTTTTGTCAGGGGGGGGGGGGGTAAATTATCTATGCCTCTATTTTTTTTACCTTTGTCACGTTAGGTGTATTCTTGAAGAAACAAATTCGTGAAAGTGGGCAAATATCGCATTTTTAAAGGTTGCCAATATAGTTTTCTTAAGCGGCAAGAGAAAAGTAGGCACTAAGACACGGGCGTAGTTTAATCTGTGGTCTTTCATCGCGTGTAATAAAACCCCACTGTTACAGATCTTTGCACAGTACAGCGTTACGGTGGGAACTTTGCACGCCTTGCGCGTAGGAGCGATGAGGCGCTAGAAGTGCGTGTTAGTGTCGCCCGTATAGCTCCCTGGCTTCTTGACCTTGGACACGCAGCTCCATCCCACTCTCAATTGTCGGGTCTAGCTACAGGACTCTGGGCGAACTCTCTTTTCCGATTCCGAGCAACCAAAATTCACCTGCATTGTTTTATTTTGAATTAAAATCCGAAGACCAAAAATAGGTAGGTGAAAAATTAACACTTTGTATACTATGCTCGAGTGTAGCTCGAACAAAGCTAATTTGAAAATTGCATTGTTGTTCAGAACAAAACTCGCATGGATTTGCAATCTTTTATCGGCTAGTGTTTAACAGGACCTGACAAGAAAATGACAGCGCAGTAACAATGATCTTTATAACGATAGAATTTTTGTTTTTATAGCCATTCAAAGGGACATGATTGATTGCAAATCCTTTTATACGATAAAAGATATTTGATTAGGTCAGTATCAGCTCGGCTCTCCATTGGTTGACGGCCGGCCAATAATGAACACTGTAAAGTACAGCGTAGTGTCCAGTGTGATATGGACCAATAGGACGATGGTGAGTTCTAACACAGCCACCAACAGAACCGGTGTTCTTGCAGTAGTTTCAAACCACCGGTTAAATAATGCTTAAAATATGAATTGCTTTATAATATGATGCGTTTTATTATATTATGAAGGAATTTTTCTTCTTTAATTTTCCTTAGTAACATGAGCGCCAGCACCTCGAACTCTGACGCAGCCTCTTTCCCTTCCCTTTAATCTAGGTAACCTCCCCTTTGAAGAATTTCTTGTTACGATTGTGGATACAGGAACTGCGTTAGTTAACTGAGTAATGCAGGGAGCTTAGCGTTAACTATCACCAGTCCTGCCACAGATAACTCTGCTTGATAGAAAGTAGCATTTGTAAAAAAAAAAAAAAAAAAAAAAAACTGATTTGTAGTGACAAGGACCTGGCTCTTCCGCATGTCAAATAAGAGATTTCCTTTTTGGTTTAGATGGTAGAAAGTATCTCAGAAGGGCTTTCTGGAGTCCGCTGTGCGCAGCCTAAAGTCGATAATACACGATACCTGCAGCTGTACTTGGTTCTTGTACAAGCTTGTACAAGGCCTGGTGCACGAGCCAGTATACCTGCCGCTATATGAGCGGCCATGGAAGATTCATGTTACACGGCAGCAGTTTCCGTACTAGTATTTGGCATCCTCTGTGGGTGCGCAGTGTGTGGTTTGTAGTAAATATGAACCTCAATCGTAGAACTGCTACCAATTAGTAACTTACGTAAGCCTATGAAAAAGCTAGTTAACACATCTTAATATTGCTATATTGCTGTTCGCTTTTTACATAAATTTATTGCTTACTAGTATAGTTTCATTCATTTCCTTGAAAACGGCGTCAAGTCACTACAGTACGAGTGTGTTATTTTTAATTCTGATGAAAATTACTGACCAGTTGCAAAATATACTTTTTTCTTTAGGCATCGAGATATTATCCGCATGTAAAGTTTAATGATTAAAAAAATATGGGTCCGGCGGAGTTTCGAATTCACTCCCAAAAAATAGCATTTTTTCTCACGGGCGCCGCACCACTTCAAACACCAGACGTAGAGTTTATATACTATAAATATCAAAATGTTTTGAATTAATTTTTTCATACGGTAGGTAACGTTTTAAGTATTTATAACGGTTTTAAACAGTAATTAAAAGTTGTCATCACCAATATTATTCATCGTTGTCGTATTTTAAATCTATTTGTAAGGGTTTCAACCTCACGGATGTATAATCAAGATGGAGGTGTCCTTTTCGGTTTCTCATCAACTCGTTTCAAGTAGTAGCCACGCGGAGTGCCCTACACTCTGAAACTGCGATGTGATTGGCCAGGTACGAAAGCCGACTTGGAACCTGCAACGCAAAACAGGACGTGTCCAATTACCAAGCCTGGTAGAAACCTGGCCGTACAAGACGGGAAATGCCACGACGGGTGCCAGACTAGCCCGTATACCGGCCGCTGTGGCGGAACTTGTATAAGCTTTTACGGAATCTGGTATCGTGCAGTATCGCCTTAAGAGACCGCGGTGGTTCATGTTTCCAATCGGCGTCTTGTTGTTGAACGAAGAGTGTGTATTGGCGTTCATGAGCTGTAAAATGATAGGGCTACCGACCGCGACCTGCACGTGACAGCACGTTTATTCGAAACAATAGTTCATGTCGTGCGAAGTAGGGCAAGGACATGTTTTGATTAACAGATAGCCAGTTCCTCGAGCATTATCTACGTCGAGTGGAGGTAAGGTCACGCCGACCCGAGGGCACAGCTAAACTTCGACTTTAGGGCCGCTTCGGAGACCCACACAAAAGCTAAACGTTACGGCACCGACTGATTATACAGCTATTATGTGCCATTAAACTGCGACATTGGACTACGAATCGGCGCTCTTAAATTATTTGTCACGTTTGGCTAGGTAGGTAGCTGGACTTAACGTCTCGTTGACAGCTTGGTCATTAGAGACAGATCAAGTTGCTCAGGGAAGAGGGATTGGGTAAGGAATGGGAAGGAATTGGCCATGGCCTTTGTTAGGGACCCATCTCAGCATTCGTCTGGAGTGATTTCGGGAAACTATGGAAGGCAGACATCAGGATGGCCGGACCGGGAACCGAATCCGGGTCCTCCCGAATGCGAGTCCAGTGGGTTACCACTGCGCCACCTCGCCCAGTTTGAAGGCTGGTTCCTGAGAGTCTGTGACAGATGTGCGGATAAGAATTTCCACGGACTAGGAGATGCATGTGATAAAATTTAGTAGGGAAGTAGGGGGAAGAAATGGGTTAAGAACAATATGTGCAAAGACACACTGGTAGATAAGCATATACGGAAAAGTGGATCGTAGAGGGGTCAATAATCATAGTACTGTGCACCAAAACAATGTTTAGAACCTAGGCTAAAAGAGCAAAATAAAATTATAAATACTAATGAAATAAAATATTACATGGCAGACAAGAGCTCACATCCCCATGAGGGACCTTGAAAAAAAAAATGATTACAGCCCGCGCACTGTGTCAAACTTTGCGTTGATTTTATGGGATTGTATAGGCTGTTCACGGTAAAATGAGCACTTTTGAAATCCCGGCTTAAGATCAACTTGTATGAACGTTTTGTATACTTCGGCATTATGCAAGTTTAACATTGCCATGCGCCTTATCACTTTATTCACGCGTCGGTCAAGTGAAAGTGTGGAGTTATAGAAAAGTAAATATTTAACAAATCTGCTCAACTTTACACTTCGATGCATTAAAAAAAAAAACAGAGAGTGAGAGAAATTATTAAAGTTATGACAAATAGTTACCTTGCAATTTTTATTCGACGTTAAGATACGGAACTACTTCCCATCCATCGTTACCATCTTTACCGGGCAGATGTCACTCAAGACGCCCGTTACAAAATAGTCACTGCCCCTGCGGCAGTGACTATTTTTTAAGGTTGATTTCAAAAGTGCTCACTTGTTCGTGAACAGACTTTATCAACATCCATTGACATGGTTCGTGATAATGGCAGTAATTGGATCATTGCCGCAAAGTGACTGCCCGCACCCATTCGCCGGACATCCGGCTTCGAACTGGTTTACGCAACGCCGAGTTTCGTCGAGCAAATCGATTCCAATGGGTTCGGTCAATGGCGCATTGGTGAAAGGGAACTCGACTATATATATATATATATGTATGTATATCTTTCTCACACTTAGCCGAAGCTTTATTCAATTTTTTTTTTTTTTTTTTTTTTTTTTGCAATTTTTAGAGACCTGGAAATTTCGTGGATTCATTTGGCAACAATCTATGATAGACTCCACAATTATTTGTGCATTCGAGCTTAAGTTAGTTGTTCATTGGCTGTTGCTCTAGTTCAACCCCAGACCAGGTAGCACGGGATTCTGTTCTTATTTTCCTTGCAGGTTCGTAATTGGCTGAATGTCGTTAGGGGCGTGTCTAAAAAACTATGGTCCAATCAAAGCACAAACACACGTGTACACGTGAATGGCGTTTAACTTGTCCTCAGATGAATCTGCGAAATTTCCGGGTGTCTAGTAGTTTTCAATTGCTGCCACTGTCACCTGGCTCTTGCTATGTGGTCTTACTTACGGCCTTGTTCTCACTCCCAGTGTTGCATTATTTAATCTCGTGTTCATTTTTAGTCTTCACGAGAACAGATCATTTATTTATAGAAATGACATTTTAAATGAGCATGAGATCGAAGAATTCGGAAATGCGAACGAGAATGCTTAACGGCAATATGTGCACAGAAAAATTGATAGATAAGCATATGTGTGAAACGGGTGTTGTAGAGGGGTCAATCGCCATACTTCTGTATATAAAAATGATATTAAAAAACTAACGTTAAATACCAGAATAAAATAATAAATACGATTGAAATACAATATAATATAGGAGACAAGAGATCACACCTTGCACGGAACGAAAAATGTTTTTTTGGTTTCTTAAACATGCATATGGAGTAGTAATGAAAGGACTCCCAGGTCACTACCTGGGAGTCCTTTCATTACTACTCCACTGATCCACTTCACGGAAACACTGACCAGTTCTGAAGTCACAGTTACCTCTTCAGCAGTAATGGGAAATATCTGTGACCAGCCAGTATTTGTGTTCGCACGAATATGGTATTTTTGGAGACGTTTGCTAGACATATTGCTGCGTATAAATGAAGAAAGGATCCTCCAGTTATAAATTTCATTGCTGAAATTATGATTTCACTCTGCGTTCAAAAGACTGAGGAAACAGAGAAAATATTTAATGAGTGTGCGAATGCAAATTTGAATTATTTTTTTCTGATACCTTAAAGCTTTGTACTGACGCGTTCGGGTTTCTTATATAGTTATAGGATGTTTAGTTATACTAATGAACTAATTATTTGAATACTTTAGCGATTTCCACTACCGAATTCACTTGCATAATACTGCTTTAGAACTCCAGTCAAATTCAGGCTAGTCAGCGATAATTCCATGACGGAGGGCGTTAGCAGAAAAACCACCGCAAGGGATTATCCTTGGTAACCAGTACTCGGAAATAGGGTTAGGAAAATGTCACTAAATCATCTCGGCACATGTCAGAATTCAAATATCTGTACGTTATAGTTGGTTTTACGACGGCACGCCCTGGGAGCCACGTGATTCGGTTATAAGCGTGCAGGAGAACTAGGCACCCATCCCGTGCGTACTACTTGGTCTGGAGAATGTTGGCCACTAAAGTCTGTATTCCACTACACAATTTTCTGTACATGCTCGGGCGGAAGGGAAGCCGCGGTGGCCAAGCGGTTAGCCTGCTCGCCTCCCAATCCCCGGCTGGGTCACTCCCACATTTTCGCATGTGGGAATCGTGCTGGACGATGCCGTTGGTCGGCGGGTTTTCTCGGGGATCTCTCGTTTCCCCCGTCCTTTCATTCCGGCGCTGCTCCATACTCACCTCACTTCATCCTCATCGGCTCTCATGATCTCGCTGTTAAGAGCCTCCCAAATCCCTTCATTTCACTTAAGGAATACGGGCACACTAAGAAATCTTGCCTGGTTTTATGCGTAGTATTTATTTTAAATAGAATGTCAAAAGTTACATTTTACAAATAAAATTATTAATGGCTGTGTTCGAATTCGCCAGCTGAAGGCCCTCATCTGGCTTCGTGCCCTTGAAAAGTGCATCCCGGATGTGACGTCACATTGCCACTGTCTGAGTTCACAGCAAGAGTATATTATGCACCCTAGAATGTCCCCTTTCAGCCGAGGGTATGAGCAAATTGCCGTTCTCGAGCCCTAGATAGTTTACGATTCGCAACTGTTTGAAATATTTAATTTGTTCGTGTTTTTTTTTTACAACTCTGCACGGACGCGGGAAACCCTTGCTGACGTCACAAAGACAAAAGAAACTCGCACAGAGCGAAATTCGACAGAATAAAACTCGAGGTGGAAATGAACACAGGCGTCCGAATTCACTAACGAACACAGCCAATGATTTTTTTTTATTTCTTAACGTGGCAGTATTTCCTGAGAAAGTTGCGTTGAATAGGTTTTTTTTTTTTTTTTTTTTGAAACAGCTAAAAACGAGTTTCTTTAACACCGGCACCCTTGATTCGCTCAATTTCCTCGTCCCTACTCACACACAAGCTGACGTCGCCGAAGTTGCTAGCTGGTTGAATGTGACGACATCAGATTCCGGGCCAGAAGTTGCTCATTTTATTGAAACCATCCGCTACAGAAATTACCGTAACTGACCGCCTGCAGTATTGACATGTAAAATTTAGTTTCTGCGTAGTTTGTGAGTACCACTTGTGGCATGTCGCCATGAAAAGAGAACGTGTAAACAAGTCTTATTGGCGATAGAATTTTTGAGCGTGCAGTCGTACAGTAAAACTTTGAGCAATCTGCTGCAAACAATAAATAAAGATAAGTAAACTTGACTGTTACACACTTACAATCGTTAATATGCTTACCATTACAAATAGGCTATTATGAAATAATCATAGCTAGTTTATTAAAATATTGGCTGCGCGCCAAAACCAAGTAGTTAGTATTTAAACAGACACGTGAAATAAATTACAAACTATAGGCAAACATTTGGAATGGAAACATCACAACGCGCACTTATCGTTTAAACTAAAGAGCGTGAACACATTCAGCTCACTTAATACCTGCTGAGGTAAATCGTCAACCGTAGCGGTAGAAAAACAATTAAACTCGTCAACTAAGGCACCATGGATATTTTAATAACAATCGCAGGGTTTTAACTGAGCTTACAACCAAATCACATAATATCTGTTTTGCAAACCTAGTAGTTACCGTTGACGTGTGCACGGATACAGATATGAAAGTCGGATAAAGGGATAAACTTACAACTATAGGCTGTTCACGGTAAAATGAGCATTTTTTGAAAGCCCTGCTTAAGATCTACTTGTATACACGTTGTGCCTTCTTCCGCCTTATGTAAAATGACCATTGACACGGGACTCATCACTTTATTCATGCGTCGGTCAAGTGAAACTGGGAAAGTGTTAGAAAAGTAAATATTTTACAAATCTGCTCATTTTTACACTTAGAAGCAAAAAAAAAAAAATACAGAAAACGAAGGAAATAATTTAATTTATCACAAATGGTTACCTGGCACTATTTTTTCGACGTTAATATATGGAACTGCTTTCCATCCCTCGTTACCAAGTTTACTGGGCGTATGTCACTCAGTGCGCCCGTTAAAAATATGCAGCCGTGAACAGTGACTCTTTCCTTTTTAGAAGTGCTCACATTATCGTGGACAGCCTTTACATTTTCATTATGATCATGAAGGACAAATTCACCCTTTAGCCGCTGTGTAATTATGTAACTACATTCCCAGTTTCTTGGAATAAAATGTGTATTAACCTTCACGATCGCTAAGGCGCAGTTGAGGTATAAACGCCTTATATTACACTGTATCCATTGCATATTCGCTTTCACTTGCTGGAAATGCAAACATTGAAATTACATATTAAAACTTATAAGTATGTAACTTAATGCAAATAAACCATTTTGAAACTTTGATAGATATCAGTTTCCTAACCACAAATAGTGGTTTCAAATTACCCACTACGCCGACACTTTACGAAAATAAATAAGGCTTTAGAACGTATAATATAGATACTATCGAAGCCCTAAGGATACATTACATCCCGTTACCAACTAGGAAACTATAGACGTCAAATCGGACGGTTCACACTCGCGCAAATATTTGCAAGCTTGGTTGGGTAGAAAGTAATCGTCGATTAATTTGCATTGCCAAAAAGGAAAGAAAAGAATACCAAGTGAGGAACAAGTTTCGGACACACAAAACCGTTCGTAAAATCTGGTTATACGAGTCACGAGACCTTAAAATTTATCTCTCCAGCTCTGACGTCCGCTGTCAACCTCGAATTATATTTTGTGAAATCTGAAACATCCAGCTGAAGCGGAGACAGCGATATTGATTACACATTAGAAACACTTATTTTTATAGCCAGAACTTAATGTAAGATTTATCGTGAACTTTTCTTTTTTAACCAAAAGAGTATGTGTCTCAGCTGACAGCATGAAATTAGTAGTTACGGATTACTTTAATACAATTTCGTGTGGAATCAATACGGCTGAGCAAATATTTACTTTCTGTACAGTCTAATCATAAACTTGATTCACATGTAAATAAATATTTTTGATAGCCCCGCTTAGAATTTTCTCTCTGCTCATTCTGTATGTTCAAGAAGTGCTCACATAAAATGTTCTATTGCCATGGAGTTAATGGTTAGGGGGTTCTGAACTACAATATCGTACGTACACTGTAAAAAAAAAGTGTTATTTTACACATTGTATGTGGCAGCAGTGTTTCGATGCAATTTTGCACCTACACACGTCAGGGTTCTTTTTTTTTACTCTATAGTACGTCCAAATAAATTTATCCTACAAATGAGTAAAATAACATGTACTTTGTACAACCAATTTTATATTGAATGGTGTAAAATTACAATTACTATGTAGCAGAAAATAAACTGCAACATTCATGTATTTCTTCTCCACGGCACGTAAATTTACACAGTGCCATGTGTTAAATAGACACAGCGTGTAGGAATTTTATAGCCACACGTTTGGGCGTACATATTAATACTGTAACACCACTGATATGTGTTACAATATTGCAGCTATAAAATATTACTTCTGTGATGCATAATATAAGAAAGGAATGTGTAATGTAATGCTAAAATATCGTATATGTGTGTGAGTCTGATAGGTTATGCTAATGACATGCATCGGCTTAAATATATGCTGCTGCTCAAAAATTAATATCTTCATCCAGATTTGAATTATCTGTGCATTTTTAAAACAACAGGAACATTAACTTATTCTAGTAAGCAACCAGAGAAGTCTTAATTCGAGTAAATCAATAGAAGAAGAAGAAAATAATTACATTAATTTTAATACTGTTAAGTGGACTCAACAAGTAACAAACGAATTAAATCAATTTTCATTTATATATTACTTTTGTATAACTTTAGTTAACAATTATTATGCTATCCTAATTTTTCAAAATTTTACTACAGATAACACCAGTCTGCACACTGCACATCAAGATATCTACCAATATTAAAATTTACTGGCGCTGGTGTCATAAATAGGTTTACGTTTGCCTGGGGAAAATGTGACTTAGCTGTGTCGATAGCGGGAAATAGCCGCAACTCTGCCGATGTCGTGGAGTCATCCTCCACTGGTGTAGAACCCAGGAACAGCTCTCCCGCTCACCACGGACAGCACATCTCCTGGTGGTGCTCAGCGAACTCGTCCTCTGCGGGGCCGGAACAGCGGAGGTGGGTGCAGAATCGGAACCTCGCCAGAATCCGCAGCCAGTAGCACTCCTCTCGCAGAATTGGCTCTCCGAACACCAGACACCGCGTCGTCCTTGGTGCGAAGTCGAAAACCCCGAAGTCGTCCTTTACTGGGCCGTTCTTCCTTCCGGGCTCATCGTACAGCTTATGTCGAATTACTTCTTCTTTTAAACATACATAGGCTCAGCGTTTCAATAGTGTGTGAATAATTATGTATCTTCGTCATAAATATCAAATTTTCAAATCAAATATTATAGATTATCTTTCATACTGAGGACTGACTTCTTTTCTGAGCTGGTCTCTCCCTGATTCCAAATTAGAATAAATAAGTTTTTTATTAGACTATTGTTCGAAAAATCAATCAAATGTGATAGGCTGGCTGGTGTGGCCTGATTCTTTTGAGAAAAGGAAAGGTAGTGCTTGTTACAAAGACAAATACTCATGCAAAGGAACTATAAATAATCATTAGACTTACATAGCTTATACAACACAACTGTCAAAATAAATAAGTTTACACATATCATATTGAACATACGCTAAAAATATTATACATTGCATTAAAATTTTGCATTAAAATCAGATTTCAAGACAGAATAATCATTATAAAGTCATAAATATTGAAGTGTTACAGAAGACATCGCAATTGTGATATAACCACAGTGTACGTATCTTTTTTAGCTTACAAAATAGTAAAAAACAGATTCACTGTAATTACAAATAAACCATTTCTGTAAATTTTTTACTGTTTTACGAAGCAATTTCACCATTAGTAAATATTCTTTTACAGCTGCATGTTAATTCACAGACTATGTATGTGTAGTGTTAAAATTTTCAAGTTAATATACTCCGTTTTGTAACTTCGTAGTTTAACCCTCAGCTGGTATGGTAAAAAAAAAGCGACACATTTCGTATGCTGGGGTCGTACATGACCCCATTTAATAAAATTATAAATATTTTTTTTTCAATCAACTGATTTATTCTTACAAGGTATTACCGCAAAGCTAAGTATTTTCATCACTATCATAAAATAAAAGGAACACAAATTAAACCTTTCCCATGGGTTAAATAAGTGGAAATTCTCAATGTGCCTAAATTATAAGTTATTTACTTAAAAAACTTTTTCTCGTTGAACATTTCATCACTTTTCTCTATCAAAATGTTATCGCCATTAGTATAAGACGTTCAACAATAAAGTTAAAATAAATTAAAATAAGCATTTTTTTTTTTTTGGAAAATGACAGGCACGATATAATTAGTATAAATACAAAGTCCTATATCACAGAGCTAAGGAAGGCAAGCCTACAGACAGTTGCTTGGTCGGCATGCTGAGGACATACTGTGTTGTGGCACTTGACACACCTCACTGCATATTTCCGGTCCATTTTCCTGGGGTAGATATGACACCGTCCTCTTTTGGAGGCCCTGATCTTGGTTCTGCTTGTGGATCTGATTGAGTTCACCTGGTATTTTGGCATCCAGTCCTCTGATCATATGCTTTGTAATGGTAGTGTCAAAATTGGTAGAAGTGAATATCACAAATGAAATTGCACAAAGTAGAACAGTGTCAAAGGCCATCGCTTTGAACGTCTTCCAAAATTATAATTTGCACATATTTGGTCCAAGGAATCGATCCAAGTTTGGTTACATTATAAAAATCTATAATTTCTGGCTTTTTGTCCTCTCGAGGTAGCACGGATTTCTCGTGGTGCATCGATGAGATGAGGATGACAGCCTTTGATTTTTTTGGTACATACGAGACTAATGTAGTAATCCCAGTGAAACCAAATTCGGATGAGCAAATTTCACGTTGTCTATTAGGCAAAAATCTTTTGGTATTTCCATCTTGTTTGCTCTATAAAAGTACCTACATATGTTATACCCTTATTACGCAGTTTGTTGACAAGTTCCACTGAACTGAAGTAATTGTCTCCAGTTATATTGCGGTTTGTGTTTGCCACTGGCTCAATCAGGGTCAGAACTGTTAGGGTTGGCACCAGTAGGCGTCGGGGATTAGGCACTTGCATAGGTCCACAGTCAATGAATGCATTATAGAGATAATGCGTTCTGGCGTTTTAGAGGCGAGATATTTTCAGTCCATACTTGGTGTTGGCCATATATCTTCTAAACGCACACCTACCTCGGAAAGCCATTATAATTTCTTCAACAATACGGTACTCACCACAGCAACAGTTCGACTGGCAGTTCACAAGAAGTTCATTGAAGAGTTCTGATATGGGTGCAAGGCGGTCTACAGCTCTCCTTTCCTCTCGAGTTGTAACATCGTCAAAACGAAGATCAGCTAGCAGAAAAAGGAATCTTCTGAGTGACAGTGGCTCTAAATATATCCCTCCCAGTTCCATATGTAGCAAAAATAAATTTAACATCCTCGTGATTAGATTTGAACACTCCCGAAAGAATTAGAAGCCCCGGAAATTCTTTCATCTCAGTCTTATCAGCATGACTTGTGAACTGATACTTCATTGCATTGTGGCCGTATTTTTTTTTCCATGTTTGTGATCTTGATGTTAGTATACTCAACCACTTGATCAATCATAGCCTCGTCATATATAAGTAGCCATGCATCCACTGGTTTTGTAAGTTTGTTAGCCCTTGCCTCTCCTGTGACACCTGGAAGACGAGACACTATACTGTGAGCCCTTGTCCGGTTTGAAGTCGGCGGAGTTTTAGCCCATTTGAATCGTGACTTCTAATACCAGTACCCATGGTTTGAATCCTCGTCATCACTACTCTGACTATCACGATTACTGTCAACACCTACCTCCGACTACTCTGAATCTGTATTGTGATCACTAGTTTGTGTTGATGCATCAGAATATTCTGAATCAGTGTCCAGTTCAATATTAGGGTCTTCCAGTGCTTCTACACTTGAACCTGGATCATCTCGTAAGTCCCTAGTAGACGTTGCTGAAAACAAAATGTAATAATCTCTGTAAACACACTCAAAATACGCTATAAAAATCAACTCAGTAATACTCTTCATAAAAAAATTATACCTGCCTTATTGGTATGGTGGGGTCAACCTTGACCCTGGCAGTGCAGTATAGCCGGAATTGAGCTCGACAGAAATTTAACACAACCTTCACAGTCATGTGTGTCCTAGCTACTGAGATTACCTTGAAGCGGAGATAAGTGCTGCTCTATAGTGAGTAAACACTCTATCTACATCCGATGGGGTGAGAAAAGACCCCACCATACCAGCTGAGGGTTTTAATAGAGTAATAAATGTTATCTCCAAAATGTAAATAACGATTGACCTCAAATATATAATACGTCGTTACATGCAAAAGCCAGCGTATCCCATCAGTGGGATTTAAATTGTCCTTTTAAACGCACAAATGGAGTTCGAAGTAGTTACCTCGGAATTCCTAGGAAAATTAGTCGAGAATTACATATACTCTAAACGATTTAGCAAACGTTGTAAAATTGTAGTACAACTGTAATAAAATTGGAAGAGCAAATGTAAAATTACAGAAAATGTTTGTATAAATATAAGCATACAGATACTACAGAATTTAATGCAAGTTTACACACTCATGGTCAATGTGAAATAGCACAATGAAATATTCACAACTACACTAATATTGTGTGTTTAAACTAAGGCCACGTAGCAGTAAAAATACATAATTTAAGGTTTTAATACACAGTAGATGTTTTTACACATACTTAAAAATGTGTAAATTAACACCCACATTACGTTTACTAAGACATACATATATGTATTTTCACGAAAGACTTGTAGTACTCTCTGGATTCTTAAGAACGTATGTGTAAAATTACACTACTGTAGTTGCTTTTACAAATTGCGCACACTAAACAGTAGTACGGGTGTGGGGGTTCTGAAACAAAGGACTGCCGCATTTGATTAATCGGATTAACCCTTTGGTATCAAATTGATTTGATTAATTCTTAATCCGATTAAAAAATTTAATCCGATGAAAATTTTTCGTTAATACTTAATCCGATAAGTTTTTTCGGGTAATAGGATTAAATGTGACGCAATTTTTTATTGATTTAATTAATTAATCAAAATTTCTGTGATAAGTGTATAGTTTGGTGTACTTTATTTTCTTTCTTTCTTTTTTTTGGGTGGGGAGGAGCTCTGGTAGATGTTGATGGTCGGAGCTCTGTCGTTGTACTGATGTGTTCGTGTGTTGGGAAAGGGGTAGGCCTATTCATGTGTTGAGTTTTGTGCAAGAGTGACATAAGTGTTTTTTTTTTGTAGACAGCTGTGGTGGGAGATAGGCGACTCTGAGAGATACGATTATTCCAAATGAATAATAACAATGCTGATGTATTACACGAGAAAAATGAAGAGTTTTTAAACGAATATTACCTAAATATATTTCGAAACGAACACAAGTATATGAGTAACCAGTATGTAATCAAGTAACGAGTTTTACGTATCAATATAAATTACACTACTCGAAATCGTACAAGAAGGATGAGAAACATGTCCATTCACTTGGGAAGACGGTGCATGACTGAGCTCGCTTGCGACTCATGCTAGGCTGGGAGAGGCTAGCAGCACGACGCACCTGTTAGTTCTAATGTGTGTGTTGAAATGTAGGAGTGTTTAAACGTACCCCAGCTATGGAAAGAAATTAAATTATTTTAATATACGTCTATGAGGTTGCTGAATAAATGAGTTCTACTAGCGCATATTTCTGCGAAATCATATTTTATTTGAAATGAAATTTACCTCGTACTGTCTGATAACATATCCATTTCAAAATTAACTATACGGCTGATGTTAGAGAAGTATAACAAATGGACTCATAATGAACACAACTACGTGACTATCGTGACGCCCGTCAGTTCTACACATACCTTACATTATTTTAATATATATCCATCCGGCTGCGAGGTTGCTGAAGGAATGACGTTAGTATAGGATTTGCGGAGACTTATAAGCATGATTATAGATGTGGAGCACAGTCGCTAGACATCTGAGCTGGAATTATGGTAAAGAGAAGGGAATACGATTTACGTCCAATTACAAAACTACTGTTTCCAAATAGAGGAATTGCAATACACCAAAAGTATAAGGAACGGACCAGAAAATTAATAAATATATATTACAAACATCAGAATGAACAACTTCCTCGTCTCATAAATATATTAAGTGTGAACTGACTAAACGAATTACAGAACCCATTTCCCTACAAAATGAATACACGTTTACTGCCCACATGAAATCCTGCATTTATGGAATTACGTTTCTTAAACAAAGGCAAACTAGTACTGAGAAAAACTTACCCAGATTTTTAACACACGTTTCACTTCCTTGGGAAAACACATTTCACTATTGGAGGAATAATCATTTTTTAACACAATTTCCATCGAAGCATAGGGAGACTTGGATCTCGTGAAGAAGACCTTAATCCAACAAAGCTTATATTAAAAAATGAAAAAATCTAGGAACGATTTGAGTCCTGACCCTCGGTAGAAGAAAAAACGATGAAATCAATACTACGTTACATTAAAAAATAACATCGACATAGTAGATTGATCAGAATAGTTTTAACACAAAATCCGTTAAGTATGGGAAATTCGCTGCACTAGTTAACAAAATGGTAGTTGAAAATCCTATGAACTTTTGTAGACTGAGCTCAGAAACGTACTTGACACGATGAAAGCTTATAAAGTAACGAACTCACTATATCGGCTTAAGAGGCAAATAAATTTTCCCGATTAATTATTAAATTAAAACTTGTAAAAATATTTCGCACTGTAGATTACGAAGACTGTGAACGAGATCTGAACCCTTGAGCAAACAGTTTTCAAAGAAAGTGAGATGTGAAGCATGGTGTAGGAACTATCGAAACCCCGGCCGGCTTCTCACAAGGCACACCCCTTAGTCATGCCACGAGTCCCCGCGAAACGTCAACCCTCCAGGTGAGGTTGGAAGAGCAGAGAGTAATATGTATCCAGGGTGAGGCTTGTCGTCAAACTGAATATGGCGCTGGTCAGCAAGGACGGTTGAAAGCTCCTGTCCACCTCCCGCGACCCCACCCCCCTAGACCAGAGCATGTCTTCGGATATGCGCCCCTCCCTCTCCAGTCCAGAACGTGTTTTTGGCTAGCTGGAGGATTGCATGTCTCGGATAGGCACCCCCTGATCGCCAGCCCAGAACGCGTCTTTGTCCACCATGTCAGGGACTCTCCACTTGCAAGACACCCCCTCAAGACACCAAGTTTGAACTCACCCAAACTCACCTGTTTGCCAAATGGTTTGCTTCCAGTCAATATAATTTAACAAATAAATGTATAGGCAATCACACTGAAAAATAACTCCCTCATCACTATCACTTAAGTCTGAAGATTCATTATTCCCAAAAATTCCAAGAAATGAATTTTAATCCAAAAATAATTCCAAGAAATTTTAAGTTTATCCAGTTTCCAGCAAACTTATTAAAGTATTTCCAGTAAACTTACAATTAATTTTAAAATCACACAGAAATCCAGGAACATAAGTATATTTTCGTAGAAGAGATAAGTTCACTCGGTAAATTTGTAAGTAATGAAACAAAAATGCATCATTCGATTTAAGCAATACACAAGAAAAGTTTTTTTTTTTTTTTTTTTTTTTCCGCCATTTGAAAAATTATGTTACAACGAAATGTCTTTAAATTTTAGGTTAATGTAAAACTTATATATTCAATCTGTTTCAAATATTAATACACAGCAAAGAAATATGCATATTTTACGTGTAGACTTCTCTATGACACTAAAATTTACTTATAACAAAAGTTTCAATTCAGAAGCATACCAGCGGAGGTTTTCGACTACACTATCGAGTGTAAAATATGTATATTTGAACAAATATATATTTATTTAAAAAATTGATTTCCCTAGAAAAGAAATTTCGACGTAATATTAATAAAATAGCACGCTCCAGCCTCAAATTACTTTTATCGAAGTTAGAATCTGTCAAATTCCATGATATATTCAATAAATTTAAGAAAACTTTAAGGAAAATGATGGCAATTTTGTAATTGTATACCCCATCATTTAGGATAATAAATTCCCAAACTCAACAAATTATTTACATCGAAAAGAGATACCCGAAACCATTTACTTTATTCCATACAACTTATGGAATCGACATAACGAATTATCAGACAAAAATTACTGGGATAAATGAAATTTGTATTACGTACACACGTTTAAAAAATCGTTAAGTTAATCACAGCTCAAAATGGGTTACTCAACAGACTAACCTCCAACTAACACAATCGTTTCAGTACACAAAGTCGTTAAACATTCGCTACAAAATATTTCCAAACACATCTCCCTTCTACATTCCTAAAATTCAATTAACCTTTATTCATTTTAATCGAATACCAAGTAAAGACATTTTCCATCTAACATACGTGGATTTAACCACATGGTGAATTACTACCCATACTTCTGCAATTAACATACATATATTAAAGCGGAAGACATTTCTATCGTTATTAATTAAACCAACTACTGTTTAAAACATACATTTATACATAAACAAGTTAGTCGACTTTCTGACATTGTGAGGTGACACAGCTACTCGGAAATAAACTTTCTCCTCGCACCGCAGATTATTCGTGTATCTACCTTAATGTGAATGCAGACATCACCAAATAAACTACACTGCAAATTGTGCGGGAAAATATACACAGTCGCCTACGGTGTTCGTAGGTATGAGAAGAGCGAATGTTTGAATAATGCATCTCGTACGATTTTTAAATGCAAAAACTGTGACAGACAATTTGCACGAACAGATAACTTGAATCGTCATGTCAAGATCTGTAAAAATAATCTTCCTCTTGAGAAACGAAATATACCGTCTACACTACATAATAACACAGAAGGAGAGGGAATTAACTTGCATACAAGTAATGAAATAGAATTGGATCATATGAAATATACAATAACATGTGAATGTAACAATTTTCGACATAAAGTACCGCAACTAGCTGCAGAGACCAGTGTCGGTAACGATACACCTACTCTTTCTAAGCTAAGTAAATGCGATATTTATGATGAAACATCAGGTGAAGACAACAGTGATGATTACACCAACGAGTTGTCTTATACAAGTGATGCAAAGAAGACTGGTGACTCCAACAAGCTCGTATATAGACTTAGATATTTGATTTAACATGGGGATTTCTCCACAATAATATACATGGTTTTGATAATAAGAGCACTTAAGGAACGAGGTTACAGTGAATGAAGTATTATCTGCGAACACCCGAACAGTATGATAGTAAATTTAGTTAACTCTACTACTTGACCGAAAAATGTAATAATTTCAAGTAAACATTGCATGATAGGAATATGTTTCAATTTTAAGTATTATGTCTTTCTCAAATAAATTAAGTAATTTATATTTGGTTGGAGTGTTAATTGAGGAACAAATTATTTTTTTTGAGGAATAAACAGGCTTATTTGAGAAATAAACAGGCTTCTTTAAGAAATGAAGTATATTTTGTAGAATGGTTTTGAGGAATTATTATTTTGAGGAATAATGTATAACCAGTATTAAAATTTTTTGGTATCTATGTTTGTGAATCGCCCTATACATGCTCGTGATATGATGCTTTGTAACCTCCTATATTTAGTTGTTTAATGGTGTGCATTTATTTTGTAACCTCCTGTACTTACTTGTGTGTTTTTGAATATCATATACTTAGTTGTGAAACAAACTGTGTTTGTATATATTTTATCAATAAATATGTTTTAAATTGAATACCTTTCGTACATTTATTTACCTGTTCCTTCTAAAAGTGTATTGGTTTTCTTAAGAAATGAATTATATAGTGATACTTAAAATGTTTCAACAGAGAGAGAGATATTTAAAAAAAAAAAGTTGTTTGGTTTCTATCAAACGAGTGTTATAAGTAAAAAAAACCATATAACAAACAAAAACTATTCGTTTGCCAATCATCTATTCAACTAAAGATATTTGAAACTGTCTCCTGGCAAATATGTATGCTGAGAAGCGTAGTGTTATTTTACAAAATATTATAAATACACAATAAAGAGTTTGTTCATTGGTAGCATCCATGGAGTAGCCAAATTACGCATTAGTTGGAAGCTCTGGGTTCGAATCCCGGATAAGGCATGGTTTTAATTGTAATCTGGTTTCTGTGTTCAAGTCCCGGCTAAGACATGTATGATTGAAATCTAGTTTCCGGATTCGAGTCCCGTCTAGGTCATGTGTGATTGTAATCAAGTTTCTGGGTTCGAGTCCCGGCTAAGGCATGTATGACTGTAATATAGTCCCGACTAAGGCAGTAACCATATTAAATAAAAGGAAAATGAACGAATCACATAATTAAACAATTTTTTTTATGATAGTAACAACAAAAATTCATTCGTTCGTGTTCATCAAAAAGGTAGTTTAAATGTATAACATTCTGGGTTTAAAAAAACCTGTGAAATTGCAAAAAACTCGTATCGGATTTACAATTGTTCGTATACAAGATCGTTAAATAAGAACTTAATTCAAATATAATCACTTAAACCCGAATAAATACACATATTCTACGTTAAATTCCCACATATACATGCTAAATATCAGAAAACGTGTTAAATCCTTTTAATTTGCGTTAAATTAGGTTAAAATATTATATATATATATAACCGTTCGATATTTTTGAGCTACATCTGCTTACGAATAGCATTTAAGGGCACGGCCTACTGGCTGGCAGCCGAGAAATTTAAATAGGAAATCCTATGTTATGTAAATTTTCCCCCAATGTGTTAATATTAAAGACAGGCGCTTAAAACATAATGTTATCTTAACGAATTTTTTAGAAGTTCCATACAGCGTAGATGTTCCCATAACATGTATAGCCTGTTTGCAAGGGTATTAAAATTTTACTTATATATATATATATATATATATATATATATATATATATATATATATATATATACACACACACACACACACACGCTCGTAGGGATTTCCGTATACAATATACAAATTTTTTTAATTTGAAACAAGTGTTAAAGCTTGGAGTGGAATGGAGAGTGAGTGAGTGAGTGAAGAAATTTGGGAGGCTCTTAACAGCGAGGTCTTGAGAACCGATGAGGGCGATTCAAGTGAATATGGAGCGGCGCCAGAATGAAGGGACGGGGAACACGGGATATCCCCGAGAAAACCCGCCGACCAGCGGCATCGTCCGGCACGATTCCCACATGCGAGAATCCGGGAGCAACCCTGTCGGGAATCAAACGCGGTTTACCTAGGTGGGAGACGGCCCCAGTCATAAAGTAAATGCTCACATTCATTTGTAGGTATAGGCCGTTCACGGTAAAATGAGCACTTTTGAAAGCCCTGCTTAAGATCTACTTGTAGACACGTTGAGTGTTCTTCCACCTTATGTAAAATTAAAATTGCCATTGGCCTCATCACTTTATCCATGCGTCGGTCAACTGAAACTGTGAAATTATTAGAAAAGTAAATTTTGTATAAATCTGCTCATTTTTACACTTTTTGTTCGACGTTAATATGTGGAATTACTTTCCCCTCCGTCGTGACCAACTATACTGGACTCATGTGTTTCAGTGCGCCCGTTAAAACACTATGCAGGTAGGGGGAGTGACTTTTTTCTAAGGTTGATTTCAAAAGTGCTCACTTTATCGTGAACAGCCTTTACGAATTTTCCGGAACAGACATCTTAACATACCTTGGGGACACGCAGAAAAAGTGTCTCCTTATTTGTGTAGACCATTCTCCATCACTTCTAACATTTCTGAAGCGCCATGAAGTTCCACTTCCAGAATATTCTTCTGCCTCGAAAAACAAAACTTAACGAAGTCTATAAAATTACACCAAAAGGACAACGTACCATTTTCGTGCGCATTCACTTAATAATGTTTTGTCTGAGAACTATTTCTTACTAGGCATTACCAACACATCTATGTGCTCTGTATTTATCCATATTAATTATAAATTAAATATTATAATGTACAGATAAAACATAGGTAAAAGTAGAATTTAATGAAATATAAAGTACTTTTAAATTTACAGAAGTATAGAATTCTTGTGATACAGGGCATAATTAGGAAACAACGACAAACGTCATACATGGGGTCTTTTTTCAAAGTTTTTATTTGAAAATTGTAAAGAAACCGCGAATGAACTATACACGATAAAATTAATTGGTTAACCCCCCCCCCCCCCCCCCTTCTGCTTCTAGGCCTCGGGACACTAAATAACTCCAGCCAGGCGGCTCGCCGTGGAAACAAAAAGTCGTATTTGCAGAACCTTTATTTACCGAGAGAGGCGTATTCGCGCAAACAACTATTTCACAAAAAAAAAAAATGCGGAGTCCGTCCCACTCTTAACGGTCTTTTCGCCCCCTCTATAACGTACTATAGGCGTGGTGTCAGCTCATTTCTCACGGGTAGGTTGCCGCCCCTGCGTAGTGCGGTTGAGAACAAAGGAGTTTTTTTTTTTTTTTCCACGCGGAAGTACTGGGTGGGTGAACGTGTCGGAAATGTCAGCGATGTTCTGTTATTGTGAGGATGCAGCTGCGACTTCCACCGAGACACATTTCCGAACACCTTTTCCCACGCCACTGGTGTGCGACAGGTAGGTGAGAACTACCCGGGTTGCCAGGTAACAACAGACGAGAAGTGGTATCAGCCGCTTGTCTATAATACTTAGAGCCACAAGTATTTCGCGGATTGAGTTGGCAGCAAGCTAGGCTGGACAGCCCTCCATACGCCCGAGACATTGTCGTTTGGTTATTGGTTGCTGTGATCATGTGAGACCTCTGTACAGGACTGTTAAATACTCACTCACACTATTGCTTCCTGCTTATTACTGGCTCACAGTTAAACGGGGCGTGTCTAAAGAACTGTCGTCCAATCACAACAGTAGGAGAAAATAGCAAGTGTTTGGAGTCTATCTCGCCTCCGAGTGAATTCGCGAAATACTAGTGGCTCTAATTATAATCTACCTGCGTTACACTTTTTGAATCTATAACATTTGAAAAAACACCCCTTGTATGACGTCTCTGGTTATTTACTAAATATGCCATATTTCACAAGCGTTTTCTACTTTTGTAAACGCACTAGTGCCTTGTTTTTGGTTCAATTGAAATTTTAAACCTATATTTTATGCATATATTATAATATTTCATTATTAACACATTGATGTCTGCACACATTTACTTGCACTTAAGACAAATTGGAAGCGAGTCACATATATTCTCTACTGCAAGAACAGCGGTTCTGTTGGTGTCTGTGTTAGAACTCACCGTCGTCCTATTGGTCCATACCACACCGGACACTACTCTGTACGTTACAGCGTTCATTATTGGCCGGTCATCAACCAATGGAGAGCCGAGCTGGTTTTGACCCAATTACATGTCCTTTATCGTATAAAAGGATTTACAATAAATCTTGTCCCTTTGAGTGCCTATAAAAACATTCTATCGTTAGCAAAATGGTGTCATGGGCGAGCAATATGTTGGACTGACAGCCCAGCCAATAGACACCTTATCGAATAATGTAGTAGCCAGCCAAACAAATAACGGCCGTTCCCATTGCCAGAGCCGCGCGCAGCCAATCAGAGAATGGGCACGTACACATCCAAGGAACCTGCACTTCATTTCGTTCCCGTGTGCTCTCGTGCAGCGTGGTTAGAGACGATGGTTTATCGCTGGAAGAGTTGACTGTTTGCTAGGTTTGAACGTACTGTACACATGACCACACAGTTTTCTTTACTTATTGGTAGAGCCACGAGTATTTCGCGAGCTCATTCGGAGGCGAGTCCAAACACTTGTTCTTTTCTCCTACTGTTGTGATTGGATGGCAGTTCTTTATAAACGTCCCACTTAACTGCGAGCCAGTGATAAGCAGGAAGCAGTAGTATGCGTGTTTAACACAGAGGCCCCACTTGAACACAGTAACCAGTAAGCAAACGACAATGTTTCGGGCGTATGGAGGGCTATCCAGCCTAGCTTGCTGTCAACTCAATCCGCGAAATACTCGGGGCTCTACTTATTGGTAGAGACCTGAAGAATTCGCGAATTCATTTTGGGACAAGATAGAATCTAAATAGGAATCAGTTATTTTTTTACTGATCGTCAGTTGAAACTGCGCCATCCGTAATTAGTAGAAAAAGAAAACTACTAATCTCTTCAGTTAAATGAAATCCACTAATACAAATAGTAGGAAATCAATTATTTATAGCCGATTAGTAAAAAGCACAAGGATTTAAAATCGTGCGGTTTGAAATAAATTAGGTATATAGTCATTTTGTCGCAAAATAAAATTATTATCTGTACAAGGAAATTTTGGAAGTGGCTGGTATCGAGCCGCCAACCCAAAACGCAACACATTCTCTTGTTTCTTTTGGCTGACGTTCTACCAACTCTGCTACTTTGCCACTGAGATAAACGGTCTCGCATTTGCGTAGTAACATAAACTTACAATAGCGAACGGCTGTAAGTTTCGTAATGTGAAAGTACTTCATGTTGTCGAAATATACACACATTATGCGTAAGTAGGTACATGTCTTTGTAAGGCTCGAAAGTCATAAGTTAAGTTTATTTCATATTGTGTCCTTTAAAAGAAAAATATAGTGGTTTTAACGGTGCTGTCGATTTCTTCTATGTATCTGCTATTTTACAATGCAATATTTTCCAGAATAAAATGGTTATTTTGAATATACAGATTGACTAGTAATAACTGTACTAATTAGACCGTGGAACGTTAGAAACAATGCAATATTTGATAAAAATTGTCGTTTACTCATTATTTGATCTGTTAACTTGCAGAGATCACAAAACTTTTTTTGGTGTAAATCCACCATTCTTATTGAATCATCGCACTATCGAGCCAGTAAAATTATCACTGATCTATCTGTCACTAAAAATATCAGTTTTTAATTTGCAGTGTCTCGTTGCATTGTAAAATAGCGTATACTATAGTGGACATCGATAATCTCGTACATTGAAACCATTATATTTATCTTTTATATCACAGAATCCGAACTAAACTAAAGATAGATTGACTTTGGAACTTTGTAAAGACATGTACTTGCGCAGAAGATCTGTATATTTCGACAACAAGAAATGCTTTCACATCACGAAATTTACACCAATATTTGACATTACATTTTGTGGTTCAGTACCCATAATACGAGTACATATTTGGCAGTGGTAAAGTAGGGCAGTGGATATGGGCGGAGGTTTGAGCCCAACCACCTCCAAAAACAATTTTGTGTAGACAATATTTATGTTCTGCGACAAAATAAATCGTATCTAACTTACATTGCATAGGAATACTCTGTGCTTATTTATTAATAACAACTATAAATAAGTAGTTTTATACTGTTTGAATTAGTAGATTTCTTTTAACTGATGAATTAGTGATATTTATTCAACAGATTCCGGATGGAGCAGTTTCAACTGACAAACAGTAAAAAAGAACTGATTTCGGTTTAGAGTGTAGAATTCAAAACACGTTTGTTTATATAAATTTAGTCATTGGTCCATGCGGTGTTTGACACTTCTTGGAGAACGCCTTCTACCGTGACAGCGAACAACCAATGCACAGTTGACATCGACGTATCTGTACATAGGAGTGTAGTCTAGCCTGCAGGTAATTGAACTCGTTACTTTTTCAGGTCTCTACTGATTGGTAAGGCCAGTGACTTTTCGCGTAAATACTGGAGCACACAGTAGACTTCAATACTAAATATACATCTCAGCTGTTTTTATACCTCCACTGGTTGCTGGTGCCGTGTCTGCATTTGACCCAGCCACTTAGGATTGCGTAACTCCGACTCTGGACCTGCGTTATTCGTGCGCAGTCAGTAACAGCTACCAGAACATTTTTTTAGCCGATCAAAGAATCTGGACGACCGTACAGTGCTTCGAACTGTATCTTGTATGGCCTGGGCTAATGAGGATTCTGATACTACGAGGCAGAACGTTCGTGACTCGTCTGGAAACTATTTAGATGATTCGAAACCTTGTTTTTCCAATCATAAAGTCTGTTCACGGTAAAGTGAGCACTTTTAAAATCATATATTTAAACGGGCGCAATGAGTGTCATTTGTTCAGTAAAGTTGGTAACGATGGAGGTGAAAGGTGTTCCATGTATTAACGCCGAACAAAAAGTGTTATGTAACCATTTGTGAAAACTTAAATTATTTATCTTCCTATACATATTTTTTAATACATCTAAGTGTAAAAATGAGCAGATTTGTACAATATTTACTTTTTAAATAATTTCACAGTTCAACTTGACTGACGAATGAATAAAGCGACGAGGCCCATGGCAATGTTATTTTTCCATAAGGCGGAAGAACACACAACGTGTATGCAAGTAGATCTTAAGCAGGGCTTTCTAAAGGGCTAATTTTAACGTGGACAGCCTATAAAGAACAAACTAGCAAGAGTGCTATCGAAAATATGTTGACTCGAAAAAAATGTTCGCCATTTCTCCACCATCTGAAAGTGTGACACGACTGCAGTGGTGCGTGTGGCAACACTGGCGAGCGCGTCGCACGACTCCTATGCGGGCTGTTTGTTTCCCTCGTGCGAGCAGTCAGCCCGGGACAGGAGTAGGCGCTGTTCGCGCCGCGCGCCTGCCGCCGATAACGTCGGCCTTGGCGGGCGACTCGCTCGCCGGCCTCTTCCCACTGAATTTTAATGTAGTACGCGCCGTGAATACTAAAACTTCACGCGAGCAGTTTCCGAATTCCTAAGGTGCCGGATAATCCATTACTCTCGAACGTCTAACCGAGCGAGGCTACCGCAGTGGTGGCACACTGGGCGCGCGCCCGGGATGACCCGGGTTCGATTCTCCGTCCGGCCATCATGATTTCCTGTTTCCCATACGGCGTTTTACGAAAGTTCATCGTTGGATCAACCAGTGGTTGATACGCCGGTGTACACCGGTCGAAGGCATTTTTCGAACGTCAGGTTGATTTTTAGCAGTACTTTCGTCTGCTTCCAGATACACATTACGGTTCCCATGTACTCAAAACTTTTGCTGTGAACTCGTTGTTTGCGCGTAAACGCATGTCTCGGTAAATAAATGTTCTGGAAATACGAAGTTTTGCCAGAAAGGATTTAAAAAAAAAAAAAACTATTGTCTATGTCGCTAAGTGCATTAATGGAGAACAAAATCGTGAAAGTGGTCAAATATCACATTTTTAAAGCTTCCCTATGAAGTTTATTTAAGCGGTTAGAGAAAAATACGATCACACGCAGGTAGTTTGATCTGTGTACTTTCATCGCGTGTAATAAAACCACACAGTTACAGATCTAGTTTACACAATAAAGCATTAGCGACGAGACGCTAGGCGTGCATCATAGAGTCACCCGTGTCGCTCCCTCGCTTCTAGGCCTTGGACGCGCAGCTACATAGTCCTCTTAATACCATTACACTCGAATTCTAAAGTTTTCATCGTCCATTTGTAAAACTCGACGTCCGAAATATTTTTGTATATTTTGGAATGTTTGAAAATTACGAGTTATGGGTGTGATAACTTTTTTTTCCAGACAAAGTGTTCGAAAATTCATCGGTTAAATGTTTTGGTCCATATTCACCAGATCCACCGAATTTTCAGGCCGGTTGAACTCGTGGATTAATCGGTTCAAAAGGACGTTAATTATACCAACGTTACATTTTACTCAGGTTGGGAAGACTAATATTTAAAGTTTGGCAATCAAAAATTTTCGCCACTAGGTAACCGCTAGCGTCGTATGTCTACCAGATTTTCTCTATTTCCTACGTTAAAAAACATGATTATTGGAATAAACATAAATAAAATATAAAATAACTTCGTGAATAAGTAAAATCTTTCACTTTTAACACTCACGTAGATTAAAATTATATTTAAATGTGATCTCTTGGGAACAATGCGCCCCTAGTGTCGGAAAACTTCCCTATGTCAAACTCTGCCATAAGAAAACTAGTGTTGTTCCTATAGGCTGTTCACGGTAAAGTGAGCACTTTTGAAAGCCCTGCTTAAGATCTACTTGTATACACGTTGTATATTCCCCCGCCTTATGTAAAGTTAACATTTCCATGGGCCTCGTCACTTTATTCATGCATCGGTCAAAGGAACCTCTGAAATTATTAAGAAAGTAAATATTCACAAATCTGCTAATTTTTTACTCTTCGATGCATAAAAAAACAGAAAGCGAAATAAATAATTTTAAGTTATCACAAATGGTTACCTAACACTTTTAATTCGCTGTTAAGATATAGAACTACTTTCCATCCATCATTACCAACTTTACTGGACGAATGTCACTCAGTGCGCCCATTAAAATATATGCATGGCAGGGGCCGTTAATTTTTTCTAAGGTTCGTTTCTGAAATGCTCACTTTATCGTGAACAGCCTTTAATATGAGTATAATTAACATTCTCGCACGCGAAAGGTTCTCCTGATTGGTCGAGTTTCAGAACGGAGAAGCGGACAAGATCGCACGTCGTCGTGACATTGATGGAAGCGAGGTGAACAAATGCGAGCCGTCTTTCGGCTCCTGGCCAACCATAACGAAAAATCAGTTTATTTGATTTCTAGTTTCACCCCGTGAAGAAACTGTGCACTGGCATTTTAAATTAACCACTGGGGGTCATACAGTCCATTCACGGTTACTTAACCCTTTTCTGAAGCACTGCTAAAGTTCTACTTCCAGGATATTCCTCCGCCTCGCACAAGCTAAACTTAACTAAGCCTGGTGAATTACACCAGGGGGACAACGCATCACATTCGTGCGCACTCACTGTAACAGTATTTTACATAAGGACTATTTCTCACTAGGCATTGCCAACATACCTGTTTCTCATTCAGATTATTTATAAATAAAGCATTATAATATATAGATAAAATGTGAATAACATTTCAATTTAACAGAAAAAATAATAACTTTTTATGAACACAAGTATAAAACGCTTGTGATACAGGGCGTATTTAGGAAATAACTAAATACGGCATACATGGGGAGATTTTTCAAAGGGTTGATTTAAAAAGGCCGAAGAAACCGTGAATGGGCTATAATATGCATATGCACATCTTTCTGGAATCTATGGACCCAACGAGGTGTAGGAAAAAAAAAAAAAAAAAAAAAAACCTTTTGAAGATTGGTCATTACTTTTTCCAGAACAAATTTTTTCAGCTATTTTGAAGTACACAGTACTAGTAAGCTCGTGCAAAAAATTGAGAGGGAAAAGTTAAACCAATGGATTCTGGAGAAATAAAACGTGTAACTGGTCTTCTTCACATTGCTGGTAATCATCAAATTAGCAGGACAAAAATAGCAGGATTTTGGGATGAAGACCATAGACTAAATATGAGGTAGACCTTTTATTCGTCTTTTGTGCATGTACCCAACATTGATCTACCCCAATCTTACAAAACTCCTACACAACTGTCAAAGTCACATGGTCAACAGTGATGCACGTGTTTGTTTATATCTTAATTTCTAAATGACAAGCTCTATTATATTAATAGAATAGTTTCACCAGTTTTGATATAACCTAACTGCATTACAAATTGGTTAGAGGAAGTATACATTCATCTCGAAGCATTTGTTTACAAATTAGTTTTCTAACCTAAAATCCAAACCACCCCAATTTTTGCTAGACGTAGGCAGAAAAGCAGTTCAATGTTGGGACACGGAGATTGGTTGTGCGCAGCCAGCGAGATCGGTCTACCCTATCTTTAGTCTATGATGCAGACAGAACAGGGATGCCTCTATTCGTTGCGAGTGATACCAGTTTTCACTGCGTGTACTGCGTTCTGATGCCAAGAACCCGTGCAATAAGAGGCATAGTCTATATTTACTCGCACCCGTTAAAGAAATCAGTGACGAATTTGTCGATAGTTGGCAAAAGTCGTATTCCAATAGTGAATATACCACAATAGATGAAATGCCCTCAAAAACTGGAGAAACATTTGATCAAAACTTATGCAGTTGTTGAATTATACCTTGAATATGGAAATATATGCGGGTAAGCAACCTTCTGAAGAGATTACCATGAGCAACAGGGCTGATGACGATGAGCGCATATTTAAGCCATTGTGCAGTTCTGGAAAGAATATGATTTATGTAGTAGGCAGAGTTACACACTTCCCACAAGTTTGACTGTTACAGGAACAATAAGAAAAAATAAATTAACTATAAAAAAACTTTTAAAACCAAATTGATATTTATGAATGCTCTTAAAAGAGAAAAATAACTATAGTAGTTACAGAATTTGTAGAACTTGTAAGACATGGTCGAAAAACCGTAATAAACTTTACTACAAATTATTATGTTTATATCAATTTACATTTAGTATATAAAAGCTTGGCCCATTATAGAATGTATGCTTCATTTGCGTAAGCGCAGTAAGCTCATTTCTAGAGTAAGAATCTTAACTTTTCACAATATAGAATGTATACCTCATTTGCGTAATCGTAGTACTCACATATTGTGTGTAAGACTGTTAACTATTCGCAATATAGAATGTATAACTCATTTCCGAAAGCGTAGTAAGCACATATCATACGTAAAAGGCTCTTAACTATTCGCTCCAAGGTTTCATATACTAAAAATAAATTGATATAAACATAATAATTTGTAGTAAAGTGTTGTTTTTTTTTTTTTTTTTTTTTTTTTTTTATATACACTACGTCTTACTAGTTCTACAAATTCTGTAACTACTGAAATTATTTTTCTCTCTTTAGTGCATTTATAAATAAAACGTTTTCAAAATATTTTTTATAGTTAATTTATTTTTTAATTTAGTCTCAACAATTTTTCTTTATTATTATTATATTTGTATGCTATTTTTACATTCATTTATATATTCGTGAGTCCAAAAAGACTACAAATTTTGTACAGTTAAACACTGGTGGTCCCTTCCACACTTCGGGCTTGTCAAGTTAAATAACAACTTGTAATAAAACATAATTACCTCTACTTTTGGAAACCCAGAAGGCCGAGAAGAGTTTAGTTCTGTATTCAGATTTCATGAAGACACGACTATTGTCAGTTATGCTCCAATAAAAGAGTAAAGCGGTAACAATGTTGTCATCAGTACACCATAGAGGTACAATTGACAGACACAGGCATTGCTCAGAAGCCAGACAACAAACATTACCTCTACTTTTGGAAACCCAGAAGGCCGAGAAGAGTTTAGTTCTGTATTCAGATTTCATGAAGACACGACTATTGTCAGTTATGCTCCAAAGAAAGAGTAAAGCAGTAACAATGTTGTCATCAGTACACCATAGAGGAACAATTGACAGACACAGGCATTGCTCAGAAGCCAGACAACAAACATTACCTCTACTTTTGGAAACCCAGAAGGCCGAGAAGAGTTTAGTTCTGTATTCAGATTTCATGAAGACACGACTATTGTCAGTTATGCTCCAAAAAAAGAGTAAAGCGGTAACAATGTTGTCATCAGTACACCATAGAGGAACAATTGACAGACACAGGCATTGCTCAGAAGCCAGACAACAAACATTACCTCTACTTTTGGAAACCCAGAAGGCCGAGAAGAGTTTAGTTCTGTATTCAGATTTCATGAAGACACGACTATTGTCAGTTATGCTCCAATAAAAGAGTAAAGCGGTAACAATGTTGTCATCAGTACACCATAGAGGAACAATTGACAGACACAGGCATTGCTCAGAAGCTAGACAACAAACATTACCTCTACTTTTGGAAACCCAGAAGGCCGAGAAGAGTTTAGTTCTGTATTCAGATTTCATGAAGACACGACTATTGTCAGTTATGCTCCAATAAAAGAGTAAAGCGGTAACAATGTTGTCATCAGTACACCATAGCGGAACAATTGACAGACACAGGCATTGCTCAGAAGCCAGACAACAAACATTACCTCTACTTTTGGAAACCCAGAAGGCCGAGAAGTGTTTAGTTCTGTATTCAGATTTCATGAAGACACGACTATTGTCAGTTATGCTCCAATAAAAGAGTAAAGCGGTAACAATGTTGTCATCAGTACACCATAGAGGTACAATTGACAGACACAGGCATTGCTCAGAAGCCAGACAACAAACATTACCTCTACTTTTGGAAACCCAGAAGGCCGAGAAGAGTTTAGTTCTGTATTCAGATTTCATGAAGACACGACTATTGTCAGTTATGCTCCAAAAAAAGAGTAAAGCGGTAACAATGTTGTCATCAGTACACCATAGAGGAACAATTGACAGACACAGGCATTGCTCAGAAGCCAGACAACAAACATTACCTCTACTTTTGGAAACCCAGAAGGCCGAGAAGAGTTTAGTTCTGTATTCAGATTTCATGAAGACACGACTATTGTCAGTTATGCTCCAAAAAAAGAGTAAAGCGGTAACAATGTTGTCATCAGTACACCATAGAGGAACAATTGACAGACACAGGCATTGCTCAGAAGCCAGACAACAAACATTACCTCTACTTTTGGAAACCCAGAAGGCCGAGAAGAGTTTAGTTCTGTATTCAGATTTCATGAAGACACGACTGTTGTCAGTTATGCTCCAATAAAAGAGTAAAGCGGTAACAATGTTGTCATCAGTACACCATAGAGGAACAATTGACAGACACAGGCATTGCTCAGAAGCCAGACAACAAACATTACCTCTACTTTTGGAAACCCAGAAGGCCAAGAAGAGTTTAGTTCTGTATTCAGATTTCATGAAGACACGACATTGTCAGTTATGCTCCAATAAAAGAGTAAAGCGGTAACAATGTTGTCATCAGTACACCATAGAGGACAATTGACAGACACAGCATTGCTCAGAAGCCAGACAACAACATTACCTCTACTTTTGGAAACCAGAAGGCCGAGAGAGTTAGTTCTGTATTCAGATTTCATGAAGACACGACTATTGTCAGTTATGCTCCAAAAAAGAGTAAAGCGGTAACAATGTTGTCATCAGTACACCATAGAGGACAATTGACAGACACAGGCATTGCTCAGAAGCCAGACAACAAACATTACCTCTACTTTTGGAAACCAGAAGGCCGAGAAGAGTTTAGTTCTGTATTCAGATTTCATGAAGACACGACTATTGTCAGTTATGCTCCAAAAAAGAGTAAAGCGGTAACAATGTTGTCATCAGTAACCATAGAGGAACAATTGACAGACACAGCATTGCTCAAAGCCAGACAACAAACATTACCTCTACTTTTGGAAACCCAGAAGGCCGAGAAGAGTTTAGTTCTGTATTCGATTTCATGAAGACACGACTATTGTCAGTTATGCTCCAAAAAAGAGTAAAGCGGTAACAATGTTGTCATCAGTACACCATAGAGGAACAATTGACAGACACAGGCATTGCTCAGAAGCCAGACAACAAACATTACCTCTACTTTTGGAAACCCAGAAGGCCGAGAAGAGTTTAGTTCTGTATTCAGATTTCATGAAGACACGACTATTGTCAGTTATGCTCCAATAAAAGAGTAAAGCGGTAACAATGTTGTCATCAGTACACCATAGAGGAACAATTGACAGACACAGGCATTGCTCAGAAGCAGACAACAAACATTACCTCTACTTTGGAAACCCAGAAGGCCGAGAAGAGTTTAGTTCTGTATTCAGATTTCATGAAGACACGACTATTGTCAGTTATGCTCCAAAAAAGAGTAAAGCGGTAACAATGTTGTCATCAGTACACCATAGGGAACAATTGACAGACACAGGCATTGCTCAGAAGCCAGACAACAAACATTACCTCTACTTTTGGAAACCCAGAAGGCCGAGAAGAGTTTAGTTCTGTATTCAGATTTCATGAAGACACGACTATTGTCAGTTATGCTCCAATAAAAGAGTAAAGCGGTAACAATGTTGTCATCAGTACACCATAGAGAACAATTGACAGACACAGGCATTGCTCAGAAGCAGACAACAAACATACCTCTACTTTTGGAAACCCAGAAGGCCGAGAAGAGTTTAGTTCTGTATTCAGATTTCATGAAGACACGACTATTGTCAGTTATGCTCCAAAAAAGAGTAAAGCGGTAACAATGTTGTCATCAGTACACCATAGGGAACAATTGACAGACACAGGCATTGCTCAGAAGCCAGACAACAAACATTACCTCTACTTTGGAAACCCAGAAGGCGAGAAGATTTAGTTCTGTATTCAGATTCATGAAGACACGACTATTGTCAGTTATGCTCCAAAAAAGAGTAAAGCGGTAACAATGTTGTCATCAGTACACCATAGAGGAACAATTGACAGACACAGGCATTGCTCAGAAGCCAGACAACAAACATTACCTCTACTTTTGGAAACCCAGAAGGCCGAGAAGAGTTTAGTTCTGTATTCAGATTTCATGAAGACACGACTATTGTCAGTTATGCTCCAATAAAAGAGTAAAGCGGTAACAATGTTTCATCAGTACACCATAGAGGAACAATGACAGACACAGGCATTGCTCAGAAGCCAGACAACAAACATTACCTCTACTTTTGGAAACCCAGAAGGCCGAGAAAGTTTAGTTCTGTATTCAGATTTCATGAAGACACGACTATTGTCAGTTATGCTCCAATAAAAGAGTAAAGCGGTAACAATGTTGTCATCAGTACACCATAGAGGAACAATTGACAGACACAGGCATTGCTCAGAAGCCAGACAACAAACATTACCTCTACTTTTGGAAACCCAGAAGGCCGAGAAGAGTTTAGTTCTGTATTCAGATTTCATGAAGACACGACTATTGTCAGTTATGCTCCAATAAAAGAGTAAAGCGGTAACAATGTTGTCATCAGTACACCATAGAGGAACAATTGACAGACACAGGCATTGCTCAGAAGCAGACAACAAACATACCTCACTTTGAAACCCAGAAGGCCGAGAAGAAATTTAGTTCTGTATTCAGATTTCATGAAGACACGACTATTGTCAGTTATGCTCCAAAAAAAGTAAAGCGGTAACAATGTTGTCATCAGTACACCATAGAGGAACAATTGACAGACACAGGCATTGCTCAGAAGCCAGACAACAAACATTACCTCTACTTTTGGAAACCCAGAGGCGAGAAGAGTTTAGTTCTGTATTCAGATTTCATGAAGACACGACATTGTCATTATGCTCCAAAAAAGAGTAAAGCGGTAACAATGTTGTCATCAGTACACCATAGAGGAACAATGACGACACAGGCATTGCTCAGAAGCCAGACAACAAACATTACCTCTACTTTGGAAACCCAGAGCCGAGAAGAGTTTAGTTCTGTATTCAGATTTCATGAAGACACACTATTGTCATTGCTCCAAAAAGAGTAAAAAACGGTAACAATGTTGTCATCAGTACACATAGAGACAATTGACAGAACAGGCATTGCTCAGAAGCCAGACAACAAACATACCTTACTTTTGGAACCAGAAGGCCGAGAAGAGATTAGTTCTGTATTCAGATTTCATGAAGACACGACTATTGACAGTTATGCTCAATAAAGAGTAGCGTAACAATGTTGGTCATCGTACACCATAGAGGAACAATTGACAGACACAGGCATTGCTCAGAAGCCAGACAACAAACATTACCTCTACTTTTGGAAACCCAGAAGGCCGAAAAAGAGTTTAGTTCTGTATTCAGATTTCATGAAGACACGACTATTGTCAGTTATGCTCAATAAAAGAGTAAAGCGGTAACAATGTTGTCTCAGTACACCAAGAGGAACAATTGACAGACACAGGCATGCTCAGAAGCCAAACAACAAACATTACCTCTACTTTTGGAAACCCAGAAGCGAGAAGAGTTTAGTTCTGTATCGATTTCATGAAGACACGACTATTGTCAGTTATGCTCCAAAAAAGAGTAAAGCGGTAAACAATGTTGTCATCAGTACACATAGAGGAACAATTGACAGACACAGGCATTGCTCAGAAGCCAGACAACAAACATTACCTCTACTTTTGGAAACCCAGAAGGCCGAGAAGAGTTTAGTTCTGTATTCGATTCATGAAGACACGACTTTGTCATTAGCTCAAAAAAGAGTAAAGCGGTAACAAGTTGTCATCAGTACACCATAAGTACAATTGACAGACACAGGCATTGCTCAGAAGCCAACAAAAACATTACTCTACTTTGGAAACCCAGAAGGCCGAGAAGAGTTTAGTTCTGTATTCAGATTCATGAAGACACATATTGTCAGTTAGGGGGGGGGGGGGGGGGGGGGGGGGAAAAAAAAAAAAAAAAAAAAAAAAAAAAAAAAAAAAAAAAAAAAAAAAAAAAAAAAAGTAAGCTGTAACAATGTTGTCCACATACACCATAGAGGTACAATTGACAGACACAGGCATTGCTCAGAAGCCAGACAACAAACATTACCTCTACTTTTGGAAACCCAGAAGGCCAAGAAGAGTTTAGTTCTGTATTCAGATTTCATGAAGACACGACTATTGTCAGTTATGCTCCAATAAAAGAGTAAAGCGGTAACAATGTTGTCATCAGTACACCATAGAGGAACAATTGACAGACACAGGCATTGCTCAGAAGCCAGACAACAAACATTACCTCTACTTTTGGAAACCCAGAAGGCCGAGAAGAGTTTAGTTCTGTATTCAGATTTCATGAAGACACGACTATTGTCAGTTATGCTCCAATAAAAGAGTAAAGCGGTAACAATGTTGTCATCAGTACACCATAGAGGAACAATTGACAGACACAGGCATTGCTCAGAAGCCAGACAACAAACATTACCTCTACTTTTGGAAACCCAGAAGGCCGAGAAGAGTTTAGTTCTGTATTCAGATTTCATGAAGACACGACTATTGTCAGTTATGCTCCAATAAAAGAGTAAAGCGGTAACAATGTTGTCATCAGTACACCATAGAGGAACAATTGACAGACACAGGCATTGCTCAGAAGCCAGACAACAAACATTACCTCTACTTTTGGAAACCCAGAAGGCGAGAAGAGTTTAGTTCTGTATTCAGATTTCATGAAGACACGACTATTGTCAGTTATGCTCCAATAAAAGAGTAAAGCGGTAACAATGTTGTCATCAGTACACCATAGAGGAACAATTGACAGACACAGGCATTGCTCAGAAGCCAGACAACAAACATTACCTCTACTTTTGGAAACCCAGAAGGCCGAGAAGAGTTTAGTTCTGTATTCAGATTTCATGAAGACACGACTATTGTCAGTTATGCTCCAATAAAAGAGTAAAGCGGTAACAATGTTGTCATCAGTACACCATAGAGGAACAATTGACAGACACAGGCATTGCTCAGAAGCCAGACAACAAACATTACCTCTACTTTTGGAAACCCAGAAGGCCGAGAAGAGTTTAGTTCTGTATTCAGATTTCATGAAGACACGACTATTGTCAGTTATGCTCCAATAAAAGAGTAAAGCGGTAACAATGTTGTCATCAGTACACCATAGAGGAACAATTGACAGACACAGGCATTGCTCAGAAGCCAGACAACAAACATTACCTCTACTTTTGGAAACCCAGAAGGCCGAGAAGAGTTTAGTTCTGTATTCAGATTTCATGAAGACACGACTGTTGTCAGTTATGCTTCAATAAAAGAGTAAAGCGGTAACAATGTTGTCATCAGTACACCATAGAGGTACAATTGACAGACACAGGCATTGCTCAGAAGCCAGACAACAAACATTACCTCTACTTTTGGAAACCCAGAAGGCCGAGAAGAGTTTAGTTCTGTATTCAGATTTCATGAAGACACGACTATTGTCAGTTATGCTCCAAAAAAAGAATAAAGCGGTAACAATGTTGTCATCAGTACACCATAGAGGAACAATTGACAGACACAGGCATTGCTCAGAAGCCAGACAACAAACATTACCTCTACTTTTGGAAACCCAGAAGGCCGAAAAGAGTTTAGTTCTGTATTCAGATTTCATGAAGACACGACTATTGTCAGTTATGCTCCAATAAAAGAGTAAAGCGGTAACAATGTTGTCATCAGTACACCATAGAGGTACAATTGACAGACACAGGCATTGCTCAGAAGCCAGACAACAAACATTACCTCTACTTTTGGAAACCCAGAAGGCCGAGAAGAGTTTAGTTCTGTATTCAGATTTCATGAAGACACGACTATTGTCAGTTATGCTCCAAAAAAAGAGTAAAGCGGTAACAATGTTGTCATCAGTACACCATAGAGGAACAATTGACAGACACAGGCATTGCTCAGAAGCCAGACAACAAACATTACCTCTACTTTTGGAAACCCAGAAGGCCGAAAAGAGTTTAGTTCTGTATTCAGATTTCATGAAGACACGACTATTGTCAGTTATGCTCCAATAAAAGAGTAAAGCGGTAACAATGTTGTCATCAGTACACCATAGAGGTACAATTGACAGACACAGGCATTGCTCAGAAGCCAGACAACAAACATTACCTCTACTTTTGGAAACCCAGAAGGCCGAGAAGAGTTTAGTTCTGTATTCAGATTTCATGAAGACACGACTATTGTCAGTTATGCTCCAAAAAAAGAGTAAAGCGGTAACAATGTTGTCATCAGTACACCATAGAGGAACAATTGACAGACACAGGCATTGCTCAGAAGCCAGACAACAAACATTACCTCTACTTTTGGAAACCCAGAAGGCCGAGAAGAGTTTAGTTCTGTATTCAGATTTCATGAAGACACGACTATTGTCAGTTATGCTCAAATAAAAGAGTAAAGCGGTAACAATGTTGTCATCAGTACACCATAGAGGAACAATTGACAGACACAGGCATTGCTCAGAAGCCAGACAACAAACATTACCTCTACTTTTGGAAACCCAGAAGGCCGAGAAGAGTTTAGTTCTGTATTCAGATTTCATGAAGACACGACTATTGTCAGTTATGCTCCAATAAAAGAGTAAAGCGGTAACAATGTTGTCATCAGTACACCATAGAGGAACAATTGACAGACACAGGCATTGCTCAGAAGCCAGACAACAAACATTACCTCTACTTTTGGAAACCCAGAAGGCCGAGAAGAGTTTAGTTCTGTATTCAGATTTCATGAAGACACGACTATTGTCAGTTATGCTCCAAAAAAAGAGTAAAGCGGTAACAATGTTGTCATCAGTACACCATAGAGGAACAATTGACAGACACAGGCATTGCTCAGAAGCCAGACAACAAACATTACCTCTACTTTTGGAAACCCAGAAGGCCGAGAAGAGTTTAGTTCTGTATTCAGATTTCATGAAGACACGACTATTGTCAGTTATGCTCAAATAAAAGAGTAAAGCGGTAACAATGTTGTCATCAGTACACCATAGAGGAACAATTGACAGACACAGGCATTGCTCAGAAGCCAGACAACAAACATTACCTCTACTTTTGCAAACCCAGAAGGCCGAGAAGAGTTTAGTTCTGTATTCAGATTTCATGAAGACACGACTATTGTCAGTTATGCTCCAATAAAAGAGTAAAGCGGTAACAATGTTGTCATCAGTACACCATAGAGGAACAATTGACAGACACAGGCATTGCTCAGAAGCCAGACAACAAACATTACCTCTACTTTTGGAAACCCAGAAGGCCGAGAAGAGTTTAGTTCTGTATTCAGATTTCATGAAGACACGACTATTGTCAGTTATGCTCCAATAAAAGAGTAAAGCGGTAACAATGTTGTCATCAGTACACACCATAGAGGTACAATTGACAGACACTGGCATTGCTCAGAAGCCAGACAACAAACATTTTATAATGCAACAAAAGGTGGAGTTATCTTTGGAGTGAGTTCCCACTATTATGCAAGAAATTCAAGGCGATAGACAACAAACATTTTATAATGCAACAAAAGGTGGAGTTATCTTTGGAGTGAGTTCCCACTATTATGCAAGAAATTCAAGGCGATGGCCATTGGCTGTATTTTACAAAATGCTTATATTGCAGATGTAAATTCTCACGTTGTATATAAGGCCAATACAGGAATAATGAAGAGAGTTGTTACTTCCTGAAATCCCTAAGGTACTTTTCTGTTTATCATATTCTTAAAAGTGTAACACCCACAAATGATACGTAGTTTTGCATATTGCTTTAATGTATGTTTGTTCGCACCTATTATCTACGTGATATTTTATGCGTGTATATATTTTAAATATTTCTTTATGTTCACAATTTTATTTTTTTTAATTATTTCAAGGTTAGGATTTTTAACTTTAGATGTACCGATGGCAATCATATATGTGTGAACGAGATATATTAGATAGCTTTAATTTTTGTATTTTTAAAGTGTAATTATTTTATTTTTATTTTCGGTATCCAGATTGTATCTGTTTCAGGGTTTTGAATATTTTGTATCTCCGTTTTGAGACCACTTATCCTATTTTTTTTTATTTCGGTTAGGCCGTTGGAATGGCGCCCGGGAAGGGGGGGGGGGGGGGGGGGAGGGGGGTTGAAGAATTTTTTTGTTTTGATTGGTCCTCAGGTTTAAACCTTGCCCTGTAATTGGATGGTGCTTTAGGCCGTCAATAAGTGCCAGTCAGTTGAGCTTTATCGCTCTCTCTGCCTTTAACATCCCAACAGGCAAGACGTAGCATAGAACGCTAACCTGAAGTTTGCTAAGCGCAGGGTTTTTTACTAAAAGTTAGGGCGCCCGATAACTCCCTCTGAATGTCGTTTTAATAGTAATTTGTTAGCAGCGATTAAGTTGTGTGCTATGGTTGCCCCTTTCTCGTGGTTAACGTTAGGAAGTAGAGTCGTATCGCGACGACGACTACGTGTAGATGGTCTGGAATACACGTAATAAAACACCCTGCCCTGATTGGTTCCTGCTGCGGGAGCAACCCCGCTTTTCACCGTGTTACCGGCAGAATAAAGCAATTTCTCCTGCCAGAGAAACGTCCTTCAACAGATGAGGAACATTCATTTTTGTTACACGATGCTACGTGTAATTATGGCTTCCCTTCGCTCTGGAAGGTTTTCCAGCGATGCTATTTTGAAAACTTAGTATGTGCTGTTCCCAGCTTATTTTACTACGAAGACCCCAATAGTGATTATCATGTTCTCCCTAAGTGTAACGAATAGATTACATGCACAGCTTAACGTATTTTTGCAGAAACAGTAATTAATTTTTGGAATCACACTTTCTTAAGACTTTTTGAAAGCTTTCACATACACGTAATTAAATGGGCACATAACGAGCTAGGTACGACCACTATCTAACGGGATTATGTTTCCTTTCACGTAGCTGTTGCAGATTGCCATCAGGGATTTTTAAATAATTATTTGATCTCAGTTAAAGTGAAATACAGATTGAAAAATAAGGAAAAAATTAAAATTTCAAAGTTTAAAATTTCACAAGTTGACTAAACATTTTTTAAAGTCTTTGCACCCTGTTACTCCAGCTCGGTACGGAAAGAGATTAGTTTTTAATTGCTATAGGTGTAAGATGTTTCCAGCACGCACACAAATATTGTGTACAACAGCTGTTCTACAGAACGAGTTGCCATTGTACCGAGTGTTCATCAGTTCCCATGCCTGTGGTGGACCGGGCAATTGTTATTTTTTTATTCTTGTCCACCAATTTCATTATGACTTAAAGTGGTGAAAATACGTTCTCTAAAATGTTAAGCACTGCAAAGATGTATTCCCGGTACACTGTTATGTGCATTTCAAATCAGTTAATTAGTCTGCGTATGGTAACCAACACATAAACTGCACTGTGTTGTCCTACCTGCAACAAGTGAGTTCTTACAGACTGTCTCAGACATACCTCTACATAATAATTTGGCTATCCCAACGTTGTGGCATTTCATACTCTACTCATACTATTACAACAAATACGAGTGAACTACGTTATAAATAGCAACTTACGTTCTGTTAAAAAATTGTTGATAATAGTTTTGTTTTCAGGATAAAGCTAGTTAGAGCAAAACATAATGGTTCTTCATAAAACCATTATATAAAGAAAGAGACTAGACTTCTTCCAAGAAATTTGGCAAACCATCAACTAGAGGATCGTCCAGAACCTCGGCCAAATAAAACGAGTCTTTGCACTGAGTGCAAAGATAGCAACATCGAATGTTTATAAACTTTTTTCCAGCTATATTTGCCTTAAGCGTATTAACATGATTATCAACTATTGTTTCGAGTAAGATAGGCCACTTTCTTTTTGTGTTGTTGAACAGCGTTTGAACTTTATAGGACTTGGGTACACTACGTATAAGTTTTTTTTTTTTTTTTTTTAACAAATAATAACTTTATTTTATAATCATGAATATTTTTGCTTTTCTTAAAACTGCAAGTATTTAATTTAAAAATAATAATTTTATAAACTATTTGTTCGAACAAACTAGCATTTTAGTTACTGTATCTCACAGACCCAGTGTTCCAACAGATAAAACTTTTTTTCACGTTCCTACTCCAGGATTAATCCAAATACTTGAGAATGTATGCATTTTATATAAAAAAATGTCGAGATTTTAGTAAAAAAATTGATTTGTGTGGTAGATACTTTATTAAAATACTAAGCAAAAAAAAGGAAAACAAATTAATTGTAACAAATGACTACAATGCTGCACAGCTAATGGATTCATGGACTTCTGGGGCGAAAATTTACTACACAAACTACTGACAGTATTACAAACAATCGATTATGGTTTCGGAGCCATCCAACATTACTAGCAAAAAATTAATGTGTCGTAAAGCCTTCACCAGCTGTAATAAGAACTTTGACATGCTGTGGCATCGAATCAAATAGGTGTTGGCTGTGTCTTTATGGAATATTCTGTCTGGCTGCTTCTACCCGAACCCACAGTTCATCCACCGGTATTAGCTGCTGGGTGAGAATGACGGGATAGTTGTCAAGTGAACATATCCCAGACAAGTCCAAAAGGAGACATCGGGCGAACATGCGGGCTAGTGAAGAAGCGGTATCTACCTTGCTACGAAGACGGCTTGGACATTTCTGGCAACACACGGTTGGGCTAGTCTGTGGAATATAGTTCCAGATGTGCTGAAGGAAGGGTAGAACTTCAGCCTTCACAACTTCCAGGGTGTAAAGGTTTGCGCTTGACAACGCTGACAATTCTTAGCAGCCGAGAACGCCTGTCATACCCAGTTGCTCCCCAAACCACCACGCCCATCGTTCGCGCATTATGAAGCTGGCATTAATATCGCCGAATACGTTTTCGGCCATCATTGTAATCAAAGTTGAAACGGGACTGTGTATGTGTGTGTATGCGTGTGTCGTGAGCGGGTGAGGCGTGTATAGAGAATCCTCCACAAAAGAATGCATCATGCTCGCAGTCTTCTGCAAAGGAGACGCCGTAGAACCGCGAAAGCAAAAAAATGTCAGACATGTTGCAGTGTTCCGACTTTCAGTTAACAGTCTAAATGAAGCTGAACGGTCGGTCACTACCAAGCTGACGAGGTGTCTGTTATCCCGAGGTATCGTCACATTTCGTGGCCTAGTTCCGGATTTTTAATTCTCTCTACTCTCTTCAATCCTCGGCTTTCACACTCTCATCAGTGTCGTGGTATTGTGCCCCGTATGATCAGTATGTTCGCGGTATGACAAACCTCTTTCATGCACGCCGATATTTCGGCCTCGTCCAAACTCCGTAATATGCTAAAGAGGTGTAATTTCACATCGACGAGGCGGAACGACTTTAGCAGGAACGTTTACATCTCACTGACGATGAACAACTACACTTGTATGGGTAATCGACATGGACCGCGGTAGTGTAGCGGCTAGAACGCTCACCTCGTACCAATGCCACCTGGGTTCAATTCCTACCGAGGTCGCTCCCAGATTTCGCACTTGGGAATCTTGGCGGAACTATGCCGCTGGTCAATGGATATTCCCGAGGATCTTCACTTTCCCCCCGCCGATGCGTTCCGACGCTACTCCATTGCCACATCACTCATCTTCACCGCAACTCATGCGCCACCCAAATATCTCCCTTCGACTGGATCCTCGACAATCCTCTTTTTACAAGCTCTTACACGTCGGTTCAGAGGACACTGATGCATTTCAGGCATTCACAATCATCCTCAAATTATAATCATTCGCACGTCATACCCAGCGCTTTCCATTGCCTGTTATTTTCGTTCGTTTTCAGGTTTCCTTCATGGCATCGTATCTTTCAAACACATGAGTTAACGCATATCTGAAAGAGCTGTCATACTGAGAAGTAGTGCAGTAAACTGTCAGCAGTCCATCAGTCGGTGATTTTCATACTTTACCATGGACGATATGAACAATTTGATTATTACTTTTCTTAATGATGATCAACTTACTTCCAACATTGTTTTGCCAACTGTCCATTGTGAACACAAATCACTTAGAGTAAGGGGACCACGGTGGCTGTGCGGGTAGCCTGCTCCCCTCCCATCAAGGCGATCCGGGTTCAATCCTCCGCCGGGTCACTCCGGATTTTCGCATGTGGGAATCGTGCCGGACGATGCCGTTGGTCGACGGGTTTTCTCGGGGATTTCCCATTTACCCCAACCCTTTCATTCCGGCGCTGCTCCATACCTCACTCACCTCCATCGGCTCTCAAAACCTCGATGTTAACAGCCGTCCAAATCTCTTCACTCACTCAGAGTAAGACTACTGCTACTGATGTGATACAGCAGTTTCACATCACTGTTTCCTGTCGTCTTGTCAGTTAATGACATTAACGGTTGGCTAAACCCTGCTGGGAAGCACTGATTTTAATCAATTCTAAACATGAGCCAAGACGGGAAATATTTTGTCCTGTTTTCTTGCAGATAGTCTCCTGGGCATATACGAGGTAGCTCTGTAATACTTCCTGTTGCCTGTTACCCCGTATTGGGGAAAACTAAGTATCTCACCGATAGCTACCTATTTCTGTTTTTAAGGCTCGGCTTGAGATCAACTAGGGCATGTACCAGACGTCTTTGCGGAACGTGTACAAAAACTGATCTTCGTAGCGAATGTACTTGTTTGTATGTTCACACAGTCACGCATGACTAGGAATTAAGTAGAACAGCGTAGTTTAAAAGTATATTTTAAATATATGAAAGAAACTAAAAATTTAAGCTTTCTTTCTTGTCGGTTGAGGGCCTTGTGCCATTTCGTGCATGTCTACGCGTTGAAGATGCTTCCTACAAGACGTACACAATGACCATTTTGATACGCAGGCATTCATTACGAAGGCGTTTTACATGCTGTGCCAAGCTTTGAGGTGGATTCACATGTTCGCAAACCACGTCGAACAGACGATGATAGCACCGCCAGCCAATCAGAGAACTTTTCGCCGCTCTGGGTTATCCTCGCAGACAACTCCGATATTACTCACAATTCGTTGCACAGTGTGTAAAGCGAGCAAAACTGCCGCCATCGAAGATTACATTCTGGGGTGAAGGCTTATAAATCACGTGAAGTACTCGCTTCTTGTAAGCTGACGGCAAACCAAACAAAGTTTCAGATTATAAATATGACGCATGCAAAGTAGACATGGTGGCGATGTTTGAATCGCTGGAAATTAGATCCGCTCAGCTCGTTCTGCCCTGCGTGATCTGCCAACGAGTGAATCCATCCACCTCTAGAGAATATTTATGTTCGACTGTTTCAGAAAGATTCACTCTGGGTCGGGCTGCGACATCATCTTCAAATCCGGCGAGAGATTCTCTCCTGTCTGAGGAGTTGTTGATGTGGGGAATGTACGTGCATTTAAGAATACAGAGACGCCAGCATTCGCTCATACCACGAACGCCAGTCGCACGCACCAACAAAATGGCGTCACTGGCCAGCAACTTCTTGTACCGGCGTTTGCCAATCAGCGCCTGAGGAACCTACTCGCCAGCCCGGCAGCCCAGCCAATAGGGCACCTATCGCGGCGTGCAGTAGTAGCCAATCAGTAGCGACACCCGCATTTCGCGAAAAAAAAAATTGCGCACATGCTAGAATTCAACACCCTACGGGCAAACAATCAATTTCCTTTTACTTATTGGCGGCATGTGTTTGCGAGAAGAATCTTCATATCTGACGGTCCAATCAGAATTAGGTTACGCCGATACTGTACGTCTGTGATTGGCGGGCATACACCTAAGACGCGTGACACCTGTCTCATCCAATGACGAAAGTGGATCTGAACAAAAGTGTTATAAAATACAACTCCGTTAAATCTTTTCGCGAAATTCGGCTGTCTCTACCAATCTGACGCAAGGCCGGTTCCGAGATCTTCGAGGCACCCATTACGAAAATGGTTAGTCCTACATCCACATCAAAGGAACCGAGTAGCCATTTCGCCCCTGTGTACATACATATTTATCAACCCTGAGGTGGGGCTTAGGGCCGTTTTCACCACGCGAGATAATGATATTTTACCGAGATTAAGGGCCAAATTATCTCCATTATCTGTCTTTTATGTTTCACAACGCACCTCATCTCGATGTTCTTTACATACAGAGACAAAATATTTAAACCGCCGATTTTGGTGGGTAAAAATTACTTTATCGAGATAAAGTAGTAAAATATAACCAAATACATTAGACTAAAGGCTGTTCACGATAAGGTGAACCCTTTTGAAATCAGACTTAGAAAAAAAGTCACTGCTCCTGCCTGCATCTATTTTAACGGGCGAACTGAGTGGGATGCGCCTAGTAGTTGGTAATGTGGGATAGGGAAGTAGGTCCGTATCTTAACGTCGAATAAAAATGTTAGGTAACCATTTGTGATACCTTAATTATTTCTTTCGCGTAAAAATGTGCCGATTTTTGAAATACTTACTTTTCTAAAAATTTTACAGTTTCGCTTGAGCGACGCATGGATAAAATAACGAGGCCCGAGCCAATGTTTCTCGTACATAAGGCGGAAGAATACACAACGTGCATATAAGTAGATCTTAAACAGGGCTTTTAAAAGTGCTCATTTTACCGTGAACAGCCTATAATCGCAAAGAAATGTGGAAAGTAATATGAAATTATTATTAGTATATTATTAGCATAACATTAAACAACAATAAACACAATATAATCGGGAATGGTAGCAAAATTAATGCAAAAGTGGCCAGGAAACTATTTTGGGAAACAGTAAGTGCAGGGTTATCTGTTTTCTATATAAAACACTTGTATTAAATTGTAATACATATTTAATATTGCCAGATTGTTGCAGTTTAAGTTTATTCGCTGCATATGATTCGATAAACCAAAATGCAAATAATTTGAGGTTGTTAATCCAGGCTTGGAGGTAAAATAAGTAAACGTTCAAAATTTCAAATATTTTTCAATACTATGAGTTACGCAACAAACTAAAACTCGGCCACAAAAATAATAGTAACTTATTTTCATAATTTTCAGGCATGTTTGCCTGAATACGTATATTTCATTAAATAAGTGCTCAGTTGTACTATTCGCCCTTTGGAAAAGTATTTTAAAGGAAAATAACATTTAAACCATCGATGATAATAATAATAATACGTATTGTATTGATAGCACATTTCGAAAAATGCAATTATCCGCGTATTTTATATTATGCTGTTACTCTCAGTTACTATATCTAAGAAACATTTTTTTCTTTGCAACATGTGTTTGTTTTGTTGCTTCTTTTTTTTTCTCGTGAAAATACCATTTCAACTACTGAGAAATATTTACATTATTAAACATAAAATACCAAATATGTTCTGTTGACTGAGTCAGCGAAGTAGAACATCGCGGAAAAAGCCAGAAAGTCGCGATAATTTTATCTAGAAATACGCAGTGAACCACGCTCAACATTATCAAGATAAAAATCGCAGTTAAACGTTCTCATCTGGATAAAAGCATAGCGTTATTTACCGAAAAGTTAATCTTCGTTGGCGAAGCCGGCCCTCAGCTGGGAAGAAAGGCGCACATATCTGGACGGACGACGGACGGGAACGGGCCACCCATCGCGTGTCGAAAAGACTGGAAATGGCAGCAGCATACAGCAAAGCGCGGCTGAGGCGGGCCGGGCCAGCTGCAAGAAGTTCAAGGCTGTCGCTTGGCCGCAGCTCAAGGCCACGTGGTTCCCCCCCTCCTCCATCGTCAAGAGCCAATACCATGGGGCCACTTTCACCTGGCAGGACCAGCGAACCGTGCGCGGCTCTTGGCCGAAGAGGCGGGCGGGATAGGGCGGCGCGCCCAACAACCGCGGTCCCGCGGCCTATAGGCTGTTCACGGTAAAATTAGCACCTTTGAAAGCCCTGCTTAAGATCTACTTGCATGCACGTTGTGTAGTCTTCCGCCTTATGTAAAAATAACATTGCTATGGGCCTCAACACTTAATACGTGCGTCGATCAAATAAAACTGTGAAATTTTTTTGGAAAGTAAATATTATACAAATCGGTTTATTTTCAAATTTTGATGCACGAAAAAAAAAAGAACAGAAAGTGAAAGAAATAATTTTAGTTATCACAAATGGTTACCTAACACTTTTTATTCGACGCTAATATATGGAGCTATTTTCCATCCATCGTTACCAACTTTACTGGGAAAATGTCACTCAGTGCGCCCATTAAGATATATACGTTCAGGGGCAGTGACTTTTTTTCTAAGGCTCATTTCAAAAGGGCTAACTTTGTTGTGAACAGCCTATACCCGGGTGTCGCCACCACGGCACCACTGTATCGACACTCCTCGCTAGAAACATTTGTTTTTACTCAGGCATCAAAGAGTACAATACTCTTAAAGTTTAATCAAAAATAGTTTCCACTTAATAGCCGATCTCCCGTGGCGCAGTAGGTTGGTACTCCGCCGCTTTGGGGTGCGGGAGGTTCTGGGTTCGAATCTGTACAAGGCTTGAGTGTTAGTTTAAGGTGATAGGTCATTTTTTTTTTTTTTTTTAATTTGGTTATCTGAAACAGCTTTCTAAAAGTGCCCCTTTAATGCAGTTATTAGTTGTCAAATCATTATATTTTCAAAATACAACACTCAAAAGTCTTAATTTCCCGAATCCTGCAGCATACTAGGCTTTGCTCCTAGATATTTTTTCCCCAGTCAAATTGTACACGATGCAGTCTGTATGGTGCGCAGAACATACTGATTCAGTATGAGAGCGATTTATAAACAGGTGAGCGAGTATTGGCACTCGGAATTTTGTTGAAAATGTGGGTCAGACTTGTAAATATATTTTTGTTCATTCAAGCGAAACTGTTAACATTCATTTAATAAATAGTTTAAACCATTGACTGTAGAGGAAAATTGTTTATGTTCCTTTTGTAGCTTGTAACCCAAAAATAGTATGCCGTGCTTAGACTATAATTAAACACTTTGAACATGCCTATAACACTCTTGTGTCGGAATTTGTGTTATATTTTGAAATATATAATGATTTGACAACAAACAACTGCATTAAGGGGGCACGTTTCGAAACCTCTCTCAGATAACCAAATTACAAAAAAATATATTTACAAACACCTTAAGTTAGGTTATGAGTTTGTTTGTAAGCATTCTCCTGATAAGCGTTCAGGCATTACACCGGGGGACTTTAATGAGCCCTTCCCAAATCCAACTAACACATTTATATAACTTTTAAATAACTGAATTGTAGTGATACAAATAATATGAATTATTCTTTGATATGCAATGTAAATGGTACTTTTCTGACAATGTTGGCAGTGTGTGTGTGTATTACATTTGAAAGAGTGCTGATGTTGTACAGTGTAGTGCAGTTCTCCATTCAAAGCCACTCTCCTTCCTTCATGTTGTCAGCCAGCACAGTGCCGATTGGACAGTTCCCAAACCTTATCTTTCCATATGTAGCATGACATACCGTATACCATGCTCATTTGAACGGTTCTACACAAACCTATTTTGGCTGTTTTGAAAGTTTAGAGAGGAAACAGACGAAAATGTGTATTGTACTTCGGTGTTTTTACAATTTCTGAAAGTCAGTGGGCTTAGCCAGGTTCGTTAAGGGACGGAGGTCTTAATTAAATAAGAGTTAATTGTAGTTGCCTAATTTATTTTGAATAATTTCAAATAAAATACTTGTGACTCAATACCTCATAATTAGGGCCACCTGTTTTTTTCGCGAGAAAAAAAAAACTACGCATAGGCTAGACTTCAAATTCCTATGCGCACACTTGCAGTCTTCATTTGACTATTGGCCGCTTGCCTTTGTGTCAAGACAGTCTGTTACTTTAGTGAGCCTATCAGAATTAAGTTTCTCCGGTACTGGCCGTCTGTAATTCGTGGACAGACAGATAAGACGCGTTTCAATTCAAACGATACTCTCACCAAAGTGGTTCTGAACTAAAATGTTTTGCAACACAACTTGTCTTGAAATCTTTTCGCGAAAGATAATAAATTGCTATCAATTGCTATTTTCAATTAACAAGTTCAATTAATAAACTATACGATCACGTCATAGAAATTATTGTAATTAAATAACTAAAACCAGTCCCAATAAACAGTATATCAAAACCTATTGAATTATTTTATAAATGACGTGTCCATATTTGAAAGTTGCAATATTTACAATAAAGTTAGTTTCGCATGTTCATACAGTAACCACCTTAGTTCAGGGGGCCGCGTAGCTGAGCAGTTAGCCTGCTCGTCTCCCACCGGGCTCAATACCCGGCCGGGTCACTCCGGATTTTCGCATGTGTGAATCGTGCCGGAGAGTTTTCTCGGGGATCTCCCGTTTCCCCCGCCCTTTAATTCCGGCGATGCTCCACACTCGCCTCAATCACACCCTCCTCGGCTCTCAACACCGCGCTGTTGAGAGCCGCCTAACCTTCGTTCAGTCCAGATACCACCAGAGATCTCCGAGCGCCCTCGCGCACAGTAACCTTCGTCTCGTGGTATACATGTCGTCTGGTGTTGGAGCTATTCGCGAATGTCTTGCCACAATATCTGGAGGTGGTCGATGCTCTTGCGTAACTTCGACTCCCACAGTCCGATGGGCTTTTGCGTTACCATTCGCGATGTCGACATGTGTTCACCCGCAGATCACTTATTCAGAGTATAATATTGTACGCACTATCTCTAAATGTATCTACTCGTGACGATCTGCCTTCCGAGACGTCCGTCAAAGAAGTGAAAACCTTCTTACATGATGCATACTTATATACTGTCAACACTACAGAACAAACAGTTTATGTTAACCATCTCGTGTGCCCTCAGTATACGTCTACTGGCTATGATTATGCAAAAACGACATGGTTGATGGATTGATATACGAAACCGGATCATTGCGATAGCTATCTGTCCCGCGAAGTCATGCATTAAACAACCAATTTCTTTTTTACAGTTATTATGTCTTTCAGTACTGGAAGCTACTTGTTTTTTGCTTTGCTGTATCGCTCTCCCATTATATCTTACACCAACTCCTATATTGTGTTGTTTCTGTAACACTAAAACTTCCCTGAAAACCCTCTAGCCATAGGAGACGTGAGTAGAATGATTATGGGAAGTCAGGGCAAGGGGATCGTCTCCCGACCGCCATCTTGGATTCACTGACATTTTACCCCTGACCCGTGTGGCCTTTGAACTTTACCTTGACCGCGAGGACTTGCGAATTAACATACACTGAAAAACATTTAAAAATTCCAAATATCCTCAAAAAAATTCCAAAAAGTCTACAATATTTTAAAATAATTCCGAAAAAATTAATTATTAAAAATTATTAGAAGTTATTAAAAAATTATTAAAATGATCCTCAGAAATGACCCATATTTTTCCAGAACTGCTGACAGGGATCAGCGACTCGAGTGCCATGCCAGGGATCAGTGACCCAGGGTCAGACAGGAGACAGGGATCAGTAACCCAGGATCAGGATAGCAGGACCGTTGACATTTGGCTTTTGGCCTTTGACCTTGAAGATAAAAAATATTCTAAAAACTCCGAAAACAATCACAGGAAGTCTCATAAAATGTCTTATTAAAAATTACAAAAAATTTATAAAAATAAAAAAAATTAATAACTTTTTTTTTCAACACTTGCTATTTCGAAGGTCCCCCAGCACAACCAATTACTTACCTCTGTTCTACTCCAGCAGGCGACTGACTCCTTCACACCCACTCCCCTCACCTATAGTCAGTCGGCCATTTTGATTCTTTCGTTCGTCGTTTATTTACACACTACTGGAGGCAGCCATATTTGTTAAATGTTAGTGTCTCTCTCATCTTTGTTCGACTACCATATTTGTTTTTTCGTTCGTCATTTGTTTATACATTACTGGAGGCCACCATCTTGGTAGGCATCACCCATCCACCATATTGGATGCACACTACCTCAACCTTAACCCCATGAGTGTAGTTGAGGGGAGTGGGTGTGAAGGAGTCAGTCGCCTGCTGGAGTAGAACAGAGGTAAGTAATTGGTTGTGCTGGGGACCTTCGAAAATGCAAGTGTTGAAAAAAAAAGTTATTAATTTTTTTTATTTTTATAAATTTTTTGTAATTTTTAATAATACATTTTATGAGACTTCTTGTGATTGTTTTCGGAGTTTTTAGAATATTTTTATCTTCAAGGTCAAAGGCCAAAGGCCAAATGTCAAAGGTCCTGCTATCCTGATCCTGGGTTACTGATCCCTGTCTCCTGTCTGACCCTGGGTCACTGATCCCTGGCATGGCACTCGAGTCGCTGATCCCTGTCAGCAGTTCTGGAAAAATATGGGTCATTTCTGAGGATCATTTTAATAATTTTTTAATAATTTCTAATAATTTTTAATAATAATTTTTTTCGGAGTTATTTTAAAATATTGTAGAATTTTTGGAATTTTTTTGAGGATATTTGGAATTTTTAAAGGTTTTTCAGTGTATGTTAATTCGCAAGTCCTCGCGGTCAAGGTAAAGTTCAAAGGCCACACGGGTCAGGGGTAAAAGGTCAATGACATCCAATATGGCAGTCGGGTGACGTAACAATATGGCGGTTCCACCTCCGGATCCGATCCCTGATCCCCCGGCCCCAGACTTCCCATAATCATAGTACTGACGTGAAAACAACATTACGTGATGAATGTTTATATTCTGTTAACACTATAGAATAAGCAGTTTATTTTAAACATCTCGAGTGTCTCGGTATATGTTTCTGCCTATGAATATGCAAAAGCAACATGAATGTTTAATTGTTATACGAAGTCTAAATCAACACGATAACTGGTAAAATTAGCTGACCGCTAGAACAACATGCCATCATTTTCACTATACACCCACTCAACTAGAGAAAGAAGATTTGAATGATCTGTGGTGGTACGAGTTGCGTTTATAAACTTAAAAATATTGGATGAGGACAGAGCAGGAGCTATATACTTTACCAATAACTGCTTATTCGAAGCAGTATTTTGTAGATATTTGCGAATACTTTGTGTAAATCCATTTCCCTCACTCACGTTAGCAGGAAACATAACAAGCAACCTTAACCTTATCCTTTTTCTTGGATAATGCCATATGATCATAACCTTAACCTTTGTTACAATCTGGATCTAAATATATAGCTTTAAAAAAAGACTCACAATTTTTATAAAATTTTAAAATCACAGAAAATATCTTAAGACTATGGCATGGGTTTCAGCTTCATCGAGGATGAAGCCAAGGTCCCTAAAAATATCCCGTTTTTCCCATTTGCCGAAAATGAACACCCTGAAAATTATTTTTCAGCATCAGAGCAGATGACCGGGATTTGTGACCCTGGGTCAGGAGAGTAGAACTCATTGTCTTTGACCTTTGACCTTCAATCCCAAATTACCCAAAAAAAAATCAATTGTTAGAACATTATTAGATAATTATTTTTGAAAATTACAATAATTTTTTTATATGTTTAAAATTCCCGCCCACTCCCCCCAACATTAATTTTTCCCTAAAAATTTCCCTATTAGCCTTAAAAGTTCCCCATTTTCCTTAAAATTATGCTCTTTTCTCTTAAAAACTTTAATTTTTCCTTAGAAATTTCGCTTTTCCCCTAAAAATTCTCCTTTTCTCCCTACAAATTTCCTTTTTTTTTTTCCCCAAAATAGGAGAGGAGGATTTGTAACCTTGAGTCAGGAGGATTTTTGATCCCGTGTCAGGACAAGCGGACCGGCAAGGACTCAGAACTTTAGACCTTTGACAAATTATTTTTGACTTTTGATCTCTAAAATCCCAAAAATCCAAAAAATTCCCAAAAATTAAATAAAATTATTAAAATATTATTAAAAATAATTAATTTTTTTATAAAACATTTTAATTTATGAAAAAAATATTTTTAATTATTTAAAAATTTGATTCCCCAGCAGTAATTTTACCTAACAATTTCCCTTTTATCACTAAAATTTTCCCTTTTTTTCTCTGAAAATTATTATAAAAATAAAAATATTATAAATTAAAAAAACCGCAAAATTCACAAAAGTCAACAAGAATTTTACTTTACTGACTACTACCACCATATTGGACGCATGTGACCTTGACCGCATGACCTTGAAAAATCTAGGGGAAAATGCATAAAAGACAATGAGCATATTTTACTATTGACTACTACCAACAAATTTGATACAGATGACCTTGATATTAACCCCGTGATATTTAATAACCTTGAAAACAACAACTCGAGAAAAAATTCATAAAAGTCAGCAAGCATATTATGTTACTGACCACTACCATCATATTGGATGCAGATGACTTTGACCTTAACCCCAGGATCATAAATGACCTTGAAAAAATGAGAAAAATGCATAAAAGTGAGCAAGCATATTATGTTACTAACTACTATGACCACGTTGGCTGCAGGGACCTCGATCTTGAATCCGTGACCTTGAATGACCTTTAAAACATAAACTCAAAAAATTAAATATAATTGTAGATACATATAGTACAATGGTATTTTATACAATACTTAATTAATTAAATTTATTATATTTACGTGCCTTTTAAATTTTAATTACATTCTAGAAAAGTAGGTGAATATAAAATAAAACATACTTTATTTTTCACATGCATTTTTTTTATTGAATTAATACATTACAGTCTCACATACACAATAAAAGAATTATAGCATTTTTCAATATGTATGCATCTCAATGCATGCAACTTTGTTGTAGGTTACAGTCTTTTATGCTTCCCGCTATTCACACTCATGTTGTCTTTATGAGAAAATATTGTGACATTTATTACACAGACACACTGAGCAGGGCATGTACGTACATAACTACACTTTTGAGGACATGCACCGAAGTTACAAGAGACCTGCTTGAAGTAAACCTGTTACAAAAATACTGATGATAAATGCACTTTGCTTATACAGGTATTTGCGTGTCAAAGTTAACTGTCGCTACAGCTGAACTGCTTACCACACCTGTCACACAAATATGACATACGACAGGGAGTCTTGGCACAATTAAAGCACTCATGTCGCCGTACATTATGCTCAAAAGTAAATATTTTGTTACAAAAGTGACACTGATGACGACGTAGTGGTTCAGGCAAAGACTCGGACGAACCTGTTGAAGATGCAGGTTCTGGAGCTAAAGAATCAGGTAATGCCGGTAATGGTGCTCTAGGTACCATTCCCGAAGAAGTCGATGACACTGCCGTAACTACCGTTAGGTTTAGAGTGGCCGAAGTCATCGCAGATGCAGAATAAGACCTAAATGTAAAGCTGCAGAAGCTAGCCGAGACGATTCACATATCACGATAGCCATTGTCTAATTAAGCCTCTCCGCTAACCCCTTTACTGCTTGTAACATACGAGTATGCAAGCCCTATGGCGTCATATCAACTTTGAACCAATCGTATTGCACCATTAATACATTGTGTGGACACCGACCAACTAATCACCGAGTTGCCATGTGATTGAAGTTGGCCAATCATGGAAAATGGAGGTGGAGGTGGTGGTGAGGGTGGTTATGGTGGAGTTATTATTTTGGAGTCATTAGGAGTCATTTTGAAGTCATTGGGAGTCATTTTGGAGTCATTATGAGTAATTTTGGAGGGTAGATTGAGAGTCTTGGGTGGAGAGAGTCATTATGAGTCATTTTTAAGACATTAGGAATCATTTTGGAGTCATTAGAAGTCATTTTGGGGTCGTTAGGAGTCATTTCGTGTCACTGTGAATCATTTTGGTGGATAAAGCGAGTCATTATGAGTCATGTTGGAGTAATTAGGAGTCATTTTAGAATCATTAGGAGTTATTTTGGAGTCATTATGAGGCATTCTGGAGGGTGGCACGAGTGTTGGGTGGAGCGAATTATTGTGTCATTTTGGAGTCAAAATGAGTCATCATGAGTTAATTAGGTGTCATTTTAGGGTCACTGTGGAGTAAGTGGGCAGGTGTCTATTGGCAAATTGGAATATTTCTGACTCTTTCTGTTGATGTGTATGTGTGTGTGTGTCGCAAGTTAAAATAATTCCCACTATTTAAAAATAAAATTATATATTCCTATCTCCAAAAGCTGAAATGTTAACATTTTATTTAATAATCTATCTTTAAAAAAGTATAAACCCAGGTCCTTCGGTATATTTCATCGCCTCCGGATTTATTGTATTTACACTTTTCAATAAAAGGGCTTAAATAACAGCATTCTCCCAACACGCTTCGCCATTTGTCAATGCACAACATGGACTTCACACTGAAAATTGCAGCACCACGGCAGGCCACCAGCATGCTTCTCAATTGGTCGTCATGTGAAAAGGACTTTCCGTACAGATCGCCCCCTCATACAGATATGCATTTTTAACATAGGAGAAATCGCAATCGCAAAACCGGCTTTGGCGAAAACCAGCTAGCGATGATGCAGGTCGCGGCTTCATGGTCGTCGAGGTCAAAGGCAGGCCTTCGTACACGCAATTCATCTTCGTGGTAAGAGAGCACTCTGAAAAAACGCAAATAATCTTTTGCCCCAGAAGTAAACTCGCAGATATAAATGTACGCTTTACATACTTATGTATATTCCTATCTTATTTAAATAAATAAATAAATATATAATTCTGTACATAATTATGCATATTCCTTTTGTGATGCTTCACCCAAAATTCTGACGTCTTTTTGAGCACGGAGTTTGCTTAAAACAAATATTTTCGTCGCTGTAAAAATTTAATCTTTCTACCTACCTGATTTTGACAAAGACGTGGTTTTTACCACATACCAGCTGTTTGTACCTTGTGATGATGCAGCCCGAGGTGGGCTGCACCAATTCAACGGCGTCACCACTGGCGTCGATTCCCGCAGCAGTCCGGCATAGTGACTTTCCACCTGCTTGGTCTCTTTACGTATGGCGGGCACCCGATAACTTGGTCGCTGGCGCACACATACGTGCGGCGCTCCAAGAAACTATGAGGCTGTCGTCACGTCCAACCGACCAATCGGTGGGCGTGTGAGGTTTCCCACGCCCGTTACATCACTTTCTACAGCCTGGTGGCACGCCGGGAGTTTTGTGACATGTGAGTACGTGGACAGCCCATATTTGGTGATGCATGTGCTCAAACGAAGGCCACTGGACATCATTACATTAAACCCTATAAGGAGAAATGCTTGGTTAACGTACTTTTTCTCTACTTGGTTATGTTTATTTATATTGGCTGTTAATTTTGCTAATTTCTCCCAGGGCTATTGCCTTTTGGATTGTATAAATAATTGGTACATCTCTGGCTTGGGGTCGGAGATTCTGCCACTGGTCCCGGAAGGAGTCACCATGCCACCAGTTAAGTAATGAGTAATCAACGAATTTCCAGTATAGCCCTTATGGCACTTGTAGCAGACACACTTGGTGTCCTGGATAGGAGATAGGTGCCAAGATGGCGAGAGGACTTTGATAATTTATTTTAATTGAGAATTTTAGCACTTTGACGAAATTAATTGGCAGCAAATTTTAATAATTTCCATCTTACTTAAAGAGTTTGCTAGTCAAACGCCAAGTTGTTTTAAAAATGGGAACTGTGCGTGTTTTCCCAAAAATTTTACATGGCATTTTAGAAAGTTTTAAGCCAGCTAGAATTTGCAAACAAAATAAAAAGAATGGTATTTCATACTGGATTGTACCAATAAACTTTTGGAGGCATCATGTTATGTGGGCCTTGTAATCATTGTATAAGCCATGAATTATGTATTAAAACTGTTGGAAAATCATTCAATGGAAACGTGTCCACCTAAATTGGGTTTTGTAAAACCAAATAAAATTTAATCTTGTTACCAGATATTTTTGTAATTTTGACCACTGGTAAATATTTTGGTGACCTATAAGAATAATAAAATATATTATGTACTCTCTGATCCTTGTGAAAATGAGAAAATTATCGATTTATATATATATATATATATATATATATATATATATATATAAATTAACAGTAAATAAAGTAGCTTGCCACCTTTAATATTGGTGAAACTTTGTTCTAGGTCAGCAGTATAATCTAAACGTATTCATAAATATAACAACTTGATAAAATTTTTGTGAATTGCTGTAGGGATAGAGAATCACCGCTAGGCTGGTAGTCTATATTTACATTTACTTGAATTTCTTTTTCTCCAAGTTAGCATGGATATTTATAGGTCCATATTATATATATACACATATGTTGGTTGAAATACTCAAATTCTAGAACAAACTATTGAAGTCCATACACTAGTGTGGCTATACAAACTTATTATTTTTAATTTTTGTAAAATCTCCGCACTTTGGTGCTTATGAATTTTTGTATGAAACATGGAAATATGTCCAAGAGATGTTAATTGCACCTTTACTGAACAGAAAACAAAAGAAACAAGAATACATATTTTGAAACTACTCATGAATGTTACTGGTTATAAGATCTACCATTTGTTTTAAGTATAACTGTTATTTCAAAGAACTGTCTCAATATTTGCTCTACTTTACGAGGGTTTGTTTCTCCTTAGGGAGTTTTGACTTTTAGGACCTTCTATTTCATCTTGCTGTGTCCTTGGGGGCAAGGGCGTTGCACTTTCTTATAAATTATTCTACACATAATAAAGTATATTCATATCTTATATATGATAGTACCTACTTGTTTTCTTCTGGGACGAACGAATGTTTGGTTTTTAATCAAAGTGCTCCCATACCGTGAAGAAGAAGTGCGAATACGAAGGCCAGCATTTGACCTCGATGACCATGGAGCCGTGACCTACATCATCGCTAACTGGTTGTCGTCAGTGGCAATTTTGCGATCGAGTTTTCACCTATGTTCAAAATGTACATTGGTATGAGAGGTCTGTACGAAGAGTAGTTTTCGTGCGACAACCAAATAGGAAATATGATGGTGGCATGTCATGGTGCTGCATTGTTCAGTACAAATTCCATGTTGTGCATCGGCCAACGGCGAAGTGTGGTGGAAGCCTTCTGTAGTTCTAGGCACTTTAATTGCAGAGTGTAAATACAGTTACCCAGGAAGCAATTAAATATATCGAGAGACCTTTATATATATAATATATATATATATGGAGCGATATTATTAAATAAAATGTTCACCTTTCTACTTTGGAGGTAGGACTATATACATTTATTTAAAAATAGGTGGGATTTAATTTTTTTGCGACCTACACAAACACACGCATACCACACCAACACAAAGAGCCTGAAATATTTCAATCTGCCGACTGACTCCTGCCGACTTACTACAAAATCACCTCTAAATTACTCCTAATGACTCCAAAATCACTCCAAAATGGCTCATGACTAGTTCCACTCAAGACTCGCTACACCCTCCAAAATGACTCATAACAACTCTAATATGACTCATAATGACTCCAAAATGACTCACAATCACTACAAAATTACTCCATTATCACCACTACCACCACCTCCACCTCCACCTCACATGAATGGCCAGCTGCAGTCTCGTGGCAACTTGGTGATTGGCAGGCAGGTGTCGGCACAATGTGTTAATGGTACCATACGATTGGTTCAAAGTCAATATGACACCATTGGGCTTACATACTCATATATTATAAACAGTATGGGTGTCAGCGGAGAGGCTTAATTTGACAATGTGTAACATGAATGATGGATCGTCTCTCGGCTAGTGTCTGCAGCTTCACTTTTAAGTCTTTTTCTGCATCTACGATGACTTCGGCCACTCCAAAACTAACGGTAGCTACGGCAATGTAATCGACTTCTTCGGGAGTGGTACCTGGAACACCACTGTCAGCGTTACCTGCTTCTTTAACTCCAGCACCTGCATCTCCAACAGGTCCGTCCTAGTCTTTGCCTGAACCACTATGCCGTCATCAGTATCACTTTTGTGATAAAACATTTACTTTCGATAAAAATGTACGGCGACATTAATTGTGCCAAGACCCCTGTCGTATGTCATATTTGCGTGACAGATGCTGTAAGCAGTTCAGCCATAGCGACAGTTTACTTAGACATGAAAAAAACCTGCAAAGGCAAAGTGCATTTCTCATCAGTAACTTGCTACCAGGTTTACTGCAAGCAGGTCTCTTGACACTTCCGTACATGTCCTCAAAAGTTTAGTTACGTTCGTAACATGCCCTGTACAGTTTGTCGGTGTAATAAATGTCACAATATTTTCGCAAAAGGACAACACGAGTGTGATTAATGAGACACATAAAAGACTGTAACCTACAACACAGTTGCATGTATTGAGATGCATATTTATTGGGAAATATTGTAATTCTCAGAGGGCACGAGCAGCTGTAGTAGATTAATTGAATAAAAAAAATGTATGTGAAAAATAAAGTGTGTATTATTTTATATTGACCTAATTTGACAAAGTGAAATTAAAATTTATAAGGCACAGAAATATAATAACTTTAGTTAAAAAGTATTGTATAAAGTACTATTGTACTATATGTACAATTATATACGATTTTTCTCGAGTTTTTGTTTTCAAGGATCTTTAAATGTCATGGGGTCAAGGTCAAGGTCCCCTGCATTCAATGTGGTCGTAATAGTCAGTAATATGCTTGCTAACTTTGATGAATTTTTTCTCGAGTTTTTGTTTTCAAGGTCATTCAAGTTCGCGGGTTCTAGCACAAAATCACCTGTATCCAATACCGTAGTAGTCAGTAATGTAATAGGCTTGCTGACTTTTATGATTTTTTCTGGAGTTTTTCGTAGGTCTTTCAAGGCCATTCGGACAAGGGCAAGGTCACCCGCATCCAATATGGTGGTAGTAGTCAGTAATGTAATATCCTAGTTGACTTTTATGTTTTTTGCGATTTTTGGAATATTTAAAGGAAAAAGTAAATTTTAAGGTAAAAGGGAAATTTTTTAGTATAAAAAGGAAATCGTCAGGGAAAAATGGTTGCTGGTGGACTGGAATATTGAAATAATTCTTTAATATTAAAAAAAATTCTTTATAATTTTGAAATTTTAAAAATATTTCTAAACAATACATTTTTCGAATTTTTAAAATAATTATTTTGGAAACTTTTTGTAATATTTATATTTTTTATTTCTTGGGGTGAAAGGTCAAAGGTCTCGAGTCTTTGCCAGTCTGCTTACCCTGACCCGGAGTCACAAATCCTCTTGACCCAGGGTCACAAGTCCTCCTCACCTGCCGGGAAAAATGGGAAGTTTTTAGGTAAAAAAGGAAATTTTAGGGGAAAAATGTTTAGGGGAAAAAAGAAAATTTTAAAGGAAAAAGAAAAATTTTCAGCGATAAAATAAAAATTGTTAGGGGAAATGGCTGCTGGGGGACTGCAAATTTAAAATTAATATTTAATGATTTTTTCATATTTTAAATAATAATTTTTAAAATAATTTTTAATAATTTTTTTGGGAATTTGGGGTCAAAGATTATAGGTCAAAGGTCTTAGGTTCTGAGTCCTACTCTTCTGACACAAGGCCACAAATCCTGTTCAATTTGCTCTGATGCTGAAAGGCGATTTTCAGGGGGTTAATTTTTTTCAAATAGAAAAAAATGGTAAATTGTTAAGGAAAAAAAAATTTAGGGAGAAAGGAAAACTTTTATGGAAAAAAAGGGAAATTACAAGATGGCGGACCCTGCGGCTCCGGTCCTCCGTCCCCTTGTGCCAGAAGGAACCAAACCCTACTACTAACTGCTTTAAATTTTTGATTTGAAATAGAGATTTAATAACATATGCAGGCTGTCGAAGTCCTGCATCATGCATATAAGTATACTGCTAATTGCAAAAATAGTTATGAAATATAAAAATTACAGATTTTCGTTTATCTATAAAAAAAAAAGACTGTTAATAGCTCGTCTGGTGGCTGAATCGACAGAGTGGATGTGTGCAGACAACGTTCCTGACGGGGTAATTGAGAAATTAACGTCCCCTATGTGTTGGAAAAATAATCCAATATGAAGGAAGCCGACAGCACCACCTATATGTTAAAAATATAAACAAGTATGGCTGCCACCAAGTAGCTAAATCGCCTGCTCGTCTGGTGACGAAATCGATTATTAATACTCTTGCACCGCCTAGGAGTTGAAAATGTAAACAAATGACCAACGATAAAACCAATATGGCGAGTGCCATTAGCTCGCCTGGGGGCGAAATCGAATATTAATAAACTAGCACCACCTAGGTGATGAAAATGAAAACTAATGAAATCCAAGATGGTGGCCGCCAGCATTCAAAATTTTATTTATTTTAAATTGTTAATTTATATATTTTTGAATATTTATAACTGTTTGAAGTTTTTGGCTTCAAGGTCATAAAATTATACGGGCACAGTGTCAACGTCAAGGTCACCTGGATCAAAGATGGCAGTAGTGTGACGTCACAACATGGCGGCCAGCCGACCAGAATGACATAGCAGGATGTCGGCTCCGGCTCCGATCCGCCAGCCCGTTATCGCCGACTCACCATAACTATTCTATTCATACATATACAAAAATAATTGTTTTCAAATTTTAAAAGAAATTATTATGCAGTCCTCTAAAACAACATAATTAAAATAATTAGTTTACCGTTTTAATTATAGTTGCTATTCATCTCTTTAAAACCCAAGAAAACAATTTTTTTTCCCCTTTGCTATACATAAATTTCATTGTTATAGAGTTGTACCTAATGCAATTTTGTTAATTTGAAGACAATTATTTTGGCATGTTTACTGATTTTGTAGTTTACGCCCCTAAGGTTTTACAAACTGTTCGCAATTTTTAAATTGAAAAGCATGTATAAGTTGTATAAACTATTGCTGGATATTGTAGTCACGCCGGACTTGACTAGCCGCCTACACAAGTGAAAGAGAGACATATATACACTTGCAAAGCACCAACCGCAGGTAGCTGACAGTAGGGCAGACGAATCTGCAGGCACTCCCTCCCACCTGCCGTACCACCGTCGTACAATTGTTTCATTTCCCGGGGAGAAGTGGCCCGACATTGGCAGAGCTCCCAGTTACTAAGATACAGCGGCGCTACTATAGTTACCGTCATTCACAAATCTTGTCAATAAATATAACCCCATCAAATTATATTAAATAGTCCGAAGTCTGTTCTTGATTATACATTTCGGGGATTAGCTCACTGCGAGACCTTTCCATATACATTAAATTACATTAGTCATTTCACGATGGCGCCACGAGCGCAGGATACGATTACAGATCTGCCCTGTGTCGAGCCAAAACACAAAGACTTGGATATAGGTTGTTCACGGTAAAATGAGCACTTTTGAAAGCCCTCCTTAAGATCTACTTGTATGCAAGTTGTGTATTATTTCGCCTTATGTAAAATTAACACTGCCATGGGTCTCAGCACTTTATTCATGGGTCGGTCAAGTGAAACTGTGAAATTATTTCGAAAGTAAATATTTTACATATCTGCTCATTTATACACTTTGGTGCATTAAAAAGACAAAAAGAGAAAGAAATAATTCGAGTTATCCTAAATAATTACCTAATAATTTTTATTAAAGTTAATATAAACTTTCCATTCATCGTAACCAATTTTACTAGGCAAATGTCACTCAGTGTGCCCATTAAAATATATTCAGGCAGGGGCAGTGACGTTTTTTCTAAGGTTAATTTCAAAAATGCTCACTTTATAGTGAATAGCCTTTGAAAGTGCTTACTACCTCGTTTCGTATAGAACATTCCTTACATGTAGTGGAAACACTTTGCAGCAGCATCTCAGCTTCACTGACGTGCGACTAATCAGACTTAATGTTAGATAAGAAATATCGCACTAAACAGTCTTTGGCATAAGCACGTAGCCGACCAAAATAACAGGTTACAAATAAGCTTAAACTTTGTACTTGCCGTCTATTGCGGAACAGAATAAAAATGTTTTAAAACAATGACAGTACGTCGCATTAAAATGCATAGCGTAAACAGTATAATATCTGTAATCATTCGAGTATAGTGAACAACAATAGTGTATAATTGACCTTTGGGTCCCGTAAAATCGATCCACACGATATCAAGAGGCGTGGTACGAAATAACGACCTCTAATTCACCCATAACATTTCCTGCATGCGAGTATAATTTCCATGCTCTCGTGACAAGTTACATAAGCTATGTTTGACCCCTTGGGTAGCAGCTAGGGTTCTGCATACCATGTTCAGATTGTGTACCGTAAAGTCTATAATAACAATAAAAATAATAATACGCCATGTATTGCGCCACATGACCTGTTGCGGTCTTGTATACTCTCTCCATCGTTTTATCGGACATCATACGGATCAATTTATTTAACTCTGGTAGCGAAGAATTTCCTTGAGGTGGCCGCCTGGGTAGGTAACACACAGATCTGTATACAGAACTCCAGCAGAAAACGTTTTATTAAAAAAACCGTCCAACGTGTCTGACTGAGGTCTGCTTACGAATGGCATTTAAAAAACGTTACGCGCCAGTATATGTTTTCCAGTTCCTCCAGTCCTCTCTAAAGCACGTTTTTGTGATAGTAAAAACGTTTTAAACAGGTGTTTTATTTATTTATTTATTTATTTCGACTATATTTATACTGGCGAAGTTAAGGCTTCAAAGCTTTCTCTTACACTTAACCAGGTATAACTCAGTGTACACATACATAAACGTAAAGAACAAGAAAAATACTTTCATTTACAAGAGGCGAAACAGAAATATGATAGCTCAAAAAGTAGTAAATATGAAAAAGATCACTGGTTTCATATTATGTACATATCTGGAGCAGGACTAGAGACAATGCAATTTTTGAAGAAACTCAAATTAAAATAGCACAATAATACTGATTTACAATAACACAAAATTTGTTTCATAATCCGCATTACCAATCATAAATATAAATGTGCATAACCTATAAAGTACCTGAGAGGAAAACATCATATTGAATCTTAGCTCATTAAAATAAATAAACATATCTATAATAATAACTTACATATGATGAAAATTGAATACAGCAACACATTAAAATAAATTGACTAATGGACAGCCACAATTTACACATTGATCAAAATGAATGTATAAATAAAAAAGGTGTAGGTAAAGTATACAAATAGTTAAGAAGAAAAAATATTAAAAATACTATGGAATAATGATGCGTGCGTGTGGAATTATTGGCGCATATTCATAATGTATTTGGCAGCACTGCTCTTAAAAGTTGTTGGTGTTGTTGAGTTCCTCACTTCTACGGGTAAATTATTCAATGCTCATACGACAGAGACTGTGAAAGAATTTTCATTTATCTGGGTTTTGTGAGCTGAAATTTCTAACAGAGATGTATTTTTAGCACGCGTGTTAATAGTGTAGTTATCTCCCAAGGTTTTCAGACGAGTGCGTAAGTATTCTGGCGTTGTAATATACGAGGATAGTATTTTGTACGGCAGTGGAACTAACGTCGTTCGTCCAAACGTAACCAGTTTAGTTTATCAAAGTAAGGAGACAAGTCGTTACGCCCCTTTAGGGCGTAGCAGGGCTAAAGGAAGGCAAGGAGATGGACGCACACCATTAAAAAAAAATCAAGAAAGCATCGAGACAAAAATTCCAAAATCAATACAAATATATTGAACCTATACATTATCACCTATACATTATCACCAAGAACAACAACTTTGCAACTTGATTTGAGAAATAAAAATCGCATCTGTAAATATCTGTTGCTTGCTACCAATTGGTGAACTAGGGGAAGGAGAGAACACACATCCACGGGAACAAACTGAAAAACAACAATATTAATATATCCTGAGAAAACGACTGAATAAACATTTGTAAAATCCCATTAAAAATGTAAAATTACTCCCTGAGTAAAGCAAACACTATTACAACTTTAAAAGTAAAAGTACGCCTGATGATTTACTAAAAAGTACAACATGGAATACTAATTTAAAGAATACCATTGGGAAGGAGCAAAAACCCTCATTACACTTAACCATGAGCGTAAAGGCACGCCATAAAATATCAACCAAACTTCTTGGCATTAAAATTCTTTTGGCAAATCGTAGTCCAGGAGACCATTCTTACAACACAACACACCAAAAAAAAAAAAAAATTAATCCACCTCTTACAAACATTTCCATAAAATACAATATTGAAAATCCACACAGTCAAAACAGCGAAGAAACACTTGCCTACAAAAATCCATATACACAAAAATCGCTATAAAAAAAAGAAGAAAAAAAGAAACTCTACCCCCAGCATAACAACAACTACGTTCATTGCAATACTTAACTTGCATACTCACATTACGCGAAAATGCCTCTAGCATGCTGAAGCCCCGAAGTACGAAGTGGTGTAGACATGGTCTATCGTCGGCCAGCCCGCGCAACTCGAAGAGGAACACTGCACACTTTCTCGGGCTGGTGACGAACACTTATACGCGAAAACGCGGCTCGGGAAGGTCGGGAATAGCGGAGAGGCGCCTGGAAGGTGCCAGTGTGTGCGAGGCTGATCTCGTTGCCAGTAGTAGCCACCAGACAGCGCTCGGCGGCGCTAGGAGCGCCGCGCACCTCTCTTCAGTATAGCTCAGTGCTTGGAACCGTTCAGACGTGTGCCACCCGGTGTTGGGAAAAAGGGGGGAGGGGGGGGGCGAGGGCGAAGAAAAACAAAGTATCTTTTTCTGCAGAAAAAATATTGTCTCTTCAAATAGTAACGCCTCTTCAAATAAAATAACAGTTTATTAATCTGGGCTACCAAATACAGACGTTGCAAGTAACCAATCAGACTAGCTAACCAAGTTAATTAACGTCATGTAGTTCTGTAAACACGCCAACCCCATAACAGCAGCATTTAATCGTTCTCCAGAAAATTTGTAGGCATCACACATTTCACCAGCTGGCGGGACGAAAAATAAATCGTTCAGGCAGGACAGTCTTTGGCAGGACAGGTGTACTCACATAAAATTGCTTGAGTTTGCTAATTGACATGCGTGTCAGACTTGATCACGTGATTTTAGGTAGAACAAAAGTATTACACAAGAATTTTGTATGCGTTGAAGTTTGGCTGCCAAATTTTGCGTGATGTCTCCATAAACCATGTCACAATAATAAAAAATAAGGAATATCAGCGACTGTACCATTGTTAATTTTGCTCTAAGTGGTAGAAAGTTCTTAAGCCTATAGAGGTTATGTAGTCATTTTTAGGTATAAACATTCCGGTATAATTCTTAAAGAAAATAATAGGGACGTGCATCAGTCCTTTATATTTATTATTAGGTCATAAAATTGTAGAGTCACCGCTGAAAGTTTCATAGAGGAGCATTATCGACAGCAAGACTGCACTTCAATTGAGTGCTTTGCGCGTAGAGGCGATGGGAGAGTTGATGCGCATGACTCGGTCGCCCCTAGAGCTCCCACGCTTATAGGCCTCAGACGTGCAAAACTCCTTCAACCAGACGGTCACCTTAAGTCAGAAGGAGAGTGACATTTAATGGAGCACATCACTCAACTGTACAACATGCAGATTTCATTGCAAAGCAGTATACACTGTGGGAAAATTGTCAAGAAAGTACGATCAATGTTACATATGAAAGAAGAATGCTCGTATGTTTCTATAATTTACCTATTTTAAGTGTTTTAAAAAATAAGTTAATAAGATTATACGTTTGACCGAAATTTCAGCACACTGTAATTCCATTCAGCATACTTTAGGTCTATAGAGCACATTTCGTAATACAATCTTCCTCAAGCAGGGGAGTCGTAATAATTATTATGGTTGTGTAAAAAAATATTGGCACCCACTTATGTTGAAATCACTTTTAATTTTTGTTTTTGTGTACATTAATTTTAGATATAAAACGATAACTTTTGTAAATGAAATTGATTAAAATCAGTTATCTAAACATTTGTAAAATATACTATAAATTGTTTACTATATACAATTAGGCTATTAGTGTTGATAATCTTGCTGGATAACTTTTTTATGTGATTTTTTTAAATAAGTATAAATAAGTTTAAATTGCAATTAAAAGTAAACTCTCATTAAGAGCTTTTTCTAACATTAAAATAAATAAATTTATATATATCTTTATTTATCGATTTTCATCAAAACATACTCTATTGTAGAACGCAGTAATTCAAAATAGTTACTGCAGCATAAAGTTAAGCATGATAATATATCAGACCACGATTTCTTGGAAAAATCATACGTCTAACGGAAACCCTTCTCATTTTTATTCAGAACGTGTGAAATGTTGTGAAATATTAATGCCAGATTCACTATTAGAACGATTGGACGACATTTGAGTGGGTATGGCAGAAGAGAAGCGAGAGAAACAGAGAATATAGGGCTTATTAACGTCCCCCGCTGTTATGCATATTGGCTTTTCAGGGTACTGTTTACAAAATAACTTATAACCTAACTTAAACTAACACCCATGCCTTACCTAGGAATCGTACCCAGAACCTCCCGCACCCCAGACAAGCGACGCACCTATCGACTGTGTCACAGGAGAGAGGCGGTAATGCAGAAGAGTTGAGAAGCCTCTGGCTGCTGTGTTATCCATTGACTAAATGAAGATTATGGGAAACATTTAATCATATAATTTTTTTTGTCCTTTGTTTAATATGTTATATTTATATTAAAACACCATTGGCTAATTTTAATGTAGAAATGAACTATATATATATATATATATATATATATATATATATATATATATATAAACACACACATAAAAAGCAGCAGCAGTACGTTGTGTTGGAAAACTCAGCACTCAATTTAGCGAAAAGGAAATGGTCACAACTAACTATAGGCTGTTCACGGTAAAGTGAGTACTTTTGAAGCCCTTGTTACTTTTTCCTTTTAGCCATTTTTTATCCTTCAACCACTTTTTAAAAATAAATATTGTAATGTAAGTAATAAACACAGTGTGTATATTCCACCGCACTCGGAATTAACGTCTAAAGCTAAAATTAAAAATAGTTATTGACTATTATTCCAAATGAGTCGGCTTTCAAAAGTGTTCACTTTACCGTGGACAGCCTATAACTATGTGTAGATTCTTGGTTTCTGGGTTGCAGCAGCATCGCTGTCGTTTGTTCCGACGTTTCTGAACACCTTACACTCTCTGTCTTCAGGATAAAGTAGCAGCAGACTTCGTTAATGGCTACTGACATTTTAACCATCGTTAGAAACACTGTAAAATAGCGAAATATTTTTAGCCATATCTTTAGCTGGTTTATCGTTTCATCATTGGATGATACATTTTTTGATTCGGTGAAGTTCTTTGCAGGTCATTCACGTACGTTCTGCTCAATAGTATCAGAGTCCTCATTGGTCCAAAAGAAGTTGACTACTAGCAAACAAAATTTTTTAAAATATAAACCATCGTTTCTAACAATCGTTAATTAAGTGACAAAAGTAATTCATTATTTAAAGTCAGTTTGATATTGATACACTACTTGGTTCACGGTTTTTTTTTAACCAGCCATTAAGGGCGTGAGTTTTCCAAGGGAAGCGAAGAGTACGTGAGTGGCTAGACCTGTCCTTACAAGATGGTTAGTTACCGCCTTTGTCCCTGCAGGGTAGTCACGCTGTGAATGGCAGGCACGCGGTGAAACGAATCTGAAATAAAACAAAAGGCAGCGGAGGAAACCACACAATTAGCAATAAACAGTAGACATCGGCTAGAAACGCAGTTAAATCTTAATTGAGAGTTGTCGCAGCGGGGTAGACGAAGGAGCGTTAGTGGATGTTGAGGGGGGGGGGGGGGGGCGGTCGTCTAACTAGTCTTCTCCACGCAACTTCAGTAAGGTGCAGATTTGCCAACTTTTGTGAGAGAAAGTCTGTAAAACAATAAATTCTCAAAATCAATAAACAAGAGTCACCAGAAAATGCCCACAATTTAGCCATAGTCTATATTATTGTTATTACCCCCTACAGATGCTTACCACTGTATGTATAAAGCCACCTGTCGAAAATTGAAGCAATTAAAAATAAAAAATGAAAAAAAAATTCCATCTGGAATACTTTTCGATTGCTTTTCCAGTTTAGAGGTTCCCAAAATTTCGCTTACGAAAGGCCAAACCGTATCGTTATTCCGCACACACGGCTACCTATAAAGAGATAAGCACGTGCAATAAAACATGTACTATACTTACCAAGATAATCCCATTCTTTCTCCAGGTGTAGTTACATCATATCTCGTGCTAATGAACAACTCCGAAGACACGAAATTGTAATAATTTGATAATCGGTGGGGAAAACAATTGTTCTTCCTCATTCCCATCACCAGATCTGCCACCAGACTTCTACAAAATCTCCAACTTCACGACCTGTCGAAGATATGAATTACGGTCACCAGATAATTGTCTGAAATCACCAGATCCGTTGACAAAATCCCGAAGTTGGCAACTCCGCCGCGGTGGTGTGTGAAGGGGGATAATTGCGGCGGTGGAGGGGACCACGAGGTAATTAGCCGCAGCAGCTTGGGTGCGTGCGTGGCCGGTGGAAGACAGGCGAGCGAGGTTGTCGACACTGGCCGACACGCCGACCGTCTTCAAGGTCCGAGCGGTCTCCGCTTCGTTCCCAGACTCCTTCCTTCCTCCCGCTGTCTTTCCTCCGCGCTTCCACCCTTTCTCTCAGTCCGCGTCCCTTCCCACCTACTCGTCGCCTAGCGCGCTTGCGCGGTGTTGCCATGTCGCTCCCTACGAGCGCGCGGACAAGATGGCGGTCGCTGGCGTACTGCACGCTCTTCTCCCGCTCCCTACTCCGTTTCCCCCCACAACTGCACCAGTGCACTATAATCCATTCGCGGTCGGTTTCTTAACATTTTTTGAATCAAACCTTTGAAAAATTACCTTATGCATTACGTTCATGGTTGTTTCCAAACTATGGCATGTATCTTAAGCATGCCATACTTGTCAACATAAAAAAAAAAAACTTATTTTTTATTAAATCAAACTTGTAAATACATTTTATATAAAAATTATGATATTTAATTTTATATGTAAAGACCCGAGAAATTCGCGAGCGCAATGAACTGTAGGCTAGACTTCACAATCTTATAAATAACTCTCATACAGATATCAACTGTTTATTGGTTGATTGTTGTACTAAAAGGAGGTGGTAGGGCGCACAATTTATTGCATGTTTGTTATTGGCGAATTTGTCTCCAGGAGGTGTCAAAACAACACGCCGACCAATTACAATAGTAACATGAACATGCATGTGTGCGAATTCCAAACTTACCGCGAAATTCTCGTGTCTCTATTTACAAGTAATATGTTGAGACCTGTAAAATTCGCGTTATTTTCGGCATCACGAAAAAATTAACGGTACTGTATATACTCGAGCCGGCGTCGTTTCTCCATTGGCTGCTGCCCAGATCTGAAGTCACCCCTTTCTCAGTGAACGTTACTTGATTGGGACACACGATTGTGAAGTGTTCATTTATTGGTGCTGAGTTACCCGCGGCGTGTAAAATGAAGTATGGTCCAATGACAAACGTTTTGGAAAGTTAAAATTGTTTTAAGTTTAAACTGTCCTCAAATAATAACGCGAATTTTGCAGGTCTCTAGTAATGCGGATAGAAACACGGGGGGGGGCGGGGGGGGGGAAGTAAGTTCGTAATGTCTAGTAAAAATAGTTCTTATACAAACTATTATTACACTGCGTGCGCACGAATGCGGTATAATTTTCTAGACTCGTTTAAGCTTGTTTGCATTTCATAGAATGACTACGTAGGGGGGGGGGGGGGGGGGGGAGAAAAAACACAACATATGGGTGAGAAACACAAATGAGATTAAAATGCGATACTCTAAATAAGCACATATTTGGAACAAGAGACAACGATACAGTTAGCGAATGGGCGACACAGAACTAACGAGGACAGAACAACTATTACAATATAAAAACAACAAAACCAAACGTGCACGTGTCGCGTATATTTTGAATATCTATATTACTAACAGAATACAACTATTTGTCATGCGAACATTAACTCATTTATTTAACAACTTTTTTTGTTTGTTTGTTTTTAAATGCAAAGTTCATACATCCTCAGTTTGAGACCCAATATGAAGTGAGACCTGTTCAAAAGTACTTGATTACATAAACAGTTTTTTAACCTCAATTGCTCACCGTAAAGCTGAACTGACTGTGCTCTCTATCCTATGTTCGCTCCACAGTTTCGTAATGTTGAATGGAAATAAATATTATGATTGACAGGGTTTATTATGGAGCATTTAATTATGTTTATATTAAAGCATGCCAATCAGCTACATATATGTTTTGGGACACTAACATGTTTTTATTTTGCATATATTTTGATGAATCTTAATTTTTCAACCCCTCATATATTTATTGGCGTACAGTAAAATCACGTAATATTATTATTGTATGCAACACATACATTTTATTTTGTTTTATTCTATAATATTTTTCTACAGCATTATGAGTAGGGCTACCTGTTATTCGCGAAAATATTTCAGGACACCTTGTACTCCAAAACACTAAAGCTCAGATCCACCTTTCTGATTGGCTGAGTTTAACTGTGAAGGTGTTGTAGGTGCCTGCCAGAGAATCACGTACACTCAGTGTTGGAGTTACCTAATTCTGACTGGCCCAGTCAGGTAAGTACTGTCGCCCGACAAAGACACGTGGCCAATAACCAAACGAAAACTGCACATATGCCATAGGACGTTAGAGTCCAGGCTTCGCGTGAATCTTTTCGCGAAAAACAGGTGGCCCTAATTATGAGATATGGTATGTCATAACCTAAATATTTAAATGTTAAACTTATATGCTAATTTTGGTTTCCAGTAATTATTTTTCCATTTTTAAATTTTAATTCTATCTTTTCTTTCATATTTTAATTGAATTTAATGTTTTGATCACTTAATTTCATTTTTATTCCGGAGGTAGCTCTCCATCTTTGGTTCGCTAAGGAAATATATGCCGGAAGTCGATTCTTCTGGAGAGGGACCTTTGAATTGACTATCAGCAAGAGATTTTCTGGGATTTCATTTCAGAAATCTCCAGTATCAGCATAAGGCTAGGATAATATAATGGTCCCAGAAGTTCTAGTTGAGGTTTCTGAGCCAGCCGTGTCTAAGAAGATGGCTGAGCCTCAGGTATTAGGCATATATTTGTAGTGGCTCCAGCTGACGTCGAGACGCCACTCAGCGAAGCGCCGGCGCCATGTTCCAGGCTGTAAGATTGGCCTACACTCAGGTGACTCTTCGTCATTGTAAAGTTTGAGGAGTCCATCAGCGATGTTAGGTGTTATATTTCAATACACCAAAGTTCCTACTATGTCGTGTGAGAGTTTATAAGAAATTGTTAAAGTTTAATTACAAGTTGTGAGGTTATAAACCCAGGGTACAGCTTTTACCGCTGAGTTAAGCGCCGGAGCAAATATTTTTAATGACCCGAGATAACTTTTGTCATATATTTTTGAGTTCTATTAAAATTTGTTTAAATACTACGATTTTAGTAAGAGGAAGGCATAACTATAAACTCGTTTGCTGAGTAGAGAAAACTTATCAGCATTTACCGTGGATTGGAGCTCAGTTAACTTTGCGTAGAAATTTGAAGATGTGTGAGGATAGCTATTTCTGGATTTAACTATTTTGATTTTCTTTTATTTAAATCTCAAATTAACGTAGCATTAATTATTTTGTTTTTATTTTCTTAATTGGTTATATATTACATGCTGTGAGGATGGTGGTACTTTATTAAGCACACTCAATCCTACTTGAAGTAAGAGTAATACATTCGAAGCCAACTAACCCTCAGATTTTAAGACGTCTTCACACTCTTAATTATTTCATTTACAGACTAGTCATTTCAATTTTCTATCGTCATTATTTTTCCTTTTAAATCTTTGGTGTTAATAAAACATATGGAAGTTATCTACATGTTTCTTTCCATAGTGTTGCAAGTGTCTTGTGCATGAGTGTTATTTATGTAAACTTTTCAGAGTTCTAGAGGTATCCAAACGCCCAGAGTAAGGTAAATATGCCTTGAGGTATAAAGATGCGAACACGTGTGTCTTACACATCACACCTATCTCACTGTCTCACACCAAACTAATTATCATACTATTACTACATACAAATTTGGTGCCCATGCGTAGTGCGTTTGCATAAAGTATATTTTACTACATCACGACAGTTAATAATACTACAAGATAGCACATCGTTAGAGATAATGGAAAATCTTCGATAACACTCTAGCTAGTATATTCTTCTATGACTGGATGAACAAAGTTTTGGCTCGGCTAAGTTATTTGCACGCCAATCACGAACGTTCTGCATTATAATATCAGAATCCTCATTGGCTCTGTGAAACTGGATAGTAGCTTCGTACATTTATGACAGACAATAAGAAAATAAAACTGTGTGGACATGTGTACAGTAGGTTGAATCCTAGCAAACAGACAACTTTTTCCGCGATAAACCATCGTCTCTACACATCGCGACACGGTAGCGCGAGTTATTGCTGCCGCACATAACATAACCTAACTTAATTATACGCTAAACGGTAACAGGTTCGCACTTAAATTTGCTCTTATAGTATCGATATTTACGAAACATCGCTACCCATAACTGCATTTATTTTAACTTACGCAATGGTCGAATTGCTACCTATAAAGTGTGCAGCAATGCAGGAAATGTATTAAAAGTACTATGTTTAAGTTTGTTAGCAATGCATGAATTTAATGAAATCTTATTTATGCTCATAAGAGAACATTTTAGCATATTATTCGTAAATATACGTTAGTAACTAACTTGCAAACATTCATGATCGACGCTTGGATAAAGTGATCGGTTGCACAGAAATATTGATTTTACTTATATGTAGTGGAAGGACAAAATCTGAAGAATGAAAGAAAGAAAAAAAGGTAATACTTTAGTCGCGATTTTTAAAATGGTTGTCTTAAAGGCGATTAGCCTGTACATAGAATGTAAAATTTTTGCAACTTCTTTACGACGTACAGCCACCATTCAAGCTTTTGCAGCCCACTAACATAAAATTCGGCATGTTCCCGTCTACAACCCACGCCAAAGTAAAGTCAAAGCAAGGGAGGTTTTTGCCTCAGACTTTGTTCAGTTTATGTGCAAGAGTGCCCTTAAGTGTAACGACACAGGATGTACACTATGCGCCTGACCGAGGGAGCGGAACAACTGTCACGTCGCGTAATGCGCAGTGAAGAAGCAACGGAACACGGCCCTCGATGCACTCCTAAGCAGCGGAGCTGGAATCGGATAAATATTACAGCCTGGGATACAACTTATACCGAACATGTATTGATTTCAATTGTTTACGGCAACATTTCGAACCCGAATCGAAATAAAACCATGGTGGACTGAAGCTGAACTGGAAAAGACGTCTAGCAACTGAAATTTAAATCACGAAATATTACATTACATTTAAAACATTTTAGCGTTTCTCATCCACCCAATTTAACTTTCACGAGAAGGACCATCGTATTTATTTATTTATTTATTTATTTATTTCGACTTTATTTATACTGGCGAAGTAAAGACTTTAATGCCTTCTCTTACACTTAACCAGGTATAACTCAGTATACACATACGTAAACATAAAGAACAAAAAAAAATACTTACATTTACAAGAGGCGAAACAGAAATATAATAGCTCAAAAAGTAGTAAATATGAAAAAGATCACTGGTTTCATATTATGTACATATCTGGAGCAGGACTAGAGACAAGGCAATTTTTGAAGAAACTCAAATTAGCACAATAATACTGATTTACAATAACACAAAATTTGTTTCATAATCCGCATTACCAATCATAAATATAAATGTGCATAACCTATAAAGTACCCGAGAGTAAAACAACATATTGAATCTTAGCTCATTAAAATAAATAAACATATCTATAATAATAACTTACATATGATGATAATTGAATACAGCAACACATTAAAATAAATTGACTAATGGACAGTCACAATTTACACATTGATCAAAATGAATGTATAAATCAAAAAGGTGTAGGTAAAGTATACAAATAGTTAAGAAGAAAAAATATTAAAAATACTATGGAATAATGATGCGTGCGTGTGGAATTATTGGCGCATATTCATAATGTATTTGGCAGCACTGCTCTTAAAAGTTGTTGGTGTTGTTGAGTTCCTCACTTCACAGCCCGTGCTGTGTACGATAACTATTCAATACAGAGAACCATTTATTTTTGTACGTTTTCATGTAATTTTAATTAGGCGCGTAGAATGAACCCCAGCTCGATTTGCATCGGTGAAAAAATTGGGTTATCTTGTTCAGAGTCCTTTTCACTCCAATTGCAATATGTTTATGGAGAGTTTCGAGAGGGATTCATCAGCCGAATAAGATATCATTTTAGATAGAAACTTTACGGGCTACCTGTTATTACACGCGAATCGTCATCTGCCAACGTTGCACGCAAACATTATTAAGAAATCCACGGCACTTTCACTGATAAAAATTTCAAGCAATAAATAATCATTTGAAAACAAATGACGGGAAGATAAAAAAAAACCAGCTAGTTTCCGGTCAACGTTTTAAATGATACTGTGCCGAAAGAACGTTTGAATTCCGTCAGAAGTTATCAGTGGCGGTTAGAGGTGGCGTTGCTTGTTGTTGCTCTCTCGCTCTGGAGAACAATTACAGCCAATGAGAGGCGAAGTGTAACCGCAGGGCAGCACAACTACAAAGACCTGCCGGTCGTATAAACCACCTTGACTTGCTTACCGAGTGATTGGTAGGTTATACAGGCTACGTGAACGTATCATTTCCAGCAAATGGCCTGTCAACATTGTGACCCCGCCCTCCTGCGAACACGAACTATTGCAGGCGTTCGCAACTATTAATTGCTCGCTTGTGATTGATATATTTGAAATCGAAAGTTGAGATGCTCCTGCCTGCAACTATGGCCCAATAATTATGGGGATAGTGAATTTTAAGTGCCGAGTGCTTGAAATCTAGCCTGTCTCTGAATTAATTCACGTAAAAGCGTAAAACACTGACCTATATATGTGCGTGAATGATTATTTGTTTATTGACAGCCGCATTTGTGAGAGAAAATTCTTTCTCTTTGGACTGGGTAGAACCGTAGAGTGGATATGGCGTAGAGTACGCATGCTATCTGCGCAGGAACTACTCTTCGTGTTTCAACATTGGACTGTTTCTGTCCTACACTAAAAAAGCAACGTGATTAGGTTTCGAGGTTGTAACACTGTACATGCAAATAAAGGCTGTTCACGCAAAAGTGACCCCTTTTCAAATCAACCATAGAAAAAAGTCACTGCCCCTGCCTGCATATATTTCAACGGGCACACTGAGTGACACGTGTCTAGCAAAGTTGGCAACGATGGATTGAATGTAGTTCCATATCTTAACGTCAAATAAAAATTGTTAGGTGACCATTATTTATGATAACTTAAATGATTTTATTCTTTTTTTTTTTATGTACTGTAGTGTAAAAATGACCAGATTTGTTAACTATTTGCTTTTCTAATAATTTCACAGTTTCACCTGAACTACGCGCAAATAAAGTGATGAGGCCCATAACAACGTTAATTTTACATAAGGCGGAAGAGTACGTAGCGTGCATACAAGTAGAATTTAAGCAGGGCTTCCAAAAGTGCTCATTTTACCGGGAACAGCTTATAGTAAGAGTAGTGAGATGTTTATACACTTCTTATAACCTAATTTAAACTCAGCTAGAGTAGGTAAGTTTGGGGGAGTCTGAGGCAGGCAAATAGTGAAGCGGAGCCAAAGCCAGCCGCCCGCCACGTTGTGACGGCACCCAGCCGCCATCTTGGATACAGGTCAACTTGACTTCGCGCTCGTATCCTTGACATCGTGCCTGTGACATCGAATGACAATGAACGCAAAACAAATCAACAAAATTCCCCAACTATTTATAAAATTGTTTCATATATTAAAAGTAAAAAAATATATACCAAAAGATGCGTTAAAAATAAAAAAATTCCAAATGTTTTTAAAAATAACAAAAAATAACAGAAAAACTATTTAGCGACTTACATGCAGTGTTTGACGCGTTCGCTTCAGCCCGGGTTTCGAAATAAGCAAATAATGGAGTGATGGACAGTTGCCGGTAAACACTGGGCACGATTCCCTTCACCCCCACCACACATTTTTTATCGGCTTCTCTTTAATATATCATTGGACATTGGATTTAAGTCAAAATTCCTCTCCTCCCCCACTACAGATTTTTATTGGCTTTACTCGAACCCACATCCCCTTCTCCGTTATCAACGAATAATTATACTGGTTGTTTAATTGAACTTATACACGCAACTATGAGACATTTGATTGATTTTACACTACACTCGACCCCTACATTCACCCCTCTCTCCCCATTTAGTCACACCTTCACTGCAACCCACGTCTCCCCCCCCCCCCCCCCCCCTCTTCACACCGGCCTTCCCCAAGGCAACACAACACCCTCTTCCCTCACATATCAATTTAGCCTGTTCTTAATTGTGTTGTTATTCCGCTCCCCTCATCGCGCCACTATAGTTCAACCAGTTATTCACCCTTGCTTAATCCCATACCACCACTGCTCTTGGTTACAGCATTGTCTGCCAGAGCGTACTAGTGGGGGAAAGTAGTTAATGTGAACAATATAGCCCCATGCCACACAGTTCCTTGTGTGATGCGAGAGGAAAAGGATCACACACACACACTCTCTCTCTCTCTCGCTCTCTCTCATCTTTTGGCGTTCAGTTCGATAAGTTATTTTATGTTTGGCTATTCCGTTACAGCAGGTTAGGTGGTATATTTTCCTACAAAACTAAAAATCTGCTCAAATTTGGAGTATCTGTTCAGGTCAATTAGCCTCGGGAGGAATATGTAACCTCATAAAATACGGTACCAGAACTTCGTATTTTCTTTAAATGTATATATGCGCCATCGATCTTCTTTGCGGAAGTGATACATCAGTATCCATGCTGCTATTGTGACGTATCGTTTGCATTGGCCCAATGTGCTCGAAAATACGACAGGATTGGTCATGCACACATAAATGGCTCGCATAAATGTGAGAAACGTCGCGAACACTTTTTTTTTTTTTTCTACAAAACGATAAGCCGCAGAGACATGCAGATTCCTTACGGCTGCGGGTCTTTCATTTCCTAAAATATAATTTCATCACAATTCATAGCACTAACACGAGATAATAATTCCGTCATCGTGTGGGCGGCCATTACATCCCCAGAACCGCAGCAGATTCTAGGATGAACGAAAGGTAGGTATTCTAAACGAAAAATAGACATGCATGAAGGCAGAGATATCGAAAATGCTGTGAAATTCTGTATGGGAAAAATACATCACCACAATGAGCTTGGTTCGTTATATATATATATAATATATATATATATATATATATATATATATATATATATATATATATATATATATATATATATATATATACGAAAAATCTATCACCTAGTGCACGAATCAACAAGCTTTCCTTTCTCGGCTAACATTTATTTATTATTCTTAATTCATGTTGGCAAAAAATGCTGTGTAGTTTAGGGATGTGCTATGCAGCTTTCGTTAAAGTTGTTATGGTTGTATTAACCCAAAACAGATTCAAAACCACCTCCCTGCCTCGCGTAGTAAGATATGCGCGATGAGTATCCCGAGCATTCGATCCGCGTTCATCCGCAAATACAAGCTCAAACCTCCTTCAACGAAAAAAAAATATAGAAAAGAAACATTGCAGTGTTGGTAAAACCTAAAATATTTGCACGAAATTATATATATATATATATAATTTCCGATTATTCCCCTTTAGGTGAGCGTGTGTCCTTGAGCCAATCACTGTTTCACTTCCTTTTTCTCTTATCCTTTCTTCCCAAAACCTCTTCATTACGTCACTATGTTTTTTCTTCCTTTTCTCTGTCCATCTTCTCTCTATTATTCTTTTTTAGGTTCTTGTTCAACTTTCTTGTTTCTAATTATATTTCTGAATTCTTTCCTATCCTTAATTTATTCTTCTGAGAGTTTCAGCCGTTCCAGGTTTTCTTGTGTTTCTTTCATCCAATTTGTCTTTAATTTACTTGCATTAACGATATTGAAAATTTTCTTCGTGAGTCTATCGTCACCCATCCTGCATAAGTGTCCGTAGAACTGTAGGCGTCTTTCCCTAAACTTCTCTGTGATGGTGTCAGCGTTTTCGTATAATTCTTTTGCAGGTCGTCTGACCCAAGTTCCGTTTCGGAGGACCGCACCATGGATTTTCCTAAGGATCTTTCGATCTTGTCTATCAATGTCATGAATGTTAGTCATTCCCCCTGATTACTGTGGTTTCTGCCGCATATAAGGCTTCTAGTCAAACAACTGTGTTGTAATGTAGTTTCACATTACGAGATACTGCTCTTTTGCTGTAGTGATTCCATGTAATTTCGTACGCATTTCGTAGTTTGACTATTCTTTCTGTGCTGGAGATTGTGTTCAGTCCCGTGGGTTGGATGATTTCTCCCGAGTACTTGAAGTGAGTGACTTGTGAGATTGTCCCATAGTGTGTTTTCAGTGGGAGTTTTCCTGTTGATTTGGTGACTATATATATATATATATATATATATATATATATATATATATATATATATATATATATATATATATATAATATATATACCCTCAAAAATGATTAAGTTGAGGTATTAGGGCCCCCTTTGCAGAAATAGGAAAATAATTGCCCAGGAACGATCTTACAGTAATATGCTTCGTTGTCCGAACAACGCTACATATTTATATTTCCAAACGATTGCGGCATTCCGATGTTAATAAAAGCTTAGAATGTTAAGTTAAATTAGTTCACCATATTCGGTAGGAAATGCCTATGTTTACACACAGAGGCCTACCCACTGAAAAACAATGTAGCCAAGTCTTTTGACATTATTATTTTTAAGTGCGCATTACACAACATAATATGATGGCATGTATCCATTGCGATTTTAGGAATACCGATTACAAAACAACTCCAGTCCCTCGTGAAGGCTGAACCTGCAACACACTCTAAACCTGAATCAGTGAGAATTTCAGCGTTTCATTTAGTCAGACGTTTCTGATTGATACATCAGTCACTTCAGTGTATTTAATTGATAAACAAGTGAAAAAATACCATATTTCCTTCACTGATTAATTCAATGACATTTCTCACTGATTCGTCAGTAATTTATTTGACTGTTTACTCAGTGGTTTATTTTTGACTGATGGACCAGTTACACATCTGAGCAACTTCCTCTCTGTCTCTAATTATTTTTTATTGACGTATCAGTGAAACTACGTGTAAAAATGGCCGTTAAAATACGTGTATCAAGGGAATATAGGCTGTTCACGGTAAACTGAGCATTTTTGAAAGCCCTGCTTAAGATCTACTTGTATGCACATTGTGTATTCTTCTGCCTTATGTAAAATTAACAATGCCATGGGCCTCGTCACTTTATTCATGCGTCGGTCAAGTGAAACTGTGAAATTATTATAAGCATAAATATGTTGAAAAATGCTCGTTTTTACACTTAGATGATTTAAAATAAAATAAAAAAGTGAAAGAAATAATTTAAGTTATTACAAATAGTTACGTGGCACTTTCTACTCCACGTTAAGATATGTAGGCTAACTATTCTCCATTCTTTGTTGCCAATTTTACTGGGTGCATGTCACTCAGTTCGCCTGTTAAAATATATATACAGGCAGCGGCAGTGACATTTTTCTAAGGTTGATTTCAAAAGTGCTCACTTTATCGTGAACAGCCATTAACAACGAATAAACGAGTAGAACTAATACAAAATACTTTCTAAAATGTGTTTCGTCTTTTAAAACGCCATTTTACGAGGTGATATGAACACACAGCCTTTCATTCCGTTTTTCCGTCCTTCATTTTGATTTCATGTAAGCGTTACAGCGCTCTGTTTGAAGTTCTAAACTGCATTTAATGTAGCGAAGAGAGTGCACTCATATATACTATTCGTTTTAACAATCCTAACGGTACCAATCAAACCAAACACGAGAAGTACGAGCATACAACTTCAAACTACACGATTTCGAAGCGCAACTATAAGACATATATATTTTCCTTCTATAGTTCCGACTTGGCGTGGAAGCTCAGATGATGAGGTAACGACGTAGGGTCGAAAGGTGCGCGAGTTGAACCCGTCACACGCGGAGGTTTTTCAAATTTTTTAAATTACGGTAAATTGCACAATATAGATAGTAAACTATTGTAAATATGTTTATTTTACTTAATTATTTGGCTACTTTCAATAAAAGCAATATCTAATTTGCCACTGTGGTCGGCCGTCACTTACTCAATCAGTGCAATTGTTTCACGTCACTAATCCAACCAGTGAAATTTTTTCACTGAAACACTCAGTGTTTTTCCACTGATTCTAAGTGTAGCCATTTTCACTTATTAGAGTAGTTGAATTTCACTGCGAATCAGTGGTTTCCCACTGATTCGAATTTAGAGTGCAATGCCCATTAACGATGTTTCAGCCCAGAAATGCCACTGCATCATAACCATACCCACGATAAATTTTCGAAGGGCTAGAAGCGGTAGCTAGTTCCTCCAGTATCGGTGTTAATTTTTCCTACATAATTCGTGCACACGTGGTCTGCTGCCACCATCATGCTTAGTACGAGTTCCGAAGCTCGCTAACATCATGCTTTCACCCTATCTTTCCAGCATATAACAACTAAGCAAAAAAAAAAAAAAGAAGAAGAATTATGTATGATGAAAATTATGCATGATGCATGCACACGATAAATTAAATAGCAAGAATATTTTTAAAATACACATGTTTGCGCACATGAGGTCTTTTGCTTGTGAACAAAGAAAATTCATCGGTCTGCATCAACCGATTTACAAAACATTCAAATGTCATCCCCTAATTCGGACTTAAGCTTGTTACGAGAATACAGTACAAGAGACTGCGCAATAGTAATAACAGCAGTTTTATTTATAACACCTTGATGAACAGCGAATGCCTTCCAACGTATTATATCTCGAGTCTTACCAAATTATACCAAATCATATGATAATTAAATAATTCTACAAAACAATAACATTTAAATCATTAATATAAATTGAATCGTACCAATTATGTATAAAGAACTATATTGGAGATATAAAAAAATATACGCAGGCACGAGAAATTGAATAAAGAACTTAGAACACTCTTGCACCAAACTAAAATGTACATAAATTAATTCACGCGAAGAAATATATACACAAAACTTTTAAGAGTTTCAGCATTGCCAACATAAGATAAATTAATTAAAGTACTAAGTTTTAAACTACCGACTTATAAAAATAAAACCTACAAATATACAACAAAATGGCTTATACATGGGAAAGCCTTATCTCGGCAAGCGTCTGTAATATTAAGATGCTCGCATGGCCACAATGATAAAAATTTTAAGGTAATGTCCTCCACCTCAAAACTTTGAAAAATTATAACTCATGATCTATGCATCTGATATGAAATGGAAAAACGATCGTCGCAGTTATTTTATAAAAGGTTTGGATGGTTTTATACAATTCTTATATATAGAACTCTGCCAAAATATATGTCAGTACTTTGGGGTAACAATCCTCATGTCCAGAGGAAACACTTCGTTTCTTTACTACAGTAAGTTACATTGTATGGCCTGCGGGTTGCATTATATTTGCGTGGAATGCTATCAGAGCTGTAGTGTGATGGCAGCTCCACACTGTTAAAAAATTTCCGTATATTTACGGAAATGTTCGCGGGAAATGTACAGTAAATATAAAGGAAACGAAGTCCGTAATGACGAAAAACCGAGTTAAGCAAGTAAATACAAAATACGGGAAAGTCTACGTGTTTCCTTTAGCCTCGGGTTTCAGGGACGAACCATGTCGAGTCCACACGAAGTTTTCTTCGCCGCCGTAACAAGAGAATTACCGTTTCTGCGGGAGTTAGGGCAGCCACGTCACCAAGGCCTATTCTTTTAAACATTAAAAATGATCATCAAGTGTTTGTGTGACTTTACTAGAAATACCAAATTTATACCAGAGACGTTATATTGTAAGACTTATAGGTGACTGAATATAGTCGTGAAATTGTGATTTCTTGACTTTGGTTCGAATCTTGCTCAAACATTAAGTTTTTTTTTTTTTTAACTTTTTAAAATATATTTTAATAGCAGTAAAAAAGACACACATAACGAAAATTTAAGAATTTTTATTTTAAACAGAAAGTGCAAAAAAACTAACTAGGAAAATTACGGAGAGGTTCCGTAAAATTTACGGGATTTCCGTTTTAAAAAAATAAATGTTTCCGTAATTTTACGGAGAGTTTACGTACACCTCTGGATAAATTCTTACCAGCACTTTTCCTTAAAATGAAAGGTTTTTTTTTTTTTTTTTTTTTTTTTTGCAGTGCATACCAGACGTGTAAAACCGACCGTTTAATCGGGCACAGAGCACTGTTTGGACGTAGCATCGAGCTGGAAGCTACGAATGTCTCATGTGCATCAGTCGGGAGTGGGTAGATCTGGAGAATGGACTATTCACATGATTAGGAACTCTCCAGGTATACACCAACGCATCCGGGAGTCCATACAACGACGGGTTGACGCATGCATCCGTGTTGATTGAGGGCATTTGGAAATGTCAAGTGGGCCGTCGATAAGCTTTCGCACATGTTTAATCGATTTCTGAGCAGTTCCTAATGTTCTGGCGTGTAGTATCGTGGAATGCAGTGCCGTGTATCATGTACGCGATAGCTGCGATGGTATTTCATACGAACATGATCCAGTCCGCGGGTCATACAATGTATGTACGGTACATTATGTCATGGGAGCTGTAGTAAGGAAACGATGCGTTTTCGGACCTACTGTATGTTCATATAACTTTTTTTTTTTTCCTCTAAACGTGGTCGTTCTTTCATAACATTTATTATTCTCATCATTATAAGCAGTATCATTGCTTCGTAATAATAAAATTCGTTATAAACCGAATCACTATCATCACTATCAATATATCAGAATTATAAAATTGAAAAAAAAATTGTATTGTCACTATTATTACTCTCATCCAAATTTAAAGATTTAATTTTTTCTTTAATAATTTAATTAATGTTTATTAATTTCATTACACACATTTTTCTTTTATTTATAAGAAATAAATTTAATGCATCATAAAAAACATTTCTTAAAAAAATTATTATATATAATTTATAATTTTAATTAAATTAAAAAAACACTTTATTTTACTTTTTATCTAATTATTTTCTAATAACATTTATGTTTAATATTTTTAAACAATATTTTTAGAAGTTATAAACATAGATCTTTACTTTAATTAAATTGTATGGTTAGTTAACTTAATATATCCCATTTTTTATTTCGAAAATCTCTTAAATTTTAAAATTATTATTATTTTTATTATATATATATTTTAATGTTTTGTCTAAAATATCAAGGATTTGCGACATAATCTAGTTTCTTGATACTTTGTTAATTTCTTAGAATTTAATTTTTTTTATATTTAGTGAAACGTCTTGGAATTTTAAAATTGTACAAGGAACCGCCTTTGCTATCTACTAATGATATCTAGAACAGACCACTTTGATCCAAGCGAATGTCTAGTGTTCCCTCCACGTGCACTTTGCTTTTTAAGTTGAGCAACCATCTGCAATTGCACGATAGCTTCTACATTAAATTTGTTATAAATTTATTGTTGGGAGGAAAACAATAGGAGCATAAGAAAAAAATGCGTATATATATATATATATATAATTAATAATTACGTTTTAAAAATTTAACTCTTACCTCGTGTACGTCAGAGGTCACAACAAAAGCTATACGGATGAGGGTGTTCTAATCCAAGTCACACTTTGTGAGTATAATGAAGTGATCAGGAGCAACTGAGACGATACGCAGCAGTGAACTCTCTAACATTCGTACATCAATCTTTAAGCTTACATTTTAATTTGGAAGTAAAAACTAGAGCGAATAATAATTTTCTAACAAGTTATTCTTAAAATCGCTTGCACATTCGGATGAGTTATTGATTCATACCACAATAACTTGACACATTTTCGCGTGTATATACTTCATATGATAATTAATTGCTTGTCTATAATGAAGGCTTAAACATCGTGGTCGTCTGTCGTAATCAATAATTTTGTCGTATCATCATAAATAACCAATCAAAATCTTCTGCTTATATTAGACAGTTTAAATACACAAACATAATCTCACATCAGCCAAGAATGACCACCATATTTGTTTGAATGTTCTGATTAGTCCAGTAATCGGAACCTATTCTTGTGTTTAAGATGACCGTTGGTTAGGGGCAAATTAAAAGTTGGTTATTTTTAACCATATATTCAGAAACTGTCTCTAACCAACACTTAAATTTTAACCAGACCTTAACCGGAACTAAATCAGATATTGTGAAACCGGCCCTGAATGTCAAAAAAAAACCCGTGGAATATACCTTGATCATGCAAGAAATTAAATAATCTACAAGCTAGACTCCGCAGTCTTTTGTATGCAAGAGCCTTAAACGTTCGGTCACTGGTTCCCGCCTTAGTGAGCACACTGTAAAAAATGTTCGTGTAAACATCCTAAACTGTAATGGAAGTTTTTAACCTATACACTGTATGGTAATAATACGACACATCAAGCTGCATATATAGGAATGTTTAGTGTCGCTACTATACAAAGGTGGGAACTTACCTACGTATTTGACTGTTTCTTGAGCACATGTCGGAACGCTACAATGAATGTATAGGGGAAAAAGTTATTACCACTCTCACTTTCTCACTAAGCGTGTACACTGGTGTGGTAAATATTTGAATAGTATCTTAGTGAGTATGCCATATTGTTGACAAGGTGGCATGGGGCTCGATGCTGGTTTTTGTGCTGGTCTGCTATTCGCCAATTGTCTCACGCGGCGTTTCAAATAAACTACGTATTTGCTAATTGCAAAAGTAACCCACATATACGTAGTCTAGCTAGTCCTCAGAGAAATTCGCGAAATTTCCTTCGTCGTTAAGTATTGAGCTTTATGCTGCATCGCCTCGTGTGGGAAGATTACAGGCAATGAACGCTGCGCCCGAGTTCCGCGAGTCCTCATTGTCCATGCTCGAAGGCGCGTCGTCTTGCTTGCGAGGGAGATCAGACCAGCATTGGTGCATTGTGTCCACCTCCATCTCTCTGGGGGCCACGATGGCTGAGCGGTTACCCTGCTCGCCTCCCACCAAGGCGAACCGGGTTCAATCGCCGGCCGGGTTACTCCTGGATTCTCGCATGTGGGAATCGTGCCGGACAACGCCGCTGGTCGGAGGGTTTTTTTCGGGGATCTCCCGTTTCCCCTGCCCTTTCACTCCGGCGCTACTGTATACTCACCTTAATCACCGTCATCGGCTCTCAATACCTCGATGTTAAGTGAAGAGATTTGGACGGCTCTTAACATCGGGGTCTTGAGAGCCGATGAGTGTGATTGAAGTGAGTACGGAGCAGCGCTGGAATAAAGGGGCGGGGGAAATGGGAGATCCCGAGAAAACCCGCCGACCAACGGCATCGTCCGGCACGATTCCCACATGCGATAATCCGGATTGACCCGGCTGGGAATTTAACCCGGATCGCCGTCATGGAAGGCGAGTAGGCTAACCGCTCTGCCATATGCCCGAGGTTAATTATAAACGAAGTATTATAATTGATAGATAAAATATAAATAAATATTCGATTTAACCAAAAAGAAGTTTTTTGTAAGCGTATACAACGTTTAGTAGTATACAACGTTTGTGATACATAATATCTTTAAGAAACAACAAAACACGTCGTGAAGGTATCACGGATAGACTATATCATTCCTCTGTCCTGAGCTCACTTCCGAAGCCCACGACGTTGTTTTGACCCGGTCTGTACGCCTGCGACAAGCCACCGAATTTTTTTTTCTTCCAGTTTCACTTTAAATTTCTTTTTCAAGAATTTTACTGCCGTTCCCCTCCCTACCGCCTACTGGTCGTCGCGATTAAGCCGTGTTTGGTTAATCCAGATTTTTTTTTAATCTCCCCCTTTTTCTTGCGTTTATTGTTTTTGCGGCGGTAGAACCAGATAGGCTCTCGTTTAGGTAGAAACTGGTGACATTTTTATGGCTTCTCCCCCTTACGCATAATATAACGGAGAAGCAGAAAACTGAAAAAGTACTCTCCGCTCCCGGGAATATTGGTCCTGGGTTTGTCTCGGAAAGTCACTTCCAATCACGTTGGCAGCAACAAACGGTCACGCTTTTTGTGGGTTGTATCTGACAATTCTGCATCAGACAAGGCCGTACTCAGCGGCTCTGAATGAATTGCTCCAAATTGTCGTTGTAACATGTTATAGGTTTTCCTTCTCGTGGGTGTATGCAAAGTGACCCCTTCGTAATCAGATAAACTTTAAGTTTATTTATAATTTACTTACAATCGTTAATGTGTTGTATGGATTATTTAGACATTTAGACATTTGTATATTTGTATACGTGTATAATATATATATATATATATATATATATATATATATATATATATATATATATATATATATATATATATATATATATATATATATATATATATATATATATATATATATATATATATATATATATATATATATATATATATATATATATAGATAGTAGGAGCGTGGCGGTCCTGGACATGTGCCCAAAGGGTTAAATAGATTAAAAGGGCTAAAATGATTGAAAGGGTTGATTAAGACAAGTTTTAATTAGAGAAAGGGCTAATTGTGTAAATAGTAAAATGATTAATTAGGTAATTGCGTAATTATTGAAATGGTTAATTTTATTGGTAATTGATGTTGAAAGCGTTAAGTGTCATAAGGGTGATATTGTCGGAGCATAATCGATGTGCACCCTCGGGCATCTCGCAGTCGATGAGGTGAGGGAGGGTGTATGGGCAGCATAAGTGTCTTGACCTTGGTGCGAGTGTGTCATATGTGTTATTTTAGGGTAAGAGTGTAATACGTCTTTTTTTTTTTTTTTTTCCATTCGAAGACTGAGTTGGGGGGCCGGACGAAGGGTATGAGGGTGAGGGGAGGAAGGGTGTGTTGGGAGCAGCAAGACACGTCCAGCTTGGTTGCTGTTTGGTATCATACTGAGCTATATGTATGTGTAATGGCGTAATTCGAGAATGGTAATAAATTAGTGAATTTTTAAAAATATTTATATGACTGAATTTATCCCTCGCAATGTTTTAAATACTCAACTAGTTATATAAAAATTACGTTTTTAAACGCGAGACACTTTAAATCTAAAAATCAATTGAGTGCAAAGGGAATATTGCGGTGCTAATTGTGCTGTTAAGAGCCGCCCAAATATCTTCACTCACTTTAGTAAATATGTTTTATTGCAGCCTCAGATATTAACTTTTGAGAGTCCTGAAAGTATACATCATATTTATTTCTCACGCAGCAATGTTAATGCTAAAAAGTTGCTGGACGATAGAAAATGGCTGAAAGGAAAAAAAAAATTGATGGGCCTTAAAAAAGTACTCACTTTATCGGGCATTACCATTACACCTATTTTCTCTCTGTTTCTGTTCGTATTAAATATAAATTTAATATTATAATTTATATATAAAAATTAAATAAAATTTCAGTTCTAACTAAACATAAGATACTTTCATGTTTGGAAAAGTTTAAAACGCTTGTGATATATGTCCTATTTAAGAAACAACCAACCATGTTGCATATGGGGTGATTTTCAAAGGCGTGACTTTAAAAAATGTGACTTTACTTTAGAAGGCTATATATATATATATATATATATATATATATATATATATATATATATATATATATATATATATAATATATATATATATATATATATATATATATATATATATATATATATAAACAGCGGCGGCCATGGCCCCTAACACAGGCTCATTTTTATTTGTCCAGGCATATGATAGAGAGTTACACTGGTACTACAGTTCAAAACAAAAAATAATAATATTCTGTGTAAGACCAATACTTATACTTATATATGACTGAATTGGTTAGTAAATGGAGCCATCCCAGAATAATTAGGTAATTCTGAAAATATTTTACCTTGTGTGATTCCTTTGGAAGCAAACATTTTCGAGCTTCAGGGATCTTCGAATGCCATAAAAATAGGATATGCTGCTGTCAACTGTTTTTGGAAAAATATAAATAATCAAGTGGCAGTGCCTCTGGCTTATGTTTTCAGAGGAAACTAAATATCTGTGCTGCTCATTAGCTTGCCAAGTTGATGAATATTATATTTTCACATCCCCTCTTTAATCATTTAAAGCGTTAACTTTTTGAAATTTTACTACGAATTCAGTCAGAAGATAAATGACAGAAGACTTCATGTGTAATAGAGTATGTGAGATCCAGTTTTTTGGGACAAGTGGGTGCTGAGCCTGTGTTCGATCAATTTTATACCCAGCTGACTACGGCTTGGGGAACTCTTTGCCCTCTGGATTTCGTGACGGCCATCTCTGATCACAAGGTTCTTTTGCCACTTTGCATACATAAAAATAATTGTCAAGAAATCATGACAGACTTACAAGAAAGGGAGTCAGAGGGGACAAGTGATTTCTGTTCTAATTAAAATGCTCGGTAGTTAAACTTTTTACTAAAAAATCCCTTTCATATATAACTTTGGTTTTCTGTTTGTGAACAATTGTTATTCAAGTGTTTTTATGTAAGGATTACTTATCAGTATAAAGTTTTTAAGTTATCATTTTTGGTTTGAAGTCGTGTATCATAACTCATCACCATCAAACTCCATATAGAAAATTTTCTATCAAGGAGACAGCTCGCATAACAAAACCATTGTTTGGATGAAGAAGAATTTTCTCTTGTTTAATGATGCTCACTGCATTCTGCCCAGAGTTGATAAGATAACCTGTAATTCATTTCTGATATTATTTCATCTCATTGTGTATCCGTCAAGTGCATGGATGTCATCTTCATGCAGGTACTCCCTTGTGTTCAAGGTCCATGGTGGCCAAGGTTGAACAAGGTTAAAAGGGAAAATGGTGGTTAGCCTGTTTCCTACTTGGCAGTTAGGGTCTGATTCCTAATAGAGCCACGCCCAAATTTAGGCACGTGGAACACTAAGTATGGCGTGCCATAAGCCAGTGAGTTTTCTTGGGGTAGTCCCATTTACTTTACCAACGCATTTATCCATTGCTCCAACACAGAATTTCATTCCATGCTACTTTTCAAGGATGAGGTGCTTACTGTCCCAGCTCGACAGCCCATTGCCATAGTATGCAACCTCCAGTTAGCGTTTATTTATACAGTGCTCAGGAGAATTACTTATTATTGCCTGCTCGCCGTCCCATTCGACACAGCTGGAGACAGCATGATCAGTATTGTGCCTCTCCAATGAACGACCTACTAGTTGCAGAGTTCACTAATCTTTAACTTATTGTTAACTATGCTGTTTTGCAGCATAATTAATTCCATGTGTTAAACTATACGTTTGTAGAAATTAAAAAAAATGTTATCTTCGTTAAATTGAAGTTTTAACAAAATGTTAATAATACATTATAATATTTAATTTATAATAAATATTTATAAAAAGTGAGAAAACAAGTGTTTTGGTAGCGGCCAGTAAGAAATAATTCTCATACAAAATATTATTTCAAGTGAGTGCACATGAATTCGGTGCGTTGTCCTTTGGTGTAATTTTCTTGACTACATTTAAGCTTAGTTTGCACGAGGCGGAGGAATATCCTTGAAGAAGACCTTAGGTAGGGCTTCAGAAAAGAGTGAAGTAACCGTGAACGGATGTGTTAAAAGTTCAAATGTCACAATGATAAGTAGGAATTGTATATTCAACATAAATAAATTCTCGATTCCGGGCACGATGGATACTGGTTGTGTTCGCGGTGTTTCCCCATTTATTCTCGACTACGCCAGTGTAAATGTTGCAAACTTATCATTTCTGTGCTGGCAGTGCAGGTAGAGCTGTCAACGAGCACGTGTCCGTTCTCTGTATTTTTCCAGTCGCCATTGGATCTTTCCCTGTAGCACGGCCTCCCGCACTCCGCGCATGCAGAGTGTGCTGCAGCGTGCCTTGAACGAAGTTTGACTCCTGCCTTGCGGGTTGCAATTGTTACTCAGTGCAGCATAGTAGATACGCGTTGATACAAGTTGTTCACTGTAAAGTGATCACTTGCGAGACCCTAGTTACTTTTTTCGTTCAGCTTTTTCTTATCGTTTTAACACACTTTTAAGATAAATATTTCAATGTAAATAATAAAAACAGTATGTATATTCCACCGTACTCTGAATTTAACCTCAAAGGCTACAATAAAATATACTTACTGATCGTTATTGCAAATGAGAAGGCTTTTGAAAGTGCTCACCTTGCCGTCAATAGCCCATGCCTGATTTTCGCGAAAAAGAGTCCCGCGCAGCTTACATTTCAATACCCTTCTGGCATTCAACCATTCCTCCTTCGCTTGTTGGTCCCGTGTCTTGGTGAGATTTTTCCTTATAGTCTATTCACTTTCTCTTCACACTTTTTTAATCAAACATTTGAAAAACCACCCCATGTATAACGTGTTTAGTTATTACCTAGCTATGCCATGCATTACAACCGTTTTATACATCTCTTAAAATAAAAGTAACTTATTTTTCATTAATTTGATTTCTTTGTCTATAATACATTTATAAGTTATAATATTTAATTTAAATAAGTAAGAATAGAAATAGCGAGAAAGCATGTGGGTTGGTAGCGCTTAGTAAGAAATAATTCTCATGCCGAATATTAGTACAACAGAGTGCGCACGAATTCGGTGCGATGTCCTTTTGTGTAATCTTCTAGACTTGGTTAAGCTTAGTTTGCACGAGGCGGAGAAATGTCCTGGAAGTATAACTTAGGCAGGGCTTCAGAAAAGTGCGAAGTAACCGTGAATGGATTATATTTCACTTGCGTGCGAGAATTACGTTAATCCCATGCTAAACGACTCTTATTTAGCGGGCAGATACTCCGAGACGCGCCACGAAGTAAGTCATGCAGTCGAGAAAGTGGACGCAAAACTGCTAGTCAAGAAACCTTTCCCGTGAAAACTGGATGTCTGTGCAGACACATACGCGGACACTAAATGGCATGGCTGTTTCTTTAATATGGGCGTAACCGTTCTCTGACTGGCCGCGCGAGTCTTTAGGAATGTTCTGATTGGTCACTGCACTCTGAAAAATATTCCCTATCGTCTGTACTGCCATATGTTCAGTTGGTTTAGCCCCTGTCGCAATGCCAAATTTTCCCGTGAAGTGAAGAGATTTGGGCTGCTCTTAACAGCGAGGTCTTGAGAGCCGATGATGGTGACTGAGGTGAGTTTGGAGCGGCGCCGGAATGAAAAGGGTGGGGAAAACGGGAGGTCCCCGAGAAAACCCACCGACCAACGGTATCGTCCGGCACGATTCCCACTGATAAAAATCCGGTGACCCGGCTGGGAATAGAACCCGGTTTGCCTTGGTGGGAGGTGAGCAGACTAACCGCTCAGCCACGTGGTCCCAAATTTTACCGTGAAACTGCTTCCAATAAGTTTAGTCAAATAAAGTTGGACAGTTATGACGTCACCGAAACGTCATAAACGCCGCCATATTTAACTGAAAAAGTTGGATGGTTTTAAGTTTCTATTAAACATTTGAAGATTGGACCGGTTCTGAAATTTATCTGATGTTTGACTGTCTCAGCCAATTAGAATCGTGCACGACAAAAATGGACGCAAAAAAATTTTAAGATAACGAACAATTGCTGGAAACGATGTAAGTTATGAAGATAATTAATTAATGTAAAAGCTGTCTGGGCATGAATGCTATTTTAAGTGAATTTTGCACATAATATTACGAGCACAAATGCATTAAATATCACTGTGCAGGAAACATTTCCGATAAATAAAATTTGAATTTAGTAACGAAGCAAAAATTAATTACAACTTCTTTGCATTTCTTCCTGTAATTGTCTGAATTGAAAAAAAAAATCAATATCTCGCAATGAAAATAATTCTTAAATAATAATTCTAATTTGATTGTCCCAATAAGAAAATTTGACAGTGTGACACATTTTCAAACACGTTCAATATTAGATATTTGATACATTTTGTTGGTAGAAAAAATTCGATGGCCGTATTTTGTCTTCAAATTTGACTGTCAAATATAGTCGAAGGCGAAACTTTGAGAGTGTGACAGGGGCTTTACAGCGTTACAGCGCTTTGCTGGCCAGTGAAGCTATTTTGCTGGTGTTCGCGGTATAGGCAACTGTCTAACCTCTGTGATGTTAAGTGGCTCGTCTAACCGGCGCGGTTTTCCGCATCTGACGCAGATAAGCGCGGGAGCGATAAGGCTGACACTAACACAAGCACCAAATGCGCCATCGCCACTACTCGCAAGACTCTGAATTGGCGTGAGTGTTCTCGTCGTGCTGTCCGTACACATGGAACTTTAAGCGGGGAGCCTATAACTTTATTGGTTGAAAGTCTGTAGCAAACGCAGGTACCTTGAGTAATTTTGTATGTGCCTGATACCGAACTTTACAAATACCATCCTTTGAAAAAGCCGCTTATGATTTTATTGGAATGCAACGAAATAGTGTTTATATAGTGCGGGACGTTTCGAAAGCAGTAGGCAGGCATTTTGTGAAGTATGTGTTATTTTCGGGGATTAATCCTTTGGGCACATCTTAAATAGTCTCTTTAAAATATCAGGATTTCAAACACTCTCCAACGCATTTTAAAATACATATATGGGGGGGGGGGGGGCCTCAATTACTCTGTTGGTTATGCGCAGTGGCTATAGGCTATTCACGGTAAAGTGGGCTCTTTTGAAGCCCTAGTTTCTTTTTCCTATTAGTCATTTTATATTCTTCCACTACTTTTTAAAGTAAATATTCCATGCAATGATAATTTCGGCGTTTATATTTCCCTGGACTCGAAAGTTAACGTCCAAGGCTACAATCAAATATATTTATTGACTATTATTCCATATGAGAGGGTTTCAGAAAGTGCTCACTTTACCGTGAATAGCCTGTAAAAACGAAGGACCTCCTAAATAGGTATTGTGGATTCCGAACGACATGAACACGTTACTCACTGCTGAGACAATGTACTAAATTACAGATACCACTTAACAATTTTCTCTTTTCGCTTAGCGGGGGGTTAGTACCCACCATATTAGATTTACGAAATTTTCTACATAACCTGCATCACAGATGTAGCATTTTATTTTAGGCATCGGCAAGACATAGGGCATTGCTTCACACATGATTCTGAACATGTATTGGTTGACTGTTGTGGCTAGTATGAGTTCTGAAATCGCCCGAGAAAAAAAAGAATTATTTATATCTTGCAAGTAGTCACTAATAGATAATTAATAAAGGCGGTGCAGCTGTACTGATTTGATAACACCTGAGATGCTATCATTTATGCTGTGACGCGCGAAAAATCTCGCTAAACATTAACGGCAAAAAAAAAAGTATACTTCATGATTGTGGACACTGATCTCCCTTAAGGGAAGCACACAGGGAAGCCAGAAATGCTATTTTCAACCATGTACGTTATTTTTTCTCACTGTATATACTTAATATGATAAAAGCAAAAAAGATAGGCTGTAGTTATATATATATATATTTTTTTACCTTTCTTGGAAGAACGTCATATTTCCAGAACATTTATCCTCTGAAATACGCATATAAGCAAAAGCACTGGATTTCACAGACAATATATATTTTACTAGAGAACAGATACCCTTAAATTCTTGAGAATAGCACACATTCACTAGCAATCAGGAACCAATCGCCTATAACAACCTCTGCTGGAACACCAGGGGCGTATATAACATCCTCTGCTGGAACACCAGGGGCGTATATAACAACCTCTGCTGGAACACCAGGGGCGTATATAACACAACTCCTACAAGTCCACAAATTTACAACCTGTTGATTAGCACACATTCACTAGCAATCAGGAGCCAATCGCCTATAACAACCTCTGCTGGAACACCAGGGGCGTACATAACACAACTCCTACAAGTCCACAAATGTACAACCTGTTGATTAGCACACATTCACTAGCAATCAGGAGCCAATCGCCTATAACAACCTCTGCTGGAACACCAGGGGCGTACATAACACAACTCCTACAAGTCCACAAATGTACAACCTGTTGATTAGCACACATTCACTGGCAATCAGGAGCCAATCGCCTATAACAACCTCTGCTGGAACACCAGGGGCGTATATAACACAACTCCTACAAGTCCACAAATGTACAACCTGTTGATTAGCACACATTCACTAGCAATCAGGAGCCAATCGCCTATAACAACCTCTGCTGGAACACCAGGGGCGTATATAACACAACTCCTACAAGTCCACAAATGTACAACCTGTTGATTAGCACACATTCACTAGCAATCAGGAGCCAATCGCCTATAATAACCTCTGCTGGAACACCAGGGGCGTATATAACACAACTCCTACAAGTCCACAAATCTACAACTTGTTGATTTGTAAACTTGTAGCTATAAGTCACACAACACAAGCTGAGAGAAGAGACTTGAAAAAATTCATATTAATTCAACAACTGTATGTGAATTCTACAAGACTGTTCAACAACTGTAACGAGCGTACCTTCATGGTTGAGTAAATTACGATTTTTTTTTTGTTTTGGTTGATGATTGTGTTTCGTTTTTGATCCAAGCTGGAAAACCAGCTAAAGCATGGAACTGTTGAATAACGTTGAAAGGGTCTTCCGGCCACCCGTAAACATATCTGAATATCATATAGAGGTGCCGTAACCAAATAAAAAATACGTGAGCTAAATCAAAACTCGAAATTACTTCATATATTCACCACAGATGCAGTTGTAATCAATTCCTAGCACAGGTCTTAGATTCGTACAAAAAATTAATAACAGTTGGGGATATTTCTGTAGCACAACTTACAAGTTTGTCATTTTGTTTTACAGAAGTTGCCCGCAAGGGTGAAATATTACTTGTACTGGAGTTACGGGTCCCACACTAGTAGCTACAAGTATGCTTGTATTACAAAGAATGTACCAGTGTATAGTTATACTTACAACTTGTAGGGTTTGTAGGAGTTGCGCAAACAGTCCCCAGTTCTGCTGAACCAGTATTCTCACTCACCGCCGTCAGACTGGGACTCACTAAATCAGAAACACGCACTGTGAAATATTACTTGTACTGGAGTTACGGGTCCCACACTAGTAGTTACGAGTATGCTTGTATTACAAAGAATGTACCAGTGTATAGTTATACTTAAAACTTGTAGGGCTTGTAGGAGTTGCGCTAACAGGCCCCAGTTCTGCTGAGCCAGTCGTCTCACTCACCGCCGTCAGACTGGGACTCACTAAATCAGAAACACGTACTGGGAATGTGCATCGTATACCATTGGCTGGCTGTCACCCAATGGAATGAAGCGTGCCCTCGAGTAACGCTGTAGGTGCGGCACGTTACATTTTACAGGAAATGGAAAAATAACCTCTCATTCCAGAGACTAAACACAACGTAATAACATGCGTATTTGTTGTGCTTACGAAGTGTTTAAAATACAATATTGGACAAATTGCAAATTGCATTATTCCACGTGATTCTCAACAAATTACATAAAGTGCCATACAGCATTATTCGGACGCACGCTTCAAATTATGAGTTTTCTATGTCCTGGTTAAAGCGTACTCGTAATATTAACATTATTTATAAGCCACTTTAGTGCCTAATACAACACACCATAGGTTTTTTCATGAAATTTATTGTAAAATGGTTGTAGTAATGTTTCAACCCATTCAGAACCAGTGTACACATTTGTGTACGCACGTATAGGTAATTGTTGGTCTTTACTGTACACTGCGAAACTAAATAACCAATTATCTTACCTGTGAGTAAATGATTCACAAACTGTCTTACTAGCCTAAGTCATAATTGGTTCATATATCTGTATCCGAACATACAGCCTACATCTCATTGACTGTGACAACTAAACAAGAGTTGTGTCGACGTAAGTACAGCTCGCATCATAACATTTTTTCCCCCTAGAATTCGCCTGGAGTGATTTCGGGAAACCATGGAAAACCGAAATCAAGATGGCCGGACCTAGAAATCGAACTCGGGTCCTCCGGAATGCGAGTCAAGTGTGTTACCACTGCGCCACCGCTCGGTTACTGGTGTGCAAATTTTGTTTGGAAAGTAATAGATATTTTAACGCCAGACGTATGTAACTCTCCTATTATTTAAAACTTTCTAAGTAAAGGCCATTCACGGTAAAGTGAGCACTTTTGAAAGCCCTCTCTTTTGAAATAATAGTCAACAAGTATTCTTTACTTTAGCCGTAGACGTTAACTTCCGAGTGTGGTGGAATATACACACCGTGTTTATTACCTATATGGTAGTAATTATTTAAAAAGGTTTTTAAAGGATAAAAATGGTTGAAAGGAAAGAGTAACCAGGCCCTCAAAAGTGCTCACTTTACCATGAATAGCCCATATCAGATGTGCAAATGTAATTCTAAACTGTTCGCAATCACTAAATAAACAAATATAATTGTAAGAGATTAGAAAAATATCCATGGATATACAATAGAATTTCTCGATAGAATGTTTACTACTTCACTACAAATAGAAATTCTGTATAACACGCCCTATTGTATTTCAGGCACCAAATATCACAAATTCTTTCCCGAAGTGTACTAAAACATAACTACGTTCAGAAAACTGATAGGTTGAAAATGTGCGCCATTTTGCTTTCTGGAGATCGAGGCAAAAGCAAGCGTAGGGCCGCGCCAGCTATTTTCTGCTGTCCGGGAGATATAGCGGTGCAGATCTGCGTCTAGTAAGTTATTTTGAAGTCATCACGGTAAATGAGGACTTTTGAAAGCCCTGCTTAAAAACTGCTTGTGTACACATGTGTGTTCTTCCGCCTTATGTAAAATTAACATTGCCATGGGTCTCATTACATTATTCATTCGTCGGTCAAGTGAATGTATGAAATTATTATGAAAGTAAATACTTTACGAATCTGCTCATTATTACGCTTCGGTGCATTCGACGTTAATATATGGAACTATTTTCCCCTCCATCGTTACCAACTTTACTGGGCACATGTCACTCATTGCGTCCGTTAAAATAAATGCATGAAGAGGCAGGGAGTTTTTTATAAGGTTGTTTTCAAAAGTGCTCACTTTATCGTGAACAGCCTTTACAATCCAGGTAGGTGGTCATCCTTTTTTTTATGGAAATGAAATCGGGGTATGTAAATGGGCTTACAAAAAATTAATATTTCGTTTCTTTGCATCTCTAGATGATATACTTTCTTATCTCGTTACTGGGAGCACTTGGGCATTACATTCGATTTTGTGAAACTTTAACAGTCCGTGTTATGTAAAAGTGCTATACGTCATACTAGCATTGTCTGAGCTGCACTGAGCCATGTTCCTCAAAGTATTAAGAGCAAAAAAAAGAAAATATCTGAAAGGAATATGTCTGAGCAAAGAAACGGATCCCAGTATAAATATAGGTAATATTGTTCAAAATTGCTTGTTTGCAGATTATATTTTTCAGTTATTCGCAATTCACACGAACATTCTAGGAGCGTAAAAACATGTTTTGTAGTTGGATATAGAGATATATAGTGGCGAAAGTTGACTAGTAATTGGTTTTCAATACACGATGAGCAAGTGTGTTGACTATTATTTTCGTTACTATTTGCCGTATTTATGTGAAGACATTTCCCTGATAGTAACGACAAGTTCCACAGAACAGAACATATTAAAATGGCACCAGTACCCAGTTGAAGACCATAAGTGGTCTTAGTTACTAGGATTTAAAATAAATTAGGAAAATATTCGAAACAATAAATTTGTCGCGTTGTAAAAATTAAAAACAAGTTAAAATTTAAAATTGCAGAGGCTTAGAATTATATTTTGTCATAATCTTAAAAGAATGGTTACGTTCTAATTTTAAAATATCAAAAGTTAAGATTCCTCTGTCTCCACCGTTGAACACTCACCCCGCCATCCTCTCCGGAGATAGAGGGACCGACGGTTGTTGTCGTTTCAGTGAGGTGTCCGTCGTATGTTTGATGTCTGTGTCTGTGTTGTGATGGTGTCATTGTAACGTTGTTTGTGTAGGGTGTTGTACAGTGTAGGTGTTGTTCCTTAAGTTTGTTTGTTCTTGTGTGTATCTGTAATATTGATGTCTTTGTGTGTCGGACGACATCGATATACGAGATTATGTCATTGTTTATAATGATATTTGATATATTATTAGTGAGGGCTCAAGAGGAACATTTATTAATTTAGTTTCGAAAATTATACTAATAACAATTATTAGATTGGTATGTATTACTTTGATTAGTGATTACAGTTCAATAAGAAAAGTATTTCTAGAAACCACTCCCAAGTGAACATTACTACAGGAATAGATATGTAAAAAATGTTGAAGGATTACTACAGACAAGTTATCGTTCTGCTTTAGAAATAATGAACATGTGATCGGTCGAAAGACAGCAGTTGAGCCACAGAGTGCTTAAAGGATACAGAAGTTCGACAGCCACTCACGCCGCTAACTCCAGCAGCACACGACAGCAAAATGGCGTTACTGTCCAGCAAAATGTTGGATCCACGTTGGCCAATCAGCGCCTGGTAACTTGCTCGCCAGCCGGCAGCCGAGCCATTGGGGAACCTTTCGGAACATGCAGAAGCCAATGAGACACAAGGCCCAGAGCATCGCGCACCCAATCAGAGAATGGGTACGTCAATCGAAAGAACCGCCATACTATTTCGTATTTCGTCTCTTTGGTTGAGCCATTTCATATGAAATGAGGTGGCCTTTTAGGAATTCAGGTAAAATTTCAATAGTCTTCTCCACGTAGAATGGTCTTGGGCGATTCTCTGCCAGTTAAATCCAGCAACCCTGCGTATGTCTTTGTCTCAATGGTCTGGTGATCATCCTCTTGGTCTCCAATGATTTCTTAGACTCCATTCCAACACCGTTTTTGTCCATCTTTTATCTTTCGTCCGAGCAACATGGCCGACGCATTGCCACTTCAAGGTGGCTGTCCTCTCTAAGATGTCTTTGACTTTAGTAACTGATGTTATGCCTGTTTGCTTTTTTCTTGTCTTTTCTAGTAAAACCCAGCAATTACATTTCCATAGTTCTTTGGGCTGTTCTAAGTTTTTATTTTGCAAAGTCATTGAGTGCCCAGGTCTCACAGCCGTAAGTCAGCACTGGAAGAATGCACTGGTCGTAAACTGTTTTCTTTATATATATATATATATATATATATATATATAATATATATATATATATATATATATATAACGCCAGCAGCTTCAGCCATAGATAGGGGCGTCTATTTTTCGCGAAAAGATTTCAGGACAAGTTGTGTTCCAAAACATTTTAGTTCAGAACCACTTTGGTGATTGTATCATTTGAATTGAAACGCGTCTTATCTGTCTGTCCACGAATTACAGAAGGTCAGTACCGGAGAAACTTAATTCTGATAGGCTCACTAACGTAACAGACTGTCTTCAAACAAAGGCAAGCGGCCAATAGTCGAGTGAAGGCTGCACGAGTGCACATATGAATTTGAAGTCTAGCCTCCACGTAGTTTTTTTTTCTTCGCAAAAAACAGGTGGCTCTAGCCATAGCCTCTAGCTAGTTGGGGTTAGGGTAGCGTAGGGGGGAGGGCAGGGACGGTGTGTAAGTATAGGGTGAAGAATGAAAACAACACGAGAGTAACTGCAACGCCTGAGGCAACCACTGCAGATGGACTCCAGTTCCTCTTGTTCGTGACTCAGACCGGCTGAACCTGACAGGTAGGTTACCGCTACGGCTACACCGACACAGAACACCTCGCAACACAGAAGCCAAGCCGTCGCCGAGCTGCGGTGGTCAGAGCACTATTCCACCAACACTGCGGACCGGGCTGTAGCTGCTATCGACGCTTCATCGCAGACTTTCTCATCGGGGAAACGTGGCGTATGTCGATGTTCACCGGAGGGTTTTCTCGCGGTAATACATTCTCGCTCGTCATTGGTATAGGTATAACTGAGTAGAGATGATGGTTTCTAGGATTCGACGTACTGTAAACATGTCAGACAGTTTTCTTTCCTTATTGGCTGAAATACATGTTTGAAGCCACTACCCCATTTCACTTGACCAATGAGGATTCTGATACTATAACGCAGAACGTTCATGATTGGTATGCAAACAACTTAGCCGAGTCAAAACATTGTTCTTCCAATCATGAAAGAATAAACTATTTAGAGTGTAGAAGATATGTTGTCTCAGAAAATTCCCGCGATTTTTCATCATCTCTACACATTAGATCTAAAAATATGGGGTCCAGACTAACAGCCACTTTCCCTTACAAATCTCCAGGCCCAAAAGGAACGATAGATCATTTTCATTATAATTGTAAATCCATTTTATCAATTTCATTAAGTAGTAAAGTTAAATATAGTTTTATTAATTTAAATATACATAACTAAGATCAGTAATGGCCATATCCGGGTACTAACGCAATTTAATTTTGTTCTTCTCACCTCCGTCGACCACGAAGGTCTCCGTTGTTAAAACTTTCGACATTGGACGAAATTATATATAGTGGAATACAAATGATAAAATAATGCGCAGAAGTCGGAAAACTCGTCGTGCGCGCCGGGAGAATCCACTGTCTCTGCACGAAGGGGCGAGGTTGTTCAGTTCCGCTGCGACAGCGGCCGAGAGCGGTTGGGCGAGAGCTGCTCCACGTGTGCTTATTTCCTGTCGAAAAAACACAGGATACCCAGCGCGGCGGTTTGGAGCGATGTTATCAGTTTGGCACGTCCCCTCCCTCAGTGCTGCGTAAAGATTATTTTCTCATTTGAACTTCGCTACACTGGAGTTATCACTCTGAGCAAGCTCGTGCGAAACGTCTACACGTGACTGCGAAGGGACGAACATTTCTATGGCTGTTGTAACTGTGCTTACGTCACTTTTTCGTTTTTCTTGCCAACTCTGAACTCACCAGCTGTACCGAAGAACATTTGTTAATGGCCCACTACTGTGTGGGAGGGCATAGCCAACATCATGTGCGCCAATAACATTAACCATGGTTAGTAGGAACACCCGAATTTCGCGACCAGTTGTATTTCATAACACTTTAGCTCAGATCCACTTTTGTGATTGGATGATCTAGGTGTTACGCGTCTTCGGTGTCTGCCCGCGAATCACAGACGCACAGTATCGGAGTTGGTTAATTCTGAATGACCTTTCAAGTAATAAAATGTCTTATTACAAGCATAAACTGCCAGTAACTAAAAGAATACTGCTGGTGTGCCCGTAGGGTACTGAAATCTAGCATGTGCGGAAATTTTTTCGTGAAATTCGGGTGTCCCTAATGATTAGACCCCCCGAGAATTTCGCGGATACATTTGGCAACAGGCTGGACTCCACAGTTCTTTGTGTACTCGAGCCTCAGTTAGTAGTTCATTGGCTCGAGATTAATCACTCGGATTCACGTGTTGTTTTCCCTACAGGTTCGTTATTGGTAGAGATAGAAAAAATTCGCGAGTTCAATGACCTGTAGGCTAGAATCCACAATCATGTATATACTCGAGCCTCAGATGCTTGTTCATTGGCTTCTGCCCCATGGTGTAGACAGTGTTACTTCGCACCTGGCAGTATGGCACACGCTACTTGTTTCCCTGCAAGTCTACTATTGGCTCACAGTCGTCCGGGGCGTGCCTAGTAAACTGCGATCCAATTACAAAGTCCACTTCAGTGTACACACGTTTGACGTCTATCTTGTCCTGAAATGAAGTCGCGAAATGTTCCTCTCCCTAGTTATTGGTCGAAAGTCGTCCGGGGCGTGTCTAACAAACTGTAATCCAATAGAAGCGAGACTTCGTGATACATGCCGATACAGTTTAACATGTCCTTAAATTAACTCGCGAAATTCTCGGGCATCTAGCCATGATTGTGGCTGGTGTTTTTAATTTTTCTCAGGCTCAGTTACGTATTTTATACTTAGCGGTCCAATTCTGACGAACGATGTGGTTTTAAGGAAAACTGATATATTTAGAGATATAAACTACCACCAGCCAAATAGTGCACTTGTCAGTTTCATATTCATTTCCACATGGACACATTGTTGTATGTAACCTATAACCTAAAAAACTCCACAGTACTCGGCGGAACTGCTGCTCCAGGTGTGGTGGAGGTTTGATGGCTGCTGGGGCTACTTACTTGGAGCGGTTATAGGAAACTTCAGACATTTTGTAGTTAGTTTGTCACTTGATACTGACTTTTATATGCTGCATTAAATATGCATGTGTTTTGTAAGTATGTTGTTTGAACTAGAGGCGCACACACAACGTAAAAAAGGGGGGGGGGGAATCTAGCGGGCCTGGACTCTACCTCGAAAACTCTGAAAATATACCGCAATACGTAAACAATAACTATTTCTAACCTATTTATTCAATGTAATATTGAATACATTACCTATGTATAGGTATAATATGTACACCGAGATAGTTATTTATCATTTCAGACAATGGATATACAGTATATGTTAACATTAAATGATGCTGTACATAAATGCTACCGACTTAGTTTGATACGGCTATAAGCTTGACTCGTACCTTCTCTACACCGGACCTTCGTTAAGAAAAAATCTCTGCGTGCACCCTGAGTTGAGTTGAACTGACCGTGTGATGGTGGTGCAGGTGATATCCACGCACTCGATAGACAGGACTAATTCACACTCCGTCATCACTGATGATGTGCATATTACACTTTGTACCTGCGCGGTTCACTTCGACAAGTGGATAAAATGTTCAATAAATAATCGAAAAAAAATAATGTGTGGAGAAACTGTTGCTTGTGATGCTTCTACGTTAGTTATGAAAGGTTCCTCCTGAGTGGCGGTTGAATTGCGTCGCAAAGTGTTTGGAATACTGGATTTTTTGAAGAAACTCCAGTTTGTTTGCCTGCGAAAATACATCATGGCCCCGACGAGGAAGGAATAGTAGTTTGAAGTTACCACGCATGCTATAAATATCATTTTGGAGCCCTCCGATGGAGTTAAAAACGGCTTTTTTTTTTTTTTTTTTTTTCCAGACTGCTGTATCTTAAAACACACTAGCCGGACACGAATCCAACTACGAAGAGAGCCTGCATTAAACGTTTCTGTAGGTTGTTCATGGTAAAATGAGCACTTTTGAAAGCCCTGCTTGAAATCTACTTGTGTGCACTTTGTGAATTTTTCCGCCTTATGTAAAATTAACATTGTTATGGGCCTCATCCCTTTATTCATGCGTCGGTCAGGTGAAACTGTGGAATTATTGGAAAAGAAAATATATTAAAAATATCGTCAGTTTTATACTTCTTTGCACAAAAAAAAACAGAAAGCGAAAGAAATAAATTAAATGATCAGAAATGGTTACCTCACACTTACCATTCGACGTTTAAGTAAGGAATTACTTTCCATCCATCATTACCAACTTTACTGGGAGCATGTTACTCACTGCGACAATTAAAATATATGCAGGTTTTCTTTCCTAAGGTTGATTTCAATAGTGCTCACTTTATCGTGAACAGTCTTTACAGACATTCCATCAATAAAATGATAGGGTCACCGCTGAAAGTCCCATACCTACATGCAGCATTACGAAAACACTGCACGCCAGTTCAGACTCTACGCCTGCGCGTAGAGACAATGACGCTCTTGCAGCGCGTACCAGTGTGACCCTTAACTCTCCCGCGTTTCTCGGTGAAAACAGGAGAAAAACGACGTAAGCAGGCAGGCCCCTCAAAATTCAATTTTACAACTAAATTTTGTTACGAATATGTTAAATATCCAGCGTAATAGTTGGTCGGAGTGAGGTGAAATAATTCACGCATAATAGCCCCTCCTTAATATGTTGCTATATCCGCCATTTTGTGAATATCCCACTGCTGCCACGAAATGCCGAGCGCGAGAGAAGTGCGCATCGGCGCGAACATGCCGCGATGGCGTGTCTCACAAGAGCTGGCGAGATCGTGTTCGTTCTTGTCGTGCACCAAAGCGACGGCGCATGAAGCGGTGTTCCCTTTCACAGAGCGCGCCCGCTCTAGTTTGTACGTCTTGTAGGGCGCAACAAGTGATTTAGTGCTAAATTAAGCCTCACCCACCACCTTCAGAAAACATATCCACCTTCAGAAAACATATCCACTTTTAACACGCTATCTTTTTTTTCCCCTCGGGATAGCACTCTAAAATCACCAACTTAAAGAACAGTGTGGAAATTTTGCTTTAACATGATAATTGTTTGTAAGTGTTTCATTGTACATTTTAATTATTTACATACATCAGTTAAAAAAATATTTATAACAAATTAACAATTGAAATATTTCACACTAAATGATTAGGGCCTATCACATTGTACTGAGATGAATAAATGGGTTCTTTACTTTAAGTTTAAATCATGCTCGAAAATGGATTTTCATTTCCCTCTGTCTTGTTTCTTGTTTGGGCTAGCCGTGTTCTTGTATCTTCTGCTAAACGATGTTCCCTTAACCAAGATGTTACATATGACGTTGGATGTTGGATCCCACTCTCGCAAAGAAGGTCTAAGTCAGCTCGCGTACCTTTTTTTAATATTATTATTTTGTACTGAAATAAAATAACTGATTGTTTCTTGCTGTCACAATGACACAGCCAGTGACGGAGCTGCGCTCCGGCTGCTCGGGGCAGTATCAGAGCGACGCTCCGGCACCTCTGCACCACTGGGCGCAACTGTCGCGTGCCATGACGCCTCTCACTTTCTCACATGCGCTACTGTAACAACAAGGCTGTACATGATTCTATTTTGAAGTTATCGCGTATGCCAAATAATCGGTTGAAAATAGCGCGGGACATTAACTTTAAGAGTGCATTGTTTTTTTTTTTTTTTGCATAAATACACGTCAAAATCACAGTTCTATTGTTCTAGGAATGTACCACAAAATAATAAAAACTGACGTACAGAAATTATATAATTCATATGCTAAGAAGAACTTCAAGATGTCTATAAAATCACATACAAGGAAATATATTCGCAAAAAAAAAAAAAAAAAAAAACGGAAAATGAGGAAACCGTCGCATATTTGTATTTGTGATTGCCTCTGAACTTTTGTATGGTAACTTCTACAAAACATACCTTATAATATAACACAGCAAGACCTTCTAGGTGCCCTCGTTAAATTTCCTTAATATAGTTTGGTTTACTTTCTTTGTGCATTGTAAAAAGTAACATTTGACTTTAACGTGCCATTATTTTTTTAAACCATGCGATATAAAAAATATATATATATCTAAGGAAAAAGTAGTCACAGATAACATTTACGTGTTGAAAAGTAGGTACGTGGTATAAATACAAAACAATACATTTTCCTTATGGCCAACACCCTTAACTGGAGTGTGCAGAATTTTGGAAGACAGTCTTGAAAAACCAAGAAACGCAAATTTACAGCGAAAGAAACAGATCGATAGGAATGTTTCACTACAGAAAAATATTTATCCACGAAATTGGTAAAAACTGTTGCCTGCCAAAAACATGTAAAATTGTTATTTATAGTGCAAAAAAGTTGTTCACCATAAAGTGAGCACTTTTGAATATAAAGGCTGTTCACAATAAAGTGGGTACTTTCGAAATTAACTTTAGAAAAAAGTCACTACCCCTTCCTGCATATATTTTAATGAGCACACTGAGTGACACGCGCTCAGTAAATTTGGTACAAATAGAAAAAAAGTGTTAGGTAGCAATTTGTGATAACTTAAATCATTTATTTTGCTTTCTGCTTTTTTTTTTTTTTTTTATAATGCACCAGAGTGTAAAAATGAGCAGGTAAGTAAAATATTTACTTTTAGGATAATTTCACAGTTTCACTTGACCGACGCATGGATACAATGCTGAGGCACATGGCAATGTTAATTTTACACAAGGCGGAAGAATACACAACGTGCATACAAGTAGATCTTGAGCCAGGCTTTCAAAAGTGCTCATTTTACCGCGAACAGGCTATATAAGTCTTTAAAGTTTATGTTGTATTTATGTAGTTGTTATTGTCTTTTTTTTTTTTGTACTGCGAGGAAGCGTTCGAAGTAAATAGGCATTACAATAATTTACAAGACTTGTATTTTGGACTCGTCAAAATCCGAGCAGTTGTGTACCGTCAATATTCATGTGTTTTGTGTCTGAATATAAAATAACGACGTGCAGTCGATTATAGGCAGTTCACGGTAAACTGAGCACTTTTGAAAGCCCCGCGTATCTACTCGTACTCACGTTTTACATTCTTCCGCCTTATGTAAAATTATCATTGCCATGGGCTTCGTCACTTTATCCAAACGTCAGTGAAGTGAAACTGTGAAATAATTATAGGAGTAAATATTTTACAACTCTGCTCATTTTTAAACTTTGTTGCGCGGAAAAAAAAAAAAAATTCTAGTTATCATAAATGGTTACCTAACACTTTTTATTCGACGTTAAGATGTGGAACTAATTTCCTTCCACCGTTACCAACTTTACTAGACGCATGTCACTCTGAACGCCCATTAAAATACATACGTGCGAAAATCCGGGATTGGCACTGCCGGAGATTGATCCCGGTTTGCCTTGGTAGGAGGCGAGCAGTCTAACAGCTCAGCCACCACGGGATCAGCGACTTTTGACTAACATTGTCCCTTTAATATGCCAAATGCGCCGTGTATTCTGACCGTTCGTCAACTTGTGTATGACGAAAGACGGATACGAAATATAATGTCGTAGAAAGCATATTAACAGTTACTTATTCATCTGACATCATTTCTCATGTTTGATGGCTGAAATTGCTCAGCTGTGTATATTTAAAATGTATTCAATCATAAAACGGAATTCGTTTGTTACTTTAATTGCAATAACTTATTATTCTTATTTATTTTAATGACGCCACAAACAAATAAGAACAGACTGACGAAGAGCTAGATGGCATAGGAGGCCTTCTTACAAGGCATTGGACATTGAAAACAAAGAGTGAACTGCCCGACAAACGGAATGACAAAAAGAAAAAAGACGAAGAACAACTAAAACGAACACCAAACACGTTACTGAAGTAAATAAAGCAAATTTTCGAAAATCGTTACGAGTTACGACCAAACGTTGGTGATGGAAGATAGGATGGAAAAATTGGAACGAAAGAAATTTTTGCAGACAGTAATAAATAATGGGGTGTCAATGATGATAACGGGGGGGGGGGGAAACGAAAATGTTATTAGTTTGTAAGGTCCTTTTTTATTTGACGTGTAGACTCACGCCGGGCAACAGACAACGGTCGTGAACGGAACAGGCGGTTTGCGCGGGAAGCGAGATCACGGACACAGGCGAAAACCGCAGCGCGCGCGGCCAACGGCTTGTTCTTTCCATCAGACTTTTTACACTTTGAGAGAAATTCGTATTTCTTTTCTCCGCCCCACCTGTCGGCTCTGCGGATTGGCAACGCCGCGCGGCGCGCTCGGCCAATCACCGGCCGCCTCTCAGCTACCCCCCCCCCCCCGCCCCTTCGTGACAGCTACTCATCGACCGCGCGGGAGGAATGCGCGCCGGCGAGTGCCAACCGCCCGTCTGGGTTCGAACCCGGCGGCGGCGGTCGAGTGTTGAACCCCGCGAGAGGCGATCGACCAGGTTCAAGGGCGACTGCAGCCCGCGGCTGTCTCGAGAACCGGAGAAGGAGAACTCGTGACTGTGGAGGAGAGTAGAAGGGAGAGGGGGAAAAAAAAAAAGTAAAACCTCGCCCATCCAGCGTCCCCCCCCCCCCCCCAATCCATGCCCACAAGCCTGAATAACGTTGCGAAGCCGCGGAGTCACTCGCTAGATCCAACCGGTGCGCGTCGTTTGTTTTTATTTCCTTCCGTTGCCTCCCCTTCCCTTCCTCTTCTTCCTCTTGTTTCTCAACCACACCGTCTCTTGTGCTCTCTTTTCTCGAGGGAGGGAGGCTGCACCTCGCCGGATCGCCGTCTCACGACGCTGCAAGCCGTCTTACGTGCCTCGTCCTATACACTCTAGAAACACTTCCTTAGATACACAACGCATGACATTGGCGCAAATAAATTTATGCTTAAATTGTCATAAGTGAACAACCGCTAAGTTGGCTTGCCACAAATAAAAATTTTGCCATATATATATACATACATACATACACACACACACACACACACACACACACACACATACATACGCCGGATTTTCGGAAACTCAATTCCCAAACTCCAGGTGTACTTTCTTTGAACCAAACGCGTAATACGAAAACCATTTGAACGTATATCCGGAAAAGTATATTTATATCAATTAATTGTACTAAAAGCTAAAAGTTCCGGCGTACAAAGCCTGGAGAACAAGTCGGTGCCTGATCGAACAGCTTTGTTCTGCAAGTGTTGTCTGCCGAATTGAACACAATATCAAAATACGTTTCCCGACGTAGGTCGAAGTGTACAGGGCTTTAGTGTTACTATTAGTCAAATTAAACTATGGCCGAAGTTTGGACAATTGAGTCCCCGGACACACTCTGTGTGTGTGTGTGTGTGTGTGTGTGTGTGTGTGTATATATATATATATATATATATATATATATATATATATATATATATATATATATATATATATATATATATATATATATATATATATATATATATATATATATATATATGAGAATGCACTGTGTCCTACGTGTTTTATGTATTATTTATTCGGTGTTAGAAGCTTTATTTATTCTGTGAAACATTATTGTCAACTAAAGGGCATGTCTCGTCAGACCTGTTCCTATTTCCATTCTATTTCCATTCCTTTTACGAATTTCCCAAGCAATCTTACTCGATAGTCGTGCAATATGAAACTTTAAATTTTTTGTTGCTATTCAATGTTAGGTTGATGGATGTTAAAATCAAGTGAAATTTTGTGTGGTCAAAGAGTTTATTCAGGTTTGTCTTGCTTTCACAATAAAGAACCGTAAGTGTTATGCTACGTATTTCTGATTTCCTCCAGTAGTTTCTACTTCAGAACATTTTTCCCTCCATTTTATTTAATAATTCTTTGACTGACGGTCTTCACAAATAAGAAGCTTTGACTTTCCTTTTGAATCAAATCAAGATTTTGTTACCGTGCAGTAAACAAAACATCATCAAATAAATGGTTTTATTTGCCATACGAAAAACTTTCAATGCCTTTTTTTTACAATGTAGCTCTACCTTGGCCTCGCTATGACCTCAAGCCGTTTTCCCATTGGAAATTTAGTAATTTGCTAGTGAGTGAAGAGATTTGGGCGGCTGTTAACAGCGAGATCTTGAGAGCCGATGAGGATGAAGTGAGGTGAGCATGGAGCAGCGCCGAATTTTGGTGCGGGGGAAACGGTAGATCCCCGTGAAAACCTTCCGACCAGCGGCATCGTCCGACATGATTTCCGCTTGCAAAAATCTGGAGTGAATCGGCCGGGGAGTGAACTCGGTTCGCCTTGGTGGGAGGCGAGCAGTCTAACCGCTCAGCCGCCATGGCCCCTTTTAGTAATTTGTTGTTTTAATACGGTTAGATGGGAACTGTGTCAATCATCACTTGTAGGGTCGCCCATGGGATTTCGGGGGCCTGTTTGAAAACTATTTTTGATACCCCCTATTTGACGTAACACCTCGAACAGTGAATATCACTTACGTTTTTATTCTGCACTAGGGGTTAGCCCGTGACCGTGTTTTTAGTGTGGTCACGTGCCTACAATATTTACGGTGCTACAAAAAAATTTTTATCATACAAAGACTTAAAAAAATTATGTGAAATTAACTCCACTAAGCCACTACGGCCCCACTTGGATCGCTCTACCAACTTTGCTACTACGGCCCCATTTGATATATCTCTATCCACTGGGCCACTGCGGCCCCGCTTGATATAGTTCTATTCACTGGGCTATTGCGACCCCACTTGATATAGTTCTATCCACTAAAGCGTTGCGGTCCCACTTGGATATAGTTCTATCCACTAAGTCACTGCGGCCCCACTTGGGATCGCTCTAGCCACTGGGCCACTAAGGCCGCACTTGATATAGTTCTATGAAATGATTTGAAATTATCTCAACATTGAAGCCAGACATTTAAAGTAAACAAAAATTATATTCCATTACCTTCATATCTCTATTCAATAATCTCTACGCATTAATACAACACTTTCATAGGGAAAAGTAATTAAAAAACTAGTTTTTAGAGTCAAAAGTCGTGATTGCGTAATCTGATCTTGCTGAAATTCGAACTTCACGTATTAGACCCTGAAGATTCGCTCTGCAAAATTTGAAGAACTTTTGTTGAGTTCAGGGGACTTAGAGAAGTATTAAAGACGGACAGACAGAGATCATATCCTTATATAGTAAGATTAGCAGTAGAAATAAATCAATCTCCCCCCACCTCACATAATGAAGAACATTATAAAATTATTTTTAAAAATATATTATTAAAATTTTTATAAAAAAAGTGTATAAAAATTATTTTAAAATCATTTTTAAAAACAGTACAACATTTATTTTTAAAAAATTTCCTTCATGCTCGCTATATTGGTAGGCGCTCACCTGCGTTCGACTGCCATATTAGTAGGCGACACGACTGCCATCTTGGTAAACAAACGCCATGTTGGTAGGCTCTCACATGAGTTCGACCGCCATATTTCTAGGCTTTTAACTTCGTTCGACCGCCATATTGGTAAGCGTCACGGCCAACATATTGGTTTTTCGTTTGCTATTTGTTTATACGTTACTGTCATTTTTTTCACATTCAGCTAACTGTCAACCGGCCCAGGATGGCAAAACAAATTATTTTGCCTTGGTAGTAACTGTACACAATACAACTTTCAGAACTGTCAGAAAAGTGTACTTGTTCGTGGGACAGACTACACAAGATGGACGTGAACTATACAAGTACCCAAAAATTTTAAAATTATATTGTAATTCTGTGGCATTACATTAAATAGAATTTTCATAAAACATTGAAAATTAATTTACAAAATTAACTACGAGAGCTATGTTAATTTTTTAATTATGTGTTTTAAAGTACAAATTTCAAAATTTTGCACGAGTAGCACGTTCGGCTACAATTAAAATTATCTTTCTGATATCAACACAATAAGACGAAGAAATTTCATGGAAATTATTTATGTGGTTTATCCATAGTTTCGTTTTAAGTTTTACGATATAATTTGAAGGAATAACAGTCAGAAGTAATATTCTGTTCGCTGGCCAGCAAAATGCCAGACTTTAAAGAAATTTCTTTGCGGCTTTCTAATAACTTCTAGAAACACTTCCGCTTAAATAAGATATTGTGTTCGTAAACTTTCTGAAATTGTTTCGGCTCAATATGTACAATGCCCATTACTGTGTTAAAGACAGTAGCCAAAAATTATTTTAATATTGATTAAGAATTTGTATAATTTTTTTATTAATATGATGTCACAAAACTGTGAAGTGTCTTCAAAATATACAAAAAATAAAAAGTGTTAAGCAATGTTTAATCCAATCACTGTTACTTCCAACTTATCTGATGTCTTGCTAAAGTTCTACTTCCAGGATATTCCTCCACCTCATGTAAATAAAGCTTGGAAATTTATACCTTAGTGCCACTGCACCGTATTCGTACGCACTCGGTGTAACAATATTTTACATAAGAACTATTTCTTACTAGGTATTACCAACTCACGTATTTTTTCCCTGTCTTTGCTCATATTATTTATAAATTAAATAAATATTATAATTATTAGAGGAAATATAAGCAAAAGTTCAATGAAATAAAAAATTACTTACTGTTATGTTAACACAAGTATAAAACGCTTGTGATACATTACGAATTTAGGAAACAAACAAACACGTTACACATGGGGAGTTTTTTTCTCCAAAGGTTTGATTCAAAAAGTGTGAAGAAACCGCGAATAGACGTTAAGGTGTAAATGTAGGTAGTGCGGCGTTTCAAAGCTGTGATACATCGGGCTTTACAAAACAACGCTATAATGCATGCATGTTGCGTATTATTCCGCCTTATGTTAGATTAACTTTGTCATGGACCTCATCACTTTATTCATGCGTAGTTCAAGTGAAACTGTAAAATTATTAGTAAAGTAAATATTTAAAATATCTGCTCATTTTTACACCTTGATGCATTAAAAAAAAAAAAAAAAAAAAAAACAGAAAAGCATGGAAATCATTTAAGTTATCAGAATTGGCTTCCAAAGAATTTTAATTCGACGTTAAGATACAGAACTACTTTCCATACATTTTTTTTACCAACTTTACTGCGCGCATGTTACACAGTGTGCCCGTTAAAATATGTGCAGGTTGGAGCAGTGACTTTTTTCCAAGGTTGATTTCAAAAGTGCTCACTTGATCGTGAACAACATCATTTAGGGGTAGCAACATCAGCACACGGTAGGTAAGTGGACAGCTCTAGTGGCTGCTTGTTCGTATACGTGTGCCGTGTGCATATAGTATATTCGCGGTTTCTTCGCACATTTTGAATCAAACCTTAGGAAAATCACCCCATATATGACGTGTGCTGTTGTTTCCTAAAAATGACACGTATTTCAAGTGTTTAATAATTGAGATCATATATAAGTGCCTACCTTATTTTTTAGTTAAATTTAACTTTTACGTATGTTCCGTAAATAAAATATAACATGTAATAAATTATAAATATGAATAGGCCTATATACAGGGAGAAAAAATGTGTGTTCGTAATGGCTATTAAGAAATAGTTCTTATGGAAAATAATATTGCACTGAGTGTGCACGGATTCGGTGCGGTGTCCCTTTGGTATGATTTTATATACTTAGTTAATATTTGTTTGCATGAGACAGATGAATAGCCTGGAAGTAGAATTTCAGCAGGGCCTTACGAAAGTTCGAAGTAACCGTGAAAAGCCCAGTGGCGGATTTAAGTATTCATCTTAGGGAGGAAGGGGGTGGGGGGGGGGGGGGGTGTTTTGTGATGCACTAAACTTTGGAGGTAATAATTCTAATTACATTTCATCCAGTCGTAGATAAATTGTATTTGCCTGGTTACTTGTGTGTGGTTATCAGCAAATATTTATTTATTATATAAGGAAACAAGTTTCTGAAATAAGGAAAACTTTAAGATGGAGTGTAACTGCCAACATTTTTAACGATTTCATTCCACGTAGTCATTAAAATGTTGTTGTTAATAACTGCAATTGTAGTTCCAATCACAAATCACAGCGCAATACAATTCAAATAAACGAGGCATCAAAACACAGAAACTGAAAACACTTTCCTGTGATTTTATTATGAACACTCTTAAATTTTTTCACTGCACAGTATTCTAGTTAACTCTATCGTGAAAACTATAAGCCACAATATAAGGAAGAAAAATGAGTTTTATTTCAACTTACTTTCCTAAGATTTTATCACATTAATAATGTTGACCAATCTGATTACCAATACCTTATATACAGAAATGCTTAAATGTTATGCGCACTATCGTCATTTGCAATATAAATATTGAACACAAATACTATCACTTAAAATTTATACAGGTAAACGACAAAAAAAACTTATAGAAAGGGATGACCTTAAGACATAAACAAACATTTAATAAATCTTACTTTGTACAGTTATGTACTAATACAGCACATTCCAAGGATTTTTAAAATTTAATCTTCGAACATCTTACGTTGTCACACGAGTTTTGTCTGGTATTCATGTTATGCTGACAGCACATAAAATTTATCTTGAAGTAATTCTGTGGCTGAATATACATCCTGTGCCGTATTAGTAACAATTTTCACAACTGCAAAAAATTGGATAGTGAAGCTTAAAATACCCGCGACTTTCTCTTACTATGTAGTAATTTAGAATGAATAAATTAACACAGGTATCAAATAAATGGTAAATATTAAAACATCTCTAGAAATAAGTGTATTTCAGGAGAAAATTTATTTTCCTGCAGTCACCTCTATTATTTCATTTTAATTATACATATCCTGAGAACAAACTTCAAAATTCTTTTAATTTTATTTTCCGACACATAATTTCGTGGCATTCGAAAGGCAGTCACTTACGCTCTATAACACCACAAACGAGGATTCTCACGAGTAGCACCTTGTGCAAAACAACTAACTACCTTCTCTTTGTCTATCAATATATCACTATGTATGTGCATTAATGCAAGGCCATTGAGATGTTTCTGCCCACAGCGTGACCGGAGCCAAGTTTTAATTCTTCGCAAAGTGGAAAAAGTACGCCTGGGACTAGCAACACTCGCAGGCAAGGAAGACAATATACACAGAAAATTTCTAATGTTAGGATACAGCATGCTGTCGCACCCCTCAACTGCTTCACTACAAAACTGTGGAAGACGCTCATTTTTCCCTTGATGCCTATTCCATATAGTTGTCCACAACGAAAACTCTGCTTTCAGGTGGTTTTGCAAGATAGTTTCCATTTACCGCGAACAAGCTACAGTACCTATTTGCCAAGAACTTCATGTTTTCTTCTGCTTTGTCATCTCCACCGCCAGGTAAAAACACATTCAATCTATAAGCGTCAAGGACTTCACTGGGGAAACGTGACTTGAGATCTTCGACTACAGCTTCTAGTATAGGTATGAACACAGATTTTCTGAAGTATTCTTCATCAGTATTTGCAGGAACGTTGCAGCGCAATGTTTGCCTCTTGGTGGTATGAGGTACAGTGATTGTCACACCTAATGCGTTTGCAGTTTCCTCTGCTTAAAAAAAAGGGCTCTAAAGATCTCACCAACTCGAAGTTCGTTTCTTTTCTCGCTCAAAACACTAATTGTGTCTTTGATGGTGTCAAAGGAGTTTGCCTGTCTAGCTCTTTCTTCTGAGAAACCAGCTCAGTGGATGTGTTACCGATAAAACGTCACTGAGGCATATCATTGTCACAATAAAAGTTGGATCACTGATAGCAACAGTGTCCTGGCATTAGCAGCTGGCTCTCCTTCTTTCCATTCAGAAACAATCTGCAATGCTTCTGCTGTTGTGGGTAGCTGAGATTTAAATTGTAACACTGCATCATGACGTTCGACCCAATGAATCTCACACAGCTTAATTAGCTGACCTCCAAGTGTTGATACTAGAACAGCATTTCGTTTTGAAGATGCAGGAAAAAGGAAATTACTTGACACATTATTCCGGTTATATTTCTGACACATTGGACAGCAGATAACTTGGATGGTGATAAATTCAGTGCATGATTGTAGCAGGGATAATAAATTGCATGAACTGCTACCTTCTGAATTTCTGTAATGGCACCACAGAGTTCTGAAGTCATTACACTGCGTCCGTCAGTTGTTATTCCAACACAGTCTCTCGGATTTATGTGCAAATCTTGTAGCATCTTGAGAACAACCTGACCTAACCTCACATCAGTAAGTATTGGTTCTAAAAGTTCATCCTCTTCTTGTTCATGTTCGTCTTAATCAGAGTCACTTTGTGGAGATAGCAATTTTTCTCATTTCCTTGGATTAATGAATCCCACAAAATCCTCTCTTATGTGGTTTTTATATTCGTACCTCAGTAGGAGAGAGAGCTGAGAAATGTGTGACACATCAGTCGTTTCATCGAACAAAATGCTGTAGAATTTGGATTATGTCTGTAACAGAGGATATGGTAAATAGCAAAACTTTTTAAGAAGAACTTGAAGTTTACTTCTTACATGCTAAGTCAGTAATAAATCAATGAATACAACAAAGGGAGATAGTCTGAGCCGTAAGTACTTAATGTCAATTTCAATATCATTGAAATATTTAAATGCGGAATATGTACGGTGGTGCTATCTGCTGTGTTAAAAAAATTTAGAGCGAATTCTTCATGCATGCATTCACACACACACACAATTGTGCCCACGCATATTTTTAGAAGTTTCTGTACCTTAACGTCGCTATTTTATGACCGAACTCAGTAACAGAGCATTTCTATTCAGAACTCCCAGACATAATATCGACACCATAATATCGTATGTATAAATGTGTGTATTAAACAAGTTTATATGTATCACGCTTGTGTATGTGTGCATACACGTATATTGTGACTTGTTTCCCAATATTTGTGTGTATAAACGTAATGTTTTAACTTTGTACATTTTCCTTACGAAATGCTCTAACGAAACTCATCCTTACAGGTTCTTAAGGGGGGGGGGGGCGAACGCCCCCTCCGCTCCCCTTTAAATCCACCACTAGAACAGCCTATAACAAGCAACTTGGTGTTGGTGAATGTAGTGACGGTGTTTTCTGAGGTTCAAGGGCGAACTGCGCTATGCGCCTGTCAACTACGGATTGAGAGGGGGAGACCACCCCACGCCTCTTCCGTGAATATCATTATTATGAAAAATTTACTTTTACGTGACATGAAAGCCAAAGGCTGTTCACGATAAAGTGAGCACTTTTGAAATCAACCGTAGAAAATAGTCACTGCCCATGCCTGAATATATTTAAACAGGCACACTGAGTGACATACGCCCAATAAAGTTGGTAACAATGGGTGTAAAATAGATCCATATCTTAACGTCGAATAAAAAGTGTTAGGTAACAATTTGTGATAACTTAAATTATTTATTTCGTTTTCTGGTTTTTTATGCATCGACGCATAAACATGAGCAGATCTGTAAACATTTACTTTTATAACAATTTCACAGTTCTGCTTGACCGACGCATGAATAAAATGATGATGCCTATGACAATGTTAATTTTATATAAGGTGGAAGAATACACAACGTGCACACAAGTAGATCTTAAGCAGGGCTTTCAAAAGTGCTCATTTTACCGTGAACAGCTTATATCAGTATAGACTTTTTTTAATTTAAATCCCCGTCAGATCACTTACACCAAGAATTAGCTGTAATATGAATGCAGAGTTTCCGCATAGGCTGAGAGGTTAGCCTGCTCGCCTCTCACCATGGCGAACCGGGTTCAATCCCCCGTCGGACCACTCCCTGATTTTTGTATGTGGGAATCGTGCCGGACGATGCCGCTGGTCGGCAGATTTACTCGGCAATCTCCCGTTTCCCCTCCCCTTTGATCTCAGCGCTGCTCCATACTCACCTCAATCACCCTCATCCAGCTATAACTATGCAAACTTGCGTAACAGAAAGGGGCCTATCTATAAATAAACGAAGTTGTCTATCCAGGACATAAAGTACGGAAAATGTAACAGTGGTTACAATTTTAGTTGATTACATAAGGTCTTGTGCATAGGAAAACGTCCCCCTTCCCTTTGTAGATCCCTGTAATAGACCATAACTCCAACATATGTCGTATCCAAATTCGTCATTAGTAGAGACCAGAAAAATTCGCGAGTTCAATGACCTGCAGGCTACCCTCTACAGTCTTATGTGCTAAACATGCCAATATCAACTGCACATTGGTTGTTTGCTGTCACAGTGAACGGCAACGATTGGGCCGGCGTTCTCCAGGAGGTGTAAAATACTGTGTGGACCAATGGCTGAAGTTATATGAATTCTAGCTCCCCAAAATGAATCCGCGCATTCTTCAGGTCTCTAGTCATTTGGTAATTTAGGGTATTGGGTATTCAGGGTGTCAAAACTCGAATGACATTGAAAAACGTTCCTAGTGTTCAGTTTAAGAACTGCAGTACTGAATGTGGCGATGTTTCTTTATTACTTATGAAACGAAAAAAAAAAAAAAACAATGATTTTCAAGTACTTTCTCTAGGAAAATTATAAAATAGTTCGATTTATTTGCTCCTTTAGTGAAAAGTATATTTAAAAAATTACTAAGTTTTGAATTTTTTTTATAGAAGGACTGTTTCAAATAGAATAATAATTACGAAAACGAAGAATATTACGCACTTGTGGTTCATTGTTAAGTTTTCCTTCTTTGTTAATTATTTGAATTCGCACAATTTGCGTGATAAAAGACGTAAAATAAGACGTAAACAATAACCGACGCTTTCGCGAAGGTATTGGGTATTCTGCGTGCTTCTCCAACTCAGTAAATTTCGACCCTACACCCCCCCCCCCCCAGGCACGTAGGGCCTAAACTCGGCCACGTGGTAGATCTAGTAACCTAAATAGTGGCCCCGTAGCGTTTTCAGTCACGGCTAGGCACGCACCATGGCTGTGGAATTGAAGTCGGTTAAAACATGGCGAGACCGACTCCAACAACATTAATTAATAAAACTAATTTTTCTAATACATGCATAGCCCGTCGCATATTTACTTCCACTCGAATTTAAAACATTTTCTTGGGTTTAAAAATTTAATACAATCTTTACATCTATTATTGTGCAAAACGAAATGATTATTTTAATATACCCAGTGTTTACGTAATGCCTAGGGCCGCCTGTTTTTCGCGAGGAAAAAAAAACTACGCGGAGGCTAGACTTCAAATTCCTATGTGCACGCGTGCAGCCTTCATTCGACTATTGGTCGCTTGCCTTTGTGCGAAGACAGTCTGTTACGTTAGTGAGCCAATCAGAATTAAGTTTCTACAGTACTGACCGTCTGTAATTCGTGGACAAACAGATAAGACGCGTTTCAATTCAAATGATACGATCACCAAAGTGGCTCTGAACTAAAATGTTTTGGAACACAACTTGTCCTGAAATCTTTTCGCGAAACATAGGCGCTCCTAGTGATGCCTATACACGTGTCTACGGCCGTGGACACTTTGCACGTGAAATATACTTATGATCTGTACTGAACACAGTAGAGCACCAGTGTCCAATTTTTTGAGCCTTCCTTGTGGCTCATACGATTTGTGGAATTTCAACGAGCGAACAGTGCGTTGGTTACTGGTTGCAAGAAAAATGCTGAACACAAAAATAGTACGTGGCAAAAAAATTACGTGATTGCAACGCATTAACTCGGGAATTAGTGTGTGTGCGAACGGGTTAGCCCATCATTTTTCTACCAGAATTTTTGGGTTTGGAATCGGGGGCCGGAATCAGAGTCGGACTGTGGAAAAACTGAGGGGTTGGAGTGGAGAATTTGGAATACCGACTCCATTGCCTTGGGAAACTCATTTCGCCGAGTAATAGGCTATTGACGGTAAAGATAACACTTTTGAAAGCTATCTCATTTGGAATAATAGTCAATAAACATACTTTATTTTAGATTTAGATGTTAACTTCCTAGTGCAGTGGAATATACACACTGTTTATTACGCACATGGCAATGTCTATTTCAAAAGGCGGTCAAAAGATAAAAATTGGCTGAAAAGAAAAAGTAACTAGGGCTTCAAAAGTGCTCACTTTACCGTGAACAACATATACACACTAACGGCGTATGGGGTTGTTGGCCTACGCACAGGCGCTATTGGGCAGTTCCTCAGGCCTCGCGTCTTTTACGTCCGGTTGCACCATCTTCCCCGATCGGAGATCGAATGATCATAGTTCTGAACCAGGATTCAGTTTAATCTTGGTTCCATAGTAAAAGTGTTGCACCAACGAAATTTCATGATTCTGGATCTCCGATTCGTTGATCTTGGTTTCAAAGTGAGAGATCACTATTACGTATTAGACAAATTTTGCTATTGGTTCCTAATATATATGACTTCATGGAAGTAGGCGTATTTTTTACTCTAGATAGAACTAGATGCGCCAAGTTTTACCTGTTTGAAGTGAATTATTTTTGTACAAATTTTATTGAATAATATTCAAGTATAATGTTGTTTTAAATTCCTAAGAAAATAATCGAACGTAGTTGTATCTGTTGGCATATTTTCAAACTACATTTGTCGACGATGGCTGCTGAACTCGGATCGAGATTTCAAACCGACAATTTCCGGCGGTTCGAAATGAACTTCATCTCGATTTCCAGTCCAGCTCTGAACTCGAATGGTGCAACAGTTTTCTGTGTCGATCTTAGATCCGATCTCGGATCGAGTTTAGAACCACGATGGTGCAACCGGGCATTTGACTGCGGCTCGCTGACCTGTGTGCGGCTCGGCCACTCGACGTGCCGCGATGCCGCTACGTGTGGTTCACACCTCCTTATTCGCTTCTCAGGCCCGCTGTGGTCTAGTGGTAAGACTGCTCGCCTCCCACCCAGGCGAACCGGGCTCGATTCCCGGCGGGGCCGCTGCCGGACTTTCTCATATGGGAATCGTGCTGGACGATGCCGCTGGTCGGCAGGCTTTCTCTGGGATCTACATTCCCCCCGCCCCTGCATTCCGGCGCTGCTCCACAACTCTCGCAACTCAACTCAAGACCTATATGCTGAGAGCCGCCGGAATCTCTCCTCTCCACTCGCATCTTTTTTCTTGATATTTACCAGCAGCCGTAGTTTGTCGGTCTTATTTAAATACCTTATATATATGTATATGTATATACACACATATAAAGAGAGAGTTAGAAAATGCCCGGTGTTTTTCATGTGAGGAAGTGTTTACAAAGTTTGTCGATGGAATCATAAATAATTTTGTATCAACTTCTCATCTGATCCTTCTTGTTTCTTAGATTAATTAAAAGTTGGTCTTGGCGCATGTCAGGAGAGAGTGGGGTTATCGTTATGAGGCATGTCTGCAGCCCGAGGCACGAGTGCGACAATACGCAGACTCTTCGAACCCTCCCCTCAACCACGTGCAAGAGAGGCACATAAACTGGCGTGAGGCGCTACTTCAAGCAACCTGGCAGTCGAAGCGGCCGACTGTCACTTTCACAGTATGACAGTGAATGTTGAAATGCCAGTGCTTCTTACACGTAATGCAAATTATTTGAATAACTATGTTTATAACGACAAATGTTTAACACGCACGTATCTGTCATTTTAACGCAGATGAAGGTGTTAATTTTGAATGGCGAGAAGGTAAATGGAAAGTTTTCGACGGATATAAGACGTTGCTCGAAGGCAGCTCGCAAGAAGACGCGACGGGGAACGACAGAAAGGATCTGAAAGCACAGCTGTGTAATTCAGCTCAGAGCGTCGAGTGGCGCGTGTATGGAACATCAATATACACTAGCACCACGTGTGGCGTGACGTCATAACTTGAAAGCTAATGTAATGACACTTAACACGCCTCTGTTACTTCCTACATTCATCAACGATTTATATTTCTTTTTTTCTGGGACCTGCATGTTAGGACTCAAAGCAATACTAAAAGTCCATTCCACATGATCATCTACTCTACGACCTATTGCTTACGCGTTATAAGCCTGTACGATTTTGTCAGCACTTAGTAGTTGGAACATTTCCATTTGGGTACATAGTGTGGATAGATAGACATATATAGTGTGTATCGCTAGACGTATTGCACATTGAGCCCACGCAGGAAGAAAGTGCTGCTCAAAATGCCACCTAAAACTGTAAAACCACATTTACTATGTCAGTCAATTCAGGCGCAAGGAGGACATCAGGAACACTGCTTGTATCGTACTACATCACTGCTGGTACACGGGTAGGGATCTAGCTACACGGACAGTGGTGTGGTAAGTAGAGCTTTCAACAATGCAAGCAGAGTCTTGGAAGGCTTACAACGTGGGGAGTATCCGCCAAAGGTAGGGACACCAGATTTACCGTAAAGAGTTCCTTGCACGCTGGATTTCAATATTCTGTGTTCGCGCCTGCAATTTTCCTTTGCTTGTTGGCTGTGTGTCAAATAATCCAGTTACGAAAGGGATCTGTGTTAGAGGCGCGTCGAAATTTTTTTTCACCAAAATGTGGCATCCCTAAACATAGGAAATTTGTTCATGTAGCTTTCTGTACAGATGATTCAGGAATACTTTTGGACGTCTTGCTTTATTTCTTCTAGGTGACAGCAAATCAGGGGAAAAACCTATATCTTAAGGGGCCCATCTTCCTGTGGTGATACATCACAAGGTGCCTGAAACACACATTTAAAAAATGGTTTCTGTACTGGTGCTGGCAATCTGTTTTCGTAAGGGAACATATTACACTTCTTACTAGTATTGACTGAAACAGGAAAAAGATCCGACATATTACGAACATAGACCCATTCAACATGGCCACAGTGGAACGAGTTGTCACAGTGGTAACACACATGACTGGCCTTTGGTGAGGACCCGGATTCCTTTCCAGGCCTGGCAATCTGATTTCCGTTTACTGACAAACTTTATTAACATCTACGTATTATATACTGCGTGACTTAAAATAGCCATATCGTCAGCAGGACCTAGCAACTTACAAAACAAGCATACTTCATCCCTTAAATAAAATCTAGCTTATTTTTTTTTTTGCGATAATTCACTACAGGGGCCTAAGCAATAGTTATTAAATACTGTTTAATAAGGAACACTTTCATGAACAGCAAAAGTCTTCCGACTTATATTATTTCGAAAGTCAGTTTGATTAATTTCTGTATTAGAAGGGCCGGAGAGTTATGGGGACTACGAAAAAAAAAAAAAAAAAAACACACACAATTCCATGCGTACACTAGCGGGGTACTTAACTCGGTGGGGTCGCTCCCGGATTGTCGCACGTGGGAATCGTGCCGAACGATGCTGCTGATCGGCGGGTTTTCTCGGACATCTCCCGCATACCTGGCCTACCTGCGCTGCATAATACTCTACTCACCTCGCTTCCCTCCCATTGGCTCACATGACCCCGATGTTAAGAGCCGCTCGAACTTCACCACTTTCCGCTACCTGGGTTTCATTCCAGGAGAATTCTGCTGTGTTTCCTTGACAGACCGTGGCTGACACCTTCCATGGAACTGGCTGTCCGAGCTACGTCTCCGATGGCTTCGACGTCGACGAGGCGTCGAGACACATTAATACCATGGCCATTAACAGTTTTTTTCATCGTGCTATGTTTTGGAAATTCTACGCGAATATTTGAAATACTTGTATAGAGCCCTGCGTTGAATTATACTAAAAACTGTTTACGGCAAAATGAGCACTTTTGAAACCAACCTTAGAAAAAGTCACTGCCCGTACTTGTATATATATATTTTAACAGTAAGGTTGGTAACGATGGAGCGGAAAGTTGTTCCATATATTAACGTCGAATAAAAAGTGTTAGGTAACTATTTGTGATAGCTTAAATTACTTTTCTCGCTTACTGTTTTTTTAATGCCAATTTTACATAAGGCGGAAGAACACACAACGTGTATACAACTAGATCTTAAGCAGGGCTTTCAAAAGTGCTCCTTTTACCGTGAACAGCCTATGAAAACTTTCCACCAGTGAGTTAATAGCGCCCATTGGTTGAAGCCCGACAGTTATCAAGCAGCAGTAGGAAAATCCTGCATTCCAGCTCAGTGTCTCGCCTGTAAGCTGGCATACTTGATACGCTAGTTACTGTCGCCATTTTCGCTCCTTGCTTCTCTAGATAAATCGAGGAATATCTCCACGTATACAAGCACCTTAGCATTTATTTTAAATGTAATGTTTCATTTTTTTTTTAATTTATTGATTTTAGTTTAAGTAACTGGATGCGTAGTATTTAGATATTTAGGTTTGTAACAATTTCGACTGTGTCGGCAGATGGACATACGTAACAGTCACTGGGAGAAATGAAGACAGCGGGCCACCTAACAAGAAAAGTACAACTTGAGGAACGTCTAGTAACATACAACACGTTCCAAATCGTTTGGATAACTTTTCTTTTTCAAGACTTTAATTTTGTAAATTTTTACTTGAAGTAACAATGTCTATCTGTTCAACTTGCACTGATACTCTCTGTAATATAAGAGCACGACTTTCCTGATTGCAGATCAACGTAAATGCAAGCTTATGAATACAAAAATGTATGGATTCCTAAAGTAAAAAAAGTAATTCTTAACAAACATTTTAAAACAATCCTTCACATTTTGCATTGGCAGCTTCGAGAATAACAAAGGGCAGAATATCTAACAACGTAAGACGGTGTTCAAAATTATTATTTATGTCGTGCCGTAACAAGAAATTCGATGAGCTTCTGAAAAAAAAAAAAAACAGTTTATGACGAAAATCGGGTAACCGCGCTGTTGCTATGTCCCATTCCCCTTAAAGCTCGTAAATGTGAAGGCGAAGCGTCGGACAGGAAAGACGGCGTTATGGCGAACCGCCTCGCGGGTCCTTGCCCTAGATCATGGTCGGTGGGAACAAAGGCCACCTGCTCCTCGCCTCGAACCGCAAACAGCAAGAATGTGGAAGAACAAGTCAGACACCCGGCGGCTGGTTATAACTGCTCCGAGAGAAAGATATAGTTGCAGGTACCAAATAAACACAATTAAAAATCTATTCTTATTTCTACTGAGAAATTGTTTGCAACTATACAAATGCTTGTAACAGTACAACAATTCTTTTTTGTAAAACTACAAGGCTGTGTTTGTAGTAGAACTCGAGGAATGTTTGTATTATACTGATCCGTATCCACGAGCTTCAGCGAAATGGCAGACACTCAAAGAATAACGTAAAACCGTATACAACTGTTGTGTAAAAACCATGGCCAATGTAAAATGTAGTTGCGTGCAAAAATAAATGTATTGCGAGTTTCAATAACATAAAACGCTTAAACAACTAAATCATAATAAAACGACAAATGTACCAAACGTGACCGATTTACTCATTGACTGTCAAAGTTTCCTAGCTACATGTGACTCTTAAAGTTAAATACAGTATCGATAAATGTATTCTTCTTAATCAAATAACTTTCTTATCATTTTGTAAGTACTTAGAGATATATTTAATACAAAAATTAGCTCTAAGTACATAAGTCAAGTTGTCCTAGTGGTTAAGGGTGCCGGCTAATAATATAAGTGGTGTGTCAAAGTGTAATGTTTCTTGTTTTCATAAATTATATTTTGAATATTTTTTTTCTCTTTTATTCTTTCATCATATTTTTTTTTTTTTAGAAGCGAAAATTATTTTATGTATACTTTTCAATACTGTAAGTTGTAAGTTGTTAAACAATGCTATCATTTGCAGTATTACAAATATATGTTATACAGATTTTACAAGGAAACTATTTGTAGTTTTACAAATGAATTTCTTGGCAACTGGTTTTGCAAGGATTTTTCTTGTAGAACTAATTTTTTTTAGAGTTAATTCACTTGAAAATTATTTGTTTACACTAAAAGCATTTTGTTCATTCAACTAGTATGCTCTTGCTCCAAACATCTGCGTTCGTTCCCTCGAACCAGATAAATTATTTAGAAATAATTTGTTGTGTGAACTCTGATTTAGTTGTGCCAACGTCATCTCAAGTATTTAGTACACATTCCTGGTTTACAGGGACTTTGAACAAGTCGGCGTGGATTTAGTAAACTTTTTTTTTAGAGTGAGTAAGCATTTGGTTTGCTAAACAGTGTCATATGGTGATTATTACAGAATTTGCGGCGGCAATGAAATCAGCTTGTTCCAATATTGGCATTTATTTGTTTGGTTGTAATGTAATCGGTTCATTTGGTTGCCTTCGTTCGAAAATACTACTCGAAAGTTTGTCATTTTCGTGACAATTAGTATAGTAAAAGTGTTCATTAATGCATTTATAGATGTTGAATAATCGTACCAACAATGTCAGTGAAACGCGTTTAGCAAGGAAAATAAAGTAGGCTAAACTATGTTCGGTAAGGGTTGGAGATTTTAATTAAATAAGAAAGGTAATTATAATTTCCTAATTTATTAAAAATAACTACAAGCAAAAGATTCTCGACTCAATATCTCACAATAAATTTATATCTCTTGCTATTTACAAATAATAAATTCAATCAGTGCAATTAACAACTCCCTAAAGGATATTAATCCAATAAAATAACTAAAATAATTCTTAATACACAGTGTATCAAATTACGAAACGTATTGAATTATTTATAAATTATACGTCCATACTATATGACAATTATACATTTACAATAAAGTTCGTATCACTGTTCATACAGCACCACCTCAGTTTAGTTCAGGTCCCACCAGTCTGCGATGTTCTAGAGTTCTCCGAGCTCCCTCGTGCACAGTAGCCTTCACTCGTCGGGTTTCACGCCTCTCGTCCGTTCACACCACAAAAACCTCGTCCGCCGTCGTCTCGCAATCTCCCGTCGTCGTCAATCTTGTTCACCGATGTTCCTCGCCGCACCAGACTTCAGTCGGTTACCGCACTCAGACAGATGGCTCCTACCAAAGACTGCCGACCCTCGGACCACTCTCATATTTATCGCCCAGAAGTTTCTCCGAGTTCCGCGTTGCGCCGAGGGTCCTAGTTCCCAGAATGTTCTTTCGCATCCTCTAGAGTTATCTGCTTCCCCGGAAGGGGGAGGAGGGACCGTGACGTCAGCCAGATCGGCTGTCAATCATTCCCGTCCGTCCGGTGAGAGGACCTTGAGAGTGTCTGCCAGGGGTGGGGAGGTTCGAGTTGGATCTCCCCCCTCCTTCCCTTAAATAAGAGTCCACGTATAGTGCCCACGCCTCGTGCTTCAGTCGGTGCGTAACAATATATTATCGTACATGTCCGCTATTAGAAAATTACATACACAGTTAATCGTACAAATGTTCTGCATTGATTAGTTTTTAAAATTAATTATTACTGATTAAGCCTACATCTTTTGACTGAATTAGAAACGATAACGATTAAGATAACAAAATAAGTCATTTAATTTCACTCTAAGAAATTATTCGGAAATTTACAATACCAGTGATTACACTTACCTAATGAGAAAGCAGAAATGGTAATGTTTTCCTCTATACGTTCATTGTAGCGTTTTTACATTTGCTCAGGAAAAATTCAATTGCATAGGGAAGTTCCAAACTTTGAATAGTAGCGCTGCTAAACATTTCTGTATCTGCAGCTTGATGTGTGTTATTATTACCATAAAGTGCATAGGTTAAAAACTTCCATTGCAGTTTAGGAAGTTTACCAGAAAATCTTTTACTGTGTACAACTCTATCGACTAATAAAAATAAAGCGTCAGATTGAAAAAAAAAAACTTGCATCATAAAACTCCCTTTACTCGAGTAAACATTTTTAGCAGAAACCAAACTTTAAGAAAACTTATTTTAACGTGCACGAATCCAGATTTCAAGATAAAATTATCTTATTTACTCTTAAAATGTGATCAATGCTATTTTTCAAACGATATCACCAAAATGTGGAAATAAATTAGCTCGTGAACAGGCTTAGGACTGTTTTTCAACTACTCCGCATGACTCACCCTTTGCTAGTACAACTGACTGGTCCAGTCAGAGCTCAGTTGTTTCAGTAAGAAGGGGGCATACAACGTGTATCTAAAACGCACCGACAAATGTTGATAAGTTATTCCTGAGGTGGAAATAGAAAGATCGAGATAGGTAGCCAATAGCCCAGGTCAAATAGTAAGAGTGGTAGAGGCTTCCAAAGAATTTAGTACTTCTTCTTCCACATCTGGTGTACGAACATTCCTCGGGTGACCGACCACACCCACCTAGTGCCTTACTGTTGAAGTAAAGCAGCTGTCTATGGAGCACTGCACTTGACTCTACAATGTGAAGAACTAAAAACAATTTAGTACTTCTTCTTCCACATCTGGTGTACGAACATTCCTCGGGTGACCGACCACACCCACCTCGTGCCTTAAGGTTGAAGTAAAGCAACTGTCTATGGAGCACTGCACTTGACTCTACAATGTGAAGAACTAAAAACAATTTAGTACTTCTTCTTCCACATCTGGTGTACGAACATTCCTCGGGTGACCGACCACACCCACCTAGTGCCTTACTGTTGAAGTAAAGCAACTGTCTATGGAGCACTGCACTTGACTGTACAATGTGAAGAACTAAAAACAATTTAGTACTTCTTCTTCCACATCTGGTGTACGAACATTCCTCGGGTGACCGACCACACCCACCTCGTGCCTTAAGGTTGAAGTAAAGCAGCTGTCTATGGAGCACTGCACTTGACTCTACAATGTGAAGAACTAAAAACAATTTAGTACTTCTTCTTCCACATCTGGTGTACGAACATTCCTCGGGTGACCGACCACACCCACCTCGTGCCTTAAGGTTGAAGTAAAGCAGCTGTCTATGGAGCACTGCACTTGACTCTACAATGTGAAGAACTAAAAACAATTTAGTACTTCTTCTTCCACATCTGGTGTACGAACATTCCTCGGGTGACCGACCACACCCACCTAGTGCCTTACTGTTGAAGTAAAGCAACTGTCTATGGAGCACTGTACTTGACTGTACAATGTGAAGAACTAAAAACAATTTAGTACAAACACCATAAAAATCGTCAGAAAGGTGTGATTTATGTTTTAAATGAAATAATAGTGTATTTATTCTGCAACATTATAAAATATGTTACTAAAATATACTTTTTTAAAAGAAAAAATTAATCGATCGATAGAGTCTGCATTTTTAACAGAATTTAAGTGCATTTCCATTTTGGATACTTCAGAGAGTGGAATTTACAATAAAATCTTCTTCGAGAAGGATTGTCAGAATATTTATAGGTCGTTCACGGTCAAGTGAGCACTTTTGAGGCCCTAGTTACTTTTTTTCTTTCAGTCATCTTTTATTCCTTAACAACATTAAAAATATATATATTGTATTTTAAGTAATGGCTTTCAAAAGTGTTCACGTTACAGTGAATAGCCTTTACTATGATTGCATGTAAGAAAATTGTAAAAATTGTGTAGGAAATAATTATTGTAATTGATTTTATGTACATCCATTAGTCACAAACATTTATGGCTGAAACTGACGTAAATATAGTTATTTATAAAATTGATGTGATACATTATTATAACAATTTTCTTCGATGCAATCATAGTAAATATTATGACTATCTTTCGTGAAGAAAATTTTATTGCAAATTCTGCTTTCTGAAGTATCCAGTATGAAAACGCGCTTAGATTTTGTTAAAATTACAGACTATTTTAATCGATTATTATTTTTACATTTAAAAAGTTTATTTTAGTAAGATATTTTATAATGTTGCAAAAATATACATGTTCTTCTTTCATGTAACGCATAAATCGCAATTTCCTGACAATTTTCATTGTCTGTACTACTTTATTTTTATGAGTTCTTCACGTTGTATAGCCGTGTGCAGTGCTCCATAGACAATTGCTTTACTTCAACTTAAACGTGTATGTTTTACGCAGACTTTGAGTGATGGTTGTGAAAGTCTCGTGATGAGGTTGCCGCCGCGCTAGAAACTTCTTATGGCACAATCGTACAGCAGCGCGTGCATTACCTTCAACTTCGCCGTCTGTCATTTCTGAGTTCGTATACTTCGCCATGTCGATTTGTACTAGAATATATGCAACGTGAAGCGAAAAACGGGTTTTTATTCTACAGTCCTCTCCTCTTTTAGGGAGGGGAACTACAATGATCATGAGGGTGGGGGAAAACCATGACGCTCACCAAAATTCCACGCCTCTTACAAACCCCATTAGATGTATCAAGTTACAATTCAGTTCCGTCATAAAACACCTGTAAGTAATATTGACACACCACTATGGCGCGGCGCGCAGAAAGCCATTACTGGTTGCCTATTGGCTATTCACAATAAACTTTTCTTTGTAGCAGGAGTTGTATGTTCATCAGTGTTTAGAGCTGATGACCGTTTATTTTGAAGTTTTTCGACTTCACACGAACATCTTGCAAGTGTACCTTCCACACATACTGGCTGTATGTACTGCACTCATTCCGTCCTTAGCATTAACTGTGGCGTCATAATCGTCAGGTTCGTATGCATCCAATATGGTGGCAGTAGTCTGTAATGTATTATGCTTGTTGACTTTAAGGAATATTTTCTGGAGTTTTTTGTTTCCAAGGTCATTCAAGTTCTTGGGGCCAAGTCTGAGGTAGTCTGCATCTCATATGGTGGTAGTAGTCTGTTTAAGTGCTGATTTTTATGTATTTTTCTCGAGATTTTTAAGGTCATTCAAGGTTTTTGGGTCAATGTTTGCTAGGGATGGAACGAATTCGACTAGTGTAGTTTCTGGGGGCGCTACGGAAATGTAAGTTTTTTTTAAAAGAATTTTTGGAAGTCCAAAATGGCGGTCACCTACGAAGTTTAAAAATTTTTAAAAATTATTTTTAATAATTCATTTCTAGGACTATCTTGGTAGACGACCACCATCTTGGTAGACAACCACCATCTTGGTAAACATTCGCCATATTTAAATTTTTGTGATTTTATAAAATTTTTCGTGATTCTTTAAAATTAATTTTGTATTTATAGTATTTTCAATGTCAAAGGTAAATGGTCCTGACCCCAGTCTCCTGATCCCAAGGTTACATAGGTCGCTGATTCCTCTGGCTTGTTCTGGGAAAATTTGGGATTTTCTAAAGATAATTTTAATACATTTTTCGGATTTTGTTTTGGAATTTTTGGAGGATTTGTGGAATATTTTAAGGTTTTTTTTTAGTGTTTGGGGGGTTATAGGTCCTCGTGGGTCAAGGTCAAAGGTCACATTCGCCAGGAGTAAAAGGTCAATGACATCCAAAATGGCGGTCGGGGGACGTAACAACATGGCGGCTCTTCAGCTCCTGAGCTCCTATGCCCCATGCCCTTGCCCCAGACTCGGTATAATACTACAACTGCCCGTGATTGTTCAAACAATCCTGGTGTTGGTTAGCCCACGGCGAGGCTGGGCACGCTTCACCTACCGACGGCGGATAAGTGCGGCGCGAAGATAGGCGTACTCTTGTGTGCTAGAGGAGACTGCAGAGAGACATCGGGGTGCTCCTGGGCGAGGGCTGCGCTGTTTGTGACACGCCCAGGCGTTGGAGAAGAAGTTAGACGATTTCGTGACACACTTGCACAGTCACCACCCTCTGACTGATGGATATTTCAGGGCTGCATAGCTGTTACCAACATAAGACCTGCACAGTAAAAATGTTTCTGGTTAACTTCCTAAACTGTATAGGCTGTTCACGGTAAAATGAGAACTTTTGAAAGCCCTGCTTAATATATACTTGTATGCACGTTGTGTATTATTCCACCTTATGTAAAATTAACATTGCCGTGAGTTTCATCACTTTATTCATGCTTCAGTCAAGTGAAACTCAGAAATAATTAGAAAAGAAAATATTTCACAAATCTACTCATTTTTACACTTTGATGCACTAAAAAAAACTGAAAGCGAAAGAAATAATTTAAGTTATCACAAATGGTTACCCAACACGTTTTATTTGCCGTTAACATATGGAACTACTTTCCATCCATCGTTACCAACTTTATAGGGCCGGGAGCATGTTACTCAGTGCGCCCGTTAAAATATATACAGGCAGGGGCAGTGATTTTTCCCAAGGCTGATTTCAAAAGCGCTCACTTTATCGTGAACAGCCTTTAATGGAAGGTACGTATACGCTGTATGGAAATAATACCACACGTCAAACTGCATATATAGGAATGTTTAGCGTCGCTATTATACAAAGTTGGAGACTTCTCTACGCATTTGACTGTTTCCTGAGCAAACGTAACAACCCTTCAATCACTGTACAGGATAAAAATTACCAGTCCCATTTTCTCACTAACCGTATATACTACTATGATAAATTTACGAATAATTTCATAGGGTGTACTCACTTTTAATGCACCATTAAAGACGGCAAAATTTCGCATTTTCAGTAACTTGTATAGTCCATTTACGGTTACTTTCAACATTTTTGAAGCCTTACTAAGGTTCTACTTTCGGGATATTCCTCCGCCTTGTGCGAGCAAAGCTTTACCAAGTCTAGGGAATTATACCAAAGGGACAATGCACCGCGTTCGTGTGCACTCAGTCTTACCATATTTTCCAAGATATAGTCTGGTCACGGTAAAGTGAGCCCTTTTGAGGCCCTAGTTACTTTTTCCTTTTAGTCGTATCTTATCCTTTAACCACTTTTTAAAATAAATATTGCCATGTAAACAATGAACACGGTGTGTATATTCCACCGCACTCGGACGTTAACGTCTAAGGCTAAAAAAATATATATTTATTTCTTACTAGGTATCACCACCATACCCATTTCCTCTCTGTTCTTATTTGTATCAACCAAAAACGAAAAACTATAATTTATAAATAAATTGTACTTGAAACGTTTAATTTGATCGAAAATAAGGTCATTTTATGTTAACAGAATTACACGACGCTTGCCATACGTGAAATACCCAGGAAACAGTCGAACACGCCACACATGGGGTAATTTTGCTAAGATTTGATTAACAAAGGCGTGAATAAACCGCAAACAGACAAGGCCTATGCTCCAAAGTCCGGTGCAGACTAAATCATAAGCTCTTTGTTTATTCGCTGCTGCCCAGTGAGTGGTCAATTGTAATCCATAACAAGTAGCACGGGATTCTGTGATTTTTTTTTCTTTTTTGCTCAGAGTCGTCGAGGGCGTTTCTTATAAATCGAGCAGAAAACGTCGGTCAAATATACGTACGTTTTGAATCTAACTTGTCCTAAAATACATTAGTGAAATTTTTCGGACTCTGATTATTATCGTAGTTGGGTAGTGAAATTTTCGCCGTTGCATTCAGGACTGTAATATAATAAGTGATAGTTCCTTATAAAACACTTGGCTGTACAAATATGTTTTACATAATAGTAATTGAATAAGGAAATTAAATTTAATCTCATTTATTGGGTGAAGACCGCCATCACCTTACAAACACGGCCACGCCAAGGCAAAGTTGGCAATTTAGCCTACTGAAATCTTCGGGGGGGGGGGGGGGACATTTTGCCCAATATCAATGCAGTATTTTGTAGTGCAGCCGTAATTAATATTTCATGACTAATACACAGCGACAAACGAGATTTATTTTTATTCGAAGCAGTATTGGCAGTGTTCCCAGCGCACTGCAAGCACGTAAAGCGATGCAAATAGGACAAGTTCCTGGTGTTAAAAAAAGGACAGACTGACCACAGATATCGCCATATGATCCGTTTACACTGTTGTAGTTTAATAATGTTTAAAAAATGCGTTTTTCAAAGCTGTCTATATCAGCCATGCCCTCATGTTAGAAGCGTTCTACAAGCTTTCAAGGTAATCAAGGGGATTTCTGATGAAGAGAAATGTTGTTGAAGAAAAGTCACTGTTACAGTCAGTTTTATTTAATTATGCGGGGGAATTTACAATTTATATGATGGTTACTTAACTGACTAACACTGAGCCGCAATAGTCTCCCGCCTTAGTTCAAGGCTGGAGCCCGATTTGGAGGTACTGTTAGCGTGGTCGGTACATCAGTCTTCTTGGCGGCTCCTTGGTTCGTGTTGCTCGGGCGGAGTCATGTACAGAAAAAACCCTGTTAAAGGTTGCCGCCTGGTTCAAGGAATAATTCACTTCTGAGGCCTAAAGCGTGGGAACGCTAGGGGCGACCGAGGCATGCGCATCAACTCTCTCATCGCCTCTACGTGAGAAGCGCTGAACTGACGTGCAGTCATACCGTCAATAACGCGCCTCTATGAAATTTCAACGGAGACCCTACCACTTTATGAGGTAATAATAAAAATGAAAGTTCGATGCACGTCCCTATATCTTTTTAAAAGTTTTATACCGGAGTATCCACACCTAAAAATGACCATGAAAACAACCGTTTGATCCATTTTCACTATCACAAAAAACATTCTTGAGAGAGAAATAGAGGAACAGAAAAACGTATACAGACGCGTAACTTTGTTAAATGCTATTCGCAAGCAGACCTCACACAGACACGTTGGACGGTTTTTTAATAAAAAGGTTTTGCTGGAGCTCTGCACACCGTTAGACGGCCTACCCATGTCACTTGTGGTAGGCCGTCGAACACCTCAAGGTGTTACGTTGGTCTATATTGTCTCTGGGCTTCGCGCAATCGTGCGGAGGTGAATTCTTTCTGTTTCAATTTGTTTTGTTTTCCGTGGGTGCAGCTAAGCCAACATTTGCCTTCTTTACCACCGAATCAAGTGTACGCGATATAGTCATAAAGAACTTATCAAACGAAAAAAAAAAAAAGCAAGTATATATTTTTTTCTTTAGTTATGTGCGCCGGACTGAGTATTCCGAGTGAATCACAATTTTTCAGCACAAAACTAAGGGTTGTGTGTCGAGAACAGAAGTCCGACCAGCATGCCTATAGTAATATAATTATACTTGGAGGATAAGGGCGCACTAACAGGGAACACTGTGCTCTTTGAACGTAGTGAGTTATACCAGTAAATGTTGCCGGACGAATGTTTAGGAAAAGAGTTGGTATCGATTGCATGATGCGTGAAAAACCCGGAAAACGGAGCTTTGGGATTGCGAAATTAGCTGAAAATCATAGTATTTTGAGGACTATGAATGACTTCAGGCTATCGCAACGATAACAATTTCGCTGTGCTATACAAATGGGCGTTTATTTAGTTTCACCGTTTCCCTAATACTGTCAGGAAATTGCAAGAACACCACATCACATTAGCAGTTTTCACGAATAAAATAAAAGTCCTTTTTATGAATTGTATGTAATGTCATGTTGCATAATACAAGAGAGGGTTTGCTGCTCACTGCGGTCCAGTAGAGAAGCGGTATGTGGTAATGCAGGGACTACACAAATAGTTTTACTGTTCATAGACTTTCTTGAATGTCAGTGAATGTGTAACGAGCTCACTGTGTTAGATCAGTGATATTACTTCATTACAATAATTACCAGTGAATCCAGCAAAACAGTTTTCAATAATTCGCAACCTAATGCGATTGACGTGGTGCATATTTCATTATAGTTTGTAGTTGGCAAGGACTTTATACCATCTGGCGTTTTAATGATGGAACATGTTAAGCGTCATAAAAATACGTTAGTTTCACCTGTGTTCCTTCTTCGCCTTTCGCCTGACACACTCTATGAAATCTCTCCACGGTTAAGAAAAATGTATCCCCAGAGTGGATTGAATTGACGTGGCTAAGTTAATTTGAAGTATGAGTTAAAATGGACGCAGCAGCTGTTCAAGCACGTAGCGAACTGTGATGACGCTAAATGGCAATGCTTACCTTTCTTCGGAATTCCCCTAGGCAGTGATGCACACAAGTCACACGTTCCAAGTCATCCTGGCAAATGTTGACATAGCTGTACCAGTTCCTGGTACGTCTCTGACATACTGCCGCTTGTGGTGACAGATGTAACGGCTGGTGAGCTGCAGTAAGGTGTGCTGCTCTTTGTTCTGAACTGTAAAGACTGTTCACGATAAAGTGAGCACTTTTGAAAGGAACCTTAGGAAAATGTCACCGCCCCTGCCTGCATATATTTTTATGGGCGCACCGAGTGACATTTGCCCAGTAAAGTTGATAACGATGGATGGAAAGTAGTTCCATATCTTAACGTCTAATAAAAAGGTGTTAGGTAACCATTTGTGATAACTCAAATTATTTTATTGGGTTTGTGTTTTTTATTCATCAAAGTCTAAAACTGAGCATGATGGTAAAATATTTACTTTCCTAATAATTTCACAGTTTCACTTGACCGACATATAAATAAAGTGATAAGCTCCATGGCAATGTTAAATTTATATAAGGCGGAAGAATACACAACGTGCCTACAAGTAGATCGTAAGAACGGCTTTCAAAAGTGCTCAATTTACCGTGAACAGCCTGTACCTAGATGTTTCCTACATTAGTCGACGGATCACACAGTACGAAAGTACACAGATAAGATATTGCAAGGCGGTTCCTACGAAGTGTACGTACCCATTCCCTGATTGGCTCCACGAGGCTCTGGAAGCGGGAATTGTCTCTAATTGGCTCCCGCGTGCTGCGTAAGGAACCCTATTGGCTGTGCTGCCAGCTGGCGAATATGTTACCAGACGTTGATTGGCGAACGGCGTTACAACATGTTTCTGGCCACTTCACGTTCGGTTCTCTCAGCTGGACAAGCTGCACAAATCTGCACAAAGTTGCACAGCACAGCGTTTATCTCAGTCGGATGTGACGTCACAACCCTTTATCGCAGTGTTTCTCTTGATTGGTAGAGTTCATTTAGGGACAATTCGTGCAGCACGCACAGATTGCACTAGTGTCCGAGGAGGTTTAACTGGAGCAGTGTAAACAAAGTCGACATGTTTCTGTAGTTACAGTAGGGAAATTTGCTTGGTTCGATAAAGTATATCAACGTGCTTGTTTCTTTTAGGTATTGTGCTGAGACACTAGGTTAGTTCGATTGCTCCCGGAAAATTACAATAATAAACATATCCTAGGACAGTAGATGAGGTTTATAAATTCAATGTTACTTAACCGATCGAATTAATTATCGTCGTCGTTTGGAGAACTGCTTTCTAGCATTTCACTTAGTAGTTTGTTAATCCCACCAAAACTGGGCAAGTAATGCACAAACGCTGTTTCGCTCAGTTCTGTTAGCTAACTTACACTGATAAACCACATTTCCCGTATTCAAAAATCCCGATCGTGACCCCGCGGGGATTCGAACCTGGTTCGCCGTGAGGGGAAGCGAGGGTTCTAACCATTATACCACCAGTTTTTTTGTTGTTACTGTTGTGTTGGAGTGATGTTAACGAACTCACGTTATACCGATATGCTGACAAATTTCCGGTGCGACAAGCGAAATGAAAACCTGCCGTGGAGAGACCAGGGGGCGCGAACCCGCGACCCTCCGACTACAAGTCGGCCACCTTACCCTGAGCTATGGGGCAGGGCTACAGTTATACACAAAATGTACCAGTAATGGTTTCAACCACAATCACAATGTTCTTGGAAGAGACTTCAACCTCTAGTGCAGGCGTTCGAAAATTTACTTTAGTTTATCACGTCTCCCTTCTGCAAAAAAAAAAAAAAAAAATTAGTCCCCCCCCCCCCCCGGGTCAGCGCCATTATTATAAGGGTAAAACAAAAACGAATAAACGTCTGAAAGGTTTTATTTAATCATTAAATATTAATGCTTATTGAATACAAATGGTGGTAAACAAATCAATCTATGAGACGGATGAGCTTGCATATTTTTAACAAGATTCCCAATTCTTTGTCGAATAGAAGACGTAAATCACTGGCAATATCAAGTTTGCTTCTAGACTTTGGGGCCCGCGCCCCTCTTAGCATGTCGCCACGCCTCCCTTGCCCCTCCCCTTCTCACACTTTGAAAACCAATGCTCTATTATATAACTGTGTGAAGAACCACGCCATCACAGAGTACTTCAGAGTACAGAGGTGAAGTAGCTACCTATACAGTGAGCTCCTATCGCACACGCCACCAAATGACATCACTGACTTGCAAAAAGTCATCCGGCAGCCCGGCGAACAGGCAACGTTGCGCAGCACGCAGTAGCCACCTAAGCCAATATTACACGATATAGACTATTCACAGTAAAATGAGCACTTTTGAAAGCCCCGCTTAAGATCGACTTGCATGCACGTGTGTATTCTTCCGCCGTATGTAAGCCTCATCACTTTATTCATGCGTCGGTCAAGTGAAACCGTGAAATTATTAGAAAATTAAATATTTTAGAAATCTGTTAATTTTTTATCTTCGATTCATGAAAAAAAAAAAAAAAAAAAAAAACCGAAAGAAATAATTTAAGTAATCAGAAATTGTTACCTAACACGTTTTATTCGACGTTAAGATACGGAAATAATTGCCATCCATCGTTACCAACTTTACTGGGCGCATGTCACTCCGTGCGCCAGTTAAAATATATGTAGGTAGGGGCAGTGACAATTTTCAAAAGGTAGATTTTAAAAGCCCCCACTTTATCGTGAACAGCCTACACCTGCTGCCGTACTTGGTTCTTGTACACACTTCTGCTAGGCCTGGTGCACTAGCCGGTAAACCAGCCGCTATATGAGCCGCCATGGAAGATTCATATTACACGACCGCAGTTTGCGTACAAGCGTTCGACTCTCTCAGTGGGTACGCAGCGTGTGGTTCGTAGTAAATAAAAATCCCATTCGTAGATCTGGTAAAGGCTGTTCACGATAAAGTGAGCACTTTTGAAATCAACTTTAGAAAAAAGTCAATGCTCCTACTTGCGTATATATTAACGGACGCACTGAGTGGCATGCACCCATTAAAGTTGGTAACAATGGAGGGAAAGTAGTTCCGTATTTTAAAGTCGAATAAAATGTGTTTGGTAACCATTTGTGATAGTGAACAATATTTGTTTAGCTTTTTGTTTTTTTCTAATGCATCCAAGTATAGAATGTTCAGATTGGTAAAATATTTAGTTATCTAATAATTTCACACCTTCACTTGACCGACGCATGAATAAAGTGGTGAGGCCCATGGCAATGTTAATTTTACATAAGGCGGAAGAATACACAACGTGTACACAAGAAGATTTTAAGCATTGCTTTCAAAAGTGCTCAGTTTACCGTGAACAGCCTACACAACTCAGTAACTTGCATTGGCCTATAAACAGAACTAATGATTTTTCGCAAAAGAAATACGAGATACTATAAGCATGGAAGAGCAGTTTTAGTGCCATTTATTGCTGTCTGCTTGAGAAGGCGTTTACATATTTGATCGAGCTACTCAGAATTAGGCAACATCGACACAGCTCCTACGTGATTCGTGTGCAGACAGTTAACACGTGCCAAAAAGTAATTCATCCAGTCAAGATGGGTAATCGACACTGCAGTGTTTTGAAATATAACTTGTCTTGAAATATTTTCGCGAATTTTTACCACCTCTACCTATAAAAAAATCTAGCTAACACGTCTTAATATTTTGCTTATTATTGTTGGCCTTTACATTAATTCATTATTGCTCACTGGTGTAGATTCATTCATTTTCTTGAAAATTATGTGAAGTCACGAGAGTACGAGTGTTATGTTTGATTATGACTAAAAGTATTGACCGTTTGAAAAATGTAGTTTTTTCTTTACATACCAAGTTATTATCCGTATATAATATTTTATGTAAATAAAAATGTGTTAAACGGAGATTCGAACTTACGATCAAATGTAAAACTTCATTACTGACGCCGTGACTTTACCACTGATCTCACAAAAACTTGTTATAATTATGTACAATTTATATATGTATATATTATAATAATTTCTCACAGTGTAGGGAGCGTTTTAAATATTTAGAACGGTTTTAAACAGTAACTAGAAGTTGTCATCGCCGATGCTATTCGTCTTTGCCGAATTCTAAATCTATTTCCAAGAGTTTACAAATCACGAATGTATAATCAAGATGGAGGCGTCCTTTCTGGTCTCTTCGTCAACTCGTTTCAAGTAGTAGCCACTGGGAGCGCTCTACGTTCTGAAACTGCGACGTGATTGGCCCGGTACGAAAGCCAGCGTGGAACCTGCCACGAAACATAGGACGTGTCCTATTATCAAAACCTGCTATGAAATCTGTCCGTAGAAGGTGGCAAATGCCACGGCGGGTCCCATGCTAGCCGATATAGCGGCCGCTATGGCGGACGTTGCACAAGCTTTTACGGAATCTGGTATCGCGTAATATGGCCTTTAGACACAAGTCCGGTTCCCAGAGACTAGCGTAGTCAATCAGGCAAGGGGTATGACCACATCATAGGAACTGTCACGCCTCCTATGTACTTGTCTACTCTCTGACGTCATGCAATTTAATTGACTGCACTGCGTACACTTGCACCACATAAATATTTCAAGTCATCAACATTTTCTCTTTGAAAGCGGCGGTGGGCACGTTAGCTAAAGGCTGTTCACGATAACACGTGAGCACTGTAGAAAACAACATTAGAAAAAAGTCACGGCCCCTGACTGTATTAATTTTAACGGGCGCACTGAGTGACATGAGCTCTGTAAAGATTGGAACGCTGGAGGAAAAGTAGTTCCGTATCTTAACGTCGAATAAAAAGTGTTAAGTAACTATATGTGATAACTTTAATTATTTCCTTAACTTCCCGTTTTTCTTAATGTATCAAAATGTAAAAATTAGCTTATTTTGTAAAAAAAAAATTATATTTTCTTTAATAATTTCACAGTTTCACTTGACCGACGCATGAATAAAGTGATGTGGCCCATGACAATGTTAATTTTACATCAGGCAGAAGATTATACCACGTGCATGCATGTAGAATTGAAGCAGGGTTTTCAAAAGTGCTCATTTTATCGTGAACAGCCTATAGGAAGATGTCCCACGAAGAAACACGCTTCCAGAAACAAGCGTTATTTCTCCGCACGCCGTAGGCGTAATCCTTGGTGTAGGCAGTCTTACACAACGCCGGCCAAGGCTGATGGGTACGTTATTGTTATTTACAGGCGAGCAGGAGTGTTGCTTAGGGAAATGCTTGGTTGGTGCGGGTCCATTAGGGAGGCAGCTTCCCTACCTGCCCGAGATAAGCTCAGTCGTACATATGTTGGTCACGACTTGAAAGTGTTCCACTTGTCAACCGCTTGCCGAGAGCGGGAGTTGTGCAGAGAACTAATTATCGCTGGCTTTCTGGTTGTAAGCAGTGAACGTCAAGTCGTAAGCTAAGTACCACTCGTTATGTAAATTCGATTTTTAAAAAGCCTTTTGCGAATTTGCAAGAGTCTTTTCGGACTTCGATCAATTGCCATTTTATATCCTTCCCCCTTTTGTACCCCCAATCATTAAAGTCTTTTTGAAAACTGATTTTTTTTCTCTTAGGATTGAGTGTTTGGCAACCCCATAAAGAGCTTTTTAAAACGGACAGCTTGTTATTCAGAATACATCAGTACTGGACAAATTTAAACGAAGAAGGAACAAAAAATGTCACGAGACTGCATATTTGCGTCGCTCTCGATGTACCTATTCCATAATTGATTAAACATTTTAGAAATCAAACTTTTTTTGAAAAGAGAATCTTGTTCGTTACGGCACATATTTTAATGTAACATTAGACTACGTATCTCCTAATTCAGTCGGCAGGTAATTATGGAAAGTGGTTACATGTCCACCAGAATCCTATTAAAATTTATGCGTTTCAATGGTAGGCAAGCGAATGTCGGTTATTTAAGGTCTACAGGCATCATATTAAGGTTACTTAATGGAAAATGACCAAGGACATATGCCATCGCAGACCTACGTCGTCAAAGAAAATCCAAACGATGGCTTGTAAATGCACGCTGGAAAAGAGCCGATATTAGCTGTCGCCAACAAATATTATAAAATCAAAATAAAAAATAATGAAACCTATTTTTTAAAAATAAATTAAATATATAAAAAAAAACATTCGAACGCGTAACCAGTAGGACCAACAACGAAGACGTATATACTTCCAAATAAAAGCAGACGACGAACTCTGAGGCGAACCACCACGAAGACGTTTCCCAGCCGAATCCATACTTCTCAAACCACCTCAGCCGAGAGCGAGTATCGAAAGGTATATGGGACCATGCAGACTGTTGTGGCCTGTGGCTTCCCTTATCAAGTTGTCAAGTCGAGCCAATCCGAATCAGATAACTCAACATCGTCCTTCTTGCATGACGAAGTCAGTCTCATAATGATTCCCTATCACCTCGAAAAGTTCCTATCAAAATTGTGGTTCTCACATCAAACACCCACATACAATACTATATAGCTACTGTCATATCATATCACTGTCATATATATATATATATATATATATATATATATGCTGTTCACGGAAAAGTGACAACATTTTTAAGTCCCTAGTTACTTTTTCCTTTGAGCCATTTTTTTTTTTTTAATCTTTTAACCACGATTTTAAATAAATATTTGCTATGCAAGTATAATAAACACAGTGTGTATATTCCACCGCACCCGGAAGTTAATATCTTAGGCTGAAATAAAATATATTTATTGACTATTATTCCAAATGAGAGGGCTTTATGGGGTGACGAACTGATTATGTTTCCTAGTTTCATTAGAGCGACGAATGAATGCCGATTGTCACCTTCACTTCAGTGTTAACTATACCACGTGGCTACGAAAAAACACAAATATTTGGCAAATATATCATTAGGCTGCAGTCTAAACATGATTTTGTTTGAAAATACCGCCGCCGCCGAACCCTCATACGGCACCGAATGGCCTGTGTGTCGTGAGACCGGGAGCCTAGACTCCCATAACTCACAGGCTGTTTGTAAAGACAAAATGCACCCCGACACGTACTCAAATTATTGGGTAAGGCGCCGTAGCTGTGGTCTCTTGGTCACCGGACCCATGTTAAGGCTGTTTAATTTGTTACCTATTTTTAAATTAAGTTACGTGTGGTTGTATTCGGCGGGGGAGTGAGTCTACCCTCCAACCTCACGGCTGGAGTGAATGTTGATGTCTGTCTAGTATGTTGGTCTGTTGTTTGCAAGTGTGCTAGTTAAACTCGTATTTTTTTGTGTAGATGAGTCCCTAGTCTCGCGGGGGCAGCCCACAGGGTATGTTTCATCGTTTCAATGTGTAGTGTAGGAGAAAATTGAAAATTTTTTAAACTATGTATGTGTTTAGGCTGATGGCGCTTATTCAAAGATATGATATACATATTTACATTTACTTTTACTTATGGCACACTTCTGTTTTAGTATCGGGAGTAAATATGACTCAAATTGGTTATCTTATTATAAATTGATTGTAATTAATTGATGTTAATTGTGTGCCATATTTTTCTCATTCTGCAATCTGAAAAAGAAAATTTTAATTCATAATTGGAGGGTGGGGAGGGAGAGGAGGAAAGTTTGAATTTTTTCCCCTTAATTTTTTTTGAGCACTGAGGGTGCAAACCTGAAAGAAAATGAACGTTATTAGTGCATATGCTAGGGGAGCCCTTGGAACCATAGTCCAGTCGGATTTCTGGTAAAAGCAGGGCTCCCACTGCGCGTTCTTGGTAGTCAGCTTCTGCCCGACCGGAAACAGACTATCAAGTCGGTGCGTAATTGTAAGTACACGTTTATATAAGTATTTTGTAGTGTTCTTTAATTTTCGTATTTTTTAAATTATTTTTTTTATTTTATATTATTTCTTATTTATATAATCCTTTATTATTATTTTTTAATGATTTTTCCATAATTTTAATTGTTAATTACCTAACCCGGCATGTCCAGTGTTCAAAGCTAAGTGATATATACAGTGGTGGTAGTGATTATTGCGAAGTTACCCCATGTGAACACTATTCCCTGGACTAGTGCGTGTGCCACTAGGCCTGATTCCTGAGTGGAGATGGGGGCAGGTCTCCTTGCCCGAGAATCCACGCAGTTGAACCCTGAAACAGTGCACCTCTGCTTCCTCTTTGTTGTGTTTGTGTGTGTATGAAGTTAAGGTGCGGTGTGCCTCGGTGAGTGTCGTGAATATATCGTGCACAGCTTGGGTAGTGCGGACGGCGTGCGCGCTCTACCGTCGCATGCTTAACGAAAGAAGAAGGGAAAGGGGGGGGGGGGGGGGGTAGTCCGCGGCGGGCCAAACGCATGCGCCGGGCAGTCTGTCCTGGACTGCGTGGTAGCTCTAACGAGAACTACCCACACTTGTATACCTTTATTTGCACGAGCAGCTCCGAGAAGAGCCACTCGGCCGTGTGTACTAAGCTTGGCGCTTTGCAGCTGTCGCCTCTCGGCTCATTGCTCTCCGATTGCCAGAATTTTTGGTAGCGCGGTCATATTTATAGCCTCGCGGGGCCGTCCGCTGTGATTGGCCGGGCCCATTCTTACTTTCGCAGTGTTCTTTGAATTTTCTCATGCCTGCGGGATCATAGCTACCCAGGTTTTTAATATTTTCGTTGTCATGTTCTTTTAAATTATTATAAATATTTTTATTTTATCTACCATTATTTCTTTAATGTATTTTGCGGAGAGCAGCTCATGGATAGTTTGATTAATTGTGAACCTGTCTTGATTAGTTATTACTCTCAAATATTTATTTTGTACAGTTTGCAAATCTTTTAATCTGAATTCTGCGGCATGTCCCCATACCTCACATCCATATAGCATAGCTGGGAATATTGCTTGTTTATATATATTAAAAGTTTTTCGTTTAGTGGGAAGTTATCTGGATTTAAAATGGGGTATAGCAGTTTAAGTTTGCCTAGTGCAGCATTTCTTGCATTATTTATGTGTGGCTGCCAAATTAACCTATGTTCTAATGTTATGCCTAAATATTTTGCAGTTTTAACAAGCGAGATGTTTTGATTAAACAGTATTGGTTCTTTAGGTGATCTCGATAACATTTTAGTAATTATTATTGTTTCAGATTTTCCAGGGTTTATTTTAATTTTCCAATTGGTGTTACCGTTTTTCTAGAGTTGTTAGTTGACTCTGTAGGGCTGCTAAGGCATATTTTACAGTGCCATCTGCGTACATTTGATATTAGCGTTAGTTCTGGCGTCTGTTATAGGGATGACAGCCGTGTAAATACTGTATAGAAAAGGGGAGAGTGCTGATCCCTGTGGAACTCCTACTGTTGCAAATTTAGTGTTAGAGTCTGCTCCGTCTAGTGTTACGTAAAAGCGTCTGATATTTAAGTAGTGTGCTAGTAAATTTACGCATGTAGCTGGGAAATTATAATTTATCAATTTATATGTTAATGCTGGTAGCCAGACTTTATCTAAAGCTTTTTCTGCACCTAGTAGCGTTATTACAATGTATCTTTATTCTTTATTATTAAATCCATCTGTTATATCTTCTACTATTTTAATTAGTGGATGGATGGTGCCGTGGTGAGCTCTAAAACCATACTGGTTATCTGGAATTATTTTGTTTACGTCTGCATGAAACTGTAATCTGTATAAAATAAAAATCTTGCTAATGCTGTTTAGTAAGCTTATCGACAGTCTCTTTACTGGTTTACTGGGATCCTTTCCGGGTTTTGGTAGCGCGAATTACTTTAGCTTTATTCTAGGTCTGTGGGAATCTACATAACTTAAACACTGAGTTGTATATTTTAATAGGAATTCGAGGGCGTTTACAGGTCATTTATTTAATGCCTCGTATTTTATTCCGTCAGGTCCTCCGGATTTATTATTAGGGCCCGTTTTTATTATTATTTTTAATAGTTCCTTTTATGTGATAGGCTCGTATTCTGAAGTTTCTTTTAATTTTAAGTAGTCATTGATGTCATTATTTACTGATTGTGTGAAATGCTTATCCTGTATATCTTTATTAAGGGGAAATTGTTCCTTCAGGATTTCTGCGATTATGTTAGCTTTATCTCTTTCATTGTAAACAAATCCTTGGGACGTTTCTATTGCTGGTGTGTTTAATTTTTTACATTTCCCTGTTAGTATTTTTGTTAATCGCCACATTTCTCTCGGATATTTAGCCGCATTTTTGGTGGCCTCGCTCCAGTCTTTAATTTTTTATTCTTCTAGCTTATTTTTAACTTGTTTTTTAAGCCTATTATATTCGGTTTTACTTGCGGGATTGCTAGTCCTTTGCCAGTTATTTTGCGCCTGTCTTTCTAGGACTATTAAGAAATCTAATTCTGGATCATTTACGTTCGTGTACTTACGTTTTTTTTAATATGTAGTATTTTCATTTAGTGTTTCTTTTATCGTGTCGGTAAACAGTTTTACTTGCACATTTAGCTCCAATTCATCACTAATTTCTGGTGGGATTTCAATTTTATCTATCAAGTCTTTCTGAAATCCTTCCCAGTCTGTTACTGGACGTTTTATAGTATATTTATTATTACATATGTTTGTGTTTAGGGTTAATTTTACAAATACTGGGAGGTGATCTGAGTCTAATTCGTCTAGAACTTCCGATTCTATGTTTGAGTTGGGAATGTTAGTTAATACTATGTATAATTTATCCGGTATCTGGACATTATTCGGTAGGTGTGTTGGTTTAGGTGGTGGGAAGATTACATAGTTATTATTATCTGCATGTCTGCTTAATTTTCTGCCGTTTGTATTATTATTATACATCCTTAAGTCATTTTTAAATACATTACGAGCATAATGAGGTAACGTGTTAACACCTCTGCAGCTGATGTAAACTAACGAAAATTCTAACTTCAAAAACACGGATATTTTACAGGGCTCCAGAACTATTAGATGTTGAGTTTATATTACTTTTAATTGTACGAAACATAAATTAAATTGTACAGTATAGCGAATATCACAATTCGGCCTGGTTTCCTATTTTTCATCGAGCGCAGAATGTTTCAGAATTAATTCCTCTTTTGTATTGTATTGTATTTGGCTTTATAACGTCGCCCGGTTTTATGATTGAAAGCTTTGTATAGGACGGCTTACAGATTAACTTATAACCTAACTTAAATTAACATCCAGGCCTTACCCGGGATTCGAACACAGAACCCAACCGACTGCGCCACGGGAGGTCGGCCCTCTTTAGCAAACTGTTTAATTACTTCATAAAAGCTTGTAGGATCACAGCACAGAAATAAATTTGTTATGATATACTCATATAACCAGTTTACTTTGAGCAACAAGTGAATGGTATCGGAACACGTTCGGAGCGTATGTAACCTTGTGCGTGTTCGAAGTGAGGTAGTTTGGTATGCCATGTGAACAAGGCCTCAGCAGGCCTCCCAGAGGACCTGAGAAGACCATCAACCCACTATACATAGGGATTGTTATTACCTGTTTACGGTTAACCAAGCAATTTCAATTTCAGCCTTTGAAAAACGTCACTGCTCCTACCTGCATATAGGTTAACCGGCACACTGGCTGGAATACGTCCAGCCAAGTTGGCAACGATGGAAAGAAGTAGTTACATATATTAACGTAGAATTAAAATTACTATGTAAACTTGTATGAATACTAAAATAAATTATTTTGCTTTAAATTTTTTCTTTCTAGTGGAAATAGGTGTTACGATAAGCACATTTGTGAAATGTTTAGTTTTCTAATAATTTTACAGTTTCACTTGACCGTAGCGTGAATTAAAGTGGCCAAGGCCGCGGCAATGTTAATTTTACATATGATGGAAGAATGCACATTGCGCTTACAAGTCGAAAAAGCCCACGGCCCATGTCGGCCATTTTCCCAGGTCACGTCCGGCTGGGCCTCGGGCGGGGCGGGAAAGAATGACTTGCGCAATTCTCTGCCACAGACTAAAAATGGTGTGCCGGTTCCTTTAACGTGCGCAGACTCTGTCACTCATTCTCTGCGCGAAGCTGTGGAAACAGGACTTGAGTCTGAATGGCTATTGCACATTATGGAACGTTCTCTATTGGCCGGGAAGCCGTCTGGAAAGTTGTTCTGCAAGAGCTGATTCGCGGACGGTGTTCCGCCACATGGCTGGAGTTCACAACATATTCCACCACTTCACCTCTCTATAATAAAGTGCTTAGGGAAACACACGATTCTTCGTGGGAATTAATGTGGGGACGGCCATCTACCGAAGTGACTGACGTGGAAGATCCTTTGCGTCGAGAGAAAATGGAGCGGACCAGGACAGCGGACGTTGAAGCGACGATGGCGCAACCTCACGGCGGGAGAGGGTGCAAAATGCACCGGCGAACAAGGGTAGTCGTGGCGTGCTTCCAGTTATCGGCGAGTGCAATGTGACTGCATGGAGTGCTCGGGACGCCGTCATGGTCGTACTTAAGATTGCAAACTCTGATAAAGCCGTGATATGACGCAGAGATGAAACTGTTTAATTGAAAATCCGGGATTTAGTTATTGTAAATATAGATTTCGAGACATTTTACCGTATAATTTTTAGCAATGAATCATATTGTTTGGATGTTAAAGTTGTTAAGAATTTTTTTTTGTAATGATTTTCGTTGAAATTACGTTTGTTAGTATATACTTGCAAAAATCCGGGATTGACCCGGCCGGGGATTTAACCCGGTTCACCTTGGTGGAAGGCGAGCAGTTTAACCGCTCAGCTTCCGCGGCCCGAACGTTAAGACGTGGAACTGCTTTTCCGCCGTAGTTGCCAACTTTACTGGGTTCATGCCACTCACTTCATTTTATCCCTTTGTATGAACACAAGTAGGGGCAAAGATTGATTACAAAAGAGCTCATCGTACAATTATGTTATACCTGGTTGAGAGTAAGAAGATATATAGAAGCCTTAACTTCGCCAGAGTTAAAGAAAGTCGAAATGTCTCCATAGTGGAAGGTGAAGGTTCATTACAGTGCAGTTACAGTAGTTGATGGCGGAGCGAGCCTTGGAGAGCAGGCCAGGCAGGCAGGCAGGCAAGCCGTCTGGGAAGGCGACAGGACAATGGCGGGGTGACCTTGGTGCGAGCGCGGCCGTCGCCTCCACATCCCTCTCCACCAGACGCTGTGTGAACCTCGCCAGACTCCGCCGTGGCTCGCTGCTCTCACTCAGTCTCTCTTACCTCGACACCTACCCTCTGAAGCCTGTTCACGGTAAAGTGCGCGCTTTTGAAATCAACCTTAGAAAAATATCACTGCCCTGCATGCATAGCCTATGTTTTAGCAGGTGAACTGAGTGACATGCGCCAAGTAAAGTTGGTAACGATGTATGGGAAGTAATTCCGTATCTTAACATCGAATAAAAAGTGTTAGGCAACTATTTTTGATAACTTAAACAATTTATTTCGCTTTCTTGTGATTTAATGCATCGAAGTGTGAAAATTAGCAGATTTATTAAATATTTACTTTTCTAATAATTTCACAGTTTTAATTGACTGACGCATGAATGAAGTGACGAGGCCCACTGCAATGTTAATCTTACATAAGGCGGAAGAATACACAACGTGCATACAAGGAAATCTTATCCAGGGCTTTCAAAAGTGCTCAGTTTACCGTGAACAGCGTATAGCACTATGGTCAGCTTGCCGCAGTACACACTCTGTGCCCCTGGACTGGTGTTATACTGCCAATTCGCATTCTTGATGCCTCCAGAGCGCAGTACTGTATGTTTGCGCACACACACACACACACACACACGCACACACACACACACACGCACACACACACACACACACACATATATATATATATATATATATATATATATATATATATATTATATATATATATATATATATATATATATATATATATATATATATGTGGGCTACAGACGGGGGAATATTTGAGGCTGTAGTTGAATTGCATGCATGAACTTATTATTAAGTTCGGTGATTTGATAAGCTATTTTGTTACATGTTTGAAAATTATTAAGATCACATTATGGAGCGCGGCATTGTTTAACAAAGTGAAAATGAAACTAATGCCGCTCTGCAATGGCATTATAGTCACGTCGGTATTCAGCAGAAAATATTAGAACAATACTTGCTTCACTGGCAGATGCATACGTCGCTCGGTGATTATAGAGAATATAATTTTTTTCGGGAAATGGCAAAACATATCTGAGACCTTCATCTTTGGGCTTACAGATTATGTTGAAGTATTATTACATGTGCACGTTTATATTTATCCCCCCCCCCTTATTTTTTTCTTTTCCCCTCTCCAACACCCACTGCTCAAACGGAATAAATTAGTGAATAACGTTTTCATCGGCTTGGATAACAGGCCAACTAATATTTTTGTCTATTATTTTTACTCACTTGCTATGGTTATTTTTTAAAAGCTTTTTGTTGTTTCGTTAAAATGAGCGTTATTTTATCATTACATTTATCTACCTCATAATTTCCTTGTTTTTCATAATCCTTCACACTGTCATCTTACCATGATTTCTACATCACGATTTCCTTCGTAAATGTGTGTACAAACACACAATATCCAGCCTTGGCACACTTTATTAGGTATTTGCTTGATTTTACATAGCAGAACTGAACTATATTTGTTCGAGTAAGTTAATTTGTTTATGGCAAATACACATTTATGTAATGCCAACTGGAATTCTTCCGTTTTCATAAACATTACAGTTAATTTTACTGCAGTTAGTCGAAACACGCAGAAGACTTCAATACTATATATGCACCTCGGCTGTTGTCATACTTCCGATAGCTGCTGGTGTCTTTTCCGCATTTTGACCGAGCCACTTAGGATTCCGGTACTCCGACAATCTACCTTCGTGATTTGTGCGCAAACAGTTAACATCAATAAGAACATGCTTCAGCCAATCAACAATGCTGGAAGCCCCACAGTGATTTGAATAGTATCTTGTCTGGAAATCTTTTCGCGAAATATCACTGCCTCTACTTATCAGCAAAGGCAGTTTATACCGTATATGCAAGTACATATTGTCGCCGCCAGGTGGCAGCCACTTTGCTCGAAAACGTGAATAGCACTATACAAAAAAAAACATGGATAGCATTGGAGGTTAGAACACGCATTGTATAAGTTGATTGCTTTAAACGTTTTTAATCTTCTTCTGATAGCATTTTGATGAAGTCACAATACACTGAATTTCAGCCAAAACAGTTTATTCATATTAAATTGAGAAACAGAACGTCAAAACACCGTTCATTTCTGATGACCATGTGAATTTGACAGTTCTGCTGTCCATGGGACCATGCGAGGTAGCGCAGTGGCAAACAACTGTACTTGTATTCGGGACGACTCAAGTTCGATCATCCTGATTTCTGTCATCCATGGTGTCCCGAAATATTCCCAGGCGATAGCGCAATAGGCTCTCCAGAATCGAAATGGCGGACCATCCGCCAGTCCGTTCGATGTTGGCTACTGTGAAAAATTGCCTATCGTTCGCATCTGGAAATTTCGTTTCCAGGCGGTGACTACAGAATGCCTACAGCAAGTTTGGAGGATTTTGTTGACGTGTAAAGGTTGACGTTAGAGATGAATGAGAATGTTTCGTTCTTGTATTGTGGGATACCATCCAATATGTTAGCTACCTATTATTTCGGATTACGTAGGGACTAGCGACCCGCCCCGGCCTCGCTCGAGTGCAATTTGTAAGAATGACATTGTTTAGGTTTTCAGCAAGTATATACACAAAATGCTTAAGGTAACTGACATAGGATTAATACTGTCTTGTTCATTGAATCTTCGTAAGTGAACCCCTTTTTAAATGAAATTTCAAAAGACAACAATGGTTACTGAGAGTCATCCTTAAAAGATAAACACGTGCTGTGGCGGACTTTTTCTGTATACCTTCTTGAGATCAACAATTCTGTAGTACATTAATTTGGTGCATTTCTTATGGTTTTGTCGGCGTAAGCTATGCAAGATCCCGAAAAGCGGCCTTTTTCCTACTTGAATAGAAAACGTCCACGTTTTTCTACTATCCTTACATTAAAAATTAATGTATGATCTAGTGAAAACTTTCTCAAGAAATTCTCTAAATGATGTGAAAACCGCATCAAAATCCACCTAGTAGTTTCGAAGCCTTATCCAAATACACAGACACACGCGGCCGGGGACTTTGTTTTATACCATGTAAAGATGCCAGATTTTCGTGAATAGAATTCCGTCTAGTTGTATTTGAAAACATTTTTAGCTCTGATCAACTTCACCCGTTGGATAGTTTTATCTGCAACGTATATAGCGTGTGCCAGTTCGCGAATCACAGACTTCCAGTTCACTACCGCCGCAGAAGGTTAATTCTGACTCATTAAAATACCATAGTTATTCTCACAAAGAAAAGCGTGAAGAAATAGCGAACCAGAGACAAACTGCAGTTGTGAAAGCAGGGAATTTGGGTCCATCCCGCGTGTAGCTCTTACAAAAGTGACATAGCGGTTACAGCGCTCGCTTCCCACCAAGGCGAAGCGGGTTCGATTCCCGGCGCGGCGTCACACCCGGATATTCGCTTGTGGGAATAGTCCCGGACGATGCCGCTGGTCGGCGCGCTCTCTCGGCAATCTCCCCCGTTCCCCCGCCCACGCATTCCGGCGCTGCTCCACACTCACTTCGCGTCACCGTCATTGGCTTTTAATACTCCGAAGTTACGAGTCGTATAAACCTGCGCGTTTTTTGTGAGAGAGTTGTGTGCGCGAATACGAATATTTCGGTAATTAAATATTCTGCAAATACGACTTTTTCTCAGAAAAGATATATAACAAATATATATATATTTTTGCCCATAGTTTTTTTTTTTTTTACTTTTGTCATATTAAGTGTATTGTTGGAAAAAAAGATTCTTGAAAATGGTCAAATATTGCATTTTTCAAGCTTGCCTATGCAGTTTCCTTAAGCGGCAGGAGGAACGTACAAAGATACGGGCGTAGTTTAATATATGTGGTCTTTCATCGCGTGTAGTAAAACTCCACTGTTACTGATATAATTTGCACAGTACAGCGTCACGACGGAAACAGTGCACGCCTTGCGCGTAGGCGCGATGAGGCGCTAGGCGTGCGTGTTAGTGTCGCCCGTATCGCTCCCTCGCTTCTTGGCCTTGGACGCGGGGTTCCCACACGGGGGTCCATGCCACTCTCAAGAGCCGCCCAAATCTCTCCACTCCACTCTGAGCAATTTTCCGCGAGAATCGGGTGACGATACTCGAGACGATATAATGTGAATGTTGTAGTTTCACGTGTGTTATTGAACTTCCTGTCATCGTGCACGCCCTTCTTGACGGTGGACCAGTTTTGAACAGTCAGTCAGCCGTCACGTGGTTTGGTTCCGTGTAGCCGCGTGTAACAGGAGAGTGAGTTGTGACTGTGGCAGCGAAGAACAGGACTGAGGAGTTATGCTGATGACGGGATGTAAAACGTAATGGTCAAGTCTCCATTACTGGGTTACAGTGCAACTATCTTCCCGGTGGATACTAGTTTACCCAATTCAGCCCCAGCGTCAAGAGCAGTGCGGCGTAAGAAAAAGGAGGCGATCAGGGCGTTCGCCCTCCCCAAGAATCTTAATTTTCGGATAGTAATCGCTGTATGTGGCATTGTCGGATAGGAAAATAGCATTCGTGTCTTGTTGGCCGTGCACGAGGAAAAACTGTAAAGATTGAATTTTAACTGTAATAATTTAAATGTTGTGCCAGTTAAGTAAAATGTTGAATTTTTTCCGAGTTTTTGTTTTACAAATTTTGACTAAAAAAAAAAAAAAAATTTTTAGGGAATGGCACGCATGATTTTGTCATTAAATTAAACAAACTTCATAACTGTTAAACTTATACCTCGAAAATCATAAAACATTTACCGGGTGAGAAACCACCGGATACCCACGTTACAGGAGGCCATTGGCAAGTTTCTAATTTTGATAGTCATCTTCCCTCCCTTCTCCAAGCCACCTTTCTTTTAAAAATATAATTCCCTTTGCTTTTTCAATAGCCCCCTTCGAAAAACGCACTTGCGTACGCCACTGGTCCCCAGTCATTGAAGTGTTACGCAGGAAAGGCGATCTATTTCCGGTACTGTACACAGTTGGGCTCGGTGTTAGTGCTGTCACTATCTTTCCTTCGGCTTATCTGATATGTGGACTGAGGATAGAGCTGTATTTCGTGATTGGTCCATGCTAGCTATAGCGTCATCGAGCCTCAAACACTTAGTTCTGATAATTTACCAGCAGAATGTCGGCGTAAGTACAGTGTAGTACAGAAATATTTATTTTTGTAACGTTTGTAACCATAACCCGCATCTAATTCCCCGTGACCGAGGGCATATTGCACATATACGATACTTATAGTCGGTGCTATACACGACGAGGTGTTGTTTTGAGTGTCTTTCTTGTGAGCAATGTGGTGTGTGGAAGTTTCTATACCGCGCGTTTATGAATGATTGATAATTATCTCACAAAGCTCGGAGTACGTTGTTCACAGATTGCTTGAAACACGCTTCACAGAAGGATAACGCACGCCAAAATATTACACTATTGCAGCATTTAGAATTATTAATTAACCCCATAACACATGATCACTAGGGACACCCGGATTTCGCGAAAAAATGTCATGACTAGTTGTATTTCATAACAAGTTAGGTCAGATCCACTTTTGTGGTTGGCTGATTTACGTGCTACGCATCTTAGATGACTGCCCGCGAATCAAAGACGTAGAATATCGGAGCCAACTTATTCTGATTAGCCAGTCACATAGGAAAATCTCTTCTCACATAGACCCTCTGCCAATAAAGGTGCATTTTGCAACAGCGCGTCAGACGAGCGCGGCTGACGGGAATATGGTATCTTCCTCGAACGTGTCAGTCGCGACCTGTTTGCCATCCAAGTAGCTGTCTACCGTTCGCCATGGCCATCTGGTCATCTCCAGAAACATGGCGCATGGCACATATTTACTGCTGGATGAAGCTGAAGATGAAAAGTTACTTTTGTCAACACTTGAACTGTCAATGAGAAGTGTACACCGTCCAATGTACAGGTGTCGAAATTCGGAAGGCGGTGTAAAGTATACTTATCAGAAGCCACCTACTGCACATTGACGAGAAATTCCGGGCATTCTTTAGGCTGAACATGCAGCAGTTTGATTAGGTTTGGAACCAGTGAAAGAAGAACTAACTACTGAGCCATGCAACCTGATTCCTCAGCCAATAACTGCTTCCGAAAAACTTGCCATCATACTCACGTACACACACACACACTCACACACATATATATTTTTTTCGTTAAATATTGATTACTCCCTGCTAACTTCATAAGCTTGCAAACTTTAAATAACATTAAAAGAAGGTACTGGAAAAAGAATATGGTGCAGAGTAATATAAATAATTAAGTAAAAATAGAGATATCAGTGGTTTATACGACCATAAATAATCACTTATTAATGTAAGTGTTATAGTAATACCATAATATTGAAATAATATATGGCATTACAACACATGCATGGATTTATGTATTGCAATATGACATTACATACATTATAAGAGACCATACAACATTGTATTCCTTATACATACATGAACACATATAAGGTACTGGGAGCAATAACCTAAGCTGAAAGTGGTACAAAATGACTAATGCATTTCAAGTCCCTTATAGGTTGGTATAAGAATACTGCAGTTCATCAGGGAAAGTACTGTCGCCTTGCGACGGGTCCAAGTATATATTAAGAAATGCAGCTACAGAATCAGAGCTTGTAACTGAACTGGAGTTAAAAACATCATGTGAAACTGTTGAACATGCAGTGCTCTGCTGGTTGTTGAGATCTTCAATGTCGTCCACTAGTGCTATCATCTTATGTTTCACCTCCCTTTGTAAACGTGGTGTGAAAGTTTTGACTTATTGGGCAACGCTCTTGAAAAACAAATCTATCGGTTCATCTTGGGCTGTTGTTAGTAACCTCTCGAACATTTTGTTACGTTGAACGGCGTTTTCTCGAACTACATTTGCAATCGCTGCTGCAGATCCCCCACGCTTGGTCCGGTATGATTTTGCTTCTGTCATTCGCTGGTCGTTTGTCTGTGTTATTTCTGCAGTGCTGGTCGATTGCTCTCCCAATGAGATCTCCTCATTGTGTGACTGCGTCGATGGAACATGTGCAGATTCGTCATTATCGTTTCAAAGTTCAGTCTCACCTTCACAGTCCATGACAGCAGCATCAACTCCTTCCGCACCGTTTGTCTTCCGTTGCCGTTTGTGACGTTCAATGTCCAAGAAAGAACAGCTAAGGGCCAGTCTTTCCCTTTGATTGCCATGGATCCAGTTCCCTTTTTGTTTCTTTTAATGTGCTTATCTCTAATGTTTTTCCACCGTTTCTTTATTCATCATCTGAAACAACAACATTAAGAAAACTGCTACATTCAACAATCCATGTAAACCCACTTCATAACCTTTGCTGTAATAGAATGTACGTGCCGTATTTACTCAAAAATATCTCGCACAATGTTTACTGAACGTATTGTTTAAAATAAATTACGTTACACGGCTTAAAACTGAAACAAACATTTGAATAAATGTTTATTACAAAATTAAAAATTTTGTTACAAGTTCTGTTTTACAATGTTTTGTTCTAAGCGTGTTAATACTGCGTTTTTCTGTGATTATTCTGTAGATAATAAGGGTTGCAAGGCTTATTCAATTGCAAGGTTTATTCGAGCAAATGCGGCATTTACAACCACTCTCATTGTTGATATGCTCGATTATTGACAAATATGTGTTTCAGATTTCTGCCCACCGGCGAAACCTTGCGTTCCTTGGACTTCCACTTTCGAGTGCATTACAGCTACACCAGTGTTATCATCAAGCAAACAGTAGCTGCTTTGACACTGCAAACTCACTCCTATCTTCCTACCGATGTCATCAGAATAGGACTGGCAAGACAAATCGTCAGAGATCTTTACAAAATTGAATTTTCCCAATTGTGTTGGGGCGATCGACGGCAAAAATATCCGCGTCATTTGCCCTGGTAACACAGGTACGTTACATTACAACTACAAAGGATTCTTCCCATTGTCATGATTGCAATTGTTGATGCAAACTTCAAATGTACCTATGTCGATGTAGGTTCGTATGGCAAAGAAGGGGACAGTGGTATCTTGGAAAGTTCAACACCTGAGTCATGATGTCGCAACGGGAAAACTATTTCCACCACACTGCAAACTACCTAATCCCGACAGAATACTTCCTTATGTTTGGTAGGTGACGAGGCGTTCAGATTACAGACACATTTACTTAAACCTTTCCCTCGCGACGCTGCCGCACTTGACGACCAAAAAGCTGTTTTCAACTACCACCTTTCGAGAGCAAGGAGGGTGTCAGAGAATGCATTTGCCTTGCTTGCACAGGTTTTTCGAATTTTGCGTCCTGACACTGTAGACGACGTCATTATTGTGGTATGTTGTCTACATAACATGCTTCGAGGTGCTTTCTTGGAAAAAGACGTGGCGCTTCATTTTCAGTGTTCATTGGACGACCAGTCAACTCAAAATCTGCAGCTTACCCGCCGACGAGGAGGGTTCGCGAATAATGATGGGTTCAGCGTGAGAAATGATTTTAAGGACTACGTCAATAGTTATCAAGGACACGTACCATGGCAAGAAACAATAATCAGGCGCTGTGAGTGGTCACCTTTCATCTATGAAGAGATGACCTGACACCTCTTCTTCATGTTGTTTACGACATGATGCTACTGTACACGTGTTTGCAACTACATATAATTAAATCTGTTCATGATGTATATCAATATAAAAGGTGTGTTTGTAATTATTTTCCCCAAACCTGACCTCCTCATTGCCTTCTGTGATCTTGTGGAGACATCGCATCATTGTTTTTCCTGACGTTACGTAACTACAGTGGCTTTTCCTCCAGAATACACACAAGTACAACGGTATTTCACGTAATACATTGTGTATAAACTCACATGTACGAACCAAATTTTCCAGATATTTATTTCCACGCATTCCTTACGGCGACCAGGTTTCTATAACTACTACACTTCAGATCATATAGACACGGAAACTTTTTTCCTTGTCATCCCTGATATTGCCGACCAGCCACTTGAGAAATCGCGTCTAGACTGCTGTATGGGCAGTAGCTCGCGTCTACAGCTCGCCAGAGCGTGGGACGCGCGCGACAGCCTCATTGTGGGGAAACAAAACAATTGGATTTGCATTATAGGAGTACCTCGCGTCAGACGCGCGCGACTGACGCTCGCGTCTGACGCGTTATTGCAAAACGCACCTTAAGCAAAAGAAAACTTGCTATTATGCATGTGAGGAAATCTTTTCGCGAATTCTGGTGTTCCTAGTTAACACCTTTTCCCTTATATGCTGGTTGCTTTACGACATGCTGCATAGAACGTACGACAAATTATGGCCGATGCTGTTTGTATTACCGCTAATACGAACATAGTTTTCCTGATGGTAAAGTTATTGGTAGTTGCTGACAGATACTCAAGAATTTACAACTTGCTGTTGCTTGTGCAATACATCAACACAAGCTATTCTCGTAAGTTTCACTGCAAGATACTATTACGCGATATAAAGTATTTTTCAGACAAAATAATTATTCTATTATAACAGTTGAAATGAAAAAGAAAACTGGTGGGAACGTTAAGGAATTAATGCGGGAACGAGCGGAATGAATTATAGAGATCGTGAAAGGTTAATAAGGACGTGTATCGTGAGTGCAGAGTTGTGAGCTAAGTCCAGCACAGCTTCACCTTGCAACGGAACAGTAGCCGCCACTAGCTGACGAGTATTACCGCCAGACGTTGTAGCAAACATCTCGCTTTAAGCTACTGAAGCTCTCAGAGCACGTTGCGCCATGTCATCTTCTTGACGTATAGCTTCTAAATATCCTGTTACCTGGCCTTGGAGCGAAACTTGACGGATAGGTACTGGGACCTGCTTGTGGTAAAGGGAAACATTCCGCCAAGTCATATGCAAGCAGTTCCCAACCCGGATGGCTAATGTGGCGGATGGGAAAGCAAAATAGACGCTCTCAGAAAGTAGGTTTCCGGTAGCCGCACACGCCAAGGTCTCAGCGGTGTTGGTCCGAGAGGTCTATCACATGACTCAGAATGTGAGTACCCTACTAGCAGAGATGATATTTATCAAGGGAAAAGTTGACTGTTTCCAAGCATTCACACTAAGAAAACAGTCAACAAAATATTTGTTTGTATGTCACATATATATTTAATTACGCCAACAAAATATTTTGTTGAGTAAACAAACCGTGAAAAGTCACAAAATAAATATAGTTCGCCTAACAAAATGCACATCAACTATATGTATTTGATTACCTTCGTTCGAAAATACAGCTCGAGAGTTTGGTTGTTTTTTTTTTTTGCGACAGTTACGATAACAGTGTTCCTTAGCGAATTTATTGATGCTAAAGGATTTTATGAACACCGTAATAAAATAAGAACAATTGGAAAGAAAAGGTAAGCTGTAAGTAGTAGGGAAATGGGACTTAAGGCACAATAGAATCTGGCATAGGAGCTAGGCGCCGACCATCCACCAAGTAGTGTCGTCACCCGTACGCCATCATGGTAGCCAGTGACCTTCAACTTTGACCCCAGTAACCTTTGACCTTGATCATTGACTGTTAATAGTAGTAGGGGCGTGATAGTTTTACCCCACTTTCGATTAATTGGATTAACTCTTTGATATCAAAAGGGATAATCCTTAATACGATTTTAATCCGATCAAAAATTGCTAATCCAATATTAATCTGACGATTTTTTATTAATCCTTAATCCGATCTTAATCCGATATATTTTTTAAATTCTCATTGGATAAAATGGTATGCAGATTTGATTGATTGATCCAATCAATTTAATTGAATTAATAAATCAAAAATAGTTGTGTGATAAGTGTATAGTTGTACTTTATTTTTTCTTTTTTTGGTTGGGGGGGGGGGGGGGGCAGCAGCACTTTTACGTCCTCGCCCTGTGAGCTCTGTCACACGACTGAGGTGTGGCATGTTGGGGATGGTGTGTATATGTGGTGAGTTTGTACAAGAGTGGCATAAGTATTTTTTGGATGGGATATTGCTCGTAGACGGTGTTGGTAGATAGGCGACTTTGATAAATAGTCCTATTCCAAATGAATAACAGAGTTGTACGAGTAAATTACACACATCGAATTGCAAATTACAAACGATCACAACTGCATGAATAACCTGGTCTCATAAAGAAACAAGTGCAATTACGACAGTCTCCAGTATGGAATTAATTAACGAATTAATAAATGTTCCTATAAATTAAACACGTAACAAACACAATAACAAGATATATATAACACTACTTGATGCCTCTCGCACATACCTGACAATATTTTTAAACACGTCCGTCTGCCTGCGAGACTGGTGAGGAACTTCTGAAATGGAATTCACACGTAAAAAATAATCTATTTATTAATACTTGTAAAAAAGAAAACATTTAATGTACGCCCATTCGCTCGGGAGCTCGCTGCAGCATTAACTTGAATATAGGACTTACATCAACTTATAACCTACATTTGATTATAGACTGAGTTGAAAACTTAGAAATTTTAATGAAAATACAAAACAGCTAACGAACACAAGTACATGAAAATGACTAAACATGTAATGCAAATGCACAAGGCGATCCCCCAAATCACATTCGTCCACCTCGGAGGTCAGTCAATAAATGTAGCGAGCTTACGTCGAGAGCCTGAATATATATACGTGGAGCGCGGTCGGAGGCAGACAAGCAAATAAGGTTATAGCTACTCTGAAATAGATGTGAATACGATTTACGTGGCAAATGGATAAAAATTATGTTTGAAATGCATGTACTAATATGTAAATTAGACTAGCTGAATTAACCTATGTGGCACTGATGTATTAACTATCGATATCGCCACCAGGTGACAGTCATATTTGTTTTTTTTTTTTTAAGTATAACTGGTGTTGTCGGTGCCCCCATATTGGATTCTATTTTCAACACATAGGTGGCATTAGTTTCTCAAGTATGCTGCCTGTACCGAATGGTGACATTGACAATTCCTGCAAAGTACGTAAACTGTCATATTTATTATTTTTATTTTATTCTTAAATTCAAGTATTTTATTAGAATTATTGTTATACAAAATAATTGTTATATAAAGTGGAGGGTTTTCAATGTAATAAATAAAACACAACATAATATTTTACACAAAATTTATTATACCCTAATAAAATATACATAATTTTAAAAAAGAGTTAATAATTTTTATTAAACTTATTTGAACAGTTCGAAAACTTCGGGTCAAATCGGACGATATTGTTTCTACTAGTTGGAACCGGATTGCTGGTCCAAGGATGAGGTGCACCATTTGCGAAGCAGCTGTATGTTCTTCACTGTGCAGGCCCAGTCAGGTTCTGACCTGTCGCAGACATGACGATGCGAATCGCCATACATTTTAAAGAGTTTACGAAGAGAACGACATCCATACTCGGCCTGTACATAGAGAATTTCCAATTGAAATTTGATGGTATGTAATTTTACCCTCATCCCATACCAATCCATGCTCAGTCGTGTGTTTGTTTTCTTGCTCTTCCCATTCAACAGTTTCCTCGGATATGGAGGGCGGAATAGAGCAGGATCGTGTTTTGCCATCATCATCGTAGGACACTGCAATCTCCTTGAACACGAAGCCATTATGGCTCTGGAAACCCTGCAGATTACAGTACATCTCAAAGCTGACGATGCTTGAAGATAACTAAAATTTATAGTGTGTGAACAGTTATATTTATATATTTTCAGCTGCCGTCGCAACAGAATTTTGACGATCTTATCTCGGAAATTTTATGATACAAGTCGCTCGTGATTTACCAGGCAGAATGTGCACGTGTTGTCGGGAATATTTCCATATGTAGTGCATTCGATCCTGCAGTCGATCACATTGGAAGTAATATGCTTATCCTGTTTACTCATATCGCATACCATGAGTGGGGCCAAACTCTTGAAAGTATCAGGGCTCAATATTGTGGATTGGGTGCATCCATAAAGGCATTTTGGGATTGAGCATTTATTCAATACACCAGCAGATACTGTCCATTTTCAAAATTCTTGTTCTTCTTAACTTACGGATAGCTTTCTCTATTCAAAAATAATTTCATATTTTCTATTTGACATTTATCTAACTGCGAATGGCTCACTCTTACATTGTGCTGTTTTCTGGTCTGTAGCCCAACAATGATGTACCTTGGTTTCTCAGAAGCAAAGCAGGACTTCGGCATATAGTATATACGTTGGCTTGCTGGCAATCCAGAGTATGTCTCGAAACTCCACGACCTAAAAACAACATCGATGTTTTAACCATCTTCCACATTCTTTAACATTTTTATGAATTCTGCAGTGCTCAACTGCACATGAGGCAGAATCGATTCGATAGACTGTAGTTTAAGTTCCACTGTCGCCATGTTTTCTCCCATACACACGATGATGCCCAAGATGATGTACAAGTTCCTACTTCGAATTGAATATAATTCGTTTGTAGTCTTCGGCAAATACCAATAGCATGGAGAGCAGAAGGCACAGTTCGGCTTGCCTCCAAGGTATATAGGAACACTGTAGTCATATTCGATTCTCCAGCCTGCCATCTTGGCTGCATACAGCTTATCCGTCATGAGTGAAAGGTAATTATTGATTTTTGAGGTTATTCCTACATCTCGGGTCTGGTCCACCTCGACACCGTTGAGAAAGTATGTTATGAGATAACTCAAGTGAAGATTTCCATTGCTCGTTATTTTTGTGGTTGCAGGGTTGGATCCATCTTCTTTGGTAAGAGTGCCCTTAATTCGCGGGAAAATCTGGCAAGGAAGAGAGCAAATGTCTTGATGTTTGACCATTATCCGAACTTCTGATGGTAGTGTGTATGGTTCAGCCAGGAAAAGTTGATACATATGAAGTTCCAACTTCATTACAATGTCTTCAAAAACCACCGGCTCTTGCATGTTTAGATAAACTTCCAGGACGATTAACATTGAAGCAGAAACCACAGAAGATAATCTCGCTAGCACATGTTAACTCCTTGGAGACCTGTGATGTACCAATTGCAGTTTTTACACTACACTTTATTTTATTGCTTATGGTCAGTGTAAATCTTATTCCCATCTTCTCAAATGCAGGTGTAGGGTGAGTTATTCGTTTCGAAAGTTTATCAACTCTCCATGCTGGTCGACAACTGTCATGACCACCTTGTGTGCTCTCTTCACAATGACTGGATCGTAAATAATGATTTGCGGTGCTACGATAAGTTTTAAATCCTGGAGGGATCATAGGCGAAAATCCGTGACGGCGTATTTCTCGGCCTGCCATTTACGTATGTGCCAATGGCCAAATTCCAATTTATTTGTATCACATTGACCAGTAAAATGTTTATGTGTTTTGCCAGCTCTGTAGGTGCATGGCTCGAAACCTAGCATCAGTATGATTGTATCCGGTTTCAGAACGTCGATATATTCGCTGCATCTAATAACACTGTTCAGATTATTGAGATTCCCACATAGTTTGAATTCTGTGTCGGGGCAGTGAATATTCAATGTACCTGGCAATGTCGTCTATTTAATAAGAGCATATGGACAGTGACACCTCATGGGAAACATTATCGCATTTTATTAGGTACAACTTGTAGTTTTATTCATCGATGTTCGGTATCGAATTGTAGGTTTGAAAATCGACAAGGCCTATGCTCCATTCCCCCTCCAGGTCGAATGGTGGAAAATGTACTGCATACAGCTTGTAGCTACGACCCATCAGGTAAACATGACTGGTGATCTCCTCACTGTGTATAACCATTTTATACACTTACTTGAATGAGAAAAACAGGAAGTGAAGACACAAATGCAGACAGTTCCACATATTAGGCATCTGTGCTATTTAATAATTGTATGTTAGTTTGATATATTTGAAATACTTGCGCAATTTTGGCAGAGGATGCAAATTCCCAAAACTGCCATAACAGTTGGAATGTTTACCCTTTTTTACATAAACTACCAGTGCCTGCTGGGTCTGACTACCATGTCCAGATTAATTATGGTACATTCGCTTCTCTTGGGTTTAGGGGTAAACCATCTCTCATAAACATTCCTCTAAAATTAGGTATTTTAAATTTGCAAGCTAAAAGTTCCAAATTAGTGTTAGTGAGCAGTCATTTCGGTAGAGATTTCATTATTGCCTCTTCCTACTGCATCGGTTTTGCACACTTTGACCTCCTAATGGGTATGGCCTTAAATAGAGGCCTTGGCTGTTCTCTTTACTCAAGACAATAGCTTCTATATTTGCAGTGTGTCTTTGTGCCTCGGGCAATTGCTTCCGTTCGTTCAATGCTGCGTTGATGGCTCGGATGATACAACTCGTGGCTCCGATTAGGCTCCTTATGGCACAGAGTGTAAGCAAAAGGAATGGAAACGTTTGCTGGTATATGTATTCTTGGTCTTGCATGCTTTTCTTCCTTTTGTCACCACCTGCTCCACATACTCCTCTTGCTCCACATGCTCCACCTGCTCCATATGCTCCACCTGCTCCATATGCTCCACCTGCTCCACATACTCAATCTGCTCCATGTTCTCCACAAGATTGTAGTGTTAACATACATATTATAAAGCAAGATGTTACTCTACTCATACACATTCATGCTGAAGATAAAGATACTTCCCCCGAATAGCGACATGGAAGCATTTTTTCTATACAGTGAGGTGCAACATCGCAGGACATCAAATTGCTGGAAAACATGTATCACTGAGCCTGCTGGAAGAAGGGAACAGTCTTTGGTTCGAGAAGTGTATATTTATGCAAAAGCGCTCCAGAAACCGAAATACCAGCAATTGGTATGAGTACTGCAGGCAGTGAAAAAAATAGGTTATTTCCCTTGCAGTGATAATGATACCATTGTACCACTGAGCGAATCACTGCCAATTTCGATATTTGTCTTCGAAACACATTGCCTGCAAAAAAACAAACTTGTATTCAAGAATACTTTAGCATGGGATGGCACGCGTACGTGGACTGTATGTAACTCGGCTAGACTTATTTGTGCATACTCAAACATATGCTTCAAGGTAATGCAAACATTTTGGAGCTGTTTTGCATCATGTACGACTATAATTTACACCTCATTTATGACGATCACGTCAATATAGAAACGACTATATAATATTTCAAGAGCCTGTGTGTCTTATGCTAGAAAGAGAAATATGGATTTTTTGACGATCATTAAGGACTGGCCCCTATATAATGAGACATACAGGCATGGGTTCGATCAGTTCATCACCAACCATCGAGAATAAGTTACAGCATATCGAAATTCGTTCGGCCAAAGTATCATCAAACTGCGTCTTCACAAAGACAAAGATGGAGGTTGTCTCATACCAAGAAACGATGGAACTTGTGATTCTGGTAGAAGAATAATTCGAAATGTTGGCGAGTCCCAATGATCCGAGGATACTGCTACTAAACATTTCATCCTCAAAAATGGTAATGGCATTATTTCAGAACTGTGCAGTATGTTGGCCAAACATAACACATTATTTCAGAACTACCTGTCCGAGCTCGAGGCGTAGATGGAGCACGCACAGCTGGAGATCGTCTACGACATGGTTGCCGTGGACAGGCACATGATGAGTATTCAAAGGCAAATCATCGACTGATTGAAAGTAGCATTTGTGCAAAATGAAAAGAATCTGAAAAATCTCAATTCCCCACCTCACCAAAAAACAGATGGGATGTCTGCAGCGAATGCCTGGGTACTATCGAAAGTTTTTTGGCGGATACCCAAAACTAGAACTCCAAAAATGAGCAACAGTGAACATGTTGATTCAGTACGATGTTGGAAATTTCCAACGAATTACATTGGACGATTCAGTCTGTTCACTCGAATTATTTGATCGCCAAGAGAGCCAAAATGTCATACAACCTAATAAATGAAGACATTGTTAAACCCATTACTCATCTCGATGTACTCAGGGAGAGCAATGGAGTACCTGTAGCTGTGAATACCGAAATCGACAATACTGCTAAGCCTTTGAAGAAGTGAAAACATGATGATGAAGAGTCAGATCGGGATGATGGCTTGGATGCGGATTTGCCACACAAGAAAGTATTGAATAGAGTATTTAAACCCAATGCTCTGGTTTGCTGGTACCTATGATAAAGTGTCTACCAGGAGGGATCATCCGAGTTGGCCATTACAAGACATGTGGACCCCCCAGGCTATACAAAATTCTATTTCGCAACGAGCCCTGAGAGTTCGCAGACTACACCCTGTTGAAATACAAGACTTAGCTCGAACTCACAGATGCACTTTACCAAGATAATCCCGAGATAGGTGTTTATAAGGATGATGATCACAAAAACATCGACATTCGCGCATACTTCTTCACCGGCCTAACACTGAAAAAGCAGCGAAGTTCTGAAGAAGATAAATGATGGCAAGAACACTGACTACATATTCTGGGATTACCCGAACGAGCTGTTCGATAAGCTGCAGCTACTACTTGTTTCGCAATGGGTTGGAAATCACTCCCACACTAACAAGATAATTTCGATTGTAGAAGAACTTAAGGAGGGAGGCTATACAGAATTAGTCAATTAGGTATCACTAATGAACTGCACACATCTGCGAGATGTAACTACCCCCACTGTAAGGTCGTGATATGTGGGATGAACAATCTATTTCAAACTGACCTCGTCGAGATGTTTGTTTGCTCGGGTAAAAAAGGGCTACAAATACATGTTGACAGTCATCAATGCATACAGAAATTTCGCCTGTGCCAGTCCTGTCAACTCGAAGAATGCATGTAATGTCAGCAAGGTCATAGCTGACATATTGCACAAATAATTCTCCCGAATAATATACAAACCAAAAATTGCAACAAATGCTACAGAGCAAAGTTTGAGGCCCTCATGAAGAAACATAACATAAATAATTATTCCACTACAGCAATCTAAAAGCTACTATCATCGAGAGGCTCAATAGGACTCTAAAGGGAAAAATGTGGCGGCATTTCGCTGCGAATGGGAGCTACAAGCGGTTGACACCACTGTTGAAGATCGTTCATGAGTACAATTCTACCGTTCAGTCTACCACTCGCATCAAGTCTGAAGACGTGAAAAACGACTTCCTGCTTCGAACATTGTACACTGAAATGAAAAGGGGGACACACACAAGTCTAAATCGAAATTGGCGATCTGGTGTACATTTTAAAACAGAAAGGCATCTTCGAGAAAGGGTACAATGCGAATTGGAGCCCCAAACGCTTTTGTATGCGACGTAAACTCAACTATGCTTCGAGAACCTACTTTCTCGAGGATCTGTATAATGTTCCCATCCATTGTGGTTTATATGCAGAGGAGATCCAGTCTGCAAAGTTTCCAGATGTGTATTTAATCGAGAAGGTTCTGAAACGACGTAACAGAAATGTTAATGTCAGTGGTGGGGTTTCCTGCCTGCTTTAATTCCTGGGTCGTTGAAACAGACATCGAGCAGTGAACACCGAATATTGTAATTAAAAACCTATATATTTTATTATATGTACAATAAATTTTGTATAAAAATATGTTGTTGTTTATTTATTTAAAAACCCCACCTTATATAATTAAAAAAAATAAAATACTAGAAGTTAAGAATAAAAAAAATTAAATTAAATATATCAGTTTATGTACTTTGTAGGAGTGGTCACACCATTCAGTACAGACTGGTAGCATGCAGCGTAATCGAGTAATTAAACTACATTTGTGTTGAAAACGGAATCCAATATATATGGCGCCGACTATACTTAAAAAAAATGGCTGCCACCTGCTGGGTAAGTTATTACACTAACATCACCTAGGTGACGAAAATATATGAAATCCATTATGGCAATCGAACGAATGTGACGGATAAACTCCAACAACATATAAACACATGGCAAATGAAGAAAAAAACAAGATGGTGGCCTACAGCGATGTATAAACAAATGACAAACAAAAGCATGTTGGCGGAGTGAATATATGTAAGGGGTGGTAGGAATATCCTCCGGAAAAATAAGATTATTTTAATAATTTAAAAAATGATATTTTAATAATTTTGTAGTAATTTCAATAATACATTTTTTTCTTCAAATTATTATTTTCAAGGTCAAAGGTCAAAAGGCAAGGGAAAAGTCACCTCGGTCAAACATCAAGTCAAGTTCGCTGGTTTCCAAAATGGCGGTCGGGTGACATCACAACATGGCGACCGATTGGCGCCTAGCTCCTATGCTAGATGCCATTGAGCCAGAAACCCCATTTCCCTACTACTGCTGTACAATATAAAATATTTATTTACGCGAGTTACCCAGTATTGGAAATGTATATATTTAAAAACATTCCGTTCTGTCACTTCAGCTGCGGTTGCTTGGGTGCTACGCAGTTGATCTTGATACGAATCTCGGTTGGCTGCCAATTTTTTTGTATATTAACCGGAACTGTTAAATGTATGTAAAGCAAAACAAATCTTTATTTTCACCAACCAAATATTTGCTTGGAGCAACCAAATATGAAAAATAATATCATTTGGTTTCAGCAACAAAATATTTCATCGCTCTTATACTAAATATTAATTCGGCTGCGCAAAACAAACGTTGTTTGATTCAACAAAACTTTTTTCTCAGTGCGATGTACTGTGCCCATGAGCACAGGTGTTATTCACACAAGAAGCAATCATCCCATTTCATTTAGCCAAAGAGGATTCTGATAATCTGAAGCAAAACTTTTGTGACTGGTTGGCAAAGAACTTAGCCCAGTCAAAAGTTTAATCAACCAATTATAAAATAATAAACTAGCTGGAGTGATCGCATATGTGTTGAATCAAAAATTTTTTTCCTGATTTTCAAGTATATCTATCTTTTGGTTATTTAGCGGGCACGGAACTGAGACTACTTTAGCCTTTCTGGATACGTCCTTTCGCATTAAAATCAGATAGGCATACAATCCTACGAATTTTAAAATGCCATGAAAACGCATTACAAATGCCTTGAAATACACCCAATACAATATTAACTTTTATTTAGTTTATAAATTGGAATAATTAGGTTGTTGCTCATGACTGACTGAGGTTTTCACGTATTTGTAGTGCCTCTTCTCTTGCTGTTCACGACGAAGTTGGCATTTCTGAAATACACATTTGAAAAAATTACTACCCTTAGTTACATACACACCAAATTTCACGAAAAGATTTCCGCACATGCTATGTTTCAATAACCTACATGCATGATAACAGTTTTATTTTGCTTATTGGCAGCGGGTCTATGTGAGAAGACGTTTTCCTACGTGACTGGCCAATCAGTATTATGTCACTCCGATATTCTACGTCATTGATTCGCGGGCAGTCATCTACGATGCGTAACACGCAAATCAGCCAACCACAAAAGTGGATCGACTTAAACTGTTATGAAGTACAACTAGTCATGACATTTTTCACAGAATTCAGGCGTCCCTACATACACACTACAGTAAACACTTGCAAACAGGCTCCTAGATATGTTGGCATTGAATAAATGAAAAATAGTTAAGAGTCTTGACGTCCTTTTGAGAGTGAAATGTTTACATTTATGGCTATTGAAATCGGTTTTTTGTGATATTACACACACAGCAGCACGAATTTGCATATTACAAACACATTTAGTTTCATAACAATTCCATTGTTTCGCTTGGATGATGGCCCGTGGCCGTATTAATTTCACATATGTCAAAATTATAGAAAATGAGAATAATAGTAGACCCTAATCATGCGTTTTAAAATTCTAAATTAACATCGAACAACCTAAAATAGAAATTACAGCACTTATTCGCTATTTTTTTTTCGTACGGAAAGAAATCACGCCACAGACTATAGTCCAGAATACATCTTCCACCACGCCTCGCCAATTGCAAACATTCTGAAGCCCTCCGCCTCGGCTAGGAAGGAATCTGCAGACTGCTGCGTTCACGATACTTGTGAAGAGGAGGACTGCACTGAAACTGGACACACTCTTTCTGCCAATGAGATGACTGTGGCTCTGCTTAAGTCCCGCAGTTTCCCGCACATGAAGCATTTCATGTGCGTGCAGAGTCGAATAGTCGACTCATCGCTCCCTTGCTTCTTGGCACAGTAGTTAAAGTTAGCTTGAGCGTGCAGACCTCATTATACAATGAGAATATGTATGTACTGTACATTTACAAAGAAAATATTGGAACTTGTTAGCAGGCTATTTTCATGTGGCACTACACGAAAAATAGTGTTTAAGAAACCCATTCAATAATGAAACTCATAAGTTAATACTATATGTTATATATTATTACCATTTAATGACCATTTAATGACGAAAACGGCTGAACGTAGCTCAAGCAAAAAAATATTACGAAAATGAATTTGCACTTGTCAATTAAACTAGTACAAATACATTTTCAGTGTTTCACTTATTTTTAGTCCTCCAAAATAATGTTCCATCAGATCATCAATAACTTTCGTGACTGCTGAGCGAGGTGGCTAACTACCGTAATATACAGAAATAGTTTGGGTCTCCCGAAGTAAGATGATGGTTGAGAAGGAGGGGGGGGGGGGGGGCTTTGATGTGTCTCAGGGCTCAGCCATATACGCCTACATATGCAGGAGTTTGTTTGTCCACCACAAGCCAACAAGTTCCCACCACTCAATCAAGCACAATAGGATGGCGACGGTCGCCACCTTTTTGGAGAACAGTACGTTTTTTTTTTTCAGACACGGACATGAAGCAGTTGAGCTAGAGTGGGATGGATGCCCTGGTGTGTACGTTAATTACAAGGCGAGGGCCTCGTGCCACTACAGCGATTTTTCTCGATTGTTACCTGCCACATTAACTTGCTGTCCAAGTTATTCATTGGTGGGGAAAGAGGGAGGAACTGGCACAGACACAGTTAAAATCCTTTAATAGGAATTAGTTGTAAAACTGCATGTTATTTCAAGTGTTCGAAAAAACTTGTATCATTAAAGCAAACTTACGTATAATTAGCGACAGAGGTTTGGTTGGGAGAACGTCGTTTTATTTGAACGTGCTCGATTAATTTCTGCTATGACTTTAAGTGTTGAGTATAGGTACAGACTGACTTATAGTGGTAAAACTTCGACTGACTTCTATGTTCCAACGTACTGCGTTCATGCATGACTTTTTTCTATCGTTACGCTTTACTGTCGGTGTGAATGAGTTACAACATTTAGCTGGATCAGTGTGAATTCTGGTGTAATCGGTCCGCAGATAGTACGCCAGACAAGCATAAACGATGAAACACACAAAAAATATATATTTTTTCAAATTGTTGTAATAAATTATTTCCCCGATTTCCCACAGTCCTTAGAGAGAGCACCTCTCTGCCGGAGCGGTGAGGTTCTAAACTAGGCATCCCCTCTCCCACACACCAGTATACACCTGGAGTTTCTCTGGAAAGACAAACGGCGTGGAAGCGCATGAACGCTCTGGCGTCACCGATCACGCCCCTGGCAAGCGGTGAAAGTAGCAGGCAAGAGTTATGTTTCACAGCCCATAAAATGAATCTTTCATCAGCGCGACTCTTTCCTTTGTTGCAGGCTGTGAGGATAACGTATGCTGCATCGTGGCGTCGGCATCTCCTGTAGGAGGTGCCATCATACAATCTTTTATCTTTGTTTTATAGTATTAACCGAGGTTAACTAGTATCTTAACCCTCCCAGTTGCGCTGTTTAGTGTAGGAAGCGGTGGTTTACAGCGCGTGTTTTCGTAGTTTGACATTACACAGTACAAAACCGGTTTCAAACAAAGTAATTTAATTTCTTGTGCGAAACCTAAACGTTGGTTAATAAGTAGTTACCTACTGCCAATGATATCGATCACAAAATATATTGTTTATTGCGTTTGCTGTTATGTGACGTGACACTTCAGCGGCCTGTATATCGGTTCAGCGACGAGGTTTATTTTTGATTCGGAAGCCATCCTTTTACAGGTAGTTTCCATTTTTGTCGTTAAGTAGCAGCATTAGCGGTCAGTGCGAAAGCAGCACCTGTGTTGAAAAAGCGGGCCGCGGTGGGTGAGCGATTAGCCTGCTCGCCTCCCACCAAGGTGAACCGGGTTCAATCCCCGGCCGGGTCACTCCGGATTACGCAAGTGGGCAATCGTGCCGAACGATGCCGCTGGTTGGCGGGTTTTCTCGGGGATTTTCCTTTTCCCCCGCCCCTTTATTCCGCCGCTACTCCATACTCACATCTCCCAAATCTCTTAAAGCACTCTGGTAAAAAAAAAACACACTCGTTAAAAATCTTCTTCATACGGAATCCTTCCAGTCACAACAGTCTATACGCCTTGAACGCTATTCTAATACTAAGATTTTCTACAGGATAACAGGCACATATTCACTACTGGGAGTTTCACCAACCCACGATTAGTATGATAAGTAGCAACTCCAGACAGTCCGTCCAGCCCTGGAAGTAAATACATCACATGAAAAATACACACTGCAAAGGAGAAAGGTTGTTGTACTTTAGAGTCAAATGGGGTTCAAACTGCAGAGGGTTGGTAGACACATTTCATTTAACCCATTCAGACCCAATAAACACATTTGTGTATATTACACACATGTAGGTAATTTTTGTTCTATATAGCACACTGCGAAATTCAATGACCAATTATCTTACATGTAGATACATGATTCGCAAACCACATGTTGTACATTTCGTTCCACTGGTAGTGCTTTCGCTGACTTCGTTACATGGATTCAGAACCACATTCGAGTAAGTAGTTTTGCGCTTTACAGATTCCAATATGAAAGTGGAAACATCCTTCACTACTAAAAGCACATCACAAATAATTGAATTTTTTTTCTTCCTGTTTATTGCAATGCTAAGTCTAGAGCGTAATTTGAGCACTGGACAAATATCGCCTTGGGCTGAACATCTGTTATTTTGATGCAAACTCCTGAAAACATGTTTCTCTGAGGGCGTTGGTGCTCACGTTCATACTGTCTGGACAGTTAGACATCCCTAAAAATAGTTCTTCGAACACAAGTAACACCTGATCCACATACCTCAGGCAGATAGTAAATTGCTCTTACCCTGATATGTCTGTGGTGCCATATGCTATAAGACCATAATATATACTCTCCTTAACATCTTCTACTAACTTGCGTTGGAGCGTGTGTGCTAGTATTTCAATAATTTCGTTCTCTATGTCTCCACTCAACCATTTGTTACGCTTGGAAATCCAGTTCTTAAGACAGGGCATGTCTTCACTTCGTTCTTTCAGGAGCTGCATGAGATTTCCATTACTGTGTGCAAGACCCCGCATAGCCAGACCACTACGGACTAAATAGCAAATAGATCTGAATATTGTTCTTAAAGTTATCCTAGCTTCTCTCTGTTGATTTCTTGTTTGTTCGCTAATTTGTGATATGACAGGCGTGCACAGAATCCGTACGACATTCACTTTTCTCATTAATTTTTAAGTTTCTTGCATGCTTTGCTCCAGGTCTTAAACCCGTCTGTTATAAATGCATTTTCAAAACGGGCAGTTTTTTTGTTTCCCAAGTTTGCATGCCAGCATACATTGGTAGCAGAGCACACGGTCACATTTGGGCACATAGTGTAGCCATTTGTGGCCTTCAAAACATTCACGACGACAGCATCTTCCGTTTTCGTTTTTCGGAAAATGATGCGAGGGTGGCGGCATGGATTGGTCAGGGACTTCATTGTATACTGCAGGCTGGTTTTTGTTTTCCCCATACTGTTCATTTTGCTGACCTTGTATGACATCTATGCAAGGAGAATCTGTATTCTGTTTTTCTACGAAGGTTCCTCGTTCTCCTGAAAAACAGTTAAGTGCTACAAGCACTGAATTTATTCAGATGCTGCGCTACTAACAAAATAAATAACTTATGTGTTGATACAGTGTTCAGGTCTGAAAGGTAGAGCATTGTTGTTTGAAAGGTCTTGAAGCCTATTAATTTATTTTATGTATGCTTAGCAAAATTCATTGTACAAACAAATAAGTGCCAGCCTAAGCTACAAATCGAAAATATGCAAAAAAGTCAACATGCAAAACAGTGCATACAGACATTATTAAAAGTCATAAAACTGATCTAAACAATGTCGAAAATATTGTAAACATTCTTATTGTTATGCTCTTTGAAATACGCCAGCATTGCTGGGGCAGCTCAATACTGTAAACAAATTATTCGGCAGTTGAAATATTAGACAAGCCTGTAACACTTTAAAATGTACATCGTTTTACTGATATTATTAACATACAATTTTATCGTTTATTTCTCACACTTTCAGTTTTGCATATTATGTTCTGTACGAACGTATGTAAATTTAGTCACACATGTAACCCAAGCAATTTCAATATATGTACTTATTTATTTTGTTAAATATTTTCTTTTTCTTTTTACTTTCACGGTTAGGATTTTTAAGTTAGCTGTGCGGTGGCAACCATACATTGTTTAACTTAATTAGGTTAGCTAGCTTATGTTTTGTATTTTTCTTAAACGTAATTAATTAAATTTTTGTTTTGGTCTCGTTCTTGTGAATATTTCTGATTTGTATTACATTGTTGTATTTGTTCTGAGACCCTTTACTCTAGGATTTAAGATGTTAGGCAGTTTGAAAGTGGTTCATGAGGGGGGGGGGGGTCCGTAGAATCTAGCTTATTATTGGCCCTCAGGTTTAAACCCTGACTTGTCATTGGCAGGTATGACAGACCCCAGCTTCGACCACTATGTTCTAACGCACCCTCTCCCTTCAACAGCCATTGCATACAGACATAGGTGTAGGACCCTCGTTCGTAAGCGAACGAATTAGGGTTTTAAATTTGATTTTAGGGTGTATTAGACTTCCCCCTGACTTCTATTTTATGCTTTTAAGGTTCCAGCGTTGAAAGAGTAGTCTAAATTTCGTTTCCCTCTAGGTTAGTTGTCAGGAGGTAGAAGTCCGCTAGGCCGACGTAACATATTTTTCTAGTATTAATTACACTTCGTATAGCCTTATTAATAAACCCTACCACACCTTGAGAGTCACCTACAAAACCGTCGTACGTGTTTAAATCAGACACAGTTGCGAGAGCGACGTGTTACTTGCAGAACCAGGTGGAAAAAGTCCCTTTTATTTTGTTTAGCTGAACCGACGGTGACAATGACCGATACTAGAATAGTAATGCTCTGCACCTATTCATTTTTTTTTCTTCTAAATTTTAAGGCGGGACTTCAGAGTTACAGCAAGTGGTTCACAAAATATGACGCTTCGCAGCTACCTCTTTAACAACTGTTGTAGAGAAGAATGTTATGGCCTATTTTCAACATGGAAATATTGGGGTAACAAAAGCGGCTATTTGCTACCCCGCTAAAAAAGTTGGGGTAGCTAGCTGCTAGCCATGCTACCCCTGTTCCGGCGTCCCTGGAGGAAGGAGAGTCTTACCTCGACGTATATCGTGTGCAGCTCCATACGGGATGTTGCCTGTTGCAGATCAATCCCTGTATTCTGATAAGGGTGTTTGCATGTGTATTATTATGTTGTGAAATATTGACTTTATGAGACCTACATACCCTTGACTCAGAAGGATGTTGAATGTGTGTACACCTTAGCTATTTCTCTTGGAAAGGAACCAAGCACCTTCCAATGTCACTTACTTGGTAGAAATATGTAATTTCTACCTTACAACCACACCAACAATAAGAAAAAGCTCAACAATTAAAGAAGTGGCTTGATGTTTACAAATCATGTTGCTAAAGTTTACAAAGAAAACTAATGATGTAATTAACGATTAAAGCGTGCTCTCAATCAACGCTTAATTTTGTACACAAGTTTCCTCTTTTTTTCCTCCTCTTTTACCTACAGAAAATCTGCTGGCATGTTAACATAATTTAAATCTACATTGTGGTCAGATGGTATCACTAAATATCACTGGGTTTAATTTGGAATAGGAATATGGGGTTTAGAGTTATTTGGATATGTTATTATGACATACAATACTAAACTAATATGGTAATAATGCCATTCATTTAAGAGTAATTAACCACTGATAATCGACTTAACGCTCTGGAAAGGCTCTTTTTATTTAACTGTTCTTTGGTGTCTAACAATAACTATATGATTTCATAACTGCACTCCACTTTTCCCACGATAAACCACCTTCTCTACTGATTCCTAAACCGTGCTTATAACTAGTTCAGATCACTATCATAAAACCCATTGTTTGTAGTGGCTGCGATGGCTGAGTGGTTAGCCTGCTCGCCTCCCACCAAGGTGAACCGGATTCAATCACCGGACGGGTCACTCCCGGATTTTCGCGTGTGGGAATTGGGTCGGACGATGCTGCTAATTGGCGGGTTTTCTCGGGATCTCCCGTTTCCCCCCGCCCTTTCATTCCGGCGCTGCTCCATACTCCCCTAAATACCCTCATCGGCTCTCAAGACCTCGCTGTTAAGAGACGCCTAAATCTCTTCACTCACTAACTCATTGTTTGTAGTAACAGAACAACTGTTATGTACCAAAAATGTTATTATCTGCAACAGCTTAAAGAAACAATTTTAGTGGGGCTAAAGGAATAATCCTTTCGAACCAATTAATATATGGTTTCAGGTTATACAACCAAGAATGGTTTTGATATGTACTATGCTACTTACGCTGAGATTTCTTAATTATCACAACCAGGCATCGTTATGCTAAATGGTCGATCAGAGTGCATTAACCATTTGCAAACCACAGTTCTGGAGGAAGTCCTGCAGTAGGATGTCGATAAGAAAGACACTAGATCTTCGTGCACAATTGTGCTGAATGGGCCAATATGAAATGTTCCACTCCCTCATTCATTTAGCTCATGTCTTAAAAAGAAACTAAGAATGTTGTACATCAAACGACATACGAGGCAAAATAACTGCTGAATTATATTTGTAGGTGAAATAATCGGGCTAGTGCCCGCTCCCATTTTTAACTGCTATATTTTAGTCACGTTGCCGAATGGATGACAGCCCTCTTGCAAAAGTGCGTTTCTTGGTCGTGTAGCTGAAGTTCGGGGTAATGCGCCGAAGGTTCATTTTCTGTGTACCTACACTGTACACTCCATTCACAATTGCTCAAATGGAAGATTGCCCTCCGCTCGAGCGCAGGGCACGTAGAGTTACGTAGAGTAGGAGTGTACACAGACACATTGGAAAACTGCGAAAATTCTTGTGGTGACATACTACAATAGAATCGTGATCCTTTGATGATTAAATTACAAATATTTTAATCAACCTAATCCTTCGCAGACCTATCACAAACGTTCCCAATTAAAGTGTCGGAATTCTCGCTGGCGAAGCAGAATGGAGAGCAGAGTAGTCAAAACGCGTCAGCAAACAACGAAAGGAAACTTGCTGAAATGTCATGTGTACAGATTGTTGGAAACGAAGATACGGTCAACATTCCCCATGACAAAACCACAGAATAGGCAATTACACGGAAGTGAAGTGGAGTGGCTCTTGGTTTGACGTTGCTGTACCCATTCGCTGATTGGCTGCGCGAGTCTCTGGAAAGGGCCGTAGGGCCATATTTCACGATAATCTTTAATTTAAATACCTGAAAGCAGTTTATTTAGGAACCATATAAATGTAGATATTTGTAGTTAAATGGTTATAGTTTTCAAAATACAGCATCTTAAAGTCTAAAATTTCGGAATACGGTTTCTATGCTCTAAATTAACTTTGCGAACTAAATCACGAGTCGTGTGATTCATATATACAACGTATTACTATCAAGGATATTTAACAACCGGTACTGGGGTACTGGCATCCTAAATATTTCTAAAAATTGGTATTGATATATTTGCCAACACAATTCTATTCGTCGTACAGAATGAACTGTTCTCGTTAATATTTATTAGTTTCTCTTGAACGAATAAAAATATGTTGGCAAAAATTTCAATTCCTATTTAAAAGAGATTCAGGCTACCAGTACCCGAGTATCCATTGTTAAATATCATTGATTTTTATTTATCATTTTATGTATATGGTATAGATCACACGACATGTGATTTATTTGCGAAGGTTAATTAGGAGCATATAAACTTGGGCTCCCATATTCCGAAATTTTCGACTCTTCAGTACAGTATTTCGAAAACTTTAATCGCTTGAGAATCGCCTAATCGCTTAAGAATATTTATATTTATGTGGTCCTCATATAAAATGTCTTTCAGATAATGAAATAAGAAATTATCTTGAAATATGGCCCTATGTCTGAATGGCTACTACATGCTGCCGATGGTCCTTCGGCAGGGCTGTCAAGCAAGTTACTAGGCGCTGTGCCGGTTGGCGAGTAGCGTTCCTACTTGTTGGTGGTCAGTGACACCGTCTTGCTGGAGTATGTGCCTGGAGCTCGATGTATGAGCGGCATTTTCACTTCTGTAGTATGTTTAATGTAAGTATTCCGTGGTTTCCGTTACTCTGTATGCAGGTTGTCTGTTATTGTCTCACTGGACTTAGTGAGTGCCAGATAAATTTCTGCCCAATGAGAAAGCCTCGAAATAATACAGATGTCGGAAGTTTAGGCTGACTCGTAATGAACGCACGAAATTTCCTTGTTGCTAATGATAATTCTTGTCCATTATGCGTATAAAGCAAACAAAAAATATAATGAAATAAAGTTGGCGACCACAGGATAGATTTTGACGTCAAGCGCGCCCTGGGCACTCCATGAACAAGCGTCTTCCCCTCTACAGAGTTCAGATCTATCAGCCTTCGCTATCACTACTATTGTGAATATTACGTGCAAGTACAAATCAGAGACATATCTTTCAGCTATACTTTATTACAATATTTTTTCACGAGTCTATATTAAACTCGTATTTTGTTTGTCATGTTTCGTTGCTTAGACGTCGCGTCCCAAACCTCTTGCGCCACGGGGTACGTAAATCGGGCTTGATTGGCCGCAAATCTGAACGCCATGTTTTCAATGGAACTTATGTTCTTGCATCGCTATTAACTTTCCTGGGAACATCTTACTGTCTCTGTCCATCAATACACCTATATGCAGTTATTAGCAGGGATTTTTTCTCAAAGAATGAGTTAAAAGAAAATACGATTAATTAACTGTGAACTAACCATAATACCAGCTCCCGCCACAGAAGAGGCAAGCATGCAGAAGCGCAGTCCAGCCATCCTGATTTCGGCCTCACACGGTTTCCTGAAATCACTCCAGGTGAATGATGTGACGATTCCTTCCCACAGGCCATGGCAGATTCCTTCCCCGTATCTACTTCTTGAGAGCAACTTGCTCCGTCTCTTAATGACGTAGCTACCTACTGCACTGGCGTGCACACTCCTCCCACTCGAGCCATTTGCTGATTGGCTGAGGGATTCTCTCCACAGACGTCCCGGATAGCCAGAGAACATCTGACACAGGGGTCTTCATCAACTCCTCTCCACTGATACATTCCTTCGACTTACAAACAGTTGACAGGACGTTCTTTGTGCACTAAGCTAACGATAGAGAAACTTTAAACAAGCAGATATTCTGTGGCCAAACTTGTATGTCTATTTGCAAAATTATTCCTCCCTGAGATGGTTTTTATGCACTGGCCTGACTGAAATTCTCTGTCCTTGTAGGGTTATATACTAACAAACAGTACACCTTGAAGTAACAAATTTCGTGATTTATGTGATATTTGTCTAATATGTAGGCCTATGCTACATTCTGTACTCTTGTATACACTAAAACTGTCGCCATTCTTTTATGCCGCTTGCCTTGGCGAGAAAATGTGTTTATATTGTACAGAATTTCATATAACTTGGTACAATTCCCTTCCCCCGTCTCCCGGATTCATTGATGATTGAGACACTAGAAGTTCGCGTTATCACAAGGAACCATTCCAAACCTCTCTCTCCTTCACATACTATGGAAGAGGTCTTTTGGTGACTGTCGCAACTACAGTGCGAACTTGTCTCTGTTCCACTTGGAAGCGAGCCACCCGAGAGATAAATATTCAGTGTTAATTCACATTCCAGTAGGGCGTACCGGATAAGCCGAGTCTCATCAACAAATGTGAAACTAGCTGATAGATTACTTTTCTGAAGACTAGTATGAAATGATAGGAGCTTTATTTATTGACTCTAAATCTTCCACGGCTTGTCAGACTGTAGTGTAATCACGCGAGATGCAATCATATACGAGGGTTTAAAAACTACGTCAAGTAATTTCGCGAAATTTTTTCCCTTTTCTAGTAATCAATGCATTTACTTCTTAATTAACAATTTAATAAGGGCTTATTGCCTTCTGGGACTGGAGTGGTGGAAATGAGCAATGCGAGAACAATATAAACGGTTTCTCAACTGTATCTAACTATTGAAATGTTGTCTGCTAGACGTTGCTGCATTAGCTACACTAATAGGAAAATATCTACTTTTATTGAAGTATCATAAAAGTAAGCACATAAAGTTTGGAGATATATTTTAAGCAATGCAGTGTTTATGCACTCTTAATTCCTTTGAAGTTATACGTTGGGTAGCGTTGGTGGTTTATCGTGAAACATTTTAGTGCCTATATATTATTTTACAACTTTCAGCGTTCTTCTGCGCATTCTAGTTGTCTTCAGGTGAACCATTGTTGTTCACACTGGTGGCAATTAAATTTGCAAACCCAAGTCGGACGCACCTAAAGGATCCCACACTGGGGGGGATGCGTAGAGCAGGATTGGACAGTGATATTATTAGTTGTTCAGTCGAGGGGCGCAGTACGTGCCCCAATGGCGACATTGCTATGTGGTATATAACTGGATATCGAGAAACTTCTAAGAGATAGTGGCATTGCGATTCTCCATCACCATTCGTGTGCACAAACGGGGTGAACACACCGCGTCGAGCAACACAGTGATACGAACAGGTTTCCGCCTTTGACTGTGGGAGAATCGTCCCTTATCAGGATTGTGGATTATCCTAACACGAAGTTGGTAATCGTGTTGGAATAAATGCGACCACAGTGAAGCGGATATGGGGTCAGTGGGTCGAGGAGGGACTGGCTGAGCGATATGCAGGAAGCCAAAGGGCCCGTCGCAGCAATGAGCACAAGGACAGACATCTGATGCGCATGGCGATCACCGACCATGCGGCCACAACAAACACCTTTACTCAGGAGTTCAGGCATGTAGCACATTAATTCGTGTTAGCAAGTGTGGTGCATCGCCGTCTGCAGCATTCAAGTATTGTATCCAGGGGCCCATCACCGCGGCTACCACTGACTGTTCGCCACAGATATCAGCTGCTGCAATGGTACGTGGAACGTCTGCCTGGAAGGACAAGTGGCATGCCATGGTCTTCCCTGACGAATCCTGCTTCTGCTTGCAGCACGTCAAACCAGTCCAGCACACGGATTTATGGTATGGAGTACCTTCGGATTCCAGTCTCGCTTGCGCCTAGTTCACATCGCTGGTACGCTGACCAGCAACCGTTACATCATAGAGGTGTTGGAGCCGGTTGTAGTCCTCTAACTTCAGAGTCAGCCTGGAGCCCTGTACTAACAGGACTATGCGCGACCGCATGTGGCACATATCGTCCGACGATTCCACGATGTCAAACTGCTTTCTTGGCCTGCTCGTTGACTGGATCTTTTGCCCATCGAAAATATGTGGATCATAGTCGGACGACTACTGGCCTACTACAAGACACCCGCTATCACAATGGTTTTAACTTCGGGCACGCATTGAAGCAGCGCGGGCGGAGGTACCCCAGACGGATCATACAAAGTCTCTTTCTGTCAGTGTCGTGTCGTGTAGCGGCAGTTATTGCTGTCCACGGTGGAGTAATGATTCCCCCATGTTCTGTACACCATACCGAGCTGTAAGAGTAATTATGCCGCCTGTGTGCGATGAATGTGCTGTCCAATAAGTATTTTTGTGATAGCCCACGTCTTTCTTGGTGTTGCAATTTTAATGGCCAGTAGTGTAATATTAGAGTAACCAAGTTACCACAGTGTCCCAGTTAATTAAGGCAACAGTTGCGCAGGCAACGAAACCGAATAGTATGAATTTTTAATACGTATGCAAATAAGCATACGACGATTACGCAAGATTTTTTCATGATAAATCTTTATCTGTGGCGACAGAACCACAGTTCTTATGACACGCCACGCCGTGAATATTCTGAATCAATAGTGAACAACACAGTACCAGATTCACGTATACAATGCAGTCCAGAACGGAAACTGCAGTTGCTGCTTGTGAGCATTTGCAAGGGGTGCACCTGTTTGTTCTGTAATTCACCAGGTCATTTCCTTGTTCACACATATAGTACAGTGAAATGTAGTTGTGGTCTTTGACACCACAGGGAGTGTGTAATAGGAGACTTGCAGCTAGCTAGAGAATGTTCACAACATGCTCATTTTCACGCGGCATCATTCTGGTTACTGGTTCCTGCCGAGTACACACAGTGTACAACACTAAGCAAGCAGCACCGTACCTTGCAGCTTCACAAGCGGCGCCACTGTGGAAATGCTTTTCACAGTTTTGCATCGTCTCTCGTCTCAAGACAAGAGCACATGCCAACTCCCGAAACGACGTGCCGTTTGCGAATTGTGTTTTGTTACGCGTGCTTGTTGTTCATATTTCGCTTTTTATTCTCGTGTCGTCTGTGTATGGTGTGTGTATGTGGCGCGGTTGCTCGACTGATTCATGTCTCGACAATAAAATAATAATTTTCTTGTGTTACAGTTATTTTAGTTTGTGGCAAACTTATTTTGCAGGAGTTCATATTTATAGGCTGTTCACGGTAAAGTGAGCAATTTTGAGACCTAGTAACTTTTTTATTTTTGCCATTTTTTAAAATCCATCAACGACCTTTTTAAATAAATAATTTCATGTAAATAATAAGCACAGTGAGTATATTTTACCGCACTCGGATGTTAACGTCTATGGCTACAATAAAATATATTTACTAACTATTATTCCAGAAGAGGGGCTTTCAAAAGTGCTCACTTTACCATGAATGTAGCTTATAACTAAAGACCTGAAAATTTCGCGAGTTCAATGACCTACAGGTTAGATGCTACAGTCTTATTTATAAATATGCCAATATCAACTGCACACTGGTTGTCTGCTGTTACAGTGGAAGGCGACGATTGGACACCGTTCTCCAGAAGGTTTCAAACACTGTTTGGACTAATGGCTCAAGTTATATAAACACAAGTGTTTTGAATTCTATATTGTCACAAAATAAATCCCCGAATTCTTCAGGTCTCTACCTATCATATAAACATACATTTGTGGCAACAAATCGTGTGTTGTAGGTAAGAAAGCGTTTTTACAGTGGCGTCTGGAGACTAATTTGACAGCATACAGCCCAACCAATGCGGAATCTTCCGCAGTACGCACCAGCCGAGGCCCGTTCCAGAGCTTTGGCCAGCCAATCAGCGAATGGGTACGCCCTCGTCAAACTAACTACCACATGCCGTTTCACCTCTGTGCACTTACCTGCTCTGTGCTGGCGTGACGCTCGTAGAGGCGCAGACGCATTGTGTGGCCGTGCCAAGGACGACCTTACCGCCCCTCCCCGCAGTCGGCGCCGAGCGAGGCGAGCCTCCGACCACAAGCCGAGCAACACTTTTCAGCTGTTAAATTGGCGAACGTACTCTTTTATTTATTACTTCCAGTTGGAAACCTGCCGCGCCAAGGCCGCCTTACGGCACACGGCTGTGCAGCTAGCTATACTCAGTCCGCCGGACAGCTGACTGCCAAAACGCTCTTACACGACACGCAGAGTTTACTAGGTTTATGACTGGGAAACACCCAATTTTTGCGAGAAAAAAATCCTGCCAAGTTACGTTTCAAAACACTTTTGCTTACATCCACTTTCCTGATAGGATAATTCTAACTGATACGCGTCTCACATGTCTGCCCGCAAACGACAGACGTCTACTGCCCGGTTGCACCAACATCTTCCCCGATCCGAGATCGGATGATCCTAGTTTCAAACCAGGATCCAGTTTAATCTTTGTTCTATTGCAAAAGTGTTGCACCAACGAAATTTCATGATTCCGGATTTCCAATTCGTCGATCTTGGTTCACAAGTGAGAGATCGAGATTAAGTATAAGACAAATTTTGCTATTGGTTTGTATTATATGACGTCGTGGAAGTAGGCTTATATTTCACTATAGAGAGAGTATATTTCACTAAAGATAGAACTATATGTGCGATGTTTTATCTGTTTTAAGGGAATTATTGTTGTACGAATTTTACTGAATAATATTCAAGTGCGTATAATTTTGTTTTAACTTCCTAAGAAAACAATCGATCGTAGTTCTATCTGTTGGCGCATTTTCAAACTAAATTTGTCGAATATGGCTGCTGATCTCGGATCGAGATTTCGAATAGCCAATTTCGGCGGTTGGAAATGAACTTCATCTCGATCTCCAGTCCAGAGCTGAACTCGAATGGTGCAACAGTTTTCTGTGTGGATCTTAGATCCGACCTCGGATCGAGTTTCGAACTACGATTTTGCAATCGGGCATAAAGGCTGTTCATGATAAAGTGAGCACTTTTGAAATCAACCTTAGGAAAAAGTCACTGCTCCTACCTGCATATATTTTAATGGGCGCACTGAGTGACATGCGCCCAGTAAAGTTGGTAACGATAGAGGGAAAGTAGTTCCATATAACTACGTCGAATAAAGAGTGTTAGGTAACCATTTGTGAAGACTTAAATGATTTATTTCGCTTTAGGTTTTTCTTTAGTGCACCAAAGTGTAAAAATGAGCAGATTTGAAAAATATTGTCTTTTAAAATAATTTCACAGTTTCACTTGCCCGACGCATGAATTAATTGATGAGTCCCAAGACAGTGTTAATTTTCATAAAGCATAAGACTACACAACGTGCATACAAGTAGATCTTAAGTAGGGCTTTCAAAAGCGCTCATTTTACCGTGAACAGCCTATAGAACCGGAGTACCAGCTTCTGACTGCCTCAGTAAAAAAAAAACGCAGTGTATCGTCACGAACACACACGGATAACAAACAGAGGAAATCTGCATATGTAAATGTAGCATATGGCAGCCCAGTCTCCGTGGAACTCTTCTTATTGGAAAATCGAGCGTCCCTGTGTATGATCCTTCCGTTACCAGATTAATAACTGGCGGGCATATATGTAGGGATAGGAAAAATTCGTGAATTAATTTAAGGACGTGATAGATTTCAAACGCGTGTACACTGAACTCACATTTGCAATTGGATCAGAGTTTTTAAGACACTTCCTAGACAACTCCGAGCCAATAGCCGATTTGCAATGGAATATAAAGCGAATCCCGTACTTTCAATGCGGGGTAACACTCGGGCAACAGCTAATGAACAAACATCTGTTTGACTATACAAAGGGTTGTGGAGTCAAGCATACAGGTAGTTGAACACGAGAAATTTCCCTATCCCAATATATATGTTACAAACATGCATGACTGGCACTGTACTTACAGTTCTAGCCCACACATTTCACTCAACGGCCAGTAACGTAACTTCAGTGGTGTAGGGAATTTTGACTTTAACAATTCTGACATCTTGGGCTCAACGCCGTCGTCATGAATTAGTTTTGACTAGATCGTGTACTGCTGAAGTAATTGGTGGTGATTTACAGCCATGGGAAGACGACACCCTAAATATAATGCATTTACAACATGTCCACTTATATTAAAACAATTCGCCAGATGGTTACATGAGGTCTGCACACATTTGCAGACCTTCAGAGCAAGATGGAAGTGACTGACCTCCACCACCACTGCAGAGACACCATCTGTTGGTCTCTGTATTCTCACTTAACACATTCCTAATGGTCCATCTTATACACCGGACTTGTATTGTTCAATGTTGAAACATTTCCATCATACTGAAAGGCTAGACCGTTTGTGAGCCTCGAAAACCACAGAACCTGTACGACAAAACCTTGCGCAACCGGATGGGACGGGGAAGTATATAGGTATGGTGGGTTCGATGGCATCAGGTTTCAGGGACAGGATCTGAGGATCAGACCTTGACCTAACAATTTCTCGTTTTTCTCCCAAAATCACTAATTTTCAAACAAAATTGTACGTTTTAGCCCAAAAATGCCTTAAAATGTCCCTTTTTCCTTAAAATTTCCCATTTTTCCCTAAAAATTTCCCTATCTTCCCTCAAAAAATGCCATGTCCTAGAATGTGCAGTAGCGAGTCCCATTTCTGCAAAAACAAGCCAATTCTGGTAATTTGGGGGGCTCGCTTCATTATTCTAGACGAAACAATGAAGAATGGATAAAATAAAATAATTTTAATTTTTTTTAAATTTAAATATATTTTTATAATTAAAAATTTTTAAGGCGTAAGTATTAAGTGTTACATATCACCATACTCGTCTTTTAAAGGCACATACGATTTGTGGAGTCATAATACAATTATTTAAAAAATATTTTTTTAAATTTAAATAAATTGTTATAATGAAAACATGCAGACTCGTTTTTTCAAGGCGCATAAAATCGTGATACCATACCAACATTGTCTCGTTTTTTCATGTTCTATTTTTTTCTTGCTGTCTCTCTCTTTCTCTCTTGCCTCTCTTTCTCTCTTCTCTCTTCTCTCTCTTGTCTCTCCCATTCCATCTTTCTTTCATTCCATCTCTTTCTCTTTTTATTTTCCCTGTCTCTCCTCTTTTGTCTCTCTTTCTCTCTTTCATTTCTCTCTGGATCTCTCATTCCATCTCTTTCTCTCTTGTCTCTTTATCAGTCCATAGGTTTTCTTGGAGTCCTCCCATTTTTTTTTTGTTTCTTTTCTTTTTCTTTCTTTTTTATCTCTCACATTCGCTTTCTCTCTTGTCTCTCTCATTCGTTCGGCCAATTACTCACACTTGTTAGATAGTCACATTTGCTCCACTCCGCCAACTACATAGTTACTTCATCGCCTGCTAGAGTGCGCGAATCGTCAGTGTGTATATTTGTAGGAAAATTAAGTCGTCTAGGCTTGTAACCTCGCACGCATGCATGCAAGCACACGTAAACAGGTCCACGAGCCATCTGTGACACGCCGCCTTCGCAGTGACATCATCAGCAAGCGCCGTGTGGCTGAAGGAAGGCCATTGACCACGAGGCACTCGGGTGGCTGGTCTTGCCATTCATATTTTTATGAAGCGATACCTGTACAAATAAGTATAATTATTGAAACTTATTTTATTTATCGTTTTAAAAATGCCGAAAAAATCTTTGAAAATACAATAAAACGCATTTTTAATGCATTTATAACTCAAATTCCGTTTCAAGAACTTAAATTTTAAAAATTTCACGCTTTCCCATGACAGCTGTAACATTTAGGAAAAGAAAAATTCTCGTGCTCGGATGAGAGTCGAACTCGGGACTTTTGCTTTCATGTCAGCCATGCTAACCACTAATCCATTGAACCCAAGACAATGAGCAGTGCCTTAATGTTGAATATATTTTGGAAACAAAGACGTTCCATTCCCTGTTAAAATTTTATTAATGTATTAAACATTTTGTTATATATTTTTTCAATCTGTGCTTATATGGCTTAATAATACTATATTTTACAGCTGTTTTTTGTTTAATTAAACGTGATGTACTGTATTAAAATAATTTTGTTGTTTTCAGTTAGGGTCTGTATGGTTAAGCTCACTTCTAATTATTTTTTTTATATATTCTTTTTAAAATATTTATTTAGCAAGTTGGGTTCATAAGCAAGAGAATATGCATGCACAGGTGAACATAATTTGCGAACTCTTAGGAGGCAGACACTCTTGTGAAATTTAGTTTGCAAATATAATTTATAGGTCCAAGAATGTATGTATGTTTCTAGTAACCATATTACTTTTATAGGCATGGGGAATGTAAAATAAAAAAATCCATATTTTAACTAATTAAGTTATGCTTAAATCGTACGTAGAATACAGTAAAAAGTTCTCTCAACTTCATTTCGATCTCCTATCTTCTAGACTAAATACTAAACAGTGTTAATTATTCACTACCTCGAAGGTTTTTGTAGGCATAACTTTCCTACTCACATTTTATTCAATGTATGTATATGTGAATAAACCAAACACCATCATATATGCTCTATATGTCAGGCAGGATACAAGACCAATGAGAAATTAAATACATTCTTATTTGTATACTTACATACTTCAGACTAAAAATATAAAAACCAGAATTCTTAAATTTTATACATCATTCATGTAGTATTTTTAAGCCGCACATAGTGAACTTAATCTGCTTATACGTAGCTCAAGACAGTTTATTCTAGCAAGCATTTACATAGAACACTTGACCATATATTCTTCTTGACAAAGTTTGACGACTGCCACTGTCAAACAGTTCCATAAAATGAACCTGATGGCTTATATACTCGCAAGCAGGCATCTTAACATTCAATGCTCCACCCACTGTAACTCATGCATACCATCTGCTCTACCGACCAACACCAGACCTACAGAGGCAAGCTATAAGTTTTTCTTTATAAGTTTAATATTTTAAGTATATATATATTAACTTACATGTAATATTTTATTACTATCCCAGACTTATTCTTCAGAATTTTTTAAATTAATTATCCAGATTTAAACATGCAATTTTTAATTATTTATTTATATGTAGGAGCTTTGTTACACACACTGACCTTACCAAAAACTCTACTCACTGCTCATACTTTATGCTCTACGATAGTCAAATATATACTGATCACCCATACCATTCATTATATAACCCAAGTCATACCAGGCCACCCAACACTACATCACCTATAACCAAAGAAAACTCAATTCAGCCGCACCACCCAATACACCAAGCGCAATATCCATCATAACTCGAGCAACTGTACAGCTGAGGCCAGACCATAACACAACATCCATTCTACTTGTTCTGTCAACTAACACCCTTTGTACCTACCAACCATGCACTATAGCTTTAGCATACTTCGACCATGCGTCCACTTAGACCATACAAAGCAAACATAGAGCCCATACAAGTGACACAATCAACTTCTTCTCATACCACCTACCATGCCGACTGACACCAGTCAAAATTCATTGACCACCTGTACCAAACACTTTTAACTCAAGCAGGCCTTAGCATTACATGCATACATACTGTCTACACCATTCGACATACATCCACAATCGCAAGACAGATATTCTGGAAAACATATCACCCAACATTCCATCCATGATAACAAAAGCATACTGGAGGAGGAGTTAGCATAAAGAAGCTTCTTGATGACATTAAGCATGTTTTAGAATGTCTCTTCAAATTATCTAGCTTCATTGTTCCATCGCTCCTACCGGCCATACCATCTGCTCTACCAAACCTCACCAGATTAAATATAATCACCACTCATATTGTCCACTAGGATTCAAGCATACCTCAGCCCACACCCACTAAAATATACCAAAAATTGTAACTGCATGTCTGTCATAGCATTATTAGCATCACACACCAGCCAAATATATACTAGTCACTGTTGCTGCTCTTATTGCCCTGTTTCTTATTTTTTTGTTGATGATTCTTGTGGTTTCTCGAGTGGTACTAAGCTGTTGATAGATAAAGATTCTAATGAAGATTCATCATTTACGAACTAGAATCCATGCTTAGAGATTGCAGCTGATGGAGCTGAAAGCATTTGTTATTACCCTGCGACAGCAGCCACATCAAAATCTTTTGGTAATAATATTTTCTTAATCTTTTTTTTTTATGCAGATTGGTTTTTAACCTGTATAAAGTATTTTTAAAATTAAAAGCTTAAAAAAAATCATACGTTAGCACATACTATAATAGCCTAGACAGAAAAATCCATCGTACTTTCTTTGTGTTGCATGATATTGTTGCAAACCTTTCTATGTAAACTTTCTCTCAAAATTTTGTCACAGAATCTGTCCACAACCTTGCGACGAAAAGCTTGTTGTGCTGTCTACGGAGACTAAATTATGAATGGCTCAAGAGCTTGCAACAAGTCAAGTGAAAACTTATAGCTTACGCTTAGTACGTAAGAGAAAGAAGCAGTGTTGTTGATGTTTGGGTGGTCAGTGGATAATGGCAGAGATTGGTATTTGTAGTAATGATAGAAAGGCTGTGACACACTTGCAAAAGACAGATGAACACTCATAAATTATAATACATGTAACACTGAACAAAACAGAATAAAGTACTCCGAATTAATCTCAAATATCTACTTTAACTACTGAAAAATAAGGAGAATGGGAAATTATACTCATATTTATTCAATGAAAATATTAGTTTAAAAATAAGTGAAAATGGAAGGCACTGACAACCAAATTTTTTTTTATAATCTATTAAGTTTATGCTGAAAATTTGATAAGGAGTCTAGTGGCTTCAAATTACCACTATCCTTAAAAAATTTATTTAGGTTGGCAAAAAATCGAAAAATTAAACAAAAAAAGTATTGCGGCTTTCCATCTGTAAAAAGTGAAAGTATTACTGGTTAATTCTGCCGGTATTTATAAAGTTTCTGAAAAGAAAAGACACACGTCTTCACTACTTCATGAAAAAGAATGTCATTCGTTTTGAAATATCCAAAAATGTCAATTAAAAATCCTTATTCCAAATAATAATTTACATGTTTAAAAAGTTTCTCAGGATTAATAAAAACTATTTACATTGCTCCGACACTAGCACAAGTCGGTAGGGCGTTGGACCACTGGATCGTAACACACAACTAATATGAAAAATAAAATATTTCTAAAATTGCTACAAAGTTTAGAAAACTTTCTAAATGATCCACAGATATTTTTTGTAGCAGATTAGGCCTTGTTTGATGTCGGAGGGGAATCTAAACTTCTCAAACGCGGCGCGGCATTCCTATCAATTGAACTGCTTCTAGGACCACTCTAATTATTTAATTATGCTGGTGCCGGGGATTTACCAGATTCAATCGCGGCGGAATTAAATCGAGGCCGCCTTACTCATCAAAAGTCCCACCAGAAGCCAACCCTATTTCCAGAATCTACATGTCGCGATAGCCCAAAAACCAGAATTCACTCCCGAAGGGAAAAAATCTCCTGAAAAATTACAAAACTAAAAACAAAAGAAAAATAAAACACAATTAAAATAAAATTGAAAAAGAGCAATTTACATAGAAAAAACTAATACAGCATAAAAATGTCTTGGAAAAACAAAATATAAATTTTAAAGTAAATATTACTGAAAATCTTAGGCTTAAACCTAGAAAATGGGTGGGTGGGTTACAAGTACTATTACATATTACATTAATACAAGTAAAAATTATTACTTGGGCGATCAAAGAAATTATGTTAAAAAATAAATATTACAAGATAATTTTAACAAAACAAAACAATTAATCAATACTTACAGTAAACACAGCCTTTAATGGAATGACTCTATAATGCACTTATTACATAGGTGCCTTTTTCCGAGAAATAAAAGGAAATATTGTTGCAGAATATGCAGATGAATATCAGTCCTTTTCTAAAAAACAGGAAAACCATTCTGACAGTGAAAAAAAAGAAGTATTATAAGAATTTTACCAACCTTTTCCAACAAAATGCTTCCCAGATGGCTTCCCCGAGAAGTAAATGCTGAAAACAAGGACATTAATATGCCAGGAGAGCTACTAATATAATGAGTTTAAGTCGCTACATGTTGCTAAGAACTGCGATGGGGTAAGTTGCTTTTATTCAAACTCGATACATACACATATGCACTGACAAAGTCTTAGCCACGAAAATAGAAACAGCATTTTCGAGAAGGGGATTTAAGAACTGGAAAAAAGCTCGTGACAAATTCAGAGAACACGAAAGAAGCGAATCTCGTTCCCAAGCTCTACTATGTTATTTACAGTTAAAGAATTCCATTGAAAAGCAACTATCTACTGTCAAAATACAACAAAAACTGCTTGTGAATGTTTAATGGTAATTATCAGCACTTTAAAGTACCTGGGCAGGCAAGGCTCGGTTATCAGAGGACATGCCCAAGACGAAGGTCATTTCATGAACTTTTAAGGGATAGGGGTGGAGGTAAACCAGCTCTGAAAGCGGGATTAAGACATGAACAAGGGAAGCCCACTTTCACGCAGATGTAGGAAATGAGATTATCCAAATTCTGGGAAACTAAGTATTGGCCACAGTTCTGGAAATTGTAAGATCTTCTACACCGTTAGTTTTTTCAGTTATATGTGATGGCTCCCGAGACATCACAGGAGGTGAACAGGAGAGCATTTGTGTTAGATGTTGTGACGATTCAGACCCAGCAGAAAGTTTTGTAGGTTTATACAAAACTGATTATACTACTAGTAAAGTCATATAATCGATAATCTGCGATTCTTTGCTAAGACTGGATCCAACTTTGATTTGTTGGTGTGGGAAAGCATATTATAACACAGTCAACATGAAGGGCTCAAAGAAAGGTGCAAATATTATAATTATTGACAACCAGCCTCTGACAGAGTATGCAGTACACTATGTGGCTCACTGTTCCAACCTGCTTATGAAATGCCTCATCAGAAGTGAAAAATGCAATGAACTGGGTTAATTAACTAAGGATAATGTTTGGACGCAGAAATTTCGAGCCAATATTTCAATATATTTGTGAAGAGGCTGCTAGAGTTCCTGTGGGCAACATTAAAGAAACAAAACCACTGTGTTCAACCAGGTGGATCTACAGGAAATCACAAATAGAAGAGATAATAAAGAAGCACAGTCTAATTTTGGATAACCTTGGTGAGCTCTCAGAAGACAATTATGATGGAGCTAGTGGCTTACTTCAGAGCTTCCCAAATGGATTGACAGATCTTGGGTTTGTTTTGGCGAAAGATATCATTGAGCTCCTCGAACAACTGAATAAATAGTTCCATGTAAGAAAGAAAACGCCGTCTGGAACATTCACGTATGTTGAAATAGTTCTAGCTGGTTTAAGAGATTCTTGTTGTGACAAAATTGATGAACTCAATTTGGAACCTCTGACCTTGCGAAAGACTGCAAGATCACTCAAGAGGTTTTGTGAGCCATGAAAGCAGTATGAATGGAATTCTTGTGAACAATACTTCCGGTAAGAATACTATAAAGTTATTGAGATTGCCATTGTGGGGCTGCAAGAAGGTGTCACTGGGCAGAGGAGGTGCACAAAAATGTGATGCTGGAAAATGTTTTTATCAATGGGGAAAAATATAACTCTTAAAACCACACCCCAAAGTTGACAAAGCACCCCTCCAAATTAAAATTAAATTACTATTACAATTCCTCTCTTTCGAAATTCAGTGGACTAAACTAAGTTCGTTAAGGGATGGAGGTCTTAATTATATAAAATTGTTAATTATAATTTCCTAATTTTATTTACAAAATTCTCTCAACTCAACCTCTCGCAATAAATTGATATCACTTAATGTTTCAAATTAATTACTTCAATTAATAAAAATTATAATTACCTCAAAGAAATAAATTAAATTAAGAATTAATAATCAGTCCCAATAGACTGTGCATCAAAACCCATTCAATTATTCTATAATTTATGTGTCCATATTTTACAGTTCCAATATTTACAATAAAATCAGTATTACATGTACACTCAGTCCCGCCTCAGTTTAGTACATGTACCACCAGTCCGCAAAGTTCTAGAGTTACTCGAGCACCCTCGCGCACAGTAGTCATAACTCGTCGGGTTCCATGCCTTCTCGTCCATTCACACCACGAACAACTCGTCCGCCATCGTATGTCGTCCGCACTCAACTTTGCTCTCGCACTCGGCCGAATGGCCTCCGCCAAGACTGCTGGCCGCTGGACCACGGCAGTATATATAGTGTTGTAGGCCGTCATCCAGAAGTTTCGCTAATTCCCGAGTTGCGCCGAGTGTCTGTATTCCCAGAATATCTTGCACCTTCGCTTAATTTTTGTCGGCATAATTCCAGCAGGGAGAAGGGAGGATGTGTCGCCAGCCAGGAGTCGAGCGGCGCCACAGCTTGACCGCTGCTGTCAATCATCCACGGTCTTCCCAGAAGAAAGAGGCAACAAGTCAGCCAGCATGTAGGTCCGGGGAAGGGGAGGATCGAGGTGGGTCACCCCCCCCCCCCCACAGCGCCGGACAGCAGCCCAATGCCAGCTGCTGCGTGTAACATTATTTATTTTTTAAGTGTAACAATGTTCTTGGTTTTAGTGATGCTGTGAATTTTTCAAAGAAATGAGCCCAGAGGTCCAAAACTTACTTAGAAACGTGAAATGTTTGGTATAGCTGTTTTGATTGTCTCCTGCTTCTAGTTGTAAAGCAGAGAGGAGCTTCAGTGCTCTTAGGCGTCTGAAAAGTTACTTAAGATGTACTATGTCACAGTCTAGGATAAACGATGTCCTCTGCTATGTCCATAGAGAATTACTTGACAAATTTGGTGTCAGTAAGTAGCTCAGACCTTTGTTTCAAGAAAGGACTGCAGGAAGTCATTGTCTGGAAGTGTTTGAAGAAAGATTTTATTTTGAACTCCACAAAATCTGTAAAATATTTAGGGCAAACTATTAATAGAAGACTCAGTTTCATTAAGTTTGATTTGTATTATCCCTTAAACCTTTTCTTGTGAAATACTGTTTATGAGAATTATTTTCTTAGTTTCAGAGTACTCATGTAGCAATGATATAATAGTTAAGAGATGCATTTTTCTTTTACAAAATAATGCCAAGGTACATTTAAAAAAAAAAAAAGTGGTAGCAAATTTAATTACAGACGATTTTAGTTGAAAAAAATAGTTACTGTAGAAAATTTACTTTTTTCAGATTTTATATACACGAGGCAATTTTTTTACATCCTTCAAGTAAATTATGTCGCTCAGATAATTATACAGATCTATGTTTATATTGTTTCTATAACTCAATGTGTTTTTGTTTGCTATTTCTGTACTGTCCCAAATATAACAGAGTATGACAACAGCTTTCAATAACAATATACCTGCAACAATATTGGTATCAACACATATCTACTGATCTACTGAAAGTAGATCTTCATTTAGATTTTCGACACATTTCAACCATATTTCAAAAAGTGTACACGAATTAATGGGCGAGAGGGCAACAAAATTGATTTCTGCCGCGCCCCTCCCCTGAAAAAATGTCGTTGCGGTGACCATGAGCAAACAACAAACAGTTAAGTTGGCCATCTGTTGGCAGTGGTGGCAAACGTTTGCTTTTATGACTTTCACGATTTCTTATATGGCTGGCAATCAGATCATACCAATAGAAGTGATTTTACCTATTTTTAAAATTATCGAAATGTAGGCCAATGCTCCCACAATGAATGTTAGAATTTAACAGAAGCCTTGCAAGCAAGCAGGCGATAGACAAAATGCATACTGTTGCTGATGGGAAAATACTAACTGCATGTTTATGGGCCATTAATGTTATTCCAAATGTTACCTACTCCTGGGGAATCATTAGCAGCATGCGAATGGGCCATTTTTAGAATGACAATTGTTGCTTGCTGCTGGGGACATAAAGGCAGCAAGCTTAGGGGTCATTTACGTGATGCGAACTGTTGGATTGACGAAACATTAACACCAAGCGTATGGGTAATTTTTGATAGGTTGGGTCCTCATTAGCGACAATTTCATAGGCCATTTAAGACAAGCTAACTATATGTTCGTTTTCTGAAATAACAAATAGTCTATGTGTATTAATTTAATCCATTTTGTTTCATGCATTCCCGAAGTAGAATTATTATGTGACATTAAGATTATTAGGAAAAAATATTTTCTAGACTGGAGACCTGCAAAGCACAAAATGTTTAAAAAAATCCATGACACTCCACTTTTAAGTGGCCCACAAGTAACCAATAGTTGGGTTACGATAAGCAGCTGGACTACAAGTGGCTTGCCCAAAGTTAGTTTACTCATAGCACGCCACAAGCAGTAAAGCCAGTGGGCAACTGCTACCGCTCATATCCTACTGATGGCGCCGGCATGCTTGGGGTGTAGTTGGCTACGCAGAATCGGCCCACTCACGGACATATTGTATTTTGTTACATGGAAGTTATGTGAACAGTGTCCCAGATGTGGCGAACCGCACACAGCATTCAGAAGCATCATACGAGCCACGTGCATTTGCGGGTACTTTCGAGGTTTACTGATTACGAAAACTCTTTATGGGCTGCTCATATACAACGAACATTTTTCACGAGTGGGCCAACTGACTTTTGATTCTTGGGGAGGAACCTCACTCTGGTTGGCCCAGGTCAAAGACACGCGACCAATAACTAGAGGAAAACTGCACGTATGCACGTTGGTAGGGACACCCGAATTTCGCGAAAAGATTTCCGAACATGCTAGATTTCAATACACTACGGACGTGCCAGCAGTTTTCTTTAGCTTATTGGCGGCGTATCTTTGAGAGGAGACGTTTTCTTACTCGACTGGCCAATCAGAATTAGGTTACTCCGATACCGCACGTTTGCGATTTGCGGACGGACACGTAAGACGCGTAACACCTAGATCATCCAATCAAAAAAATAGATCTGAGCTTAGCTGTTATGAAACACAACTGGTCATAAAATCTTTTCGTGAAATCCAGGTATCCCTACACATAGGATATTGAAGTATACTGCGGATATTCGGATAATACGATCCCTACATAAACAATTGATAGGTGTAGTGAAATTTCGCGAAAAGATTTCAGGACAAGTTATATTTCAAAACGCTATACGATCGATTACCCATCTTGATTTTCTGAATTACTTTTTAAGACGTGTTAACTGTCTGCACACGAATCACGTATGAGCCGTGCCGATTTTGCCGAATTCTCAGTGGCCTGGTCAAATATGAAAACGCCTTCTCAAGCAGACAGCAACCAATGGCAACAGCCAAGCTGCTGTTACGTGCTTATAGTCTTTAAGTCTACCTTGTACTCATATTTATTCGCGAAAAATCACTAGCTCTAACAATTGATATAATAAATATATATTTACATTTGTTATACTTCTTCAAGCACGCAACCTTTTTGAATAAGCGCAATCTTTATAAAGTGTGGTTACCTCCACAAATCAGATTACAAGCAAATAAAAAATTCCAATGCGGTGACACTGTTTCGTTGCCGTGTTAAGTGCCGGCCATAAATATCCCAGCCGCTATAATGGACTCGACGACTGAGCGGGGAATGCGATACACCAACATGCACTTACAAGGCACGACGCGTGTCATAGAACGAGTGATAATACAGAAGCGAAGTGACACGGCCGTCCATCTGCTGGCACGGTACTCCGTCCCTGATTGGTAGCATTGCATTCTGGGGGAAATGTACCTCTCTCTCTCTCTCTCTCTCTGATTGGCTGCGGCGTGCCGTTGGTTCGGGTGACCGCTTTCATTTCCTTTGCAGTGTCGCTGACCCGTCGACCTTTCCAGGCATAGGCTAATGTATAGTTTCAATTGTCGCGAAGAACTGATTTTATGTATGTAACTGTACGCATGTTGAAGCGATGCAAGCTTGTACCTGGCAGAAAGTGTTTCAACGTATGTGTGCGACACTACAGTCGGTACCTACTCGTATACCCGGCGCTTACGAGCCATTACTCTCTCTGCTGAATTCACATTTTGAATTCTATCTCTAGGGACATCCGATTTTCGCGAAAAGAATCTCACGCGGGCTAGACTTCGAAGTCTTTTGTTTACCAGCCGCGTGTCTTTGTGAAAAAATGTCTTGGTATTTGATGGCCATATCGGAATTCGGTTACTCTGCTCCTGAACATCGGTGATTCGCTGCCAGGCATCTAAGATGCATCACTAGAGACATCAAGAATTCTCTGATTCATTTCAGGACTAGCTAGGATTCAAAACACATGTGTTTATATTATTCTAGCCATTGGTCCACACGGTGTATGACACCTCCTGGGAACGCTGGCCCAATATTCGCCTTTTACTGTGACAGCAGACAACCAAGGTGCCGTTGATATCGGCATATTTGTACATACGACTGTAGAGTCTAACCTGCAGGTCATTGAACTCACGAATTTTACAGGCCTGTATGTATACATAACATTTCAAAATATCCAGTCGCGAAATTAGATTTGAGATCAAGAGTTTTGAATTCCAAACAGAAAGGTACTATTTTCGCTAAAATTTGGTGTCGCTAACCCCCCTTTTTTTTTCTCTCTCTCTGAATATATATATATATATATATCTGTAGTGAACCCCTTCAGACCCAATTTATTTACGATTTCAGGTGTTGCAGACAAACGTTTTATGATGCGTGCTGTACTTACTTAAGTCGACACAACACTTGTTTAGTAGTCAAAGCCAATTAAATGTAGGCAGTATGTTCTGGTAGTTATATGAACCAATTATGATTTAGGCCAGTAAGACGTTTTGCGAATAATTTACCCACAGGTCATTGAGTTTCGCAGTGTACAGCAAAGACCAAAAATTACCTATACTTGTGTAATGTAAACAAATGCGTACACAGGGTCTGAATGGGTTAAATAAGATTTTAATACTAAAAAATTTTTTTTAAGTACTAGAACGTTTGGCCTAAAATAAATGAAAAAGGTATACTTGTAAGCAACTAAGTCGGGAACTATCAGACAAATAATTTATGCAACGCTGCACTCACTGGATTCATCCTGTGCACAGGAAAACCATAAATTCGCTTCTTATGCAACGTGTCGTGTATATTTGTCACTGCGGATGAATTAATTATCTTGCGGTGTGCTGGCGGTCTTGAAGCCATGTCCTTGAAGCATGCAACTGAATCCGGTTGTTTATCCGGCATTCCACGCTCTGTACGCGAGGATATTCTGTGGCCAACCTCACGAACTGTAGCATCGACAGGAAATACATAGAGTGCTGCATTGCTACGCTTTTTTAAGAGCGCACAGCTCGGCCAATCGAAGTACTTCATCGGAAATAAATGTTACCACCATCATAAATAAGTTAGATAATGACACTTTTATTTGGAGCGGTTGCTGCTAGACAGACTTTTGTTCTGATAAATTATTATAAATACTTATCAGTTGTAAACACTGGAATATCTCGAAAACTTTTGAGCCTACACATATTCGGTAACATCCTGGCTGTACTTTTATCATTTTATGATTGGATGGTCATGTTTTTGACTCGGCTAAGTTATTTGCGGACCAGTTACAAACGTTCTGCTTTAGAGTTCACAATCCTCACTGGTCCATTGAAATGGGGTTAGTAACTTCATACATGCACGGCAGTCAATAACCAAATAAAACTGTCGCACGTGTGTTGGATGCTAGGAAAAACTCAACTTTCCCCCACGATAAACGATTGCCTCTATTAACAGCGACTTACAAAAGGAGGCATATAAGAATTCCTTCTCGCACTTGTACTACAAGAGAGAGAGAGAGAGAGAGAGAGAGAGAGAGAGAGAGAGAGAGAGAGAGAGAGAGAGAGAGAGAGAGATCCGTTGATTAGAATGAGAGTTATACGTACCACCAACAACTAGATGGAGTAACTCACGCAGTGTTTATGACACGTAACACGTAGAACTCGCATTGAATCTGGCACCGTTGCCACAAACATAATAGCTGTGCCTTCTTGCTGGACTGTACGTAATAAAGTCATGCCAGTGTGAGGAGTTAATTACCGGCATGGGCTCGTCGAGGTCGAACCAGATAAACCATCACAGGTAATTACACCATTAATACTTGGATAAAAAATATTAAATGTTAATTTTATGACTGTTTTAGAAATATTATTACAAAGTATTATTGGAGCTGTTGATGGATTATGTAAAACGTCACTATGCAAATTGATAGCGGATTCGTTTATTGGTAATAATGTATAAATATTAGTAGCAATGCTCATTACATAAAACATATTGGCCCTAGTATATTAAATAGTATATTCAGCAACCTCATTAGTTATAAAAATATCAGTGTATTTATACAAGAATGTGGATATTTAGAGATTAAAACGAAAATCAGCTGATAAAAACTTCCTCCTAAATAATATAAAATCAATCAGAAACTACTTGTATTAGGTTTCCTAACTAAATCAACAGTAATTCACAGAATAACGCTAATTTTGCAGGTACAGTATCTAGTTGGGAATAGACGCCCTTCTCCGTGTAGGCTAGTGGGTAGTTTCGTTGTCTCTTACTATAGGTTGTTCATGGTAAAGTCAGCACTTTTGAGGCCCTAGTTGCTTTTTCTTTTCAGTGACATTTAAAAAAATACTGCCATATAAGTAATAAACACAGTGTGTATATTTCCCCGCACTCGAAAGTTAACGTCTAAGGGTAAAATAAAATATATTTATTGACAATTTTTCTCAAATGAAAGTGTGTTCAAAAGTGCTCACTTTACCGTGGACAGTCTATATAGGAACCCGAGTCCCGTTACCTACACAAAACCTCGGAATTTCCCCAACAGGATACTTTGTCTGGCTTTCCTCCACACTGCTCGCGGCAAGGACACACCACGTCACAATCAAACTTGGCGCTCGCAGCGTTGCCTGGTTTCCATCCAGCACCAGAACACAGCGTAGGCAAGTAGACAGAGGTAAAATGGCACTGAGGTTCCTTTGATGAGGGAGGGGGATGTCATCTCTGATTGGCTGCTCGAGGCTGTGGGAACGGGCCTTGTATCTGACTGGCTACCAGCGACGTGTCTGTTGCAAGGTAAGCTGTAAGCTGTTTTGCTCTGTGCTATACGACCTAATCGTTCGCTAGTTTACACATAGGCCACTTAATTCGTTCGATCACACGTTAATTTCCGAGTTCATGTGTTGCGATCACGTAATTGTTTGGTACGTACTGTACTTGCGTTCAGCATTTTTCTTGTAACCAGTAAACAACGCACTCTTTACTCGATATTGGCATTAACCATTCATGTCAACGAGAAATAGAATATTCCACGAATCAGTACAGATCATAAGCATCTTTTATATGCAACGTATCCACGACCGTAGACACGAAGGCTGAACGGCGTAAATGTGGTAGTTCATTTGACGACACAACACATGTGTAATGGACGCCTCGTCGCTCTCTCGTGAGTGGCCGCAGTGCATTCAGTTTCTCCCGGCTCCACTCTGCTTACTGGTCCTTGCTGCGTGCGCCGAGTGTGTACAGTACTGAGCAAGCGCCAGCTTACCTTGCAACACTTCACTAGCAACAGCCACTGCTGGCTACTGCAATCTGCGGAAGGCTTCCTATTGGCTGGACTGATTGGCGAACGGCATTCCGCAATGTTGCTGGCAAGTGACGCCATTTTTTTTTTGGCTCGTGTGGCTGGAGCTCGCAGTAGAAGCGGTGGTTTTCATCTCTGTATAGTGAAGCAGTCTGTGGCACGGTGGTGGCCGTGTTCACTGGTGCCACGTGGTCTGTAGCAGTAGGCCGTATAACCACACGCGGCGTTGCTCGTAACCTCAAGTGACAGGGTTAATTAAAGGCGTGGCCTGCGGAGGCTGCAGCTGGCCTATGGAAGGGCGCGCTGGGAAAGGCGGGGCGGCGCGTGCGTATGAATGATTGCACGGCGGTAAACGAAAGGGCGTAGTGGTCGTGTGCCAAACGGGGCGCGCTACTCGACCTACGCCCCGAGCGCGCCGGCCAACATCGTCCACTGACACAACGTGGATCGCTTAGCGGGAACAACTTCTGTAACTGTCGCTGCCGGCTGGACGCAGTCCGGGGCCACTCTCCACATTAACTGCCCGCCAAAACCTAAATTGCTTCTCCAGCACTCACTTATCTTAACCTATTCAGACCCTGCGTGCACATTTGTGTACATTACCCACGTGTAGGTAATTTTTGGTCTGTACTGCACACTGCGAAACTCAATTACCAATGATCTTACACGTGGGTAAATTATTCGAAAACCGTCTTACTAACCTAAGTCATAATTGGTTCATATAACTCTATCCGAACCTACAGCCTACATCTCATTGGCTGTGACAACTAAAAAAAGTGTTGTATCGACTAAGTACGTACACTCCAAATTCGAATCAGTGGGAAACCACTGATTGTTCCAGTGAAAAAATTTCACTGATTGAATAAGTGACGGCCGACTGCAGAGGCGAATTAAATATTGCTTTTATTGAATGTAGCCAAATAATTAAGTGAAATAAACATACTTTCGATAGTTTACTATTTATATTGTGCAATTTACAGCAAATTAAAAAAGTAAAAATAATTTCGCAGGTTGCCGGAAATGAACCTACGTATTTACCGATCCTAAGTCGTTATCTTACCTTCTGAGCTATAACACCAATTTTAAAACACAGGAGAAGAATCCTTGTGTTATTATCCGCTGCGAGATTGTGTAGTTTGAAGTTGTATGCTCATACTTTTCGTGTTTGGTTTGATTGGCACCGTTAGGATTGTTAAAACGAATAGTAGGCCTATATATGAGTGCACTCTCTTCTCCACATTAAATACAGTTTAAACCTTCAAACAGAGAGCTGTGACGATTAAATGTAATCGCAATGAAAGGTGTAAAAATGGAATGAAAGGCTGTATGTTCATATTACCTCGTAAAATGGCGTTTTGAAAAACGAAACACATTTTAGAAAGTATTATGTATTAGTTTTATTAGTTTATTCGTTGTTACATCACTTGATACACATTGTTTAGCTGTCATTTTTAAACGATATTCGACGGCCATTTTTACACGCAGTTTCACTGATACATCAGTCAAAAATAATTAGAGACGGAGCAAGTTGCTCAGATGTTTCACTGGTCCATCAGTCAAAAAATAAATCACTGGGAAAATAGTGGGGGAAAAAGACTGACAAATCAGTGGGAAATGTCACTGAATCGATCAGTGAAGGAAAAATGGCATTTTTCCACTGGTTCATCAGATAAATTCACTGAAGCGACTCTCGTATCAGTCAAATACGTTTGACTGACTGAAACAGTGAAATTATCGCCGATTCAGATTTAGAGTGTACAGCACTCATCATAAAATGTTTTGTTTACAACACCTGCAACCGTAAATTAAATTGGGTCTGAAGGGGTTAGGGGAACGGATTAGAGGCACCTGTTTTCCTCGAAAATATTTCACTACAAGTTGTGTTCCAACGCACTTTAATTCAGAACCACTTTCGTAATTGGATCATTTGAATTGTTGCCCGTTTTATGTGTCTGCCCGCGAATCGCAGAGGGTCAGTATCGGAGAAACTTAATTCTGATTTGCTCACTGATGAAAAAGACTGCCTTCACATAGAGACAAGCGGCCAATAGTCAAACGAAGACTGCAAGTGTGCACGTAGGATCCTGAAGTCCAGCCTCTGCGTGAATCTTTTCGCGACAGACAAGTAACCCTAGGAATGACGTATGAAAGCAGTATAGTTACCCGATTTTCATTATAAGTCTTTTTTCAGAAGGTTTATAGAAATTTTTAGCGCGCCAAGACATAAATAATAATTTTAAACATCTTATTGCACTGTTAGATATTCACTGACTTTATTATTCTCGTAGCACTGATAGAAAGAGCCCCGAGTATTTCGCGGATTGAGTTGGCAGCAAGGTAGACTGGTCAGCCCTCTATACACTCGAGACATTGTCGTTTGCTTATTGGATGCTGTGATAAAGTGAGGCCTCTGTACAGTTCTGGTAAACGCTCACTCACACTACTGCTTCCTGCTTATTACTGGCTCACATTTAAACGGGGCGTGTCTAAAGAACTGTCGTCCAATCACAACAGGAGGAGAAAAGAAGTGTTTGGAGTCTACCTCACCTCCGAATGAATTCTCAAAATACTCGTGGCTCTACTGATAGAGATATTAAATTATATATTTTCTCTTATCTTTTATCACCTGCATAGCAAAATTTTCCAAAAATCCAGTGAAAAACTTTTTATGGCAAATATTAGGCAAGTATACGGCTTTGTGTGTCCTTCCCCTTTAGGTGGCCGCCTGGCGAGGGTGTCTTGCTTGTCCGTGTGCCAGAAGCGCGTTAGCATTAAGGGCGAGTCAGTGCACCACGCACAATTGTCTTATGGCACTTATCTGGCTTGTAGCGTCAGTATTTCCGTCGGAAAAACGCCTTTATGAGACTTTCAACAGTGAGCATATCGTTTTATAACACCACAATGAAAATAAAACTGTGGCTTTAAAGATTCTGTACTTAATATTCATAGCCAAAAATGATTCCAGAAATGGTAGTTGGTGGTTTTAACCATTTTCACTGTAGAAAAATCATATTTTATAAACAATTGGAGGATATAAAAATTACATGTACACATGTAACGTTTTTATATGCTATTCCCAAGTAAGCTTTCTTCAGGCGCGTTGATAAGTTTTTGAATAAAATGTTTTCTGCTGGCGCTCCGTGCACTATTTGGGGCCTAGGCAGACGATCACCTTAACTGCTAGCGTCAAAAATGTTAGGAAAGTTGCATAATTATCAAATACATAGTTAGTGCTGTACTTTGGAATATTTCCCCTACGTCCTTCCATGGAATCAATGAAAATCCTTAGTGCTGCTGGGTTAGCCTGCTCGCATCCCACCAAGGCGACCCGCGTTCAATCCCTGGCCGGGTCACCGAATTTTCGCAAGTGGGAATCGTGCATGACAATGCCGTTGGTCGGCGAGTTTTCTCGGGGATCTCCCGTTTCCTCCGCCCCTTCTTTCCGGCGCCGCTCCATACTCACTTCAATCACCAATATAGGCTCTGAAGACCACGCTGTTAAGAGCCACCCAACTCTCTTCACACACTTTCCTCATAAATGGTACTCCATTGTCTGTGCAAAGAGCGCATGGCAGAATGCTGCGAGAGGTATTTGCCGTTGAAATTTAGTTCCATTATGAGATTTTATTTGCTATGCATTCAATCTAACTAAGCAGTAACTGGCGGAAAGAATTCTCCGTCGTATACAAATTGATGTCGACGTGACATGTAGAGTAATTACTCCCTCTCCACCACTTTCAGGTTATGCTGAGGCCATGCCAAGCAGCATCGTTTCTGGTAGCAGCGAAAGCTAAATACAGGGTGGCATAAGTATATAAGTTGTAAGCATGAATATACTACCACAGTCAAAATTCGTGGACTGACTGGCTCCCTGAGTGCAGGCAGCCACGCATCACGACGTTCACGAATTTACAGACTGTACCACGTACTTTACGCCAATTGTGTTATCTGTATTAGCAGTGCGACTATGGCATGATATATATATATTTTTTTACTTACTGGCGAGCTCCCAAATGCCACCACGCCAGCGTGAGCCCTTTCACAGTTCTGTGGGCACTCCGGCATGCATGTTAGTAGCTAAGACGGTATGAGCATGGGACGCGTCTCAAGGCAAACCCTATATGCTTTAGGTCGGAACATGCTTTAGGAAGCATGCGTCGCGTCTAAAATAAGGTGTCCTGATGCCGTGGCCGCAATTGTAGCCATGGGCACACACTCCGAAAATAAGTGTGTATGTTTGGGAAAAGCAAACCAAGGCATTGCAGAGAGGGCGTTGGGAAAATCTGTGGGAGTCACGGAGGATTTAAATATTAATTCCTTTTACTGGACTAGGGCGGGAACAAGCAAAGTTGTTAGTTAGCGAAGATAGACTTGTGTGGTTTCGATGCAGGGTGATACGAAGTGAGTGAGAGTTGAGCTACGACGGGGGATAGAATCGAGTCACAAGCCCGAAAGTTGACATCCATCTCTCTGGAACACACGAGAAGCAGGTTTGTATTCACGAAAAAACATAGGCAACTTATAGGAAGGGGAAAGTAGGGTACACATAGCTTTCGGCTTCTGTTTACAGACTATTCGCCGTTTCTTTACACTTTATGAATCGAACCTTTGAGAAATCATTCCATGTATGACGTCCATGGTTATTTCCTATAAACATGCCAATCATCACAAGCATTTTACACACATTTGAGGTTAAAATTGAACTTTTATTCACATTTTACCTATAAATTATTATATTTCGTTTATAAATAATATGAACAAAACAGGGTGGAAATAGGTGTGTTGATAATGTCTAGTAAGATCGAGTTCTTATCCAAAATATTAGTACTCTGAGCGCGCACGAATTCGACGCGTTGGCCCTTTCGTGTATTTTTCTACATTCAGTTAAGAGTGGGATGAACCCCCATGGGAACCTCGCGTCCAATGCCAAGAAGCGATGGAGCGATACGGGCGACACTAACACGTATGCCTAGCGCCTCATCGCTCCTACGCGCAAGGCGTGCTGTGTTTCCGTCGTAACGCTGTACTGTGTAAATTATACATGTAACAGTGGGAGTCCTACTGCATGCAATGAAACACCACAGATGTAACTACGCCCGTATGTTTGTACTTTTCTATTGGTGCATGAAAGCAATATTTGTCATAACTTTTTCCAAAGGGTTTGTTGAAAGTTTTGCCTCGACAAGACGTAAATAACAACTTTTAGCACCTTACATTGTTAGATATTCACTGCCGACATTATTCCTGGAGCACACATGGAAGAAAAGAAATCATTATTGTTTTCTTATCTGCAATCAGTGCTCAGAGAGCAACGAACATAGTGAATTTGTAACAATGTGGGAAGGTGCTGAAGGTTGTTATTTGCGTCTTCTAGAGCTAAGTTTTTTTTAATCTGCTGTAAAACAAATTATGACAAAAATTATATAAATATACTGCTTTGATTCACCGATGGTCTTAAGGAAAGTGCATAGGCAAGCTTTAAAAATGCGATATTTGATCATTACCAAAAAAAATTTTCTCCAAGAATACACTTAATACGACAAAAGTAAAAATAATAATAATAGGGACAGCATAGATAGTTGTTTTTTTTTTTATCTTTTCTGAAAACAAGTCGTATTCCAGAACATTTATTTACCGAAATTCGCGCCAAAAACCATTTCACAAAAATCGCTGAGGTCCATTCTACTCTTAAGCATTGTTAGCACGAGGCGTAGGAATATCCCGGAAGTAGAACTTGAACAGGGCTTGAGAAGCGTTCGAAGTATAAGGCGGTTCACGGTAAAATGAGCACTTTTGAAAGCCCTGCTTAAGATATACTTGTATGCACATTGTGTATTCTTCCGCCTTAAGTAAAACTAACATTGCCATGGGCCTCGTCACTTAATTAATGCTTCGGTAAATTGAAACTGTGAAATTATTAGAGAAGTAAATATCTTACAAAATATGGAACTACTTGCCTTCCATCGTTACTATCTTTACTGGGCACACGTCACTCAGTGCGCCCGTTAAAAGATGTACAGATAGGAGCAGTGGCTCTTTTATGAGATTTATTTCGAAAGTGCTCACTTTATCATGAACAGCCATTAACCATGAATGTATTGCAGTAGGGGTTCACAAAATCTAGTTTATCACGCCTCCATTCTGCAAACAAAATAACTACCCCCCCCCCCCCCCCCCCCCCGTGTTACAAACCTTCATTATTTTAAGGGTAAAACAAAAACGAATAAAAGTCTCGAAGGTTTCATTTAATCATTAAATGTTAATGCTTATTGAACACACATGGTGGTGAAAAAATCAATAAATGAAACGGATGAGCTTGCATATTTTTAACAATAGTCCCAATTCCTGGTTGAATAGAAGAAATTGCACAACGTAAATCACTGGCAATGTCGAGTTTGCTTCTATAATTAGTTTTTATTGCTACTACTGCTAAAAACGCCCTTTCTCACGAATAGGTGCTCGAAAACGTAAATACAATCGCAGCGATTAAAAATGTTTGAATTCTATTCACTAACTGTACAAGTGAACAGCTCGATGCCCGCTCCCCACTTAGCATGTCGTCACGTCTCCCTTGGGTAGGAGGGCGCACCTCTTTGAAAATCAATGTAGGCCCTACTACGGTGTGAGGATGTGCGGCGAAGGTGTGTGGTGTGTGCCTCTGCTTGACGCCCGCCAGCCGTGGTAGAGAGCACACCTCGCTTGCGAAGTGCCACAGCAGTACTGGCTCGACAGCGCGCCTTGTCGCGGACTCAGCTGGCTTGGTGGGGCGTGTGACGGCGGGATCCGGATGGGACGGACCACAGCTCGGCGCCTCGCCTGCCCAACCACCCGCCTTGACCTTTACTTTCGGAGTTGTCTGTGCAGTTACAAACACGTCCGGTTGTCGGCGCCGTCTTGCCTCTCCCATCTCGCCGCTTCGTCTCCTCCGGCTTTGCCCGCACTGCGCTCGGACAGTTATACAGCACCTTATTATATGTTTACGATATACACTATCTACCAAAAAGTAATTTGGCACCTGTCCACAATGTTTGCTCGGTGGTTGTCACCCCGTTAGAATCTCGTAGGGCCATCTCTTGCGGCTATAACAGCAGCCACCCTGTCTGGCATGCTATTTACGAGTGTTTGCAGAACATCCACGGGGATTCGTCGCTATTCCTCTTGCAACAGTTCCATGAGTTGAGTAATGGATTTCGGCCGCTCCTGACGAGTCCTCACCCGGCGATCCAATTCGTCCCAAAGATGTTCTATAGGGTTGAGGTCGGGGCTAAATTCCGTAAAAACGCCACAATGTTGGCAGTATTTCTCTATCCAGAATGTTACAATAGGCCTCTGTGTTCATGCTACCACGGACAAACACCAGCGGTCCTACGCCGAAGGCCGTGAAACACAAATCAACAGACGTACTGAATTACCTATCTTCACGGGTGCCCAGTTACTTTTTGGTAGATAGTGTAACTTATAGGTAGGGAGTGGAAAATTTCGCGTTTTAAACGATGTCCATGCTAGACTCCAGTGTCCTGTATATTTTCGAGCCTCAGTTTTCTGTCCATTGGCTACTGCCCAAGTTTTTATGTAGTCAATTTCACCTCAGATAAGGTGGCACGGGATTCGGTGCTTCTATTCTTACAGACCTGTTATTGGGTCAGAGTTCACGTAGGCGTGTCTAAAAAACTGTGATCCAATCGCAGATATAACATAAATGTACGTGTGTTTGAAATATAGCTTCTCCTAAAATTAATTCGCGAAATTTTCCTGTCACTACTTATAGGATCTTCGTACCGCTCTGGGGTGCGGAAGGCTCTGGGTTCGAATCCCGGGTAAGGCATGGGTGTTCATTTAAGTTAGGTTATAGTTTAGTCTGTAAGCCGTCCCCTGCTAAGCTTTACAGCATAAAACCGGGGAACGTTTAAAAGCCCTTTACAATTATAATTCCAATTGCAGGCTCTTCGTAATATCTTCACACATTTCCAATCAGACTATTGAAAAGTCACGCCATGTGTGACGTGTTTTGTTCGTTCCTAAATATCTCATGTAAAGGCTATTCACAATAAAGTGAGAACTTTTAAAATCAACCTAATAAAAAAGCCACTGCTCCTCGCTGCATATATTTTAACGGGGCGCACTGAGTGACATGCGTCCAGTAAATTTGGCAACGATGGATGTGAAGTAGTTCTATATCTTAAAGTCGAATGAAAAGTGTTAGGCAACCATTTGTGATAACTTAAATTATTCCAATGGCTTCCTGTTTTCTTAATTCAGCGAACTGTAAAAGTTAGTGGATCTGTAAAATATTTACTTCTTTAATTATTTTAAAGTCCCACTTGACCTACGCACGAATAAAGTGATGAGGCCTATGGCAATGTTAATTTTACATAAAACGTAATATACACAACGTGAATACAAGTAGATCTTAACCAGGACTTTCAAAAGTGTTCATTTTACCGTGAATAGCCTATAACATATCCGTTTTATAAGTTTGTTAAAATGAAAATATTTTATTTCTTGTTAAATTGAACTTTTACTTAAATATATGAGTTATAATATTTCATTTCCAATTAATACGAATAAAACAGAGAAAAAATAGGTGTTTTCGTAATGCCTAGAAAGAAAAAGTTTTCACGTAAAACATTAACATCAGTGCTCACAAATACAGCGCGGTACCGCTTTAGTGTAATTTCCTAGACTTGATTAAGATTTTTTTTGGTGTGAGGTGGGGGAATATCATGAAAGTAGAACTTATGTAGAGTTACAGGAAAGTTGTAAGTGGCAAACTATTTTACAGGAACTTATCGAAGCACACGCCTCCCTGGTGCGCGAGAACTGGGCTGCAGTGTGATTCTAACGACCAGTTTTTACACAGTCTGTTTTGTCACGAAAAGGAATAAAAATTACTGCTCCTACCTGCATGTATTTTAACGGACGCACTTAGTGAAATGAGCCCAGTAAAGTTGGTCACGACTGAGAGAATATAGGTCCATATAACTATGTCGAATAAAAAGTGTGTTAGGTAACCATTTGTGATGACTTAAATTATTTATTTATCTTTTTTTTTTTTAATTTATCAAAGTTTAAACATGAGCATATTTGAAAAGTATTAGACCAGGTATCTTTTCTAATAATTTCACAATTTCACTGGACCGAACCATTAACAAAGTGATGAGGCCCATTACAATGTTAATTTTACATAACGCGTAAGACTACATAATGTTCATACAAGTAGATCTTAAGCAGGGCTTTCAAAAAAGCTTATTTTACTGTGAACAGCCTGTACAAACATTTCACTAGTAAAATTTTAGGGTCACTGCTGAAAGTCTTGTAGCTATAGGTAGCACGACAAAAAAATTTGCACACCTTGAGCATAGTGGCGATGGCGTGCATGATGCACGTGGCATTGTCGCCTTTATGGCTCCCGCGCCTCTCGGCCTCAAACGTAGGAAACAGCTCCGGGTTAGACAAGCCGTTAGCAGAATTACATAGGAGCAACGACCTTTCTCAGTGTCAGAGAAGGGAAACGTAGTCCCGGTTAAATTTCAGGGAGAAAGTGACTAAATTTCATCAGATATTAGTAAAAATATTTACTAATAACTCAAACGCCAAAATCCCGCTTCCCAAGGAGTATTTACATCAGACTTTCATGTTGTAATTTATATCAAATACCAATACCCAATATATTCAGTAGACCAAGCATTACGGGCTATGAATTGACAAACCGCTAGACAGTGAGAAACAAGAAAGGGAAGGTACAGAAATGCTGATGCTGATGTCTTTCGCGGATTAGGGTATAGCAAGGTATAGTTTTTAAATAAACTAATTACTTGAGCACGGCAAATTTAGTTAAATACGCCTCCCTTTCTATCACGACACTACACTGTGGATGACTGTGGAAAAAAAATACATTTGTAAATATGAAAAGTCGATAAGGAACATGAATGTCGTTAGTTTGGCTATGCGATACTTTGCGAAATTCAGCTTAAAGTTTGTCTATAATTCATTTAATACTGAGGAACGATGTCTAGTGTCTTCCAATTGTGGTGTGTAATAGGTAGGCTTCCTGTTGTTCCTAGTATCAACAACCATAGAACCAAGCGAATTTGATAATGTCATTTTAACATATCGATTTAAATAAATTGACATACTTCACACGTTTGGCTATAGTCAAAACAATTGTTTCAAGTCACCAGAATAACCATAACATAAATACATGATTTTTTGTTGTTTGTCCACAGTTTAAAGTTTGATTGCAAAATTAAAAAGTAAAGTAGACTGAAGTTAGATACTTATCCCAGGCGGAGAAAGTGTCGGATTTCAGAGAAAAACTTTTACTGAAAACAACCACTCAGTTGGAATATCGTTTCGGAAGTGGTTTGGCACAACATTTGAGCTTAAAATGCTCGCTACTGTGCAATAAAAATATTTTACATTTGTTTTCAATAGACTTTGTGGTGATTTTAATGAAATTTCAATTGACACGTACCGAAAAACAAAAATAATTAGCATACATAGAAAAAATGTAGACCCTTGGACCTCATTGACTGGATTGTGTACATTGCAAGAAACCTGAAACATTTGCTTCTTTAAAATCTAGCTGTATTTCACAGTCTGGTATACACTGAAGTAGAGGTGTTCTGTGAATTTCACGTTGCCACAGTGGAAAGCAATCTGCCCTCTGACTGGATCGAAAATGTCCTTCCGTGCCATTGTACAGCCCACATTAATGGCAGGAAGTCATGCAGGACGTGAAAAATAAACGGCGAATGTAATACAAAAATAAATCTGAACCAATAGAAAAAATACACTATATAAATGAATAAAATATTTACAACAAACGTAACTACACAAAGTGCACAGAAAAGTATCTTGACCAAAATATTCTACTATCTTCAGAAACCAAAGAATTAAACCTGAGAAAGAGTAACTCATTCATCGAAAATCAATAAAACTGTAATAAAATTAATTTATTGTAAAAAACTTTTTAAAAACAAACTTTTCTTTACAAATGCGCTTGAAAGAGTGAAGTAATTTAAGTTGTAGTTACAAAATGTGTACAACTTGTAAGTCGTGGACAAACATCAGTAATAAACTGTACTACAAATTAATATTTTTGTATCAATTTATATTTAGTACAGAAAATCTTGGCGCGATATAGAACTTATATCTCATTAGCGTAAGCGTATTAAGCACATATATTACGTAAGGCTCTTAAATATAACAATATAGAACATATACGTCATTTGCGAAAGCTTAGTACGTAAATACTGTGCGTAAGGCTATTAACTATTCGAAATATAGAACGTATACCTCATTTGCGTAATCATAATAAGCACATATCTTGTGCATGGTTCTTAACTATTCGCAATATAGAATATACACCTCATTTGAGTAATCGTAGCAAGCACATATCTAGCGTAAGGCTTTTAACTTTTCGCAATATTGAACATGTACCTCATTTGCGTAAACGTAGTTAGCACAAATCTTGCGTAAGTATCTGAACGATTTGCGCTAAGCTTATATACTAAATATAAGTTGAAACAAATATATTAATTTGTAGTACAGTTTATTACTGCTGTTCATCCGCGTCTTAAAGTTCTACACATTATGTAACTACAACTATAATTATTTTACTCTTTTTTGTGCATTTGTAAATAAAAGTTTGTTCTTAAAAGGTTTATTAAAGTTAATTTATTTTTCACGTTTTAGTCTCACAATTTTTCTTTATTATTATTAGATATAAAAGTAGACTACGAACCCTATGACGGACGAGTCTGTGAATGTATAAATAGGCTAAATATATAATAATAATCAAATGAATTGGGGACACTAAAAATGTGCAATTAAACACTGGTGGCCCCTTCAACACCACGGGCTGTAACCTGACGAACAGTGGTAAAAAAAAAAAAAAAAAAAATATATCAGTAAATACATTCTATTACAACGAGGTAAATTATACATTTATTGTGACTTAAGACTTATAAATTTAGACTTAAGATCATCGGTGAAGCAGATAATGGTACAAAATAATATTGCGACAACTTGCGACAACTTGCAACAACATGTAACATCGTGCGACTACTTGCGAAAACTTGCGACTACGTTTGTCAACTTGCGACTACTTGAAACTACGTGCAACTATGAGCGACTACCTGTGACTACTTGCGACTACCTGTGACTACTTGCGACTACCTGTGACTACTTGAGACTACATGCGACTACTTGCGACTACTAGCGAATGTGCAAATACTTGCGAATCTATGTGCGACTACTTGCGATTACGTGCGACTACTTGCGACTATGTGCAACTACTTGCGACTGCATGCGACTACCCGTGACTACTTGCGACTAACTGTGACTACTTGCAACTACTTGAGACTACATGCGACTACTTGCGACTACTAGCGAATGTGCAAATACTTGCGAATCTATGTGCGACTACTTGCGATTACGTGCGACTACTTGCGACTATGTGCAACTACTTTCGACTGCATACGATTACCCGTGACTACTTGCGACTACGTGAGACTACTTTCGACTATGTTCGACAACTTGCGACTATATGGGACTACTTCCGACTACTTGCGACTATGTGCGACCACTTAAGTAAACACGAACCTTAATTTCGGCCACAACCCCTCCTCCCTCCGTACGGAAATTGGGAGGTAGGGGGGGGGGGTCAGCTAACTTGACTCGCCCCTTTCCCCAAGGGGCACCATCGCTTGACCACTAGGCCCATTCCCACCCTCACCTATTTTGCGTGAACACATACCTTAATAGTTGAGCACAAACCTCCCCCCCCCCCCCGAAGTTGGGGGGGAAGGGGGGTTGGATAACCTAACTCACCCCCCTCCATGGGGGACTATTGATTCCCACACCCCTCACCGTTTTCGCGTACACACGAACCTTCATTATCGGACACAATTCCCCCACCCCCTCCTCCGGAAAAACTGATGGCAAGGGTGGTTCGGCTACCCTAACACACCCTTTTCCTCAACGGGCACTATCGATTTCCCCGAGGACCATTCTCACCCTCCTCTCCATTTTCGCATAAGCACGAACCTTAATTGAGGGGCACAACCCCCTTCCCCCAATAATTGTGGGAAGGGGGAGTCGGCTAATCTACTTCGCCTCTTTCCACAAGGCGCACTATCGATCTCCCCCAAGGACTATTGCCACACTCTTCACGGTTTTCGCGTAAACACGAACCATAATTTCGGTCACAACCACCTCCCCAACCCTCAGAAATTTGGCGTGGTCAGCTACCCTAACTGACCCATTTCCTCAAGAGGTACTATCGGTCCCTCCTAGGCCCGTTCCCCCTTTCCACGCCGTTTTCGCGTAAACGCGAACCTTAATTTCGGGTACAACACCCCTCCCCCGGAAATTGGCATGGTGGGTGTCGGCTACCTTAACTCGTCAATTTCCCCAAGGGATATTATCGATCCCCTCTAGGCCCACTCTCACCCTCCTCAGCGTTTTGCGTAAAGTGTTAGACAAAGCAAAAGGTGAGCGCCGGGCAGACACCGTACATACAAACAAGCCAAGTTAAATGAAAGCTTGTAATAAAGATTAATGTATCACGCTTGCGGCTCTACGTGCGATATTTTTCGCTCTCCCCAGTCCCGGTAGGTATCTCTACCTGGATGGTCAAAATAAAGTTACGTGGCCATTCAAAGGCCGGTCTCACAGTTTTCATCAACGCTGCACCCATGCTCTTCCTGGCTAGTAAAGGGGTATAAGATTTCCTCTAGTCTTTTTTTTTCTTTTACTTTTCGTGTTACTTGCATTCGGCCTTTCTGCCTATCGGACCACGTAACATTTCCCCCCTTTTTTTTATCCGGATACCTGATTACATACATGATCTTTTAATCTCCTTTTTTTTTTTTTTGCCCTTTCCCACACCCGAGAAGGAATGTCGCATGCTCCCTACACTGGAGTGTGGGGAAGGGGGTAGAGCCTGTTCCCGGCCTGTGCACCTGCGTTTCATACAAGTTCATCTCTCGCATTGCTCTTACAGAATGCCGCGGGTGTGTATTCCATCACGGGAACTGTCTTCATGTGGTCCTTTATCGAAGTGACATTCTCTTAAATTACCTTTCGACCTAATAGCATACGAAAACGAACGAACTTTCTGTTGGACGCTTTTCAGAACGTAACAAAAATATTGGACCTTAAATATTAAATTGTAATCAATTTTAAAAATTTAAATTTAAAAATAAAACTTTAGAACTTAAAACATTATTTTCCGAAATGAAGATTTGTGCTGCTATATAGCATACCTTTAATTGATTTTTTTTCTTTTAAGTGTTGAATGACGCCCTAATACTAAATATTTATTATTTAATATTTCACTTACACTATGCCAGATTGTTGGATCATGCCTAACTTAGTGATATACGAGTATTGTTAAATAAAATATAATTTATTTATTTAGCACCCCGAAATTGGTATTTCGGGATAGGAAAAATTCGCGAATTCATTTTAGGACAAGATAGAGTTTAAACGCGTGTATAGTGAAGTCATCTTTGCAATTGGATCACAGTTTATTAGGCACACCCTCAACGACTCCGTGCCAATAGCCAACTTGCGAGGGAACAACAAGCGAATACCGTACTGTCAAATGTGGGGTAACACTGGGGCAACAGCCAATGAACAAACATCTGAGGTTCGACTATACAAAGGATTGTGGAGTCTGGGATACAGGTAATTGAACTCGTGAAATTTTCCTATCACTATTGGTATTATAATAATTTTACCTTGCACAATAAGTATTTTACTTCTTTGTGGTCATAGCCACATGTAAAATAACAAACGGGGGTAACTAAAATCTTTTGGAACTTTCTAACTTTTTTTTTTTTTTCAAAAGGGGAAACGACTATTGGGATTCGGCGTTTTTCGTTTTACATTTTCTTCTAAAGATAACTGCACTGGTAGCGGAATATGATACAATGCTTGTTTTTGGGCTCCTTTTGGGAACAGGGTTGAGATCGCTCGAGTTTTTTTTTTCTTCCTTTTTTGAGTTTATAATTCACGCCCTAGCCCTGCGACCAGAAGGTGGCTCAACTGCCCCATGGAAATCCACTGGTAACTGAACCCTGGTCGTATTAAAAAAAAAATCCTTTTTAAATATGAACCCCTGCAAAGAAAGCTTGCCCCAAACATAATCTTTGTATATTTATAGTAATGACTACGATAACCTAACACTGTCGTTACTATAGCTCATCAGACGTATTTGTGGTAATATCAGTAACACTGTAAAGAAAATTAGTGCTCTGAAAAATGACGGCTGTTTTTCAGAGCACAAACTTTTTATACATTGTTTCTGACATTACCACATAGACGTGTGCTGAGTTATAGTAACGACAATGCAACGTTATCGCAGTCCTTACCATATATATCAAACAAAAGTTATTTCTGGGCAAGCTTACTTTGCAGTGGTTCATATTTAAACAAATTCTTCTTTGCGGCAACAAATCATGTTTTGCAGCAAAGAAAGATTTTTTACAGTGCGCCTTGATGGAATCCTTTTGCGCTAGCCACTACCCCACATTGGAACTGGATTTGCATCCGATATTTAAAGCGTTGGCTGCTACGGCTTGTAGTTGTTATTGGAAGGGGTTCGAGTCTTGCTATCGTCTTCGTAAGTCACCGCGATATCTTTGAGCAAGATGATATTTTTGCTTCTGAAGGTTTTAGGAATTACAGTAGGTTTTTATACAGGCTATTTTAGAACACAAGAAAACTTTTCTGACGAACATCTACGTATTTATATTCCCTGCAGTACGTATACTTAGAACATCATCTTCACAACATCGGGAAGGCACAATAGAAGGCGTTCATGAACAATTAAGTACACTTCAATCTGGAATGACACAAAACGGCTGTAGAAACATTAAACTGGCTATAGGCTGCTCACGGTAAAATGAGCACTTCCGAAAGCCTTGCTTAAGATCTGCTTGTACGCACGTTGTGTACTCTTCCGCCTTATATAAAATTAACATTGCCACGGGCCTCATCACTTTATTCATACGTCGGTCAAGTGAAACCGTGGAATTATTAGAAAAGAGAATATGTTACAAATTTGTTCATTCTTATACTTACACGCATTAAAAACACAGAGAAGAAAAGTAATAATTTCAGTTTGCACAAATGATTATCTAACACTGTTTATTTGACGTTAAGATATGGAACTATTTCCCATCCATCATGTCCAACTTTACTGGGCGCATGCCACGTGCGCCCGTTAAAATATACGCAGGCAGGAGAAATGAATTTTTTCTAAGGTTGATTTAAAAAGCGCTCACTTTATCGTGAACAGTCTATGTAAGAGATACCAGTGGTATCTTAATAATTATTGCGATAATTGTATTGCACTATTTAATTATATTTACCGCTTAAGTGCAATGAACCCTACCACTCCGATTAATTATTTCCCAGGTATCAGTATTCCTCAACAGTGGGAAACCGTTTATTGACCTACTATAAATGACTAGCAATTCAATGTTTAGAGTGCAGAAATCATACATGTTTGCGGGAATTCTGTTCTTACGTGACTTGTTACTTCGATCCGGAAGACGATGATTTTCACATACCATATTTATGTTCGTAGAGTATACTTCCCGGGGATAGTAGGCATGCGTACAGCAAACTTTCAAAACTGAAAGTAGAGGACAGCAATACTGAGTTACTTCGGTGAAAAAATATTTTTTTTTTGTTTGAGAAAGCATTGCTGCACCTGGGTACACTGTAAAAAATTTCTGGTAAACTTTCTAGACTGAAATGAAAGTTTTTTTTTTACCTATACAGTGTATGGAAATAGTACTATGTATATGGGAATGTTTATTATCGCTGCTATAAAAAGTTGTGAACTTACCCACGCATTTGACTCTTTCCCATGCAACTGTAGGAACAATATCATGGATGCATGGGAAAATATTTTACCACTCACAACTTGTTACTGTACATGTATACCGATATGGTAAATTTATAAATAATTCCTTAGTGTGCATTATCTTAATTTCAAGGTCGGAGGGATTTGGTTTTCAGAGCACGCATCAGACTGACATGGTAAAGTTTTCCTGGAACCACTCTCCACGTCATATACGTACGTCCAGAGGAAGAAAAATTTGCCTAAACTTCCGAGGGGAAAAAAAAAAAAAAAAAAAAAAGCAGTCTCACCTACGGAGAACAGGATACCTATCAGCGCGACGCAGTTTTTTTGTGGACGGGCGATCGTGGAAGCGGTCGCTCTTGGCAGGAGCAGAAATAGCTCGCCGTCGAAGATGAGCCTAGAGTGTTCTTGGAAACGAGAAGGACGATCAGTTTCGGTCTGCTGAATTATGCATGCATCGACTGAACGTGTGGTGTGTGGCTGGCGCACGCGATCGCTGGCGACCTGGATCCCAGCACTCGTGAGCGTGAGGCGTCGGAAAAATACCTGGCCTCATCCAGGAGTAGGTGGCCAATCAGGGGTACCGTGGCTACGAAGGGGAAGCAGTAACGTCATGCGGGGTGCACGCTTCAATTATACATGGCAGTTGTTACTAGGTCTTGAGAGCCCATGAGGGTGATTGAGATAAGAATGGAGCAGCGCTGTAATGAAAGGGTGAGGGAAACGGGAGATCCCCGAGAAAATCTGCCAACCAGCGGCATCGTCCGGCACGATTCTCACTTGTGAAAATCCGGGAGTGACCCGGCAGGGGATTGAACCCGGTTCGCCTTGGTGGGAGGCGAGCGGGCTAAACGCTCAGCCACCGTGACCTCCAGGTAATCGTTACGAGATCTCCGGGCAGGTCTATGTTCGTAATTGGAAGGATGTCATAGCTTTTATCAAATAGGAGGACAAAATGTAGTCGCCTAATTTAATAGCATTGCTTATATGATTCAACCTCCCTAACCAAATTGGGGAAATTTATAATTTATTATATTTTTCTACACTGTACGTACAAATAATGCAATATTTGACCAAAATACGGTCAGCCAGTTGCTAATTCTCACCAATTAGTAAACATTAAATTAAATTGGGCCGCCAGCAAATCAAAGTAATATTTTGACATAGGTGTACAATACAAAGTACCGAAAAGGAACATTTTATCTCTAAACTAAACCCTCCCCCATGCACACTGAAATGAGGGTGGATCACGTTCTCCAGTGTTGTCGTGGAAGCACCACTAGTACAGCAGAGAGCGGTGATGTCGCAGGCTACTGGCGCCGATAAGAAGCCGTCGTCCCTCTTTGTGCTGCCGTGGTCGTTTAGAGTTCAACAAACTGGTACCACACTCACCAGCTCTCGAGTCCACTGGGCCAGTGGCGTGTAGTGAGTTTTTTCGAGTGAGTTGTTTTAGAAAACATTTGCTAGTGCCGGTCCGTGGTTCCATTTTCAATTTCTAGTAACAAACGCTATTTCCAACTTTGCTTTTCGTCTACGTGTATTTTCCGTTTTATAATACGTAACATTAGCCATAAAAACGGAAACGAAATGATTGTAATAATAATTAAACTGAATATTCTTTACAGAGAATATTACAAATTATAAGGAAACTCCCGTCCTCGCGAACACTTTCGTCCATTTTCCAAAGAAAGGAGGACTGGAGGACGCAAACAGAACGACTGCTCACCCTGCCGAAGAAACGCTAACGATTCATCGCTAGTCCCTCCTGTTTGTGGAAATGGCGACGAGATAGCAGCACTATGCGTGTACAGTACGGGATTTACGAAAATTTCGTTTCTCGAACCGTAAACGTGAAACTCAGAATTTGATGTGTTTAAATTTAAAGTTAAAATGAAATCTATAACGGGTCGAACATTTTCAATATGTATACGGGTAAGCACTGTTTACCTTGCGTGTATGGAATAAACTCCACTGCATTGGGCGCAACTGGCAACTGAGTGTGTAGCCGCCCTAGCCTCACCTCCCTATGTTGCTCGCCACAATTCCTTCACAGCTATCAAAAAATTGTGTTTCGTTTTAAAGAAGACTATTTTTTTAAATGACATTTACTATCAACTCCAGTATATCCTCGTTACGTTACAACTTGTTCATAGGAAGTGCACTGTCATGTGATGGCTTGTTATTATGTAAATAATGAACTAGACATGGTCGAAACCAAGTGGTTTTGACAGCTTTAGAAGCAGTGAAGCTCAAAACTTTGTTATTCCGAAGCTAGCGTGTGCGCTCTACCCAGTAATTTTCTGTACGGTGCTAACAACTATCGAGGTAGAGACAAGTGAGTTGGGAGACTGGCGGGACTCGGAAAACGTGGAACGCTATTATACAAGGAGTGGTTGATAATCAGGAAGACATTTCTTACAATATTAATAAGCAATAATTTGAGTAGAGGAAATTACGGTATTATGGAATATACGGGTAATATGAAATATAATTTTGTTTCGTACAGCAAGTGCCCTGATATAGCGGTGACAGTCTGAACAACTCCTACACAGCTCCAGAAAGCCCGGTAGTGGCACCATAATGCATGGCTGTCCCGTGGCAGTTTGTCTGTTTTTCATGTTATGCAAACTTAATTAGGTATGTATTCGGAGTAAGTTTTCTGACCTTAGATGTTTATTTAACTAAGCTATTATACAGGTTTTAATGTTTTTTAAGTTCGCTTCACAATTTGCTATTATAACAAATCTATAGTGTTCATTTTAATTTTAAAATGTCAAAATGGCCAAGAGTGCCACATGGGACGCTATCCAATAATGCACGCTGGTTTTGCAAAATAATTCATCCTACCCGAAACATCGCTTCATTATATTCACAAGAAAATATATGAACCAGCATCTGATAAAGGGAGCCCATTGAAGCATGCCATCATTCAGGTTGGTCACAAATTTCCACTTCAAACATTTCATAAAAAAAAAAAAAAAAAGACACGAGAAAAACATGTGATCATACGTATTTTGCCTGCTTCCACAAACTGCCTAAAAATTCCAGCCGCCACGTAAAACGTTAACGTGGCCCCTTAAAAGTTGTTACAGCGGCGAAATTCGCCTTCGTATGAGACAGAAGAGTAGACCATCAAATAAATAATATTATGTTGTGGAACCTTTTGGCGGGGTGTGGTTAAGAGGTCAAAGTGGCGAAATCGCTGTGAATGGATTACATTATCTGCCCCATTAAAAGGTATGTTTTTTCAAGAAGCAGTTTAATACTTTTTAGTCTCACCGAGGACACAAATGAAGGCGGGGCCACGGTGGTGTAGTGGTTAGACTACTCACATCCCACCAAGGCGAACCGGGTTCAAGCCCGGCCGGGTCACACTAGGATTTTCGCAAATGAGAATCGTGCCGGAACGATGCCGCTGGTCGGCGGGTTTTCTCGGAGATCTCCCGTTTCCCCCGCCATTGCATTCCGGCCCATTCTCACCTCATTTCATCCCTTATGGGCTATCAAGACCTCGTTAAGAGCCACTCAAATCTTTCCAACTCAACTTCACGTGGAGTGTACTCCGAGAGAGGTCAAGAGGTGCTGTGAGGCCTCTCTGGCACGAGAGCTGCGGCTCCCAGGGCAGTATAGTCTATTCGATGTTTCTTCACACCTTTTCAATACAACCTTTGAAAAATAACTTATGACGTTCTTAAATATTTCACTGTATCGCAAGCGTTTTATACTTGTGATATTATAAAAATTACTTATTTGTTATTAAATTGAACTTCTACTAATATTTTATCTACAAATTATATTATTTTAATTTGTACTTAATATGAATAGAAAGGGAGCAAATAGATATGTTGGCAATGCCTGGTAAGAAATTGTTCTTATCCAAACTATCGTTACACTGAGTGCGCATGAATGTGGTGCGCTATTCCTCTGGTGTAATTTTTAGAGTTGGTTAAAGTCTGTTTGCCTGAAGCGAAGGAATATCCTGGAAGTAGAACTTTAGCAGGACTTCAGAAAAGTTCTAAGTAACCGTGAATTGACTATAGATGGCGTGTACTGTTGCTACCTGAGCAGTCAATAAGTGCTGGTTTACAATAACAAAACAAAGGCACGAAGCATAAGACATAACCGTAGAACATTCGCACCTTGTGCGAGATTGATCCACAGTAGAATACTTATGTATTATTTTTAGCCGAAAAAAAAAATCCTGCGACGAGTCTTACATCAGTTGGCAGTGCTGGTAGATAATGCTTCAATGTTTTGGTTGTCTTTACACACATAAAATTGTTTTTTTTCAAACATTGTTATACTGTGTTGAAAATGGACAATAATTTGAAATAATTTGAATTTTTCTTTTTCTTTCAATCTTTGCTTTAGCAATCGTTACCCTTCACTCTAAATCTGGATCGGTGGTTTCAATCAGTGTAATAACATCCACTGAAAGTCATTTGATAAGTTACTGCTGACCGGCGAATCAAGCAAATTAACTGGGAACAAGTAACTAATAGCAGTGGAATTCTTGTCATTCAGTGGAAATCACAAATAAATCAGTGAAATTCAGCCTCCATAGTAACTAGTTGTCTAGCATTGGTTATCAGTTGCTCAATTTCCACTGTTTTCAGCGATCGGGCTCAATTCTCATTGATTGAAATTTGGAGTGTTATACTCTGTTCACGGTAAAATGAGCACTTTCGAAATCAACCTTGGAAAATTGTCACTGCCCATACATGCATATGTTTTAACGAACACACTACTGGGTCGTGGCCAGTAAAGTTGGTAACGACGGAGAGTAAAGTAGTTCTACGTCTTAACGCTGAATTAGAAGGGCTAGGTTTAATGTTTGTGAATAATGAAACGATTTATTTTGCTTTCATGTTTTACTAATGTATACGTGTATAAATGATCACATTTGTAAAATATAAAACTTTCTTAATAATTTTACACTTTTTTACTTGGACGGCGCAAGAAAAAAGTGATCAGGGCAACGGTAATGTTAATTTTACATGTGGTGGAAGAAGAAACAATGCGCACACAAGTAGATCTTAAGCAGGGCTTTCAAAAGTGCTCAGTTCACCGTAAACAGCTTTTAATAAACTTTCTGCTGGTACATTGATACCCTTTCCTCCATCTAAACTTATGTCTTGTTACATTTCTCCGTTTATGCAACGTAACTGTGCTCCTTCATTTTAAATATTCAACTTCAATGAAATTTTTATTTTCTCCTTTGATTGGCTGCTGTCCCATGCGTCGGTATAAGAAACGAAATATAAAAATTAGCTTTATGTTCTAAGTCAAGGCATCTCATGCACACGGCCTGTTATGCGTAGTTGTGATTCACTACGTTCGAAAAAGTGACGTATATTTTGCTCTGTATATTTTATGGTTACTGTTGGGTTTCAGTTGTAAACCAAGCTTAACGAGTGGAAACCTTCAATATTACACAAACACCGTCCTGCACTTACGTCGTTTCTCTGTAAAAACTGGCTGTATAATCCATTCGCGGTTACTTCACACTTTTATGAAGTCCTGCTAAAGTTCTACTTCCATGATATTCCTCCGCATCATTTGCAAACTAAGCTTAACTAAGTCTAGAAAATTACACTAAAGGACATCACACCGAATTCGTGCGCGCTCTCAGTTGTTATAATAGTGTGCATGAGAACTATTTCTTACTAGGTGATACCAACACACATGCTTTCTCACAGTTTTCTTTCGTATTTATTGTAAATGAATAATTAAAATTTATAAATAAAATGCAGGTAGAGCTCCAATTTAAGGAAAAACAAGATAATTTCATGTTAACAGAGTTATAAAACGCTTGTGAAACATGCCATATTTAGTAAACAACTAAACACGTCATACATGCGGCGATTTTTCAATGGTTTGATTCAAAAAGTGTGAAGAAACGGCGAATAGACTATAGGCTAGTTAGCACATTCGCAGTGTGACACGCGACTCGGCTCGCGAGAAATGGCCGCCCTTGGTCCGTATCCTGTACGGTTCGACGAGGGTTTGGGGAGAGAGACAGGAGTGGAACAAGCGAGTTTGTCTCGTGACAAGCCGTGTTGACATCGCCGTAAGCACGCCGCTGCGCTACCCACACACGTGACTCTGCGAGGTCGCGACCTTGTTCAAGTTTATCTTCTCAGGTAACTCAGGTAATTTCTTATGGGAAAATTATGTATAGGCTGTTCACTATAAAGTAAGCACTTTTGAAATCAACCTTAGAAAAAAGTCACTGCCCCTGCATCAATATATTGTAATGGGCTCACTGAGCGGCATTCGCCCAGTAAAGTTGGTAACAGTGGATGGAAAGTAGTTCCATATCTTAATGTCGAATAAAAAGTGTTAGGTAACCATTTGTGGTAACTAAAAATTATTATTTTTTTCGCTCTCTGGTTTTTTTTATGCATCGAAGTGTAAAAATGACGAGATTTGTAAAGCATTCACAGTTTTATTTGACCGACGCATAAATAAAATGATGAGGCCCATGTCAATGTTAATTTTACACAAGGCGGATAAAATGATGAGGCCCATGTCAATGTTAATTTTACACAAGGCGGAAGAATATGCGTCTTCAAGTAGATCTTAAGCAGGGCGTTAAAATGTGCTCACTTTACCGTGAACAGCCTATATAAGGGAAATTTCCGCCGCTAGGTGCGCAGTGTTCCAAGCGGTAACATTTAATTAGAATTTTAAGCTACGCGAATAATAAAGGAGACAGATTTTAAGTGGTTAAGAAGTTATTAAATATTTTATTTATTATTATTAGAATAATTCTGATTTTTAACGTAGAAAATAGAGAAAATCTGGTTTATTGCTGACACTAACGGTTACCTAGTGGCAAAAAATTTTCCCTTTGCCGAACTTTTAAAATTGATTTTCTCAACCTGTGGCAGAAGTAACTTTAAGGCCACGACCCTTCATTTCTACAACTTTTGAGAGAATAAATTTTTTGTACCTAAACGGGAGCCGGCATTGTAAAATCCTCTTGCAATTTTGTTACAAATTGTTTTTATTACGTAGTCTATTTTTTTTTTCAACACAAAATAATGTATAATTTGAACTAATCATTAAATAAACAACATTTTCGTTACTTAATTAATTGGACAAAAGTATAAACTTTTTTAGTTGGAAAAATTTAACTACATAATAAAAACAATTTGTAACAAAATTGTAAGAGGATTTTATAATATCGGTTCCCGTTTGGGTAAAAAAAAAAAAATGAATTCTCGCAAAAGTTGTAGAAATGAAGGATCGTGCGTGGCCTCTCCACGTGTCCCTGCTACTGGCCGGGGAATGCGAAGCAACTCACAGAAACTGGCTCCAGGTGAGCCCAGGGAAGACAAATACCCATGAACGAAATGATCCAAAGTTACGTACGGGAACTGCATTTCCATCATACTGGCCATTATTATTTCGTCATACGCACAACGTTTCGATTTCTATGCTGGTCTGCCGAAACGCGAAATGGAGGTGAATAGAGTTTTGAAGTACATTAAATAAGAACTGCATAGCACCATCACTGTTCGTTTACTTTCTGCATACTATCCAGAAAAAAAAACTACGCTGGGACAAGACAGAATATGAAATCATTTCGACCATGCATGCTTTGTTTCTCAAGAAGCAAGCGTGTCTAGCCGAAGGGGTGTCGGCAGATGTCCTCAAATACTTTATTTATTAAATGTTTTTTTTTGTGGTGTAGCTTTGGAGACACCACCTTGTCTACACCTGACCACAACAAACCTCATGTATAAACCTACAGATATGAAATAGTACAAACGATTTAGTCATCTGAATAAAAATACTGTAGTTTGGAATATCTACATAAACACATAGTAGCCCTGAAGGAATTTGGACTGAGCCTTACAAGTTAAATATTACTAATAGCATGTCCAGTTCACAAAGACGTCACCATCACACCATGTTCTTGATTCGAGTTGCGAGTAGTAAACAGTAGACGTATAAAGTATGTTTCTTTTAGGTGCATGTTTGCATTACTGTAGTTTGGAATATCTACATAAACACATAGTAACCCTGAAGGAATTTGGACTGAGCCTTACAAGTTAAATATTACTAATATCATGTCCAGTTCACAAAGATGTCACCATCACACCATGTTCTTGATTCGAGTTGCGAGTAGTAAACAGTAGACGTATAAAGTATGTTTCTTTTAGGTGCATGTTTGCATTACTGTAGTTTGGAATATCTACATAAACACATAGTAGCCCTGAAGGAATTTGGACTGAGCCTTACAAGTTAAATATTACTAATATCATGTCCAGTTCACAAAGATGTCACCTTCACACCATGTTATTGATTCGAGTTGCGAGTAGTAAACAGTAGACGTATAAAGTATGTTTCTTTTAGGTGCATGTTTGCATTACTGTAGAAACAATGAAAGTGGTCCTCCCCTTGGATTAGTCTGCGGATATAAAATTAGGGGCCTTAATAAGACCAATCAAACTACGGCCCACATGAGCAAACAAGTACTTGCCGATTGAATTTATTAAAATAATTTACACTACGCAGATGTATATGCGACTGATTTTAATCAGGTACTTGATTAATGGGTAGTGTGATCATATGTGTTAAAGTAGTGTTTGGGCGAAAAGGATTTATCAAAGAATTTTATTGCAATCTTTAGAGTATCTCATAATAAATTGTGTTAGTATAACAACAATTGTTTGAAGGCAGGGCCCCAAAAACTTTATTTTCAAAGCGATGGTGTAACCTAGTATCTTATAGGTAGAACTTTGGCAGAGCTTCAGAAAAGTTTGAGGTAACCGTGAATGGACTATAGATACGAGTGTTAGCGGGACGAAACGAAACGTTCGTTACTGCTGCGATTAGGAAATTACGGTTCGCGTGACGCCAGCACTTCAAGACCACCAACAAGGCGATAACTGAAAACATTTTTCTTGCCTTTAAAGAGAACGTAAGATTTTTTCCACACAAAACTTATAACGACAACACCGTAGTTGGGAAGGTAAGATGTTTTTCTCGTAACTTTTCTTACCTGTGTTTGGTAAGGAAAAGTCTGATTATCTTTGAATTTGATAGTTAATGCTTATTATAATATTGTCATAAAGAAAATGAAAACGTTTTTAAAACAATGCTTGAATAAATATAAATACTGACAAATAAAATAAACTCGTAAATGGGTGGAAATTGCAGTTCATGTACGGAAGTTCCCGCTTAGTTTTACAATTATTAATTTTTGTATAAGGAATTATTGTTTCTGCCGTTTTAATGACGAATTAAAAATTGATTTTTTTTTGCCGGGAATTTGGGTAATTTCAAATAATTTTTTTGGAGATTACAGTAGCGCAATTAAATACTTTGTTGCTGAAACCATATAGGCCTACAATAAATTAGTTGTTCTTATTTGGTTCTAACAAACTTGAAATATTTCGCTGGTTCAACATAGGATTTAAGTTATTAATAGTGATTGCACAACAGACTTCCGAACGTTAATTTTCTGCACCAGAACGTGACTCCGTAATATCTTCAGCAAACGTGATGACTGCGGGCGACTGATTGTTTGTAAATAAATACATTTCTAACACAGGAGATGAACGTAAATTAATGTTTACGTTTTAAAATTTGACAGCTTCACTTTTTGATTCCTGTTGAACTTGTTTGATTTATATTGTTTATACAATAATTAATAACCAATAAATGCAGTTATAAACACTGGCACTATTGAAATCGTCACGAAAGTTACAAGCAAACTCTCCGAGCCATATTTTAAAACGAAGACAATCAAATGACCCGAATACCCTACACCAACCAAATAAATGCGAGTACTGAAGCATGATGATTTCGTTACCTAAACCAGTTCCGTAATATTAGAAAACAGATTGTTCCAGAAAACCAAATGATTCATTCACTTCAGAACTAAACATTAATTTGGCTCTACCACTATATGTATAAAATTTACGGTAACCAGACTGATAAGTTGAACGTACTTGTAAAATACACTCATTTGCAAAAAAAAAAAAAGAACATTTCACACGAGTACGGGAGGGAGGTTGGCCTTTTCGGCGTTTTGTTCACACATTTGAACCATTCTACCTATACTGAGTTGGTGTCGGACGGTGTGGGAACCGGAAGTTGCACACACACGTCGAGAAGTCTCGGGTCGGCCTCGGCGGATCACCAGCAGGGAGGATAGTTTCATCGTGCGACAGGCTGTAGGGACTCCACGGGCGTCGATGCCCACCATCCAGGGACATGTCACAGCAGCTGGGGAAGTTGATAACATTGCAAACATAAGATTGCAAACTAGTTGTGAAAATATGTGAATACAAACAACTAGATAATCGAATGGGAAAATCGAAATTAATTAATCGATTGAAACTATGCGTCTATATGCCTGAATCGATTCCATAATTAACAATAATCGATCAAGCTAAATCGATTCAGCTATTAATCGAATCAGAATAGGCCATACCTTGAATCCACCAACGATCTCGTCCAATGGTTACCATGAGCTGGAAAAAAATAAAAGATGGTAAAACTCACCTTTATCGTACAGTTGGAGATAAGCTTGTGTCCATCAATACCATATCAAGGTGGCTAGTAGAGCGGGATCTATCGTCGCGTTGTCCCTCACGACGTCTATCATTGCCACAAAGTGCAGGGCCCTGAGTGCCATTGCCATTAAGTGCAGGGCTCTAAGCGTCATTGCCATTAAGTGCAGGGCCCTGAGTGCCATTGCCACTAAGTGCAGGGCTCTGAGCGTCATTGCCATTAAGTGCAGGGATCTGAGAACCATTGCCAGTAAGTGCAGGGCTCTGAGCACCATTGCTATTAGGTGCAGGGCTCTGAGCACCATTGCCACTAAGTGCAGGGCTCTGAGCACCATTGCCATTAAGTGCAGGGCTCTAAGCGTCATTGCCATTAAGTGCAGGGATCTGAGCGTCATTGCCACTAAGTGCAGGGCTCTGAGCACCATTGCCACTAAGTGCAGGGCTCTGAGCGCCATTGCCACTATGTGCAATGCTCTGAGCGTCATTGCCACTAAGTGCAGGGCTCTGAATTGACGGGCAATGTTCTCGTTGTACTGCCTATACCTATCATACTTTCACCGGTGATTCTATCATATTCTGTTGGAAAGTCTGTAGCAAGGTTTAGTGCAGGACTCCTGAATATTTTTGTATTTATCTGACGTGTTTATTTTGAAGTACAGCGCTTTGCAAAATACGTTTTTGGTTACGCAGGAGTGCTCTGAAATGGTATTTTGAATTAATGGACAATTTGAGAACGTTGAGAAGGCTTCGGCTGAAGAGTGTGTTCTTTTCGTAGACAGCACGTCTAATAGTTTCTCGGGGAAACATGTAATTCAGACACTCCACAGCACAAATCAAGATAAATTTTTGGCTCTTTTCCCTCAGGAAGTGAAATAATCTGCACACCATCTTTGTTATCTTGTTCTTTCCTCGCAGCGCTAATCACAGGTCTAAGAAAAAAGAGAGCTTAACCGATAAGCACAGCTCATGCTACTGCTGTTGTCCTCACTAACAGGAATGTTTGGTACTTCCCCGCATGTGCCTGGGCTTGCAGTTAGGACCCAGGTTAGACTACTAAAAGGAGCGTTAGTTGGAATACCGTACACCCAAGGTGTTTGATGTTCAAAGGCCATATTTCAATGGCAATGCCAATGGGCAATCAGGTGTAAAAACTCAACAATGTAAATTTTATTTTTTTTATTTTTACACACAACTATTCGAAAACTAGTCACCGAGATTATTTTCGTAACACTACAAGAAAATCAAGAAAATTTTACAACTCGTTACTGTGGAATATGTAAAAATAACGTTTAAGTACAAGAACTATAGACTTAAGGTATATAATAAATACATTTAGTGTGCTTATTAAATCAATGCGTCGTAGAGATACAATATTTCACTTGCAATGTTACAAGACAATCGTTGTTAACTAGTTTTCAAAGTAAAGTTTGTAAAAGTACCAATTTCTTAGCCTACTTTCCGAAATGAAAGTTAGGCTTATGCAATCACAAGAATGTCTGCCTGGAATACGTAACCCCCCCCCCCCCCACCGCAATTAACTTTTAAACCCAACAACCGAATTTCACCAACAAACTACGTCCGCATATAGTATTCGATAATAACATAGGACTTTTATAATTTTATATCACGCCGGGTAATTATTTTCAAAATGGCTGTAATTTTATAATTTAGGGTACTATGCTATATCTCGGGAACTATTAGACAGATTTCAGTCAAATTTGGTACGTTGATAGAGCATGATATAAGCATTGAAATTAATACGCAATAATCTTATTGGTCATCCTTTTCGGAATAGAGTGCAAATTTAACAAATAAAGCTATTCCATTTTATATCGGGCAAATAATTTACCCTATTTAAACAAAATTTGGTATGTTAACGGTGCATGATGTAAGCATGAAATTTATCAACTGATAATGCTATTAATACGCCATTTTGTAAGATAGTGCATACTGAAAAATTTAACTTTTCAATTATAGCTCGGGAACCATTTAACCGATTTAAACAAAATTTGTTACATTGACAGTGCATTATGAAACCGATAATGTTACTGGTGCGCCATTTTGGAAAATAGTTAAAACTGAAAATTAAAGCTTTCGCTTAATATATCTGAAACTATCTAACCAATTTAAACCAAATTTGGTACATTAACAGCGCACGATGTAAGCAATTAATTTTAAAAAGTGATAATGTTGCTAACATGCTTTTTGTAAGACAATGCAACATTAAAGCGAAAGCTGTTATGTTATATTTCGTATACTACACAACCGATTACTGTCATATTTGACATAAGTAATACTACTGAATGCCATGCTCATATACGTAATTGAAATGGATGTGACACTTATATTAAAAATGGCGGCAATAAATATTTTTAAAGTCCATTTTCAATTTCTACAAACTGTTTCGCCAGTTTCGACCAAAAATTTAATGCTGAAATTATCTTCCACAAGCATGAAATGTGTCAGAAAAATATATATTTTGTTTTCCCTTTTGTAAAATAACACCACGTGAAAAACTAAGTTTTGATGTCATATGTCAGAAAACAATCAACCATTTCATACTAAATTTGACACTCAAGTAATACTATAGTGCGTCATATAAACTGGCATGTTTTAGTGGATGAGACTATTATTTTCAAAATTACGGTCACATAAACATTATACAGTTTCTACCAAAAGTTTAAGACCACCATCTCTTTTCACACAATGATTCTTTAACCTTAAAGTCTTGATGTAAATAACATGGGCTATTTTTTTTATTGTGTAACGTATAAAATGAAATATTTTAATTAAAAAAAAAACATTTAAATATTCCAACTCTTCATTAAGTTACGATTTTATAAGGAAAAGGAAATAAGGGGAAAAATACATTTTTCATTTAATATAATATTCTACAACGAATTCTTTTTATTGTATATCATTAATGATTTTACACAACACGCATTACACTACAAGTATATTATGGCTTAAGTTGTAACAATGAATTAACCGCGCAAGCTAATTTCTTTTGACGATTTATAATTGTATATTATAGTAGAAAAATTAATATATTCCTGCCAAAAGTTAAAGACAACCCAGTCAGAAACATGAGCATTCATTCCTGTAATTGGAGTAAATAGTTATTTAGACAACCGAGCCAACGAGGTCGGCTGTGAAGCGCGACATAGTACACAATTTTCTCACTAGGTGGCACTGTTGTACCATTTCCTAGCTTTGTATTTACATACGCCAGTGCAGTGGAACTTTTTATGTTCGTGTTTACAGTTTGTCGCGACACTTTCTAGTGAAATGGGCAAATTAAGTGTCTCAAGTAAAATAAAGTGGCAAGTAATTGGCAAATTTAAATGTAACAAAAGTCAAAGAGAAATAGCTGGTGTTTTAAATACCAGTAAAATGTGTGCAGCACAAATAATAGTCAAATACCGGGAGAGCGGTGAGGTGCACGATCGACGTCGCAGTGGTCGACCGAAGGCAACGTCACCTGGGACGACCGTGTTCTTGCAAGATTCGCCAAACAGAATCGGAATGCATCTGTGCCAGTACTGAGAACACGACTACAAGATATATATGGTAAGAAGGTGCCAGCAATGACTATCTCGTCGATTGCGAACGCAGGGACTACATTCATTCATACATGGCAGTAAGAAAACCGCTACAAACAGCTGTGTCCAGGTAAAACAGACAGATCTGGTGCCGCCAGAGGAAAAATTGGGGGATGGAGAGTTGGGGAAAGGTGCTGTTCAGCGACGAGTGCCGCTTCGAACTCTATCCACGTCGCCGTATTTGTGTTCGCCGTACACCCACAGAGAAGTTTCTTCCTGAGTGCCTCTCTTCTGCTGTGCTTCTGAGGTGGTTCAATCATGGTGTGGGGCTGCATATCTAGGCAAGAGACAGGCTTCATTCGGTTTACTGACGGTTCTATGGATTCTAAAGAATACATTGAAACAATGAAATATACCATGCTCCCCTCTGCACACAAACTTCATGGCGCACAGTTAAAATTGGAGTTCCCCAGGGCTCTGTTCTGGGATCCCTTCTATTTTCTATGTTCATTACTGACCTCCCTCAGATACTAAAACATTGTAAATGCCATCTTTATGCAGACGATTTCCAAATCTACCTGCCAGCTCATCCCGGTAATATTACGTCATCAATTGACACAATTAACCATGAATTGTCAAACATTTTAAAATGGTCAATAAAGCACGGGCTACTATTAAACCCTAAGAAATCCCACAGCATCATAATTGGATCCAAGAAACTACTCACATCACCAAACGTCACTAGCGCCCCTAATATCATACTTGATGGCGAGCCGATTCCTCTATCAAAGTCTGTAAAAAATCTAGGTGTAATATTAAGTGAAACTTTAACATGGAGACAGCATGGCACTTACATCTGTAAACAAACAAATGTCCCTTTACTTTCATTACGAAAGCTTAAAAAAATTTTACCTGCGAAATTGATGAAAATCTTAACAGAATCATTAATAATTTCACGCCTTGATTATGCTTATATAGTCTTCAGTGACCTGCATGAACATCTAGCTCAGAGAATTCAGCGAATACAAAACAACTGTGTACGACTTATTTTTAATCTTAAAAAGAAAGACCATATCACCAAATACAGACACACTATCTCATGGCTTGATTTAAAAAATCGACGAACTGTGCACAAGATCTGCTTGTTAAAGAAATTATTTTTTACAGGATGTCCTCGATACCTTTTGTCTCGTTTCTTACCGCCCAATGCATCAAACACTCGTTCTTTCGATCAACTAAAGCTTCTAGTACCAAAACACAACTCATTTTTCGCTTCATCTTTCATCGTCACCGCAAACAAACTTTGGAATTACTTACCTCAGGATGCCAGAGATACAATTTCAATCACTAAATTAAAAAAATTATGTGATAACAGCTTGCTCACGCTATAAATATTTTAATGAACTTGAAATGTGGGTCTAATATAAACAATATTTATTGTGGAGGTTCCTCTTTTATAATACCTGTAACTTATTTGCTTTCTGCTTCCTGCGACTGTAGTGATGTTTCTGATGCTTATGTTACTGTTTAATTAATCAAATGTACTGTTAATGTATGTGGATGTTTGAATGAGCGTGTGCGAGTAGATGTATTAATATCTTATTTTATGTATATTTCTAGGCAGCTGATAATTTTAGACGCTTTATGTTATGATTTTTAATGTCTTACATTAATTAATTTTTTTTATCTCTTTCCGTGTTTAATTAGTTATATGCTGTGATTTTCTGTCCTTTAGTAATCCTTAAAACAAATTTCAGTTTTATAACTTTTGCTACTCAATTTATCTCGTAGTTTAATTTTATAAATAGTACAATTAAATGTATATGGATATATTTCAGGTGTGTATATGGTTTTATGTATGCATGTATGGATTAATCGTGTAAGTTCACAATTAAGGTTTATTTTATTTTATGTAAGTTGCTTTTATATATTTTATGTAAGTCTCTGTCTAAGTTGACAGTAGACATTAAGTTTTGTGTCATTGTTTTATTTCTTTTCCATAAAAAAAAAGTGTTATGTTTTGTTATGGAAAGTGGTTAAGTGTAAGAGAAGGTGATAATACCTTAACTTCGCCACAAAAAAATAAAGACGTTTTATCATTATTATTATTATGTGTTTCAGCAAGACAATACTCCTTGTCACCGGTCCCGCCTAACAATGTAGTGGTTCGAGGAGAATGATATCCCAATTTTGAAATCGCCAGCACGAACCCCGTTGAGAATGTCTGGAATTATATTGGAGCCAAATTAGCAGCGTTATGGCCAAAAAGCATACACGAACTCAGAACCATGACTGCAACAATTTGGTCAGACATTTCCATTGGATTCTGCCAGAATCTCATCTGCAGTATGCCTACAAGAATAAATATGTGCCTTAAAGCTACAGGAGGTGTCATAGATTACTGAAAACCTTTACAAAACTAATGCTATAAAAAATTACATAGTGTAATTACAGTTGTGTGTATTTAGAAAATCTTCTTAATACAAAGTTCATGCACCTGACTGGGTGGTCTTAAACTTTTGAACTTTTGGTAGGAATGTATTTACTTTTTCTACTATAATATACAATTGTACATCGGCCAAAAAAAATTAGCTTTTGCGGTTAGCTCATTGCTACAACTCAAGTCATAATATCCTTGTAGTGTAATACGTGTTGTGTAAAATCATTAATGATATACAATAAGTAGGATTCGTTGTAGATTATTATAGTTAATGAAAAATGTATTGTTTTCCCCTTATTATCTTTTCTTTACAAAATCTTAACTTAATGAAGAGTTGGGGAATTTTTATGTTTTTAAATTAAAATATGTCATTTTATACGCTAAACAAAAAAAAAATAGCTCATGTTATTTGCATCAAAACTTTAAGGTCTAGGACTCATTGTGTTAAAAGAGATGGTGGTCTTAAACTTTTGGTAGAAACTGTAGAATGCTATTCTACATGTATGATACCATGTAACCAGTTCCAAATAAACTTTGTAGGAGCAGAGGTGGCGCAGTGGCTAGCGCACTCACCTCCAACCAAGGCGATCCGGGTTTGATCCCCGGCGGGTTCGCTCCCGGATTTTCGCACGTGGGAATCGTGCTGGACGATGCCGCTTGCCGGCGGGCTTTCTCGGGGTACTCCCGTTTCCCCCGCCCCTGCATTCCAGCGCCACTCCACCCTAGGGTCTCATTTCATACCATGTTCAGGGATGACAGGCACCTATGGGTCCCAGTTGGAAAGCCCGTCACTCGGAGGGTGTTGCCTCGCCCTGGGTCCACCTCCCATACGCATATATTTATTATAATTAACTTTGTATGCCGGCAGTATCCGTGCAAGCATCAAATAAATTAACTTACATATAAACTCATTTGTCAGCCAATTTGTAAGTTAGCAGTAGATGAAAGATTATGCTTTTGAGTCCTCTCTCCGGTAACAAAAAGCTATTACCCACCAAATTACGGCTACGAATTACACTTTTGTAGTCCATCTAAATTGATATCACTTAAGGAGGCAGTCACAAGTTTTCAAAATAACAGCCATGCAAATATTTTAGGTTAGTAAACCATATGCCCCAAATAATTTCAACCCACTTTAATATGTAGCAGAATCCATTACAAACATAGAATTCGCCAATACAGCAATGGAAACAGAACCCCATGAGAAAATGGAGATTTTATGCCATGTAGCCGGGAACAACCAACCGATTCCCAGCGAACTTTGCACTTAAGTAGTGTTACAGTAGGTGAGGTTTTAAGCGTGTCTGGCTTTATTTACCGTACGGCAGTCATATAAATCACTTTTAGATAAGTTTGTCATATCTATTAAACAATTTAACCGCTTTCAATCAAACTTGGTATGCTGAGAGTAGCCATTCGATGCATCAAATATGCTTATAGAGATCATCTTTAGCCTCTTTATGTAACAACACAGTGCGAGGTGGTAAAATGCAACATTTACGCCATATCTCGGGAACCAATAATCGAATTGCCACCAAGTAGCACTACAGTGTACCATGTAAACTAACATAATTTAAATGGGTCAGACTTTATCCTCAAAATACTGCAATTTAAATTATATGGGTAATTTAATCATATCTATAAAATAAATTTCACCCTCCCGGTTTATAGTGACATTATCTATTAGATGCATTAGATGTGCCTATATAGGGCCTGTGTTTAGGCATTTTTGTACGATAGCGCCAAGTGACAAACTAAAGCTTTTATGCCATATCTCAAAAAGTCAGCGTATTTTCACCCAATTCTGCACACAAGTTGTGCTACTGTAGGCCATGTAAACTTTGGTTTAAGCGATTCACATATTTGTTTTCAAAATGATGCCTTTGTAGGTAATTGAATTTGCTAAACCCAGTCAATTAAAATTTAGAATGATTAATACCGACTTCGTTGTTCCGAATGCTACCACTAAATGTAGTTGGCAGTACGCCAGGAGGCGTTCTGTATTCGACTTCCAGGTAAGGAAAGTGTGTGTTTGTAATTCTCTTACTTGTATTGAATTTGTTTCTGGTCGCAAATGATATCGCTGTCAACGAGATGCCAAGACCATCATAACAGCTAACGATTTAAAAATTTCATCGAAATTATTTGCATGCATGTAGGCCTAGAGGAAAGTAGACTCATTGGGTGTATCGATAACTTCTTGTTTTTACTGTGATGGGTAATGGGAAATGAAGTCGTAGGACAGGGCGATCGGATGACTCCAGCTGAGGTTCTCACTTGTAACAGATCACTGGTTGAAACTCCTAGAGTTAGAGGAGATTCCGAAGGTACATCCCCTCCTGGAGATGGAGGTAATGGATATGCGCAATCAGCGACGACAGAGCTCCTGGACAGATAGTAGAGATGAGGACAGCACTCGGCCGGATCAGAGGTGGTTATGGCAGATAAGAGTCTATTAATTAAGAGGAAGACAATAATGGCACACGACTGCACCTCACTGGGTCTTCTTTCTGAACAACTGAAGTATTAGTGGCATGTATACTGCCCTCTTTAATTATGTCTTATGAGCATGGGCGTAGTGCTGATCTCTAATCCCAGTGGGCAACAGATGTTAAACACGCAAAACTGTCTCTAATGGGAATTTATATCTCACTCATTACATTTAATATTTATTCACCAGTTCGGTTTTCTGTTGTACCGAAACTTTCGAGACTATTGACAATAGACAACTCCCCAAATATTTCGAAACTGTTACACATTCACTTCCAATTACTATTTTGTAACATGTAACAGCCTAGGAGCAGTAAGCGTTTATTTTACGCGGGAGACAACAGAGTTGTTAAGAATATGAAAACAGATCCACAGTAGAGTTCAAGAAGGGCGCTGAGTGTACGATACCTTGTCAGCCCAAAAAACGTAGAAGTTAATCTCTGCTCAGAGACGTGACCAGAGTTTGCCAGCATTCTGGTAACAGATAGTCCTATTCCAAAGACCCAGCAGGAGTCAACGCCTAATTTTACCATACCGTCTGGCCAAGGTTAGCACATGAGCATCTGCAGTGTTTTCCTTAGAGACATAGAAGACCACCTACCTTTATTATCTACACTGAAACCAACACAAAAAATTGAAAATTACTGGGATTCTAAATCGATTGGTCTTATACTCGAGTATTGAAAGTCACAGGTTTGAATGTTTGTGTCTTTTTGATCATATCCTAATGGGTGATCCAGTGTATAAATGGTGTTGTCTATATCTCTGTTGTCAAGTTTTGGAGAGCAATCTGTAATTCCAAGATAATGGGGATCAAGCCCCCACTAAATGACAAAGAACGAGGGGGAAGCTTGTTCTCCAGGTATGAGAATGTGGAGTGTAAACGAACGTGGTGGCCAGAGCAGCAGCAGGCGGCGGTACGGAGCTGATGACGGAGTTACTCACACTGGGACGATGCTGCAGCGGCGGTCTGCAGAGACCTTGGGCCGGGCAAAAAGACATCTAAGACGCGGGAATGTGATGGGGGGCCGGCGGCACCAGGAGACAAGTACCTGCCTTTGGGGGGGGGGGGCAGGGGGGAGGCAACCAGTCGTGCGTGCCGCCCGAGACGACAGCAGAGACAACCCCCTGTGCCTCCACACCTTCTCTGCAGCCGGATCCTCTGCGGTCAGCTCGTAGCGGCGCCTCTCTCTGCTGGGCTGACCGTTCCTTCAGCTGTTGACGTAACTGACACCGCAGCTGTTTCACGGTCATGCCCAGCACTACTTTAACCAGACCTAGATACTATATTCCCTCCTCGTGACTGAATGCATTCTGTCGTGACACAGATGATGCTGGCAGCGAGTTGGCGAAAGCAGTTTCATGTCTCGCGTGAAGTGCGTGCGGTGTTTGAGTGAGTAATCACAGCAACAAAGTAATGCCTCTTTTGTGCTCATTAGAGCAACTGTCTCAGTGGTGTGGAGAGTAATATTGTCGCCTCTCTCACGTGGAATCTGGGTTCACTTCCCGGCACTGAATGCTCACCTCCATGTCGCCAGAGGCGGCGGCACTCCATGGAGCTGTCGACTTCACAGTCATGATAAGTATAACATACTAAGGCTGTTCACGATAAAGTGAGCACTTTTGAAATCAACCTTTGAAAAAGTCGCTGCCCCTACCTGCATATATTTCAACGGGTGTCCTGAGTGACATGCGCCGAGTAAGGTTGGTAACGATAGATGGAAAGTAGTTCCGTATCTTAACGTTGAAAAAAAAAGTGTTAGGTAACCATTCATTTTAACTTAAATTATTTCTTTCGCTTTCTGTTTAATTTTCAATGCATCGAAGTGCACAAATCAGCAGATTTGTTAGATATTAACTTTAAAAATAATTTCACAGTTTCACTTGACCGACGCATGAATAAAGCGATGAGGCCCACGACAATTACATAAGGCGGAAGAATACACAACGTGCACACAAGTAGATTTTAAACAGGGCTTTCGAAAGTGCTCATTTTACCGTAAATATCGTATAATTGTATTAGAAATTAGGGAAAAGCCCGCAAGACAGGCTGTTGTAAGAGCATACTGTGGTACCCGGAATGTTGCCGAATCTTCTCGTGAAGGCCATGCAAACTTGAAAACTTTTAACTCGGAGAAATGTCGTTCGTATGTGAGTACTGAAGGAGGCAGCTTACACATCGAGTGAACGTGACCTAACAGAGAAGAAGAATGTGAAGAAGGAAGGCCTCGGTGGGAATGGCGCCCACGTGTCGCACTGTGACTCCGCCCTGGCAGTCAGGTGTGCCAACAGCTGTTCGCAACATTGTATGCGGCCAGCCTAAGGACACGAGACTACAGCAATTGGCAGTAATACATCACGCCATGGTCAAGAAGAATACATGACCACCCATTTAGGAGAAGAATAAAGCACTTAATTACCCTACTGTCTTTTAGATACACCCTAGCACGTGATCACTATAATAAGACTTAACTGTATTTAGTTTATTAATTGAATGGTACAAGTGGAAGACGAGCTACAGTGTCCTGGAATAAAAAAATCCTTCGTGTATGCACATTTACGTACGCTAGATATACATGTTAAACTAAATGGTTGACACATGATTCCTGCAAATTGGCCCATATGTTAACAGAATTTAGCTAAATCAGACCGCACCTGTGCACCCGCCATATTGGATTTTTTTTATATAATCTGGCACCGTTTATTTCGTACTAAATTGTATTTATCATAGACTAAAGATGAGGTAGACCGATCTCTCTGACTGTGGACAACCAATCTCCGTGTTTAGATTTTAGGTTTTAAAACTAATTTGTAAACAAATTATTTGAGATGTTTTTATACTTCATCTAACCAATTAGTAATGCGATTCGATAGAATTGAAATCGGTAAAAGTATTTATTCGTATAATAGGGCTTGTCATTTAAAAATTAAGTATTAATAAACACTTTCATCACTGTTGACCATGAGACTTTGACAGTTACGTAAGATTGGGGTAGGCCAATGTTGGGTACATGCACAGAAGACGAATTAGCATTCTACCTCATCCTTAGTTTATGGTACGTTTTCTGAAGTTGTTACAGCCTAACTGCTATATGACAGTGGTACTGAAGATTGAGGAAATATTATATTTGTTGTGTCGCCCCAAATATTTCGGTAATTTTCATACAAATTTTCTAAAGCCGAGTTGTTATATATCAGTCTCGCGTACCAATTCCAGGAAGAAAGATGCGTTGCAGCGCCTGAAATATAAATCCTTCCCATATGAGAGTGAGATAACCTCCAGTGCAAAAACGTCAACAGCTACAAATTTCATGAAAAAAAATGCGTGGTTCAGTTACTAAAGTTTGCTGTACCTGAACAATACACTCGTATAAGCAGAATTCCAAAATGGAACAAAGACAAATACAATACTTAAAATGACAACTAAAAATAATATAAAATATTGAAAATCTGTGGTGCGTGAAGCGTTTATCGGCGTCGAATATAAAAAAAGAAAAGAATTATTTTATATACCGTAGTGTTTAATTTGTACATCTAACAAGTGTTGCCAGTCCCATAAAAGTGTAAAATATGTTTTGATTTATATAGAAATCGCATAATTACTTGTGAAAGTGATAATTTTACTTTTTTAACAGCATGAATAAAACAAAACAAACCGTAAAGAAAAATTTGCAAAAATATACGAGGATCCACACATTAAATATTTATATATATTTTCAATCTAACGAGTTTTTACAAATCAAAAATTATTTTCATGATATTACACTTGTGTTTTGAGGTATGTTATGTCATTATTTATTTTTAGAGTTGTGAATTTCATGTTTGTAAAATTATTAAATTTACCATTGGAATAATACATAAATATTAAATTGCGATGTAGATTTGTAAACATGCATAAAGCCAGAAATATTTTTACTGAACTATTACTTGGTGTATTATTTACACGTTTAACGGTTTTTCGCACACTTATACCTAACATATTGATATTAGTGCTGTGTGAACGCCTTGAAGGACGAGAACGCTAAGGACGACACTGCCACGCACTTCTATTCCCTCATCACCTCTGTAGACCAGGCACTGGCATGACACAACTAGCGCAGCGTGCATATTGCGGCACTTCAAGGCGCGATTATTATCACTTCATGAAATAATAATGTGGAATCACCCCGGCAGCTATTTTTGGTCGGGCCAACGCTAGTCCAACCTTGCAACCTTTCCCCCAAGGTTGGGCAAATGTTAGAAAAAAAAACATTGGCAGGACATAAAAATGACACCCGGAACTACGTTGGCCAACGGATTATTATTGGTCGGACACCAACTAATTTTCAGCCATTTACAAAAAAAAAAAAAAAAAAAAAAAAAAAGGCTGCCAGACATTTTACAACATTTTTAGTGTATTGTTAAGAAGTGTTAATGCAATAACAAAGTTGACCAATATTTAACTCCATGCAAACAATGGCTAATTAAATTTTTAATAAATTTTAACGAGTAGTTAAAAATTAAAAGAGGCTTTTGTACTGTACATATCAAAATTTTTCTTTGATTTCCTTTGTTAGTATAGACTACTCTCCCTTATAATATTTTTTCTAAAATTATAATTGACTAGTGTAAAGCATGGATACGCATCACAGAGCTACCTCTTGAACTTCTTATCCACTACACCACTCTAACACTGCATAACGTGTCAAGTAGTGTGAATTATTTCACACCATTACAATTCTCTATAATCAGTTATATCCCCTATTGTACCAATACGTAATATTTTGTTACTATTAATGTGTATTTAATTATCACCCCACGCGAAGTAACTGATGTTACGTGTTTTCCAATTATGTGCATATCTCATTTTAAGCATTTCGTTAACATATAAAATCAAGAGCAATATCAGAAGGTAATTTTCTCACGTGAAACTGTACTGAAAAACAACGTGTAGGCCCTATGTTTTATTCCGACATAACAACAACCCACTATATATATATATATATATATATATATATATACACACACACACACACACACACATGTATAGATGGTTCACAATCAGATGAGCACTTTTAAAATCCCTGCTTAAAATCAACTTATAGGTACATTGTGTATTCTTCCACCGTATGTAAAATTAACGTTGCCATGGGCCCCATCACTTTATTCATACGTCGATCGAGTGTAACTGTGAAATAATTAGGAAAATATATATTTCGAAAAATGTGCATATCATTACATTTTTAAGCTACAAGAAATAGGAAACAAAAAAACTATGTTTTAGTATTCACAAAAGTTTACTTGATACTTTTCATTCAACGTCAAGACATGGAAATACTTCCCCCCCCACACCCGTTACGTTACCAACCTCACTGGACGCATGACACTCAGTGTCCTTGTTAAACTATACGCAGGTAAAGGCAGTGACATTTGTCAGATGTTGATTTCAGAAGCGCTCACTTTATCGTAAACAGCCTTTATCAGCATGCCAAACGAACTTAAACCGTTTAAAAGTAATTCTCAATCCAACTAATAAATAATTTCATGTTAATACACTAGTTACCCTAAATGGTACCAAAAACTAATCAGTTGAATACATTTATAACAATTGATCAGCATATTTAATTTTCGCTTGAAGAATTCGGTTGACACACATAAATTTAAACTTCCTTCATACAAACTCTCTCCTATCGATAAGATTTCGAATTTTGCTTGAAAATAATAATGAATCAATATTAAATGTCTGATTCTGTTCCAAAACTCTGACCAAATATTTAATTTCAACACAATGTATTTCCAATAAGAACAACCGAATGCCAACGTTGGAGGCGTTCTCCAAACATACGAATACCTTTTAATTACAACAGCGTATTTTCAAATAACAACCAACTCACAAATAACCACAGGCCATTTACTCCTTAAGGATCGCTGTTCTAAAAAATGTGAAGAAACGTGCAAATAAAAGTAATTATTTAAATTTCTATTTAGAAAGTATTCCTGTCTTCGGCGGGTTTGGGGGGGGGGGGAGGTCGAGATGGGTGGCGAACCAACTGCCTGATATAGGCTGTTCACGATAAACTGAGTACTTTATTTCGACCTTTAAAAAAAGTCACCGCTTCTACCTGCATATATTTTAACGGGCGCACTGAATGACATGCGCCCAGTAAAGTTGGTAACGATGGAAGGGAAAGTAGTTCCATATCTTAACGTCACATTAAAAGTGTGAGGTGACCATTTGAGATAATTTAGATTATTCCTTTCGATTTCTGCTTTTTTAATACATCTAAGTGTGAAAATTAGCAGAATTGAAAAATTTTTATTTTTCTATTAATTTCATTGTTCCTCTTGACCGACGCATGAATAAAGTGATGATGCCCATAGAAGTGTTAATTTTATATAAGGCGGAAGTATAATCAACGTGAATACAAGTAGATATTAAGCAGGGATTTCAAAAGTGCTTAGTTTACCGTGAACAGCCTATTCTAATTCTTAGCAACCCTGCACCTGTGATCTTTCTGGGTAATACGGAGGTGTACATTTTCTCTAAACACATTGAGGTTTGCACATATTTACTGACACTTAAGACAAATTGGAAGTGAGTCACTTATATCCACTACTATAAGAACACCGGTTCTATTGGTGTCTGCGTTAAGAACTCACCATCGTCCTATTGGTCCATACCACACCGGACACAACCCTGTACTTTAGAACGTTCATTATTGGCCGGTCATCAACCAATGGAGAGCCGAGATGATATTGACCCAATCGAATGCCCTTTATTGTATACAAGGATTTACAATTAGTCGTGTCCCTTTGAGTGGCTATAAAATAAGAAATTGTGTCGTTAGCAATATCACTGTTACTGCACTGTGGTGTTCTTGTGTGGCCATGTTATACACTAGCCGAACAAAAACTGAACATTCATGTGGGTTTTGTTCTGAACAACAAAGAAATTTTCAAATTAGCTTTGCTCGAGCTACACTCCAGCGTAGTCTACAAAGTGTTAAATTCGCCTTTATTTCTTCTGGTTTTTCGTCTTGCGTTCCAGGCTCGGGATGATGGAGCGGTGGTGGGGCGCAGAAGCCTGGGGGAGGAGAGGACGGGAGCACCCAGAGGAAACCCGGCGCTGGCAGGCGGCAACGTTCGCTACGTGGCCACATGCGGCTGAGGAGCGACGTGGTGGTATCTGAGCGGGGACGACAAGCGCTCGCCTCGCCTCACAGTTCAATGACACGGCGTGGCGGCTCGTCCGCCATCTTGGAGCGCAGCCGTATATATACTGTTCACGGCAAAAAGAGCACTTTTGAAAGCCCTGCTTAAGATCTGCTTGTATACACGTTGTGTATTTTCCCGCCTTATGCAGAATTAATATTGCCATGGGCCTCATTACTTTATTCACACGTAAGCCAAATGAAAATATGAAATTATTAGGAAAGTAAATATTTAACAAATCTGCTCATTTTTACACTTCGATGGGTTAAAAAAAAAAAAACAGAAAGCGAAATAAGTAATTTTAATTTATCACAAATCGATACCTAACACTTTTTATTCGACGTAATGATGTGGAACTACTTTCCATCCATCGTTATCAACTTTATTGGGTGAATGCCACTCAGTGTTTTCCCATTAAAATGTATACATGCAGGGGCAGTGACTTTTTCTAAGGTTCATTTCTAAAGTGCTCACTTTATCGTGAACACGTAAAGATATTATTTCATTATTTATTTTCAAAATAAAAAATGTAAAATCTCTTGTTTTCCCTCAACAATTTTTGGGAATTGTGGAATTTTTCGAAAGAAACCCATAAATATATGGAAATTGTGCCTCTTCGCGCCTATTTTAAGAGCTTGTAAAGGTATTTAATTTGAGACGTGATTGGGCTATAATTGCTAAAGTTACAGTTATTTTAACAAAGTAATGTAAATCAGATGACTGGACACATTTTAATCGACAGTTGGAATAAAAAAAAATTAAAATATCTACATATCTATATTTAAGTTATACTGATAACATTATTTTAAATGTAAAATATATAAAATAGCACACTGTTGTGCACTGTAGTTGTTAAGTCTTGCATAGGCAACTCTTCGTGCAAAGAGATGTCGTCTTGCAGAGAAATTCTCTGCAGCTGTAGGAAGCTTCAGTTAGGGCCACCCACCGTCGCATCCAGTTTCCATCTTCTGATCTTACCGTCCCAAAATTTACAGCTTTTTGGAATGCTCTGTGTAAATAATAAACTTGAAATGCTGTGAGGAATATTCTGAAGCAATGCAATCTGTTTTGGTTGCAAGGTTTAGCATGAGTATCGCAATGTCGCCTTGGGTTAAAGATCTTGCTCAGCTCATTGACCTGGCCAAAAGTAGATGTACGACCACAGAGAATGCATAAAACTTGTTATATTTGAGCGAAAGTGTCTGTTGTTGCTTCCAAGGTTTTAAATTCGCCACTGACAGAAGGAAGAAATGCTTTTGAAACAGACACATTTGATTTTCATTTTTTTTAGGCTGAACTTTTCCTTTTCCCATCAAACTGTGCTGTTTTACCAGAACAATTAAGAACTTGGAAAAAGGGCAGAGCCCTCTAGATGTCTTGGACAAGCTCTTGGTAAATATAGTTACTATGGCAGTAACTGAAAATTCTCTTTTTGCTAAAGATGGGACACAGCTGGATGTTTGAATTTCTTTTCAGCACATACGTGTCTCTCGTACTTACTGAGGTAGTGCCATAAACTTGATATTAATATTTCCCCAGTATTAAGTAACATGTATTTTCTGCTAGTGCGGCTTCTGTTGAATTTTCACAACCGTTGTGAGAGCATTGGTCCACATTACGTTATTTAAAGACAATTGGTAATGTTTATTGATATAGCCTGACTGCAAATCATAAGTTATAAGAAATGCTGACAGTCATGAATGCGAACGTTTGCCACCACTGCCAACAGTTGGCCTAGAAATAGACATACGCACGTAGGCACGCTCGAGGAGAGAGTTGGAGTTGATAGGTTTCAGTCGGTGCTTAAAAGCGAGCTCTTGAGCGCCGGCGAGAGTGAAATGAGGTGAAGATGGAGCGGCGGCAGAATGCAAGGGCGGAGGAAACGGAAGTGCCCGAGAAAGCCCGCGAGGCCAACTGCAACGCCCGCCCATTTTTTCTCACATGCGAAGATTCAGGTGTGCCAGCCGGGAATCGAACCCGGTTCGCCTTGGCAGGAGTTGAGTAGTCTGACCGCTATACCACTGCGGCCCCCGTACACACATAGGCTACATACCTGTTTTCTTTTAATGCAGATCTGTTCGTAGCCACGCCAAAGTTCTACTCTATGTACTGCACTGACAAAATAATTGTGTCATACAAAATATTTTGTGGAAATTCAATGTTCCGATAAATTACTATTAGAGTAAACGAAGATTCTCTGTTATACTATTTCAACACTTCATTAATAATTAAAATGTAAAGCATTTGCTTTGTTATATCCAACAAACAATTTCCCGTTCATTCCAAAATAGTTTTCTGTTTATTATGATATAGTTCCGGCGGAATGGATTCCCACAAAATTTTTATTTCAGGGGGCACATGGTGAGTCGTAAAGTAGCAAATACTTCTTACAATTTTTTAATTTGTTTGTGCACTGGGCGTAAAGATTTAACAACAGCCTATGCACGCCGCAAACGTATCTGATTTGCATATCTCCAAATACACGTAGTCCACCCACATAATTTGGAATAGACATATCTCTCAACAAGACAATTCCCTCAGAATCCCTCACTTAAAATACACTATAAAAATACAGGACTTTTTTGAAAGACAGCATACCGGCAAAATCGTTTGTTGAAACTAAAAGGTCATATTGAAATGGGTAAATTTGTACATGATTTTCAAAAGACTTCTTAAGGAAAAGGAAGCTTCTTGATCACAGATAACAGAACTACGTAATTTTTGATAGGAAGAGTCCATGAGATTTGTATTCTGAAATTTGAATATTTATGTTTATGAGAAAATGTAATTTTAATAACAATTTGTTGATATTTTAATATTTGGTTTTTTATGAAATTGTGGTGGACCAGATCATTTTTGGAAGATTTCAGCCGACGTTAAAAAAAAATAATGCACGCAAATTTCTGTGTGGTAAAAGTTGTATTCCGAATTAATGTATTTTTTTTTCTTCCAAAAATTACGAGATTTTTAAATTTTTTTTTTTTCTTTTTTACAAACTTGATCGATTACATATAATTACCACTACAGTTGTTCAATCCATGGAGGGGCTAAGTAGCTGTATTCACAATATTATAGTAACCTGAACACTTGTTTGTTGCCAAGACAACAATGTTGACATTTGTTGGAATAGACAGTATAATGATATTCGTATGAGTGTGCGCTATAAGATCACTCGAGGTTTGCGTTGCGAAAGTTGGGAATTCAGATATTTCCGATACTAGTGTCTGTACGCAGTGCCCGCCGGCAACGTCCAACTTCTCCTTTTGACTACTCGCCTCACACCTAGGCGAAACGGGTTCGATTCCCGGCTGGGTCGCTCCTCGATTTTCGCAGGTGGGAATCGTGCTGGACGATGCCGCTGGTGGTGGGGTCTCAGCGGCTCTCAAGACCTCGACGTTAATAGCCGTCCTAATCTCTTCACTCGCTCACCCCCCTTCGTCTTGGCCTCACGCAAACCTGGCTCAACCTCGTCAAGAAAATCGCACTAACGCACCACGTTCGTGCGCCCTCAGTTAATAGTATTTTGCGCGAGAACTATTTCTTAGCAAGCATTAAATCCAACTCACCTATTTTTATTTGTATTAATTATAAATGAAATGTGAAAGTATATGTTCCATAAAGTATATGGAACAACCACACTCTTAAGAAATTATTCGGAAATTTACCATACAAGTGTATACGCTTAAAGGTTGTTCACGGTAAAGTGAACACTTTGAAAGCCCTGCTTAAGATCTTGTGTATTCCTCCGCCTTAAGAAAAATTAACGTTGTCATGGGCCTCATAGCTTTGTTCGTGCGTCGGTCAAGTGAAACTGTAAAATTATTATGAAAGGAAATACTTTAAAAATCTGATAATTTTTACACTCATGTGCATTACAAAAAGACAGAAAGCGAAAGAAATAATTTTAAGTTATTACAAATGGTAACCTAACATTTTTTATTCGACGTTAAGATATAGAACTACTTTCCATCCATCGTTACCAACTTTACTGGGCGAAAGTCACTCAGTGCGCCCGTTAAAATTGACGCATGCAGGGGCAGTGCCTTTTCCCTAAGGTTCATTTCTAAAGTGCTCACTTTATCGTGAACAGCCTTTAGTGAGAAAGCGGTAATGGTAATTTTTTCCCTTATACATTCATTGTATCGTTCCTACATTTGCTCAGGAAACAGTCAAATGCGCAGGGAAGTTCCCAACTTTGTATAGTAGCGATGCTGAACAATCCTAAATTGGTAACTTTATGTGTGGTATTATTTACGCACAGTGTAAAGGCTGTTCACGATAAAGCGAACACATTAAAATGAATCTTATAAAAAAGTCACTGTTCCTACCTGCACATATTTTAATGGGCGCACTGAGTGACATGCGCCCAGTAAACTTGATAGCGACGAAGGGAAAGTAGTTCCTTTGAAAAGTTTTCATTTTACCGTGAACAGCCTTTATAGGTTAAAAACTTCCGTTACAGTTGTGGAAGTTTACCAGAAAATGTTTTACAGTGTGGTGATGTTTTTCAGGTTCGATTCAAAAAGTGCGAAGAAACTTCGAATAGACTATAACACGAGAGTGGATCAGTAGGTAATATACCCGCGGTAGTAAATAGTTTCTCACGCGGTAAAGCTAAACCGCGGTTACACGGGATGCAGAACTACTTTACCTAAACAAGTTTCGGCTATTGAAGACGTTACATTACCTTCGAACGAGTTCCGATCGCAATTGTTTCTCGATCAAAGTAAACAGTTTTCATAAGTAGTTTCGAACACACTTCTCTTCTCTGCTGCGTTCCTATTGGCTGCTTCCAAGTATTAGAAGTGTATTAAATATTACTGAATTTGACGGGAATTCCCGCACTTGTTGAATTAACTTAAGTTTAAGGTTGAATGTACAAATAACCACCCATTACGCCATTACAGTAAAATTCATACATTTTAAGTTCCAAGTTTGTTGAGGTTAGAATTTCCATTGATTTCATTCTGCTTAGGGTGTGTAACCGCGGAAACACGTTCTGTTTTTAAACTTGTTCAGACATGGCTACCGAATGTATTTAGCTGAATGCGTTTAACAGCACTCGTGTAACCGCGGCCATAATTCACGTTTTTCACTTCAGCTCACGCCGCCCGTGATGCTGCGCGCTCTGGCAGTTACCGACCAGGTCGTTGAAGTGAGCTGTCTAATGGCGACGCGACCTTCTACGAGGACCCGCCAGGAAATTTGCTCTGTCATCCGGTTTTTGTGCGGGCCAAATACGTGTCCGCCAGGTCGTCAGGAAGTACTAAGCGCCATCACGGTGAAATGAACACTTTTGAAACCCCTGCTTAAGATCTACTTGTATGTAGGTCGTGTATTCTTCCACCTAATGTCAAACTAACATTGCAACATACCTCATCACTTTATTCATGCGTCGGTGAAGTGGAGCTGTGAAATTATTAGCAAAGTAAATATTTTACAAATCTGACAATCTTTACACTTCAATGCATTAAAAAAAAAGAACAGAAAGTGGAAGTAATAATTCAAGTAATCACAAATAGTTACCTAACATTTTTTATTCGACGTTAAGTTAAGGAACTACTTTCTCTTCATCGCTGTCAATTTACTGGGCGCATGTCGCTCAGTGTGCAGGTAGGGGCAGTGACATTTTTCTAAGGTTGATTTCAAAAGTGCTCGTTTGATTGTGAACAGCTTTTGATGCCACTCGTCACACGAACACGAGCAACAGAGGAATTTGATAAGATATTTTACTGCAACACTATGAAACACCCTCCTTTCAGTTCCGGTTTCAAACGACTTCCATTTGTTTGGACCAATGAAAAAAACGTCTTGGTGGAAGGCGATTAACGTCTTGATGGAAGGCGATTTCGGGATTGTATAGGTGTAAGTGTATAGAATGATGTCTGAAATAGGTCTGAACGCACTGCCAATTTTTTTTTTTTACAAAAATTAAATTTTCGAAACAATTTGCCAAGATAAATTGTATGCCACTACAGGCAAGTTATAGCTAATTTTACAACATTTTGCAGAGGAAGGTGTAAAACTAATATTGAAATCTAACAAGTAAAGTAGAAGTAGGGATTATTATAAACATGTATAGATATATTGTTGATAAATTTGTATGCATCATAAAGCAGTGTTTTGCATAAACTTATGTTTACATTGTAATTGTATAATATTTATTATATTTATTATTATATAAAGGTTGGTCTTTAGTTTAGTTGTAGTGCCACAGTAAATTGTTTGACAAATAGTTTGCAAAGAATTGTTTGCTAAACGTAGAAACATTTCCTACTGTGAATTAACATTTTCAGGCACGGTGGTCTGTACACATGACGTTACAAAGAAAGTGGATTTAGTGATATATAACTGTACTCAGCAGGAAACGACATCCCGTAAGAGATGTCCTTCGCGTGATGGATTACATCATTCTTGGGTTAGACTACGTAACCTAGTCGCATAAACATCCGCCGCTAATAACATCAAACAGTTGTTTATTGTTCGCGACGTATGAAAGAGCGTTACACTGTTACTAATTCAGTTTGCAAACAAAACGTTTACTTTTCTAGTTCCAACGCGTAAAATTATATTTTTGTGCATGTCTGAAAGAATTAATAACGCGCTATCAACTGAGATGAAGTATTCAAGCTTGTGCCGTGCTGGCATCAATGTATGAATCGCGTGGCGGGCTTTCTGACTTTACACATACAGCCGCAGCACAAAAGGTGACCTTACTTATCGATCCACCTTGAGTGCACTTCATTACCACAGAGTATAGGCTATTCGCGGTAAAGTGAGCACTTTTGAAAACCCTCTCATTTGGAATAATAGTCAATAAATATATTTTATTTCAGGGTTAGTCGTTACCTTCCGAGTGTGGTGGGGTATACACACTGTTAATTACTTACATGGCAGGGGCAACGGTGGCGCAGTGGCTAAGGCGCTCGCCTCCCACCACGGCGATCCATGATCCGGGCTCGATCCCCGGCGGGTTCACTCCCGGATTTTCGCATGTGGGAATCGTGCTGGACGATGCCGCTTGCCGGCGGGTTTTCTCTGGGTACTCCCGCCTCTCCCCCGCTCCCCCGTCTCTATATTCCAGCGCCACTCCATCCCAGGGCCTCACTCCATGTCATGTCCGGGGATGACGGGCATCTACGGGTCCGACCTGGAAAGTCCGTCAATCGGAGTGTGTTGCCTCGCCCTGGGTTCACTCACCATTCGAATTTTTTTTTCTAATTACATGGCAATGTTTGTCACTAGAACCTCACTTTACCGTTAACAGCCTATAGATAGGTGCAAAAAGACACATCGGCGAGCGTGTCGGTTCCTTTGATGTGGAGCGTGACCATCCTCTGATTGGCCTCGCGAGGATCTGGGCTTGTACCTCGTCTTTGAATGGGCACTGCATGCTGAGGAAAGGTTCCCTGTTGGCTGAGCAACTGACTATTAGGTTACCAGGCGCCGATTGGTGGGCGGCGTGCCAAACCTTTTTGGCGGCCAGTCACGCCCTCTTGCCGGAGCTCGCGGTGTGAGCGGCTTTGCACCCCTGTATTGTCATGGGCTTCGCCTCTCTCATCTCGAGGCCGCATTAGGCCCGGGGGTCCGAGACCTGGTGACCGATGAGCCGCCTTCCCAACCTGCTACCCGGGTCAGCTCCCGGCCGGACCGCACCAAGGCCACGGCGCCACTGGCCGGCGTGGTTTTCTGAATGCACTCCCATTTCACACGCCCTTTGCATTACACGTCATAACTCAAGTATGACAGGCAGATGGATGCAGGTTGTAAATGGAAAGCCCATCATACAGTCCATACTGCTCCTTCCTAGCATACATAATGTGTCCTCCATATACATCGTTATTGCTATTACAGGCTTTTCCCGGAAAACACTGCTCTTTTGAAAGCTTTTCGTAAGATCTTATTTTATTTAAATTGTGTGTTCTTCCGCCATGTGTACAATAAACATTGACATGGGTCTGGTCACATTATTCACGCGTGAGTGAAGGGAAACTGTGAAATTATTATAAAAGTAAATATTTTACAAATTTGCTCTGGTTGTCTATTTTAATATTTTCGGGGACAAGGTAGGGCCTATTGGGTAGGAGGCGCCAGGCGCTGATCAGCCGCCATTTTGAATTCCAATTTTTCCCTTTTTCCCCTTTAAAATTTCCCCCTTTCCCTTCAAAATTGATTAAATTTCCGGAACAATTGACCTTTTTCCCTAAAAAGAATTCCCTTTTTTCTCTTACAAAATTTCCATTTTACCCTTAAAAAGCACAGAGCCCCCCTTTTATGTATTTATATTTTTGTTTATATATTTTTTTGCAAAAACGTACCATTGGAGCTTTTGAGGAGCTCGTCAAGACTCTTGGCTCAGGACTCAGGACTGAGACCCTACATTCGTGACCTTACATGAACTTGAAAACCAAATTTCGAAAAAAAAAATTGTAACAATTGAATAAATTCATAAAAGTCAGCAAGTATATTAATGTTGCTACATTGGGTGCAGGTGACCTTGATCTTGACTTTTGACCTTAAACCCAAAGATTCCTAAAAAAAAATCCAAAAACTCCCAAAAAATTCGAAAACATAACTACTTGTAAAAAATTATTAAAATATATTTAAAAATATTATAAAATTAAAATTTTTAAATGATTGAGCTCAGATGTGACGATGGAATAGAACCGACCAGCCACCATGTTATGACGTCATCCAACCGCCATGCTGTACCCAGGTGACCGTTACCTTTACCCTTGATCTTTACCCTATCACTGTAACTTCAGATGACCTTGAAAAAAAAAAAAAAAATTGAGTACATTCTTAGAAGTCAGCGAACACCTTATTTTACCGACTACTACCGTTATATTAGATGCAGGTGACCTTGACATGGATCCCGGTGACTTTTGAACTTGAACCCCCCCCCCCCCCAAATACCAAAAAAACCCTAAATTTTAAAAAATCTAAAAAATTAAAAACCGAGGTAAAAATTACACTGAGGTAACCCGACTGCCATATTGGATTCCATTTTGCTAATTCGCCTTTCCATCATGCTCAGTCATTCCTTAGATTCTGTGCTCCATCCACCATCTTACATTTTATCCATGCTTTGTTATTCCATGTCAGCCATCTTAATTTCCATCACTATCACCATCTTACATAATATCTTCGTCATGGTTCACACATACTTATGCTCTATCTTTCCATGTCAGTCATCTATGATTTCATTTGTTTAAGCTACCAGGCAAGCTGGCGAAACAAACATTCTCTAATGCTCTGCCATGCCATGTTCGCTATCTGCGATTTTGTATCTTTTTTCCTTAGTTACCTTCATTTTATTCGCTACGATTCCTACTTCATTTAGTCACAGACCATCATATTATATTTTATTCACGCCCTACCACTCCACCTCGATTTAGTAGCCGGCTGATTACCATATTGGATTAAATCACTTCTGCAATCACTGATTATAACATATGATCTTGCCCTTTAACCATCAAAATATTCCATTTAGTTCATAATTTGTGTTTACTAGAAAAATAACTGTAGTGGATTAGAGCAGGACCTGGCATGTAGTCATTTATGTAGGACCTCTCTTCGCCATATACTGCTCTGAAGCATGTCTGGCCAGGCTCGACTCAGTCTTCACCCTCCTCTCCCTCCCTTTCATAGGGCCAAATTTCTAACACTTCAACGGTTTACGTCCAAGACTACTATATCGAACCTGCTTAGAATGTATTACAGTATTAATCTGCTTTTTTTTTTGTATATTTCAGCATATACCGGCAACATCCTTCTTACTAGTCTAGATGCAAGAATCACCTAAGTGCCACTTTAACAAAAATGCTGGAATAAATCCCATGCAAATACATGGTGCATGAAACTTGTAATGCAAGCTTTTAGGCACATTTTGGACGAAGAATATATATATATATTATAGTGAGATAAATGTTCCACAGTTTGTATACCGGCCCTAGTTTTGAATCGTTTTTAACTAACCTTGTACGCGATTTTCTGTCTGTTTACGTGCGTATACGTACCAGATATAAATATTTATTCAATTTCTATATCTTAGGCATGTCGTGGGACTCTGAGTTCGAGTCTCAAAATTATTAAAAATATTAATTTTCTGTCGGACTTAAAAAAAAAAAAATGCTGTAATTTTTCCCAGTGTTCGGTAAATACTATAGGAATTTATAATAAAGGCAAAACGGAAGTTTTAGACATCTTATATAGGAATCAGAATGAGATAACAATAGCACAAATCGATCGATGACCCGAGTTTTTGAAGCCTATTTAGCTATGTTCGTACATTAATTTTTCACTGTTTTGTATTCATGCACCCTTGATGTAAGGAACTAAGCAATTATCTTATATAAGGAATTAAGCAATCACCTGCCATAATGAATTAAGCAATCACCAAAGGTGAGGTACGGTGTAAGGCCTCGACTTCGAGTTCTGGAACTATTAAAAATATTAATTTTCTATCGGAGTCTTAAAAAAAATTCCTGCTTTTTACCAAGTCATGGGAGGAATATATGAGGGTGAAACAACTATGGTATTATGCACTATAGGAATAAGGACAAGATAATAGGATTGTAAATCGATTGATTACTCGAGCTTTTGAAAGCCCCCCCCCCCCCCCCGCCTTTTTTTTTTTAGCGATGTTCGTACATTAATTTTTCAATTTTTAATTATCATGCGCACCTGATATAAGGATTTAAGCCATCTCCTAAGGTGACGTATGGCATAGGGACCTGATTTCAAAGCTTCAAACGATAAATAATATTAATTTCGTATCGAATTTAGAAAAAAATTCGGTAATTTTGCTCAGTGATGGGAGAGTATTATATATATATATGTATCTACTATATATATATATATATATATATATATATAGTAGATACCTCTATATATATATATATATATATATATATATATATATATATATATATATATATATATATATATATAGTAGATACCGTAGTTGACGTCCTGACACCGCGAGGTGAACATCGATTTGGAAGCGCTCTCTAGTCATACCACGGAAATGAATTGCGAATAGGAAGGCTTACCCTTGACCTCTACGATCGTGTAGCCGCGACCTGCAACGTCGCTACCTGGTTGTCGTCAGTATCGATTCTGTGATCGAGTTTTCACCTATGGTCAAAATGCTCGTCGGGATGAGATAATGGCCTGTAAGAAGAGTCTTCCTCGCGCGATGAAGCATTACGACAATGGTTACATGCGGTTTGTGCAAGGTGATGCAATGAAGGAAGATAGTCAGACCTGCAAGGGCTCGTCTACTGGGAGCCGTCAAGTGATGTCATCAATACCACCTGCTACATCGATGGGTACTGTTTTCGCAGACGATTATGACGAGAGTGTTAATGCTAAAGACGCAATGAGTGAAGTACAGTCTGTTTGTGCGGAACGTACACTTGCAAGATGTTCGCGTGAAGTCGGTGAACTTCAAAATAAACGACCATCAGCTCTAAATACTGGTGAACATACAACTCCTCCTACAATTAAAAGTAAACCTGATGTTTATGACGAAGAGGGAAGTGACGACGATCATGAAGACAGCATTGATAATGACTATAATGAAAGTGTTGACAGTGAAGACGACGATGATTCCCTCGGCGTTCCCACACAATTAACCGACGAGTTTCCCTCAACAAGTTATACGAAGAAGCCAGAAGACACTGAGAATACTGGTTACCTACATCCCGAACACCCGGATGAACTTGTAGACAGACTCAAATATTTGATTGAGCAGCAAAGAGGTGTGGATTATTTGAACATGAAAGAGGTGGGTTCGACAATTAGAGAAGTTACGGATCGGGGTTATATCAGATGATGCGATCAATTGATTTCTTCTGAAATTGTAATTATATAATAATAAATTATTATAATAAAATCATTAATTTTTCTTTATTTTTTTGTGTCTCAAATCCTTTTATCCGTCACAACTTTACACTGGTGCTGTGATTACTCGCCTACAAACGTAAGATATGCACTTAAAATTACACTAAAAACTTAAGCCTAAAAATGCACTGACAGTTGACTGCATATACAAACATTAATTCTGTCGTCGTGCAAACCCATGGATTACTATAGATTGATAGAAATATTGCGATTGAGGCGTATGATTGCTAAAGATTGATGGAAAGATTGGTGAGGAGGAGGAGAATTGCTGAAGACTGTTGGAAAGATTACTAAAGATTGATGGAATGATTGTGAAAGATTGATGGATTGATGGTTAAGAAGAGCACGAATGATTATCGCCCTAGTTTCTTTCGTACATTCCAAGTCTCCAGGGCCTGGCAGTATTTGCATTTAAATAGACGCCATGTGTGTCTATAAAAGTGTTGGTAGCTGCTGATCCTTACCATACTTAGAACATACTCTTGTTGAGAGCTGTTATTAATATGACGGGCTTAGATTAGTCATATATACAAACATTAAAAAATGCGACTAGCATACTTATACCTAAACTCCAGTCAAGGCAGTGAATAATGAGATTTCAAGAGAGGGATTGGAAATGTAGTTGACAGACTTTTGCATGTTTCCGCCATACCGTATATATAATTTTGTCACATTATATAAAATAAATAAACAAATAATTAGTAATTTAAAAAAAATTATTATCGAATTATAAATACAGATTTACGATTTGACACACCCTATACCTATAAAACGAATATGGCTACCAGAATCAAACATATATAAGGGGGTAACTGCCGAGTACCTTCGAGTACATTCTGCAAATCCGAGTCGACGGCTTCCGCAGACCCCCCTGAGTCGAGCCGAAGATTGCCGAGGTCGTCCGAGACGAGCCGAAGATTACTGCGCTGGTCCTAGTCGGTCCGCAGTAGGTGAACCAGCCGCCCAAGCCGCTGCGGCTGCCATTAGAAATACATTTGCTCTCAAGGAACTTTATTCTACTACTTGCCACAATCACACCATAATACTAAGCCCAGCCAGATAAATTTTAATAAATAATGAAATAAACCTAGCAAACAGTAAGTACCAATGCATAGAAATATGAGCGGAATGAAAGTTACGGTAAGCCTATTTGTGTGCATGTTCACCACTATTTAGGTTTTTCGCTGCTACGTACAAAATATCAGCGACATGAGTTGTGTGCTTGAATTTGCTGTGTCTTTTCGTTTAGCTGGTTCCTTCGTTTTAATATTTATTTAAACCGAGGCCGTCGTTTTAAAGAAGGTTAAATACTGCAGTTACGTCACCCGTAGTTGTAACAGGGTGAAACACAGTCGTGGCAAAATATGAACGTATGTTATGTGTAAAGTATAACAAATATGCTTACAATGTAAAATAATAACCGTAAGAACTATCGTCAGTACAGGCATTGTTAAACATCATAAAGCGGTCCTAAATATGGTTATAGGCCTAAATTGTGAACATTCGAACGAATTTGTATTTTAAATGTGCTAGGATTCTTTGAACAGCTGAAAATATTAAACAAAGCATTTGACAGTTAAAAGGTATTAGTCACATGGGAGTTTTTACGTCTACATGTAGCGGAAGGATACGTAATCGGTAATCAAAAGCAGAACTTTAGTAGGGCTTCAGAACAGTGTAAAGTAACCGTGAATGGCCTATATGTATAAAAACAAGTAAAAGTTTTATTTAACGAAAAATAAGGTACTTTTGTGTTGATACAAGTATAAAACCCTTGTAACGCCTGTGATATTTAGAAAACAACTAAGTGCGTCATACATGGGGTGATTCTTCAAAGGTTTGATTCAAAAGTGTGAAGAAACCGTAAATAAAGTGTAACAATATAGTCGCTCCAGCCATAATGTTAAGCATTAACTTCTTTCCGTTACTATTATCCACGCTCCCCAATGGTGTTTACAAGAGCAAATGGAATAAGTACAACTGTGATCGGAATTGTGCATTCATAAGCATGCTTGATTCAATGGGAAAACGTTACGAGTTTAATTGCGAAAGAAATACAGTTTTCATCAAAATGAACTTTGTATTTTTCTCCTTTCGCTTGCGTAAACTGCTTAGGAAAGCTCTACAAATTATATTTATGACCATTTTAATATCATGTTTTTCGATTCAATTGTGATATTTAACAAAGTAACTGTGTGTGCGTTCGTTTTGCTAAATCCAATTTACGACACAATATTTAACAATATGTGTATATATTACGTGATATTTTCATTCCGGTGCGAAAAACAAAGTTTATTCTTTACGTAAGGTGTGAGTGGAGATATTCGGATGGCTCTTGACAATGAGGTCTTGAGAGCCGATAAGGGTGAATGAATATTCTACACAACTACAATTTCAATTATCCCATTTACTAACATACAAAACGGGAAAATGCTGTACACATGAGACACCAGAGCTACCTGGCGGCGCAAAAAATTGAAGTCGTCGAACTAAAAGCATTTAGCTTCCCAACCTGAATGGAATCAACTTTGACCAAGGTTTGTAAAGACTGTTCACTATAGACTAATGATGAGGCAGACCGATCTCGCTACCTGAACACAACCAATCTCCGTGTCCCAACATTGGATTGCTTTTCTGCCAATACGGCTAGCAAAATGGTGTGGATGGGGTTTGAGGTTAGAATACTGTTCAGTAAACAAGTGCTTTCGAGATAATTTATACTTCCTATAACGAAATTTTAATGTTTTTAAAAATTAAAACTGGTAAAAGTATTTTATTAATATAATAGTGCTTGTCATTTAAAAATTAAGATATACACAAACACGTTCATCACTGTCGACCATGTGACTTTGACAGTTGTGTTCCTTTGGTGTAGGTCATTGATGGGAACATGTGCAGAAGACGAATGAGCGGCTTAACTCATCTTTAGTCTATGCTTGAAACGGACCTTAGAAAGAAGTCACTGCCCCTGCCTGCATATATTTTAATGGGCGCACCGAGTGACATTCGCTCAGGAAAGTTGGTAATGATGGATGTAAAGTAGGTACAATATCTAGTGTCACCATCTTAACGTCAAACAGAAAGTGTGAGGTAACCATTTGTGAGAACTCTAATTATTTCTTTCGCTTTCTGGTTATTTTTAATACATCGAAGTGTAAAAACTAGCGGATTTGTAAAATATTTACTTTCCTAACAATGCCACGGTTTTACTTGACCGAAGCGTGAATAAAGTGATGAGGCCCATGTCAATGTTAATTTTACATAAGACGGAAGAATACACAACGCGCATACAAGTAGATCGTAAGCAGGGCTTTCAAAGGGCTCATTTAGCCGTGAACGGCTTTTACCAAGGAATTATCCCAGCGTTCGTTTCCTGGAGTGATTTAGGGGAACCATAGAAAACCTGAATCATAGGATGGCCGTACCGGGAATCGAAACGACATCCTCCCGAACTCAAGTCCTCACTCGCTCCTGTTGGAAGGTGAAAGGTTACTGAAGTGTTGCGCATATGCACGGCAGATCGTCTATCTCCATGTATTCTTGTATTCTAGTGCGACACTTGAGTAGAACTACCTACGCGTAGTTAATTGCACATTAAAAAATTTGCAATTGTATCATACACATCTTTGTAAACTAGTCGCCCAAGATTTTATTGTAACTCCACAACTGTAAAACTGCATATTTGCAACACGTTATTTTAGAAAACATACGAAAGTGTTAATGTAGCTCAATGTCTATAATAATCATGAAGTGTAAAACACTTGCTTGTTAAAATGTAACATTACGTTTACACATTCTACACTAAGATTTTTGTAAAATTTTCTATTATTTACTTATGGTTAAGCGAAATCATCTTCGGGCAACTATTTTCCAAAGAAATCCGTGCACGAACAAAAAAAAAACAAAGTACACGTATGAATTGTAACAGTGGACAAATTTTCTTTAGTCAGAGAAAGAGTGCTTCGCGTATCACTGCTCATGCACGGCGCACCTGGTTGAAAACGATGGGACCGAGATTTATAACGGGCTCTTGGTGTTCAGCAACGCTTGTTGCAGTGTTGCAAGATGTACTGGTGTTTCCTGTGTTTTGTACATTGTTGTTTCCTGGGTCACACACCGGCCGCTGTGACGTAGTTTAGCAGCCGACGTTATATGTGTAATAGGCGCCCCCAGAGGCGGACAGATTATGGTTGGAAGGTTAGAGATCCCCCCCGAGGTCCTCACAACCAAAGATCACTTAGACCTGAAAGTACAAGATGAAGGAGACAATTGATATGAAAGATTAAAAATCCGCAGGAGTGAAGTTAGGAGACAGGGAGTTATGGAGATGCAAAGAAGAAGAGAAAAGCGATCATTATAATATGTCCCACTTGACTAGATGTTAAAATATAACTAAATATCTTACTTCCAGAAGCCCTACATAAACTTATACAGTCGGTATTAAGGTTCCGAAAATGTCCCCGTTTCCAGACGGTATCACAAACCCTACAACTTCATAGTATCCCGCCCTTCCCCCGACCTCTAAGATTAAAGCTCAAGTACGGATTCACCATTGTATCTAATGGAGACACCTATTCCTGCATTCCGCCTTGGGCGTCATTGCTGTGTGTACTTGGAGTGTACAACAGCGAGCACCAACATACAAGATATTTCAATAACATGTTGAAATTCAAACCACAGATGCTGTGATTTGAATTTCGACATGTGGACTAATATGAACAAGAAATCCGTGTAAAATTTTTTTGGAAAGATCATCTAGTACTTACATTCAAATTTAAGTAGTAGTTAAGAAAATAAACGCCGGGAGTCCGCAATTTCACGTACCTGTGTGTGCGGCAAATTGCATACCACGTAGGCGAAAGGAACTGACGCACTACGGGGTGAGCGTCTTCATATCGACGAATGTGGGCGCCGCTATTGGCTTCTTGTTAGTACATGTGTATCAATCAACACGAGCAACGGTAGATTAGCGATTGAGAAGTACAGGCTGCCAGAAGTGTTTGCATTTTATTTCCCGCATGACGCACCAATTCCGTTCGCCTTCGTGGTTTGCAACCTGTCTCTGAAGGGTTGCCTCGAGGAGGCACGCGACGTCATAGCAATCGACTTTTTCGTGGATGCTATTACCAATTCGGATGTGCGCCGAGCTGTACGCCTGGCATTGCCACACAACATTCAGGATGCCCTGACATGAGCATTGGAGGTTGAATCAGCAAAGCAGGATCCGACGTTCCTGCATGCAGTACAGGCAGCTACCTAGTGAAATTACGACAATGGAGATAGGATCCTGGACGTCTTGAAGTTGGAGACCTTAATGAAAGACATTGATTCCAGAGTCAGTGCTAGGAAACCTGGTTTTTTTGTCCACCTATGCGTCAGGAACGTTGGGAGTGTGGTCAGACAGGACACTTGAGAATCCATTGCCCGCACAGAAACTGCAGGCCCCGACAGCCAGACGTGAGTACGACCGAGAACTTGTTAAGGAGACTGGAAACGGTGATAGGGGAACTTTTGAACTCCTTAAAGGCGGAGACACCTGTCCCTCGTCGACGGAGGCGCCGAGTAAGCCGGAACTGTTGGATCACGAGCCCCCCTGCTCGTATTTATTTTTCACCTTCGTACACTTACTAGTACTGCATGTTAAACACTGTACGGAATCTATCTTTTACTTCCTGGAATGGAGAACCCCCCCCCCCCCCAAGCATGTCTATCGTCATGGGTTTCCTCCGGCATCCTCGCCGGTTTATCAATGACCCTTCCATGGGCTTAGCCCTAGTTTAATTGGAGGGGAGGGCCCGGCCACAAACGCTGGCTTGACACTCTTAAACCTCACTTAGCCGATTGATGCATGTTCCTCCTACACACAGTTTTTGTTTGTAGGCATAGGGCCTAGCGCACACTTAGAATCTGCTGCCCCTCCAAACTTTAGCCCACTAACATAAAGTGCGTCTGGAGTTTACGGTATTAGTAGCTGTTTGACCCCTGTGTTTTCAAGTACAGGGCGAGTCCTTTAAAAGAGGCCCCGTGGGAAATGTGTGTAATGGAGTGAGAGAATGAGGAAATGCATTCAAGTGTGACAACAAAATACCTAGAGTAGGTTCTGGAAATGGCCGCCATTAACTTCGAGGCAGGTGCACAGACTCTATGTGTTGTTGTCACACTGGTCTGTGTTTCCTCATTCTATCGCTACGTTACACACATGTCCCACGGGGCCCCTTTTAAAGGACTCATCCTGTAGTTTGTGGCAATGTCCACCGACGTCAGGACTCGTGGGGCCCTGCGACCACAGCACAGCAGTCCGGCGGCCCGGTCGTGTGGCTCAGGCGGGGCGCGGGTGTCTGTGTTTTCTATCGGGAAGACGGGAAGACACCGGGCCAGCTCGAGGTGAACCGGTCTGTGACCGAATACCTGTCTATGTTGAATGAGATCCTCTCGAGGGTGATGGCGGGGGGAAGCGGGGTCAGACGACGAGACACGTGGAGTAGACCTGCGTGCGTGCGTGTCTGTCTGGGCGTGCGTAGGAAGGATTGACCAGAGGTGGGGGGAGGAGGAGGAGGAAGTTGTTGGTGATACACATACGTGTTCTGCTAGGTGGACGCTCGAGCAAGACCAGGTTTTTCAAGTGCCCCAGGGCCTACAGTTAGTTCACGGTAAACTGGGCACTTGTGACGACCCTGGACCGTTTTCTAATCCCTCCAAGTGTATAAACTGACATTGCAGTGTACCAAGTGGTTGGTATCGATATCTTCTACAAACTACATTGTTAATTGTTTTTAATATAAATACGTTACTCATACCCTCTAAATTCGAATCCGTGGAAAACTACTGATTCACAGTGAAAATGGCTCCACTGATTGAATTAGTAATGTGAAAAATTTCACCGATTCTGAGTGGGGCCATTTTTACTCTGAATCAGTGGTTTTCCACTGATTCGAATTAGAGTATACATTTAATATACTCCAACTTTAAGACATCAGAAGTAGGCCTAATCATCTTGAAATGCCGTTAATTGGATTAAGAAACTACATAGCAAGCCTTTTTTTGTACATGATCGTACAGATGTTGTACAGGAAGGTAATTTCTGAGCACTACTGTACACATTTAGGCTGTACTCGGCCGAGAATCTAAACCGATTCGCCTAGGTGGGAGGCGAGTTGTCTGATCGCTATATCACCGCGGCCCCGTTGTGCATCTGAGTGATTAGTTATTCGATCACGGTTTATAAGCCACACCCTCGAGCACGCTGTGAATAACAAACCTTCAAGGAAAAGTCACCGACCCACCCCATGCCAGATTCTCTGGGGTAAAACTGGCCACTGAGGCAGAGGCACATGGACAAGGAGCCGATGCTTGAGTGGAGTCCAGCCTGTAGATCACTAGACCCGCGAACATTTCCTGACATTAATAAGAAGAGAGAGTGGTAAACCGCTAAAAAAAATGCCAGCCAGCATATCGTCGAAAACACTCTAGCTAGTTTAAGTAAATACATGCTCGTACTTGGGCCTGCCTATGATGTCATCACGTATATACTATGATATCTGAATTACCAGTATAATACACAATGGTTCTTTACCTGGCTGACAACACGAAACTGCTTACTGGCTGACGTACTTGCATGGTTACTGCAGTCGCTATATTTATTTTGTGTGTCGTCTTGATTGTGTAAAGCTTGTAAAACACGCCGATTTGAAAAATAAATAAATAAAACAATATATTATTTTAATACATTTCTTTCAAATGTAGACATACAATTCTAGTTTACAAATTTCCCTTCATTTCCCGTTAATAGCTTCTGGACATATTAATGGACGTAATAATTCATACACACAAAATTTATATTCCGAGGGAATTAAAATATGTTTACATTAGTAACTGCAAAAAATAAAATTGCAATTTTAATCTAAATTGCCAGATCGTTCCAAAATGCTATAATTTTTATTGACTTAGTGTTGAATAAAAGTAATAATAATTGCTATTTTGGTTCCATGATCCAACCCCTTATATATGTATTTCTAATGCACAAAATGAATTGAACGTTTGCCGGATTTGCTGTGAGTTTTATTTTACTTCGTAGATAGATGCCATATAAATCCTTAGAGTCATTTCGCAAATACTTGACGTCTAATGCTTAAGTAGTAGACGCGGGCGGGTTTAAGGCCACTTTTGATTAATCGGATCAACCCTTTGATATCAAAAGGGTTGATACTTAACTCTATCTTAATCCGTTCGAAAAAATGTTAATCTTATCTTAATCCGATGGAAATATTTTCGTTATTTAATCCGATCGTATATAAATTTTCGTATCATAAAATGTAATACAATTTTGATTTATTGATTCATTTAATTGAATTTATTTAATCAATCAAAAATTGTTGTGATAAATATGTTGTTTGGTGTAATAGTATGCTAAGAGACAAATTTATTATTTATTTATTTTTTGCTTGGGGTGGGTGGCCTGAGTGTTAATTTTAGGGTTGGTAGTGATATTGTTCGTAGACTGTGGTGAGAGACAGGCGATTTTTGGTAATAGTAATTAAACAGAACGAGAAAACGATGTATAGTTAACATGCAAGAGAAATTTCTGAGTCTTTGAACAAAATATATTTCTAATGAGTTCAAACTATAAATAAATAAAACGAGAGAAAATTATAAAGAACTCAACTACGTGGATAACCTGGACTGATAAAGAAACAAGTGCTAAACGATCACAATTACGCGAGTCTCCAGGTGTCCTAAATAAAATTAATCTATTAACGAAGCAAAAATGTCCCTATAAATATATAAATTAAACAGCTAATGAACAGAAGTATGTGACTACCACCAAAAAAATTACGGAACCCAGCTATATTGTTTTTGAAATAAATAAATTTCCACATGCACCTCTCCGGAAACATGTCTGTCCGCCTATGAGACTGGTGAATAAATGACATTAGTAAAGAATGTGCCGACTCCTATAAGCTGTTTCGAGTTCAGCTTGGAAGGCGACCTATCGCAATAAGAGCTTAGGGAATCCCATAGTTAACACTCGTAGAGGAACTTCTGAAACGGAATCCATAAATCAAAGATGATTATTAAAAAATAAATGTATTCATTAACATGCGTAAAAAAGAAAACGTTTAACAGTCAGTGACTTTAATATAAGTCTATTTGCTCGGGTGGTCGCTGCAGCACTGACTTCGATATAGCACTTATGTTGACGAGGTATTGAGAGCAAAAAGTACCTGTGTATGCGTCAGCCTATGTTCGATTATAAAATGAGATGAAAAACTCTGAAATGAAAGAAAATACAAAACGAATGTTTCCAAATAAATTTAATGGGTAAAGAACACAAGTACATGACAATCACTAAACGAATTACGGAACCCAGTGATCCGGTTTTTTAAATAAATGAAATCACACAAGCAGCTCTCCGAAAACATGCCTGTCCGTCTGGGAAGTTAGACAGTGAAAGAGACGTGGAGCTTGCGGGCCAGTTGAAATTACATCACAAATCAATAAAAATATCCTGTTTACGAATGACAGAACCCATTTCTCTACCAAGCTACTATTAACAACTTGATTACACTATGTCCTACAACAGACAACAAAACGATAATAAAACCAATTACCCTGATTTTTAATGCAAATTTCACTATTGTAAGAATAATTCACTTTTAACACAAATTTCCATCGAAGTGTAAGGGGATTCGGATGACTCAATCCTGTAAAGCGTAATTCTGCAACACTTTATAGAAATGTACTATATATAATTTTAAAATCACAAACTTGGCTGAAGAAAACTGATTTAAAATAACAGATGTATTACAAATTTCCATTAAGTCTGTGAAATTCACCGCACTAGTTAACCAAACTATAGTTGACAATTCTATTATCTTTCTTCCACAGACCTCACAAGCATTCTTGAGATTATAAACACTTATAAGAATAACGAACGCACTATATCAACTTATCATACGAAAAAATTTTTCCCGAAAAATTAACACTTATAAAATTATTTATAATAAGACATGTACATAATATTGTTTAACAAGAAACACGGCTAACACATAGGTGTATGCTATGCCTACACTCTTCGAAGCCCACTGGCTGCAGTGACAGATGAATAGATGCTTCAGAGGAGAGAGTGATATATACGTGTATACAGGATGAGGGTTGGCGTCAAACGAACATGGCGCTGACCTGTGAGAAGTGTCCTCATTGTTCCTGCCTGCAGCCACCCTCCCCCCACCACTAGACCAGACTGCATCGTCGGTTTGGTCGAGGAGTACCTGTCTCGGCGATGGATCCCCTCCCCCCATACAGCCAAAAACAGGTTTTCGATTAGAAGAACCTCTGCCCTGCCCATTGCCATTCACCCCCTCCCCGACTCCTACCTAATTCCAGAGCGTGTGTTTTCCGAGATGGTATCTTTCTCCACATCAAGGCTAACTGCTTGTCTAACTACCTTCCCTCAGACCAGCAAAATTTGAACTCACCGGAAGCAGTGAGCTGTTTGTAAAACTATGCTCTACCCATGAATTGTGGACTCTCCCGAAAATCTGCCTTATTTGGTTCTGTGAGAGGAGAACTTATTCCCCTAAATCGCCATACCTGGAGCTGATCAGCAGTCTTCAAATCATTATGGCACAGATGTTTGAAAAATGCTCGCATTTCGAGTTTTAAGCATTTGAATGTTTATTTACATTTTATAAATATTTAAGAAATTTTGCAGAAAAATTATTCCCTTAACATTAATAACTAGATTGAAAATAATAGCAGTTGATATGTAACTGTATTTATAGAAATGCAATTTATTATTTCCGAATATTTTTCACTATCATGATAAATTATTTTTTTACCCCTCTTCTACCAAATCCCGCATAGCGAAGTGAAAACTTTTACAAATCTTTGATGAAACTTTCTGAAATGTAATTTAATATCTTTCATTGTTATTATTATCGAATTAATGCTATGAAGGTAATGAAATTATAATATTTATTTTCTAACAGCAAAACCAAAGCTTATCTGTATGGTTGTTTAAACCTATTCTGGATGTTAAAGAGAATCTACATGAAAGCATGTTAGGAACATACAATGAACATCGACCTATATTTAGTAATATATCTCACTCTTTCTTCTATCCTCTCTCTACAACTTTGTATCCTATTGTTAATGCAGGATCAATGTTCCCTTTCATTTGTAATAAACATTGGTTATGGGAAACTTCACACTCTCCATGTATATAATTCTTTTTTGAAAAATATCTAAGTTAAGAAATAAGTTGGCAACATTTAGAATGATTTTTTGAAAGAAATGTGTTTTTAAAAGGATTTAAGCACACTGGATTATTGCTCAAATGTTAATCCAATGAAATGATAATCCAATTTACACATGGATTGATAACATAATAAATTACCCAAACCAAGCCACATATAGAGGTTTATTAAATAAAATAAAACATCAAATATGATTTAAAATCTTTTATTTACTATCATAATATTACAAACATTGTATTACAATCTTTAAACATCTTGCTTCTTAACCCATGGATTGTGTGATTTTGAGAAACATCTCCATCGAACCAAAGACATTATTACCCCTTGTAATAATTCTATCAATCAAATATTAATTTAGAGAATTAACTTTTTCCAATTCATGTCATAGGTTTCTTTGTAATACACTCTGGGATGTGTTTGTTTAATTGAAATAATTTTAAATATTTCATAAGACCAATTAACTGCATATATTTCTCAACTGTTAACTTTTGTTTTCTCTTGTAGATGACTTAAACATGATTAAAAATGGTTTTCATTAAACTATTACCTGTAACTTCTTTAGACACCATATTGATAGCTCTATGTTACATGGAATTATATAATCGACCTATTTCAGATAAAACATCAACCCATTTGTAAGTCGCTTTAGATGTGAAATATTTATATATTAACTTCTTAATCGATATTGTTTCACAACACTGGTTTAAGTTCCGAATATGTTGCATAGTGATTAATACAATAATATGTCATTAGTTCCCGGAATGGTGTAGAAAATTTTTGGGATCCTCTGTCGGTTTGAAGCAAATTTGGCTTTCACTCTTTCAAAATGATCCTCATTGCATTGTATTTCCCAGTTTTATTTTTAAAAGATATACCCCAACCATATTTCGAATAAACGTCTATTATGGTTAACATAAACTTGTATTCATTATTGTATTTTGAAAGCAATGACATTTTGCGCAAATCAGCTTGGAAATATAATTTAATCCTTTAGTAATAACGCTTCTTCTAGGATATTTTATTCTTGCAGGGGCATGAAGTTCTTCAGAAATATTACTAAACTTCATTGGTAATATAAGCATATTCATTCAGCTCTTCAATAATAGAAACAATTTCATTTGTATGTGAATTATTACCAGATTCTCTTGAAGCTATGAGAAGTTTTAATCTATCAACCAATTCGTTAGGATTGTTCCAATATACAGGTGAAAACCGGTCGTCAATTTCATTATTTTTATATTCCACTTCCCACTATATCTACTATTAAATGTAGTTTCGGGTAGTTTTCATCTCCTGAACGAATATTCGAATTCGTACAACAAAGAGGTTATTTATATTTCTGCATATTGGTGTCGTAATATTCATTTGGAAAGTTTTTAAACAATAACTCCAACAATCCTTGACTCACATCACTTATGTATTAACCTATTTTAATTTTACTGTAAGGCAATAACATTATTACTGAATCTTCAAGGAACCAGATGTTTTCATTTCGATAAACACCAAATGTATCTCGCATAGGTGAACTATGTTTTAAAGCTAAATAAATGCATGTTAATTGAGAAAGGGGTTGCATTTTCTCCTTCTTTGTTATAGGTTCTTCTTCTGATTTAAATTCCAAAACTGTTTCTTTAGGTTTATTTAACACAGAATGCAATGTATCCATTCTATTCGTAACTTATTTAAATATATCTTTGTTTAAAACATCCCGTTCCATACAAGCTCATTTGGCTTGTAAATATTTCTCCTTCACGGCAGATATAATGTTATATGTTTCTGAAGTAGAGGCAGACATTTTGTTTATATTACATTAAGTTCAAAAAATTTACATAAGAATTGCTTTTCTAACTGTTGCAGTAGATTGGATAGTTTGCACTTTTTCTTTCTTATCGACTTTACTTAAAACAACATCTAATTAAGCTATAGTCTTAACTCTCAAATCATTAATAAAATAATTTATTTGTGTTTGAAAATCATTATTTTGTTTTCCAAAATATGTTTTTTTATTAATTTTTTTATTAATGAATTTATCGCTTGTATATTTTGTTCTATCTTCCATTTATATATCAAGTTGTTTTGTAATAGAAGTGCTTACCACTTCATTAATTACAACTCTTAATTTTTCTTGCGTTTCTGTAAGTTGTGTTATAAACCATTTATTTGTCATATCAATAAAGTCTTTACTAAATCCATTTAAATGTTCTTCTGTTCCAAATACATTACTCTGCAAATCATTACTAATATTGGTTAAAATGTTTGCAATTATACTTGTGTTTTTATAAACTATCATTCAAATCCATCAACTTTATTAATTTCTCAATACATTTAGCCTAATGGTGTTTACATCTTCCATGTAATGTTTATTTACAGCATTGCTATCTTTCACAGTCATACCCATAGTACGTAATATATGTCCATTCAAATCACAATTCTCATCGCGATTTTTGGTTAAACAGCTATTTTTATGATTATGTTTATTACCGATATGTCCAAACTTTGAAATACTTATTGTTCTTCGCCTAGAAGTAGAAAATTGTCAAAACCAGATCTACATTGGCATTTATATACGAGAAGCGTTGGTATAATCACCAAAAAAACATAGTTGTCTTTCCAACAGTAAAATCACATATATTTAAACTTTGTAAAGGTCATATCGTCTAAAACATGATCATTGTAAATATGTTGGAGATTCATATTATCCATTTTAAACACAATTACCATATTTGCATTATCATGCAAATTATGTTTTTGTATATGTGTGTTTCTTTGTGATAGATAAAAACAATCATCGATTGAATGTCGACCAAAATTAAAATATTACTGTATTTTGCCCTGTGGTTCGCACCAAACATCGTCAAAAATAAATACGGAATTGGGTAAAGCTTCATTCGGAGACACTATATCTTCTTTAGTGGTAAAACGGAAATACCGCATTCCTTCAATTAATGACAAAATGGTTGTTAATCGTTGATATTTCTCTTGTTGTTTTGTTTTAGAAAACCCATATATGTGTTCAAATTTAAGTCAATTAGTATGTTCCAACATTGACATAATAACATACATTTTTCCGCATGAAGAAGGACCGCTTATTATACATTGAATATTTTATGGTAAAACAATGCTATGTTCTGCCGGGCATGCAGCGGCATGATGTCCAGAAATAAGCAGTGTAACCACGAAAAATCCTTAACTTTTCAATTGAAAATTTTAGTAATTGTTATTTCCTATTTACATATACTCATTTCATTTAATTCTCAGTACATTATATTATATGAAAATATTTTGTATGCAGAGTGCAGGATTCGAACCAAGATCCTTGAGTTGACAGTCCAGCATGCATAACTACACACCACGGGGTAAGTTGCTGTTACTCTCCACTAATTTTAAATTTATCATGACACAAAATATTATAAGTGAATGTATACATTTTATGACAATATAACAAATAAATTTAAAGCACTGTTTCTTGAAAGGCATGCAAACAAAATAGTTTTTGTTAGTTTTTAATATATGTCTGATAGTGATACAAATGAAAGACATTTCGAACTAAAAAATTCCATGGGCTACCACATGAAACATATATAATACAAAAAACATGCTAACAGTTAACACATGGTCTCAAAAAATACATCAGGCCATTAACAGCTAGCTAACATCTTGCCTATTCAAAAAAACACTTTCAAAAGTTTGACAGCAAAAATACATAATATTTGTATCTTTATTGTGATAAAGAGCCATGTCTCTAAAACATTAGCGAGCCAGAATAAATAAGATGATGGCCAACTTACCGAAAAAACAAAGATGCTATATCAGAATCGAGACAATACTATTTCTGCTATTGGCGACATGTTGGCTGTGAGATATCACACCGACATAATTTAAAGGATATCCATCTGTTATCCTAAAAAATATAGTGGGTATTTGTCTTTATTCTAACAGCAAACACACTGTCTCAAAAAAGACATCATGCCGTTAACAGCTAGCTAATATCTTGCCCATGTCTTGAAAACATTAGTGGGCCGGAATAAATAAGATGATGGCCAGCTTACTAAAAAAAAAAAAAAAACAAAGACGCTATAGCGGAATTGGGCCAGAGTATTATTTTTGCTATTGGCGACATGTTGGCTGTGAGATACCATGCCGACATAATTTAGGTGATACCCATCTGTTATACTAAAAATACAACAGGCCATTGTCTTTTTTATAATGGCTAACATACTAAGTATATTGATGTCTGCAATGACAAGACGTACTGCGATGGCTTGGGCATTGACAGCAGGTATATTGATGCCTGCCCTAGCGAGACCTATAGCAATGCCTTCGACATTCAGACCTGCAGTGAAGCCACCGGCGCCGAGAAGAGCTATATTGACATTTGCAGTAGTGAGACCTATAGCAAGGCCTTCGATGTCCAGGCCTACAATAATGCCTCCGGCATCGAGAAGAGCTATATTGATGCTTGTGGTAGCACTTCTACAGCGATGCCTTCGAGGTCCAGTGCTACAGCGATGCATTTGATGTCCAGAGCTACAGGGACACCTTCGACATCCAGATCTACAGTGAGGACTTCGATGTCCAGAGCTACAGCGACACCTCCGATATCGAAAAGAGCTATATTAATGCCTGTGGAAGCATGACCTACATAGATGCCTTCGACGTCCAGAACTATGGCGCCGTATTCGATGTCCAGAGCTACAGCGACGCCTTCGACGTCCAGACCTACAGCGATGCCTTCGACCTCCAAAGCTACAGCGATGCCTTCGACATCCAGAGCTACAGCGACACCTTCGATGTCCAGAGCTACAGTGACACATTCGATGGCCAGAGCTACAGCGACGCATTCGACGTCCAGACCTACAGCGACGCCTTCGACGTCTAGACCTACAGCGACACCTTCGACGTCCAGACCTACAGCGACACCTTCGACGTCCAGACCTACAGCGATGCCTTCGACATCCAGAGCTACAGCAATGTCTTCGACGCCCAGACCTACAGCGATGCCATCAACGTCCAAGGCTACAACGATGCCTTCGATGTCCAGAACTACAGCGACGCCTTCGACATCCAGAGCTACAGCGATGCCTCTGGCGTTGAGCTTGGAGGTTCTAAATTTATCAACAGCTATCAAATCAGGTGAATGATGTGTTCAAAAATCACAAATGTGTTCTTGTTGAAGTCCATTAGATTTAAGGGTTGTATCCTTTAATAATGCACGGTAAGATATGTCTGACAACTACTTATTCCAAGAATTAGAAGATTTTGTAGAGTTGAATTTTGTGTCTTCACCTGCACCAAGTCTACCATCTCCTGAATTATTATCACCTGAATCACTGCAATGAAAATTAATTTCCCCACCTACTCCTTGGTTCATACCTTAATTAAAGAGATAATATATAGTCCTATATTATCACCTGTTACCCCCTACACCTGCTTCACCACCACCACTAGCCGTTGTTCCTGTAAAGAAGCACAAATTCAGCTTATCACTTAACTCTAAATGTAAATTTTAATGAAAATTCCACCTTACGGTGATGAATGATTTTAAGATGTAACATGAAGTGATGATTTTAATGCATTCTGATGCAGCATAAGTAGATGATTTTTACAGTTTTAAAAGTGTAATGATCTTCAGATGTGATATGGTGAGAAGATTTTCAGGCATAACATCATATGACATTTTTATAAATATAATGATTTTCGCTTATAAAAGGTGAGAAGTATTTTCACAGTTTTAATAATAGAAAGTGTAAAGTTGTCTCATAATTTCAAAGTTTGTAATGTAACATGATTAAAAGTTTTACTGTTTAATGATTAAAAGTATAGACTTCTCTCTCATATTTGCAAAGTTTTAACGATTTTTTTAAGACTTCTGACGTTATATGTTGGAAAGTTATTTTCTTTTTTTTTTTTACAGTTTTAATAAACTTTATCAATTCAATCATAAAAATTGTGAAAATTTTTTTCACTGGTAACATACTTTATTGTGGATATTTAAAAGTTTTATGGTGTAAGATGGAGGTTTGGTTAATAAGCTTGTACAGCTTTCACAAGTAAATGTTAAAAAATGTTTAATGATTTTCAGTCATAACATACTTTGTTGTAATTATTTTTCAGTTTTAATGAATATTATGTTTTGAGTTAACATTGAGTAAAGATTTTAAGCTTGTAACGTTTTCACTGGTATCACGTTGAAAAGTTTGTAATGAATTGTATTATTTGTGATGTAACAAATTTTTAAGCTTGTAAGGTTTTCAGTGCTATCATGTTGAAAAGTTTGTAATGAATTGTATTATTTGTAACATAGCTTGAAGTATCAATTTTTAAGCTTGTAAGGTTTTGAATGGTAACATGTAAGAAAATGTTTAAAGTTTTCCTATCGTAGCATGATTGATGTGAATATGTAAAAACTTTGTCTTATGAATGTTAACTAAGGTGTGTTTTAGGATTTTTTAAATAAAAAATGTTCTATGTTAAAAAGGAATAGTGATTTGAGATTTATTAGTTTGAAAATTCCTCATGTCATATCTCTTGTGAATGATGAGTGTTTATTTACTATTACTAAACAAAAAAAAATCCTGGTAAACATTAAACGAGTAGGTGATGGTAAAATTTTCAGGTCTGGAGCTTGAAAGAATTTAAAGTCAGACAGCAGGATATTTGTTTGCTCACTTTCATGAAAAAAATAGAAGTAACTTAATTTCTTCCTTCTTGATGAGGGAGATAAAATATTATAAATTAAAAACTATCATCTAAATTTCCATTAAGGAAATTTAATCAAATCAAACTTTGAAGAGTTAGGGGAAATTACAAAAATGTTGGAGGAACTAAACATGTCTGAATGTATTTGAAACAAAAGGAGAGGGAACAGGCTAGTATCTTCAGAAAACCTCTGTTGGCCCGCTGATCAAGTTGAAGAACAACCCCGGGGACATAACCAAACTGAGAGTCAAGTGCCATAAATACCTTTTCAGAGCCAGGTAGAAAGAGCTCTTAATGACACACCACAGCACCGAGAGCATTTTCCCACTACCCTTTAAATATACAACAGTGAGAGTTCAGCAAACTTTTAAATAAAAAATATTTCATCACACAAAAACTGATTACAACTATTGGTGCTGCTGAAGATTCAACACGACGATGCCTCCTGGTAAAACACATTCATACTTTATACTACTCAGATAACATAATTGAAGGTTTTTTTTAAAATAAAACTAAGCTTGTGTAAAAATGGTTGCAATTTTCCTTTAAATTTGTTAAGTTTTGGACTTTTAGGAAAATAAGTCAAAATAATATTTGGGAAATTGACAGATTTCAGCATCGATAGCAGTCATTTCAAGCTGGATTCGTGCTACTTCAGTAATATCATGTCGGAAAAGTAGTATTCTAGATAAAAATAATTCATATATATATATATATATATATATATATACACACATACACATACATTTTCTGGTAGATAGTATAGTAAAAATTCTGGGCTGGGAAACTTACAGAGAAATCCACACATAAAATATATTTAAAAAAAGAGATTGAGTATGTATGTTTTTTCTGCTATACAAATAAATATTTCAAAACAGATTGAGAGTAAAAAACTTTAACTTAAGTATTGCTTAAATCTAGTGATGTGAATTTTTCATTATTTAAAAAAATTTAGAGAGCAAATATATCTCTTCTATTTGTGTTGGTGTGAAATAATCATAGTTGGCTGGAAAACAGGATAAAATTTATTGGATTAAAATATAAAATTTTTTTGTAATGTTAAATCTGAGGATTATCTTGGGGGATTACAATATTGGGTACAATTTAGCTTCAGGGGTATAAATTTTATCGGCGAGACTTGGAAATTTTATTTCCCTGTAAGTAAGACAGGTTCTAGCATCTCGAAAATAGGAGGAAACTTTAGTCTCCAAGCGAAAGTAAAAGTTTGTGAAGACGAGGGCAGAGGGGAGTTAGCCAAGGTCATTTCAAAATCCACTAGTCCGAGGGAGTGTTTGGGAGTCGCAGAGTTCCCGATGTTGTGGACAAAAGACATGCCTTCTGGGATGCCTGGCCGAGGCAGGCAGGCAGCTCTCGAGATAGCAGAAAATGCCCTCTGGACTGGTGTTGTGTGAACTTGAATCGACAGCATGGGCAGTGTGTTTGGACTGGGCAGTTCTAAGATATCTGAAAACACGTTCTGGGCTGGTGGTGGAGGATGGAGGGAGGAGGGCAGGGATTTGTGTCCATGTAGAGGTTTTGCGGACCTCGGTGTTGGATCAATAGCAAGTGTGCGTGTTCTTGGACAGGAACTCTTGTTTCGGACGAAACGTGCTCTGGGCTGGTGGTGTTGGGGGAGGGGGAGGGATTGTGTGGTGCTAGAGAGGTTTTTGCAGGATGGATCAATAGCGGGGTGGGTGGACAAAGCAGTGGTCCTTCTAGCAGAAAATGTGCTCTGGGGTGGAGGGGTGTGGCCTTGGATAGAAACTCTCTTTTTGTACAAAGATGCAGTCTTGTATAGCGCGGGGGGGGGGGGGGTGGCTGCAGGCAGGACCGATGTGGACACTTCTAGCTGGTCGGCGCCAAGTTAGTTTGTTACCAACCCTCACCCTGGATAAACGTATACATCACTCTCTCCTCTGAATATTTATTCACTGGTCGTGGCGGCCAGCTGGCTTCGGGCAGTGTAGGCATATCATACGCATGAGTGCTAGCCATCATTCTTGTTAAGCGATATTTTATACATTCTTTAATATAACCATTTTATAACTATTAGTTTATCGGGAAAATGACTTTTTTTTTGTGTGATAAGCCGATATAGTGCGTTCGTTATTCTTATAAGCATTTATCATCTCAAGTACGTTTCTGAAGTTGGTCGGTGAAAGTTGACAGCATGTTAAACTGTCGTTTTGTTAACTAGTGCAGTGAATTTCACAGACTTAATGGAAATTTTTAGTACATCTGTTATTTTAAATAATTTTTCTTCAGCCAAGTTTGTGATTTTAAAATTATATATAGTACATTTCTATAAAGTGTTGCAGAATTACGCTTTACAGGATTGAGTCATCCGAATCCCCTTACACTTCGATGGAAATTTGTGTTAAAAGTGAATTATTCTTACAATAGTGAAATTTGCATTAAAAATCAGGGTAATTGGTTTTATTATCGTTTTGTTGTCTGTTGTAGGACATAGTGTAATCAAGATGTTAATAGTAGCTTGGTAGAGAAATGGGTTCTGTCATTCGTAAACAGGATATTTTTATTGATTTGTGATGTAATTTCAACTGGCCCGCAAGCTCCACGTCTCTTTCACTGTCTAACTTCCCAGACGGACAGGCATGTTTTCGGAGAGCTGCTTGTGTGATTTCATTTATTTAAAAAACCGGATCACTGGGTTCCGTAATTCGTTTAGTGATTGTCATGTACTTGTGTTCTTTACCCATTAAATTTATTTGGAAACATTCGTTTTGTATTTTCTTTCATTTCAGAGTTTTTCATCTCATTTTATAATCGAACATAGGCTGACGCATACACAGGTACTTTTTGCTCTCAATACCTCGTCAACATAAGTGCTATATCGAAGTCAGTGCTGCAGCGACCACCCGAGCAAATAGACTTATATTAAAGTCACTGACTGTTAAACGTTTTCTTTTTTACGCATGTTAATGAAATACATTTATTTTTTAATAATCATCTTTGATTTATGGATTCCGTTTCAGAAGTTCCTCTACGAGTGTTAACTATGGGATTCCCTAAGCTCTTATTGCGATAGGTCGCCTTCCAAGCTGAACTCGAAACAGCTTATAGGAGTTGGCACATTCTTTACTAATGTCATTTATTCACCAGTCTCATAGGCGGACAGACATGTTTCCGGAGAGGTGCATGTGGAAATTTATTTATTTCAAAAACAATATAGCTGGGTTCCGTAATTTTTTTGGTGGTAGTCACATACTTCTGTTCATTAGCTGTTTAATTTATATATTTATAGGGACATTTTTGCTTCGTTAATAGATTAATTTTATTTAGGACACCTGGAGACTCGCGTAATTGTGATCGTTTAGCACTTGTTTCTTTATCAGTCCAGGTTATCCACGTAGTTGAGTTCTTTATAATTTTCTCTCGTTTTATTTATTTATAGTTTGAACTCATTAGAAATATATTTTGTTCAAAGACTCAGAAATTTCTCTTGCATGTTAACTATACATCGTTTTCTCGTTCTGTTTAATTACTATTACCAAAAATCGCCTGTCTCTCACCACAGTCTACGAACAATATCACTACCAACCCAAAAAATTAACACTCAGGCCACTCTGGCACAAAACTCAACACATATATACCCTGTCCCCACACGCCACACCTCATTCGAAGACAGAGCTCCAAGGATGAGGACGTACCAGAGCTGCTACCCCACCCCCACCCCAAAAAAAGAAAATAATAAATTTGTCTCTTAGCACACTATTACACCAAACTACACACTTATCATAACAATTGTTGATTGATTAATTGAATTAAAATAATTGAATCAATCAATCAAAGTTTCATTACATTTTATTTTATGACAATTAAAAATAATTGGATTAAGATTGGATTAATGATTAACGAAAAAATTCATCGGACTAAAATCGGATCAACTATTTTTATCGGATTAAGTTCGGATTAAGGATTAACCCTGTTGATATCAATTTTGATATTAAAAGATTAATGAAAAGTGGCATGAAACCCGCCCGCTCCTACTACTCGCTTATACATTCAAGTTGCTGTTGCAATTAGCCCACGACTTTTTTAACACGTCGACATAATGTGAATCCAACGCCGACTTCCTTTGTGGCAACAATGCTAGTAGTGAGTAGTCCATATTCGTGCGTATGTACGCTAATGTTAAGTCTAGTTTATAGACCATGGAACCCGCAAATTTTTCCAGTCGCTTTTCGTCGACAGATGAAAGACCTGAAATATTTACCCGAATTTATTCAACATTTTCCCACGTAACCTGCCAAGCTTCTAATGTAAGGATCACAACTACTGCAGCCGCAATATATGTTAGGGACCCAGAGTTTTGAAACTCACGCAACCAACCCTGTAACGGCAGTAAGAGGCCGGGTTCGAATATTTGGGAAGCATGGTGTTACGATTACAACACAATAGGAGATGCCAGGCAAGGCTGGAATGCGGCCAACGGTTGTTATTAAAAGAAAACTCGCAGAAAACGGAGACTGAGTTGTAAGGGCAGAAAGTGCAGGGGTCTACAGAAGATAGCAGAATAATTGGGTCCGGCCGACACAGTGGGGTTGCGGTAATTTCATCAGCATATACGTTAGTAATTCCGCCCGAGCTGCCAGGGAGAGCCAATGGGAATTGAGGATTACGGTGAAGGTAGGTATGAAGGAGAAGTGTGGCGGACATGAGAGCAGAGGGCTGGAGTGTCACTCAGCGGCGGTCCTCACAAGTCGGCGGTCACTGAGCAGCGATTGGATGCAAGTCTCTTCACGCTAGGGTCAGAGAGCTCTAAACCTTGTCCTCCATTACTCTAATATCCATAACCCTACCTTGACCCTAACCCTTCCGCCACATCTGAATGTATATTATTGTTATTTAATTTCAGTAAAAATCCTCTAGACTTGTTAATTGGAGATTACTTAATAGCCCCTTTATTCCACAACCTGATCAGTCATATTTATGCCTACAAGATTATATACCTCATAGCGGATATATAAAAATTTTCTCACGTAAAGAACATATAAAACGCGTTTTTAACGTAGATTTTAAGCATTGATCCAAAATAATCTTTCATGGTACGTGTACATACGTATGTAAGAAGTAATAAATGCATATCTACAAGTTCCGGTTATGAGCAATGCTTCATCTTCGGCACCCAGAAAAGAACTGTAAACAGTGACAAATGCCACAATTGACACATCACAGGCGAGTTTGTATTGTGTTGCACGCTAGCGCTACCTACCGTCGTTTGTTACGGAAACTAAAGCAGTTTACACACACATTACTCACACGTATTACTCATTCAAGTTATCTTGGCACCTGAATATGCAGTTTACGACCATTCCCTATCTTGAAATACTCAGTTCAAAGTCCGCTATCATCTGTATAATTTTGACCCTAAAGGCTACAGACAAGCTCTATTTACACTATGGGGACACAGCCTACGTCTGGTTAAAAATAATACGCGAGTTGTACGTGTCTGTACTAACTGCAAAGGAGGTTACTGGCACAGAATATATCTAAGTATACAAACCCGGAACAGCGGGGTGGTTCCGTCGATGTAGTAGTACCCGTTCGGTGATTGGCCACGCGATGATCTGGAAGTGGGCGAGCTCTTCGTCTTATTGGCTGTTGCTCCCTGTGGATGATTCCCCATTGGCCTGGCTGCCGGCTAGCAGGTAAGTTATAGGCCATTCACGGTAAAGTGAGCACTCTTTGGGACAGTCTCATCAAACATAATAGTCGATAAATACATCTCACTGTGCTCTGAGACTTTTGATTCTGGGTATGGTGAAGTGTATTCACTTTGTTTATTACTCACATGGCAATGTTTACGCGAAAAAATTATGGGTGAATATTAATTTGCTGAAAGAAAAAAGTAACTAGGGCTTCAAAAGTGCTCACTTGTGGAAAAGGGGGGGGGGGGGTTGCAAGATGTCTGCTGTGAGTACTGGATAAGCCCAGTCATGCAGCAATAAGCACAGGGGAGGCGCGGAGTGGGGGAGAAGGAGGGGAGTATGGCGTGTCAGGAGGGATCACTCGACGGACGGAAAGCAGCAAAGCAGTAAAGCCTTTTATCTGTTCGCGGTTATTGGACCACTCATGAAATCAACTTTTGAAAAATGTCACCGCCGTTACCTGCATCTATTTTAACGGGCGCCCTGAGTGACATGCGCCCAGTAAAGTTGGTAACGACGGATAGGAAGTAGTTCCGTATCTTAACGTCGAATAAAAAGGGTCAGGTAACGATTTCTGAAAATTTAAATTATTTGTTTCACTTTCTGTTTTTTTCTTAATGTATCGAAGTGTAAACATGAGCAGATTTGTAAAATATTTACTTTTCTAATAATTTCATAGTTCCACTTGGCGGACGCATGAATAAAGTGATGACGCCCATGACAATGTTAATCTTACGTAAAGTGCAACAATACACAACGTGCATACAAGTAGATCTTAAGCAGGGCTTCCAAAAGTGCTCATTTTAACGTGAATAGCGTATAACAACGAAGAGAAAGTAGTTCCATATCCCAACGTTGAATTAAAAATTAAATACAGAAATTATTTCTTTTGCTTTCTGATTTGTTGTGTATTTAGTGTAAGAAATGTAAAATTTACTTTAGTAATATTTCGACAGTTTCACTTGGCCGGTGCGTAGTGAGTAGGCTCACGGCAATGTGCATTGTATGTACACATGTTGGAAGAATACGCAATATGAACACAAGTAGATCTTCAGCGAGGCTTTATATTATAAAGTGCTAAGTCTACCGTGAACAGCCTCAGATCTTAATTCCAGTCCTCGAGTCAAGAGCCTGTGAACGTTTCGACCGCCGCCAGGGGAATTCCTGCGCTTCTTAATGAGCGGAAGTGGCGTAAAAAACAATACCGGCCTCCGCAGTCTGGCCTTCTCCTTTGTGTAGCACGCGAAGCTACCTGCGGCCTGCTTGGCCCGCCTCCAGCCGCTACTCTACTCTCAGTCGGCGGCACACACGCCTTTCCCATTTATCTGTCTACTGGCTGTGTGACGTCGACCCGGCACACTCCGAGTTCGAATCAGTGATATCAATCGGTGAAATAACATTGACTGAAAGTCAGTTTATAAGCTACTGCTGACTGGCGAATCAAGTAAATTAACCGGGAACAAGTGATTAATAGAAGTGGAATTCCTGGCATTCGTGGGAATCACAAATAAATCGGTGAAATTCAGCCACTATATTAATTAGTTTTCTGGCACTGGTTCTTATAGGCTGTTCAAGCTAAAATGAGCACTTTTGAAAGCCCTGCTTAGGATCTACTTGTATGCACGGTGTGTTTTCGTTCGCCTTGCGAAAAATTAACATTGTCACGGGCCTCAGCACTTTTTTAATGCGTCGGCACAGTGAACCTGCAAAACTATTAGGAAAGTAAATATTTTTAAAATCTGCTTATTTTAACACTTTTATGGATTAAAAAATTGAAAAGGGAAATAAATAATTAAATTAAAAATAAATCGAACTGCATAGAGCATTCCTGGAATGTTCTGAAAACTGCCATTCAAGCACGCTATCAACAACGTAGCAATGTACAGGAGCTGACATTGGCCGCGCGGACAGAGTTCTACAACTTGCCACAAGAGCGACAGGATAACTTCATTCTCAGCATGCCTCGGCACGTCAGGGATTTCGGGTGTCCTCGAGGTCACCCACAGTATAGGTCCTTGTGGAGAGTTACAATGAAAGACAAGATAACAATGGTGTTCCCAAACAGACATTTTTATGATACAAAATGAAGGTTTTTTTTTTGCAATATTCGCATTGTTTTGTAACACATGCATTCGCAACATTTCTTGCATAAAGGGGGAATGTTATGTTATTTTTGGTACAACAAATGTCTGATGAAAAAGTTTTCTGAGCAGTTTATTTGTAAACACGGCATGCTATTTAAATCATGCTCGTTCCGAAACCACGTTTATGCTGACTTTCCTCAGCTGTTTCTCTGCTCTAGGAGAAGCGTCATGGAACACCACCCCGGCTGGCGAGTAGATAACACTCTAAAAAATTATTCGGATATTTACCATACCAGTGTATACGCTTAGTAAGAAAGCAGGAGTTGTAATTTGCTCAAGAAACAGTCAAATGCGTAGGGAAGTTCCCAACCTTTTATAGTAGCGACGCTAAACATTCCTATATCTGGAGCTTGAAGTGTGGTATATTGCCATACAGTGAAGAGGTTTAAAACTTCCATTACTGTTCAAGAAGTTTATTAGAAAATAGTTTACAGTGTACAATACATACGATAGTTGTTTACAGTGTACAATACACACGATAATTGTCTGCGGTATAAATAACATACGATAATTGGTGACCGACGTTCCATCATGTTGCTGGCAAGTGACGCCATTTTTCTGGCCAGTGTGTGTGGCTGCAGTTCACCTTACAAGCTCCTGTTACACCTCTATGATCTCAACTACAAACACTGTGCTGTATAACGTACAACATTATTGGCTGTTCATCAGCCATTAGGGCACCGGTTTTTATTTCGCAGCAATAAAATTTCCCTAGTACAGTGTAAAGGGATTTATAATCAGTCGTATCCTTTTGAGTAGGTTCGACATTGTCTTCGAAGTCAGGAACATTATTTATGCTGGCTGCAGCGCTCTTGTAGGATCTTGTTAAACACCAGCGGAACGGGTTTTGTTTCCAAGGACAATGGAATTTTAAAAGTAGCGTTGCTCGAACTACACTAGAGCCTGGTCCACAAGTTAGAAGGAGAGCGGCTCCCAATGCCGCACTCCACGCGACTGTACATCATGCACTACTCATTATAAAGAAATACATTCACTAGCAAAATTGTAGAAAAAAAGTACGATTTATATTTTATATGATAAGAGAAGGTATATATTTTGTAACACCGTGTACTATTTAACTACATTCTCACTGAAATGTTTTAAAAGTTTAAGCAATGGGACGGCAGTTTTGTACAATTTTCGGGCCTAAGTGTATTTCCACTCTGGAGGTTTCGAAAAGCACATTTCGTAAAAAAAAAAAAGTTAACCAAGCTAGACCATTACAATTACAGTGCTTATATGTGACAAAAAAGTAACGACAATGTTTACAAATATTTTTACTAGTTGATCATATGCACATCCATTACAGTTTCTGAGGGAAGGAAATTGAAAATATTATTTCCCAACGATTTTGCAAAAAAAAAAAAAAAAAAAAAAAAAAATGGGGTGTGGATGTGTTGGGGACACGGCCGTTTGTTTGGCGTGAATACGTCTACGTTGACGCGCTCGGAAGCCTTGATATTATTATTTACGTTCCCGGCACCGCGTCACTCGATCATATGTGGTTTCATGGGTATCACTGGATTGCTTTTGAGATGTTATTACAACCGTATACGATTTCTGTACTTCGACTTGGCTTTTTGACGATTATAGGCCGACATTGCGTTAAGTTTTCTTAATTTTTACATTAAACTCATACAATTTCACCATAACAAAGCCACACAAATGTTTTTATACACGCAATCGATTGATCTTGACGAAAGCTGTCGATTGAAGCTTAAACTTAAACGAGCGTCGTAGCTTCTCCTAGTCAAAAGTTACACTACGCGGAAGTTATGAGACGCGGCGAAAAGAACTCAAAATTGTGCCTTCCCCCTCCCCCCACCCCTTTTCACAGCCGCGCGCGATGCTTCGCAGTCCTCACTCAACGTAACATATTCTTTGATCCATTGGCAATCGAGTGGTGTAATTGAATTTTGAATGAAGACGTTAGATTCAAAGCTGCAATGCCAAACTCTATCTCCCAATTTTGCTAACATTTCGTCGGATTTTCTGGAACGCCTCCCACTGTGGTCGCAAATTTGAAGACGTATTCACGTCAAAAATCTATATCTCAGCTCTGGAAAAAAGTAATCTTACTGCCATCGTAGAATTGGCGTACACATCCCCCCTTCTTTTCTCACTCCACTACCATCTTCGAAAACAACACAGTTTCTGTAGAAAAACCTGAGGCTCGAAGAAAATTTGAAATTCGATTCTATTCCGGAGTCAAGGGCACGACTCTTCTGTGAAACCTATGTTCAAAATTAATTTTTAATTTTGCTTCCTTACGTCAAACATAATATGTTCTTCAACGTAACTTTTGGGAACATATCACCTAGTTCAGAAATTGATAGGAAACAAATTTTCAACGACTGACGAGCTGAAAAGTTATTCAGGATGTGCTTGCTCCTAATTTGCTCAGACAAAACACTTGCACATCCACTATTTCACATATATTCGTGTAAACACCTAAAAGGTTGCAAGGAGGGAACATTCATGTGTAGTTAATCTGTACTAACGTATTCATTTATCTACAAAAATTAGTGAATTGCTTTGCTTGTACAACACTTATCTGAAATAGAGGAACGTGGTTATCCTGCAGATATGTTGTAAGAAGAAGGTTTTTCTATGTTTACATAACAATTAACCACGCCCACCCTAATTCTCCCCACCCCCTCCAAAAATATATTGGAAAGGGTATTAAAATTTGCTTGTCTCAACCTGTTCATTCGTCTCTGTTCACGATACAAAACAATTTTCTTGAACACAAACTTTCTACACACACACGCACATAAACATCCTAAAATCCACGTGATGCAATTTACGCCATTAACTTTTCTCCGAGGCACCCTTGATATCGTTCATCAGAAGATTTGTTGTAGTGATAACATAACTATTTTAATCCGTTAGTACCTAGTGTTGTACATAATTTGTTGAAAGATATATTTATTATGAATGCGTCGCACAGCGCGGAGAGCAGTACGGACTTCAGACGAAGTCATAGTGACGAAGATCGCGTTTCGCTCAACGTGGTTAGGGAACATGAGTTCGCGGTGGCTTACCATTGCCTTTTGCAGTGTGGAAGTGAATCTCACCAACCATTCGAATATCGGTGTTGGAACTCGAACCCAACTCCCCGTGCAAGAGGCACGTACGTTATCCACTATACCACCGAGGCTAAATGAATGTGATAAATTATAATGCAAACCAGACAAGAAAGAAAGAGAGAGAGAAACAGGCTGATGGCTGCTTTAGCACATGTCCATGAACACGGTATCCCTAAAATGGAACCAAGGTGTCCGTCACAGCCACTCTGCGTGACATACACCAACCCCCTATAGGCTGTTGGCGGCAAAGTGAGCACTTTCGAGACCCTAGTTACTTTTTCCATTCAGCCATTTTTTATTTTTTAACCACTCGTTTAAGTAAATATTGCCATGTAAGTAATAAACACAGTGTGTGTATTCCACCGCACTCGGAAGTTAACGTCAACGGCAAAAATACAATATATTTATTGAGTACTATTCCAAATGAGATAGCTTTCAGAAGTGCTCACTTTACCGTGAATAGTCTATACCACAGAGTAGACGGGTTTTACGGCCCGAGGGCTGCACACCCTCCATCCTCCCACACTGTAGCTGTACTCGGATGAGTAAACCATTGTACTGCACTTTCTCCTCTTCTGTTCTTCGAGCCACTCACTGTTCTTAGTGACGTATTCGGTATTCTACGGATTTTCTCGATAAAACCTGTCTTCCTCGCCAATCAGGGATATTCCGTCTTCTTGAATTGAAGCCTTTACCCGAATACCCCCTCATGGGTCCTCGCAAAGCTCTTCTCGCCACTTATTGTAGTCTTCAAGTCGTTTATCAGTTTTGGTGGCGAATTCGTTCCTAATCTTATGAAGAGCTTGATATTTTAGTATATTTGCCAAATCTAACTGAATACCATTTCTTTCTGTGATTTCTTGCAGCCATTTTCTATTTTCATACACTCTGTGACGGCATGCTGCATCTTGTTATTCACTGCACAGGCATCACACAGCGATGACTCCACCAACCACAAACTATTAAGTTTAGCCTTGAAGTTTCCGTGGCCTGTGTATGACTGCACACTATAATAGTTGAGAGTAATCCATTATATTTCGAGTCTGTTTTTCACATTTGGTAACAGCTCGTGTGTAATTCTCCCTATCTCAGATGTTTCCCATGCTTCTTGGCCCTTTTGGAGAACTTCATCCATTTATTCTTGTTTTACTACCTTCGATAGTCTGCCAGTCCGTGATCTCTCCGCCACAATGCCCCGATATCTTACCAGTTTATCAACTGGCAACACTCCAGCTAAGATTGGGAGTGGCTCATTAGACACTGTTCTGTATGTCTTAATGATGGTCAGCAGTGCTGCTCTTTGAGCACTTATGATCTTCCTTTTATGCCTCGCAAGCTCAGCTCTGGTATGCCATATAATGGCCCCATATTATATAATGGCCTCGGACACTACTTAGTGTATTATTTTGAGTGTTCTATAATTTAGACCCCAACTTATGTTTTCGATGTTCTTTAATTTATGAAATACTACAACAACCTTTCTAGCTACATACTCTATGTTCTCCAGAAAGCTCATATTTTAATCCATGATAGCTCCCAGGTATTTTATCTTATGCACACACTCCACTGAGTCCCCACCAAATCATACAATCACCGGCCTCTGCAGTTTCCCCTTGAGCACCATGATTTTCATTTTAAATGGGGAGAATTCCAACTCACTTGTTTGAACCAAATCCAAATATTCTCCATTATGATTTATGCCGTCTCCTCAAGCCGCCACTTTGCATTTCCAGATATTAGGACAAGGCCATCATCTGCATAGCGGAAAGCTACACTCCGGCGGTAGATCCAACTCCAATAATACATCGAAGAGAACATTCCATAAGATCAGTCCAAGGACCAACTCTTGGGGACATCCCTTTGTAAGCCTCTTCTTTACTTGCACATTCTGGGCAGAGTATGTCTGCAAAGAAGTCCAAAAATTATCCTGTAGATGTTTGCTGGGCATATCTTCCTCTCCAGTTGGTACATTACTTCTGGCCACCAGGCATTGTCAAACACTCCTTCTATATCCAGGAACACAACTATATACTTTTCCTGACTGTTTTTCACATACTTTAACGTAATGCAGTGCAATGCCTATACCCACTCCTATGCGAAAGCCATATTGTTTCTCACTGAGGGTTCCCTCTGCTTCCAAAGCCATTATGAGCCTCCTGTAAATTATCTTCTCATAGACTTTGCCCAGTACTGGCAGCAACAACAGAGGTTAGTAGGATCTTGGATCTTCAGGATCCTTTTTGCCTAAGGATTCCCAGTCTTTCCTTTTTCCATGGAATTGGAAATACACCAGAAACGAAAGTAAATTGTAGATCTTGAATAACTCCTGTTTTATTCTCAAGTAGCTTCTTTTAATTATTTTTCCTTTAAACCATCATAGCCTAGGGTTTTCCCATTCTTCAATTGGTACAACATTAATGTTAATTCCTCCATATACAAAACTGGTGCATCAGCTTCCTCAGGAATTTCACTCCTCTGCTGTCTCTTCTGGGCGTGTTCCTGGCCCTCATTTTCCTGGGAGTCATCAGGGAGGAGTGTGTGGAGCAGAACCTCCATAGACTACTGGAGGTCATTGTAAGTCTCACCATTTACCCTTATGCTTGGTGGAGGTATTGCCTTCTTCATTTTGCCAGATGCAGTCTTATAGAACACACTGTAAGGATCCTCATTATCCACTTGTGTAACATTAACTGCCCATGATTGTACCTTTTTCAACTTAACCTTGTTGAAGTAAGCCTGATTCTTTCACTTGTACTCTTGCACAAATAATTATTTCTCCTCGCCTCTAAGGCCGTGAAGTCGTGTCCTGTTTCTTCGCACTTGCTTCCTCTCATTTTTCAATTCCAAGTCCCACCATGATATGTTCGGGAGCCCTTGACTTGTTTTTCAGAGATATTCCTCACAGGTCTCAGTGATGATTCGAGTGATTGTGGCTATTCTTTCTTCCACATCTGCTTTGTCATGCTGCATCTGAGGACATATTCTCAGCTTATCCAACAGGGTCTTGTATTGTGGCCAATATGCTATTCGATATACATATTGAACCTCTCTTCCTATCTCTGGCAAACAATCAAATTTTCTTCCTACATATTCAATTTCATAGACTATAAGCCTATGATCACTTGCACTTTCCTCCAGCACTCTCCAATTGCTAATATGGTCTCTAGCCTTCCCATTTACCACAGTGATGTCAATGTATGTTTCAGTACTTTGTGACTGCCAGACATGTGTTGGCAGTTCACCTTCCACATTTGCGACATCCGAACCATTTATTAAAATGAATTGGCTGATTGTCTAGCCTGATTCATCTGTGACTAGCGAATGCTAGAGTTCAGACTTCCCATTAACATCTGCACCAATCACCAAGGGTTTATCTCATCATATCACTCGTCACTTCCCATCTATTTAAATATGTTTCTATATCATCCCCAAACTGAAAGCATGAGGATATAATCCAGCATTTAGTTGTTCCCTTTATCGCTCGTGTGATGTGTGTTAGAGATGCTGGCCATCAGTATCACATCCAAGTAATTATTTGTCCTCAATACTTCAGCTTGAGGTTTGATTCCTTTGTTGTACACACTGCCATTTAGTCTCATTACTACATCAAAAGGCACATATGGTTCCTAAAACAAGACATATCCAGCTTTTGCTCCACCACTATCCTATACAGCCCAGCAGCCACTGCTGCCCACCTTTACATATTTAATTGGCGGACGTAGTACCATAATATTAACCTAGGGCCGAAATTGTTGCGCATACCAATTCACCTTGCTCCACAATCTGCTCCGCAATCGCTCCACAATTGTGGAGCTAATCCTTTTCTGTGATTGGCCCACACTAAGCTCCACTATCTGCTCCCCACTGCTCCGCAATCTGCTCCACAATCTGATCCACCCCTTCACCTACAGGAGGTTTCATTTCACTTTTAGAATTACATGTGGATGGGGGATGGATTATCCTAGCTCCGCAATCTGCTCCGCACCATTCTGTACTCTACTCCGCACTCGGCCCTTAATGCTCCAACCCCTTCCCCTACCTGAGCTGTATTGTCATTACTTCTGGGATTAATTGGGTTCCTGCTGCGAGATTCTAGGCTCTCTTCTCCTTCGATTATTTATTCTGAATACCTGGTACATTATCGCCACTCTCCCCTATATACAACACCTCCACTCACCATCCTCCTCTCCTCAGATATGGTTAACACCCCCCCACACCTCCCTCACATACTCCTTCCCAGCGAGGTAGGCTGTGTTCAGTTCCACACTTGCTTGTTAGGCAGCACTGCTGCCATCATAGACCATCAGTTTAGTTGCAGAGTTAACAGCCAGGAGCACTGATGTCTCTTGATGCTGCCATCGACCGCTAGGTAGCGCACAAGTTCGATGAATCGATTACATTGAGATCGCATCGGACTCAACGTTTACATTTCAAGAAGTCATTTAAGTCCTAAAGACTTTCTAGGAAGATCAATTTTGAGTTAAGTCCATTTATAATTATAAACATTATTTCCGAACCATTTTTTGCTATAGTAATCAATTTCATAACATAGACACCATATCCGATATCCATCACGGTGATAATACCATATAAGTCCTAAAACCTTTCTACCAAGATAAATTAAGCATTTAAGCCCTTTTATAAATGTACTCATAATTTCTGAATCTTTGGAGCTATAGGGATCAAATTCATAACATAGACACCGTACCTGACATGCAACATAATGGTAAGATCATTTAGGCCATTAGCCCTTTCTGACAAAAGTTTAATTCAAGTTAAGCCTTTTATAAATACACTCATATTTCCCGAACCATTTATGAAATGGTCATCAAATTCATAAAATAGACGTCATACCCGATATCCATCATAATGGTAAGGACATTTAGGCCCTAAACACTGCCCGGCAAGGTCAATAATGTGTTTAAGCTCTTTTATAAACATAGTCATAAACTCACCAAGTACATAACCAACAATGACATATTAACAAATGTAATATTATTTAATTTCCGAGTTTAACCAAATTTAATTTATGACTTGGGTATGTGCTATACTTACTTAGTGTAATGGTAATTTCGGATTATCGAGTTCGAGTCTCGGTCAGAACACCTATAATTATTTTATAACTGATCTGTATTCCTGCTTATAGTAATTAATGTAATGTAATTGTTTGGATTACAGAGATCTATTTCCAGGGGACTCACTTAATAGTTAAAAAAAAAAAAAAATTCTGGGAAATGCAATATTAAGCATTCACTTACGATCACGGTCTATCGTATTACCTGATCTGTGTCTACTGCTCAACTAACTTGTTATATGTTCGATGTCAACTGTCGAAGGTCGAGAATGGTGGAGGGGAATGCAGCTGAATGGGTGGATTAGATTGCGGAGCTAAGTGAAGTGAAAATCCCCCCCCCCCAGGTTAATCTTATGGGAGTAAAGTGAAGTGACCCCCCCCCCCCAATACGTGAAGGGGTGGAGCAGATTGTGGAGTAGATTTTGGAACTGTCTGCGGAGCTAACTGAGGGGCTAATTGAGGAGCTGTCTGTGGAGCTATGTGTGAACCAATCACAGCACAGGATTAGCTCCACAATTGTGGAGCGATTGTGGAGCAGGTTGTGGAGCAAAGTGAATTGGTATGCGCAGCGATTTCGGCCCTAGGTTAATCTTATGGGACTACATCTTTAAGGTCAAGGTCTGGGTAAAAAAAAAGGAGAAGTGAAACGCCCCCGTCCCTACTACTTATTAGCGTCGAATAAAAAGTGTTAGGTAACCATTTGTGATAACTTAAGTTATTTTCTTCGCTCTATGTTTTTTTTTTTAAATTCAGCTAAGTGTAAAATGAGAAAATTTGTATTATATTTACTTTTATAATAATTTCACACTTTCATTTCACCGTCGCATGATCAAAGTGATGAGGCGCATAGCAATGTTCATTTTAGATAAGGCGGGGGATACACAGCCTGTATACAAGTAGATCTTAAGCAGAGCTTTCAAAAGTGCTCATTTTACCGTGAACTGCCTATACTAAACTTCACTTGACTCATGCGAACTAGCAGGTGGTGAAGTGACAGAGAACGCAGCCTTTCTCTGTTCACCACCCATATACACTCTTACTGTACAGTCACGCTCTGGCATAGTGTTCAAAGCGTTAACAATGAGGTCTTGAGAGCTGATGAGGGTGAAACGAGGTGAAAATGGAGCAGCTCCGGAATTCAAGGGCGGGGGAAACGCGAGATCCCCGAGAAACCCCGTCAACCAGAGGCATCGTCTGGCACGATTCCCAATTGCGAAAATCCGGGAGTAACCCGGCCGGGGATTGGTGGGAGGGGAGCAGTCTGACCACTCAACCACCGACACCCATGTGAATTTGTTGAGGTTTTTTCTACTCAGGTTGGGAAGGTCCATGGCAATGGATTGAAAATGAAAATATCCGCCACCAAATAGCAATGGTGTTGCTTGTGTACCGGATGTTTATGTTTTGTATGTAAGTTAAGGGTCCTATGTACTAAAGCTTTTCTGTGAAATAGTTGTTTTCGCGTAAACGCGTCTCTCGGTAAATAAATGTTCTGGAAATACGAAGTTTTGCCAGAAATGATAAAAAAAAAAAAAACTATTGTCTATATCGCTATATTTTAACATTTATCATATTATGTGTATTAACGGAGAAAAAAAATCGTGAAAGTAGTAAAATATTTAATTTTTAAAGCTTGCCTATGAAGTTTCTTTAAGCGGTAAGAGAACAGTACTATTATAGGCAGGTAGTTTGATCTGTGTACTTTCATCGCGAGTAATAAAACCCGCTGTTACAGATCTAGATTGCACAGCAGAGCGTTAGGAAGGAAACACTGCACGCCTTGCGCGTAGGAGCGACGAGACGCTAGGTGTGCATCATAGAGTCGCCCGTATCGCTCCCTCGCTTCTAGGCCTTGGACTCGCAGCTACATAGCCCTGTTAATAGAATAATTGCAATTTTCATAACATTTATATAATTGTTTAGACTCTTCTGAATTGTAATTTGTTAGAATTTACGCAAAGAATGAACTTTGTTCTCCGTATTAGAGTGAAAATTTAAGAAAATACGTCCACTTGTTGTTTAATATTTGGTCTTAAGACAGAACTTAGCAAGACGTTGGCTTACAATATTGTTGTTTACCCTTGGAATAACCATTGGAGGGCGTGAAGAATAGTTACTAAATGAAGTTAATACTTCATATATTTTACTGCGGCAAGTCTATGTCACAATAGGGAACAAACACAAACCTTGACATGCAAAGAGAGTTTACCCATTTACCGCCAGATTAAAAGCAATCTCTTTGGAACAGTAGGGTACCTTACGGAATATATTTTCCCTATGCTAAACTCTCTCATCAAGAGACTCGTTTTGTTACAAAGCGGAGTAGAATCAGTCTTAGCTTTATTTTCATTTCGGACATGCGAACATGGCATGGGCAGAGAAACAGAAGGTAGGCAAGCCCATCTCACCTGCCATATTGGATTTTCAATTTATTTCTTTCTAATCAAAATGCAGGCGGATTTATTGGAAAATGCGGTAGTAGAAACTTTGCTAATCGCCTTACCCATCATTACGGACATTATATGAACTACAAATGCATATTTGTGCAATAATTAACTTAATACTAAACTCTATAAATTCATTCATTCTCATATTTTAATTAAAGCCAGAGAACACCTATCAGGTACAAAAATTTGCACAGAACTATGCAAAATGTGATGCTTCTGTAATAAAAAATTTTCAGCAATGACCAATATACCTTTGTTATGTCAGTGAAACGAATAATTTGTTGTATAAGGGTTGACACAGCCTCTTAAGGGGAATGTGTAGCTGCGCTTCCAAGGCCAAGAAGCGAGGGAGCGATACGGGCGACACTAACACGCACGCCTAGTGCCTCGTCGCCCCTACGCACAAGGCGTGCAGTGTTTCCGTCGTTAACACTGTACTGTGCAAATTAGATCTGTAACAGTGGGGTTTTGTTTCACGCGATGTAAGCCCACAGATTAAACTACGCCCGTATATTTGCCCTCTTCTCTTTCCGCTTAAGGAAACTGCATAGACAAGTTTTAAAAATGCAATATTGAACCATTTTAACGTTTTTTTTTTCTCTCCAAGAATACACTTAATATGACAAAAGTAAAAAATAGGTCCATAGATAGGTGTAGTGAAATTTCGCGAAAATATTTCAGAACAAGTTATATTTCAAAACACTGTAGCGTCGTTTACGTTTCTTGATTGGCTGAATTACTTTCTGACAAGTGTTAACTGTCTGCACACGAATCACGTAGGAGCCGTGCTGATGTTGTCGAATTCTGAGTGGCCCGGTTAAATATGAAAATGCATTCTCAAGCAGACAGCAATCAATGGCAATAGACGAACTGCCATTGTGTACCTATAGTATTGAAGTCTACCGTGTACTCATATTTTTTTCGCGAAAAATCACTATCTCTAGCCATAGATAATTGTTTGTTATCTTTTCTGACAAAAAGTCATATTTCCAGAACTTTTATTTACCGAGATACGCGTTTACGCGCAAAAAACGATTTCACAACCCCCCCCCCCCCCTTCAGTACATAGGACTCTTAAGGTTGAAGTAAAGCAGCTGCCTATGGCGCACTGCGCCCTACTGTACAATGTGAAGACATAAAAAATAGTACAGACGCCATAAAAATAGTCCGAATAGTGCGATTTATGCTGGATATGAAAGAAGAATGTCTATATTTTGGATATTATAAAATATTTTACTAAAATAAACGTTTTAAAAGCAAAAAAAAAAAAAAATCGATTGAAATAGTCTGTTTTTTTTTAACCAAATTTAAGCGCATTTCCATTCTGGATGCTTCGGAAAGCAGAATTTGCAAGAAAATATTTTTCTATAAAGATAGTCATAATATTTACTGGGACAATGTGTAATAAAATCATATTAATAATGTATCATATCAATCTTATAATTAACTTTATTTACGCCTGTTTCAGTCATAAATGGTTGTAACGAATGGAAGCACACAAAAATGACTATAAAAATTATTTTCTACATTAATATTACAATTTTCGTACACACAAACATAGTAAACATAATGACGATATTCCATAACGAAGATTTTCTTGCAAATTCTTCTTTCTGAAGCATCGAGAATGGAAATGCGCTTAAATTTTGTTAAAAACACGGACTATTTTAATAGATAATTTTTTAACTATTGAAAAGTATATTTCAGTAGATGCTTTATAATGTTGCAAATATATACAATCTTCTTTCATATACAGCATACATCGCACTTTTCTGACAATTTTTATGGTGCCTGTACTACTTTTTTATGAGTGCCTCGCGTTGTATAGTCGGGTGCAGTGCTCCATAGGCAGTTTCTTTACTTCAACCTTAAGGAGCTCTGGTTAGTATGATGGAGAAGAGCCAGTCACCCCTACAAGCAGGCATCGCCGGCCGCGGATGCAGAGAGCGCGCGTGTCTGGAGAGCTGGCCGGGCTGCAGCCGGCCGTCGTTTTCGTCGTTTTGTTATTTATAAGAGCTGTAAACCTGAATCCCGTGTGGCCTTGAGCCGCTGGGAGCCGCGCTGCTTGTTCTTATTAATGCCCGGCGCCCACGTGACCGAGCCGCGCGCAACAGCGGGCCAAGGCACAGCGGCTCAAGGGCGCCCGCCCCTGTTCTCACAACGCCGATGCTCGGCTCATCTCGATGTCTCCGGGGACACTTCTTCACAGCTTCTGTGTCTGCCTGTCACCTCTACACAGCCATTGAGACTCTTACACAATTGAAAACTTTAACATTGACTTTACGATTGACTTTACGTTTGCGTTCCGAAATTTGTTTCTTACGGAGCTTGACACAATGGAACTGTCAAAGGTAAAGTCAAGCACTCTTGACTTTACAATTTCAAAAAGTTCAAATTTAAAGTCAAAGTCAAGCAGCCATTATGCCAAGAATCTAACAAAGGTTATTTGGAAAGTGTATTATTTTATTGTAGGGAGATTTTAATCTCGGTATATTAAAAAAAGCTCATTCGAAATAAAATAAATGGCAAACGAATATAATGCGAAGAGGAAATATGTGAATTGACATATTTTATTAATGAAAACAAATCAGTCTTTGCTTTGAAATAAACTTTTAATATAAAGTTAACGCCTATTTTAAAAAAAAAGAACCTAAAATGCTTTCCTGGATAATATTATAATTATGTACATAACAAGATACACAATTTTACGAATCTCGCAGAACAGATGTTCAATTGTCTGAACTCTGACGTTACAATATTGTATTGTGTATTGGTGGTTTCGTCAGCGAAAAGGAAACGTAAAGCCAAATTCTGACGTTTTCTATTGTGTAAGAAGCTTTAAGGCGGATTCCCACCCGCCATTTTGGATTTATCGATTTTCCGCCAAAGCTTCTATTTCAGAAGGTGTATTGAAATTTCCCGCACGACATATCCTAAATAACAGCTTCCCAAACTTAATCGAACTGCCACAGCTTCGCTACATTTATTAATTTTTAGCTGGTAGCTGTCGAGGCGAAACGCGACATTATTTCTTGCGAACGATTACAAAGGAGACGGTATCAACAGTAATCAAGTAATACTGACCTCAGACAATGCTCTTGGCAATACTCTGTACTCCGTCGTTCGAAAAAAAACATTATACAAAACCGTAATTCCAGATTATGGCAAAAATTCCATATATCCAAGATGCCAGATGGGAATCTACCTTAAGGTCCCCGCCTGCCTAACGCTTGAATTGCGTTGCAGAGTGTACGAAATACACGTTTTCCCACGAAACTGTTAAACGAGCGTACAATCTGCTGGTCTACGAAAGGAACGCACACTCCAGACGGGAGCCTTTGAGTACTTTCAGAAAGTCACACACACTAGAAATACAATTTCAGAGTACTCCAAAATGGTCAAAAACGGCTTTTCAAATGACTTCATCTCAAAACATACGGGTCAGATCCATACAAAACTACTCGAGGGTCCTGCGTTGAACATTCCTACAGGCTTTCCACCAATAAAATAATAGGGTCACCGCTGAAAGTTCCATAGGTATACGCAGTACGACGAGAACACTGCACGCCAGTTTAGAGTCTTGCGCTTAGCGGCGATATGAGCACTTGATGGGCATGGCAGCGTCGCCCTTATGAGTCCCGCGCTTCTCAGCCTTACATGAACGAAAACTTCAGCTCTTCACTTCACATTTTCTTTCCTTTGAAGAAATCACAGATACACAATACAATAGCTAAGTCAGAGTTCAGGCAATCGAAAATTGATTTTGTATCTTCCTAAAATTTTGTATCTTGTGTACCTAAATCAGTATGTATCACTCAAGAATGTATTGAACCTTCCGGTTTTTAAAATAATATTAGGTATTTATATTTTCAATTCAAACAAAATACTCGCTTGTTCACTTTATTCATAAGTATCAATTCATTATGCTTTCTCTTAGCATAACATTCGTTTGCCATTTCTTTTATTTAAGAGGAACCTGTTTCAATATACCGAAATAAAATCGTCTTATTAATACCACATAACCTCTGATTGATTATCGGCAAAATGGCTACTTAACTTTGACTTTAAGTTTCAACATTTAGAATTCGTAATTTCAAGAGTGCTTGACTCTATATTTGGCAGTTCCATTGTGCCAAGCTCCACAAGAAAAAAATGTCGAGAAGGAAACGTAAATTAAAATCGTAAAAACAAATGTTAAAGTCTTCAAGTTTTAGACTCGACCATCAAATTCGCCTACATTCCTTTTTCTACTGACAGCGTTGCGGTAACTGATCAACAGAAAATCATTTAGGAATGTTAAAAGCCAATCAGTGGTCTCACTGGCGGAACACTTGTCAGCCGTACCAACAGGAGAAATAATGTTGCCCGCTGCGTCCGACCAGTTTGGCTACATTCTTTTTTCTACTGACAGAGCCGAGGTTACTGACCTGCAGGAAACCATTTAGAGACGCGCAAAGCCAATCAGTGATTTTAGTGGCGAACACTGATCGCCAGTACCAGCAGTAGAAATAATGATGTCCGCTATGCCCCACGAGTTTGTTACCGTGCCATTACAAATGTATGTTTTTTTTTATGAGGAGAATAATGAGTAAATATTATAATATGGGATTTTAATTCAGGTGAAAATAATTACCCTACTCTCTTTGCAAATTCTGCAGATAAGTACAGTGATACAGTTTATTGGTTAGAATGATCGTTTACCACCACAATTTTCAGTTGTCTGAGAGGGCCGCGATGAAGAAGTGTCTAGACTACTCACCTCCCACTAAGGCGAACATGTTTTCGCTCATGGGAATCGTACCGGACGATGTCGCTGGTCGGCGGCTTTTCTCAGGGATCTCCCGTTTCGTCCACCCTTTCATTCCGGCGGTGCTCCATACTCACTTCGCGTCACCCTCATCGACTCTCAAAACCTCGTTAAGAGTCGTTCGAGTCTTTCAACTCAACTCACTCAGTCGTCTGCTACTGCTGAAACCACCTGTCCTACTGCACATCAGTAGTCTCAGCAGCAAGTGAAGCCTCCAACCCTACTGAACATCAGTGGTCTCAGCAGCAAGTGTAGCCTCCCACACTACTGCACATCAGTAGTCTCAGCAGCAAGTGTAGCCTCCAACCCTACTGCACATCAGTAGTCTCAGCAGGAGGTGTAGCCTCCAACCCTGACGCCAAAACACCTCTTGCCAATCACTCGTCGTCATCAATAAATAAAGGAACACTCATCACTAATTTCATCTGCTGACAGCAAATTTTTTGTCTAGCCTTCGTGTACGTATGATGCCACCGTAAATAACGTGTACGTAAAACTTGTGTTTCATAGTGACTCTACTCGTCTTATGTTCAACTAGTCACATAGGACTAATTAACATGATTTTGGCGAAGGTAGTGTTCTCAGTTAAGTAACATAATCGAGACAATTTTTCAAATATGGCAATGAAATGTATGTTAATTTCCAAACAAACTTATTTTTATCGTAAACCGATACTCAAGTGGTGCATTGGGTGCGTTCAATGCACTCATCGCAACCGAGTACTTTTTCTAGGTAGGTAGTTGGGCTTAACATCTCGCCGACAGCGAGGTCATTAGAGACCGAGAAAGTTGCTCAGGGAAGAGGGATTGGAGAAGGAATGGAAAGGAATCGGACATGGCCTTTGTTAAGCACCCATCCCAGCATTCGCCTGGAGTGATTTCGGGAAACCATGTAAAACCGAAACCAGGATGGCGGGACAGGGATATGAAACCGGGTCCTCCCGAATGCGAGTCCAAAGTTTAACCACTGCGCCAGCTCGCTGGGTGTTTGCTAGTATCATGTGATCAGCTCATTACAGAGTTTGGGGTGTTTCTTTACACGAGCGTTCATTCTTGGCACGTTAGTGGAGTAATACTTCCAGGTAGCTATTGAATTATACGGAAATTTCTGTCCTCTGTTTGCATGGGGTGGTGGAATATTCTGGAAGCAGAACTTCAACAGGGCTTCAGGAAAACTGGAAGTTAACGTGAATATACTACAATCTCAACAATGAATGATGCTTCACATCAGGTAAGGGATTTTCCTTACTGGACGCTGATTTTCTGCTGTGTACTGTGTATTATTATTAAATTCACTTCTTGAGCAGCATCGCGTATATAGAAGACTGCGTCTGAAAGAAAGGATACAATTAATAATCTATAAAAGTAATTAGCACTTGCGATACTTATTACTTGTGACACGAAACGTTATGTGACAGTGAGATAATTGACTGTTCACTAGATAGTTATTTTTGTTTGAACAGGAATGACAGCGCAGTCGCTCACTTTGCAGACAGACCAAATATTAGTATTTTGCTATCACTCTTACCAAAGATATATTTCGCCCTTATGCTCTAGCAACTGTCGCTACAACACAACACTCCAGACTTTCAAGTCAGCTCTTTTACAAAGCACCCGCAAAAAAAGAGGAGAAATCGGACTTCATTGACGCCTGTTGTATAACCCTACATATACTTGATCCGCTGTAATTACTTCTTTGGTCCCTGCCGCAGCCAGAAACCATTTTACTGTCTTACTGGGTTGTGTTAGAATCGATGCGCCACTCTTTCATTTAACCGCGCGTGGGACATTACCAACAATAGAGACGATAATTGTAATTGACATTTTTTTAAATGCCTTAAGATGAACGATAAGAAAGGGTAATCATACATAATTATTATAATTGTTTATACTAGCTTTGTGAGTAAAAATTTTGCCAGAATGATTCTTTCATTCTTTCATTGTTATTGCGGCGTAAGATATGCAATGAAATGCGCCAATATAGCAAATTACCTGTTAACATAGTTGGCCAAAACCTTTATCTAGGATTGCCTTTTCAATTTTTTATATATTGGCTTCCGTAAATCTGAACTTCGCTTTGGAGTTTACATACATATGTTCGACGCCCCTTGAACGCCGTAGTATCTACTGGCTTGGAGTTCCATTGGGCACGTTAGGTCAACAGTTACAAAGGCCAAAGCAACCAAGTGTTCTTTGTCGTTATATGTCTACTTGTAGTTGATTCGAAGGTTTTAAGTACACGTAGAATCAATCAAATTTGTAGAATCAATCAAATGCGTGCGATTTTGACTAATTTCGCTAGTCTCTGCTGACACTCATTCTTGTATGCCTTTCAGCTAATAGTAACGCGTTGGGGGATGGAAGGTGGATTAAAATGACTTGCCAGCTAACTACTTCGAAAAACATCACGCACATTGGTTTATTAGTCGGAATACGAGCTGGAAACCATCAAGTCCGTAGTTACGTTCTCAGCCGGTTTGGTCGCTGTCTTACTCGGGCATCCAAGTCACCTGGTGCGAGGTGACCGTATCTACCGCAACACATGTTTGAAGCGACCACGATGTCACAGTGATTCAAAGTTTATTTTTGAAAACAACTGTAGAAATTTATGAAAAGCTTCAATAAAAAATATCCGCACTTTTGCCCTGTGTTATAAACGCTAGGATAAGAAAGAAATATTACGTTCATCGTGCGCAACATGCGAATCAACATATTACACGTCAAATATAAATCTCAAAAATGCTTAACAGTTAAATCGTTTTTATGCTTGCAATAATGATTCTGTTGCTTGGAATTCCACACTAATTGAATGGGATTCAGTATTTATATATTTACCATAATAACCCCTAAAGTATTAACGTCCTCCGCTTGTTGGTTTCAGCAATATTGTCATAAGGAGTCGTCTTAAATCATAGTTCCATATCGTTAATCTCTCTCATTCTCGAATTTATATAACTATATTTAAAAATAGTTTGCTTTTCAACTCCTATATTTAAAACAGGTGAGCCTATGGCTTAGGGAATATTTCAACAGCTATTTTGATGCCAGCAGTCACTTTTCTAATATCTGTAATCCCAACTACAAATTATTCATTTATCTGCTTTTTTAAACTCTCCAATGAGGAAATGTGGATGGATGTCATATCTAAACAATCTTATTTAATTACATCACGATGTGCGGTATACCACAATATGGTTTGATTTGTAATAACACACATTGGAATCACTTAACTAATTCAGTCTCAGTGTACTATGCATGGGGAGTTGCATGGAAGTGTATTCTATCGATCTAACTACGCTGTACACAACAGGAAAGAGCCATCCAAATCTTCACACTCACTCACTAAGCCCCAACAAGATAATTTTAGTAAAATGAATGCATATCATCGGTTGTACGTAGAGTAAATTATTTTTAGACACCGTATGCAACTCTTGCCCAAACTCTATCAAACAAATCTCGTTACAATTAGGGGCCACGGTGGCTGAGCAATTACCACGCTCGCTTCCTACCTAGGGGAACCGGGTTCAATCCCCGGCCGGGTCACCAGACTTTCGCCAATGGGAATCGTGCTGGACGATGCCGTTGGTCTGAGGGTCTTCTCAGGGATCTCCCGTTTCCACTGCCCCTCCATTCCGGCACCTCTATATTCATTTCAAACACCTGCATCGGCTCCCAAGACCCTGCTGTTAAGAGCCGCCAAAATCTCTCCACTCACTCGTTATAATGACGTGGTTATACAACATATATGTCTGAGTTCGACTACCTCATTCACACTATGGTCTTTGGCACGTCCAAATGCAATAACTCCTTTTTGCTTATCATTATCGTCTGATTTCCTCTCCATTTTCCACGTATCGAAAGAGACTATAACTGCAGTGTACTACCTCTTCTCAGTCTGGGAATATCGTAGTACAATCACGCAAGTATTTATAACCCCAATTATTGTCATGCAACGACATTCGCAGACCCCTGAATTTACTACCTCTTTAAATATGCATATAAATGCCTCTGACAACACTCAGCTACAGGGTAGCCTAAGAAACAGTTCGTAGTCTAGAGTTATTGCTCAACAACTGTAAGCTTCTTTGGTGTTAAGGCGAAAATTAGTATATCGTAAATACTTCGGAAAGTATTTAGGACTGAGCCTTGAGTGTATGGATAGCGGGAAATTAGATAAAAATTGAAAACCCCGAAAAACATGTTATCAAATGATTTTATTGAAATATTTACAAATTCTCTTTGAGGCATTAAACTGATGACGCGGATGTTGTTATTTATTTGAAAACCCATAATTGTTTATCTGCTTCTTAAAGTTAAGAGAAAAATAATTATTGTGTAAGCGTCCCTAACCTATAGATTTTTTTAAAGAATCCATTAACTTGTATTCATAATCGACGAGTCGGGACGCCTGCAGGACGGCAACATTCGACACACGCGAGGTGATCGTGAAGCGTGAAGCCCAGAACACACGGACGTCTTTATCTAGCAAAAAGTAGAAATCAGAATAGAGAACAGCAATTAATATCTAAATGTTGAGAGTCCATGAGGGAGAAGTGAGGTGTATATAAAGTATCGCCGAAATGCAAGGGCGGGGAAAATAGAAGATAACCGAAGAAATCCACTGACCAGCGACATTGTCCGGCGCGATTTTAGCGTGTGGAAATCCGAGAGTGGCCTTATCGGTAATCGAGCTCGGTTCGCCTTGGTGAGATTCGAGCTCTATAGCCACAAGACAAACCACGACCACATCAAACAAAAGTAGAAATAACAATTTGAACACTAGTTTTGACACCAGCAACAAAGCAATACACTACATAAATATTAAAACTGTTATACTGCGAATAAATTAGACAAACAATAATTTAAGGAATAGTATATCAATTATAATGAGTTAAAAATAAAATTTTATTTGTATGCTCTACTTGAATTTATCATAATAATAATTTCGTTCTAAAACAATAAAACAGGTGAAAATCCATACGAATCACATGGAATAGAAATAGAATAATATTTTAAGGTGTTAAACTTGTAAAAATAAGAATGTCACTTCAGCAAACTTGTATTCCATTAATGCAAGCGTGTTTTCCCTACCGAAAAGCTCAAAATATTCAATGTTTTACAGTACTTTTGTCAGATCGTTGCACAAACTAGAAAAGCATTAGCTTAACAAGTTGTGGCTACAGACTCTTCAAACCGAGTTCTTGTCGCTGGATTATGCGTCCACGTTTTGGGTCCTGACAGCGAGGTCGTTCCATGAAGCCGGAGCTTAAAATAATTTTTAATATTTCGCCTCAACAATTTTTAATTATCGTTACGCTGTGATATATAAGCTTTATTATGTACTGCAAGTAGGCCATTTGGTACTTACATAAACGTTCATGTATTACGTAATACAACTGTAATACTGTTAGGTTAATGACCACCGTTTGTAGTGTTCCTTACGACTTTCAAAGGCCAGCTATTGTGCATTCTGCAACTGTCATGTTAATGGGCGCACGCGGTGTACTGCTGATTGTACGGCAATGAAGCAATGGTGTTAATTTATTCATTGTCTACTTACTTCTCAAAATATAGGCTAGTTAGACACAAATGAAAATATAAAATAAGAATATTTTTAATCAAACCCACTTTTACTGAAGTAATACTACAGTTGTTAACATACTCTTGCAAAAATAAAACACATGGGGGTTCCTTCCAGACAACTCTCTTTCAGGTGTTTTGTGTGTGTGTATGTGTGTGTGTGTATGTGTGTGTGTGTGTGTGTGATGTGTGGATGGTGTAGAGGTGAAGTTGGAAGGATATTCGATGACTTACAACAAAGCTGATACTCTTTTTAAAAAGAGTGCATGTTACATAAATGTGCGTAATACGCGCTCCATTCTACGTGCATTTGAAAGGGAATGCGTAAAAAGAAAATAATAAACACTAATGATACTTAACGCTTTTCATAATAGCTATACGGAATAATTTAATAAGAGTTGTGAATTCCTGTGTGTTCGTTTATGACGCCCAGAATTGTGCCTTTAAGTGGACGCAAGAAAATATTCGAAGATAATAAGGTTTCAGCAGAGATCTGCTATAACATTAACAGATGAAATAGTTTTATTCAGGACTTGTTCACAGAATTTCCAAAAAAAAATATTGCTCTTGGCAACGTTATGTACACCTGATTATTTGAGATAATTTCACAGTTACTCGTCACGAATTATGCATGCTGTTACACGTTTTGAAATCGCTATGAACGTAATTGTTTTCTGCCGTAACCACTTCGAAAGGTTTACCTGTACAAAATAAGAACACTTGTATGATGGGGAACAAATTGAAAACAAGTTCTTCGGTGGCTGGTGATGCGCGATAAAAATAAACTTGTTATAAAAACCAGTTGGAAAATCCCTGCACAAGCGTTTGGCAGATATTAGGAATCCATAAGTCTGGATGTTGTTGAAAGGAAGGCGAGAGGGTGTAGATCCCACTCCACCTTCACTCTAAATCGGAATCAGTTATTTTTTACTGATTGTCAGTCGAAACTGCTCCATCCGGAACCAGTAGAAAAAGAAAACTATTAATGTCTTCAGTTAAATGAAATCCACTAATACAAATAGTAGAAAATCAGTTATTTATAGTCGATTAATAAAAAGCACAAGGATTAAAAACCACGCATTACTGTTTGAAATAAATTAAGTACAATTATTGTGTCGCAAAACAAAATTATTACATGAACAAGGAAATTTTGGAAGTGGTTGGTATCGAACCACCACCCCAAAACGCAACACTTTCTCCTGATTCTTTTGGCTGACGTTCTACCAACTCTGCTACTTTTCCACTGAGATAAACGGTCTCGCATTTGCGTAGTAACATAAACTTACAATGGCGAACGGCTGTAAGTTTCGTAATATGAAAGTACTTCATGTTGTCGAAATATACACATGTTATGCGTACGTAGGTACATGTCTTTGTAAGGCTCGAAAGTCATTCTAAGTTAAATTTAGTTCAGATTGTGTGCTTTAAAAGAGAAATATAGTGATTTTAATGGTGTCGTCGCCATTTTCACTGTATCTTCCATTTTACTATGCAACGAAATTTTACAGAATGAAACTGTAATTTTGAAGAGACAGATTGATTAGTAATAACTGTGTTTGTCGTTTCCTCATCATTTGATCAGTTAACTTGCAGACCACAAAACTTTTGTTGGTGTAAATCCACCTTTCTAATTGAATCACCACATTATCGAGTCAGTAAAATTATCACTGATTTATCTGTCACTAAAAATAACAGTTTAAATCTGTAGTGTCTCGTTGCATTGTAAAATGGCGGATACTAGTTAACATCGATAACCTCGTACATTGAAACCACTATATTTACCTTTTAAAGCACAGAATCCGAACTAAATTAGAGATAGATTGACTTTCAAACTTTGCAAATACATGTACTTGTATTAACCAACTATAAATAACTAGTTTTTTACTGCTTGTATTAGTAGATTTCTTTTAACTGATGAATGAGTGATATTTTTTCTACAGATTCCGGATGCTGCAGTTTCAACTGACAATAAGAAAACATTACTTATTCCGATTAAGAGTGTTGCAGACGCCCTTGGCAGTGTCGTCATTGCACTCGTGACACAAAACATAGCCAACAGCCAACGCCTTAGCAACAACAAACCTGTTCCGCGCACGAAACAAAATTTTATTTTTAAAGGCAACGGTTTTCACAACATCACGGGAAAATAAATTAAATTTCCCCGAATTTTCCTGTTCTCGCAGAGATCTTCACAAAGTCCTGAACCCTCAAGCGATTACCAAACTGGTACTTGTCACAGCCAGAAGTAGATTAGGGTTTTCTTGACGCACACAAATTGCCCTGTTGCCGAGACTGGGTTGGGTTCTCTTTTTGGAACTGATATGGTAACCTTATTTTCGATACGACTGTTTGTATTTCAAAACAAATAGCATTACGTTGCACTGAGATATACAAAGGCACATGAAAACTTAAATTACCTCCAAAGTAACAAAATCTGAAAGGAGCAAGATATACATATCCTTAATTATGTTTTCTAAAGCAGTTTGATTTACAAGAAAAACATTGGCCAATAATTTCTGCGTGGCTTAAAATCTGTATTTCATCAGTGAAATTCGTATCTATTCTTATAAACTAACGAGGAAAATTCTTCGCAGTAAAAGACTACAAATGTCAAAAAAATGTATACTACGAAGTTATTTGAAAACTATTTGTTTATTACATCATTCCTTGTAGAAAATTGTGTTTTAAAATTGTCTTACAGGGATAAAATTTTAGCTTAGTCCACTAGCAAATAGTGAAAACGCTATAGGCCTACACTAATCTTAATTTTTCTCTAGTATGACTTTAAAATATGAGTCTCATCCTCATATGGAATTGTCAGCAGTATGGCGTGCACAAACCATTTGTGAAAAATGCAACACTAAAAAGGATACATGTGATTGAAATTAACTTTATACCACAGATTAGGTACATGACAATACACAATTGATTAGGATTACAGAACCATAAATTATTTCTGCCCTTGAGAATTCAGTATGATGTGAAGCCCCCACATGGTGCAATCAGAGCCCTAATCGTCGTGGCATGGAATCAAAGAGGACCTAGATATGTTCCTGGGGAATCTCTTTCCACTCTGTTTGTATGCGAGTCCACAAAGCATCACCTGTGGTTGCTGGAAAACCATGACGAACAAGTCGCCGACAAATCGTATCCCAAATACATACGATGGGCGACATGTCAGACGAACGTACAGACCAGGGAAGCAGTGGTACCCGTTGTTCATTGAAGAAGGCTTGCAAATTCCTCTCGGCATTAGGCCGGGCATTGTCCTGCTGAAATATGGCATATTGAGTTGCCTGAAGGAGGGACGTTAGCTCGGTATCTGAAACCTCCCTGATGTAGCGGCTGCTGTTCAGATTGCCCTCAATAGGAACCGAGATCTCATTTTGTATCCAAGAGCGCCTAAAACCATCACACTTTGCATTTGTCAGCTATGCCGCTCCACTATGAAGGCTGCCAGATTGTGCTCACCACGGTAGCGTCTAACACGAACGCGATCATCACTGTAGGACAAGTTGAAATGGGACTCGTCCGGAAACACTACATTTTGCCACTCGGCACGCCAGCGACGGCGTTCACGTGCCCATTGCAATCTGAGGCGTTTGTGGTTTCTGGACAATGGAAGCCGATGCAATAACATGCGTGCCACCAGTCCAGCCTGCAGCAGACAACGTCGAACCGTCGACGCAGACAGGTCCACAGCCGTTGAAGTGCTCTAGAGTCGAGTCAACACTATGGAAGAGGCTGTACGGTCCATTGTGGCCATGCAGACAAGATAGCGGTCATCCCATGCTGTGGTCACATTGCGTGGTCCAGTAGCCTCTCATCGATGTGTACGACCCTCTTCTATCCACTGGTTCCACACACGCATCACTGTCGTAGCAGCATGTCCTGTAAGAGACGAAATACCACACGACAAATCTGTTTCCCGGAAACCAATCATTCTGCCCCGTTCGAACTCACTCACATGCTGATATGGCACCCTTTGACGTCGACCAGGCATATTGGCACTTGCTTTCAGCTCGTTGGATGGCTTTTCACTGACTGAGCTTGGAGTTACACTGACCTTTTCGGTCGCACAAAAAGGGATGCTGCTGGGTCTACATGTACGCCATCTCTCTGCAATCGTAATAACTTATTGCTGGCACACTTTGTTATACACATCCTCCAAGTTTGAATTCATTTGGGTCATTCTTTCTGGGTGTTGCGATTTTTACGAATAATTGTGTATAACACTGGTAGGAAATTCGGCCCATGCTTTCCTTTGAAGACGAAGACACATATTGGCGCACGACTCTTCATGTGGCTCGGGTAACGTTGGCAAACAGCAAACATGTTAAATATGTTGCTATTGAGTGTTAAAGTCTGTTGGCGGTTACGTTCTGTATTCTTTTGCAACAATTTACGTCAATCAACCTTGCTCTGTACGAACATTTCTTCTGGTAGGGCTGCGACAGCAGTTCTTGATGCATTTATTGTAATCTCAGAATGGGACAGAAGAGAACTTGAGGCAAAAATAGAAGAAATCTTAAGTGAGGTAGAGGAATGAGGAAATAAGGTGAGTGAGTGAAGTGAGTGAAGATATGTGGGCGGCACTTAACATTGACTTTTTGAGAGCCGATAGGAAATAAGGTGAAACTTGAGTTTGGAATAGACAAAACTAATGCAATGATTATGAAAGGGAGTCTGCAGAGACCTCTAATCATAATCCGTGCGGGAATACCTGTGTTAAATTGAAAAAGAAAGTGATAAATCTTGGAGTTATACTGTATCTGATAGTAAGCTTCGATTTTAATAACAGAGCAGCATCAACAGCATCTCGGGGCTTGGGCTTCAAGACAATGAATACACTCTACAAAAGTATATTCATAATAATTGCACTAAATTGATTATCTGTCTGATTCCCAATGCAAAATTAGTACATAAAAAGAGACTCTTACTGAAATACCACAAAGCAGCATTATTAGCAGTAACAAAGGCATATAGAACGACAGATTTTGAGGCCCTGCAAGTAATTCCAGGGGATATACCAGTGGATCTCTTAACAGAAGAAAGAGGTTCACTGCTGAAAGAAAAGAAAGGAAACTCAATATCTTTGGTAAGAAATAAGGAGAAGAGAGAAGCATCTCTAGAAATCTGGCAGGAGGGATGGGATAGGTCAGGGAAAAGAAGGGCCACTTTTATCATCTTTACAGATATTTAGGAAAGATATCGGCACCACTGGATTACAACTGATCATCTTCTTAGATAATAACAGAACAAGGAAACTTCAAAACCAAGTTTCTTGGAATTAACTGATTGTATTCTCCTCTCTGTCCGATTTATAAAGTGGAAGGTACTGTCCAGCGTGTAACTCAGAATGACCTAAGATTGAAGACATTAGAAAAGAGTTACGTAGAAAACTGCATATAGAGTACGAAGAGCTAAATAGAAGAAGTATCTTATCTCATAAAGAGATAGCAAAATATTTTGGAAAATTTGCAAAGGAGTAAGTTATCAGTAAATAATACGAATTTGATGTGTGATTAGTGATGAATCCTCCTGAAGAGGAGACAGAGAATTTTCCATCTTACCCCAGAAATTATGAGTATAAAAACCTCTAGAGAAACCAAAAAATGAGAGCGGACCAATGTTCCTGATTTGAAAATGAGAAAAACCGCTAATTGCAGTGGGAGTGGACCCACTACACATACTGGGTATAACCCCGAAGAAAGTCACAGCAAAACTTTAAAAGGATTTATCAGCATAAAATTGATAAGATGATGGATGGGGGGGGGGGGGGGGGGGGGGCTCGTACTTTCGCTGAAGAACTGAAGATAACATATATGACGACGCGGCAATGAACAAGGAACTGATGGAATCGAGTAACAAAGACCGAGGCGAGATAACAGGGAAACAAGCTATATATTATGCAGACAATAACAATGAAAAGGGAACACGATGTATATACGATTCATGTCTAAGGTGCTGACTAATGGAGGAGGATCAAAAATATGTCTGGAAGCCCCCCCCCCCCCCCTCCCTCGTCAGTGGATAACGATACAAGTGTAAAGTAGTTATTGCCACTAATATATATATATAGTAGAATATATTCCGGTAAGTGAGTGGAACTGGGTAGATGGTAGGTTAACCACTTCACACCACTATTACAGACTACCTGGATGTAGATATAATAGAATAAAATTAAAGACGTGTTAAAACTACGTGGTCCTGATAGCAAGCGAAAGGCTAAAACAAAAGAGAGGGCAAATTAATAGGAAAAGGAAAGGAAACTCTTATACCCTAGCATTTCCCCCCAGAAAGGGTACAGGTGCGGAGATGGTAAGAAAGCTTGTCCTGCTTCTGGTTGGCTACGGAGAAAAAGTACTTGCTGGAAAGTAAAAGTTTTTTTTTTTTACAAGTTAACAGAAAATTTGTTACACTAGGTTTATTTACTATCCTGTAACTGGATATTAGAAAATAAACTGACACGCGAGAGGATTTTCACTCTTCAGACAAGAACTGTCAGAATCAAGCTATCAGTATAACACTAAAAAAAACCCTACGCCCTCTTCCCCCCAACCCAAGGTTCAAGAATGATTCGCCCCTCTTTATTTAGGTTGACTGAGCGTAAAAACACATAATAAAAAATAAGTGCAATGTAGGTTAGTACATTTGCACCGACATGAGGAACGAAAAAATTTGTATCAGTTAGGTCCAAAATACTGAATCTTCTAGTGCTAAGCGGCCAGAAAATTTTACGGTAATTGAAATGAAATTTATAAACACTCTGTTGTGCAGTGGGTTCAGGTCTACCTTAGCGATCTATAGAAGAACTATTCATCTGTTCCTCTTGCCTACTTTGTACTCAATAAAGCCCAGCTGACAATATATGCCACGCTAGTCCGACATGACGCATGTAAACCCATGGACGCGTGGTCGTCCCGAGCAGCGACACGTCCGGTACTAATGGATCCCTTTGCTGAGAGTGAGATGTTGAGCAATTTTAGGGCTCCTATTCCTACACCAAGTCACCCGGAGCTCATAAATAATTCTTGAATGCTCTCGACTTTGGAAAATATGACGTCCGAGTGTGTCCACTCCATGCTCAGTACGGTTGAGATTAGGGGACCTGACTGGCTAATGAAAAGCAGGCCATGTCTTCGGTTTATATTTAGACATTTATCTACAAATGTGGCCCGATGTGGACGGCCCATTGCTGTCCGTAAAATGTGCATCTCTTTCACCTCTGGAAAGATCGGCGCACTGTTGAAGTATGACTTCTGTGTACACCAGGTCTGTTACAGAGCCCCGATCAAACACGTGGAGGTGTGTGCATGAGACCAACATGATACTGCTACAGACCAACATGTTACCCCTTCATAGTGGTCTTCAGCAATAAAGTTAGTTTGACTGTGCCTTATACCCTGCTCTCATCATAAGTAAACATGGCGTAAATCATTGAGAAGACTCAAGCTGCACTCGTCCATAAACACGATACACCCCGCTGTTCCCTGATACCTAGTCCATTCTCAATATTTTTTACATTATCCTAAGGGGACAGTTTCGTCGACAGTGACATATGGTACGCACCTCGCAGGCCTGCGGGCACACGATCCCACTTGGCACAATAATCGGCATACAGTACACTTGTAAATACTAGTCCCTGTTGCTCCTCTAACATCTCTAGCGAGTGAGTCTGCTATGCTTCTGCTCGTATTGTGCCACCTTGGCAGTCAGGACCAAAGAGCGATCTTCTCGTAGCGTGATACTTATTGGATGTCCAGTGCTGAAGAAAGACTGAAACGTCCATCCTGTAGGAAATTTCAGGATCTGGAAACGACAAACTGTAGGTCGCGTAGGTCTTGGAACACTATACTGTGAATAAAGGCTGCTTTCAGAGCATTGATGATTACTCCTCAAGTAACATCGTTTGCGGTAAAATGCAGACAACTGCGCGTTAAGAACACTACCCATTCGCTGTGTTCTGCCTATTGTAGTACTGCAGCACCGTCTGCCTCTGAAAGTGTTTATATCACTTTACTGCAGGCTACATACACTGAAAGAAAATATTTGTTAGTGAGTACAAACACAATTTGGCTGATGCATTCAAAGGCGAAATTTTGTTGCTCGCGAAAATCACATTGGTGAACAATAACTCGTAAAATGATAAGTACTAAAGCCATATATTTACTGACAAAAGTGTTCATAGGTTGCCACCAAATGTTTCGTTGGCAGCAATAGCATTCATGTCGCCCGGAGAAAAATATTTTCCCATTATATTCTACGCATGCGCGCTGTCGTGTTGGAAGTGGCCACCTCCTGTCTGGCCACGACGGCATATTTGTTTGTTTGTCTCGCTGCATCAGGTTACGAACTAACTCATGAAGGATATTGTTAACAAATCACGACTGGATTACGTAATAAAATCTTACACATATATGATTCCAGAAAATAAACCTGCCGCGAGGTAAAGTGTTCATGCTTTGTGCTCATTACTAAAGGTTCGCGTTACGTGTATGATCGAGCAAGTTGAGGCAGTGGTAATGCAATGAGCTTGCACTCGCGTGGACTCTTTCTTGTCCGGCCATTCTGTTTGAAATTTGTGAAGATATTCCGAAATGGCTTCATGCTCTCGCCGACCTCCTGTGGCGCAGTCAGTTGGTGCGCCACCGATCTGGGGTGCGGGAGGCTCTGGGCTTGTATCCCGGGCAAGACATTGATGTTAATTTAAGTTAGGTTATAAGTTAGTCTGTAAGCCGTCCCCTGCTAAGATTTCAAGCATAAAATCGGTGGACGTTAAAAAGCCCTTTACATACATATATATATATATATATACTTCACGCTCTCGTTCGTTCTTTAACAAAAGCCCACATATCAAGGCCTGTAACACGCAAAGCGCTTTCGTGAGCCCCGCCAACTAGTATTCCTACTAGCATCGTAAGACTTTTGTTTTGAATAACGAGTACGTTATTGCCTACGAACACACTTAATTTATCGGCTCGTACAGACATCTCTGGAACAAGTCACTGTTCACAAGTCGGTAAGGCAGACGTTTTATTTCCATACTGCCCTTGACTTTTGTTCATAGGTGTATTAGGCATATCTAATGTTTCCAGTGCTATAAAAGCATTATTGTTTTATAAAGTCAGGAAGATCCGTAAACAGAAAGTCACTCGGTGCCTTAAAAAACAACCCAACTACTTACCTGCGTAATTGTCTGCGAGTGTATTTTCCGTAAGGGCCATAGCATCTACATAGTAACGCAAGAAACTCTTCCTTGCGCACAGTTGCGATGTCTGAAACAGTACTTCCACAAACTGCCACTTCTTTACGTCACAGTAAATTGAATCAGATAAATGCAATTTCGTTTTTATTGTTCGTTCGGCATCTTAACCCAATATTTAATGGATTTAAATACAAAGAACATTGTGATTTGAAGTTAATTAAAAAATATATATATATATATGCATTTTTTAAATTTATTTAACATGTACTGTATTTTTCTGCCTAAAATTCCACTTAAATTAATATATCACATACTTAAATGATAATTAGTACCGTAAGTGTTGAATTAATGAATGTTTTTTTTTTAAATCCTGGTTTCTTCTTGACAGACCTGTTAATAATGTTTATCTGGTATATGGTATTTGCGAGAGAGAAAAAACAGGGACAAACACAAAGTTTTTGAGTTATCTTACTTACGACACAGGTTGTATTAAGAGCGTGTCTGCAACTGTACTGGCTCAAGCTGTGTCGAAGTGAAATTACTTGCAGACTGGAGCACGTTACCACCTAACGTCATGGCACTGTATAAATTTCCTGTGTTCTACAGAGAAGCTGTGTCCTAAGTCAGCCGTTTGCCAGCTACAAATACTGAACCATACTGTGTCCTGCGATGACGAAAGAAGAAACGTTGAATATTTTTATATATTTTTGCGCGTAAATAGGGTTACCAAACCAACACTGGAAAGCATTAAACTAGGATTAAAATTTATACTTTAATTATCCACGGAGGATACTAAAACTTAATACCTAACACATCTCATTGAATGGAATGCAAAATTAAGTTATATTAAACAAATCAACACTTAACATGAGACATTACTTGGGAAGTTCATTGTGTTAATGTTTCAATCCATGAATTACTTAGAATTTGTAATGTGCATCGTATACACGTAGGTAAAATGTCGGTGTCTGAAAGGGATCGAAGATCGCAACTATAGACTAGCGCATAAGCATGTGTCAATTTGACGCCATCAACGTTGGGACTGGGATACCGTACCGACAAGGCCGCGATGAGCCGGGGAAGGGGGAGGGGGCAATTGAAGACTGGCCTTGGGAGAACGGAGATTCGGGCATCGCCATAACGTCTGTGGATCACGTGCGTCAATGATCACGTTATTAAAAATCGCCAGAGGCGTAACAGAGATCATGAGGGACACTGTCTTCAGCTCTCGTCACTTCTCTGGCTCCGCACACCTTGTGCTTAAGGGGACTATGTACGGAAAAGTTTTCTGTGAAATCATTGTTTGCGCGTAAACGCGTATCTCGGTAAATAAAAGTTTTGGAAATACGAATTTCTGCCATAAAGGATAAAAAAAAAAAAAAACTATTGTTTATGTCCCTATAGCTTTACTTTTATCATATTAACTGTATTAATGGAGAAAAAATTCTCGTGAAAGTGATGAAATATAGCATATTTAAAGCTTGCCTATAGTCCATTCCTGATTGGAAGCGACTTATGAAAATCAACCTTTGAAAAAACACTCTAGGCAAAACATGTCAACCTGTTTTTTTCACTAATCTGTATTCCACCAATATATAACACTATGGTTAACATTAGAGTACTGTATTATTGAATAAATGAAACTTTGCCTTAATAGCTTCTATAGCTTGTAATATTAATTTCTTTTTAAATATGAATTAACAACAGCGAAAGCAGCGACGTGTTGGCAACGGTCGGTAAGAAATAGTTAACAGTTAAAATATTAATTTAACGTAGTTTTTTAGTATACTATTTGTAAATTAAACTGTGCCTATTGAAATATTTAAATATTTAGGTAGCCCCGATGATAACATCTCATCTTAACAATTAAAAATAACAGCGGAAAATATCATGAGTAGGCCTTAATGGTACGGCGTTGTTTTATCAAGCGAGAGCAATTTCGAAGCAACTGTCTGCTGAACGAGCTTTGTCGCTCTCTCTCTCTCTCTCTCTCTCTCTCTCTCTCTCTCTCTCTATGTCTATGTCTGTCTTTGTCTCTTTTACACTCGGGAAGTTTCACTTCGCTATACGCGTTAAATTGCACATGTTTTCAATTGTAGCATATTTCATATTTATTACAGCAAAATAATGATCTTTGGATTTGTAATTTACAACTGAAAAGAGATTTTAATGTTTGGATACTTATTTTAATATATTTAGATATGATGGCGGGACAGAAACAAAGTGAAGTTGGCAGACGTGACGAGCCATGACATGGCGTGTTGAGGTTTCACCAAACGTAGCGTAAATTATATACTTACTCCGAAAAATACTTCAATTTACCACATCACATTTGTAGACGTTGTGTTTTTAAAACCTACCTAAGCAAGTTACGATGTTGCAATAAATCTGTTTGTCCGCGGCAGTAATAAATATACTATTACGGTGTGTTTCGTTAACCGCTGCGTGTGAAATAGCTTGGCGTGGCTGTTTGGTGATAGTTACGATGGATCTGTGTGTGCGTGATTTCAAATATTTGATGTGAACTATTTATACGCTGTAAATGTAAACTGTTTTTATGACGAAGTTATTTATTTACATCCACGTATGTTTATTTATCACAACGTTGTACCTTTGCCCTTGGTGTTTAAAACACAGCCGTGTAACGTGATTTACCACCAATCCCAACAAAATAACCAAGCCCTGCCCCAATAAATTTAAATAATCCTAATACACAGTAAGTAGCAATACATATAAATATGAGTGGAATAAAAGTTACGGTAGGCTTATTTTAGTGCATGTTCACCACTATATTTTAAGTTCCTATAGCAAAAAATGAGTGACACGAGTTGTGTGCTTGATTTTAATGTCGCTTTTTCGTTGGACTGGTTATTCCTTCCTTATTCGAACTGAGGTCATCCTTCTAAAGAAATAACCCAACATATATCAATTACAAAAAGTTAAATACTACAGTTCATTACCCCGCAGTTGTAACAGTGTTTAACACAGTCGCAGCAAAATATTAACGTGCATTACGTGTAATGTGCAATGTTGTGGAAAACAAATATGTTAATGTCACGTAACCGTAAGAACTATTGTTTATTCAAGCATTTTTAAAACGTCATAAAGCTGACCAAAATAATGTCATAGGACTAAAATGTGAATATTCGTATGAAATGGTTTTTGAAATAGACCTACGACAGAATTCTTTGAAAAGATGTAAACAACACATTTGACAGGTATAAAAGTAGAAGACACATTTCAATGTTTATTTTTAGATATAGCGTAAGTATACGAACACATGTACACAAACAATGGCATGTAAACATTGATTTTGACAGATGCTACATGACAGTCACATGGCAATGTTTGTTTACATTTGACGGAAGGATACGAAACGGGCCTGCAAGTAGATATTTAGCAGGGCTCCGAGAAAGTTGCTTCCAACGGGGAATGGACTATATGCAGTTTCCTTAAACGGCAAGAGAAAAGTACGATACAGGCGTAGGTCAATCTGTGGCCTTTCCTCGCGTGTAATAAAACCCCATTGTTACAGATCTAATTTGCACAGTACAGAGTTACGACGATAACACAGCACGTCTTGCGCGTAGGAGCGATGAGGCGCTAGGGTTGCGTGTTACTGTCGCCCGTATCGCTCCCTTGCTTCTTGACCTTGGACGCGCAGCTACATAATCCCCTTAAGGCCGTACAATTCTTTAAACTCTGGACTGTCGGCTCGGAGACCCCGTCGCAGCTTAAATAAATCGGGCGGCCCAGTCTAAGAGGTTTCCCGCCAAGCGTTGAGGCAAGGCGAGGGCAAAGACCAGAGCATTCTTGCCACGATAACCCAAGTAATAAATTTCCAAGGATAGGGGCGGTACGAGTCCCGCGAACATTTAGCGACATACGTGGCAGCTTCCCCTTTGTAAATCGGCTCACACTTTTCGGGTTACCGGTGGTTATCCTGACAAACCGCGCTTTCTAAACTTTACCGGGAGGCAACGGAGACGACGCAGAGAGGCAACATGTAACAATATCCTTGTTATGGAACAGATTTGGGACAGTGCAGCGGTAGACAGACCTGAGCCACAGAGTATCTACGTGTACAGAGACGAAACGGTGACACTTCCCAACGCGGTCTGTTTGGCCTCGGTGTACTCAATAAATGACAACTAAAATGTCTCCGCCATATTAGTTGCGTATGCGAAAAGTAAACAGAAATAAACAGATAGTACGAATAATGTTCTGTAATGTCGTGTGAAAAGTATTTAAATTAAATCTTCTTAACTTTTGTGAGTGGACTCAGTTCAATTGCATTCTGCGTTTCGGCAGACCACAAATGCAAGTTAAATGCACTGCGTATTACGAAATAGTAATGGCTAGCGAGATGGCGCAGGGGTTAGCATAAAATCAGCTCGTTTCGTCATTGGATACTTCAACCTTTGTGTCCATAGTGAAATGTACTGTATTTGGTGGCACATATTAATAACAGCAGAAAATTTTTATTTTTTTCACCTCCGTGTGTGGCGGACAGGAGCTGGTCTTGCCTGTAGTTGAACATTACAAAATTGTGAAACCTGTTTCGTATCCATCGCGAGGCTGTGACAACGAAAATATTAAAATTCTGTCTGTAGAGACTACAATGTTACTGTTATCTTTACGGCGAGAAAGTTCAGATGCGGCAATTTTTTTACTTATTTCAAACTGTCGCAATAAGGTGCTTTTAGTTACATGAACAAGTAACGGTATTGCTAATGGTTTATAAGTGACGTTTGACGGTCAGTGATAGTATCCTCAGTTACGTCACAGCAAGCCGACTCGTTCCTCAGTGCGAGGGGAGAGCGGAAGTGGTGGTAAGGTTGGCAGCTGCGGCGGGCAGTGCGACGGGCGGTTGGCAGGCCTGCGCGGCATGTCCCTTGTGCCGCTCTCGCCCTCAGCTAGCAGCCTCCGCCCAGAAAGGAGCTGCGGCGAGCCGGGCAGGATGGTTTAATGGTGCGGGAGGGGAAGGGGCTGGTGTTGTCCTGGGAGGAGGGGGAGAAGACGGTTAAGTCCAAGCCGAGGTCCCGGGTTCAACGCTCGGCCACTGGCCTGCCGCGGCTGCATACCTCCAGGTCTGCGCGTGCGCGCCGTCCGCCATCTTGTGGCCGCTCATCTCGTGAAGGTCCCAGCTTCCCTTGCGCTCGCCGCGTCTCCGTCTGGGGTTGTCCCGCCGGGTACACGTCATTTGGCCTAAAATTATTTTAGGCCAAATGACTTTTAGGGTAGGTGACTTAGGTCAAGTGACTTTTATGCCAAGTGAATTTCAAGCCAAATGACTGTTCGGCGAAATGACTTTTAAGCCAAGTGACTTTTAAACCAAATGCCTTTTAGGCTGAATGTCTTAGGCTAAATGAATTTTAGGTCAAGTGACTTTTAGACCAAGTGTCTTTGAGGCCAAATGAATTTTAGGCAAGTGACTTTTAGGCCAAGTGACTTTTAGGCCGAGTGTCTTTTAGGCCAAATTACCTTTATGCCAAGTGACCTTTTAGGCGAAGTGACTTTTAGGCCAAGTGTCTTTTAGGTCAAATGACTTTTAGGCCAAGTGACGTGCTCCCGTCCCACCACATGCTCTGTTGATTCACGGAGCCACAAGTGCGTTGTTACACTGCAGGCGATTATCGTGCACAGACACTGGAAAACCGTAAACCTTATTTGTGCCTATAGTTATGTCTGACAACACTCTATAGACTGTTCACTGTTAACTGATCACGTTTGAAAGCCCTGCTTAGGAATTATTTATCTTCTCATGCTGTAACCTTCCGTATTATATAAAACTTAACACTGTTATCTCACGTAATTCATGTACCATTCAAGCGGAACGGCGGAATTGATACGCATATAAATGTGTTAATGATATGCAGAATCGAGCTCTTATAGTTGTAAAACAAGAAACACTTATTTCCGTAACCATTAATTTAAACATTACACTCCCAATGCAATGTCACAATGGCAAGGAGCCTGCACAACAGTGTCAACTGTATTTTATATGCAGTTAGGGGGAAGTATTATTTTTCCAAAGGTTGATTAAAACAGTTCTCAGTCTACTGTGAATAGCCCTTAGCTAAATTATCCTTTTTTGTTTGGATGACCGAGTTTTTGACTCAGCTAAGTTGAGACCAATCACAAACGTTTACTCATAAGCGTATCACAGTCTTTCTTGGTCCAGTAAAACGGGATAGAAGATTCATAAACGAACAACAACCGATAAGAAAAGATGCATGTGGCATATACGTAATGTATGTTGAGTTCTAGGAAATTGTAAACTCTTCTGGCGATAAAAAAAAGTGTCTCTAATCATATAATCAAATGCCATTTATAATACACACATTCTGCTACAAAAATTTTTCTAATTTCTCTGAATCAGTGACGTAACCCAAGATATTGATATCGGAACTCCCATATAGAGACAATAGTTGCCCAAATTAAAAGGAAAAAAAACGAGGAATTAAGATGACCCCCCCCCCCCCCTCCTTTTTTTTCACTTTCGAACAACACACAAGCAAAAAAATATGTAAACTTTAAGCTTAGAAAGCTCATTGTTTAATGGTTCCGTCTGGTTATAGGTATTTTTTTTTGCATGATAGGATAATCGCTTGTAAAATAATCGATTATTCGGTAATTCAACTATAATCGATTATTTTAAAACAATTCGTTTATTCACGATTTTCAGCTGTTTATACTTAAACAAAACAAAACACTGTAGGTACCTACAAGTTTCACAAAATATAATTTAGAATCAACAAATTTTCAAAATAGCAGAAACTATAAAAAATAAACAGAAACATTTTTGGAGAGAATAGTTTTAAACAAATTTATAGAAATAGACAGTATTTATTCGACTAAAAAGATAATCGAAATCGATGTATTCGAATTACAAAATTATGCGATTATCCCATCACTATGTACGAGGGCTAAAACCGCGGGATGGCTAAGGGTGACCCAGGTACTCTCATCACATGCCTCATCACATCTGTGCGCAAGCCACTGAAATGGCCTGCAGTCTTTGTCGTTTATTAGCCTCTTGAAATTCTTAACAGTGACCCTATTATTGTATGGTGTAGTAATAAAGATTAAAGTGTGCTACACGTCCGTTGACAACTAAAAATATATTGCACACGTGTTATCTTGCCTAAAATGATCGTGAAGACATCCGTTCCAGTTTTTCTTCACTGTTATACATACACATAATAAACGCGAATAGAAAAGTGAATCACGTCGTTGGATGTGGAATGTATATTGAATTATATTCATAGGTTGATATCTTTTACTCACGTCGAACCGTTTCTTTAATAAGACTTTTTTTTCTGAAGCTCTGTGCACCATTGCGCGGCCTAGTTAAAAGTATACATAACCAAAAATGTGCCACTAACCGCATTTATCGCACTGGAACGCAATAAGGAAAGCTGGTAACTTCATCGCTGTAGGCTGTTCGTGGAAAAGTGAGCACTTTTGAAAGCCCTCTCATTTGGAATAATAGTCAAAGAATATATTTCTTTTTGGTCTTGGGTGTTAACTTCCGATTGCGGTGGAATATACATGCTGTTTTTATTACTTATATGGCATTATTCATTTTAAAAAGTGGTTAAAGGATAAAATAAATTCTGGAAGAAAAAAATATTGATACTGAAGCGTGCTCACTTTACCGTGAACAGCCTATATCAGCTTGCACGCTGGCTTCCAGCGAGAAGAAAGGCTGTGTCTAAGGGGTGCGGCACATAGAACACGGGTTTCCTGCGTATGTTATTACTATACGAATGTCGCTTTTAGGCGCGGATATGCCGACGCTCGTGAGGCAGGCAGTGTCGCGTAGAGGGCAAGCAGCCTGCTTAACCAGCGCCACTCGCTTTTATTCCAGTTTGCTGTTGGATGTCACGTGATAAACATGTCGAGCTCGTCTGATAAAGAGTTTCTACTTCTCGATAATGAATCTAATAGAATAGCAATGAAACGTACGGCAATCCACGAGAATCGAGAAAGGTATAGGTACGGCGAATACCATCATCTGTTTGGTGAACTCAGGAACGATCCTCAACGGTTCTTTCAGTACACCCGTATGACGAGCGAAACTTTCAATTATATTTTGGCGAAAACTGATGACCGTTTAGTGAAGAACTGGTGCAACTGGCACGCCCAACCAATTACGCCAGAAGAAAGATTTGTAATTACTCTAAGGTAAGCAATATAGCAATAGTGAAATAATTTATGATTACCAGAGAGTTAATCCTCACAGTATACACGGCACGTAAATAACTTATTTTTATTTAATGAAGTATTGAGATAGTATTCCAAATAACCATATTGTACTGTCTCTGTCCAACTGTGCATGTCCGTTATGTATATTAACATAGATACAAGAATAAACACAAACTATACACTGGACAAATTGTGAAGTAAATAGTACAGTGTGGAAACAAAATGTAACATCTGAAAATAAATGCGAAAAGATGTGTTCTATGCACTTATTCATACATCATTCATAAATGCAGCTGCTGCATGGACCCACTGTTACGTCTGGGCCTACGGCAGTAGTGCAAGTCGAGGAGGACGTACAGGTACTTGGAGGGAGTACCACCACCAGGTCATGAATTTGTGAATATGGCTATGCAAATTCTTCCACTGTGGTTTCAATGCATCTCCTAAAAGCCATTTTCCTTTCTTCCGGGATTCTTTTCACATGCGGTAATAAACTTAAAAGATATATATGTCCTCATCATTATCCAGCGACTGTCTTCGATCAGCTTTGTTAAGCGAATACTCCAGCTTCTTTTGCTCGATTTTTAGAATTTCAGAGTTGTAGTCTCCACTTCTGCCACGTTTCATAGCGGGTTTTGTGGATGTTGGCATATACGTGCTGGACTTTTCCCCACATTCCTGGTTGGGTTCCTCCTCTCGTCCATCTTCATCATCATTAATGAAGTCATTCCGATCATACGCAGGTGACACAGTTTCAATTTCAATGACCTAAGTTTGAGGAGTGGTGCACGTATTTTCTTCTCCCTGAGAGGTTATTGAGAAGGATGCGCCACCGTCGCAAGGGCTGTTAGAAATACGTCGTACTGCAGAGAGGTTTCCTGTTGAATTTCTTGGCGCAACAATATCTTTGAGGAAACGAAGCAATTTGAAATACGGCAATTTCGAGTGAAAATTAGCTTCTTCAGCTCCCATTCCTCTTCTCACTTTCTGCATCTTTCCACGTTCGACACCAAACTGTTCTCTTAGATATTTCCATTTCTTCTTCAGGATTACATCAGAAAATATAAGAAACCAATCCTGTGTAACACCAGTAGAATTATATCCTGTGAACACAGCTGTAACTCAGAGCACATGGTTGGATACTGGAGCTGTTATATAATGTGCTGTTAGCGTGTACTAGTTTTTCTTGGACTGTGGACAATTAAATGGATTAATTAATGTTTACAAAGAGTACTACATAGTGTATTGGCAGATACATTACACATGTTACATAGTATTTTATTTCTTTCTTTACAGGTATCTTGCTACTGGATCATAATTTAGGGCTCTGGCCTTTATATTTAGGATGGGGGAAACAACCATAGCAACAATAATCCGTGAAACAACAGACGTCCTTTGGGGTGAGCTAAACCCTCAGTGCATGCCAGTGCCAACAAAACAGACATTTGAGAATATTGCCACCAACTTTAAACAAATTTGGAACGCACCGAATGTTATAGGTTGCATCGACGGAAAACACATTCGAGTTAAGTGCCCTGTAAACTCCGTATCCATGTATTTAAACTACAAACAATATTTTTCTGTAGTTCTTCAACGAGTTGTGGACGCTAACTTCAAGTTTGTGGTAATTGATGCTGATGGTTACGGCAAGCAGAGCGATGATGGCCCTTTCCAAGCCTCAGACTTTTATACATTTATAAACAATGAACCTGTAATACCTGAACCATCGTTTTTACCAGGGACTGTTGTAAAGGCACCTCACGTATTTTTTGCCGACGAGGGGTATCCACTACTTCCATTTGTCATGAATCCCTACCGTGGAACCAGCCTTAGTTACAAGCAAGAATGTTACAACAATCGCTTGTCCAGGGCAAGGAAAGCGGTAGAATGTGCATTCGGCATACTCGCATGCAAATGGAGGTCGCTGTTAAAAAGCATCGAGAGTGACACAAGTTGTGCGGACTCTATTATCAAGGCTTGCTGCGTTTTACATAACACCATTCTTGACCAAAAAGGTGTCGAACGCCACCCAACTGACGTGCGTGTGCTACCGAACGTACAAAGGCCCACACCAGGACGTACACCCAACAGTGCAAAAGATATCGGAGTTGTTTTTGCAACATATTTTGCAAACAATCCATTAGTGTATGGACAGTAGTTTCGTGTTTATATACATGTAATTAGTTTGTTAACTTGTCATGAAAGAAACACTTATTCAGCTGCTATACAGCTACCTTACTCCCACATTTATGCCTGATGAAAAGTATTCTTTATATACTTGTTTTGTTATCTTTGACAAAAACTGAAATATTACAGGTAAACTTTTATTGCATTAAATTTCCAATAAAGACTATATCGGTTTTACACTCCATATTACATCCTTTGAGGTATGAAAAGTATATTTAATTGTGGTTGCAAAATCTGGGAATCGATACAATTATTCTTATGTTTTGTTTCTACGTGAGTGGTATTAAAATATAAATAATGCGGAAATAACCATAGCATAAATAGGCTGTTCTCATCAACTGGAAGCCACTCGCATGACACATTAAATGTTGTATAGATAGCTATTATGTATAATGTAGCTAATACTTAATTGGTGGAACATTTGTGTCTTCCAGTTGATGGTGGAAAAAAAGGGGAAAGGGGGGGGGGGGAAGAAAAAGGAAAAAGAACTCACCCACAGTTTTCATTGCTGTACTTATCTCTGCCCACCACAGTTTTGCAATTATACCTTCCTCTTCGCATGGGAAGGGTTTCGTTAGTCCCATATTGCTCCTCGTTTGTACACCACCCAAATGAGAACTTCGCAGTTCACTTCACTTTCCATAATATGCAAAATTGAATACACACGCCGTAGCACTAAACACGTCTGCCCGCGTCAACCAGCGCAAAAAGAATGGTCCAAAAATACCGGCAAAAGCAGGCAGGTGGCGCAGGCACCAGCTAGACAGGCGCCACCTGCCTGCCCTACCAGCTTCCTTTGTTCGTGCCTCCATTTGCAAACATGGGAACATTTCCACACGTTGGCTGGCGCTGGTCGGAGCAGGCCCGGGCAGGTAGCGCTGGCGCAGGAGACCCGCCTTCTATGTGCGGCACACCTTAGGGTGCTGTAGCGTCATATGGCGGGGCTACACCGCCTTAGGTCGGGCGGAGTATAGATGGTAGCCGGGCACCTTTGTTATGTAAACACATCCCACTTCACCCGGCTATATAAGCGTCTCCGCAGGGCGTCCCCCCTCCCCTCTGCCCATGAAGACGACAAACCCACGACTTGTATTGGGTGTGTAGTTGAGGCTGAAGACGAGGGTACCAACCTACCACTGGCCAGAGGGTTCCGAGGCTAACCGTCCAGAAGTTAAGTGTGAGCTTGATTCCCGTAGCGGTAGGTACCAATGCTGGTATCGAGTCATTGTCCCCACTGCCATTATAGTTCATTCTATAGGCAAGGATAGGGAATAGAAGCGTACTCAATATAAGTGATTAGTCATGGTGTATTTCAGTATAATAATTTCAGCCTCTTATTTAGTGTAAAGTAAATGTATTGTGGATTATAAGTAATTGTTGTTTCATTAAATATATATATTTTTATAATCTCTCTTACTTATTCAGCTATTAGTGAGTCAAACCCCCTAGCACCATATTTGCCACCACATAAAGCGAACTTGAGTAACTGTGACAGTACACATAAGTGCATTCTATACAACAGGAGGAAGAGCACGTGAGTACGTACACAAAGGAAGCAGGTTTCCCGCTAGCAGGTGGCCAGCGCCGACCCGCGCGGAAAGTCGGCGAACCCACAAGTTGCGCAGCGGATTTGCAGCAAGCGGCATGCCATCAAGTTGGTCATCCGACGAAGAGTCATTCCTCCTTGAAGGAATAACTCCAAAATTGAAAAAGAGAAAAACAGGTGTATATGAGATAAGCAGAAACATGAAATGGGATGGCGAATACCATAATTTATTTAATGAAATAAAACAAGACGAGGAAAGATTCTTCCAATATACAAGAATGGCATATGGCACATTTGACTATATTCTCAAGAAAGTTGAACCTCGCTTGAAAAAAAAAATAAACATTGTGTAATTGGCACAACAGATGGGTCATAACATTGCGGTAAGTTCTGTACATATGTGTACTCCTTATACATTATGGTGATAATACAAATACGTAGAGATAACTAACCTAACTATTGTAGTATTTGTGCGTTCACAATTTGTATGTCTGATATACTGTATCGAATCATTGCATGATGCACTATAGGTTATTGTGTATACACAGAGCTGCCAGATTCATAAATGAGTTTCCTTACAAGCTGCATGCAATTTCCGTATTTACAGATCGAGTTCCGTACATATAATTATAATATATTATGTAATGAAAGAAATGTAAGGCATACGTTTTTGTGACAATAGTGTTAAAGTTAAACAATTTAGTGAAGACAATGTTAAAAATAATGACTTCGTACAGAATTAAAGGAAAAAGAGTTAATATGTCAAATAGAATTTCCTTTCAAAACCTTTTGACTATGTCGGATGTTATTTTTATTATATCCTTCGTCTTGGGACAGGAAATGTTAGTGTAACGTACGTATATGGAGCTGTATCTGTACACCGTACAAAGCAACTAATTTCTTTACAATTCCAGAGATTTCCGTACAATTCCAGAAATTTCCGTACATGTGCAAATACTGTGTATATGTCACTAGGTAACACATAACATTACGTTACACTGCAATTTTATGTTCCATTTCTGCACTTGAGTTAGTACTTGTTTCAGTAAATAACTAAATAGCAAACTTTTGGATTTCACATCAAAGTATGCAAACATTGTGAAGTTATTTCGTTTGCAAGGAAAATGTTGTAACATACAATTTCTAGAAGGATAACCAAATTTGGTACAATTACAATTGTATGTATTGTTAACCACAATGTGCCCTTAATAATAATCTGTCTATTGTTATCTGTAAATATAGCCTGCACAAATTATATGCTTAGTTTAGCAGTCAAGTAACATTGAAATATGTATAGATACTTCATTATAAAACACCTGTTGAATATATATCAAGATATCTATTGTTAACTGCTGAGAAAGAAGTATAAGCCCCATTGTGATTTGATTCACAAACCCTTCAGCATGTGAGGAACGCAGAAATTGAATAGTAGTTGGGGAACCATCAGGGGGTGAGTCCGGAAAGAATGATGGGAGGTTTCAGATGACGAAAGTTCCAGGTGGTATGCAAACGTTTCAACTAGTTCCTGAACCTTATTTCTGAACGTCAGTTTGAGAGAGTCTGGTATCTTACGAACATGAGGGAGCAAACTTTCGAAAAATGACAGATTTTCATTATCATGAAGCTTCGATGATTTTTACTACAGATAATGTAACTACTCTCTCTCTCTCTCTCTCGAGATGTAATAACATCTCATTATAATCTGTTGTCGATCCCAAAATACTAACATTACTAAAATAGATGCACATATATGATGAATAACAACAATGATTACAAATTCCAAAAACTCTAACCTTAATCTAAACCCTAACAATCCCAAGTCAGTGGTTTTAGGGAATCCTGTTCCTCTATGAACAGGTGCTTACTTTGACCTGTGATATGTGAGCCTTAGTAAAGCTCACGGGACTACTAACATCCTCTAACGACAAAGTTACAGGAGTAAGAAACCTACAAATTCTGAACGGTTAGGAAAACTTTGGGACTAACTTTGAGCTAAACTGAGCTGCCTTATTGCTCAAAAAATGTGTCTCAAGATACACATGTTCGCATATTTAAGGGATACAGTGCTGCTTTGATAATATTTCCTAGAAGGTAAGTGATATTTCTTTAAATTTTTTAGAAGCCTCCTCCCAAACGTCCTTAAGGTCCTTAGAATCATATCTATCCCAATAAAACTCTTGAAGTCCCCAGGAATTTATCAATGGATAAAACAAATTTCTCCCAAAAAATACCTCTGCTGGCACCTTCTTCGTTGCACTGCTTATGACATTATTAAATGCCAATGAAATCTGGTACAAAACTTTGTCCCAGTCCTTATGAGCACCTGTTTGGAATGCCCTTAAGGTGGCTTTCAAATTCTGACTATACCGTTCTACCAGATTAGCCTGTGGATAGTAAGGGGTAGTTTGTACTAATTTTATTCCAATTTTATTCCCCATGAAAACACTAGGTTTTTCATTTCAATGGAAACGAAGTAGGTGGCATTATCAGTCACCAGTTACACGAGTGACCCTAAGATAGGGAAGATTCGTTGACTAAGCAACTTAGAAATTTCTACAGATGTCATTGTTCTTAAGGGGAAAAGGAATACAAATTTACTAAAAGTGTCAACTGCAACAAAAATAGACCACAATTCAGATTTAGTTATATGTAAAGGTCCAAAAACATAAAGATAGAGACGTTCCCAGGGGTACAGAGCTACAGTTACTCTATAAGGTCTCATTATTTTAGTGTTTGGAGGTTTTCCCCTTTGGCAATACTCACATTGTTTAACAAGATGCTCAACTTCTTTCACTAACCCTGGCCAAAAGAACATGTACCTAATACGGCCAACCGTCTTATCTTGACCTATACGGCCACGAAAATAAGCGTTGTGATAGTAGTGGAACAGTGGTCCACGCAACACTTGAGGAACAAAAAATTGAAATACACGAGTCTTGGGATCAACATGACCAATGAGGCCCTTCCTAACCTAATAGGGTCCTCATTTTCCAGCCTCAATGCCTGCTTTGATGCTGACACATTCAGGGTCAATCCGTGATGATGCTGGAGTTTAAGGTAAACTTGGCGAAATTCATTCAAAACATGAACTTGATCAAAATTGGGATCAGTAATTACTTTTACTGACTCTATACTAACATTATAAACTAAAGTTAAATATATATATTTTTCAATTTCCGACATCTGTCTAACTAGAACATCAGTGTACATTTGCGGTACCACAGCTGCCTCATCCGGAGTGTCTATACAAAATTCTTCCTCATCAAACATCCTGGACAAGACATCGGCTACTTTGTCCAGACTTTTGATGTGTTTGACATGAAGCGGAAATGCGTCAAACCCATTAACCATCTTGCCAACCTGCCTGCGGGTTTATTTGTCTCCAGAAACCAGCTTAATGCCTGGTTATCAGTATGTAGTTCAAACTCGTTAGTTTCAAGATAGTCGCAAAATTTTTCCATGCCAAAAATGGCCGAGAGTACTTCCTTTTCGTATGCCGAGAATTTCTGCTCAGCAATAGTAAGCAGTTAACTAGCATATGGAATGGGAACCAGCTGATCAATATCCCATTGGCAAAGTACTGCTCATAATGCCTTTGAACTAGCATCAACTTGCAAAACAAAAGGTTGGTCAAACTGAGGCAACCGCAAAACAGGGAGCATTAACAATTTCTTCTTTAGCTGGCAAATGGCATGGTCCTGGTCAGCTCCCCAAACAAAATATACTCCTTTACGTTTTAACGTGTTCAAAGGTTCAGACATGTGAGCAAAATCGGGAATAAACTTAGCATAAAATCCGACCATACCTAAAAATCTCCTAACCCCCCTTCAGGTTCTTAGGCATATGGAAGATTACAATTTGTCATATATTTTCTGGGTCCATGGTCAACTTCCCGTCAGAGATAACAAATCCTAATTATCTTACATAAGTGGATGCCCAGATAACTTAACCAAGGTTTACTGTGAGACCAGCTCCCCTTAGGGTGGATAAGAAAAGCCTCAGATGTTTTATATGATCCTCGAATGTGTTACTGTAGACACATGCGTCATCTATATAGGTAAACAGGAAGTCGTATTGAACCTCTCCTAGAATATGATATAAAACCCTTGACATGGCTTGTGATCCACAATTTACGCCCACGGGCAACTTACACCACTGATACTGCCCCCAAGGTGTTACAAAGGCTCAAATTTGCCGAGAATCTGGACGCAGTTCACACTGCAGGAATGCAGAATTCAAATGAAACACCGGAAAGTACTTCGCTTGTCCTACATGCTGAAATACCAATTCGATAGTGGGTAATGGATAGTGTCTACATATATTTTTTTATTAACTTTGCGGTAGTCGCAAATTACACGATACTGTCCCTGAGTCCTTTTTGGGAACACAAAAGCTGGACTAGAATATATACTTACAGATGGCTCTACAAATTTTTCCTTTTACAAATCGTGAATAGTATTTTTTAAAAAATTTAATTTTGGAGGAGAGACTCGATAGGGTACCGAAGAAACAAACTCATCATCCTTTACCCGCAACAGAATAGGATTTTGATTATAATATCCTAATTTCGAGGTAACCACATCCGTGAACTCTTCCTGCAACTCAGTTAACTGATTATCCTGGCCCGAATCAGAAGGGCGAACGTTTAAAATTTGACAATTAAATCTCTCTGAAAGAATTGGCACTGGTTGATTTTTACAAAAAGCGAAACCTAGTTCTCTTTTGGCAATATAAATACACGCTAGTGTTTTCCCCAGAAAATCGATGCCTAATAGCAATTCGTGACTCAGACCTGGGAGAATTCTAAATTCATATTTCCAAGAAAAATTTTCAATCTTGATTTTGAAAATAGCAACACTCCGAGAATTGATCACACCACCATTAGCTAGCGAAAACAAAACTTATCTTTTCTGAACTTGAATGAGCCCCTTGGGCATATTTCTCAAAAGGTAAGTGCAAAAATCGTGACTAATCAAAGAATAAGTGGCCCCAGAATCCAATAAAGCTGCTACAATCACTTGATCGTAAATAATGACAGGAACGTAGAGCAACCCATATTTTCGTTCAAAACTCAAACTATTTATTGAATGACTCCCAACTGTCTGTACCCTTTGGGGGGCACTTAGTCTTCATATGTCCCCTTTGCTTGCAAAAATAACAAACAATTTCCTGTGTCTTCCCTTCGGCAACCATTTTCCCATTACCGGTCTGAGTATACCAGGCACGAGTTCGTATCTTATCATTACTGGTTGTATTCTCATGGGCTACAGTAAAAAACAGCTTTCCTATGAAAACATTCTTCAGCTACACGATTCATTTGTCCACGAATAATGCAATTCTTTGTTATTCCCCGATTTCCATCTTCCTTCCTCCCTATTTTCTGCTCACTCCCGGAGTCAGAAGTAAAATCCGGCAAGGTCCGCTCTACTTCAGTTACTAACGATACTAGCTGTTTCAAAATAGTGGGTTTTTCGGAAAAGGCAAAAAATCTACTGTTTTTGGGAAGTAAATTGTAAAACATTATTTGAGTAAAATAATCTTCTTCGCGAGGTTAACCAAGTACCCCTACTAACCCTATTATTTCCTGCACAAAATTTTGCATACTCTGTGAGGGTAATTGTTTCCTATCGATTAATTGCATCCGCATGTTCATGACTGATACGCAACTCGAAACCTGGTTAACACATGTTTTTATTAATGTCTCAATCCCCCAATTGTCCTCCCTAGCCTCACAGAAAATTGGTTGTAAAACATCCGGTACCTTAAATGTCACGACTGCGTATACAACTGCCTTTGAGCAAAAATTTAAGGAAATAATTGATTGTAATGCTACAAAAAAAAATTACTACTGACTCAAGTTTCAAATCCTCCTACCTAGGTAATTTAGTAGACAGTTCAGACGGAAAATGTCTCAATGATTTAAGAACTGGGTTTGACTCACCCACTGCTGCAGCCGCGCTGTTTTCCCCTTCATTACTACCTCGCACCAGAGCCCGCGTTCTTATCCTTAGTTCGGCGATGCCTTCTGGCTCATCCACTGTCTCCCCAGCCTCCGATAGCAACTGTGCCAGAGCCGGCTTGGATAGTTTTTGTATCCATCCTGTCGCCATTGTTAAAATTAAAAACAATGCAACATTCACAAAGAAGGACAACACCCCAAACCACTGTCCGGAGATTTGATGTTTCCTAACTATTTTCTTAGACGCAACACAAGTCATGTGTCTTTGCAACTTTACAGAAATGACAAACAGAAATTAAAAAAAAAAATATAAAATAGCAGCGTGCGCACTCTTGTGACGCCCTCCTTAAGGGCGTGGCAAGCGGGACTTATACAAAGCCCTTCAAGAAACAATCCACAAGAGGATAAGAAAAAGATCAAATCGATTAAAAAATTTCTGGTTAAAAAGACAGGCAAACACATGACTTCCTTGGCATAACAGGTATGATTTATTTGTATAAATGTTTTAAAGTTTACACAGGATTATGGAAAATATTCATTATTTATTATTTATCTATATTCTCAGTCTTCCAAAAAAATTTGACTCTGATTAAATATCAAAATATCAGATGGGCTCAGGAATTTATAGAATGGTACCATTTCTAAATATAAAATACAAATACCCATTAAAAACTGTGCTGAAATTCCACATACAAGTGGTGCTTGAAACAATTCCATGTTAAATCTTATGCCTCTCTTGTGTCTCTTAATACAAATCCATATCACCACTGTACTCCTACTCCAGGTTTAAGGGTATGATCATAAAATATTAAAGGTAAAAAACATGCCTGGGTGATATGTCGCTTTCAGAACAAATAGAAAAACATGCTCTCAACTCCTTTTAAAAGTCCACACGGCTATATTTTCACATTTAGCATTTTCTTAGCAATTTCCTTAATACTTAAATATTTTCCTTTAATACTGGCTAGAAACAAATCTAAACTTGGAGCATTTCCTGACTCCTAATGTAAGCACACTCTTTTAGTACTGTACTCACAATATTGACATTGGCAATAGCCAATATTTTAGTAAAGTCCAACAAAGATACAAATGACTTTAATTTTCCCATTTTATTATACTTTAAGAATTTTCGGCTGTCTTTAAAAACACGAATGATAACTTTAATCAGCCGATACTTCATACTTAAATTTTCTGTCTTGGAATACTGTAATTCCTAAGTTTTTTCCTACTTGCCATGACGCAAAAGTCGTAATCCTAACAATGGCCAGAGGAGCCAGAAATATTATTCCTGTTACGCCATTATTTCTGTACATAACTGTGAGCTGAACGTCCAGGAGTGCTGGTCTCTGCCTAAACGACCAAACTCCTGGCGTTATATACAAAACTTTTACCCCTCCCACGGAGGGAGCAACGAGAGTCCGGCCAATCAGAGCTCAAGAAACTCTCGGAAAGCTTCTATACAATTTCAAATTATTAGTGAACAGCCACTTCCGGCGCCACAGTTCCATGCCACGTGGTTAACCGTCCAGCCATCCAACCGCCACGACTGCAGCGCGGACTAGCGCGGGCGTATCAAACTATCCCCTACACTCAGCGGCCAGTCTACCTCGGGTGCGCGCGGCAGCTCGAAGCTATGTCTGATTGCTGGACGACACCTTGCTGTTCCACGTACGTAGGCCTGCTGGGAAGGCTTCTCGTCGCAGACCATCACGTGCATGCGGGCTATAGGTCCTGCTCTGCACATATTGTCTTCCTCGTCGCGCCGGTGTCGAAGCGGGCAGGCATAACGGGAGTGGAGGAACATAGTTTTATGAGGCACGTGCCTCGATATTTATATTTACATTTCACAAAAAGAATATTGCACACATGTTAAAGATTTGTCCTCTTTTTTTTTCTTCAGAAGACGTGCTTCGCAAGAAGTGGAAGTATCTAAGGGATCAGTTCTGTGTTGAATTTTGGAAGGTCAAGCCACCAAGTTCAGGTGATCCTGGAGACGCATCACATGAACCAAAATGGCCTTACTAAAAGTCCTTGCTGTTTTTAAAGGACGTCGTCAAGCCTCGAGCGTCATCAAGTAACTTGACGTCAAAAACAACTTGTTCACCTACTGAACCAAATAATGCATTGCCTGATGTCGAGGATGTTGGTGAGGCAGTTGGTCGAAACGATGACAATGATGAAGATGGAACAGAGAAAGGAATCCTAAATGAAGGTGGCGACCACAGCGGTCCACAAAAACCACAACAGAATTGAGAAGGATTCAAGGAAATTCTCAATACAATGAAACTATTATTGAAATAGAGAAAAAAAAGGTCCAGACTTTGGAAACGCTATACAAAATCGCCAACCTGAAAATTGTGACTTGCGTCTTTTACATTACGTCAACAAGATACTCGATGATCAGAAATTACGCTTCCGGAGCAGCGTTCAAGATCTTGTTCACGAGTTCGCTTTCTATTCAAGTCCTTCACGTCAAATTTCACTTTCATTTGCATCATCCACATCAACCCAAACATCTTTTACCTCCAATTCTATAACTACAGACTAGGTTGTAACGCCCCTCCCCCTCCCATGACCCTGGACATGTATCCCAACAATGAGTACTTTTCTTCGGGCAGCTGCAACGTGCATGAGTTCTCTAGCAATCCTCCTAACAACTATTGACTTTTATCTTTGCACGACACCCTAGGTGTTTGTCACATAACTACTTCTGCAATAATTGTGTAATGCTCTGTTTTAAATTAAATACATTTCTCTATAGAAAACAAACTTCTCTCTTTGGTTTTTATTCGCCAGTACTTCCTGTAAACTATTTTACTCTTTTATCTTGAGGAAAATATATTTTAATATAAAATATAATATTAAATTATGAATTTAAATTTAGTTTTTATTATAGCTACTTTAAAGAGCGAAACATTTATTCCTAAAATCATCACAAGATAAATTTGGAATAACTAAATAGCTTACCTCAAGGTTACTACAAGCCGTTCTTCTGGAAGAATCATTTGTTGATGGAAGTTACACCAATTCTTCAGCAATCGATGTTCAGTTTTGCAAAAATATAGACTAATAGAAGATTTCTTTTGTCATTCTAAAATATTCCATAAACAGTTTCTTGTCTGCTTTCAATTGAGGTGATGATAGTCACCGTATGTAGCTCTTAAATGATTAATTTCATGAACACCACGTTTCTGTGGTTTTAACTTTAAACTAACATTTTCTATCGCAATAAGCAAACTCACCGCATCATCACTACTCAGCTCCATGACTGCTGAGGCCGTGCAGTTGACGCTTGTAATCTGCCTCCACGGTGAACACTCACCAGGGCGTTTATTCTAAGTTTGTCAAAACGGAGATCCCGATCGTGAAATAACGATTTACGTCATATTTCCGGGTTTTGGTATTCTAAGTTAAAGATGACTTCTCGATTCTCGTGAGAAAAGGATCGAGAGCTATATGTTGTCGAAAGCTGCGTCCCGATCGGGAAGTGGAAATTCAACATGGCGGGTGAGAAGCGTGGTGGCCGTATTTATTGCATATCTTGTGGTTTCGTACTTCTTAAAAATAATACATAACATACGAAAGGTTACAACATACGTGGAACATTATTATATGAATCTAATTGTATCCACACATGTTCGGGAGTCTGAAGTTATATTTCTGTATCGTGAGTTAATTATGTAGTGTAGCAATGGCAGAGGGGTTATGTGTTTATACGAGCATCGTGTTGGTGTTGTCGGAATAATCAATCGGTAGTTAATTATTTGTAAATTTTTGCTTTCTTCAAGCATAGTTGGTCGTAGTGCATTTTATTGAGTGAAATGTGTAATAATAATCGGCGCGTGTATACCGTTTCGCAAAACTGTCAATTCTTTTTCTTAAACACCGTCTCCAATGAATTGACGGATATAATCTACTTAGTTAAGTTAGTTAGTTTCAGGAAACGTGCACAGCGACAAAGAAAGATGATTTTAGCGAAGTACACATGCAAGGATTAACCTAGAAAAACACGCGTTCAAGAGTCTGCGCGTTTAGTAAATAATGTATTTGTAAAACATTACTATAATTGTTGCAATGCACGTGGCCGGAAAAACCACGCTTTCCACACTTTCGTAGTGCGCGAATAATATTTATTTGTCTATATCGTAAAAGCAAAGAGTGTAAGGTTAACTTTGGATAGTGTGCGTGTGTATACTGCTGCATATGTTTGAATACGAACATCGACATTATATGTATCGCGTTTCGTTTTTCATTAAAGTTACAATAATGTAAATGTTATTTCCATTCAAGCAAAATTTACCACTGCTCCATCGAAACAATATGCAACTCACAATGCCACACATTCTTAAGAGCATCAAAATAATATCGTCTCACCAAAGACGTGATAAACTAAAGCGCCTCCCCCCTTCCAATTCCTCATACCTACGTGCAATAATAAAACTAATTATATGGGCAGCTTCTATAATTTTATGAATAACTATATAGGCTACTTACAGTCTTTGTGTACGAAACACGTCATTTCACTAGTAATGTGAATTCCTGCATTCCTACAACAAATCAATTACACACTGTATTATGTAAGATTAGTTGTTTAGGCCTAACGTAATTTTCTAAGCAAACTTTACAGTTATATTTATTAAGATGACATTTTACCCTATCGCCTTCTATACAATTAGATTACATATATCACAGTGAACGTTATTTAAAATGACTGTTAGAGGGAAGAGGGAATACTGTGTAACTAATTATCTCATATTTTAACAGTCATTTTTATACTTGAAACTGCATGTTCCTTTAAAACAAGTAATATCTTCAACAGCCATCCTGTGTGTATAACAAATAACCATTGACCCTGTGGTGTCACCATTTTACTCAGCCAAGCGTCTACAATGAGATCGTAGTCATATAGAGAAATTCCATTCTAAATACCCCGTATTACGCTTTAATAAATGGAATAGTATTTGTTTTAAATATGACAATGTATAAATAATAGATATATGTATGTGAATTTTTATGCTTTAACTAACCACTTAAAAGGCACAGTTTATAAGAATAGCTTTACTTTAATCATACATTATTGCAGGCACAGCGTGTGTTTGCATTCGTCACGTTGCCTGCCTGAACACCAGCAGGGAGGGGAAGCAAGTTGTGATGCGGTGATCGGTAAAACTTGAGGATTGCGAAGGTAGGGAGGTCACGAATTGATAGTGCGCTTAGAATAGCTAATTGGGCACATTTTGCTCCCGATCGTTCCAAACGGCTTGTCTCGATCGGCAGGAAGCTGACTGTCGAGAACGACATCGAGGTCTGCCAATAGATTTCCCCAGAAACTTAGAATAAACGCCCTGCGCCGAGAGTCGTCGCCGATCGGGAACTCCTGCGCTGGTAATCTGAATCTGACTTTCTGCCTGCACTGTGCGCGTACCCTAAGGCAGGATTTACAACAACCCGTCGCGTCCGTCCGTCCGTCATCCGTCCGTAAATGACGTGAGAAACAGCCAATCGGAGGCGGCCATTAATTCTATCCGTCCGTCCGTCAAAACCTTGGCAAGCTTTAACTTTTGACGGACGAACAGATTAAATTACAGCCTTCTAAACTTGCACGTTTTGTGGCACGTTCATCCCGAGTTCTTTACAAGGCTGTGTAGTGTGTACAGTGTTTTGTTTTGGCTGTCTTTGTAGCATATTTTACAAACTCCATCAAATAGGGATTGAATAATCTGTCTTTGAGCTTTCCTTTCTCTTTTAAACGTATAATACAATACACACAAGTTTAGGACATTCTTTCCTTGGGCATATTTTAACCATACAATACAATTCACACAAGTTTAGAACATCGTTTTCTTTGAGCACAATAAAAAAAAACAAAATAGAATAATGACACAAGTTCATTAACAGATAATGGTAGTACAAATTTATCACAAAAACGCAATCAATATTTAGGCTTAATAACACTTAAAATGCCCCACAGGTACCGCATTCTCTTTTCTAGAGGAACAAATGCTCACCAATTCACTCCCTTACAAAACTCCCTCAACTTCAAACACATTAAAATTAACACTTTCGAGTAAATTTCCCCTTTAAAACTCCCTACAAATTTCTTAAAAACACATCACCTCAGTGATCATCACATTACAACTTAAAGTGCCAACTCTAACTCACAATATGGCAACTAAGACATTCTTGTATTGACACAAATCTCCAGGCACTTATTCCTTTATTGCCTTTATACCTTAAAATATTAACATTTGTATTACAAACATTAAAAGACGCGAAGCACGGAGAAATGGTCTCAGGTGATCTCGTCCTTATAACACAAATTATTTCCTCACCGCCTGACCTCAACCCAACAATCATCCATCTACCTCACACATCAAATAACCATCAGCCATGCAGATCCAGAGCCTAGGGATATGGCCCCACCGCTTTTCGCTCCAAGAGCGACGGCATAGCTCAGGATCGCATAATCACACTTCACGTTCAATTGCCTGTGCCCAGGGATATGCTGTCCACCAGATGCACATAGAGTACTGGTAGTGCTCTCGTGTACCCATTTACACAGTCCCACATCACACCACATCACACAATCCACACCACACTGCCCAAGTTTTCCTCAGACTCCAATCCTGCGCGCTTCTCTCAGTCAGTACTCCTGCAAATTTTCCGCAAACCCGCAATACCGCTCTCGATAACTCGACCAGCACGTCCAATATTCCTGAGTTTTGTCGGTCAGTACTTTCCCCGAACCCACACAACGTCAGCGGCACACACATCCGACCAAAACCAAAGAGACGCCTGGCTATCCCGTCACGAGATCACGGCGTGCACTCCACACCACTACTGCTCCACTCTAAACACTTGACTACTTTCCAAAGAACCGCACGCAGTTCCTACTACTGTTCGATGTCGTATTCATAAATACAGCTCCTGCCAACTCTCAAAGCACGTGTTCATTCTGCGAGTGAAACCTCAAGTCCACTTTGACTCTGTTAGAAACAGTTTAAAAATTTCGCTTGCTGTGAAAAGTAGAAATTTTAAGTCCCACACCAAAAGGGGAAAACGACTAAGTTTGTTACTCACAACTCCCGCAAACGGATCAGAGTCCACCACTTGCCCCGAATACAAAATTATTCTTAACCCCACTTACTGGTGGCCTGAAATTTTCTGAGCCTTTTTCTGACTCCAAATCGAAATAAAGAGTCCCACTACTAGCTTGAAAACGACTAAGTCCAACTATGCCTTTAAATTTCGGCAAAGCCTCCACTAGCATCAACACCTTGCAGGATCATACTTATGTTAATCTCGCAGCTATGCCTCAGCCTCCTGGTCCGACCATACACTGCTCTCAGGCGGCACCTCTCGCCATTGAGTTCCCGGCACGCCGGCCGGTGACGTCATCCTCGAGATACACCCCCGCACACGTATTTATACACGCCAGAATCCCTTCCACGCCGCCTCCCCACTTCTGAGATCATTTTCCCAGCGCGCTCTTTACGATCGTAGTACCCTCTTTTCGCCTATCACGATTTCTATACCAGTACACACATTAAAAGCGCGAAATACTCCGCCAATTAAAATTGATAGGCATCAAACCACCTAACCCCTTCATACAGCAACCCGCGGTGCACGTCTGCACGGCTGGTATACGCACTCACAGGGATCAAACAGCACAAGGCGACGTGATGCTGAAAATACACACAAAGCTATACAAATAGTTGGCATTTCTACACATTTGACGGACCCATTCTATCACAAAAGTTAGTTGAAATTGGTTACATAATTTCAAGTATACTAAGCTTAAATGTTTATATAATATACATTCTGAAAATAAGTGTCTGATACTCTTAAAACGTGTAAACTAAGATGGCTTACCGTAGTACCGAGATATTAATTTTTTCATGTGGTAATACCTTAGAAACAGCGCACAAAATAAACTTTGCGTAGACAAATAAATGGCTGTAATAGCTACTGCCTACATACAAAGTTAAGTTGGAATTGGTTACATGATTTCGTAAATTCAGCATATTAAATAAATTGTTCATATGGCCTCAATTTTAAAACAAGTGTCTGACACTTCAAAAATAGAAATCTACATAACCACTGTCATCAACAAAATGCCGTAACGCTTATTCTGTAAATAATTTGCGCATTTTAATTACTATGTACGACATGTAAGTAGGATAACATATAATTGATTCGTAATTATAACACATTGTAATCTAATAATACAATTTGTTACATATAGATGAGCACTAAAATTCTTACAAAAATTAATATTTGAATTAAACAAAATTAAATTCATTTATTCCTCTTATTAACTGATTTTTACAGCTGTGTTGGTATAAATGCAGTTCAGTGTAGACACTGAAGAATTAGCTACATGCTGTGCAAATGTATGAGCACATTATTCTAGGCACAATCCCTCTACGGGTGGATGGGACGATCCACAGGAGTGGAAGGATTTAGAATGTTCGGGCGCAAGGCCACGGGGTACCAGAGCGCCGGAGCCGACCGCCGCAATCTTGAAATTCCATTTTCTCTTAAAAATTTCCCTTTTTTACCTAAACATTTTTCGTTTTTCCCAGAGCAGGAGACCATGATTTGTGACCCAGGTGTCGTGGATTTGTGGCCCTGGGTGAGGGCAAGTGGGACTCTGAACCCATGACAGTTGACCTTCGCCCTTTGAAACAAAAAATAAAAATCAAAAAATTAAAACTCCAGAAAAAAAAATTTAAATTATTAAAAATTATTGAGAACTGAATTATTGAGAATTAAATATCACTAAAAAAAGTATTTTAAAAGGGTTACAATTACGGAGGTCACGCATCAACAAAACCCATCCCGCCATCTTGGTAGATGCAACCGGCGACCTTCTTAGCCGGCAACCACCATCTTGGAAGGCAACCACTATCTTGGTAGAGGACCACCATCTTGGTAGGTGACCACAATATTGGTAGACGACCATCATCTTGGTAGATATCACCTGTCCCGCCATCTTGGAAGACAGTACCTTGATCTTGACCTTAGAAATATACATTTCCTTTGACCTTTGAGCTTGACCTTTGAAATTTATCTTTGACCTTGACCTTTGGCACTGGCCATTGACCTTGACTCTGGTGAGATTCAACTCCAAAAATCCCCAAAAAAAATCCAAAATTAAATATATATGTAATTAAAAATTATTAAACATTTATTATTACAAATTTATTTTAAAATAACTTTCATTTCTGTAGGTTTCCCACAGTAACACGCCCAGCAGACGACTGGCTCACTCACTCCCACTCCCCTCACCAATACACATTTTATCGTATGCCGCCATTTTGGTAGACATCACGGCCAATGTTCGTCATTTGTTTTTGAGTATGTCTCCTACCTGTGTTCGACTGCAATATTGGATTTCATATTTTTTCATCACCGAGGTGGTGCTAGTGCATTAATTCACCCACAAGGCGGCAGCCATATTTGTTTATGTTTATAAAGTATAGGTTGCCCTGTCGGCACCATTCATGTTGGATTCTGTTTTCAACATATAGGGGACGATACTTTGTCGATTCAGCCAGCAGGCGAGCTGTCGACACTCATATTTATAGGCATAGGAAAAGCTGTAGTTTACCAATCAACAGTATACCTACATGCACAAGTAATTAAATATATATTTTTCATTAAAAATTTCAGTTGTACAATTTTAGAAAGTATTTTTTTCTTTAATTATATAATTCTACATACAGGACAATGGTACTCTATAAGAAATCTTTAAAATTAATTTTACTATACTTCTGTACCTTTCAAATTTATAATTATATTTTTGCAATCAGGTAAACATTAAATGAAACACACTTAATCTTTCACATGTATTTTTTTATGCAATTAATTTATTATAGTCCTTAATGTCCTCAAAAAAATTACTATATATATATATATGCACTTCAATAAATGCAATTTTGTTGTAGGTTACAGTCTTTTATGAATCTCGCTATTTACACTCGTGTTGTACTTGTGCAAAAAAAACCGTTACATTAATTACACTGACACACTATGCAGGACACTTTATGCACGTAACTACGCATTTGAGGACATGTACACAAGTCACAAGATACATGATTGCAGCAAACCAGGTACCGAGGTACTGATGAGAAATGCACTTCACCTTTATAGGTTTTTGCATGTCTAAAAAAACTGTCGCTATGGCTGATATGCGTACAACACCTGTCCAGGGGCGGATCCAGCAGTGGAGAGAGGGGGAGAGGGGCCATAGGGACCATGTCCCCTCCCCGCACTGCTGTAAAAAACTAAATGCCAAGTAGAAATGGAAAAATAGTAACTACTAAAAGTCACGCTTTACTCAGTGCTTTAGAAAAGGCAAGACACGCAGTTACTCTGTTTAGTGTTGCAAAAATATATTTAGCTATGATGATCAAATTCGCACGGCACAGAAGATTTACCCACCCCTCTTCGCCATTTCCATTCTCAGGGGAACAACTTTACATGCGAAGAAATGTGGCTACACAATACCGGCCACTGCGGTTAAGCAGAAAAAATATTCTTTCGACAATGATGATTTACAGTATTAAATGCTTCCTGGGGCAATGCTATTCCCACGGGAAGTGAGGGTGATGTACCGGGCGGCTAAAACAAGAAGGTTCCAGAAACTTAAGTCTATTGCAGTTAAATATCCATGTTAGATGATGAAGGCCGCCCGGCGCGCGGGAAACGCCGGAGTTCGCAACACACACACCACCCTCGTACGATGTTACTCGCTGACTGCCTCTCCCGCCTGACGCACGGGCGGATCTCGGCTGACCCACGCACCAGAATGGAACTACTTTCTGCTAGAAACATATATCTCCTGCTTAACGGCATACACCCTGATAAGACTTATGTTGAAAAATACATATAAGGCACTGCAACACAAAACACTAATGAATGATAATGGACATAGAGCTAGACGAGTGAAGAAAGAAATACGTATGAAAACAAGCTCAACAATACCCTGGGAACAATAAAAGATAAACAAACAATAAATCCTTTAATAACACACAACAGATAATCAATTGTGTGAGTCCTGGGACCTCAGGTTCAGTAATTATTAGGGTCTACTTTTATATTACTCCGCCTCGCAGAGTTTCTATTGTAGGCGTCTTTGGCAACCACCGGCTGCGCTGCAACGGAGTGCCCTCATGCTGCACTACTGTGCACTGCACTTGGTAGCGTACCTACGACCTGGTACACGCTCCGCTCATCAGTATAATACACATCCCTGCTGTGGTGGCGTTGCAAGTAGCGGTCGGACAAGTGGTTTTAGGGGTGAGGGTACATGGCACACGTCAAAAACACACTTTTTCTTCTCGTTAGTGCCTGATAAAGTGTTAGTAAAATGGTTTTGCTCTTCAAAGTTACATTGCAGTTAAACTTTTGTCATGAGTCTTGTACTCGGGGAAGATAAGCGTGTGATCAAGCTTGTGTTACATTTCCGAACTAATATTGCTTTATTGGCCATACTTTATACCAAGAAATAACTTCTATAGTTTGTAAGTTTCCTTCAAAAAATTTAAAAAATTTAACTCAAGTTAATCTTATTAAATGGTTTCAAATTCTTCAATAGTGAGGTGCACACTGTCAGCTATGCACAAGTAGGAAGGAGGCCTTGCTTACTTAATCAAATAAGAAGTAGTCTTCAGCCAATATTCATGCCATTGTATCTATTTTAATAAAACACAAAAATATGCCGTAGTTCATTTAAAGTTAAATTTTCTATTAAATTTCCATTCTATTCACACACAACCCAAATTAATAAAAAACTTGTACACACGAAGTGTAGGAGACCCCAAAAATACTAAAGACAATTTCCCCCAATGATTAGTTCAAAACCTAATCTAAAACCCAAAACCGGGGTGATAAATTACATAAAACTCACTTAATTGGATATCCTGAACAATCACAAAAATATATTCAAACAAGGTAAATTAATATACGTAAAGAAACTTGACTTAGTATCCAATAACAACTTAATCTAGTAAGCGGAATTTGGCATAGAATCGAATAACAACTTAATCTAGTACCTAGGATTTTTATTAAACATTTATATAGTGTGCACATGTAGATGACCCTAAACAGACTCCAATACGTGGGTGATCAGGCCGCGGTCAAACCAATCCAGAGTCAACAAAACATTTTCAAATGGCTGGGTCAGAGCCTCGAATATTTGGTTGGCTGCCCAGCCAGGTATACACAAAAACTTTACCAAACCTACAGCTAGGATTGGCCGCTCCTAAGCATATAGAACCTCTCATGAAGAAGCTGGAGAACGGAACTTCTTCAGGTGCGAAACATGCGCCTTAGTTACATAACTTCCATAATTAGGGTCACCCAAACTTGCAGTGACGGGCATCAAGAAACGTTGGATCTGGTAAGGACCAGACCAGCGAAAGGAAAGTCCTGCCATCTTCTTGTCTACTGCATGATGTACAGGGCGAGTTTTACACAAAACTAAATCACCAATGCGAAATTGGTTGTCAATTCAGTTTTTGTTATACTTAATACGGCTCTTGAAGTGAGCTCGTTTAAGATTAATCAGGGCAGCATCCCAAACTTCACTACTGTCCTTGTGATCATCAGGTCATTAAAATGCCAGTGATTAGACAAAGGATTATTAGGTAAGCATGTAATGACCAAATTAAAGGGACTGGTTTTGTGGGACTCATGTGTAGCAAAATTAAAAACCATCTGTAGCCACGTAAGATGCTTATCCCGATTTGAATGTTCTTTCGCATGGCATGTTATGAGGGCCGAACAGAGGTTTCGGTTGAAACACTCCGCATGCGAAGGTGGAGGATTATACGGAGATAAGGTGATATGGCGAATGCCATAAGAGAAACACAGGTCACGAAAAATTCCAGAGGTGAACTGAGAACCATTGTCCGATACAATAGATGCGGGCACATCAAAATTCTGAAATATCCATGCCTGCAAGACCCAGACAGTACCAGCAGCATAAGCTTTTCTCATGGGGATGAGGCATACAAACTGGGAAAAGGCATAAACACAGACAAGTAACATATTGTACCCAAACTTGCTTCAGGGGAAGGGGCCAACAAAATAATGAAAAGTTTCTGCATAGGTTTTTCCGCAATGTCTGAAGAAAGAAGACCAAGGTGTGCTTATTCGGCAGGCTTACTCAAAGCACGCAATTTACAACATCTAATGTGTTCAGCAACTTCAGAATTCATGCCCCTCCAAATAAAATGTTTCCGAATAGCCTGAATGGTATTGCGTGTCCCTAAGTGGGAGCCAAGGGGCGATGAATGAAAATACTCCAAAATCATAGGTCTGATGTGAGTAGGCAACACAAGATTCATGTGGTCACGAGACTTACAACACAAGAGATATTTAGACAGAAAATAGGGCTTTACTTCATCTCCAGATTTAAATTTGGTTATGATCTCTTTCAAATCGGGATCCTTTACCTTATGCTCCTGCATATCAGTAAAGGCTAAAGGAAAATCAGGCAAAAGGTTAAAGTTAGGAAGAACAGTAGTATCACCATTATCTTTTTAAGAAAAAAAGAACATGCAGGAAACAGTGTCAGCAACCACATTTTGAGATTCCCTAATGTGCTGAACTCGAAATTTCAATGCAGAAATCCTAATTACCCAACGACCAATTTTACCAAGTTGACGTGGATGGGCCGAAAGCCACGACAATGCTTGATTATCTGTTTCCAGTATAAATTCTGCATGCTCAAGATATTGTCTGAACTTATCGATGCCAAAAACTACGGCCAAACATTCTAACTCGTAAATAGAAGATTTTCGCTTTTGGGGATTAACAGTGCGGGACGGAAAGGAAATGGGTAGCCTAACCCCATAAAATTCTTGCCGAAGGACCACTCCGGCAGCCAAACTAAAGGCGTCTGTTTGAAGAATAAATTTTTTAGAAAAGTCTGGCATCTGAAGAACTGGGGGATTCATAATATCGTTTTTTAAGGATGTCGAAAGCCTTCTGCCCCCCCCCCCACGAATGGGAGTGATTTCTTATGCAAAAGGTTGAGTGGTGCAGCTTTCTCCGCGAGGTTAGGTATGAATTTGCCAAAAAATTGCACCATTCTATAAACTGGGCAATTCCCTTGACATCGCGAGCTGGTAGGAATTCTCTGATGCACCTCGTGCGTTCGGGATCAATTGAAACACCTTGTGAGGAAGTTCTGTGGCCTAAAAAGGAAATGTCACTAACAGCAAATTTTACTTTACTAGGGTTGACTGTAAGATCAGCTTTCTGTAAACGAGATAACACTTCCTTCAAATGCTCAAGATGTTCGAAGGATTTAGAATATATAACCAAGTCATTCAAATAATTGTAAATGTAGGTAAACTTTATGTCATGAAAAATTTTGTCCAAAAGATGGGTGAGAACGTGGGCTCCAGTGGCCAAACCAAAATGTATGCGGGTGAATTGATATAAATTCCATGGAACACAAAAACTGGTTATTTGTTTGGACTCATTAGACAATGGAATTCGGTAATACGCTGAATTAAGGTCAATTGTGGTGAAGAATTTTGCTTTGCCAAACCAATTAAAGGCAGAATGTATGTCCGGGAGTGGGGCAGACTCCATTGCAATTTTTTTCTTTACTTTGCGGTAATCAATGCCATTCTATGGTTATTGTTTGGTTTAGGATCTAAAAATTCCGGACTCACATAGTGAGAAGTGGATGGTTCAATTACACATTTTTCAATCAATTCCTGGACCTGTTTTTCTTAATATTTCCATTTTGGTTGGTGCTAGTTTATAAGGATGACTGGTGATATATTCCTTATCCACAAGTCTGATATTGTACTTAAGTAGATCAGTTAGGACTAATTCAGGAGTGAGCACTTTGGGAAAGGCATCACAAATTTTTTGAATAGCCACCCGTTGTTGCGGCTCCAAATGAGCAAAATGTTCCACAATAGGTTTGGATTCAGTACTATTCTTTGACGAGAATGGCTGACTTTGTTGACAATTCACAAAACTAAATCTTTCAGAAGGTGAGAATTAAAAAAAAAAGTGATGATCCTGCACATCTAACATAAGTCCTGTAGATGACAAGAAATCTGCTCAAAAAATACACGGCAATCCAAGTTTCTCAGAAACCAAACAATTGCGTGTCCACGTAAAATGCCCAATTTTCAATTTTAAAGTTGCAGAACACAAAGTGGTTAAGCTTCACTAGAAGATGTGTGACACTTAATTTCACATGCCTCAGTATTCTTAACCAATTTTAATTCTTTCAACTGATTAAAAAGGTCACCTGAAATGATTGTGTGGACAGATCCAGAGTCTACAAGTGCCTGAACAGATAAAGGTCCTAAATTCAGATTAACACAAGGAGTAGCTAGCTACTTCACACCAACTACATTGGGAAAGCTAACTGAAAAGAGTGCTATACTGATTTTTAATTTCAGAAGGTTGATAAGTTCCCAAAAGATGCTGAAAGCGATGTGCAAGGTTGATTGACTGAAAGAGGTAAGCATTGAGCTGGGAATTGGCAACACTTCTAGGATAGTGGGAAGGAACGCTCACTTTTCATCCCTGTGGGACTTGATTTTTGCCAAAAGTTTCGGACAGACAGCTATGAGGTGGCCCACTTCTTTACAATAGAAACAAGCACGAGAGTCACTAACTGAAATATCTGAGGTGCTAGCCTTCTTATCTTCATTATCTCAGTTTTGACTAGACAGACATCTGAAGTAGGTGTTTTTAAATTTCTTGTCAGGGGCAGATCTTGAGTTCCTATTCCCTATTCTGCCTGTTTTGTCCTGAAAAACTTCGACGCTTTTGGTCCACATAATGAATATTTTGCGAGTGAATGCAAATATGGTCCAGCTCCGCAAAAGAGGTTGGTTTGCCCATTAATACCAAATGGGAATGTTCTTCGGGCTCCAAGTCCTCCAAAATGCTGCTAATGAGTTCACTTTCAGAGAGACCTAAACGCAAAATTGCAGCTGCTTCCTTGATACTGCTGACATATACAGGCAATGTCTAATTATACTCTTGTAGCCTAATGACACATCCTGAATTGTAATTGAGTAAGCAGTCTGGTTGGAATAAAATACTGAAGCATATCGGCATGAAACTGGTCAAATTAAAAATGCTGCACAATGGCATACCTAGTTCTCTCACTAAGTGGCCCTATGTGAAGGAGTTTACGATGTCAAGCAACTGAGTTTCTGGGACTGTATTACTCTGACGTAATTTGTTTCTCACTTTTAAAAATTCCAGAAATTTGTTTACTTGTAAGCCATCGGTAGATGGGAAATTTCTCAACATGCATTCTAGAGATGCGTAATTTTGCCAAAGGAAGGTGAAATAAAAGGTTGGGAAGTGGATGCCATAAGCGAGGACATGTGTGTGGTGGTATGAAAAATGGAACTGACTAGGGTGGTAGCTGATGTCATGGGGATCTGACTTGAAGTTGAAGGAAAGGCCTGCGAAATGGTTTGGGAAGTGGAATGTAAACTAGTTAAATTGTCTTGAACAGTACGGAAATATGAAATGTTGGTGATAGCAGTACTGACATTGATTGCAAACAGCTGTTCTCGCACAGCTCCAACAGAGCCATCCAGCATGCCAGATGGGCATTTTTGAGTTTCCGTTACTTCTAGGTTACATACTGATTCAAGTAAGTCTTGTGTTTGGTCAACGACGATTTTTGAGTGACAGGTTTTGCAGTTCTGAGAGTTAGTCAGAGCAAAATGTGAGCAAATTCCAAACACAGGCTTTCAAATGGTGCACTCGGTTCTTATACCTAAAATAATTTGCGGGACTGAGGTCATCATCAATGTTATCCCAAATCTCATGAAGGGAATAATCTTGGAAACATCCACCTTATATTCCTATTCTGCATTCATAGAGGTTAAAATTGCAGGGTCTAATTGAATGTCAGTGTAAAATGTGGCATGCAGAGCACTTCTGGCCCATTGACAGTTTTTCGGCGCACTCGTACAGGATCTTGTCTCGAACAAGATATTCAGGAGTAAGAGTGGCCATGATGCAAACGTTACTCAAAATACAAAACCACGCTAACACAGTTATACAAACTCAAAAGTCCCAAAACTTACACACTAACAAGCTGAACACAATGCTAAGATAAAAACAAAATACAGACATAACCTCAAATTGTGTGTGCGTCAAGTTCTAGGGCATGTAAATCCCACAGCCCATCCAAAGGCAAAAAGGTGTACATGCAAAACATGCACATTATGCCAAAGTATGCACTTCCATACACAACCACAAGCTATGCTACCACTATCTTACGGCCCTTTATCTGGGAGAGAAAGCATGTAAAACCAAAAAGAACACCAGTTCAAAACTCCCAATAAAGGCCACAAGAAAAAACAAACACGCGGATCAGGTTGCGACTAAGAGCGCATACTTACCACACAAACAATAATGAAAGCAGAAAGCCGAACCTTGACATGGTATCCAGCATCCAAATTATTGGCAAAAAAAAAACAGTTATCGATCCATAGGTGCATAACAATTAGTTAAAAAAATGTTAAGTTTTTATAACCTCCTATGGACCAATAAGTATACTCGAAAGAAAAAATTAACACAAGGGTAAAGTAAAAAATACTCAGATTCGGAAATGTGTCTTTTATTTTAATTTCCCTCAACATCTCTAAAATCCTTTAAACAATAACAATATCGTTAACAACAGGCAATATGGCATAGACATAACTACAGAAATCAGAGCATATAATATTAGTATCATCAATAGTTGAGTAAATATTTCTCTCTATTCTTTTATTTTATTTTTGGTATTTATCTATTTAATGTTATACTGATTAAAAAAAAACTAAATACTATAGTAGGGATCCCCTAACAACTTAACGAGTACGCCTTTTAATATTAATATTTGTTCATTTTAGTTTTTCAAAATGGCTGTTCGACCCAATTGACTTTGGGGCCAAGGCGACGAATGCATGTTGCTACAAAATTTCATAATTTCAACTGTAGGTTAACATTCAACTCAAATTAGGCCACAGAAGGTAATTACAAAATGTTGTTCATTTAAGGTCGGTACATGCTTGCGACCAAACTAAAGTTCGTGCATCTAAAACTACACGGCTTGCATTCAAAGCCACATGCTTCAAAAATAATAAAATTGAATGGCCTGAAGAAGCGGCGTGAAAATCACTGCCGAGTGATGGGAGAAGTTAGAAGCACATCAGCAATAGATCCGCAAATCAGGCGGGGAAGCCGACAGCTAAACCCACACCAGGACCAAAGTAGTCAAGCTCACCATCACAGGGTCAGGAATCCAGGCTGAAGCTGGTACATCGGCGAACCGCTACAAATAAACAAATACAACTGCGGGCCGAAACACAAATATAAAAACATGAAGGGGATATTAAGCAAACATAGTAACTTACCCGCAGCGGTGAGACACAAAAGCTTATATGAAGATACGTTAAATCAGCACAAGAGAAACTTAAGAAAGATCATGCCATTTTCTTGCCAAAGGAAGAGCGTGGACGTAAGTCCTTTTCGCGAAGTCGTAGCAAAGCATGTATCGACGTTCGAGTGTTACAATCGATTCATACAGTTTGACGATTACAGTCAAAATACTCCAAGAATAAATTTGAGAAATATCTGTGGAAACGAAATTAGAAAACAAACTTACTGATGCTTAGTATTTAACGAAATTTTATATGAAACGCCATATCATTTTGAATGTAGGACTAAACTTCAAATAATATATTAAAAGTTTGACACATGTGTTAACCAACAATTGGTCCTAATAAAACCATTCGAACACTTCAATGCAGTTGGTTGAAGATTACAAAAAAAATATATAATTAAGGACAACAATTTAGTAAAATAAGTTAAAAGGTTATACAAATAATATTCATAATTGTATTATCTTACTGTTGAACCACAATAAAGCTAAAACTTATTTGCTGCGAACAAAGATAAAAAAAAAAAAAAAAAAAACACAATAATTTAACTTGACGGAACATGCAGCAGATCCAAAAGAAAACAAAAGGCTGAAATTACTGTTCTACACAAACAAGCAGATACATAAAATGGAAATTAACACAGTAAGAGTAACTAACAGAATTATATATATTTTTAATTATCCAACTAAATCAGCCAAAATTCATTAAATGCTGGAACCAAATGGGTTTTGCCGAAAGTCAGACAAGATTATTACTACCGGAGAACACTAACAATAAAATATATCCAACTAAACAGAGGTGGTGCCACAAGAGCGGCACACAGCCACATGGCACATGTAACTCGATAGCTCCCAAGGTGTGACTGGAGACATAAGTGTTGAGGGATACGTTTACACATTGTACTACTGTGCCTATAGGGGGGTTGACCAAAACATATTGATGGGGAAATATACTAGTGATAGAAAACGAATTATCATGGGTGCAGTGATATTTGTAGGAGGCAAAATATGATATAACATCTGACAATAAGACAGCGGATTTCACACATTTTGCATTTTTGCAAGTTAGGGATTCTGGGGGAATGAATACAACATCCCATGGTGGAGTTGATGATTGAGATATTGCCATGACCGTGTTGGTCGTGAGGTCAATTTCCATAGTAGGGGATGGTATTTGTAATGTACATGTTTGATTGTGAAATTGGTAGGGGACCGACTTTAGATTGTAGATTTTCCATCTGGCATTAACACTGATGACTGGCACTTGCAGCTTAATAACTAATTGCTTGTGAAAAATAGCATTCTGCAAGCTCGAGGAAATATTACTTGAAGAAATCTTTAATTCTAATAGTCAATGTCAAATTGAGTTTGATGAGCTGTGTGTTCAAATTAGTTAAATCACTGCTTAGCTGAGACCTGTTGACAGTGCTAAGTGGCAATTTACCCAACTGACATGAATGAATGAATGTTTAAATGGAATGGCCAGTAATCAAGTTATTAATTATTTGCTGAAAACCTGTGATTAGCAAGTTAAATTGTGTTTTAAGTACATTAATGACAGACATGGCAGTTTGCTATGATTTGAAAACACTAGTAATGCCATTGATCGCCATTGATAATGAGTTAATTTAGGTCTCAACCTTATGTTGTATGTCTGTAATAACATTAAATGTGACGTTAAGGGCGCTGTTGGTGTTGTGTATATTATTTGTGAGGTCCTGTATTTGCGGATCCAGGCTAGCATCATTTTCCAGAAGGGCGTGTAAATGTTGTTTTGGTCAGAAAGTTACAACACCAAGACCCAACAACGCCAATGATCTGTATAGCAAGTGTGTTTCTAAAGTGCATGCTGACATCGTTGTAGAATTCTCTGATGACACTGTTTTCTATACCCTGTAAGTAATTGTTCAATATCTTCCCGTTAACACAAGACATAGAATTGCGGTCGGCACAGACGATGTGTAAGTATTGGTCAATGGCTTGGGGTATGGTTGGGAATTGCAGTTTGATCTTATAGACTAACGGGATGATCTGTTCATACAGTACGTCGGCCTCTGCCGGTGTATAATAAAGACCTGCGTTGGTCCTTAAGGATGCCAGCGTGGAGTGGACAGCTGCGAAAAGAAAAGAAAATACAAGATTGGCCTTGAGGACGGCGTAGGCGGGGCGTGCGGGAAGCTCGCCCCACTCCTCTCCTTTAGAGCCGGCATTGACACGCATCGCCATGGCGACGGCTGGCGCATGCGCAGGACGCCCTCGCATCTGCGTGTCATTGCCAACTGTGTTGGGCGGCGAGAAGTACACGCCATAGCCGCTCGTTCAACGCAGCATATGGACTGAAATTGGTGGCCGTGTTCCTCTTCTACATGGCCTGTGGGCGTGCAGCAGTGTCCTGGAGGAGCGACAGCAGATAGGAATACAGCTCGGACGCCTCGTGCCGGCTACTTCCTGACGAGTGTCACACATACTGAATCGCATCTCGGTCAGCACGGCCCAATTGCAGTGGAAGCGAGCCTCTTGGTAGCGGTTTGGACGGCAGCCACGGTGCTGCACGGAATGTTGCTTGCCTCAGACAATGAGCGACACATACTGTAACATATTTGGGGGGGGGGCACATTAAAAACGATACTTGGAAAACTAACACTCAATATCGACATAAATATATGAAATTAATGCGTATTCGCAAGTTTGGTGTGTCTAGTACACACCGTGTCGTACTTAGGGGGGGTCCAGTTTTATTTGTTTGTATACGAACTGTAGATTCACCCAGTATATCAATGATCCGGTAGGGACTGCGGTAGCGGTATGTAATAGTCTTTTTCCTCCCTCTGTTGTGAACCCACATGTAATCATTGATATGTAATGTGTTCTTCTTGTGGGAATTGTCAAATTGAACTTTCTGTAACTCTTGTGCTTGGAGTAAGTTTAGTTTAACCATCTCTCAAGCTTCAAACAATTTTTGACACCAGCCGTGCCCTTTCTGAGAATATTGGCCTGTGACAACTTGCGCCGGAAGGGCAGCCTACTCCATGCATTAAATAAAATGGGGTAAACTTCGTCGTAATATTAATACTTGTGTTGTAATTAAAACAAATGAACTCGACATATAAATCCCAGTTGGTTTGAACTGCGTTTGCACAAGCAGTAAGCTGTTCGCCAATTATATAGTTAGAATTTATACAAGCCCACTACACCTTGGGTTATAGGCTGTGGTTGTGAGTTTCTTAGTGCCGAGAGATTTTAAAAGATTACTGACTAATTCATTTTGGAAACTAGTTCCTTTATTGGTTAAGATTTGTTCAGGGCAGCCAAATTGAAGAACTACGTGTTTAATAAAATCGGCACAAGTGGCGGCATCAATGGAAAGAACAACCTTGGCTACAACATATCGGGTATTGCACTCGGTCATGACCAGGATATATTTGTTTTTGCGGACAGTGATGGGGAGGGGTCCTTTTGCTTCTAGAGCCCAAGTTTTTAGAAGCGGTTGGGGCGGTTTGGACGTAGTTTGACCCATTGGCTGAGAATTAATGGCCTTAGTTTGTTGACATATGGGCCATGACTTTACATACTTCTTGATGTCGGCATTTATAGCATCACAATACTAAGATTGTTTAATTTTTGCGAGGGTTTTGAGGGTGCTAAAAGGCCCCCCGCCGAATATCGCATCATGGTGGGCTTTTATAATTTCAGGAACATATACCTGCTGAACAAGAGTTAGTTTGGAGGGCCCTTGAGGTGGGCCGTTGACTGTGATTTCATATCGGTGGCTCAATCGACGGTACTTAGTATCGGCCTGGTCAGGATTAAGCGATGCTAATTTGAGGTGTCTGATGTGAGGGTCACAATTGTATTCACCTACAAATGGGGATGTGTTAACAGTAATGGGGCATAGATGAAAAACGGAATCGTCATCAATTCTGATATATTCCTGTGCATGTGTGTAGACAGGTAATAAGTGTAGGTGACCAAACTTGAGAACAATAAGTGTTTTAAATTTTAATACTGGATCAATACATGCGGTTTCTAGTTGAAGGGTGCTATTTTCTTTATTTATTAGAACATTTACTTGATATAAGGTTGTAATTATATTTACAGATTGCATGTACAGGGAAAACTTCCTCGTTCGCTACTGCTTTGGTTGTTCTGTCCCTATCTTGCTCTTGGTATTGTGATTTGAAATAACGTTTAATATCGTCCCAATTACTTTTGTTGTATTTAGAGACAACTTTTCTGATTTCGTCAGCCTTTGTGGTGTTCTGTAAGATGGCTTCCGCTATGGCTGTGTAGAATGAAGTGCAATTTAACATGGTTTCTTTAATATCGTAAGGAGTGTTGTTGAGTGTGATTATGTGTGTCGGGACTTGAGATAGTGGTAATTCGACTTAAGGCATCAGGGAGGGTGTTCTGTTTACCTTTAACAATGTGCGCTTAAAAGTCGAATTCGCTAAGAGCTATAGCCATTTTGTAGATTCGAATGTTGTGTTCTGCCATAGAGCGCAGTATTTAAAACTGGCGTGATCGGTTTTGATTTTAAATCGTCTGCTATACAAATATTGACAGCAATGATTGCATAAACACTTAATTGCTGCAAGTTCTCTTTCCGTTGTATTACGGTGCGATTCCTGGACTGAGAGTTTCTTTGATGCAAAGGCGATAATGTGGCGTTTGTTAGAGTGCGGGTCTTCTTGGAGGAGGGCTCCACCGACCGCATCATTACTTGCGTCGCAAGCTAGTATAATCTGTTTGTCTTCATCAAATTTCTGCAAAACAGGGGCTGGTAAAATAGCTCGTTTCAAATTACAAAATGCCTTTTGATGAACTTCCTCCCACCCAAATGGTACATTGTGTTTAGTCAGCTCAATAAGGAGTTGTGCGATTGATGCATAATTCATAATGTAACGCCTCAGATAGGATGTCATGCCAAAGAACGTATGAATTTGCTTTAAATTAGCTGGAGATGCCATGTTTTCTATAGCAGAAATTTTATCAGGGTCAGTCGACATACCATTAGGGGCAATTGTATGCCCTAGTACGTTGACAGTTTGTTCGGAAAAAGTGCACTTTTATTGTTTATTTTCACATTGAACATGCGTAAGCACTCGAAGACCTTTTGAATGTTGGATAAGTATTCATCAAAAGTGTTTCCGAGAGTAAAAATATCATCTATATAGGCTATGGCCTCTGTCCAACTAAGGGGGCCTAATAACTTGTTGATAAACATCTGGAAGTATTGTGGGGAGGTGCTGAGGCCCATTGGCATTCTTTTATAATAAAATAATCCTATGCCTTCAATTGTGAATGCCAATTTAAAGCGATCTTGTGGCCTGATGAGGATGCTATAAAAACCTGATAATAGATCCACACTGGTTATGTATCGAGAATTTTGGAGGGCGTTTAAGATGTCCTCTGTCCTCAACAGCGGGTACTCTAGTGAGATATTGGTTTAATTTCCTAAAATTCGTTAAAAACCTTAGTCCTATATTTTTCTTAGAAATTACCAAACTTGGTGCCGAATAGAGCGAGTCTGCTTCTTGGATAATCCCTGCATCTACCATATCTTTAATTTGCTTCAGGAGCTCATCTCTAACCTTAGGACTGACTTTGTATGGCCGGCTTTTTGATAGGCTTGTCGGTTGTGAGGTCTAATTTGATTTCAAAATCTTTTGCCTCAGTTAACTCGATAATAGAATTTGCGTACCTGTCGCTATATTTATGACCTGTGACACCTGTGAGGTGACCTGTTTGTTCAGCAGAGAGATTTGAATTTATATGCAGCCGCTGTGGTAGATCAGTCTCAAAAGCATCTAACGCTTCACAACTATATTCAATGGAATTGCTATGGTCGTTATCTGTATTACTCATATACAGAGGGATTTCCATAAATTTTCTGGTATCTTGTGAATGCATGAACAGAAGATTATATTTTAAAATTGGTATAACATCATATTGTTGAATGAAATCAACACCTAAAATTAAGTCGTGTTGAAGGTTGTCAATAACTAGAAAACTTTGTGAATGCTTAAAGTAATGGTAGTTTCAAATTTTGGGGGAGATAATATTGATGTTGCACCTATTAAAGTTATCGGTTCACTCAAGGGGTATATGTGTTAATTAGATATTACTGTAGTTGCTATGCTGCTGCGCGAACATCCAGTATCTAATAATGCTAAATATTCTTTCCCTCTGATTGTGAAACGGACCCGGGGTGTCGCTGTGCGAAGTCCCACATGCTGACGGTCAATATTGGGTGCACTGCATGCTTTTTTGCTTGAACTAGTGAACTATATTGAGGCACGGTCCCGCTCAGCTTGTTTTTTTAATAAACAAAGGCTTATCATCGCAGGCCGCACCACTCCTCGTGTTATGAAAACATTCTGATTGCTCTGCTTCGCTATTGCTTGTGGGTTGTGTTATAAAAACCATTCGGTGCGTCAGCCCGAATTTGTTTTTAAACCTGCGAAAGTGGTCACTAATGTTGGTAGAAAACTAAATTTCCTGGTTGGGAAATAGGGGGCAATGGCGACTTTTATGGCCTACATGGAAACACAATGCGCAGGTATCTTGCGCGAGACTGCGTGGCCCGATGACTGCTTCTTTGAATTGGGGGAACGTGATGGCATTTGGTAACATCGCCATGTAGGTCGCGTGCCGGCAGAGGTGTGGCAACAGCAGGCGCGACGTGTGGCGGGGGGAAATTATGTGCTTGTTAATCTGGCTTGGGGCCGGCTGCGCACGCACTGTTTCTTGTGTTGACACTTTACATTAACAAGTTGCAATCGCTGGAGTCGGCGATGTTCTACTAACAATCTGCTGGAGACTGAACTTCGTGTGAATTAACAGTGGTGGGTCGAGGGGACTTTGGGCGTTGTGAAGTCAATTGCCGATATAGTTTCGTGCACTGTAATAACCTGAACAACATTTTCACGTGTAGTGAGTGAGGGTGGGGGTTTTAATTGAAAGTGGTTTCCCTGGGCAGTAAATTTTGTAATTTCCGCGTATGTTCTGTATGGCACTACCTTATTAAAATCGCCCTGCATGTGGCTTGAACCTTAGCTCTGTTGTCATTGGGGGTGGCGGGCTTCACCCCCTCATATGGAAGTTTTTTTGACAAATACTGGCTCTACTGAACTCCTCTAGAACTACGTCCCTGTGAGTTAAAATTACTATATCTGTTGTACTGGAAAGTGGTGTACAAATTTTGTGGGAAGTTGATCCAAGTGTTTGTATGGCCGTGGGAATTAGAGGTGCCCCTTTGTGGACGGTAAGAACTGTGGTACTAGGTAGTGTGGAAAGGCCAGTCGGCATAAATGATGATAGGTTGGCGGTGGTGGTAGCCCCGCTGGGGATGATAAGATTTATAGGGCACACCGTGTTGGGGTGGTCCATCGTGTCGTGTTTGCGTGTGGTCAGGGCTGTACTGGCGCGGTGTGGATGATTGCGGTGCCTGATCTGTAGTGTTTGTCTGATGGCTATGGAAAGCTGTGTAATCTCCTGTTTTAACTTCAAAATGTCGGACTCGAGACGCTCTGATTCGGGGTTTGAACATAGCTGTGTTACTGTTTGCTGATAACGATAGAGGCCAAGGTCTATTCGTTTAATGTTTTCAAACATTTGAGGCAGTGTTTCCGCAGGAAGGCCTATTAATTTGTCGGCAACTGACGGTAACAGGAATTTCCAGAAGACAGTGATAAAGTTCTGGTCGGACATGGTAGGTTTGTACTTACTCCTGAAATATTGTAGGGTGTCGATATGTCTGAGCGTATCTTCACCGACAGCCTGGCGTTTGTTGTAGACAAGGTGTTTGAAGCGTTCGGCATTGGCAGTACTAGTGAAGGTGTCCTTTAAGGCTGCTTTCAATTGTGGTCACGTGATTAGTTTGATGGCAGTTGTGGGTAATGTTTTCAAGTGAGTACTTAGCATTCCCAAGCAAACAAAATTTGATTATTTTATATCTGTCCGCCTCTGTCCAACCGTTTATATAAGCTACTTCCTCAAAGGCTGCTAGGAAGTAAGTTATATGTTCATTCCTATACCCGGAAAACGATGGAGGTTTTTCTGGCTGTGCTACTACAATCTGGATAGGTGGTTGTTCGGCCATGTTGTGTGTCGTGCGGTTTACTGTAGTGTTGATGTAGTCGTGGGTGGTGGGTGGGGGTGGTAATGAGTGTGACTGATTTGAATCTAACGGCACTTCTTTGTAGACTGGGAAGCCTAAAAAGTGGGAACTCGGTGAGGATGATTGTGAGCTAGATTGTGGGGTTGTTTGTATGGGCGGTAGTGTGTCATGTTGGAATTGTGGTGGACTTGTGTGAAATGAAGTATCTAACTGTTGGTTTTGTAATCCACTATTAGTAACGCGTTCTGTCCTACTAGTAACGTACACTGCCTATCGCGCTCGTCTAGCCAGTTCATTATATTGGAGGTGTCGAGGATTACACTCCTTATAACGTTACTGACTGAGGACTGTTTTGTTCGACTCCTAGTTTCCATATACGGTGACTGTTGGTGAGAGGAAGTGTATGCTGGGTGTTATGTGAATATGTAAGACGAGCACTGTGTTGTAGTCATGCACTTATATCTAGAAAGAAAGAAGGTAGATAATACTCCGAAGTACACGCAATCAAAACACAAGGGGAGTATTTCTTGCTATGATTGGAACAGAGTGTTCGACATGCATTAAAAGCAATTATCATGCATTATACTAGTCTACAGAAATACAAGCAGCTATAATGGGTGGAGGTGGGGAGCGCGACGTGACATAAATGCTAACCTGGCAAGGCTGCTTACGCGTAATGCTGATGTGCACATGGCAGACTGACCTGCCACACACTAGTGCATACTGCGCATGCCCTGCACGCCTGAATTAACAACTGTTCCATAGAATTACTTACAGTATAATATGAAAGCTGGGAGAAGGGGGATATAAAATAAACTAATGACAATGCTTTTAATCAACAATTCTATTATATATAAACATTTACAGTTAAAAGTACAATGAACAACCAGTTCAATTTCCTGGGAAAGTACGCGTGAGCGCAGTGTATCGTGCGATAGGCGCAGCCATGTTTGTAAGACTACCAAATTTCTTGTACGCTGCGTACAATTTCCTAAGCAAGGCGAAACTGCAAAGTTGAAATAAAATAATGAGCTAACTCGCCTGAGCGCGGGGTGGATCGTGAGGCGCTCCACCAGTGTAACAATGTGCCTTACTTCTGCTATCTTAGAACTCTCTCTCGCTCTCTCTACTCAAACATTTCGCTCAGCCACGAACTATATCCCATAGCACCTTAGGCTGTAGGTGTGCGCCGTCTGATTGCCGCTAATTTCTGTATCTGGTCGATTAAAATCTAAACAGACACACACTCAAGCAAGGTAATCATAACCTTTGCACATTACACTACGTTTCATGCCAGAAGGTAAAAGTGAAAAAAATTATCAGTGCATAGAATATTAAACAAAGAAGCAGTACAAAAAATATGTCGCAGCGTGGAACTAAAAATAACCAATACTGCAGGCCTTCTCTATAAAATGCATACAAAAATGTTTAAATTATTATTACTGTTGCATCACTTTCTGGATTTCACTTGCCAATACGTTAAAAAACACATTATTTGAAAATTTTTAGATTAAAACAATAGCGTATTTGTATGTCACTTACTTGTTTGCTACCATCCAGTATTTATATAAAAACATATTATTTACATTGTATCAAACGTTTAATGTTTATCGTGGGCCTTATTCCAACAAGATGGAATAAATTTGCATTTTTACTGTCATACTCTTGCTAAATGTGGAAATGTTACAGTACCACGACTGCATCACTCAGTAATAACTTATTTCATGGCAGGGTTTCGTATGGTCATCGAACATGGAAAACGAGGGTCTACTAATTCTGGCAACACGCATTCCATATAAAATGTTCATCGCTTTTCCTCCATCTCAGTCTTCCAGAATTCACTGTTACGTTCAACATGTAAGTTATTGCGTGAAGTCCTAGAGGGATCCATATGCTAGAAATGCAATACCCTTTTGGGTTATTTGCAACTGCCCTTGAATTTGGTAATAATAGTGATGTTACTTGTTCATTTGAAATTCGCCGTCAACTGCTCTTACTGCAGGAACTTTCCACTGATTTATAGCATATGTTGGGTTCATAGATGATATCCTGCAATTCTGTAACCTCAACTCATACTCATAGACGTGCAGAGAACACGAAAGTAGCGAACTATCGTGGTCTCGAAGCAGCGGTTCTTGCCCAGCCACTTTTCAACCACCCCTTCTCTAGTGTAATTTTAGAAAATCTAAACAACCTAACTCTTTAGCTATAAATATGTTGGTAATTGCATAATTGTAACCTACTACCAGGTCACATATTTTTTTTGTACTTTTTTCTTTGTTACAGATCATTTTACCTTAGACTCTTGAGAATATTTTGTGTTATATCATGACATTTACTTTTAATTTTGTGCGGCACATTTACCGTACAGTCAGGGAATGTTGTTTTACTGGTCATTTACAGTTCTTGCAATCATATGCGGTTATTTTCTCTTACATGTATCCATAATTTGCTTTCCTTATGTTTAAGCAAATTTTGGGTTTTTGCAGTAAACAAATTGACAGCTCAAGATATTTTTCAAATAAAAAAAACGACTGTTTAAATTTTTCAAAGGAAAAATCGTATATTAGTAGGCCTTATTTATATTCCAAATTATTCTGGATGTTAACAAGTGTAATACATAATTAAAATCACAGTTCGTCTCAGTATCTTGTATTTATATTGCATGTACGTTATAATCATAAAATCATCATATAATGATACTTAAAATTGTGTAAACATGATATGAATAACAAAATGTATAATGTGGAAATTCTTAAAAGTAAAAACTCTGTAATATTTCAAATACGCTTACCGCGTACGATTTTCTACACTGAGGAAGAGATTTGCTTGAACTATAGTTCCAGTAGTTTAAACAAAATTGATTGAATTCATAGTATGTCTTCCTAACAAAAATTTGTAGTCAATTCAAATGTAAGTATGTTTTCCAGGCTGTAAATGCTCAGGTTTGTTTTTCGTCACATTTTGTTCAGGTAAAAATATACTTTACTATCATAGCAGTGATGATTTCCTTAGCCCCTATTCCAAAATTACTTTGTTGGTTTAAACAAAACTTTTTCTGGGCGTTCTTATGTCACGTAGCACCTTAAAGATTAATTTTTTATATGTAATATGCCAAAAGTTAAGCCTAATTTACTCATTGTATTTCAGTATTCTTATGTCAGGAACATTTTGTTGTCAAATGTAAAATCTTATTATACATTATTTCATATTCATTTTTTTAATTTTTTTATTTAAGAGATTCTTCATTTGCTTCGAATTATAATAATAAATGATCAGTAGTTCGATAAATTTCGGTATCACATTTAGGTTACAAGTAACAGTTACTGTCATTATCATTACAGGCTGCAATAGTGGGTTTTAGAACTTGAAAGGTACTGTTCTTCGGAGTAAAGAACAAGTACTGCACAAAATGTGCTCGTGCTGCAGCGAAAGGCATAACTCCATCGTCGCACGCATGCCAAAAGCTGGGGTAAAAATTGCAAAGCTCATCAAGTATGGAAGCAGCTTTGTTTGTCGAACGATTTTGTCAGAGTGAAGAAATGTACGGAATAAAATATACTAAACACATTGCTGCTGTGGACATTGATGTATATAAAAAAAAATTCGGTCGCACACCCATACCAAAATGTCACCGTAGAAAAAATTGAATGTACAAATCATCTTCTACGTAATATCTGAAGTAAATTGAAGGAGATTTCAACAACAGGTAACGAACTAAAGAACAACATTGTCATTAGAAAAAAGCTGGGTGATTGATGTTCTTAGATTCAGGACAGCTGTTTTTAAAGCTGTACAGCACAGCCAGAATAAAGAACGACCACTCGGCGAATAACTTGAAGAATTAAGGAAATGTGTATTAAATACCACAAACCGCATGTTAGGAGAACATTCAGTTCGCACGCCGAGAGGTTACTTCGGAAAATCGGATGGTAGCGATCACAATTAATACCAGAACTTATTGAAAGTGGTGTGCACGATAATATCTCTGGTGTAGTAAAAAAAGTGAGCAATCAGCAGAAGTCTGACATACAATGTTACCAATAACCCTGCACAACACTACAATTTACCTGTTGCAAAATTTGTCGGTGGCAAAAGAATTAACTTTTCCACTAAACGATCGTATTCTGGGAGGTAAGACACGACACGGGTATGCCATTGTGTATATTACACAAAACTATGTACAACAAGAGCCCAGGAAATTTTTTTTAGATATATGGAATACAGGTGTAAAATAAAAATTGAAGCCAGCAAGACTAAAAGGTACAGGCGTGGTGAAAAAAAGTAGCTAGAATAAGACGAACAAATGTTACCGAAATGTGATTTTATTGAAACACTCGACATGTGCTATAATACAATTTCCCCATGTACGCGCTTTGATTACAGCATCAAGTGAGATGTATTTTTACACACTATGCAGACTTAAATCATATTTGCTCAACAGTATGTCAGAAAACCGCTTGGATGGGTAGTCATTGCTCATAGTACGTCAAGATATAAAGTTGAACTTGAATAAACTTTGGACATGTTAGGAAAAACCAAATCGATATGTATTTTTAAAATTTTTGAGACCTACAAAGGAAAGAGGTGTGTACAAAATTAATCTAATGTATTACTGTACAGTAAATATCAAGTGCTTCATTTCATAATGCAGTTGTAGTAAGATTTAATACGTAGTTTTTCTCACAGAGGTACACATTTGTATTTACTTAGTCCAGAACTTATTGCAAATATAAATTAGTGTATCATCCCCCCCCCCCTGCCTCGGAATTAATTTCTTGCTATGCCCCATGGTGTCCCCGTCATGTAGAGTTCATTCTTTGGAAGCTGCATATTCCTCGCCTTTCGAAACATGATACCATCCTATGCGCTTCCGCTGATGTGATAACTGCGATAAGGCGTCCTACCGCCTCACAGCTAGTGAATGGTGGAGAAAGAATTTAACCACCACGAAACAACTGAGGTCTTGATATAGCTAAGATACTTATCAAAAAAAATTTCATCTTGGGTGACATCATTATTTTTATTTTTAAAAGATCTTATCACGTCCAACAATCAACCAAAACTATGAGAACAAAGAGTATAACAAATATATCTAGAAATTTATATAAATTATAATGCGTATTTTTGTTTCACATATTTTTTGTTGTTTTTATTACCTTTTCTATTTATTGCTTTCACATTACTTCGGGATCCGTACGAAATTTGAGTTACTTAATGATTGATCGTAAGTGGCATTTTGGCCGAGAAAATTAACACATACACACTACAGTGTCTTAATTTTCTTAGGTATTCAATTCAACATTAATTCAGATTTAGGCTGGCACTGTCACTGAGACACTGGTCAAACAACCATGACTAAATGAACAAATATTTTTAACGTTTCAATATAATATAAATATTCGAAGGTCAGTCCATTAAGGTTGTTAGTATAACTGCATGCGGAATCTACATAGAATGAAAATAAATTTTGGCCTGGTGATACACGAAAAGCAGATCAGTAACCCATCTCCGATCGAGAAGATAAATCAATGGAGAAACGTTCCTTCGAAGGCAGACGGATTCGGCTGGAGGCGTGAGGATCTGACCTTGTATGACGTCACGCCAAGGCCACGCGGCGCTAAGTTGGATTCCGGACTTCCTGCTCTGCCATTCCAATCACGCTTCCGCCATCTTGGATGCCAGTGACCTTGACCTAAGCCTTGAAAATATAAAAATTAAAAAAATCGCAAAATTTTACAAAAAATTCCCAAAAAATCTGTTATTCAAAATAGTTTCAAAAATTAAGAAATCGTTTAAAACAATTTTAAAAATTAATAATTAAATTTTTTTATTAAAAATATTTTTAAAATAAAAAAGTTAAATATTTGTAAAAAAATATTATAAAAAATTGTTTAAAAACATCGTTTTAAAATTAAAAAAATACAAAAAAAATATTTTTTATAAAATTTTATTTTTAAAAAATCCTATTAAAAAGTTTTTAACCCCGGCGTTTATCTTGAATTTTCGTTCGTAATTTTTTTATACATTACTGCAGGCCGCCATATTCGTTTTTTTTCGTCTGTCCTTTTTATCTGTTGCTGAAGACCACCATATTGGATTTATTTTCTACTCTGATTTGTTTATACGTTACTGGTTTGCCGTCATCTTTGTTTTTTAAATCACCATTTGTTTAAACATAACTGAACGTCTCCATCATGGATTTTATGTCTACTTATCAGCTTTTATTTGTACACCACCTACCTCCCTACCCGTGTTAAAAAGAATAAACTAGCATAATTATTATATTATGATTTAATTTAATTATTATAGCAATGAAAGTCAAGGCACACGGTACGGTACAACATGGCGACCGATCCGGTTTCCTCCACTCCTGTCCCAATGCCCTTGCCCTCAACTCGCCATACTTTACTACTGGTCTACATGCAAGAACCACCTACGTGACACTTTAGTAAAAAAAATGCTGGAATAAATCCCATATAAATACATTGTGTATGAAATTTATAATGCAAGCTATTACACACATATTTGACGAAGAATGGAGATCTTATAGTGAGATAAATGGACCACAGTTCTATTACTGGTCCGAGTCCTAAACCTATTCTACCGAACCTTGTACGCGATTTTCGGCCTGTTTACACACTAATACGTACGTGATATTAAGAATTATGCAATATCTATTGGTTAGGCATGTCGCGGGACTGTGGGTTCGAGTCCTGAAACCATATGTACATACATACATACATACTAAGTAATAAAGTTAAATCATAGAGGTGACGATGATAACTGTGTATAGTTCGAAGATTCCTGTTTGTGTAAACATGATACGTGGGTTGTTGCGGTGTGCGGGTATGGTATGTGGGTTTTCTCGATGTGTTCCCATACCTTACAACATATGTTAGGTTTCTCTTTGACTTGGTTTCGTTTATTGTATGTGATTTCTTCCTGAACTTGGCACTCTAAAACATCCTGTTGACTGATATTTTGTCTAGCAAGTTCCTAGATTCACGATCCCATCTAGCGGAAAAAGCGATAGGAAGGGTGACTGGTACACTACTTCTCACCGCTATATCGAGTGCACTGCCAATGTCCTGTAATTTTGTTAACAGATTCCTCCATACCCGAGTAAGTTTACTGATCCGAGCGTTGCAATGGAGCTAGACGCTCGCAAAAAGACATGGAAAATATATTCTTTTCATCACATTTCAGGTACGCCGCAGGTGAGCCATATTGATAAGTGTCCATACTGCTAGCATTATTGTAAATATGGAAATATTGTGGTGAACGCCGTACTCACTCCAACGCATTTGTAGGGATGTTAAATAATTGTATTGTAGTTTCTTGGATGGTTAGTCCTGCATCTACCTGATGCCTGCAAGGATGAATAATTATTGGAAGGATGCCTGACACACTTTCTTCGTCAGTAAGCCCGATTTGAGTTTGTGTGGGATGAAGGATATCGTGGTTTTCACAGATAATTTTTTGCAATTATTATATTTGTGGGAGGGAGAGGGTCTAATTTAATTACTCTTAATTTTTTTAATTGATAGCGTGTTTAAAGAAAACCGCCTACGTTCATAAGCAAAGGTGTTTTGTTTAGCACAGGTTGTAAGGAGCCTATAGCGTTCTTACCTCGTCTCCGGATGTGATTGCTTCCTACGATGAACATGTCATTCCACTTCCCCTCAAACTTACAGTGTACAGGTCTTAACCATGCATATGGCTCCATGACTTGGGATGGGCTGGGCATTAAACACTTGTAACTATGGAGGATATTATATTTTTTCTAATATTTTTCTCATATGAAAATAATAGTATTTTGCACCAGAGACACAAGTACGTGATACACAGGTGTTTTAGAAGCCAGGTTATAATTTTTGAAGACAGAAATTCTTGCCAAAAAATAATCCTACTGCAGCTAGCCAGTCATATTCACTTGTATGTCAATTTTTTTTTGTTTCCCCTCCCCTCTTACCGCCCAACAAGCTAGCGAAGTAGACTTCCCTGGAACGGTAGTCTGGATCATTGGGTACTACTAAGCCCTACCACAAGAACGTGAGATCTCATCACAAGTTAAAAGTTTTAACCATTGTAACCATGTGCGAGTGTGTGCATGCCATCTTCACAAATATATCGCTTGTCGTCCATCAACACCACTGCCAATTTATTACTACACTCAGAATATAACTGCTTTTTGTGTGATCGTATAGTGCGGATATTAACTCGCATCGTACGGTGCTTCTCCAGATCACATATAAAATCGTCAAAATTAATTTTATTTTGTACCACACATGACTGAATACATTTTGCTCGTTTGGAGACTTTTCATCTGCATTTGTATGTGATCAGTTTTGCATGTAACCCTACGAATTCTGTCATAGTGTTACCACTGCACTGGTCCTTAAACTTGACAACCACTTTATTGTTTGTGTCCGAGTAGCAGGGATGTGTGGTGGGCGTAGCGCTGGTGTCAAATTCGTTTTTAAATTTGTGATCGCTGGCCAAATCTTGGTAAAAGTCTGCGGTTCGAATCTGTAACAGGCACGAGTCGGTGTCGGTATACAGGAGCTCAAGATCATCTCCGTGCCGAGCCTTCATTACATCGTAATGGAAATTATACATTAAAGTTTTTGACAGGTCGAGGACAGTGAACCCTGCATAAATAAGTTTATCTAAGAGAATGAAGTCATGCTGTAGATGGAGGAGAGAAAGATTTTCTTTGTATACTGTCCAGTCTAAGAATGTTGGTTTTGCTACCAGTTTTTTAAGTCGCTTTTCACTGCACACTAGCTATATTTTTAGGTGTTTTTTTTTATTTTCCATAAGTTTTCCAAAAGTTGCATTATTCACCAATTTGAAGAATTCCTTCTCAAAGTCGTTGGTGGTTGCCTGTCACTACGCAGTGTTGAGCTCGATGCAGGGTTTTAGCCAGAGAGTTTGTTCAAATGCAAGTACAAAATATGTTTTCGTAAGCATCAAGCAATGAGTGATGTCTTGTTTAAGGTTGCAGTAGCTGACGATGTATTTTTTTCTTGTCTTCCAGAGTAGTCATCAGTTTCGAATGCTTGGAGCCTGGTGGACACTGGTTGACTAGAAGAAATGGTAAATCACGATGTTCCTCGTGCAGGGATGTGGGGTACTCGACATCTACCTCGGCAATATAACCTGTTGCCCCATCGTCTGGAATGGACATGACGTCAATGTTTGTGTCGACTCATCTGAAATTGCGTATTGGGAACGGTACTGCAGGTATGTTGACGGCTTGCTGAGGTCGTATGTTTCCGGTGCATAGATATTATTTGTTACCGTATGACGTTTAACGCACTGGGCCACTCCGCCACGAATTCCATTTTCAATAAACACATGCATGTCATAGTCTGTTAGAAGTTCCAGCTCGACCACCGTCAAACGCAACATAGTATCGAAAGCGAACCCTGGACCACTGATGTAGTGAACGCAATCGAGCATGCACGCGGACATGCAGAGGTCTCTCTAAAGTTCTCGCAAACATCGGACAGGAGGAGCACGTCAATCTTCAAATACAATTCTGATCATATCTTAAGACAGCTACAGTCGAACTCTTGCAATACTTTCTGAGCGTGAGCGTATTCTTCGTCGCTGATTCCCGAGTCCGTCAGCTTGTTAAAGAAAGCGTTGTTAGGAGGTAACTGTGACTCGTTCAGCTTCTCCCACAAGTCGACGTAATCGTAGGGGAAAACGCCTTTGCATCTGACGAGAGTTAGTTGGTTGTGGGTGAAGAATTTTGCATAGTTGATCAATATTGAAGGTAGTGGGTACTCGGCCAGGGAGGCTAGACTGCGAGCCATTGTAACAATTCAGGACTCAAATGTGAAAATATGTGGACAATATTATAGTAATATAACAAATAGTACAAAAATATGTTAAATTGCAAAACACACACACACATTATTTCTCTATGCAAATAGGCTACACACGACAGTCATTTATGGGGAAACTCCAAGCTTCGCTGATGAGTGACGCTTCGCGTCATCACCTAAAATAAATTGCCGTCGCGCCTTTAATCACTGATTTAGGGATTTACTCCCCTGCTGGCACTGGAACTCTGGCTTAGTGCATAATGTTTAGCTATACTTGTACAGTATTTTTAAGTGCGAGGGGGCTACGCTTGAAAATTATTTGTGGGGAAACTCCAAGCTTCGCTGACGCGAAAAATACATATTGGTTACCATTCAGGTAGTGGACAGTTTTCAGGCTTTTGTGGATGACAACTAAAAAACACAAGTTCGAAATGGTAACCATTCCTACAATGGATGGATACTTTTCAAGATTCAGTAACGCAATGCTTTGCTAATAAAATGTGAATGGTTACCATTCCGGATTTTTCTGCGCAAGTATGGATGCAAACTTTCCGGAATGGTAATCATTCCGAATGGATACTTGTTCCCTCTCCCCCCTCCTCACCGGTGACAAAATCTGCGCCATGTTGGTTTTGACATTCAAAACACATGCGCGAATGCGTACTTAAACGGTTGTTTTTTTTTTTTTTTTTTTTTTTTTTAATAACTGATCATAAATTACAGTAGACATTTTAAAAAATGCAACTAAGTGTTGTGCTTTGTTTATATATTTCGCAACACGTGTTTTATTTTAAGCCGTTATTGGATATTAAATTAGTTTCTTGTTTATTAACATATTCACAGCATTCCAGTAATGATCGAAGAAATATTGCGTCCAATTTAAGCATTTAATATGTATAAAACATATTTTCACTGTTAATGTAATAATGTGTTGCCGCAAGTGCTAAACAAATGACTGTCGACAACGTCCGGATTGAAACCTACGAAATGAATAATTATAAAATTTCGAATTAGACCTTACGGACACGGTCTTGGCTTGACTCTTAATGATTGGCACCAAGTCATTGCATTCAACCCATGTTTAGTGCAGAAATAGTTATATTTTGTAATGTACGTAGTCTGAAGTAGAATATTACGACTCTCTTTGTTATGTCTAGTTCTCATGCGTTCGTTAGTGTTAACATTATTGATAAACACTACAGTGTCAATGTTTTTCGCATTGTTATGAGTCCGAGATTTCAGTGTACAATATACACTGGTGTGCTGTGTTACACTCGTGTAAATATAAACATACACAGCTGCCAACTTTTCAGACAATATTCCCTTATGCACATCATTATTGTAAATGTGGTTCTAACAGAGATGGTACACAGGGAAACGAATGTGTGTACGTCTCGCGTCCTTACAGCCCATAGCTACTATTTTGAAAATCGATTTTTATGCAGTACATAATTGTTATTCTTAATATTTATTTTTATAAAGAGTGGAATAGATGTATCACCTTTTGAGAAACGCCACTGAGCAACGGTCTTAACAATGTATAAACTTTGACATTTAATGATCTAGAAGAGCCGGGATAAATATAACCAGTTTTCGTTGTGATTTGTTGTAAACTGGGAGTGGTATTGAATTTATAGTTAATATGCAGAGCAGTGAGAACACTTCCAATGTTTTTACAAAGCAAGGCATGCATGAGTGAAAACGTAATATCAATATCCGACATTAAATTTTTATCAATACCAATATTAGTGTTAAAAGGAAATTCACGTCTAGTTGTTGCCAGTTTTGATAATACATTATCGATAAATGCGTTTACTGACTCAAATATATATTCATTCCTTTCTTGTAAAATGTCTATGATTGGTTAATAGGAACACTTTCATTGTCACGCGCTTTCCAGCTACAGCTCCTATTGGATTGATAATTCTAAAGCTATGCGCCTAGGTTCCAGCACATATTCAGTATGTGTTTTCCGTCAAAATGCTTGTTCAGAATCTTATCAGCTAACTAGTTGCTGTAAAGGATGCAAATAAGTGTGTCTATCTATGTATAACGTATCAATCCGAGTGGAGTATGCATATATATATATATATATATATATATATATATATATATATATATATATATATATATATATATATATATATATATATATATGCATTCCTAGGTTCGGGCATAGCTTTAATGACACTCGAATAGACACATTGAACGTACTGATTATGTGTACGAACAGTCACCTATGTAGTAGATCACAACCCCAAACTGTAAACATTGTGTTGAATTGTAGACCGTCGTGCGTCTATTTCTCTATTATTGAACAATTATTTCCCGTCCATTTACTTTCACATAAGAACGGAAAGAAAATTTTACTGTTATGTATGACATCATTCATTATTAATATGACGTTTGTAATTAACAGTACTCGTATTTGATCATGAACACCTAAACTATAATAAAATAATAGATCATAATTAAAACAATGCCCATTATATATTCATGATAATTTTATTTTCGCAGAGGAAAATAAAACCAAACAGTAGTTGATATCGCTGCATACTTCCGCAAACACATAATTCTACGACAGAAACGAAACACATGCCATGGTCGCCAATAGTAAATCATGAGTTGTGTATTCACAGCTGCAACAAATGCTGGTAACTCGCGTGTGACAGACTAGCCTTCGGCAGACCTTGAACGAACACGTGGGCGAGCCGAGGCCAGGTTCATAACATATTTTACCGCCTGCGGAATTGGCAACACCGCGCGGATGACGTCGTCGAGAACACTAGCGCTCCTCTGGATGAACAGCGGAACTGACACATAAAACTGGTCAGAATTTTTCTTATCCCATGGCCACCCTAATGTATATATTTACCCAATGGTAGAGGTGGGTCAACTCCGGCAGAGCCTGACCGCACATGTAACGGGACACCATAGCGGGTGAGCTGCAGTGCGTAACGAAACAATAATTTTTTTATGAATATTAAATGACGTGTTCTTTTTCTGCATTACTTTTACTTCAGATGTTAAGTTGACTAATCACTGAAACACTGAGACATCACTACCTCCTGATTATAGTAGTCATATTGAATCATTAGCATAATAGTGCGACGCCTTGAGCGGTCGCCATGCTGGAAGGTGTAAGATTAATGTGACTAACTGGACCTTAGCCACATGCCCTATTAGATCAGAGCTCATAAACTCTTGATTACAGTTCGTCAGTGACGCAAGGCCGCAATCTCGTGGCAATCACGGTGGAGCTGAGGAAATTGCAGTTTTAATGCGAATTCCCCAGACGCAGACAGCGAGGGAAAAGATCATCAGCCTATTATTACTGTATCCAACAGTTATATCCGCGAGCGGTGAAAGATTGTTTTCAAGTTTTTTCTGCTGACGCGCTGAGCGAAGAGATGGAAGGATTTTTTTTTCTTTTTTCACGCCTATATTGGCACGGAGCACCGGTGTAAGGCAGTACATGGAACTGCACGCCGGTACCAGTTGCGGAGGTAATGACACTCGCCTTGTTGTGCCCACTGAACTAGACAAGGTACCCACATCTACCATTCGACTCCATCAGCGGTAGATTTCTCAGTGAGCAGAGATACTAACGATTCCGGAGATGTTTGCACTGGGTCGCTCTAACTATGTGAGCATATTTAAAACTAACTCAGAGGAAACATGTCTGCCTGTCACTGTATATATTCAATATCACGAACAGATCCTCCATCTGCCCAAAATACTCGACTTACAAGAAGCAGTCAGCTGAATACTTCATTTTCTAAATTTGTTCATTATTTAAAAATATTTATGATTTGTTAAAAGTTAACTTTGTATTTTTCTTACGAATATTAATACGATCAGGGGAATATAAAGTAAAGTAGAAATATGAACAATGTTATTAATAAACTCTCAACTATGTGTTTATGGAATATATCACATTTACTTTTGAGAAAATTACTTCGTCACTAGCTTCCTGCCACTGGGTTTCCGGACAAGGATTGTCACGTGGGGATGTGGCAAGCAGTCAAGTGGTGTTCGGGGGTTGAAAAAAGGGCGGGGGAGTGTAGTGGTATTATTAATCGCAGTACTCCTATTTTTTAGCCTTTGTTCGTTTCGCTACAACCTGCACGTCAGCATCCCAAATATAGCTCCTTCAACTTTGATCGTTTTCAACAATTCTATTTTTCACAGTCAAGAAAGAGAGGTGGGTCAGATGAAATTCTTGAATATAAGTCCCCTGCAAAAAATGAAAATACTACATTGAATGCCGCTTTGAAAAGTTGATTTCTGACATTTGGAAACGTGTATGTGTAGTAATATGTTGTTTTTTGCACTGTACAAGGATTTCATTTTTATATGTGTTTAAAGGTAACAAATATGTATTTATTTAGAGCTCATGATGATGTCTTCGAGAGGCAAGGCTGTTACAAAATATGAAATGAAAAAACGCATTCAAAATTTTTAAGGTTAAACAGTAAAATAACAAGTAGCCTATATGCTTCCTGGACAAAACAACTTTTACGCAGCTGTGGTTGCTGGTTCAACACATGCTTCTAGAGAAATGGATTCATCAGCTGAGTGTGATACTTGTTTTAAAATTGTGGTTTTTTTTAAGCTTCCAAGAACAAATCGTGCAAAATTTCTCCAACCAAGGCGATCCGGGTTCAATCCCCGTCCGGGTCACTCCGGATTTTCACATGTGGGAATCGTGCCGGACGATGCCGTTGTTCGGCGGGTTTTCTGGGAGATCTCCCGTTCTCCCAGCCCTTTCATTCCGGCGCTGCTCCATATTCACTTCAATCACCAATCATCGGCTCTCGATGATAAGAGCCGTCCAAATCTCTTCACTCACTCACTCGTGCAAAATTTGATCGTGACATACATTCAAGAGGTGTTTTTTTTTCCTATTGTATCTTATCAGTAAAGGCATATGCCGTAACGTGCAATAATCGAAACTAAACATAATCAAATGTTTAAACCTCCCGCTTGTGCTGGGTACTGAATTTATACGATTTGAACACAAAAATTATGGCAGGAATTTTGCTATTTCCTTATTAGTTTGCGGTTCCAGCTGTATGTACAGCACTGTTACAAAATAACTGCTAGATGTGTTGTCCGGTCGCAAACAGTGTAGTTCTTGCGAAGCATGCTCTGGAACACTCGCTCATCAGTGATCGACAGCTGTTGTCTTCCTTATGTCGCGGCAGAATTCGTGAGAGCCGATATTCCTCCGGCTGTACAGATCCCTCATTAATACGACTCTTACCGAGAGAGGTGGAACAATAGTAAACACTCAGACTCTCATTCGGAAGGGCCTGGGTTTGATTCCCAGTATAGCCATCCTGAACTACCTCTTAAAAGTAGAGTGAATTTACACAGCAAGTAAAGTATTCTTCCCTGATCGTACAGAAAAAGTACCTGGCAAAAGTGGGGGATAATCCGATACAAGTAAGGCAATATTTGCTATATTGTAATAATAAAATTATATTTAAAAACATCCCGGAGCATTAGTATTGATAATTTTTTAAATACCTATATCCCATGACGAATAGTAACCGAAACCTCAACTCTAAAATTCTTGACACTTTCTGGTGGGTGGGCGCGAACCATGGTCTTCTATCACGATAGGCCGATGCGCTATCCTTTTTTTTTTTCTCTCTTTGTAGCTGTAGGTGTGTTTAAGTGGCGTTGACGAGCTCAAATTAGGCCGACTCGAAGACAAATTCCCGGTACCACAAGGGAATTGAGGATCTGCCCCGGAGGGGCCGGGGCGCGAACCCACGACTCCTCGACTACAAGTCGGCCACCCTAACCCTGAGCTATTGGGGGCAGGGTTCCATTACACACCGACGACAACGCGTTGGCATCAGTGAATGTTAGCGTGTTAAAGGATTGTTTCTTCCGTCCGTCCTTCCACTCAGCTGTTGAGACAGTGCTGAAGAGATGCACGCTTCGTAAGGTGATCTCCCCATCCTTTTTATGGGATTTTCCACCGCTATGTACGTGTGAATTTTACTCCAGAGTGGGGAAATTATACCTTACCCGTAAGGAAAACTATGTTTCCCACACAAGTTTGCGAATATTACCTTACACTTGTCAGGTAATTTTCCCATTTTTTTTACAGTGTGACTGTTGGGAGGGCTCCTTACTACACGCCACGGCAAATTCCTTCGCCGCTACTGCTTCTCTGAGAAACCTGCTCTCGTCATCGACGAGATGCTAAACGATTCTTCCCGCAGCCTCACAGTTAGAAAGTCGAATGGAGTTAACTCTGGTGGTAGTTGAGAACAAGATATTGGGCCTCCTCGGCTAATCCATCTTCCCCCGAATGTCTGGTCGAGGTGCTCTGGAACGGCAAGAGCAAAGTGTCGTGGTGAAACATCGCGTTCACGTTCAGCAACACACCTTCCGAGAACTCGCAACGCAACCAGCAGGAAGTTCACTTATGCGTGAACTGTCAGGCGAGATGGAAGAAGTTGCGGCCCTACCAAACGACCAGCCCACGATACCTGCCCAGATATTGCTGTTGAACCTTTCCAGGAATCCATTGGAATACGTGGTAAGACGGTTTTCGTCGGCCCGGAAATGGCCCTTTCGAATGTTCTAAACAGCTTCCCTGCAGCAATTACATTCAAGATTGAAGATAATTAGCTATGGAAATTTGGTTTGTTACACACAGCAGTGTTGAAAACGTGACACATGGCGCATAAACGGTTGAACCCAATACCTGGCAACACGCAGCATGGAAAACGCGCTTCACTGATAAAAATGTTCGTATAGTCAAGGAATTTTCTTACTCGGAAATGTTAGTTAATATGTTCGGAAATGTGCTTCGCAGTGATGAAAAACGTAAATGAAGTGCAGAATATCTCCGTATTGTCAAATATCTCCGGGTTTCAGAAACTAACAGTACGAACAGTAACGAAACTGCAAGAATCATTCTTCGCTGCTAGAATCAGAAATTATGGATCCTGTGTCAGGATATCTTTGACACTTGAAACATGTTTCTCCAAACACTAAAATGTAACACAAGCCACGCGTAACAGCTAGCAATGCTACAAACACTCAAACTATGAAGCTGGGGGTGGTATGTGCGTTACTGCATATCAAATAATACAATTTTACATGGTGCTGCTCCGCATCCTTTCTCTCGCCCCTTCCATTGGGCGCAGTGCATCACTGGTAACCGGAGAAGAGAAGGTGGGGTTACTAACGAGCTGCTGCAGCATACTGACACGTGCCGCGATAAGGCTATCTGAACTGATGCAAACTAAATATTGAATAACTTGGATAGTCGTTGCGCGATATCTCGCGTCATAGCTCTGCTTCCCCCTCAGCAACACTCGCGAGGGCGAAGAACCTTCTGGGCCGGGTCGACAAAGCTATACAAGCTGCAGAGTGCCTCCGATTGGTAAGGCTCGAGTCTTGCACGGTATTTGGCGCCAGGTGTATGGATCCATCGCAGCGACGAGCGAATGCAGTGACCAGCGAGTGAAGTCTGCGATCGTCGGGAGAGTAGAGAGTGAGACTGGCCGGCAGGACTGTGAGGAAGTGGGACATGATGCATGAGTGGCAGACATTTGTAAATATGCTAATGTATGGCAATGGACATTTAGACCGTACACGTGTAAGTACATAATAAGTGACGTTTAAGTGACTATCTAACATAAAGAACAGTGATTCTTTGTACTTTTCTCGTTTCACTTAAGAAAAGTGCGCTGGAAAGCTCTAAATGTAATGTTTTGAACCATTTCTACTATTTTTTCTTATAATATATTTAATAGGAAAAATTCCAAAAGTGGTGGCAATCAATACATTTTGTTTTACCGTTTCTGAAAAAAGAACGCATTCCCAAAAGTATATGTATTTATGTATATAAACATATATATCAATATACTGAGATACATGTAAACGTGCCAACTCTAATTTTACAGACAATATTTTTTAAGGCTCAGCTTCATTTCCTTTTCAGGAAATCTTCATTTTCGTGTGATATTTTCGGATTCGGAGTAATTTCTGAAGATGTACGATTATAGAAAACTTTCATTTTATGTTTTTTTTTAAATTATTGTTGGGCTTAATTTTCATTGTGTATTATCTGCTGGTTGCAAAAAGTCAGGAACAAATTAAATATTTTATCAGTAAAAAGTTTCTGCCTTTTTGCAAGCACGCAGAAAATATTAGATACAAAAATATTAACCAAATAGTAAATTGTAAATTTTCTATAACAACATATTTTCAACAAAATATAATAAAGTGAAATTATAACAGAAACACAAAGAATTGCTGAACAATAGGTGGATACTTGGATCATTCTTAATACGAGCGTCAACTCGGCAGTGTTCTGAGTGTCGCGCGTGTCAGATTGAAAGAGCAGTGAGCGTAAGGACATGTCCGAGGTGACACTGCGACCTTGGATTCGCCAGCTGCCAGAATGCCGGGTCCACGAGGGGAAACGCAAGGTCATTCAGCCTCTTAGTTAGGCGTGACTACAGGCAGACCTAGGTACGCTCTGAACCACTCATTAGTAAAGTGTTTAAAACGTACCTATAATCATCCCTGTGTCTAACAGCCCCAGTAAGCAAAAAATTACGTTGACATATGCAGCATTTATGTTTTGTTTTATTTGTTGGTTTCGTCCTCGTTTACAGGAAGAATGGATGTAATGTTCTTGGAGGAAACTTTGCAGATATATGTACAGTATGTTAGCAGGGGTGCAGTAACAGGTGGGTACAGTCGAACATTGTAACCTCCTTAAAATTATTGGGTCGAGTAAAAAATAGAATTTCTACCACCTCAAAATTAGTACTTTAGTAAATTGTGCAGCTATGAAAATCTTAATTAAAACAAAATGTAATGATGTGATGTAAAATAATTTTTTGTAGCCATCCTGTTATCATTAAAGGAAAAATGACAGGAACATTCGAATTTTGATAATTAGAATCAAACTTCGGCAGAGGGGCGATCTCCCGTTTATTCTTTTCCGTCTCCCGCTGATTTAAAGCGAAATTTTGAAGATTTGTTGTGCTGTTTCTTCGAATCTGGTCTCAGCACGTACCCTACCAATCAAAAACATTTCAGCACCGCTGTATGCTAGTCTTGACTACGTTGGATCCTGGGTACTTGGAATAGAGTCACCAGTGACCAGAATAATGTTCCTGACACTCGCCGTGCCTATTTTCAGCCTGATTGGCGAGCAGCCGCGGAGGGCGCCCTTCTTGTAGGAAGGCCGCAGCTGGCAGCATGTACTTACCCCCTGGCTGCCATGTTATACTCCGAGTGGAGAGCGGAGATGTTTAAGCGCCATCGGGTCTTGAGAGTCGATGTAGTGAAGTGAGGTGAGTATGGAGTAGCATCGGAATGAAAAGGGGCGGGGGGGGGGGACGGGAGATACCCGAGAAAACCCGCCGACCAGCGTCATGGTCCGTCATGATTCCCACGTGCGAAAATCCGTGAGCTACCTCTCCGGGAATCGAACCCGCTTCGCCTTGGTGAGGGGAAACGTAGTCTAATCGCCCAGCCAACGCGGCCCGCTATATATGTAGAAACACAAATGGTTTCTTTTTATTTATGTATTTATTTATGCAGGATGTTTTTGAACTACACCGACATACTCCGGCAGGTTATGCTTCACAAAAGATAAGATGAAAATATCTGTATCTCCCCCCCCCCCAGGTGATTATTAAGGGAGAGTGTTGCCTCGCCCTGGGCCCACCCCGATACGCATTTATTATTTATTAAGGGGCCTTTAGTTCAAAATATTAGAAACTATTTGTTATTAAGCAAGAAATCAGTGAATGGTGTTCTATAGAACGCATATAGCTCACACCTTTTAAAACGCGGTTGTCAATATCACCCCCTTCCTTATTTTTGGATAAAAGTTTGTGACCCTGAGATGAACGCGATTTTTTAAGACGTCTCATGCATGAATCATCACGTCTAAATTAAATAAAAAGGTAGTCTTGTCAGAACACTGTCAGGCAAATAGTTTATGAAAAATCCGTGCGTAACTTTCGAAACAGAATGTCTGTTGTCTGACAGGTAGAAAACATGCAATCACAGGATGGCATTATAAATTAGGATTTTGTGGAAGCGCGCAACTCCCTTATTAATCACTTAAGGAAAAAGTGGCACATAGACGATCGTCTCATATTTTCGTGAAGAATAACCTGTCGGAGTTATTCAAAAACACCCGGTATATTTATTTACATACCTACATCCAAGTTCCACACAGAAGAATATTTAAATACTTTAAATACGTACCGTAATCTAAAGCCTGTTCACGGTAAAGTGGGCACTTTCGTAATCAACCTTAGAAAAATGTCACTGCTCCTACGTATGCATTTAAACGGGTGCACTGAAGGATATGCGTCCAGTTAAGTTGGTAGCGATGGACAGAGAGTAGTTTCATATCTTAACGTCGTATAAAAAGCGTTGCGTAATTCGAGATAACTTAAATTTATTTATTTCGCTTTCTGTTTTTTTTTAATTCATCGAAGTGTAAAATTTACCAGATTTGTAAATAATTTACTTTTTTCAAATAATTTACCAGTTTCGTTTGGCCGACGTATGAACAAATTAATGAGGCCCATGGCAATGTTAATTTTACATAATGGGAAAGAATACACAACTTACGTACAAGGAGATTTTGCAGGGCTTTCTAAAGTTCTTATTTTACTGTGAACAGCCTATACTTATAAACATTACATCAAAAATGCAGCAGTATATACAACTTGTATTTAAAAAAATAGTGTTACTTTAACATCCATTATATGTACTTTTTGGTAAACAGAAAAATAAAATTATTTCAGTACGCTTCATTCAAATAAACCACCTGCAAATTTTCAATTTACTTTTCATTACTCGTAGAAATAATGAGAGCGAATGTTTTACTCTGGAAAGGTGCTCAGAGTGATCGTTCTACAGTTTTGGAACGCCGTAAAGAGCGAGTAAAACATTTACTCTGAGTGATTTGGGACAGCCAAGAGAAAAGTTAATTCGCAGAGTAACGTAATGGAATGCAGGTGGAGCAACGCTGAAACAAAGGCGACTGACATACGTTCAACGATGAACACTGCTCAATATGTGTTTCTCGCTGCCGCGTACCGATACGATTTTATATAGAACTGTATTAAAAAAAAAAAAATTACCCTTCTTGTCCTGCGAAGTCACGAAAATATCCTTTAGAACTTGGAACAAAATTAATACATTATTTTAAAATCATATCATTATAGGCTTAAAGCATCTTTGTCACAGTTGAGTACCGAGACTCTGGATTAGAAGATTTTACAGTAGTGAGCCTCACCTGACATTGAAATATTCCTTGATTTCTAACGCTGCGAGTACTTACTTAAATACAACTACTAGTAACTTTTTCTGCAGCAATACAGTGACTTCTCTTGCAAATCTGCAAATTCGAAATATATACGAAAATAGTTATTTTTGTGTGTTCAGAAATAACTTTACTGCTAAAATAAGTTTTCCAACTACACAGTGCAGTTTAGTTTAAATTAACATATTCGTAAGCCAAAATATGCTTCTCTTGCTGTACACAAATTGACTGGTGTTGGTCGAGAGGCTAGTAAAGAAAAGGGAGAGGGGAAAGTTGTTCACCAGGTTAAAGTGAGACCTAATAGTAAAAATAAAGTTCTGAGTGTTTATTGTTTATTGTGATTTTTTACGAGCTTAAAATTCGGGAGTAAAAATCATCAAGGAAGCAGCGTATTAAAATTCGGCAGACGAAGTCATCGACATGAAGACACTGAATTGACGTGCATTGGTTTCGTCCTGCTGCCAAAAACTGTGTCATTTTATCGGTGGAAACCTTGTAGTAAAGTAATAGTTCACGACCCTACGTTCCGCACAAATTCACATGTTATTTTTTGGGATTTGTCATTCTGAGAGGCTCTTTTCGGTTGCGTTCAAGAAGGATGACTTCAAAATAATGTTTGCGTTACACGAGATGTGTTGAACGTTTAACTGCATACTAGACTGAAGTACGATCAGCAAAGTAAGGAACGCGTTCAGTAATTCCTGACTTCAGATAGTTTACTTTCCAGCAGAGCTTGTATTCCAGGTGTTAAAGTGTGTCCTCAGCAGATTTTCAATGGGGCGGAGACCTGTTTACAATTTTTCCGCTCCATGCTAGCAGCAGATATAAACATTGCCAGTGACTATGTCGAACCATTGGTTGGCTATTCAGTTCACAGTGTGATTGCGGTAAATAGTTCAGACGATATTTTGGGACTGGAACTGTAAAATATCATTTTAAACTGTAAAATATAGTAATTTTAAAAAAAAGTAGATCGTTTCTTTTAATTATTCTATAATATTAAAATACTATATTCTCATGCAAAAGTTTATGTGTTTGCAACATAGGGATATTTCAATATGTCGCTTCGATGTAACCATGCACCACGTAAACCATTTTTCTCAAGACAGCGGATGTGGCGGGTCCAGCTTAAAAAGTCACGATAAGTAGAAAACCATTAAAGTTAAGAACTTTGTAAATAATAAATAGTGTCAATACATAATACTATACATGAAGAGTTCACTTATTTACAGATATGTACTGAAAACCATTATCACATTTATAATGTGAAAGCAGACGGAGTGTGGTTCTGACATTATGTTTCCCAGCCGAAGCCAACCACCGCCCCTCCCATAACCAAACACTTAGGGGTATCCTGGGAACACTCCTTTATTTTATGCACTTCTTTGTTTTCTACGATTCTTGAAGTCATTTAAAACCTGTACAGCTTCCACGGGAAACATTGCCAATCCAATTCTCAAAATCTCAACAGCATCCCCTACGCGCGGTCAGTTTTACTAAACATAAAGTACCACCTCGCAATATTTCTATAACTCTGGGGTTCTCATACCGAACTCAGTAATTTCATACCATGGCTGTTGTCCACCTCCACTATCCACACCAACCTTCTGGAATCAACCTACCAATTAGTAATTTCATACCATGGCTGTTGTCCACCTCCACTATCCACACCAACCTTCTGGAATCAACCTACCAATTAGTAATTTCATACCATGGCTGTTGTCCCCCTCCACTATCCACACCAACCGTCTGGAATCAACCTACCAATTTGTAATATTAAGTTTGTTTTCTGTCAATTGTAAGATGCGGTGATTTTAGGGAATAATTTGTTACTGTAGATAGGTTGCTAAACCAGACAGGCGAGGAGAATTAAGCAAAATGTATATCATGAACTGTGACACCATGCACTCACTAACATTTTTTTCAACCGTCAATCCACAGTGAGGAGAAAAACACTCAGCAATTTGTGTGTTCCCTTGTGACTTCCAGTCAGTTCCAGCCAATTCATGTAAAACTTCCTGCTTAGTGTCGCCTTCGTCACAGTCCACTTCTACTGCAGCCTCAGTACCACTACATTTACGAAAGCCATACTGAAATGCAGTAGGCGACTGGTTAATTCCAAAAATAGCCGACAATCTTAAGTTAACCAGTTTCTCGAACGCTTTTCCCATCGTACAGCTAAATGTTAATTGCCCGTATGCTTTAGGAGAGCTAATATCCTCGCTGTCGTATTTATAAAGGATCTTAATAATACTTTCCATGTACCAGGGGATAATCATTGGAAGAGTGCCTCACTAAACCAACAGAGAATAGCAATTTTTCCAAGGTCACACCCTATGGAGCATCTCCCGAACTGGTAATTTCCCGGCGCTTTCTTAGTGAACCAACCCCTCTATCCAATTCCTGTATTGTGAGTGGTGCAGTGTTATCTGTCGAAAGACATCTTGTAGTATTCGAACTCATGGAGCAGCCCCTCGCTATTCTCATTACCACCCGGCAACAATATATCCAGAAGCACCTCCAAACTATCCCTCACATTCAAGATGCCTTTCTCAGTCAGCTGTGATAACACGGCCGAAGTTTTTGTTTGTTTGCCCACCATTGATAAATGAGCCTATAAGGGTCCTCATTTCATTTTTGTGTGACAAAAATGTCCACCAGGATTTCATACTCTTGCTTTCTCTCCGTTCATATTCCTTGTCATTTCTCATAATATCGCAATACGCATATCCTTCATTATCTTCGGAGAGACCTCATATCTGTAATATTCTTTTCTAATTGACTGTCCCACAATAAGTGGGCTACCAACTTGGATTCCATTTCCTTGAATATTTTTCTTCACAGTAAACATTTATGACCCAGAGAACAGTTTCTGTTTTTAGGTGAAAATACAACACTAGTTGGTTCTTACAATTTCTTAAATTCCTCTGGAGGCGATTACCATACTATATTTTACCAGCACCCCATGAGTTAAGTGAACTGTTACAATTTTCTCTACATCGCTTCTTCCCTCGCCCCATACACCTCGGGCGAGCGAAGGAGTGTGTCAAGGACAGAGTAGTAACTCGAGGTGTACGCGGAAATTTACAAAGGCGTGGTGCCGCGATAAGCTCGTGCCGCCTTTCATCATACAAAGTATTGACTGTCTGGGGTTATAATTGCAAGAATGTTCTGGTCATCTCCCGGCTCTATAAAAAGTTCAATGCCTTTTGTTAATACAAAATTATGAAAACAACAATTGACTATTTCTATGTCCGAAAATCTAACTATATTTCTATTGATGCCTAGCTTTACGGTTCTTGAACACGGAATCTTCTTAGGTTCTATAGTAGACTTATGAACATCATTTTCAGCCTTTATTTAGTAAAATGGCATGTTTATAAACAAAATATGTACATTTTTATGCAACTACAAAGTCAATTACAACTCTTTTGGGTATGTATGTATATCATTTTAATTTAGGTCCATTCGTTTAGTCAGTTTTTGGAGATTTTTGAAAGGGCAAGCGAAATCAACTAGATCAATGTAACAAATTATTTAACAGTAGAAAAAATGGAAAATGTAATCACCATATGGACATTTGGTACGTGATAATGTGTTTCGGACTACAACTGTAGTGTGTTCCTCCCTCTTTGTTTACTGTCTTCTACATAGAAAAATTACTTGTAATATAATACTGGAGTTCATTGAAAATTATGTAGTCAAGGCTGGAATTAATCTTCTAATTTAATAATCGTATGTAACTGAAGCGAAATGCAACTAATTTAGTTGTTTGCAAGGTAACAGTATAATTCCCCCCAAACTCGTTTCGAAATAACGTCATCACTGTAGTAGAAAAGATTAATAATAAAAAAATATTTAAATACTATTATTTTGTTATAAAAAGAAACTCAGCATTACAAGTTCAGTACTACAACGTATTCCATTTTGTGAAGTGATGTAATAATAAGTATTGGTGTAAGACATTAGACATTTGTACTACTGTGTTTATTAGCAATTGTCACAAAATATACCTTTATTTTGTCCAGTAGTATTTTAACGCGCATGTACATCTATAGAAATATTATGGGCAATGCAACTTCCATGGTCACAAACGAAAATTTCCTAGTGGATACTATTTGACATACAAGCTTATAATTTACTGTATGATATAAATGGAACGTAACACACAATTTCGAAGTGGTGGAAAATATATTTGACAAAAATATGGACAATTAAATCAATTTATAGAGCAATAAAAAATTTTTCTCCAAAATATTTTCAGCAATTTAGTCACAATTACGTTTAAATTTTGGGGTTTTTTAACTTGAGCCTCTCAGCCAAATTCTTCTGCACTTGCAGGATATAGTCAAGTTCTCTAATAGCTTTCCCTCTTATCACATCTGAAGCCACGATTTCGGGCTGTAAACAACCACGATTGAATCGAGTGAGTTCTGGTAACATTTCTGTTTCTCATATGTTCTTATTCGTTTCTATTTTCTCTTCATGTCAACTCTGCCAGGCATCCATTGTGGCAATGAAATAACAGAAATCACGCTCTGTAATATTCAATGTGCCCTGCACTTGATAGCAGTGTGGATGGATGAGAACGTTTCAGAACTAAACATCAATCCTCATTTAGTTGCAGGAAAAAAAAACTCTTCTTTGTAACTGCAGTTCCTCGAAGGCCACTGTGTACCGCAGAAGGGACACACTTTACTTCGATGACAGCATCTTACTCACGCACAAGACCGCCAGGGATTTCACCCAAAAACACATTCTACAAAGAGGCCACATTTTTGCGCAGTCAATTCTGCCAGTTTTTGGAACCTCTGGATAGCGATGTGCTCATTACGACGACCGTATTCAGTTGCCGGTGTTGAAAAGGGAGCTTTCTATAGCAAACGACACCATTACGTGCTGTTAGTCCTACTCTTCTCTTTGCACGCCATAATTCACATTCAGCTTGCATTATCATTTGCTACAGAATGTTATCCCTTTCTAGTAAAGTTACCTGCAACGAAGAAATGAAATTTTCACATTTTCCTTGCAGTTCTTCTTCCGATAGTTCGTGTATTTGGATGTCTGAGACGTGATCTGACGAGGCCTCACTATCAGCATCAGGTCTAGCTGGTTGGATCTTATGTTGGTTTTGTACAGGTTGAGTTCCAGCCTGGTAAATATGTTTACGTCGAGTCGCAGACTGATGTTGAGCCCATCTTCGTATTAACTTCTTGTGTATAGATACTGGACTCTCACCTACCATTTTTTTGAAGGGACTTATTTTCCATCCTATAAACCTTTCTGGCATCTAAGTGCTGCCATGTGACACCAACGTTGGAAAGAGGCAAGCCTGGAATTCATTCTCTTTCCACCGCTAAATTAAAAATTGTGCGTACAATAAATAATTTAATTAGTACATAGTTAATATAATTGACTCAATTGCTTGAAGCGCACATGTTTTAATGAGATCTGTTTCATTTATTCAGCATATATAATGTAATATACATATCTTATTCTAATGATATGGTAAGCCATTTTTATTCTCCTAAGAGTAACACCATATTGGTAATCCCAGAAGCCATTTTATGTTCATGGGAAAAACCGTTTAAGGCCCTAATTAATTAATTAATTTTATCGGTGTTTTTAAATTGAAGAGTGAAATTACATAATTACTACACTAAGTTCTGTAAGTTTAGTTAATACGCGGTGCAGTCTTGTTGTTACGTTCTCCACTGCAACTAAGCTTCCCTTTTTCCTTTTGCCAATAGAATATTTCCTCGATAATTCCCCATCTTCCTGTTTTTGTAGTTATTACGTACATGCAGGGAACGGTTCACAATCCCAGATGTAAACGTGCGATTTCCTGGAATTTCAAGCCGGTTTGGCGATGCCATTTTTATTTTCAAACCAACAAGAAACGTATTACCAGATAAAAACAGGCACTACCAATAAATTGGAAACACAGGTTTCCTATTCTAAAGTAATAGCCTATTACGAACGTTAGTTATGTACTTGCCTGAAATTATCTTCCCGTTCGATTGGAAAGAGGTGCTCTTTACGTTTTGATCGTTGTTGAGGGAATGCCGCTAGTAGGTGGCCTCCACTGCCCTTTCCCGGGAGTTCTTTCATAATCTGCAGTTCAACAGACGTGAATACTGCCACTCAAACACATTCGCCATGACAAATCAATGAGGTTTCGAACTTAATTGCAAATATGATTGGAATCAGTGTCCACTAATGCACCCTATGTGGTATATTCACATGCATGTTTTAAAATTTCTCATACATTTTTTTGTACACCAAAGGAATGATAAGACCCGTTGTAGCCTACATGGAGAACGTTCTTTTAGTTGGGAATTACGTTTTTTCTTTGAACAATTAAGTTTGCGTAACAAACACCTGTGTAGGCTCAACAAGTAGAAGGTTTAAGGGAAGCAGGGGACTAGTGTGCTAAAGGAAACATCCTGCCCTCCTCAAATAAAGAATACTAATCTCTATGTCAATATCCACTCTTATAAATTTGTGAACATTTACCTGCAAATATTTGTTACTACTTGCCATAACGTCGGGCAGGGGCCTGTGAACAGATAATCGGAAACCATGAAAAGATAATTTGAAACCATGTTCTAAGCCTGTTTCTCAATTCTCTTCAAGTATATGAATGTCCATACTACGCCTCGCCTGAGACGTCACTAAGTATATACTAGCGCCATCCTAATTCCTTGTATAGTACACACAGCTTCTGTACTTGCCAAGTAAACGAAGTTGGTTACTTGCTGGGTGAATCTGCGTACTTGCGGCGGTCGCCATGTTTGTTTTCAAACGTCACGTACATATCTTATGATGGGAACGTTTTGTAGTTCTACTTACCCGCCGTCTTATTGCTCTACGAAGTAACCAATTTGCAACATTATTTATGCGCTTATAACACTCTTACACACGAAACATGCATTATTGTTATTATTTTCAGCAACACCAAACAACACCATATACATAAACGGAACCAAAAACACCCAACATTGAACACAAAATGTTTATTTACAGCAAAAACCGTATAGCTGTTAGCTCAGAATGATAGAACACGTGTTTACTGTCTACTAGTTCGTGTTATTAAGCCAGATTGTGCGACGGATCAAGCACAGTAAGAAAAAAAAAACCCGTCCCAATAGTCAGGGTAAGTACACACAACGGCAAGTACGAATATGTATATCCTTAACAAGTATGTACTGACAATTGAGACACAGTCTAAGTTCATTCCTCCCCCTCCCCTTTTTTGTATTAGCTCCTGCAATCTCCACCGCGGTCAGCTCGTCGCCTTGTACAACACGCACAGGCGAGTGAGCACCTCGCGAAGGTTGACTGCCCACGTATTTGTGAGATTTCGAAACTATTGCCGCCAGAACCTTTGAAACTTGTGTTGCCATCGATCTACTGTGTGACCAGTTCAGTGTCAGCACTGTTAAAGATTTCTGTGTATTTATGAAAAAAATTAACGAAAAAAAAAACTGCAGTTGATAAACGGTAACGCGCTCGGGAATAACATTCCGTATACAGAATGTTCGAAATCCAGACACAGTTTCTTCGGACAAATACTAATATATCATCCCTACATACTTACATCCGGAAACGTATTTTTATGCAATTGAATTGTGTTCAAAGTTGCGATGTACAACACCTGCAGAACGAGGCGTTTCGACCATGCATGTAGGACAAGTTGCATAGGTCGTAGGCTCACGACACTAGAAAATTACACACACAGCACCGCACGCCTACTTCTTATGCAAATTGTCATACACGCGTGATCACACTGCCTTGTTCGCCAGGCGTTGTACGCTGCAACTTTGAACACAATTAAATTATATAAAAATACATTTACGGATGTAAGTGTATAGGGAATTTGTCATACAGTTGTTCCAAGGCACTATTTCTGGAGTTTGGGCACTGAGTTTCCTAATAATCTGTAAACAAAATACTTAACACCTCTGCATTTCCAACAGCTTCGCGTTTCGGTAAGGTATAATGCAGAGGATACACGAAGCGTTCCTCGTCGCTGTAATTAGGACATCATTGTTCCTGCAGTAGTTAGGGTATTCGCTTCACTTAAAGCTTTCCTTTCAAAATTTAATACGCACCACTTGCTACAGGGAGCAATACTGAAAATACTCACTAGTTACTATGAATTGAAAAAGTTTCATATTTTACTTGCATATGAATAACATACTAAAAGATTTTCACGGTAAAATTAGTACTTCTAAAAGCCCTTCTTAAAATCTACTTGTATGCACATTTCGTATACACCCGCCATATGTAAAATTAACGTGATCATGAGCTTGATCACTTTATTCATGCGTAGGTTAAATAAAACTGAATATATTAGAAAGTAACTATTTTGCAATGTTAATAGTTAATTATTTCTTTTATGTGCAATAAACATACAGAAAGTAAAACAAATTTTAGTACTATCAAACGTTTTCCCTGCCACTTGTAATCCAACGTTAAGGCACGAAACTACATTCTCTCTGTTGTTACCAACGTTACAGCGAGCCCGTGAAAATACACGCAGGTTGCGGCAGCGACATTTCTCATAGGTTGGTTCAAAAGTTCTTGCTCACTTTACCGCGAACACCCTTAACACTATTCGTTAATACTGGGAGGTGGTCGCAGAGTGGAATTTGTTGCGGGCTCTAAAATTACTTGATTTCAAATCAAAATTTTCACATTAAATTTTTTTTAAATAACTTATCAACACATGCATAAAGAAAATTAAGCCTTCTCCTCCCTACCACTAACCCCACTCACCCCTCTCCCAATTCCGTTATCACTTATCAAAAGCTGGAAATACTCAGACAACTTTGTAACAAATCTACGAAGAGTATCCGAGAATTCACTGGTTTGTCGAATTTACGGAACGTCTGTGTTTTTTTTTTTTTTTAAATAAAGTGTGCAATTTTCCTAAAATATTAGGATAATTTTTTTACCAGTACTTTTCCGTAATTACAAGTACATTTTTTTTTGCAGTGGTGCATAACAGCATTCAGAGAACGACTGAAATACGTAGAAAAACTAATGTAATTCAACCCACTATTAATTCATGCTGTAAGGCAATACCAGTAGCGAGGTATTTGCATTGGTGGATGTCGCTATTTCAGTCGGCTTCCGTTATTAAACATACGTTACAGTAAAACTATAAGTAAAAATTATTTTTTTTGTGGATGATTTTATTGTAATTGTTATAATGTAGCAATTGTTAAAACATTGTTAGTTGTGTGTTAATATATTTATATTTTTACAATGTAAATACTCAAGAAAGAAATATTTACTCATGGTATGTTGAATATATCATAAATGAGAAGTTTACTTTAATATGCCATATAAAGAAATTTTTTTTCTTCATTTAATTGTTGCTTCCTAACGTAATTTTAGTGTAACTGTTTTAACTTAAATATTGATGGCATGATAATTTTTTGGGTTTTGGGGGCTTGGCTTCTCATGTTTAACCTCTTGTCAAAGCATTTGGTACACACAACCTGGTTCACGCCGTATTTCTTTACCCACCACATTCTGGGTGTACATATTGCGTGTCGTTGTGGTTATTTACCATCCGACGCACAGTTAGTTATATCCGGTGGGTGATGGATCAGAAATGGTAGCAGATGCTGTGTGGTTGTGTTTATCAATGTTTTGGTTGCATGCTTCGATGCATGTTTTGCTTCCTTCCTTAATACAGTTCATCAAATGCCTGTGTTTATTATTTCACAGTGTTTGTCGAAGGAAGAATTTTTGTCTGAGTTAAATATCAGGGGCATCACCCTTACAGATACAAATGTAGCATCTTCACGTGCTGCATCACGCAGTGCCCTTAAGGGTGGTATTCCACCCGATATTAATCAATTAAAGAATTAAGATGTGAAACAAGAATACGGAGCATGTGCGGCAAAGATTCTGGTACTTATAGATAGCATTTCTGATTTAGAGCCCGTCACGTCCGTCCGTCATCCGCCCATCCGTCATACGTTCGTCCGTCACTCAGCCGAGCGATTTACAACCAAACTTCGTATGTCCATCAAAAGTTCATTGCTGCAAACTAACAAAAACAAAACTGTTTACAAATAGAAAAAAAAATTCACCACAAAAGTGAAAATATTTTGTGTTATCGTGTTTCTAAGTACCAAAAACAGACATACACATACATGATGGAAATTGATCTATGTAAAAAAATTTAATAGCATATAAAGCAAAATTTTATTATTTTTACTATTGCCAAAAAGGAGCTCGTGTTTCCAAACATAGTTATCAATATTAATCTTCGGGAAAAATGTAACTTAATTTCCTTTTACAGTTAGATAAACAAACATATGAATACAAAAAACAGCAAAAACAAAACACTGCACCCACTACACAGCCTTGTAAAGAACTCGGAATGAACGAGTAACAAAACATGCAAGTGTAGAAGGCTGTAATTTTATCCGTTCGTCCATCAAAAGTTAAAGCTGGCCAAGGTTTTGATGGAAGGACGGATAGAGTTAATGGCCACCTCTGATTGGCTGTTGGTCATGTGATTGACAGACGGATGACGGACCGACGGACGTGGCGGGTCGTTGTAAATCCTGCCTTAATATATAAATCGGAGATGCACCTCTCTTTCATAATTAAAGCAGTCATTTTTGTAGATGGTTTTATTGTAACTGTTAAAATGCAGGAATTGTTGAAACATTGTTAATGGTGTGTTAATATATTTATATTTTTTACAACTTAAATACTCAAGAAAGAAATATTTAGTTACGTTGGATGTATCGGAAAAAATAAGTTTAATTAAATACGCCATGTAAAGAAATTTTTTTTTTTCATTTCATAATGTTGCTGCCTAATGTAATTTTTAGTGTAAATGTTTTAACGTTAATATTGATTGCATGATAATCTTAGGATTTTGGAGGCTCGGCTTCTCATGTTTAACCTCTCGTCAAAGCATTTGGTACTCACAACCTGATCCACACTTTACTTCTTTACTCACCACCTTCTGGGGTACATATTGTGTGTCGTCGATGATATTTACCATCCGACGCATAGTTAGTTATATCCGGTGGGTGATGAATGGATCATTACTTGGAAAGATACTCTCATTAAAATAAAAGTAATTCTACGTTTATTAACATAAAATCATAACCAGAAAACATCAATTACTGAACCACAATATTTAAACTCATAATAATGTGAAACCCAACTTGATAAACATATGCAAATATATATAATACATGCTTTACTAGGGGCCGTAACTTAAGCAGGACACAATGTGACGAAGCCTTAATTTCATTCTTCTCTGGTTAAAGCCTTGGGAAAAATAGTTATGTTACTTCGCAGCAACAATATATTACGCTCACACCGTTTCCGGGAGCAGGGCTTTCAATTTTATTTCACTGGGTTAAAATAAAATAATTCGACTGCGAATACTTTAGGCGCCAGTTCACGAACTAAAGATGGCGTCTGATTCTATACTAGTACCAATGCAAAAGTCGGCCATAATTAAAATCGAAGCGGAAGCAGTAGTTTTTTCAACTCACACTGGCGAAAAAATAGTAAAGGAAAACGATGCCTCTCTCTCCGTGCCTCGGGGCATCAGCCAGAATCTTCCGTAATTCAGGCTCATGGGCCTGGGTACTCATACTACAGTCAAATTATGTACCTTTGACTTACCACGGGCATCGAGCTTAGCTAAACGAAATAAGTATGTCGTTGACACTGCAGACCTCTCGTTGAAATGTTCCGCTATAATTGATAAGTCGGCTGAAATATAAAATATCGACTCTCGCAACACTTTCCCTACATATCTAATGTGATTCCCTACCCGGCACGTAACCACAGCAAGACCAAGTGTAGCGTTGTTTTTATCTGCCGTAAAAGCCGCGACAAAACCAGCCTAGTTAGAAATGGCACCAGTTGAAAAAGGCCAATCACATGATGGCTGCTTCGTCTAGCGAATCAACAATCATAGGTTGTCATAGCCCGGGCCTTCTCTCCTCAACATAAACATCATTTGACAGAAATGTTACATGCACAAACATACATAAACAGACAAAACTAAAATTAGCACTAAATAATTGCAAAACAAATTATCCTTACTATATGCAAAACTATCACAAGACTCACTAACACATGAAATATCAATAAAAATAATTAATTATCATCTGATAAAATATTGGGTTTACTAACAAAATGTCTGACTTCTGTATGCTAATTAGGTGGCTATTTACCAGTCATTACATAGCGCCACCATTCTTTTTTATTTAGAGCAATGTGTTAAAAGTTAAGTCCGGGAAAAGTCAATCAACTTCTCATTTTATCACTTAAAGTCTTACTCTGTGGTGATAAAAATTCTTTCCCATAATTATACTGGTGTTGAAATAATATAGTAAACATTACATCTTAAAACACTCTTAAGTCTAACAGACGCCCCCACTAATATGTATCAATTTAAATTGCAACATACGAACATTTTAAACAATATCAGCTCAACACAAAAAAAAAAAATTTCTCATCTCAATTTTTAATTTCTTCATAACATGCCATTCACGTTCCAGAATCAAAGAGAATTAAATTTTACTTCTTTGATTGTTGCACAGATTGTTCTATGTCGGTGACTTCATCCATCCTCTATGCCGTCGGGTGGCTCCGTTGACCCTCGGGTTCCTACGACGTTTAAAGTGCAGGTGTTCTCTCGTTGTCTCTTCTTCTGTGATGTTCGTTGGGTAGTTGTTTCGGGTCCCTTACACCGCGCGGTACGTCATTTCATGGCAGGCAGCTAGCACTTAAAATAAAGCCATCTATAGTCCATTCCCGATTGGAAGCGACTTATGAAAATCAACCTTTGAAAAAACACTCTAAGCATAACATGTCACCTTTTTTTTTCTTTCAATAACCTGTTTTCCACAAATATATAACATTATGGTTAACTTTAGAGTACTGTATTATTGAATAAATAAACCTTTACCATACATAATATCTTCTATAACTTGTAATATTTCTTTCTTTTTTAAATATGCATTAACAACAGCGAGAGCAGCGACGTGTTGGCAACGACCGGTAAGAAATAGTTCACAGTTAAATTTTATTTTAACCTACTTTTTTAATATACTATTTGTAAATTAAATGACCCAACACATATCAATAACAAGAGGATAATTATTACAGCCCTTTACCTCGCAGTTGTAACAGTAAACACAGTCGCGGCAAAATACTAACGTGCATTACGTGTATTGAGCTACGCCGTGGAAAACATATATGTTAATGTAAAATAACCGTAAAAAACTGTCTTCAATTCAGGCATTTTTAAAACGTCATAAAGCTGGCGTAAATAATGTTAGAGGCCTAAACTGTGAATATTCACACCGAATGGTTTTTTGGAATATGACGGAATTATTTGAAAAGCTGTAAACAGTAAACAACACATTTGACAGATATAAAAGTAGAAGTCGCATTTCAATGTTTATTTTTGGTGTAGCGAAAGTATACGAATTTATACACACACAATGGAATGTAAACATTGATTTGGACAGATGATACATGGGAGCCACATGGCAAAGTTTGTTTACAATTGGCGGAAGGATACGAAACGGACCTGCAAGTAGATATTTAGCAGGGCTCCGAGAAAGTTGCTTCTAGTGGGGAATGGACTATAGTTTTCAGCGTGTCCCATGTGGTCTAGCCCATGTTCTATTCCCGGCATGGGAAGTGATTTTTTTTCTTTGTACTAGAAATCATTTTAAAGGCGTAAGTATAGGCTATTCACGGTAAAGTGATCACTTTTTAAGGTCCTTCTAACAGACATTAGCCATTAATAAATATAATTTATTGCAACTTTAGATGTTAACTTTTGAGAGTGGTGAAATGTATACACTGTGTTGATTAGTCATACAGCAATGTTTATATTAAAAAGTGGCCCAGAATAGAAATTGGTTGGAAGAAAAAATTTCGCGGGGCCTTAAAAAGTGCCCAATTTACAGTGAACAGCCTATAGTCAAATGTATGATGCACTAATGGTAAGTTACTTGTTTGCTTGAAAGTAGCACTTCTATAACCATACGAGTTAAAGCGTTTCATGCTTCGCTCGCCATCTGTGGTCGGAGTAGCGAACTGGTTACTTTCTGTGTAGTGCTGTCGCTATCTGCGCGGCGCTTTGCGAACTACGTAACTTTATGAAGTTAGTACAGCCACCGTTTAAGAACAATAATTAACTATTACACTGCGTTCAACGATATTGCATGTTTTCTTTGCCTTTTCTTCACAGTTGGACGAATATAAACCAAATTTTTTAAAAGTAATGAAATTGAATACGACTGCGAACGTTTTATACAAGTTGGTTAGAGGTTGCCGCAAACAAAATTATGTATGCGGAAAAAAAAAAAAAATCAGAAGGAAAATGTGTGTATTGCAAGTGCGTATCGTGTTTTAATTTCTAAACAGCAACTCAAAACAAACAAGGGACGTTAATATGAACGCAGTGAATTAAAATCAATTAAAATTTGGTTTTAATGTATTTCCTAACTTAAAAAAAAAAAAAATAATGCCGTGGCCGAGAACACTGAAACCCGGCGTGTACCTATGTATAACTTAATTGCGCACGTTACGTTATATTATCATTCGAATAGTTGGGTATCGGTACTCTGGGCGTTTAATTTGCTGCTACTGAAATTTCGTCGCGTTGGGTATGTCGTTTCGGATTCGTCGAGGTTTCGCATAGCAAGCCTGCACAGCTGCAAAGCTTAAATGGACGATCAGTTTTGAAAAATCACTTCTCTTCTCAATGCATCAATTTTAAAAATAACGGTTTCAAAGAAAACGATATCTACGTTAAACTTTTTAACGATTACGCGCATGTTAAGAAATCTTAAACGTTTTCATATTTAACTAACTCTCTCTCTCTCTCTCTCTCTCTCTCTCTCTCTCTCTCTATATATATATATATATATATATATATATATATATATATATATATATATATATATATATATATATATATGTGTGTGTGCGCGTGCACGTGTAGATGAATGTGTGTGGTGGGCTTGTATCGTATTGTATTGTAAGGGTTTTTTTTTTTTTTTAACATCCCTCGGTTTAATGCTTCAAAGCTTAGCAGGGGACGGCTTACAGACTAACTTATTGTGCTGCCTTTCGTGGCGCCACCCCTCTGTTCTATTTGGACGTGTGCTACTTTAGTGTTCCCTCGTGGGAATATTCCTTGGCTAATAGTTTTGCAACATCCCCTATGTTGTTTCCAGCATCTATTTTGGGTATTAATGATATTGTCATTTACTATTACCTTAATTCTGTTATTAATTTTCGTTACTGTTTCACATTTGTATTTATTTTGAAAAAATTTAAGGTCATATGCTCACTTATGAAAAGACTTTTGCCCGAACTAATTTGTGTGCTTTCCTGAAGTACCTTTGGAAGTTACAAAGTATAAAATAAACCTTTGGTGAGTAATGTTTAATTCTCGTATATTGAAAGATTGTGTACTATGTCAGAATATCTTAATAAAATATTCCTGTTCGCTTTTAATCGGTTGTACGCCTTGGGGTATTGATTTCAATTTTTGACATTTTTGAAAATCCCGAATTGCAAGTTTAGAGTAAATATTATTTTCCCGATATAACACAATCATTAGATGAAGTATGTGTCATTTATTTCACTGAAATATAATTTTATAAATGATTATTATTGTGTTTAATAGCGTAATTCAACCAAAAAACATCTTGAAGTTCGTTTTTGTTGGTTTGGTAAAATATCGTAATATTATGTATATCGATTCTGCGTGACTGTCCAGTATCGAACCAGTCTGGCAACTTCCTTGAAATGTGTGTGATGCTTTCTTCTCAACCTTGGTAATAACGTGACCAATTGATATTAATTCTCCTTCTTCAAGACCCGTCTTCTATTTAATGTTAAAATAACATCTCGACCGCTGCGGGTAAGTGATTCTCTTAGATTATTTTCCCCCGCGTGTTTTTAATTATGTTTTATGACCCGCAACTTATGTTTTGAGTATTTTTCCTTGTGTAGCGGTTCTCGTGGATTAGGAAACTAAATTAGTCTGAATAAATGTTCAAGAAAGACCTATATGTTGTGGAACACTCGTTCGCCATCGTTTCATGCTACTTGTGCACGCAGGTAAATAAGGAAGATTAGGAAACGAGTGAAAGCTAACATTTTGATAATAATCGAAACGACTAAATCTTTGTAGTTGAAACATTTTGTGAGAATTGTGGAGTGATAGAAACCTTCATGAAAAAGTTGGCTTTCTTAGTAAAGGTATTTAGCCTGAAAGTTTAATCACATAAACAATAAATATAATATAGGTAATAATGTATGTACTTATCCCGTTAACTTTGGAATTTTTATAACAGTTAAAATATCTACTTTTCTTCAATATTGTAATTTATAAAATATGTTATGGAAGGTCACTTTGTTTGCCCAAAATAATACGAATAAGCATTAATATGCCAATACCCGAATTGTAGTTTCTCCTGAATAACATTCAAATGAATCAATTTGTATTTTATACTAAATAAATATTGAAATGTCATGAGAGAATTCATGTATGTTTTTGCCAGAAATCCTTACACTACATGGCTCTGTCTTATAGATACGTTTTTAAAATATTATGTTTACTTACATTGCTGCCACGCCCTTTGAGAAGAGCGTCGCATAGGGAAATGTTATTATTATTGGTTGCCATAATTTACGTTCAGATATCAAGTGTTTCAGATGAAAGTAAGCAAAGCGTATGTGAGAAAACTGCTTTGGAAAGCCTTCGCAGATGGTAGTTTAATATTTGATTGTAACTTTATCCTTGCATTTTGAATGTTTAGAAATATTTTTCTTTGGTGAATACAAAAAAGCCAGGTTGGCAGTGACAATGGCGATTTTATTAGGAACAGATAATCGAACGTTAGTTTTGGTTTCTTCTAAAAAATGTTCGAAGTATAGAGGCGATGTTGCCCGCACGTCGTCAAAGGACCCAGGCCTGAACCAGCGCAGCATACGAATACGGAGTCCGCCGTACTTTGCCCCGGCCAGGAGATGTACGACGAACTAAAGTAGTCAGCCACGGGGTTCGATCAGCAACGGCGAATCCACAACGAAGCAGCTGGAACGAGAGTCGACGCCAGGACCACGGTGCCAGTGAGCGGCCGAGGATGACCAGTTCCTTGTGATGAGGTGCGAGATCCGTTTTAGTAACAGGTCCTTCCAGCAGCAGTCCCCAGAGGAATATTGTAGTTCTAGACACTGCCACAGTGGTGTATCGTCCAGAGCTAAGTCCAGCGCATTTAATTTGTAAATTAGAAATACATGAACACTGAAAGTAGGATAATAGTTATGAAGCAGTTGAGATATGGGTGAATCCGGTGAGCTTATATCGATAGTGTTGCATGCCTTTGATTGTGCGGTAGATATGTGTAAGCTTTGTTACCAAGGAGAGTCATTATAAATATGATATTCAAATTTAACCCTATAAAGTATAAATAAACAATCACAATTGTTTATTGTTTGTTGAATCATGTTACGGGTGATTATTCTATTCATCTAGTGGTCTTATTAACCCAATTCATTAATTTTCCTCTTTACTTGATATCAGCACCTTGGTGCTGGTGTAAAGTCTTAAATTTAAAATAAAATTCTAAAGTTCCATGCTTTTGAAGTAATTCTCTTGGACCCGTATTGACTGATAAGTTGATGGATGTCTACGCAAATTCAGCATCATAAGTAAAAATTAATTGGTCGAGTCGTAGTTTCCAGGATCAGTTTCTACAAAGAGGAAACTTATGTTATGTAACAGCGTATATTCTAATTAAGCTAGCCGGATCATTAGAAACTTGACATTTGTGAGTTTTCCTTTATTTTTATTTACGCGTGTTACAACCGGTTTTCTTACATTCTTTTATAAGTTTATTTTTAGCACTTCAAACAATATGCTGATAATATTTACTATTAGTTCTGCAAAATCGGTTCCATTTTCGAATTGGTTTTTCCTCTAACAAAGATCTTTATAATATTTATACTCGTTATTTCCGGCATATACAACACACCAAATATATGTTTTCGTAGCTAAACATTCACGTTCTGATATAAACATAAAAAAACCTAACTTAAGAATTAAAAATAAGAAGGGGGCAGAAGAATCACATCTTGCACCCCCCCCCCACCTCTTAACTTTTTTTTTCGCCCAACAAAAATGCCTGGATTAAGAACTGGATTTTTTAAGACCCATGTTTATTAGACATTTGTTTCTTGCCACCTCTTCCCACAATGTGGCACATTTTTAATTACATGGAAACACCATTGTACCCTCCTTGAATAATTTTGAAAAAGTGTAATTATCTCTTATGGGGTGCATTTTAGAACTCATGTTCATTAGACATTTTTTTCTTGTTTTGATGTGTTCTAACTCTTCCCACAATATGGCATACTTTCATCTGAACATTCTATATACAAGATGTTCAGAAACTACCTCTCGAAATTCAAACCGCAGCATTTGCAGACGAACAGACACTTTAGCCACAAAATGTTCGGAAAGGCCACTGAGTATGTTTAAATTGACGTTGAATTTTGGCAAACGACGCCTGTGTCCGCGGCCGTATTTACCTGCGTGCACAAGTAGCATGAAACGATGGCGAACGACGGTGACGCAACATGCGGCCAGCGCGTATACGTAGGCCACCTTGAAACGCTCTCTCACCTGCGGTGATGCCAGTGTGTGGGACAGTGGCAACCCATTCGACCGACAGGCGGCGCCGAGTGCCGCGAGCAGCACTGTCATGGATCAGTGCGCCTGCGTGTCATGCAACCTTGTTATACACGCTGGTACATGCGGCTGCGGACACCCGGCGTCGTTTGCAGAAATTCAACGTCAATCTAAACATACTCAGTTCAATGAATCTCGTCAAGACCTATTTAAACATGTAGCACACTGTACACTATTATAACATGAACATTTAATACGACACAGAAAGTGGGATCTGTATTGCCCGTTTGTAGTACTATCCATATGGGTACTGCGATAGATAGAACACTCACATTAGATGTTCAAAGTGGTGACCATCGGCAGTGATATACAAGTTCGGTCACTGAATGAATGACAACACTGATTCCTCCAGTGTTGCCTGCTGAAGAGCATTACAAGCACGCACAATACGTCCCTGCATGTTATCTGGAGTTGTTGGAATATTACTACAGACAGCACCTTTGAGTGGAGGTACCTTCTGGAAGTATCTCCTTCAGAAGACCAGAAAGAATTGTTTGTATGAATGTGGTATCCTCCCTGCTGTTGCGGATATCATTCACGAAATAAGGCCCTATAACCTTATTGCCAATCATCCCTCACGAGCCGTTAACTCCCCATTGACACTGATGGTCCACCTGTCGAAGCCATCGTGGATTATCGACAGCCCAATAATGCATGTTCCTCATATTCACTTGGCCTGAGTTGGAGAACGACAATTCATCGGTGAGTATAACATCTAAAAAAAGGTTCGGGTTGGCGATAATTTTATGCTTTGCCCATTGACATATTTCTACACGATTCCGGAAATAATTCCCGTGTATTTCTTGTTGTAAGTGTTCACTGTAAAAAATAATGGGAGAATCACCCAAGTAAGGTAGATCACACATTTTTCTTATCAACCCCGTACCTGGGCCCTTTGTGGGTAATACAGGGGTATAGAATGTACGTTTAATCACTATTCAGCATGCGAAAGGTTTTCAGTATTTAGAAATAATTTTGAAAACATTTTAAAACACTTGAATGTGGTCCTACAAATTTTCTGCGTCCAAGATAAGTGGGTTAAACTTAAAATTAGAGTCTTCTTAGTGATTTTCCTGTAGCGTAACCACAAAATGTTGCTCTCTTATTTTCTTCATTCCAACTTCACTCTCATTTCGTCCATGTTTACATTTTAATACAGGTTTTTAAATTTTACCAGAGACGGTGAAATAATTCATTTATCAACCCGCAGATATTCGCATGTGGGAATCGTGACGGACGATGCCGCTGGCCGGCGGGATTTCTCGGGGATCTCCGTTTCCTACGCATCCTCATTCCGGTGCTGCTCCATACTTACCTTGCTTCACCCTCATCGGCTCTCAAGACTCCCACTCACTCGGTATTCTGCCTGGAGAGTATGTTCTAGCAACAACGACAAGATTTTGACATTTCGAGAAAAGTACGGCCAGTGTTTATTTTTGTATCCTTTCGCCACCAGTGGCTCAAGTTGTGTCCCCGAAAGTTAGATGGCGTTAGTGTTCCGTGGGAAAAAAAAAAACTGTGACGTGTCTCGCCTCAGCCAATCACAGCTTAAAAGAGTAGACGACAGAAGTTAGATTAAATTTTCAGTTTTTTTAATCATGGCGGAATTGCCGTTAATGTAAATGGGTTTATTTTTGCGAGTGTATTGAAATCAATTGTTCCAGAAGAGTTAGTATGGAAAACATTTATGTTTTAATATTTTGAGGAGTGAGTTGGGAGAAAATTGCGAAGATACAGCATTTTGTTCTTGTTTCTCTCAGGACTGATTTAATTTTACATCGTCGCTTGTGGCTGCAAAGGATAGAAAATTTAAATGGGTCGGCTATTCACACAACTAGAAACGTAAGCATTACTATTTGGGAATATCAGAATGTGGAAATTATTTTTCTTCTTGGTTAAAAACGAGATGTACACAATAGAATTGATGGTTCATCGCTATGCAGAAGTATTACAATGATTGCGTGCACTCGAGTTTGTAAGATAGGCAAGGAGGATCATTTCTATGCAATAATTCCAAAGTATCAATGCTTATGTTAATCTTCCTTTCCTTCTCCCTTTGTATTTTTTACGCGCAACACAATGATTCTAATAATTATTATTTTCCGTTTACTGGTAAAAATACGAAGCTATCGATTGTGAAAACGATGAAAGCAGAGGATCGAAATATCTCGTGAATATAATTAATCGATTGTAGCGATCGATGGCATTTTCAGTTTCGTTCCCGAAACAGAGAGCTATCGTTATCATGGTTTGGTTTGACCTGCAATCGTGGCAATTTCCTCTCTATAACATCTCTACTCTGTAGCTCAAGTAGCAATAGTACTTTTTATACTTTTACGTGCTATCATCTATCAGCTGATATACTAGTAGATGTCTATTGCAGATCTTGGCGAAACTCAATAATTTAATTAAAATTCAACCAATTTCAAGCTAAATTCAAGCAAATTTCTAATTCCCAGTCAAATATTTCAATGCGCAACTCAAAATTACTCAAATTAAAAATCAATTTTCAATCTGTGTTCACTCTTTGTGTGTGGTTCTTTAAAGACTCATTGTCAAGTTAAATCATCATATTTTTTTATGAAATTCCAATAATTTTCCTACTTTTCTTGTGATATTATTTTTAACTAATTGATTTGGCTTTCAAATTTAAAGTAAATATTTACTCTTTTTGGCCATAATTTTAGCCTCAGTCACCCTGAAAATGGACCACTAATCAAAAAGTGAACAACGTATGTTTTTAAAAAAGAAATGTGCTTAATTGAGAATGAAGATTTGAGTCAAATTATCTTGAAGCCACCGTGGCCCCCTATTAAATTAGAGAAAACTGAAATTAATTTATATGTGATTTATACACCGTGGAATAAAAAGTGTTTCATCAACCATTCAGTTCCAAACTTTTTGGATAAGGTTGTACATCCAATTGGTCAACAGAATTATTTACTATTTTTAAAGTTTTAAATTTTGATGTGCCAACATACAAATTAAAAGATAATAATACAGAAGAAATAATGGGTAGTTTTTATGAATATGAAATTTTGAAAATTAACTATCCCGATGAATATTTTGTCGAAAAAGTTTTAAAAACCTAAAGGCGATAAAATATATGTAAAGTGACTGGGTTTTTATAATTCTCACAACTCTTGGATTAATAAAACACATGTAGTGTAATTTAAAATATTTTTGCTTAAATATTTTTAATTATATGATCAAAAATACGATTAACCACTTTGGCTATATAAAAGTTCATTTCATCAGGATTAAACCTTATTAATTTACAATTTAATTGTGACTCTATATACTTTTGTCTCCCTATTTCATAATTAATATTTATATCTCTCTGGTCAAATTCGCCACACTCAATAGCTAATTTTTTAACTGGAAAATATAAATCAATTCTGTAATTGTCTATTTTATATTGCTGTTTATAATTTAAATTTTTAGAAATTGCAATAGTGTTGTAAATATATATTGTTTCTTTTTCTTCTTCAAAAACATTTATGTTTAAATTAAGTTGCTTAGAATATTGTTTTACAAATGATGTATTGGCTTTACTGCACTTTGTCAATAGTTGTATTAATCTATTTTTATTTATATTAACTGTTTTACCAGCATTAGAGTTAATTTTAGGTTTGTCAAAAATTTTTTTAAGTATTGCTGATAAAGGTTTCTTATATTTTTTTTTAAATATTATTTTGCAACACATCTTTTAGATTTTGATGTAAAATGTCAGTAACATCTTTTCCTCTAAACCATGGCTCATTTTTATTGTCTAGTACAACATTAATTTTTTTATTGTTGAAAATTAAATTATATAAATGAAATAATGTAGTAATTTTATTGCTGTATTCTTGTTGTAGGTTCTCTAGTTGTGTTTCTAGCGATTCGGCCATTTTATAAGCAGGGAATGTGTGTGTTTTTTTAATATATATTCTTTTTACGAAGAAAACAAAAAATTGAAGAAAATAATTTTTATCTAATATAGCATAAATTCATCGATAAATATTGTATGTGGTTTCATGTTTGAAATCATCCCTATTTTAGGGACAGTTCTGAGTTTAGTAAATTTATTTTAATTTTTTTTCATATTTCCAGAGCCTCTGTTCACAGGCTCTGAAACACCATAATGAATATTAAAGTAAAAAAATATCTGCGACCTATTCCGTCTACGACTCTATAAACTGTTTCTGTTAAATTTTCAATATTTTTTCTTTAATTTTATTTATATCTTTTGAATGATTAACTTCAATGGCGAGTTGCGCAGATTTATTTTTTCCATATTTCGAGTATACTTTAGTTAATAAATAAATATTTTCTCGCTTGTTTACATTGTTTTGTGTTGAATATCATCACAGATTCTTTAAAATCATCTAATTTTAATAAAACCCATTTTTAAAATGAGATTATTAGGTTTTAAAGTTTTAGTTTCATTTTGGACGTATCCATAATCCAAATCAAGAAGGTTGTCATATTTTATTTCAGTATATGGAATTTCATTAGTTTTAAGAAATTTAACATAGTTTCTCCTATTTAATGGTATATTTTCAGGCGGTAAGTATTAACCTCCTTGAATATCACATAAAAAGTTTAAAACAATTCGTGATCAATACATTCTTTTTTTCAAACAAAGGAAATCAAATATCCTTAAACCAATTTCCTAAGCTTATATTATAATTATTATTCTTAATAAATTCAAAAATATTTAAACATGAATCAGTAGTCAATACTCCATTCTTCTCGAGTTTTTTCTCTAATGATTGGGCCATTTTTATTTAGGAAACTTTGCGCAAGTGAAATTGATGAGTTTTAATAAGTGTTTATATATATATTCTTTTTTATGAGGTAAACAAAAAATTTAAGAGAATAATTTTATCAAATATAGAGCAAATTCATCAATAAATACTGTGTGTCGTTGCATATTTTGCCTGATTCTCTTTTTTGGATAGTGCAAAAAGTATATTTGTAAGAGCGAGAATAATTATTTATATGTCTTCATTTATACGCAAAAATGTTTTTTTTTTTACTAAATCTCTCTTAATATTGCCACAATTTGCAGGCGAGATACTCGTCCCGTCTGCAATACCATAATGAATAAAACACAAAACATCATCAGTGATACAAACATTTTTTTCCCTCAAACAAAGGGCACAACAATTATGTTTAACCATCATCCGATAAATATTTCATTTGGTTGCATATTTGAAGGTGTACCTATTTTATGGACAGTTCTGCAAGCTAAATAAGCTTATCTTGATAAAATTTCAGCACCTAATTTTTTCTTCTTCTTAATAATTTTTCTTCCTATATCACACAAAAAAAATGGATTCCTTGCTCAACAAGTTGAACAATTCACTTGAATTCACCAAACTACAATATGCAGAAAATAATAAATGGTTTAGGGCAACAGATTTTGAAATTTACGTATCTAATTTTGGTAAAAAAATTAACTCTATTCTAGATGGTAAATTGATAGTTTCATTACCAGAGTAATATGTCAGGATAGTAGATAAACATTCTTTAAAACTAATAAATGAGAAGGAAATTTTTTCTAAATTATAAAGTTTTAAAAGAAATAAAAATGGAAAATTTGTCCATGATCTAAAATTCTCTTAAGCACATTTTTAAAGCATTACTAAAATTATTTAAATTCTTTTTAACAAACTGGCTTCTTTATAAATAAACATGACTTCACCTAATTTTCCCTGCAGTTTATCCAATATTTTAAAAGGTGGCGATGGCGTTAAGTCCACCGTCTTATAAATTAGATAAAGCATCTGAAGAGCTCAAAAATTTAGTTCACACATTTCATTTAAATTTACAAAGCTTACAATTATAATTCTTAGATAACACTGACGACAAACATGAACTTCGAAAAATGAGTGAATATCTGGAGCAAATAGAAGAAGTGTTTAAAAAATTAGTAGAGCTTCGAGTATAACATTTATTTGTTTGTGTCATTTTTTTTTTCAAAGATGGTCACTTGAATATATACAAAATATTTACAATGTTTATCAATGAATACGGTTTATATAAAAATGTTGATTTTTTTTCCTTAATAAAATTCGTTTCTTTATAAATAAAAATGGAGAATAGTAGTATAAGCAAGCAATGTAAAAAATGTGGTAAAGTTTTAAACATTGAATGTTTTCCATTACATAAATACACAAAAGATAAGCACATTAACACCTGTAAAAATTGTTACAATGAATATTCTAGAAGTCGCTATGAGTTAAAAAGGTAGTACTTTGCGAATGTGGAAAATCTTTTTGAAAGGTAAATTTCTAAAAAGCACAAAAATACTAATCTGCTCAATACTTATGAAATTTTACAATGCGACTCTTCAAGCAAGACGTGCATAGTATGCAGGGAGAATAAATCTCTCAACGATTTCGCATCTCAAAAAAACACAATAGATCAACATTTTAACACTTGCAAAAAATGTATTACCGAATATGCTAAACGACATTGCGAGTCAAAATAAAAGATCATGTGCAATGCGAATGTGGAAAATTTGTATATAACCATTCTCTAAAAATGAATAAAATTGTAACACACACATTTACAGAATGGATATTCTAAGTGAAACTCAGCATTCGCCGACTTCATAGTTTTTTATTATATATAAAATTATTATATATAATTACGGAGACGAGCAATCTAGTGAGTGACTTGAGAGAAAAAATACTGCGCGAGTTGAGAATTAGGGTAGAGAATTAAAAATATAAAAAAATCGATAAATTACATAACGATGATCTTATTGCAAATATTATTCAAAGAAGCGAATATAAATTTAACAATCCTATCGATAATCTAAATGATTTAACAGTTACTGAATTAAGAACTAATTAAAAATCTTTAACATTATATATAATTGAAAAAAAGCTGATTTAATTACAGCTCTTATGCCAACAATTAAAAATGAACAAAGGAAAAGAAACTTTGCAAATTTAACTTTTCCAAATTGCAAAAAAACATATAGAAAAGGTAAAAAAGTTTTAAAAGTATTTTTATCCTTTTTCAATAGTGTATATGTGAACAACAAAAATAGAAATACTAATAACACATGCGAAGTTGAGAAGGAGCTTTTCAGAGCAGGTTATCAAAATATAACATCGAAAACAATTTTAGTATAGTGTTGCGCAGAATTTTTTTTGCATCAGTAAAGCAACAAATATTTAAAGTTTTACACGATCAACTTATAAAACTTAGAGCTGTAAAGTTCAACATTAAATGTGCTGTTCATTTTCGAAGCCAAAAAACTTGCAAGATTCGAATATTTGACGATGTTCACTCACACACATTTACAATATTGAATGAAGGAGACATTAAAAAAATTTACAAACAAACAACAAATGAAATAGTTGGACGAATACAAAACAGTGAAAAAAGTACCTCAGATTGGGCTTTACATAACATAATTGGGTTGCAAATAGCAATAAATAAGTATAATCCATTAAATGGTTCGTCCTATATTGAACTACCAGAAGTGATAACGAATAAAAGAAAGCATGCCTTAATGTGAAGAACGATGATCAAATATGTTTTCTTTGGACAATAAAATCTGCACTGTTTCCTGCTGATAAATACCCACAAAGAATATCTAAATATATAAATGTGGGTCTTAACATTGACAAAGCATTAGATAAATTTGAATATCCTATAAAAATCGATGATATTCCAAAAATAGAATACTAAATTGATGTTTCTATCAATGTTTTCTCTACTGATGATAATTTCAATGTTTATCCACTAAACATTACAAAAAATGAAATTTACTGTATTTCAAAAATGGTGAAAACTCACATTATTGTTGGATAAAAGATTTATCGAAGTTGCTTTCAGCACAAAGAAATTAACACAAAAGTAAAATTTATATTTGCGATATGTCTCTTCAGTGTTTTTATTCTCAAGAAAAATTAAATAGACACATAGAAGATTGTTCAAAAAATAAACCGGTGAAGATAATCTTGCCTTCTAAAGGCGAACAAATTAAATCTAAAAATATAAAACACACCACGAAAATCCCATTCACAGTATACGATGATTTGGAATAAATTTTAACGAAAATATCAACCACCAAACCCAATCAAAGAGTAATAAAAAAATTTAACTTAATCAAATAATATTCAATTTTAACAGAGGACCATGTCGATAATTGTCTTTACAAAGAAATACTCAAAGAAAAATATATACTTACAAATGAGCAAATAAATAACGTTTTTTTATAAATTAAATGATGCATCAAACTCAATGAAATATCAGCGACACGAAGCTTCTGGTTGTTGCTATTATATTGTATATGCTTATGGCGATTATAAACCACCAGTTGTATTTCGAGACCTAGATTGGAATAAAATTTTTATAGAGCCAATAAAAAGAGATGTGGATGGGACTGGGCAAATTTATTCACAAATCGAGCGAATGAACTCACTAACAACAGAAGAAAAAATATTATACAACATGTTTAAAAAATGTACTGTATGTGAGTGTGAAGATTCTAAGGACAATAAAAAAGTGCGCCACCATGATCATACAAGTGAAAAATTTATTAAGCCAACATACAATTGTAATTTACAATTAAAATTACCAAATTCTGTACCAATTAATTTTCATAACTTAGCTGGTAATAATGCTTATTTATTCATTAAAGACTTGGGCTATGATGAAAAAAGATAGGTTGACTTGCGAAAAAAAAAAAAAAAAAAAAAAAATCGAAGATGCGATTCATAGACACATTCAAATTTATGGCTAGTAGTTTAGAAAATTATCGTCTAATTTAACTAAAGAACAAATTAAACATACGCAAAAACCCTTTTCCCGAAAACAAAATATATTTGGTTGTTTAAAAAGGTGTTTACCTGTACGATTATGTGGATAGTTGGAAGAAATTTAACGAAACTCAACTTTCACTCAAGTGTGAATTTTATAATAAATCAAACGAAAATAGTATATCTGATGATGAATACGAACATGCAAAAAATATATATGGAGCCAATTTATTATAAAAAATTTTGATTAATATCATGATTTATATTTAAAAAGTGATGCGCCATTGTCAGCAGAAATATTCGAAAATTTTGGAAACATGTATAAATTCTTATGGTATAAACCCTGCATGGTATTTTACAGCACCAGTTCTATTGTGGGACGCGATATAAAAAATGACTAAACAATCACTAGAGTTAATGCATGATTATGATATGATTTTAATGATTGAAAAGGAATTCGAGGTGGTATTTCACAATGCTGTAAGCAATATGCTAAAGCAAATAACCAATATTTGGAAGATTCTAACGCTAACTAAGAACCAACTTATTTAGCTTATCTCGATGCTAATAATTTATATGGATGGTCAATGAGACAATATTTACCATATGGAGGTTTCGACTGGGTTTACTATGTATTAAATGATTTAGAGTATTGGAGTAAAAAATACTAAATTTGAGAAATGATTCTGAGTTTGGTTATATATTAGATGTTGATTTTGAATATCCACAAGAACGACATAATTTACACAAAGATCTTCCATTTTGTCCAGAAAAAAGTTAGTTCCAGGTACCAATGAATCTAAACTATTAACAACTTTACATAAAAAAGAAAAATATATACTACATTATCATAGTTTGAAACAGTGCCTAGATAATGGACTAAAACTTACAAAAATACATAGAATATTGACATTTAAGCAATCTGATTGGCTGAAAAAGTATATGGATTTTAATTCATTGATGAGGACTAATGCAAAAAATGATTTTGAAAAGAACTTTTATAAACAGATGAATAATTCCGTGTTTGGTCAAACAATGGAAAATATAAGAAACAGAATTGATACAAAACTAGTTTCAAGTAAAAAGATTTGCGAAAAATTAGTTGCAAAACTAAATTTTAAGAAAAGTACTATATTAAATGATAATCTTGTGGCTATTCACATCAATAAGACTAATGCAAAATTTAATAAGTTAATATATGTGGGCATGGCCATTTCAGATATTCCGAAAGAATTAATGTACAATATCCTCTATAAAATTATGAAGCCAAAATATGGTAAAAAAAATTGAACTATGTTTCCAAGGATACCAACTATTATTTTTATAACATTAAAACAGAAGATTTTTATGAAGACTAGAAGTCGATGTTGGATAAATTTGACACAAGTGATTATTCAAAAGACAATATTTATAATATGCCACTAATAAATGAAAAATTTTTAGGCAAAATAAAAGATGAGTGTAATGGCAATCTAATTAAAGAATTTGTTGATTTACAAGCAAAGATGTATGCATATAGAGTTGAGGATAAACAAAACAAAAGAGCAAAAGGCGTGAAAAAATGCGTAGTCAACAATATAATTAATTTTGATGACTATAAGAAATGTGTGTTTGATGAGAAACTTCAATATAGGACAATGAATTTAATAAGGAGTGAGAAACACAAAATATATACAGTAGAAGTTAATAAAATAGTATTGAGTCCTTATGATAACAAGAGAATTATACTAGAAAATAAAATAGCTACTTTGCCATATGGTTATCAAAATTTATAATTGATTTTTTACTGTCCACTAGCTGTGAAACACCGCTAGTAAATTCTTCATAATTTTATCAATGAGAGGTGTGATGAGTAAGAAAAATATTTAAAGTCATATGGCGAATTCGTTTTAAATTTTCAGGGCAGATGCTCGGACACCCTGAAATTCCATAATGAATATGAAAATAGATGTGTCCACGAATCATGGACACCAGAATCATTGATTAATATAGCAACATTTTAAACATCTTTAATTTCCAAAACAACATCGATATCAGAACCATCAAAATCAATTAAATTTCCATTTTTATCTCTAATTTATATACATTGTTGTTAAATTGCTCATTATTAATTTGATTAAAAAAATAGGATATGGGGTTAGTAAATTATATAATCTCTAAAACCAAAATTTTTTTTGGTGGGAAACTAGCAATTATATTAGTCTCCAAATGGTTAGATTCATCATATTGTTTAAACATGCCATATGCAAAATTACAATGAACATTGATTGTTTTGAATGGAAAAAAATTAGGCAAATCAGTGCCTACAAAAATCTTATCTTTTTTAATAGTTAATTTTCTTTCAAAACTGAGAATATCAAACAAGTGATCATCAAGTTTAATATCAAACTTGGTTTTAATTGTTATTCTATTTCTCACATTGTCTGTTGATATTTCAATGCTGTTTGTTGACAATGGCTCAAAAGAATTTATAACTTCTTTTAATTATTCAACATCATAATGGCCTCTTGAAATAGTTATAACTGTATTTTTATCAACAACAGGACTCATTTTTTCAACTGTAGTTATAGTATTATTCTCCATATTTGGAGTTAAAATTTTTGCATAAAACTAATTATTGCTATCGATTTATCTCTATAAATTGTATTATAGTGAAGTTTTTCTCTAGAATAGAACTATTGTTTGTTAACTCGAAAATTTTATTATTAACCATTTATTACAACAATTATTGTAATTAAATCAAAAAAGTTGACAGGGGTGTTGGTGTTTTAATTTCTGAGGAAATTTCCAAGAATAAAAAAAATTGTGAGTTATTGCCCGATAATATTCGTGTGTTGATAGTAGGGCCTAACAGTAGCGAGAAGATGAATGTAATGATTAATTTTATTTATAAGACAGGATGGCTAAATTTTAATAAACTCCAAATTTGCTCTAAAAGTTTGAATCAACCAAAATATATTCAATTACAAAATGATTTTGAAGTGATAACCAAAAAAAGTAATGAAAACATGGCTTATTTTTAAAGTAGCAATGGTGAAATATTTTCACTAGATCAATGTGAAAATAATTCTCTCATAATTTTTGATATCGTAAAATTGGATGAGCAAGATGTGGTCCACGAATATTTTACTGGAGGTCAGCATAAAAATATTGATGTTTTTTTTTTATCTTGTGCAGGCATATTACAGAGTCCCTAAGCAATTAGTACGAGATAACACAAATTTTCTGTGAATATTTTGACAATATTAAACAAATTTGAGACATATATATTGCGATATTGTTGGAGGAGACATGAGTTTTGAGAAATTTAAAGAGATATGTGCCAAGTGCTGGGACAAAAATTATGGTTTTTCAACATTAGATTTGAGTAGAATAATGGATAGTATAGAAATCAAATAAAAAATTCTATATTTTAACTCTGTTTTGTGAATTCAATACTTATGTAGTTGCACAGCTGCGACTACCAATAACTTTTACAAATTAGCTTATCTTCTTCATGTACTGAACTGCAGCACACTCTCATTGTGACAGAGAAAAGCTTATCCGTTCTCTCGTCCACAACTAAACTTCAGCGCACTCTCGTAGTGACACACTTGTTGCAACTGAACTGCGGCACACCTTGGCCTCAGTGGTGCAAGTTTTCCTCTTCGAGCTCACAGTGAGCTCTGTCCACAACAGGAAACATGCTATCAGGCTGTGCTGATATCTCGGCCGCGCTGCTCTCGGCATGTGCAACTGCAAAGATGCGAAAATTATCTCCTCACAGAGAACACACTACGAATCACTGCAGCAAAAGTGAATAAAATTATTTCCTCACCAAGCATCGGACACTCATTATTAATTTTGTAGCTCACCACATGCAGCATTTTTATCAGCTCCTCACTCGTCCAGCCACTTTGGCTCGGTGGTTGGGTACTTGGTTTGTAACTCGAGATTCCGGGTTCGATTTCCGATTGAGAGGATAATTTAATTGTGTGAAAAGGTGCCCACGCTATTACATTATCACCAAACCATTCAAAATTTGAGCAAAAAAAAACATTTCACTACTCTTGCCAATCTACTCAGTATACGTGTATTGATGCAAACAATAATGTCTCTATTCCTCATATAGTGTGAGGCGTCTGCAGCATACGAGAGAGTACGAGAAAAGAAATATAAATCTACCACCTCTCGCTTAAAAAAATTAATAAAAAGGCCAGCCGGTGGATGACATGATGGGTTTCTCCAATTGGAGCTTTTTTGGTGCCAAATATGGCCGGAAAAATGAAAAATGGTGTCCCTGGCATGATAGAGATATTTGTAAACTCCCAAAACTTAAGGTCCCTGGTGAGGCATATGCTTGCTTGTAAACTTTTTTTTTTTAAGCGCCATATGAGTTTATACGTTCACATTTTTTATAAATCGGTAGAGCTATATTGCAGATCTTGGCACAACTCAATAATTGCACTAAAATTCAACCAATTTCAAGCTAAATTTCTCACTTTCAAGCAACAATTTTTCAATCTCTTCTTGAAACATGATTCATCTCTTCAATTTGACCCCCAAAATCAATATAATTTGACTCAAATTTTCATTCTCAATTAAGCACATTTCTTTTTTAAAAACATACGTCGTTCACTTTTTGATTAGTGGTCCATTTTCAGGGTGCATGAGGCTAAAATTATGGCCAAAAAGGGTAAATATTTACTTTAAATTTGAAAGCCAAATCAATTAGATAAAATTAATATCACAAGAAAAGTAGGAAAATTATTGGAATTTCATTAAAAATATTATGATTTAGCTTGAAAATGAGTCCTTAAAGAACCGCACACACAAAGAGTGAACACAGGTTGAAAACTGATTTTGACCTTAAATATGAGTGATTTTGAGTTGCGCTTTGAAAGATCTGACGGGGAATTAGAAATTAGCTTGAAATTAGCTTGAAATTGGTTGAATTTTAATTAAATTATTGAGTTGCCCCAAGATCTGCAATAGACCTCTACTTATACTCATTGTACTTCTTGAGTATATATCAACTTTTTAACCAATAGATGAACCTAACTATTAGACATTTGCTAGGTTATGGAAATGAAAATAGAAAAGCAAGTATAGAATCAAATATTTGTCAGAACTGTCAATCCGTACTGAAAGAAAATATTTTCTTCAGTTTTACTACATCAGTATGAAGATGTAACTAAAAGAGTACGAAACGATTTTCATTCCCATACATCCCATAATACCTCCGTCAGTCTACTTTGGAAAAAAGGAAAATTAATAGCGAAATTATAAAGTTCGTACAACCGCGGAATTCCTAGATATATACATCAACACAGATAAATGACACATTCCTCATATTGAATGCACGGTCAACAGTCCCAAAATTGTTACGGCAACTTACCATATAAAAAAATTTGGTTTCGCTGTGTTGGGGACACGGCCGTGTGTTTTGCGTGGATACGTCTTCGTTGACGCGCTCGGACGCTTTGATATTTATTTTACATTCCTGGCGCCACTTCACTCGATCATATGAGGTTTTATGGGTATCACTGGATTACTTTTGAGATGATCTTTCCAATAGTATACGATTTCTGTATTTCGACTTGGCTTTTTGACGAGTATAGTTCGAAATTGTGTTGAGTTTTCCTAACTTTTTACACTAAACGCATTCAATTTCACCATAAACACGCAATACAAATGTCTTTGTACACGTGTTCGATTGATCTTGGCTAGCGCTGTCGATTGAAACCTAAACGAGCTTCGTAGCTTTTCCTAGTCAAAAGTTATACTACGCGGAAGTTATGAGAAGCGGCGAAACGAACTGAAAGGTGCGCCACCTCCCCCCCCCCCCCCCTTAGTTACGTTCAAGACACTAATGATGCTTCGCAGTCCTCACTCGACGTAATATATTCTTTGGTCCTTTGGCAATCGAGTGGTGTAATTGAATTTTGAATGTAGTCAATCGATTCGGAGCTGCAATGCCAAACTTTAGCCCCCGATTTTGTTATCATCGGATTTTCTGGATTGCCTCCCACTACGTTTGCATATTTAAAGACGTATACACGTGAATAGTAATATCTTGATCACAGGGGTCGGACCATTAGCAAAGCGATTCGGCCTGCTAGCGTCAAGAGCAAGGTCGCCTAACACCTTCATAGGTGTTAACTGAACCGTTTCGGCTTCAGAATTCCTGGCATTTGACCTGCGCTGCACAATTTTTTAAATACACTTTTTCCCATTAAACTATTAAACGTGCGTCCAATGTACTGTTCTACTAAAAGAATACGCACTTCAGACGAGAGCGTTTGGGTGTTTTCAAAACGCCACACTCATTTGAAGCACAATTTCTGAGTACTCCAAAATGGCTAAAATCGGCTCTCCAAAGCGCTGTATTTCAAAATATGCATAAAGATACACACGAAACTACTCGAGGGCCTTGCACTCAACCTTCCTTCGGACTTTCCACCAATAAAGTCCCGTAGGTACACGAAGTGCAACTAGAACACTGCGCGTCAGTTGAGAGCCTTGTGCTTAGCGGTGTTGGAGCACTAGATGCACGTGGCAGTGTCGCCCTTATCGCTCCCGCGCTGCTCGCCCTCAAACGCGGAAATAATTCTCCAGGCAGGCGAGAGCCTCGATCAGGTCATGCGTCATCGCGTAAAACCCACAATATTACATACGTAACTTGGATACAAATATAATAAATTACAAATAAAAAATGAACAATTAAGTGAAATATTTTGAACATACGCCATTGGTACACTATATCGTCACAGAAAACCAAGTTTTCGGTGAAGAAAGTGTAGCAATGGCATATGTTAAAAATATTTCACTTAATAATTCACCCCAATACAAGTATCTTTCAAACAACTCAAAAATCGAAACCAGCGACAGTTGTTATGCCATATCGGGTTTTCTGCGACTTAAAGCAAAGCGTTTCAATGGCGTATGTTTATAGCAATAGTCCAGTTAACAGCTTTATTTAATTGAATCGTGCAAACATCAACCCCAGAGTAGTAAAGATACAGGACCGGTACGACAAACTAGTGGCCAAGAAAAGTGAGTGAAATTCATCCAAAACAGAAAGTAATCGCTCCATTAAATACAACATTTAGTATCAAGTCTGTTTGATCCGCAAAATTCAAGGCATGACGGCCCATGCAATGAAAAGAAAAAATGAAAAACGTAATAGAAATTTACCTTACGGAATTGTCGGTGTTATGACTTTAAATAAATTAGTGAATGTTTGAAAACTGTCTGAAACTATGAATAGCCCAGCTTTCAAAGTCGAGCGCTCTATTGTCTCCGAAAGCGAGGCCAGCGTTTGCAGTTACGTGGTATTTTCAGATCACGAGTCGTTTTTGCGAGGGTCCACCCACATAAAAAAAAAAACTTCCGTCAAGGTGGCTGGTCGACGTGGTGAAGTGTAGGGCAGTTTGTCCACAAGGTCGCCCCGGACACGGCTGTCTCCTACACGCGGTCCAAGATCGGTACTGCTCCAGCGACAAACGTACATCCGGCTACAGGGATAGGGGCCGTGTTATGTTGCCCGCACTAATACACCTGCTAGGTCACGCGAGCTAGGGGAAAGTACCCTCGCATTCCTTTATTTACGTATTTTCCTCCATAACTCAATTTTCGGAGTCAATATTCAAAAATCATTCTAGTCAAGACATGGGTAACATATTAACTGTTATTTGGAAAACCAACTTATATTCCTTACATGATAAGTTTCACGTCCATAACTGTAATCAAATATTACTTAATTATTTAATTATGTCAATCCCACATGGGAAAATATAGGTATCATTGAAACCGATCAAATTAAAAAAAAAATTGGCAAGTAGAGTCCTCAGTGATTAATAATGCTCGTATTCCCTCGAAACTGTTAAACGGACGTCCAATGTGTTGATATACGAATGGAAATTATACTTCGGACGAGGGCTGTTCAGTACTTTTAAAATGTCACGCACGTTAACTAACCTGACTTTGTGTACATAAATATTTAAATGTATGTGGTATACGTAAAGTAGCTTAAAAATACTAAAAAAAAACACATTTTAGACATGCTCATACACTAATTTATTGAACCATTGTAGATATCTTAAGTTTGTAATGTAATTCGCAGCAACCTGACGTCACCACACGAATCAATTGTGCTCCAGAACACGTGCAGTAGATGCGGGAGATTTGCCGGATGTAGAGTGGTGAGTGATGCACACACGTGCGCCTCTATACAGGTAACGGAACAACTTTTTTTGTGCAGAGGAAACGGAATGCGACTAGCGTGTGTTCCGTAGGCGTTCACGCCAACCCTCCCGCATTCACCCAGCCCATGACTACACACTGGCGCACTGCCCAACAGGCCGAGGAGGATGTTGTATTCCACCTAGCACAGGTTCGCTATCACTGTTTAACCATTTCAGTCCCGATTTAATTCACGAGCTCAAGTGTTGCAATCGTTAAAAGTTTTGATGGGCACTGTACATATGTCTAGCGTGCTTCTCGCAACCAGAGAACTATGGACTCTATGTTCACTGATATCTGCGTTCTCTATTCACAAATAAAATATGCAGAAACTTCGACAAATCAGATTACGCGGAAGAAAGAAGCTCTAAACACCGGCCATTGATTACTTGTCGTGTACAATAATAATAACAACAACAACAACAAAAACGATGTATTGCTCCAGTCTTAGGCTGTGTAGCCATTACTGGAGTAACGACGTTGTGTTATAAGCATTATACCATAGTAGTAGGAAAATGGGCAGTTCGGCACAAGGAGATCGGGGATCAGAGCCGGAGCCGGGGGAGCCGCCATCTTGTTTCGTCACCCGACTGCCATCTTGGATGTCATCGACCCTTTACCCCTGACCCATGTGATGAATTGCTAATATGAAGTGCCATCTTTTGACCTCGACGATCACGGAGCCTCGACCTGCATCACCGCCAACTGGTTGTTGCTAGTTAACATTCTATCAAGTTTTCACCTATGTTCAAGAAATGCATGCTGGCATGAAAGAACAGTTTGTAAAAAGAGTCCTTTTCGTGTGTTTAGTCTGCTGGAGTCAGTCTTTTCATCAGTCGCAAACACAATCTTTCCATCAACCTCGCAAGGGCATTGGTTTCCAATATGGAGGATGGGTGATGCCAACCAAGATGGTAGCCTCCAATAATGTATAAACAAATGACGAACGAATAATATGGCAGCCTCCAGTAACATATAAACAAAGATGGCGGTCTCTAGCAATGTATAAAAATGACGAACGAAAAAATTAAGATGGTGGAATGAGTATAGGTGAGGTGAGTGGGTGCCAGTGAGTCAGTCGTCTGCTGGGGATGGAACGAATTTGACTAATGGCGGTGCTGCGAAATGAAAGTTTTTAAATTAAATTTTTAATAATTTTTTGAAGGAAAATTTTTTAGGGAAAAGAGGGAAATTTCCAGGGAAAAAGAAAGAAATGGCCGCCGAGGTTAAATACTTTTTAATTAAGAATTTTTTAAAATAAAATTTCATAAAAATATATTTTTAAACAATTATTTTATTTTTAAAATTATTTTTTAATTTTTAAAATAATTTTTAAATTAAATTTTTTTATATATGTTCGATCGAGTTTTTTTAATTTTTTGTGATTTTTTATAATTTTCTAAAATTTTTGCATTTTCAAGGTCAAAGGGCTAAGATACTGATCCCTGTCTCCTGGTCACCCGGGTCGCTGTCCCTGTCATCATTTCTGGGAAAAATCGGTTATTTCTGAGGATATTTTAAATAATTTTTATTAATTTTTAATAATTAATTTTATCGTATTTTTTTTTAGATTTTTTGAATATTTTAAGATTTTTTTTTTAATTTTTAAAGTTTTTTGTGTTTTTGAGGTTAAAAGTCTTAGGGGTCAAGGTCAAGTTCAAGTTCAAAGGGGTAAAAGGTCATTGACATCCAAGATGGCGGACATGTGACGTAACAAGATGGCGGCTCCCCAGGCTCCGGCTCCGATCCCCGATCCCCTTGTGCCCAACTACCCATCTTTCTACTACTTACCATATTTTGGGGTTATTGGTATTCACCAACTCCTCTATTGATGCGTTATTTTACTGTATGTAAATTAAAGCCCACTATCCACCATCATACCGGCTTATTATACTATTATTCCCTCCCTGCTTACAAAGGCGTTAATCCCCTTTGCTTAGGGTTGAACGGCCATGTCACATTATCATGATATCTTATATGAATACCCCGCTCGTCTTTCCACGGTTGGGGCTTTGCCTGTTGCAATTTTCAAACCACTTCCAGCACGAACGAGTGAACCTTCGGGCACAGGGGCGATCAGGCAGTCAGATTTCTCTCCGCGGAGAGTATAGCTCTCTGGTCACAAACTCCATCGGAGCCGTGGCTCCTGAGCCCCTGCTGAGGGAACCTCTAGGGTGGTGAGTTCAACCCGTACTACGCCTTCCTTTCCATCATGGGTTCTCCACTTCGGTGTGCTAATACTCCAATCCGAAAATGGCCGCTTTCCATTTCCTTGAATTTCTTCACGTTGAAATTCAGCCTTTGGGCGCCTTTAACCGTAAAGGAGTCGACCGGCTCGCTTTACACCCATAATAGGCTGGTTGCCCGTTTGAGTGTTTTACTTTTCCGTGTGGTTTTGTCGGGTTTACTTATTTTTGGTAATTTTGTGTGTATATATATATATATATATATATATATATATATATATATATATATATATATATATATAGAAAAGTAAATAATTTATACTGTTATATGTGTGTTAGCAACTACCTCAGTGAACATTGGTTCTCCTTTTAGTCTTCTTGAGACACTTAAATAATTTATCGGTTTAAAAACACTTTAGTAAATGTTACGAAATATCGCTTGCAGAATGTTACCGCACACTGTGGCAAATGTATTAATGTAATGCTAAACATTTATTTCTATTTGTGAAATTTTTAATACTTACAGAAAGTAGGTTTAATTCAATAAAGGCCAACTTATATGAACATTAACACTAATTTGTACTTCCAAATCATGGTTTGATAAAAAAAAACAGTTCTTTGTATCAATTTTGTTTATTTTTGCTCTTGATTGATAAGTTATGTTTATATTTGATACGGCACAGCATGTACGAGGCTTCTCGTACTTTCTTGAAATGTTACCCGCCTTTAATATTTCATAACTGGCAAATGCCAAGAAGGATTATATAAATGCATTGTGCGGTCTGTTTCAGAGGTGCTAACACAACAACAATAAAATTGTGCATACTTTTATATTATACGTAAAAATAACATAACCCTGGTAGTGATTTATAAGACGAAGTGTTATGGTCTCTAGTTATGTCCTAGGATCGGCAGGACATAGAGTTTCGTATTACTTAATCTGGAGCGAGATCTTGTAAAGGAGCAGAGTTGGACCTTTACCGTAACAACCATACGATAACCACTAATCGATCGATACATTCTTGACAAGAGACCGGAGCTATCCACTAATCAGATAATCAAATGTAGAGTCTTCGTATCCACCGTGTAAAGTGACACGGGTCGCAGATGCCTCATTCATATCGCAGTGATATAGCAGTTAATTTTATTTACTTACATATTTATGTATTTGCCAGTAGCGGTGTTATGGGCGATCTGGGACAATACATTTTAAAAGGGAGCTGTGTAACTGCGCGTGGCTGTGGCTGTGACGAGTTTTCGGCTCGACTCGGCGGTTCTCGGCTGTCTTAGGACCGTCTCTATAGGGGTTTGGGGAGGGAATATACTCGGAATCCTTCGATGGTGCTCAGCAGTTATGACAGTTAACCCTTGTAGCATATATGTCTGTTTCTGGGAGCCAATAGCCATACTGGTTTTATACAATCAAAAAATAATTCGTAGCTTCTACAAAATGTTTTGTTGGTATGCGCATAGCCAAATTATTTTGTGGTAAACACAAAATTTTTTAGTTGTCACCACTAAACAAGTGTGGCATATAGAAATTTATTTTGTGGTTGCTACGAAATATTTTGTGCTCACCACAAAATTATTTCGCTGTCTGTATACTAACAAAACACTTTGTAGCATCCTCGAAGTATTTTTTTTTTTCAGTGTAGCCATAGGGTATGTCGAGTCGTCAGTTTTTTTTTTTTTTTTTTTTTTTTTCAATTCTAGTAAACATCATGTATTAAATGGTGCGTAGCGCCAAGCTTTATTCGTTCCTTAAATTCATTCCTCAATTTATGGCACACAGGATATACTTTCCAACATTTCGCGCTAGAGTGCGTTGGTAACTCTTTTTTTTCAGCATTTGCTCATAGAGTGCGCTGATGAGGTATTGGCTGTTGGACGAGTAACATCTTGGACATATGAGGCGGGCAGATTCGCACATCGCCTCTGTTCTTCGTCTGATCCGTACTTCTCTCTCCTGACCTCAGCATTCAACCCGGTAAGATTTAGTTTTATGTTCGGCTCTTCCGTTACATTTTACTGGGTATTATCGAGCGTGCTCGTAATTATGTATGTATTCCATTACATAAGATACAGGACCTAACGCAAGCTACATGACCCTTATTGCTTTATATTAACACAACTCTTAAGTATGCTCTTTTTAATTGTTGTGCAGAGATCAAGATAAATCATTATAATTAGTGGTGTATACCTACAACCAGCATCCCGACTTCATCTTTGGCTGTAGCATCGCTGCCTACGTTGTCATCGTTGCCACGTGGGGTATCACCGACAGCATTTTCGGCTACATCGGCGCCATCTGCTGGGCCGTTACATCGTCACCTGTGTCGCTTCTGCAATGAAACCTTCGTGTTCAACAATGATGCTCGAAGAAACGAAAAGTATGGATGTGCGATGAATACGTATCGGATGACACGTAAGTCCGGAAATTACGGAGTGTCGTTTGTTAGACACGATAGCTTGCAGAGATATGAGAAAACCTGCATTTGCTGTAGGACCTTCGCCTGCCAAAATCCGCCGTGTAGTCTCTTTCGCCCGTACTTCCCACAACACCAAGGGTTCAAGAGTAACATCCACTATCATCCCAGCGACCATCGCGCCCAATAATCGTCGCACCACGTTTAGCAGATGAAAGAGTCAGTGTTAACACACGCTGTCCGTAGTTACCAATCAAAGACCAAGATCATTTACAAGTAGATCTGAATTTATTAAAATGCGTGGCTTCTAATGCGAACGACAATGCATCCCCTTTAAACTATATTCTTCAGTCTTATATAGGTTATGATGAATTGAAAAATATTTCTGGAAAAATACTGACAATGCCAATATCAACAGCCGTTAGGTTATAAGATAGGTCACTAGATCACTGGATGAGAATTTCTATTAGGAGAGAAGAGATTCCAAGGGGAGAATTTTTACGCAGAATTGCGGAGCGATGTGCCACTAAAAGACAAAGGAGAATTTGCCTCCTTTGAAAGCGGACCGAAGCAATCAACAGATAGTTACACTCCACAGGGATCTGAACTTATGTATTATTTTTAATGGAAAATGTTTATTCATTAGAACGTAACTGAGGTAGTGGTTATTTCACTCCCCCTCTCACCTTCCCAAATTTTGCAAAATATGCCCCCCTCCCCCCGCAATTTACAGGACGGCTAGTAATGAGTGATGAGATGTTGTTCTACGTATCAAGTCGTATAAAAGTTATAATTTTAAACATTTGTAGTGACAAAAGTAAACTCCTTTATAACTAAATGGCAGAACTGAAACAACAGAGACAAATTTACTGTTTCTAGCTAAGTGACAAGCCACTGATGGACGCATAGGTAGAGTTGAAATTATGTTTGAAACAGTCCATGTTATCCGTTGCATTTCGTCGAACGGAATATCGCAGGCAGCTCTCGGTACAGTTTATAGTGCCGCGGGAGAAATAGTTTCACTTCTCAAAGTCGTATTTACACAGCAAAAAAACTGAGGTAAAATCCCCTTACATTTAAGGGAAGCTAATTACCTCTACTTATAAGGTAAAATTACCTCTTAAATGTAGAGTAGATTTAAATAACAAGGTAAGTACTATTACCTAATAGTACGGAAAAAAGACCTGACAAAAATGGGGGAAATCCCATACAAGTAAGGTAAATCTCATACAAGTAAGGGGATAGGCCTATTAACTATATTTTATAGTAAATTTATATTCCAACATATCCCGGAGTATAAGTTTTGTTAATTCTTTTTATATATATCGTCTGATAAATAGTAACCGCAACCTCAACTCTAAATTCCTCGACACTTGCTGAAGGGTGTGCGCGAACCATGGTCCTTTATCACGATAGGCCGATGCGCTATCCATTACATCACGACGGCAGCTTTACAGCAGCAGTGAATATTAGCCGTGTTATAGGATAGTTTCTTCCGCCCGTCCCACCACTTAGCTGTTGAGACAATACAGAAGAGATGCATGCGTCGTAAGGTAATTTTCCCATCCATGTATGGGATTTTCCACTACCATGTACGTGAATTTTACTCCACATAGTGCGGTAATTTCGCCTTACCCGTAAGTAAAACTATGTTTCCCAAATAAGTTAACGAATATTACCTTACACTTGTCAGGTATTTTTCCCATTATTTTTCACAGTGTACATAGTGATCACTAAATTTGTAAAATGTGAACTTAGTTCAATTTCATCTTATTTTATTTTGTTTTTGGTTGTTTTGTGCGTATAGCAATAATAAGTAGCACAGTAGTTACATAGTTACGTTCGTAGCCGTTTCACAAGTTCACTTCATTGAAGCACGCGTGGCGTGGTTAGGCCAATGGCGAGATTAATTTTACAAGTGAGGAGCGGATACAGAGTCGGCTTCAAGAGTGCTCAAAAAACTGCGAACATCAGAGTTAACGTCTACACGTGGATACGAAGGAATACAGAACGAGTAGGGCGACACGCCAAGCAGGACCTTCAGAATCAGAAGTTGGCGGTGAGTGTCAGAGAAACGGTTTGGTACTGGCTGTTCGCGGTAAAAACGAGCGTTCTGAAAGTCTTGCTGAAGTGCTACTTCAATCCACGGAGTTTATTCTTCCACCATAGCTACAATAAGCATCGCCTGAACGATTTATCCACGCTTTTGTGGTTGGCGTACTTTGTAACAATGCGTCAATCAACTGAAATAGTAAAATAATTCGGAAAGTGAATATTTTTCAAATTTGCTCGTTCTTACATGCATATGCACGAAAAAATATAAAACGAAATAAATAATTTCATTATTCACATCTTTTAATAAAACATTTTTAATTCAACATTAGGACCTTTATGGCGTGCTTGTTTATTTCCTAAATATGCCGTGCATCAAAAGTGTTTAACATTTATGTTTACATAAAAGTATCTTATTTTGATTAAATAGAATTTTGTCTTTCATTTTATTAATAAATTATAGTATTTTATCTATAGTGTTAATATAAATAAAACAGGAAAAAAAATAGTTGTGTTGGCAATACCTAGCAAGAAATAGTTCTCATGTACGTTGTTATTAAACTGAGTGCATAGTAATGCGGTGTGTTGTCCCTTTGGTGTAATTTCCAAAAGTTGGTTAACCTTAGTTAGCATGATGCGGAGGAATAGCCCGAAAGTAGAACTTAAGCAGGGCTTCAGAAAATTTGGAAGTAACTGTGAACGGACTATACCTTCTCTCTGTCGTTATATGCCATTTATGGTTACTTCGAAGTTTTCTGAAGCCCTGCTGAATTTATACTTCCAAGATATTCCTCTATAAAATCACACCAAATGGAGAGTGCACCGCATTCGTGCGCACTCTGTGTAATACAATCTTACATAATAACTATTTATTACAAGGCATTGCTAATATATCTATTTTTCTCACTGCTTTAATTAATTTTAATAATAAATAATACTAGTAGGGGCGGGGGCGTTTCATTTCATCTTCGCCCTTATCGACATCGGCATGCGTAGTGTCGTAAGGTTAACCTGGAGGCATCGCCTACATTACAACAAGGCATTTTTTTACTTATGCCCTTCCTGACAAGGTCATTTTCGACTTAAGCCCTATTTATAAATGTACTCATAATTACCAAACCGTTGATGCTACACGGATAAAATTCATAACATAGACACTGTATCCGATATCCATCACGGTAGTAAGGCCATTTAGGCCCTAAGACCTTTCAATCGTAGCCCCATAACATTAACCTGGGGGAATTTTCACTTCACTGAGCTCCACAATCTGCTCCACAATCTGTTAAAAAATCTGCTCCTCAGTTATATCCAAAATTTGCTGCACAATCAGCTTCAAAATCTGCTTCACAATATGCTCCAAAATCTGATTCGCACTCTGCTCCACAATCTACTACTCAGTTAGCTCCATAATCAGCTCCACAATGTTTCCACATGAAGGGGTAGAGGTTCTAATTCACTTCTAGAATGACATGTGGGTGGTGAGACGGACATAGTCCAATAAGCTTAACCTGGGAAGGAGTGGGGCGTTCTAATTCACCTTGCTCCACAATCGCTCCACAATGAGCTCCACAATGGCTCCATATACAGAGATATGTATTCTGAATCACTTCTAGAATGATATGTGGATGGCGGACAGACGTAGTCCCATAAGATTAACCTAACACCACAAATTGCGGTGCATACTAACTCACCTGCTTAACAATTAGCCCCACAAACAACACCACATCCTAAGCCAACATCACAAACAGCACCACATGCTCCACCCCTTCACCTACGGGGGGGTTCACTTCACTCAATCCCATAAGATTAACCTTGAGTTGGGGGGGGGGGGGATTTTCACTTCACCTTGCTCCAAATCGACATCCACATCCACATCACATCCACCTCCACATCCAACTTCACCTCCTCAAACTGATCCTCCCCTTCACCTATGGGGCATTTCACTTCACTTTGCTTAATCGTAGTCCTATTAGATTATCACAGTTCCGCAATCTGCTCTGCACAGCTCTACAATCTTCTCCGCACTCGGCTCTGCATGCTCCAACCTCTTCCCCTGCCCGAGCTGTGTTGTGATTACTTCTGGAATTAATTGGGTTCCTGCTGCGAGATTGTATTGTGATTACTTCTGGAATTAATTGGGTTCCTGCTGCGAGATTCTAGGCTCTCTTCTTTGCGGTTATTTATTCTGAATACCTGGTACACTATCACCCCTCTCCCCTATCTACAATCCCTCCAATCATCATCCTCCTCTCCACAGATATGGTTAACACCCTCCCTTCACTTCTCACATACACTTCTTCCCAGCGAGGTAGATTGTGTTTAGTTCCACACTTGCTTGTTAGATAGCAATGCTGTCGTCATCATACGCCATCAGCCTAATTGTAGAAATAACCACCAGGAGCACTGATGTCGATTGACGCCCCATCGACCGCTAGGTAGCGCGCAAGTACGATGAATCGATTACATTGAGTTCACATCGAACACATCGTTTACATTTCAACAAGTCATTTAAGTACTAAAAACTTTCCAGCAAGATTAATTTTGAGTTAAGCCCTTTTATAAATATATGCATAATTTCTGAACTGTTGATGCTATAGGGATCACTATCACAACTTAGATACCATATCCAATATCCATCATGGTGGTAAGAGAATTTAAGCCCTAAAAACTTTCTGGCAAGGTCAGTTATGCGTTTAAGCCCTTTTATAAATATAGTTTGTCATAAACTCACCAAGTAACTACTCACCAAGGACATATTTGCCAATATAATATTATTTTATTGCCAATTTTAACCGAATTTTATTTGTAACCCGGTTAGGTGCTAGGGTTACTTAATGTGATGATAATTTCGGAATATCGAGTTCGAGTCTTGGTCAGAACACCAAATATTATTTTATATACGAACTTAACATAGATTTAGTGGTGATTTGTATTCCTGCTTATAGTAATTAATGCAATGTATTTTTTTGGATTACCGAGATCGATTTCCAGGGGACTCACTTAATAGTTTTAAAAAAATTCTGGGAAATGTATTTTTAAGCATTCACTTACGATCGCTGTCTATCAAATTACCTGATCTTTGTTACTGCTCAACTACTGTGTTATATGTACGATGTCAATAGTCAAAGGTCGAGAATGATGGAGGGGAATGCAGTTATATAATGTAATCGTGCATTTAACATAGTCGTGAAAACCCATAATTGCATAAACATGCATTGAATATTTACTACGTATGCGCGTACACACATGAATAATTAATAACTGAATATTCACCAAAGTAATATATCCTCTCAGCAAAACAGCCAAACTTCAACTGTCATATAACTTTTCATTTGTTTCACAATTTGCAATTAGTATTAATTTAATTATTATTATTAGGTGCTGCCATTCTCTATACACACTATGCTGCCATTCACTATACACACTTATGAAGTATGCACATTATGTAGAGAGACATGTCTGCTCCCGAGGAACGACAGCTCAAAAATTAATCCTTACCGTAGACATATTGTCCATAGGATATTTCAAGCGAAAACAATTCCTGCTTTATTCCTATCAGCTCAACATACCCTAACAGGAAAAAAACAATCGTTTATGTGTGTATAGTGAATGGCAGCATAGTGTGTATAGAGAATGGCAGCACCTAATAATAATAATTAAATTAATACTAATTGCAAATTGTGAAACAAATGAAAAGTTATATGACAGTTGAAGTTTGGCTGTTTTGCTGAGAGGATATATTAATTTGGTGAATGTTTAGTTGTTAATTATTCTTGTGTGTACGTGTATACCTAAAAAGTATTCATTACATGTTTTTGCAATTATGGGTTTTCGCGACTATGTTAATCACACGATTTTGTCATTTAACTGCGTACCCCTCCACCTTCGACATTTGACATCCAACATAAAACATGTTAGTTTAGCAGTAGACAAAGATAAGGTAATATGATATACAGCGATGATAAGTAAATGCTTAAGATTGCATTTCCCAGATTTTTTTTAAAACTTTAGTTAGTCCCCTGGGAATTGATGTTGATAATCCAAAATTTTGCATTGCATTAATTACTGTAAGAAGGAATACAAATCAACAGTAAATGTATGTTAAATTCGTATATAAAATAATATTAGATGTTCTGACCAAGACTCTAACTCGATAATCCGAGATTATTACATTAAGTAAATCTAGCGCTTAACCATGTCTCAAATAAAATTTGGTTAAAATCGGAAATGAAACAATATTGCGTTCCCTGACCAATGGTCGAACTCAGAAATCCAAAATTAACATTACATTAATAACTCTACCACCTAACCAATTCACAAATAAAATTTGGTTAATATTGGAAATGAAATAATATTACATTAGAAAATATGTCCTTGATCAGTATATACTTGGTGAGTTTATGACTAACTGTGTTTATAAAAGGGCGTGGACGCAAAATGACCTTGCCAGAAAGGTTTTGGGGCTTAAATGCTCTTACCACCATGATAGATATTGTACACTGTATCTATGTTATGAAACTGATCCCTATAGCATCAACTGTTCGGAAATTATGTCTATATTTATCAAGGACTTAACTCAAAATTGATCTTGCTAGAAAGTGTTTAGGACTTAAATAACTTGTTAAAAGGTAAATGATACATTCGATGCGAACTCAATGTAATCGATTCATCGTACTTGGGCGCTACCTAGCTGTCGATGGGGCATCAAGAGACATCAGTGCTCCTGGCGGTTATTTCTACAACTAGGCTGATGGCATATAATGCGACAGCAGTGCTGCCTAACAAGCAAGTGTGGGACTGAACAAAGTCTACCTCGCTGGGAAAGAGTGTATGGGGGAAGTGAGGAGAGGGTGTTAACCATATCCGAGGAGAGGAGGATGATGATTGGAGGGGTTGTAGATAGGGGAGAGGGGTGATAGTGTACCAGGTATTCAGAATAAATAACCGCAAAGAAGAGAGCCTAGAATCTCGCAGCAGGAACCCAATTAATTCCAGAAGTAATCACAACACAGCACAGATAGGGGAAGGGGTTGGAGCATACAGAGCCGAGGGCGGAGAAGATTGCAGAGCTGTGCAGAGCAGATTGCGGAACTAGGATAATCTAATAGGACTACGATTAAGCAAAGTGAAGTGAAATGCCCCATAGGTGAAGGGGAGGATCAGTTTGAGGAGGTGAAGTTGGATGTGGAGGTGTATGTGATTTGGAGATGGATGTGATGTGGAGGTGGATGTGATGTGGAGGTGGATGTGATGTGGAGGTGGATGTGGTAGGGATGTGGAGCAAGGTGAAGTGAAATCCCCCACTCCCCCCGAATGTTAATTTTATGGGAATAAGTGAAGTGAAACCCCCTGTAGGTGAAGGGGTGGAGCATTTGGTGCTGTTTGTGGTATTGGCTTAGCATGTGGTGTTGCGGCTGGTGCAGCCCTAGGATGTGGTTCTATTTGTGGTGCTGATGTGGTGCAAATTGTTAAGCAGATGGGTTGGTGTGCACAGCGATTTGTGGTGTTGGGTTAATCTTATGGGACTATGTCCATCCCCCATTCCTATGTCATTCGAAAAGTGAAGTAGAACCCTTACCCCTGCATGTGGAGCCACTGTGGAGCTGATTGTGGAGCAAGGTGAATTCGAATGCCCAGCTCCTTCCCAGGTAAATATTATGGGACTATGTCCATCCCCCATTCACATGTCATTTTAAAAGTGAAATAGAACCCCTGCCCCTTTATGTGGAGCCATTGTGGAGCAGAACGTGGAGCGATTGTGGAGCAATGTGAATTAAAATGCCCAGCTCCATCCCAGGTTAATCTTATGGGACTACGTCCGTCCCCCATCCACATGTCATGCTAGAAGTGATTTAGAACCCATGTCACTGTATGTGGAGCCATTGTGGAGCTGATTGTGGAGTGATTGTGGAGTAAGGTGAATTAGAACGCTCCACTCCTTCCCAGGTTAATCTTATTGGACTATGTCTGTGTCCCCATCCACATGTCATTCTAGAAGAGAATTAGAACCCCTACCCCTGCATGTGGAAACATTTTGGAACAGATTGTGGAGCTAACTGAGGAGCAGATTGTGGAACTAACTGAGGAGCAAATTGTGGAGCAGATTGTGAAGAAGATTTTGGAGCCGATTGTGCAGCAAATTTTGGAGCTAAGTGAGGAGCAGATTTTGGAGCAGATTGTGGAGCTAAGTGAAGTGAAAATCCCCCCAGGTTAATGTTATGAGGCTACGATTGAAAGGTCTTAGGGCCTAAATGGCCATGCCACTGTGATGGATATCGGATGCGGAGTCTATGTTATGCATTTGATCCTTACAGCATCAACGGTTCGGAATTTATAAGTACATTTATAAAAAGAGCTTAACTCAAAAATGACCTTGTCAGAAAGGGCATAAGCAAAAAAAATGCCTTGTTGAAACGTAGGCGATGTGTTGTATTTAATTTAAACCCACTACTTTTCTTTAAAATTATGACATCAACCCCAAAAATGACCGAAGTAGCCTCACTTTTTAGATGATTGTCGATAAGGGTGATGCAGCCAAATTCCTAGAAAAATTCCCTATATCAAGCTCGCCTCTGATACTCTCTCCCCAGGTTAAACCTTATGACACTATGCAAGCAGATGCCGATAAGGGCGAAGGTGAAATGAAACGTTACCGCCCCTACTACTAACAATATATTAAAATGTATAAATATAAGTCAAAGTACGATTTAACCAAAAAATAGGGCACCTTCAAGTCAACACGTGTATAAAACGCTTGCGTTACACAACATACCTAGGCAACCAAACAAATCATATATGGGATGATCTTTCAAAGGTTTGAATTAAAAAAGTGTGAGGAAACCACGAATTGACTATAGGTACCAAATTTACTGGGCGAAAGCCAGTCAGTGTGCTCAGTAAAATATATGCGGATAGGGACAGTAGCATTTTTCAAAGATTGGTTTCAAAAGTGTGCAATTAACTGTGACCAGTCTATAGCAGGAAAGTGAGGTATTCGGTGACTGGCCCACGGCCGGACAGTCCCCGGAGGCAACACGCTGGAGCGCAGGAAGCAGGTTGCAGAAGCGTCGTGCCGACCGGCCGTGTGGCAGCGAGAAGGGCGTGGCCCAAGGTCGAGGTCAAAGTCATGGCCGGCAGGACAGCCAGAACACCCTGGCGGCCGGCTTCACAACCTGCCCGCCGCAGCCATCATCCCCCCCTCCCCCGCGGTACATTGCCCCCCCCCCCAAAACTCTGCCGCTTAAACACAGCTCTTTACGTTAACTAGTTCTTATGTTATAGGGCAGGGCTATTCATTTAACGTCTCGCGGACCACACGCGGAAAACCAGGCTTGTCGTGTTAACGTGCGGACAATATATTTTTAATAAGCAATACTTTTGCATACAGGATGTGCACGTTGAAATGAGCACGTTGAAATGAGCACTTTTTAAAGCCTTGCTTACGATCTACGCGTATGCACGTTGTGTATTATGGCGCCTTATGAAAAATTAACATTGCCATGAACTTCATCACTTTATTCATGCGCCGATCAAGTGAAACTGATTATTAGGAAAGTAAACATTTAATAAGTCTGCTAATTTTAACACACTGATGCATTAAAAAAAAAAAAACAGAAAGCGAAATAAATAAATTGAATTATCACAAATGGTTATCTAACACTTTTTATTCTATGTTGAGATATGGAACTACATTCCATTTATCGTTACCAACTTTACCGGGCGAATGTCACTCAGTGTGTTTTTTTTTCTAAGATTGATTTCAAAAGTGCTCACTTTATCGAGAACAGCCTTTACAATCGTTAGTGTGTGGAGAGTGGCGTGGAGAGATTCGTACGGCTCTTTAACACCGAGGTCTTGAGAGCCGACGAGGGTGAAGTGCGACGAGGGTGAAGTGCGACGAGTACCAACAAACGCCGGATTGAAAGGGCAGGGGAAACGGGAGATCTTCGAGAAAACCCGTCGACCAGGTCTTGCACGATTCTCAATGCGAAAATCCGGGAACCACCCCGCATGCAATCTAACCCGGTTCGTTTAGTTGGGAGGCGAGTAGTCAAACCACTACACCACGGTAGCCCCTGTAATTGTTAGATTTAATGTCAACTGGTGCAAACATTGCAATAAAATTCTGTATTATTTCATTTATCACATCTTCGCGTAAATAAACTATGTATACAGGATGCTGCACACGATAAAGCTCTGCTGAACATCTGCTTGTTTCGCACATTGTCTCCCACCATACGTAACATTAACATTTCCATGGGCTTCGTCACTTTGTTAATGCACAGTTAAAGTGAAACTGTGAAATTAGCACAAAAATTAATATTATAAAACTTCCTATTTTACACTTATATGAATTTAAAGGAACAGAGAACCCAAGAAACAATTTCAGTGTTGACAAAAGTTCACAATAACTTTTAATTCAAAGTCAAGACATGGAACTACCTCCCCTACGTCGTTAAAGGTTGTTCACAATAAAGTGAGCACTTTTGAAATCAACCTTAGAAAAAAGTAACTGCTCCTACCTGCATATATTTTAACGGCCGCACTGGGTACCATGCGGTCAGTAAAGTTGGTAACGATGGAGGGAAAATAGTTCCATATCTTAAAGTCGGAAAAAAAGTGCTAGGTAACCATCTGTGATAACTGAAATTTTTATTTGGTTTTCTATTAGTTAATTCAGCGCGATATAAAATAACAAGATGTCTAAAATATTTACTTTTCTAACAATTTCACAGTTTCATTAGACCGACGCATGAATTAAGTGATGAGGTCCATGGCAATATTAATTTTACACAATGCGGAAGAGTTCGTAACGTGCAAGCAAGTAGATCTTAACCAGAGCTTTCAAAAGTGCTCATATTACCGTGAACAGCCTATACAAGTAGGTCACGACTTGTAGGCCTAATAGGTGAGTGTAACCCGTCGAGCCAGCCGGCAGCCGGCAGCCTGCAGCCAATAGGAAACCTTTCGCTGCCAATCAGTGGCCAATCACACGCAAGGCTCGTTCTCAGAGCCGCACGCAGCCAATCAGAGAATGGGCACACCCACATAGAAGGAACCGTAACGCCAACTTAATAACCATGTGCTAATGCAGTGCCACTGTTGTCTCTTCTCGATTCAGTATTCATATTTATCCAAAGCGGCTAGAGGCAGGAGTGTAAAGGCTGTTCACAGTTTAATGAGCATTTTTGAAAGCTCTGCTTAAGATCTACTTGTAAGCACGTTGTGTCTTCTTCGGCCTTGCGTAAAATTAACGTTGCCGTGGGCCTCACGTGAAAATTCGAAATTATTACAAAAGTAAATATTTAACAAATCTTCTCATTTTTACACTTTGATACATTAAAATATAAAGCAAAGGCGAAATGAATAATTTATCACAAATGGTTAAGTGGCATTTTTTATTCAACGTAAAATATGGAACGGTTTTCCATTCATCGTTACCAGCTTCACTGGGTGCATGCCACTCTGTTCGCCCGTTAAAATACATGCAGTTATGAGCAGTAACATTTTTCGAAGGTTGATTTCAAAAGTGCTTTCTTTATCGTGAACAGCCTTTATGCAGTGTTATGGCATCAACCAGCAAATCATACGAACGGAACTGCAGTTTTGATTTGTTTTGTGCATTTGCATAATTGTTTGAGTGATTATTTAAAAAATTGTATTTTTTAAACTCCGAACTTACGGCAAATGTATAGGCGCAAAACGGCCACAGTACAGTGCAAACTCCCACCGTGTTGTTCTCCATTCAGTGTTTAGTTTACGGAAGGTAAAAGTGACTACGAATTAGAATATTTCTAACATCTCATCTTATCTCCCGTGGCGCAGTCGGTGCGCTGGCGGTCTGGGGTGCGGGAGTATCTGGGTTCGAATCCCAGGTTAGGCATGGGTGTGAGTTTAAGTAAGGTCATAATTAAGTTTGTAAGCGGTAGTAAGTAAGTTTGTAGTTAATAAGCTTTTAGGCATAACACTGGGGGACGTTAGTAAGCCCTTTCTAATCCCAATCTAACAACGTCTCAATTACACTTGACAGGAACACCATGACATATGCATGAGTCATTAACTCATTAGTATTTGATTGTTAAGCATAATGTCGTTTTATGGTTGAATTAATACATTTAATGCACCAGTTTAGTTCAAATCAGATTCATCCTCCCGGGCTAATAGTGATTAGTCGTGTAGGATATCTATTTCGAAGGCTGGTCTCTCCTGGCAGGTTAGTGCGGCAACCTTGCAAAGGCTGTATACATTCATAGTATAATAACCCTCTTCTTGTGTATGTATTACAATTTTTTTTGTAGTTGGAACAGTGCTATTACGCAATGACTAAATAATGGCGGTTTGCCATTGCATGTTGTTTCCTAGAGGCGACGTCGTCAGTAGTGGTAAATAAGCTGGTACTGGGCAACAATTCTTGCGTTGATCCCAAGCTGACACTAATGAACACACATTTTTTTCACGCCCAGATACTTAAACAGCAAACATGTGATTTTCTCTCGCCTATTTTCTACGCGAAACAGTTTGCTTGCAAAAAAATTTTTTGGAATATTTTAATTGGTGTTCATTTTTTCTCTGTTAGCTTAAGATTTACACGCTAAATTGTACATCTCAGTGTCATTTCTACCTGAACCATTATTTTTTTCATAGCCGGTAATCAAGACAAATATAGCAAACAGGAATTAAAAAATATGTGGTAGATCAAGAGTCGTTCTTACTTCGTTTCAAAATTTTAGCTCACGTTGCTATAATATTTCTTTAGAATGTACAGAATAAGTCAAGTATCCTAGCCCTGAATGTGGAAGTAACGGTTAAAATTTGGCAATGCATCGGTAAATCTATAGATTTTATCAATTTAAGTGTTCGGCATATTGTTACATCTGGGTTAGATCTCTGAAAATTCAGGAAAATACTTTTAGCACTAATTGTGCCGTGGATACAGAAATTTTAATGCAGATATAAAAATACAATTTCTCTCTCCAGTACTTAAAAGGAAAGTAGTGTGTTGATTTTGTTAGATAACCGTTTATTTAACCCGTATACAGTATACGTATACAGTAAAAGTGACTGATTTTGTATATATGTAATACAAAAAATATCATAAAATTTGTTGTAAAATCGTAAATACGTTAATATTTGATTAAATAGAAAATTTGGGAGATGAACAATAAGGTTTAAATCCATTTTTTTTTTTTTGCGCGCTGACGAAATGCCGACACGAGAGGTTCCCAACACTGCCCTGTCCTCTCTCACCAAGAAATATCATCTTGCGTTGCGGCTGCTGTCCGTCCAGTAGTTTCGAGTTCTTGTTTCATGTAAAAAATGAATTTTTTTTTTTGTTGAGTGAAAATGACCGAAGCATATGTTTTTGGAAAATTTTAATGTGAAAATTCGTAAACACGAAATAATGTTAAGTATAGGGCAATTAAGCTCACGACTGCTAAAATTATATGTTACAAAACGATATAACCAGTTCTTGAATGTCAAGAGTACAAGACTGCACGAAGCGCGCCAGCTTACAGGACGGGAGTTCCTGGTTTGAATCAGTTAGGTTCATTTAATTTGCAAGCCATCCATCAATTTTTCACCCGACTTAAGGTGGGAATATACTTTGCATTTTTTGTTTTCTTTTAGCTCTTTATAACTTATTGCTGGGAATATATTAATAGGCATACTAAAATTCAAGCTATATCATCACACACAGAACTATTTTACAGAATTCCTGACCCCAGAGAGGACTGATTTCAGTCCGTATTTTCTCATGCGACACGAATGAAAATAGATACAGTAAATAATGAGCAAATCGTTATTGCGTTTTCAGGGGCAACAAAAACGTGGGTAAAATATTGTAGACTTAAAAATATCTGTTAAGGTATGCCCTATACCCGACATCTCTCGTTTTCAAAAATTTGATCTGAAAAGTAAGCTACTGTGAAACGAAAACAGTCCAAGATGGAAAGTATTCTATCCCCATGGCGTTAATGAGCTGGAAAAAAAGACTCGCCAATCAGGGCCTATGAACACGTCAAGATGCTAACACAGCCAATAAAAAGTCTTCTATGTCATGCCGCAGTCAATGAGATGGAAGGAACGTCTCGTGAGTACCTCTAGGCCAATCAGCAGAGGCGAGTATGTTTGTATCGAAGAGACTTGGAAGCTGTTCCCGTTTTGCCGCGGCTAACCAGGCTTCTTCCCCAGCTGAAGCAAACCCGGGGGTTGCAGCGCGTGAGAAGCATTGCCGCTGGCCTCGTGGGTTCCCTTCGGCGTACACCCGTTCGATAAAGTGAGCACTTTTGAAATGAACCTTTGAAAAAAGTCACTGCCCCTTAACGCATATATTTCAATGGGCGCACTCAGTGGTTGGGCGCGCTCAGTATAGTTGGTAACGATGAATGCAAAATAGTTCCATATATTAACGTCGAATAAAAAATATTAGGTAACCATTTGTGATAACTTAAATTATTTCTTTCGCTTTCAGTTCTTTTAATGCATTGAATATTTGTGTAATATTCACCTTCCTTAAAATGTCGCAGTTTTACTTGACCGACGCGTGAATAAACTGATGAGGCCCGTGGCAATGTTACTTTCACATAAGGCGGAAGAATACATAACGTGTATACAAGTAGATCTCAACCAGGGCTTTCAAAAGTGCTCTTTTTACCGTGAACAGCCTATACCATTCGTTACGTAGCTGTTCAAAATTCCACCTTGATTCGCCTCCATTTGCGCTGAAGATCTCAGCGGTCATGTCCAGTCTACATCTCTGTCGCCCTCCCGTTGTGACACTCTTTGACTCGGCACTGCTGCAGCTGTCGGCTCGAGGAGCCGCGCGCTTGGATCGTGTACTGCGTCTAACCGAATGTCAGCCCAACTGCCAGTAAAAGGTGGATTGGGAAAATGTAATATCTTGAAAAAGAAATTTGGTTATACTGTGTTGGGGACACGGCCGTTTGTTCCGCGTGAATACGTCTACGTTGACGCGTTCAGACGCTTTGATGTTTATTTTACGTTCCCGGCACCGGTTCACTCGATTATATGAGGATTTATGTTTATCACTGGATTGATTTTGGGATGCTCTTTACAACCGTATACGATTTGTATATTTCGAGTTGGTTTTTTTACGACTGTATAGGCCGAAATTGTTTACATTAAACGCATACAATTTCACCATCCCCACGCCACACGCAGTCCTCACCCAACGTAACATATCCTTTGATACTTCGTTAATCGAGTTGTGTAACTAAATTTTGAATGGAGACGATAGATTCGGAGCTGCAGTGCCAAACTCTATCCCCCGATTTTGTTATCATCGGATTTTCTGGATTGCCTTCCACTATGGTTGCAAATTTAACGATGTATTCACGTCAAAATCTATATCGCTTGTGTCTAATGACCCTCCACCTAACAGAGATTCGTTTCTCAATCGTGTCACTGTAGTGGAGGCTACCCGACCATTTTGGGAGTGAGAAAGGAAGCCAGCAATTAAGGGCGAGAGGTTTGACGAGCCTGAAATTATTAGCATATCGTCAGAGAGTTCTAATTCACATGTAAGTATTCGGAATAGTCTTTACAAAACAAACTATTTACTAACCGTATGATGTTCACGGTAAACTGAGCACTTTTGAAAGCCGTGTTTAAACTCAACTTGTATGCACGATACGTAAAAACATTGTAGTGTATCTCAACACTTAATTATGCCTCGGCCAAGTGAAACTGTAGAATGGTTATCAAAGTAAATGATTTACGAGTATACTAATTCTTACAGAAAGCAAAAGAAATCTTTTCAGTATTCATAAATATTATTTTTAAAACTTTCAATTCATTATTACTACATTAAACTACTTTGCCTCCCTCGTTACCAAATTTAATGAGCACACGGCAGTCAGTGTGCCTGTTTAATACTTTATATGCACATATAGACTGTTCACGGTAAGGTGAGCACTTTCGAAAGTCCTCTCATTTGGAATAACAGTCAATAAATATGTTTTATTTTAGACTTAGACTTTAACTTCCGAATGCGGTGGAATATACACACTATGTTTATTACTTTCATGGCAATATTTATTTAAAAATGGTTGTTAAAGGGTAAAAAAGACTAAAATAAAAAATCACCTACCCACATAGCATGCAAGCTTGTGGCAAGCTTGCGAATGCACTTGATTTAGACTTACTGTGCAAGCTTTGTGTTAAAAGTTTGATTCAAGCTTGCCTCAAGCCTAGATTTGAAGGCCTTGAGATTACTTGCCTTCGGCAAACTTGACGAAGGCTTGAATTAAACTTACCGTAGCTAGGGAGGGACTCTGCGGATCAGACGCTTAATAGCCTCTTTATATGGGCTAATCTATATTCTGTATTTGAATTTGTTGTTTGCGTGGGTAGCAAGCCATTTAAATAAGGTAATTATACATTCCTAAATATTATGTTTCATGTAGTGTATTTTAATACTTAATTGGGTACCTAATGGCCCGAAATGCGTGTCCTGAGAATGTAAGGTTATTTTTTCTTTTACACTAATATGTATAAGAATATTAAAATCAAAAATTTAGGTAATCGACGGGAAATATACATATAAATTTGTATTAATCGATTAGCTGTAGAACTCTCGGAAAACATAACACGTAAAATAATTTCATTTTACATGAATACACGGTAGAGTAGCTGCTAGCTATCTAGACTGTGAACGAGAGGTTTGCGAGTTCGATTCCAGGTTCTTCCAAAGATATTGAATAACTGTAAATAAATTATAAAGATAACATACGAATCTGGTAAATTAATCTACGTCATTTAGGGTGTACCGTAATAAATATTTTGGCTTTGAAAATGCATGGCAAGCGGCTTCTACGTGGGCAGGCTTGGCGCAAGCTAGCCGGGGCAGGCTTGATGCAAGTTTGCTGGGGCAGGCTTGGCTCAAGCTAGCCGGGGCAGGCTTGATGCAAGCTGCTTGATTCAAGCTTGCTGGGGCAGACGTGACGCAAGTTTGCCACGTGGTGACTAGTTAGTTTAATTCAAGCTTGATTCCAGCTTAATTGCTTGTCGAGGCAAGCTTGATTTAAGCTTACAGGCTTGTCATGGCTAGTTTATTTTAAGCTTGAAACAAGCATGGTCTGCTATGTGGGTAGGGCCTCAAAAGTGCTCACTTTACCATGAACATCCTATAGAGAGAGTGACATATTTCAAAGATTAATTTCAAAAGTATTTAATTAACCGTAAACTGTTTATACAGTCTTGGATGTTTGTTTATAAAAATTAACACACTTCAGACAAGTCCGGAAAACAACTTGCATATTGCAAAAATAATTTGGTTCGAAGCCTTTCAGTAACTCAGAGAACGTAATTTTGACACTACGGTATTTTAAATTATGCTAAATTGTTGTGTGCGAAAGTTAAGACGGGACTGATTTTAAATTTTGCTCATGCTCGGCTCGCTAGGAAAACACCACCAGGGTGACAACATGCAGCTCCATGTTCGCGCACAACACGACGAGAACACTGCGTCCTAGTCCAGCGCCTTGTGTGTACACGGCGGGAGGTTGCATTAAGTGCGTGTTCGAATGTCGCTTCGCTCGCAGTCCTCGCCACAAACAATTAGCATGCATGTCACGGGCAAGCCTTACTGCCATGCGTTATTGGTTACACTTTGAGATTTCGTATCGCTAACATTGACAATTTCACCAATATGGGCACTGCGAACATCCAAATCGCCATGTAGGTAACCATGGCAACATTTTGATTTCTAAAACAACTCAGAGATGTCGGTAGCGCATCTATTCTTTTTTGATGACATCAAACCCTCTGAAATCTTCAAAACTTGTATATATGACCCTTCTGTATAAGTAAGTATGTAACACTAGAATCTTGTTTTATGGTAGTAATGTACGTTTCCTCAAATACCAATTTGTGCTCTTGTTCAAGAACGTCTCCCTGTTTTAATTTTAAAAAATTAATAATCTTTAGTTTGCGAAGATTTTGTGATATAGTGGCTGAAAAATGTTGTCCTCCTGGATTGCTCGTCAACGTCACGGCAACTAAAGGTCGCAAGCGAATTTTTAAAATATAGCAGCTTTAGCTCTATACACCAGTTTCAACTGGATGTGCTGAAAAACCGAATTGTCATAAAAACAAAACATTTATTTAACGAACTCATAATCATAATTCAAGTAAACGATTAGCCCTTTGGCTTACAACATATTAACTAAAACATTATTTTTGAGTGATAACTTTGTTTTACTGATAATGCAGTAGAGAGAATAGGAATGAAAAAATTAAATTAGCATTTAATGATATTTAATATATTCAGAAAATCAGGTAATAGCAATCACGTCGTTAGTTATGTCGTAAGGTACTATGGTGAAAAACTGAACTGTTTAAGGTACTATGGTGAAAAACTGAACTGTTTAAGGTACTATGGTGAAAAACTGAACTGTTTAAGGTACTATGGTGAAAAACTGAACTGTTTAAGGTACTATGGTGAAAAACTGAACTGTTTAAGGTACTATGGTGAATAGCTGAACTAATTAAGGTACTATGGTGAAAAGCTGAACTGTTTAAGCATTTGAATATATATATATATATATATATCCTTTAACAATTACGTTTCAAGAAACTCATTTGAAATAACTTACGTAAAGTAATTTGAGTGTGGTTTACTCGCGGTTCATTCACGCTTTTTGAACCGAGCCTTCGAAAAAAAACACCCCATGTACAAAATGTTTGGTTATTTCCTAACTAGGTTATGTATCACAAGCGTTTTATGTTTGTCTTAACATAAAAGTGCCTTATTTGTGGTTAAATTGAACTTGTACTTTTATTTGTTTGATAAATGTTAGTACTTCAATTGTAACTAATATGAATCAAGACAGAGGGAAAATAGGTGTGCCGGTAATGCCTGATAAGAAATAGTTCTTATGAAAAATAGTATACACTTAATTCGCACGAATTTGGTGCGTTGAGTCTCTGGTGTAATTTTCTGGACTTAGTTTAGCTTTGTTTACACGAGGTGGCGGAATATCCTACAAGTGCAACTTAAGCAAGACTTCAGAAAAGTTGGACTTAATCATGAATGGTCTATGACATTAAAACTTTTCGTGCTGTAGATATTACACACATTAGGCTTACAGACAAGTTCTAAGTGAGTCGCTTATAACCATCGTAGCATGAACACCACTTCTGCTGGTGTATGTATTCCCGCCTACCTACTGCCCTTCTATTGGTCCTTAATACACCGTACACTACACTTTAACGTGTAACATTCAATGCAAGCTAGCTGTCAGCCAATATGATGGCGATTTGACAATGTCCCAATCAAATTATATTTCCAACGTAATATGCACGTAGTATACAATCCAGTGTGCTCATTTGAGTACACTTTGAGAGCTGCTGACGTAAAATCTCGTTGCAGTGAACGTCATGGAAACTGCTGCCGAGGTAATATTACAACGTACGTGATAATATTACAACGAACTCCATGTAACTCTGTTGAATTCGCGTGACGTAATATTACAAAACAAACTCCATGTAGCTATGTTGAGTTCGGGTGGTGGAATTTTACGCCTCCGCAGCACTCAACGTGACGAACTAATGATTAATCAGTATTAGGTCTAAATGGTTCCAAACAAATCGTTCCAAATAACAATTTCTGCTCTGGACTCGCTGTGGAATCATTTATGTGGGCGCAGCAGAAGCTCGCAGCTCTCGAACCAGACGTCCAGTGTGCTGGCGTCGCAACGCATTTGCCCCTCCAGACGTGGACGCCCCGCGTCGAACTGTGCTTCGTAGCCGTCACATCCGCTACAGCCTCTCTACGGAGTCAAGCCACGCAAACACGTACACTGCAACACTGACTCTAACAGTCGTTTGTTTTGTCTTTGTAGTTCCGCCATTACGCTAAACGTTTGGACTGATTACGATGAAACGTTCGTTGTAAGCTACGGCTCTAGCTCACCTAATCGCGGTCGTCTAAGCTGAGTGTAACAATATTCGAAACTGAATACTCTTGGGGTATTATAAGAGACGAAGATTGTTATTACGTCAAATAATCTTCGGCAAAAATTAATGACTGAGTTACATTTTGACGGGATTGAGAATGAAAAATAAAACGTTATATTTCAAGTTAATTATGATCATTCACAAAAACTATTCAAAAGTGCAGTCTCCTGCACTCTAAATCAAAATCAGTGATGTCAATCAGTGAAATAACATTCACTGAAAGTCATTTGATAAGCTACTGCCGACTGGCAAATAAAGCAAATGAACTGGGAACAAGTGACATATGGCAGTGAAATTCTCGACATTCAGTAGGAATCACAAATAAATCAGTGAATGTCAGTCATCACGTTAATTAGTTTTCTGGCACTGACTATCAGTAGCTCAATTGTCACTGGTTTTCACTGCTTTGGCTCAATTCTCGCTGTTTTTGGTTTAGAGCGTGCTTCAATACAAGCCCTGCAAAAACACGATTCTGCCTGTCATAGAAGTTAACAAAAACACCAGGTATGTGGTGTAGAGAGTCAGCAGCTGCAAGCACCCGAGCGGCGAGTTCTTCTCACGAGTCAGTTGGATTGTCTATCCGAAAAGATTTGGACGGCTCTTAACAGCAAGGTCTTGAGAGCCGATGAGGATGATTGAAGTGAATAAGGAGCGGCGCCAGAATGAAGGGACGGGGGAAACGGGAGACCCCGAGATAACCCCACGATCAACGGCATCGTCCGGCACGATTCCCACTTGCGAAAATCCGGTGACCCGGCCGGGGAGTGAACCCGGTTCGCCTTGGTGGGAGGCGAGCGGGGTGCTGATCGCTCAGCCACCGTGGCCCCTAATTCAGTTGGAGTCTCATAAACCAGGCTCTACAAGGCTCTCCACACAATATTGCGAGAGAAATGAAGAGTTTCCCCGTCATGTTGAAACCACAGACCTGGACTGGCAACAGACTACGTACCGTAGTGTATTGTTCCATCGCTTTACTCCAATATTTGGTGATGTGACAGCACAGATATTGCACTATGATGGCATTACATATTTAATGGCGTATATAATATTGACGGTTATTTAACGAAAGTGTTTGTTATGGTCTCTTCTATTATCCCTCGAAACATAAATATTGAACTTTTTAGAACCCTATAAATTGAACTATGCACAGGAAGAGCACAGCAGACAACACCGTTAACCCACTCAGACCCAGTGTGTACAATTGTGGTACGTAAAGGATGTTCGCGATAAAGTGAGTACGTTTGAAATCAACCTTAGAAAAAAGTCACTGCCCCTACCTGCATATATTTTAACGGGCGAACAGAGTGACATTCGCTCAGCCAAGTTGGTAACGATGGAGGGAAAGCAGTTCCATATATTAACGTCGAATATAAAGTGATAACTTAAATTTATTTCTTTCGCTTTCTGTTTTTTTTATGTATCGAAGTGTAAAAATAAACATATTTTTTAAATATTAATTTTTCTAATAATTTCACTGTTACATTTGATCGACGCATGAATAAAGTGATGAGACCAATGACAATGTTGATTTTACATAAGGTAGAATAATAAACAACGTGCATACAAATAGATCTTAAGCAGGACTTTCAAAAGTGCTCATTCTACCGTTAATAGACTATAACGCACGAGAAGATTTTATTTGGCATGTACCGTACACTGTGTGTCTGAGTGCCTACTGGTTTTCCCCGTGGCTAACTAAATCGTAAACAATGCTACTGATCAAAGTTGTGATTTCTTAATATCATGACAGCCAAACATAAAACCTGCAGCTCGTCGAATGTGACGGATGGGCTGTGCCATCTTGAGTACGGCTCACAGAAAAAAAAAATCGTTCTTTGTCGCGCTTGAGACCGTATATTGTAATGGGTCTGAATGTCCCTCGTGTGTGGGGCACAACATTCGCTGTTGCGATTGCGATCATCATTCTAATATAAAGAGCTGCTGCTAATAACATTGAGAGCCAATAAATTTCCATTGGTTCTGACAAAGGCAATGCGTTTTACTGGCATTTGTACAGTCCCAAACAAAAATTTTGTCCGTTGCAAGGACTGAAGTAATGCATCTCCACGTGACCGAAAGAGTCCAAGGAACTTAAATGCTGTGACATCTATTATCATGTTATGTATACCAGCAGAGGTATGAGTAGAAGGCTTGAAATCATCTCATTTTAACATCGAAATTTTCTTGACCCTGTAATGTTTTTATTCGAATATCACTGTTAGTTCACTCGTTCTGTTACATTGTTTTGCATTATTCTGTTTAAATTCAACCAATGTGCATATCATTAGGAGACTGCGGGCAAAAATTCTTTTAAATTTAAATATTTCCTAAACGAAAATGCAAATTCAGGTTGGACGAAATCGCGGACTAAATATGGCAATAAAAATGTATAACTTTATATATGTAAAGAATTTAAATTTTCAACTAAAGTTACTATTATAGGCATATAATCAGCGATTTAGTAAAACGAAATAAAACATTCAAAAGACTTAGCGATAAGATGACTGAAATGGAACACACATTTAAATGACGTACACCAAAACAGACAATTCTGAATGTGAACACACAGGACTCACTGTAATTCAAGAGAAATTAATTAAAATAACACCGCACGGTTGGCAATCCAACATCTGGAGCTCTACAAATAATTTTTTGAATGTTATTTTCTTTAAAAAAGTTAGAAATATAGGCGTTACACTTAATTATAACAGACAACCTCTAGCACCTGAAACTGGCGGGAATTAACCCATGCACGCCGCGTAGATCACAGCAGAATACGGAAAGTAGAATAGTTTAGACATAATGTTGCAATATGTAGAATTGTCCCACCACTTGTGTTTAAACCTGGAGCACCTAGTTGTTTCCCACATTTTGTAACCAGAAAAGCCGCTATAAAATGTTTGTGTAGAACACTAATACCAGAAGTGATGTACAGAATCTGAGCAAAATAATTTATATCTTGTATGGTTCAATAATACATACAATGATACACATTTTTATAATCTTCTTGTATCATTGCATAATATACTTCACTGCTAATGATAAAAAATAAAAGCCTACGATAGGCTGTGCCCAACGACGTTCCCCTGCAGTGTATATATACGCAATGCACTCAGTAATAACGTACGTCGGGTTGCCTTACACAACATTTGCAGGCGCTCACCATGATTGCCTTGTTATAAGCGACGTATTTTCATCGATTTCCAATACCATCTGGTAACGATATACCGTACAGATATAAATGGTCAACGTATTTCGAAGTGATGTTAAAAAGTGGATATCGCACAGCCCTATTGGGTAAGTACGAGATGAGCAAGGCGATTATAACACTTAACCTGCTGTACGTAGTACTATAACAGCTGAGAATCGGCGGCTCTTGCATCTCTTTTGTCGACTTACACTTTACAACTCTGGTCGAAATGGACTCTTGGCACACGTTCCACTTCGGTTCTGCATGATCCCGCCTATTCAGAGTTCTTTGTTTAATTGTGGAAAAGCAGAAAGACAGAAGTAACGAGAGATTCTTACACTCACCAGTGTCGCAATGATCAGATATGCTTGACTGGAAAGCAGTCATGCTTTAGATAACAGCGGGGAATCTATTCATCGCATGATAATACACGTATACGCTTGATTAGGCCTCGCACATTTTAAGACTGTATAGCGAATTTTTATTTTCTCTAACATTGTGTATCCTCTCATATTCAATAATTACTTTAGTACGGTGATATTGTCTTTCCATACATATATGTTAATGTTGTTACTATTTTATTTAGTTGTGTATTGTATGATGTAAGTTTAAATTATAAATCTGCCCAATTATGAAAATATTAATTTTTTTCTAACGAGATAGCTATTTTAATTTGCATGTTTTCTCTATTTTCGGTCATACTTATCTATATATCAAAATACAAATGCATTTTCACCCTGCATTTCGGCATATATATGTATTATATTTGGGCATCAACTAATAAGTCTACCCAGTTAACATACTGAATTTCAAACTAAGCGCCCAATCGTTTTGAAGTATCCGGTTCTGCAAATGAGCTCATAATTTAGTTAATTGCATTCCGTTCACAAGAGCTTTTTGACCAGAGGGGGCCGCGGTGATATACCGGACAGACTACTCTCCTCTCACCAAGGCGAACCGGGCTAGATCCCCCGGCGGGATCACCAGGATTTTTACATGTGGGAAATGTGGTGGATTTTGCAGTTTACCGGTTGGCTTTCTCACGTATCTCCCGCTTCTCCCGCCCTTGAAGTCCGCCCTGCTCCATCCTCGCCTCATCTCACGATCACAGGCTCTCATTACCTGACTCTGACATGATGTTACGTTGCATAACATCACCTAGCATTTTGCTGTTTCATCCCAGCGCCATTACCGAGTAGCATAGATAAATTCGGCTCTAGTGTGCTAAGGAATCAAGGCACGTTTGATCGGTCACATGTTCAACTAACTCAAACAGTGTTACTCAGTTGGATAAGTGAAATGTCTATCGTCAATTGCGAGGTGTTAGCACAAACCCTTGTAAAATTAAGATATTAAGTATTGCATAAAAAGTTGTTGTAACACTATTGCTTAAAGTGTACGGAACACATATTAGATAAGCAGCAATGAAATCCCTTCTAACTGAAAACCGTACATTTTGCATAAATTTAAATTGCGAACTCTTAGAGGACAGGTGTCCTAAGAGTGTGCACAGGGTCCTTTAAGAGTACGCATCAGCACCCATCACATTTCAAGTTTCTGCACCCTTCGTAGCTCAAGCAGTCTTCGTGCCACCATTGTTTACATTTGCCGCACTGTATCCAATCCTCTAAAATCGGTTCTTGATAGCGTTCATCACAACCTGGACAAAAAATATTGCCTTCAACTTCTTCAACTGCATGTACCGCTGAGCTGGATGGTACAGCGAGATTGTCCAATTGTACTGTATTTTTTACTTGCTTTCATGTCTGAATTTTCTTAGCCAACTGGCTTACCAGAATATAGCTTAAAGGAAGCTTAAAGAAACAAAGACCTTGAAGGTGAAAAAGGGGTTGGGGTGAATGCGCTGCGCCACTGGTGTGGGTCTTAGTTTATGAACTATTTTAAGTTGGTAGGTAGGTGCGTAGATAGGTAGATATACAGTAGGTAGGTATGTAGGTACGTAGATAGGTAGATAGGTAAGTAGGTTGGTAGTTAATTAAGTAGGTTGGTAGTTAAGTAATTAGGTAGGTAAGAAGGAAGGTAGATAGGTAAGTAGCTAGGTAGGTAAATAAGTAGGTTGGTAGCTAAGTAGGTATGTAAGTAGGTAGGTAAGTAGCTAGACAAGTAGGTAGGTAAGTAAGCAGGTAGGTATGCAGGTAGGTAGGTAAGTAGGTATGTATGTAGGTAGGTAAATAGGTAGGTAAGTAGGTAGGTAAGTAGGTAGGTAAGTAGTTAGGTAAATAGGTAGGTAAGTAGGTAGGTAAGTAGTTAGGTAAATAGGTAGGTAAGTAGGTAGGAAGTAGCTACACAAGTAGATATATAAGTAGGTAGGTTAGTACGTAGGTAAGTAGGTAGGTAGTTAGTTAAGCAGCTAGGTAAGTTCGTAAATAGGTAGGTAAGTACGTAGGTAGTTACGTAGGGGTTGAAGTTTCGTCGACAGCAAGTTTATTAGAGACACAGCAAGTTACTCGACATAGCGGGAGCAGGGGAGAAATCGGCCATGGCCTGTAATAAGAAACTACCTCGCCATTCACCTGGAGTGATTATGGGAAACCATGCCCGCCTGCCCACCCATTCTCCTTTCTCTGGCCAGGATACAAGCTTGTGGTAGTCTCTATTCCAGCCAGCATCGGGCTTGTGCCTTGTATAGGCCGTTCTCGGTAAACAGAGCACTTTCGAAAGGCCAGCTTAGTATAAAAGTACTTCTAAGCACGATGTGTATTCTTTCACCAGATGTAAAATTAACACTGCCATGGGCTTGGTCGCTTTATTTGTGCTCGTTACCAACCTTACCGGGCTCATACCAGTCACGTGCGTCCGTCAAAATATTTGCAGGCAGAGGCAAGGGCATTTTTGAAAAGTTGATTTAAAAAGTGCTCAATTTACCGTGAACAGGCTGTAGCAGCAAGGACATGCGAGGAGTTCGGACACCCCGCACGTAGCTGACCTTGGCAACGAGGTCACCAGGCGCAAGCGAGGTATTCTTCTAGGTGGTCTGTCATTACTGCGCCGCTCCCTTCTCACAACGGGGCAGCTCCTTGAGTCGCTTGCTCACACTCCGCAGCGAGCTTTCTCACAAGGCCAAGTCTAATCTCCTCGTCGTTCTCTCATCACCTACTGTAACACGCTACTTTTAGAACACTGTCTCGCCTTCCCTGTATTCACTCTTATATCTTTCTAGATGAAGCTCTTAACATCGAAGTCTTCAGAACCGATTAGGGTGAAACGAGGCGAGCATGGAGCAGTGCTGGAATGCAAGGGTGGAGGAAACGGAAGTTCCCCGAGAAAACCCGCCGACCAGCGGCATCGTCCGTCACGATTCTCACATGCGGGAATCTGGAGGTAACCCCGCCGGGAATCGAACTTGGTTAACCCATTGTTGGAGGCGAGCAGGCTAACCACTTCACCATTGCGGGTCCCATACATACGCGGTGGCTGGAGAATTTTACATTAATATTGGATGCGAATAAGGAAAAATAGTACCTAAGCGTAACGGGTCACTGGAGGTACAATGTTTCAAATAGAGGCAAATTACATCGATTTGTGTTGTAGCGCGTACGCTACGATAAATCTGCCCTAACGTTGGCACCAAATAATATTATGTAGCATACACGTAGGGAGTACCACACAATTATATAACATGTTATATTGAATTTTCGTTTGCCTCGACATGCTCCTGCTGAATTGTGAGTCGAATCGTCTACCTCTTAATATACCTAACACATCCAATATTCTCTACTCACTAACAGAGTTAATCAACACCAATTAATGGAAATCTGGAAAACCATATATGATACTACACCAGATATTACAACTGCTAACTACTTCTATATACTTAAGTACAACAGTGGCAGCTTTAGTTTAGTGACGAATAAGTATAAAACTATATAATGAAGTTTGTTAAGTTTTGAAGTTTCAGAACAAATTACAACCAACACTTAGGAAACGGAGAACAAACTACTGGCAGACGAATTTATAATTTTAAAGTCAACGTGTATGCCAACACCAGCAAGTCAATTAACATTAATTCCCTCACATTACTTGTATGGCAATTTATTGATGATAAGAGCTGCACGCTGTTAATCTCCGCGGCTGTAGCAAGTACTCGGATGTTAGTACTGTCCCCTCACTTAAAACTCACAGGCTTTATATGTGCCTCCATAGTTCTTGCACACGTTAACGTTCCACATACGCGGGCGGCGAGTTCTTACTATCATAATTACTCACGGAGTAGCCCAACCAGGGCCTCTTCTGCTCTTGATATTACAGTGCCCATCTTCTTGTTTCATTTCAGCCTGGTACGCATGTTGCGAACAAGGTTTAAACTAAAATATTAACGAAAATCCTAGCTGAGCAGCCGACTATGACTTGACTCAGCCCTAGCGGAAAATCAGCAACTTCTATCCTTTTCATTTGCTAAGCTCAAACAGAACTTTCTAGAATAAATTAAAATTTGCAACATTATAATTTGAAATTTGAAATTTTCCATTAGGTAGCTAGTGTCGACTGATACTACACTAACAAAAAGTTACGAGCTTTCATTTTCTAAGAGAAAATAACATTACTTAAGATATTAAACACAATAGAACACTATCTGCGGTATGTAAACAACACCTCGATATCAATACCAGCACAAACTTATTGTACATACAATACAACTGTCAAAAATAAATAAATGTTTATTACATATTAATCTGAATGCATGCAAAAATAGATCAAACATATTAAATCTCGTAAAGTTCACACTTGATTTCATAAATCACTCATAATTACCATACTATTAAATATATAAGTGTTACAGTGTTTTATACATACAATACAGCAAGAGTGGGGATAGTACTTAAGTGTTTGTGTTTATAATAAACTGACAGCATCACTCGGTGGAAGCACCAGAAAAAAATCTGTAAGTCCGCAGGAGTGTTACCTGCGTTCCCGCGCGGCTCATGGTCACACAACGGGCAGGAAAAACAAAGCAGCGTTTTAACAAGTTTCCAGTTAACAACCAGCAGCCTATTACTGCACTTGTTTGGCCGCGTGGCAATAATTTACATTTCGATGAAAGTAATGGCCAGTGTGAACGAGGGACTCAAGTGGCACCGGCGCGTTGTAGGCCTACACTAAATTGTTGGCGTCCCGCCTATTCTTGTCTCAGCGCGTGGTGGACAAGAAGAAACCTAATTTGACGGCCACCACCAATTTAAATAAATGTTTATTCGATAAGACGTTACTAGGGACTGCATTATTTTATGGTTTGGTATCTTTTTAAATATTTAGAAAAACCTACCACGAGAAGTTATAAGCTGTTCATGATAAAATGAGCACTCTAGAAAGCCTTGCTTAACGTCTACTTGTATACACGTTGTGTATTTCTCCGCCTTATGTAAAATTAGCATTACTATGGACCTCATCACTTTATTCATACGTCGGTCAAATTAAACCCTGCAATTATTAAGAAAGTAAATACTTAACAAATTTGCTCATTTTAACACTTAGATTCGTTAAAAAACAAAAAAGTGAAAGAATTAATTTTAAGTCATCGCAAAAGGTTACCGAACACTTTTTGTTCGACGTTAATATGTGGAATTACTTTCCATTCATCATTACCAAATTTACTGGGCGAATATCACTCAGTGCTCCCTTTAAAATATATGCAATTAGGGGCAATTACTTTTTTCCTAAAGGTTCATTTCTAAAGTGTTCATTTTATCGTGAACAACCTTCACGACTGGGTTAGGAAGTTAGACTAGGGATAGAATAACCTTTACGTAAATATTAATAGTTATTTATATAAATCATTTCAGTTTTACATGGTCCAACATTGACTTGGTTTTTTTTCCCCTCCAATATTAAGTTAGGAAACTGCACAAGGCTCTCGCCCTTTGATTTGAAGTGGCGCCCACTCTTCTCGCCCCACTTCTCAGCTGCTGTTACAGTTCGAAGCTTATTGGCTCCCGTTGGGCTCTGCAGACGAACCTTGGTTTCGGAATGCTCAATTATTTGCGAACTGTTGCAACGCAAACTGAACCCACTTATTTATATTTGGTGATTCAACAAATATTCTGAGTTTATTACTCGTTAAAGGCTGTTCACGATAAAGTGAGTACTTTTGAAATAAACGTTAGAAAAAGTCACTGCTCCTACCTGCATATACTTCAACGGGTGACCTGTGTGACATACGCCCAGTAACGTTGGTAACGATGAATAGGAAAGTAGTTCCATATCTTAACGTCGCATTAAAAGTGTTCGGTAACCATTTGGGATAACTTAAATTATTTCTTTCGCTTTCTGCTTTTTTTTTTTAAATGCACCGAAGTGTAAATATTAGCAGATTGGTTAGATATTTATTTTTCAAATAATTTCACAGTTTCACTTGACCGACATTTGAAATAAAGCGATGAGGCCCACGACAATGTTAATCTTACATAAGGTGGAAGAATACATAACGTGCATACAAGTAGATACTAACCAGGGCTTTCAAAAGTGCTCATTTCACCGTGAACAGCCTATACCTCACGGACTGCATGTTTCGTTATGAAATCTGTAGTAAATCTGCGTGTGTCCTCCTTCACTTGCATGCGTTGCTGCTCGTGCTGTAAATTTGCGCGCGCAGCGGGGCCAGTTCATAACTATTCGCTTGTACACTGCCAACATTATAATAGGCTACACTGTCAGTCCTTATTAACACAGATACGGTCAGTGATTTTTGCGAAGGCTTTTTACACATGTGCCTCTTAAGTGGAGACTCTAGTAAAATTAGTGTCTCCGCGTATATGCGCACAAAAAAAAATATATATATATGTTCTAAGAATACGACGTTACTAAAGGATAGGTAAAGGCTACTCGCGGTAAAATGAGCACTTTTGAAAGCCCTGCTTAAGATATACTTGTATGAACAATGTGTGTTATTCCAGCATACGTAAAATTAACATTGCTGTGGGCCGCATTGCTTTATTCATTCGCCGATAAAGTTAAACTACGAAAATTTTAGGACAGTAAATATTTTACAAATTTGCCTTTTCCTACACTTATATGCACTGAAAAACAGAAAGGACAGTAAGTAATTTCTGTAATCACAAATCTTTACCCAACACTTTCAATTCAACGTTATAGCACAGAACTAGAGTCCTTCAGTTGTTACCAACTTTGCTAGGTGCATGCTAGTCGGTTTGTGCCCATTAAAATATATGCACTGCCCCAGTGACATTTTTTCAAATTATGATTTCAAAAGTTCTCACTTTACCGTGAACAGCCTATAAAAAATTATCTACAGCCACCACGTTTTACATTTATATTATTGAATATATACAAAGAGAGAGAAAGGTGTTTGCGAAAAATTCAAATTCACGGGAAAGCATATCGCAGTGTTGGCAGGGCGCCTAGGAATGCTTCCATATAGCCAGACATATCCTTGAGGTGTTTAAACTTGTTTATACGCTGTTCACGGTAAACTGAGCACTTTTGAAAGCCCTGCTTACGATCTACTTGTATAAACGCTGTGTATTCTTCCCTTATGTAAAATTAACATTGGTCCATATCTTATTACTTTATTAATGCGTCGGCCAAGTTAAACTGCGACATTATTAAGAATGTACATACTTTATAAATCTGCTCATTTTTACACTTTGGTGCATTAAAAAAACAGAAAGTGAAAAAAATAATTTTAAGTTATCACAAATGGTTGCCAGAGACATTTTATTCGACGTTAGGGTATTGAACTACTTTCCATCCATCGTTACTAACTTTACTGGGCGAATGTCACTCAGTGCGCCCATTAAACTATATGCAAGCAGGGGCAGTGACTTTTCTCTACAGTTCATTTCAATTGTGTTCATTATCGTAAACAGCCTTTACTACGGAATCCCTTATAAAGTAAAACCTGTATACTGATGAGTGGACAACCGTATCTCTTGTGAGAACGTGTTAGAAAGCGCGCGGCACTCAGGGCGAACCATTAGCTGTCGCAATCCGGATCTGAGCTGTACTTAGCATGAGTCTGTGTTGGATCCTGCAGATAGCTGTCAGCAACGCTGCCCTCTACAACACCATGGTGGCTGTACCCGCTGTGCTGTCATGTAGGGAGTCCCCGAAAATATCACTAGCTCATTTGACCACTAGGCATAACTCGACAGTTCTGTCACGTAGTATACAAGACGTATCTAAACTATAGTAACAAACTTCGAGAGGTGATTCCTGGGCTAGAAACAAACAAAGATGTTCCCTAGGGCCCCGAGTATTTCGCGGATTGAGTCGACAGCAAGCTAAGCTGGACAGCCCTGAGACATTTTTATTCGCTTATTGGTTGCTGTGATCGAGTGAGGCCTCTCTACATGACTGTTAAACACTCACTCACACTAGTGCTTCCTGCGATGCTCCAAGCGTCCGCCATGGGCAGTAATGCATGCGTGGCAACACCTCATCATGGACTGGCGAAGTCGCACGAAGATACCTGGGTCATGTCGAACAGCAGCACAGGCGTTATTTATACGCTGTTCCAAATCGTTGACGTCGTTAACAAGCGTACCACAAACCACACTGTTCATGTGTCCCCACAGCTAATAGTCCAGCGGATTGAGGTCAGGAGACTGGGTAAGCCAATGCACTTTATCATGAACAGTCTTTACCACGATATGAAACTCTTTTATTTCTGTTAAGTTTTCTTTCAATTCTTTTCAACTGTTATCCATATTACATGTGGAACAGCAAAAATAAACTTTTTGACTCCTTAATTCCAAATGGATTAAAATATGCATAAAACACCAAGTTACCATAAACAGGAGTAGAATGCAAATATTCATTTCAGGTACATAACTTTGCTCTTACCCAGCTATTACTTTGCATTTTCACGATAAGATATGGGTAACATTTACGCAAACAACTGGCCATTTAGCAAGACAGAAGGCCATCACAGTTTACACTGGGCAAATCACCCCAAAAATTCAATCATACAAAATTGCGATGAAATGCTGTCGTGCCAACGTTTTAGAAAATTAATTCTATTCCTACACAGGAATAACCCTATATGTCAACACATATTACTGTGCCGATCATGGATAAATGAACAATTGTAACCTCAGAATTTTTATACAGTACTTTTATTTCATGTACTTGCGATCCCAAGTGGATAGGAGCAACTGCTGACAATCCCCAGCCTTAACTCCCGCGAGCAAATGCTAGTATGTAAAGACTTCCCAAACTTCGTATTTTTTTCTTCATTTGTTTGCAAATATTCTAAAAACCACAAAGTCCTAAATATCGACTACCATAGCCGTACCAAACGTGACTTAGTTACAAAAAATTACCACCTCAATAATGCGTTACTTGGTTTCAAAATGTTAAGACTAACTTTCATAATTAATTTCTTGGTCACAAGCGTTTACAACCACAATTTTCATTCTAATATTACTTGGTCACATATTTTCGGAAAGGTGAACAATCTGGTTACAGAAGGTAACATTACTTTACACCCATTATCAGATTTCGGATAAGAGACCAACATTCCGCTATCATTTCAAAAGAATTTAAAAATTCCGGCCACCATGGCCCTCGCCTAACGTAAAATTACATGAAGATCCTATTAGTATGATGAGCCTACACTTTGTTTACCAAATCAAGAATACTACTTATCTGGTAGAAGTTTGCCCCCTCGAGGCCGCTGACTGACCCCGAACTGACTCCGCCACACAGAGCTACCAATCTCACAAGCGGCACATTATTTTCCTCAGAAAAGAACTTATTTCAAATAAATGCATGGTATTTTCAATTGTTCCTATCGGGGTCGTGATTTTCACGACCAATGGCGGTCGATGTTACCAAATAAGGTCAACTGACGCAGCGGACACCTATTTCCCTTAGGGGGTTTACATAATTGAAAATACAAACCACCAATAATATTGAGATACGAAATCACACTTCCGGCATGCTAACCAAGTTGTCGGAACTAGAGTAACCAGACGTCACGGTTTGGGACTGCGCGCGCACAGCTGCGAGCGGTTCTCAGCGCCTGCAACGGCGAACAGCTGAAACACCTTCCACTACACAGTTTTCTGCCAAGGCTGGTAATGTCTTGTAAAGGTAACGTGAACATCGCGAGAACATTGCAGGGTAAGTGTGTAATAATTTAAAGCCATATTAGAGGTTTTTAACACCAAAACCAGCGTGTTTAAATGTTCGTGCCGTCGATCTTTTTGCCGGTGCAAAATGTCAGGTAGTCAAACACTGTTTTTATTCGAATGGGTGATTGGCGACGTGGTCCAGCCCACTGATTAAATGGTTCATTATTAAATTTAATTAATGCTTTTTCGAGGGCGTTTGGTGGCGTGGTCCAGCCCGTCACAAGTATTTTATTTGATACGAAGTTATCGGTTATTCCAACGTAATAAACTTATCCAAATATTAGAGAAAGTATAGTTTCCCATAATTTCTTTTTCCCTTTTTTTAACATTAGCTTAACAATTGTTCCTTTAGATGTCGAGGAAAAATTCCAAGATCAAGCATACTATAGGCCTATAACAAATATGTCTTAAATGTTCACTAATTACAGTAGCAAATGTTTTTAACAACGTGCTGTGGAATCCATCAAAACAATGCGAGTGTTTATGTTTCAGTGCTTTTAGAATAAATGTTACTTCTTGCAGTGTTGAAGGAGGTAGATTAATTTGTGGAAAAAGTGAGGAATAGGTCACGTTAAGTAAATCACGTTATATGCAACTAAATTGATATGTACTAGCGCATTTACTTTTGTTACTTATTATATATTAAACAATTAATATATTTATTTCGGATTACTTTCTACTATAGTTGCTGTTTTCTAGTTTATAGTCGTAGGGCCTGATTTTAATTTACAGTACCTAGATCTTTTTAATAATATTACTAAGCGGTTTTCATCTTGTTACTGTAATTTAGAACTTCTTTATCTAAAGCCATGAGATTAGAATTTAAAATAACTGCCTTTAAAACATGACAAAAAGAATCATAGTATTTATGAAGGTATTGATCAGAAGTTTTCCTACGCGAGATTCTAATTCCTTTAGTTAACCAAGTATTGTGTTCTATGGTATTTAGTGTTATCGATTTAATGAGAAAATGTTTTTTACAAATAGCTGAATGAAAGTAGATTGGACCAGGATTACAATTATGAAATGATAGTGTTTGTAAGAAATTATTAAGTATCTCACTATTAAATTATCTCATTATTTTATTGGAAACGAAGTGAAATTTAAGTGCAGTTCATCGAATAATGTTTTATGTTACCAGGATCTTCAACCCAAAAAAGAACACACGTGAATACCTCCCACCGTGAGTTGCCATCTCCTAATTGTAGACAACATTTTTACCGGTAGGTATTATGAACGTTTGAAGCTGGTATGATGAGTAGTATGGCCTAACGAACCCAAATGGCACCTTTGTTGCAACTGCCCATAACCCACTCTGCTCATGTGAACCGCACACTAACTTTTGCCTCATACAGCGAAACAGTGTGTCTATGGCACAATGTTGCGCCCACTCCATAGACGATGGTAGAGAACACTTACTGTAAACAACATGTATAGGCTTTTCACTGTAAACTGAGCACTTTTTGATAGAGCCGTGCTAGAGATCTACTTGTATTCATGTCGTGTATTATTTCGCCACGCATAAAATTAACATCGGCATGGGCCTGGTCAATTTACTCAAGCGCCAGTCAAGTGAAACTTTGCGAAATTATTAGAAAAGTAAATATTTTTCAAATCTGCTTATTTTTACACTTATACGCATCGAACCTCCACGAAAGCAAAATAAATAATTTCGGTTTCCGCAAATTTCGTACATAACATTTTTAATTCAACGTGGAACTACCTTTACTTCGTCTTTAAAGCCTGTTCACGATAAAGTGAGCATTTTTAAAACTAACCTTATAAAAAAGTCACTTCCCTTGCCTGCAATATTTTAATAGGCCCACCAAGTGACAATCGCCCAGCAAGGTTGGTAACGGTGGATGGAAAGTAGTTCCATATTTTAACGTCATATAAGAAGTCTTTGGTAACCATTTGCGAAAACTTAAATTATTTCTTTCGCTTTCTGTTTTTTAATACATCGTAATGTAAACATGGGCAGATTTATAAAATATTCATTGTCCTAATAATTTCACAGTTTAACTTGACCGACGGATAAATAAAGTGATGAGGCCCATGGCAATGTTAATTTTACATATGGTGGAAGAATACACAAAGTGCATACAAGTAGATCTTTAGCAAGGCTTTCAAAAGTGATAATTTGACCGTGAACAGCCTATTCCAACTGTACTGAGTGCATGTCAGTATTCCCGTTAAAATATACGCAAATAGTGGTAGTGGCAACTTTCAAAGAGTGATTCCTTGCTGGAAATAATGATATTGTATAAGCACACACTTCCCGGGAATTTGACATTATAATCACCGCCCGGTGTTGCTATCGTGCAGTTGCCTGCTGGTTCCGAAAGCAACAACATTTCTTCAGAGCCGAGCCATTCGGTTGCAAGGATAGTGTGAAAAATGACTAAACTGGTGTAAAAATTTCCATGTCTGTATATTAGCCTACAGCAGTTAGTCACTGAAACTGTTCGAAAGAACACTTCTACTCTACATCCTCAACTTGAAAAACTGGCCAATACTCATTAGTTGCGCGTTTTTCGCACTCTTTTACATTGCGAGTGACAGAGCTACAATACTGTCTCCTGTTAGGCATACCATACATGCTTCTGTGATACTTGACAAATCCATAGTTGAAGAAGAGGTGGCAGCACATTTTCATTTGCTTCTTGGAAATCCAGACATGCGCAGTGCCATCCGATCCGATGCCGTAAAACTGAATATGATTGGAAATTATCGATAATCATCGGCTAGTTTGCGACGGGCCTAACGTATGCCTGGGTTTCCAGCAGCGACAGGACTGCCAACTTGTCTAAGCATGCCCAGGAAAATAGGGAAGGGATTGGTTGAGCTAGGCTAAAGTTACTTCTAATCAGGTTGGAAAGATCAATGTTAATATTTTGGCTATGGGTAGGAAAAGAAATTCGCCACTAGGTAAGCGCTAGTGTCGCAAGTGAACCAACTTTTTCCCTATTTTTCTAATTATAATAATCATAAATCAAATATAATATAACTTTGCAAGAATTAAGTAAAATCTTTCTCTTCTATTATTCACGAAGCTAACTGACAATGGAGCCCTGCACTCGACTATACAACGTGAAGAACGCATCAAAAAAGTAGTACAGACACCATAAAAATGGTCAGAAAAGTGAGATTTATGCTGTATATGACAGAAGAGTGTATATATTTTGCAACATTATAAAATATTTGACTAAAATATACTTTTTTAATGTAGAAAAATTAATCGATCAATAGAGCCCGCATTTTTAACAAAATTTAAGCGCATTTCCATTCTGGATACTTCAGAAAGAAGAATGCAAAGTAAAATCTTCTTCAAGAAAGATCGTCATAATATTTACTATAATTGCATGCAAGAAAATTGTAACAATAATGTATAATATCAATTTCACAATTAACTTTATTTACGTCAGTTTCAGCCATAAATGTTAACGACAGATGGACGCACAAAAAATTAATTAAAAAAATTATTTCAATTTTTGTACATGCAATCATAGTAAATATTATGACAATCTTTCTTGAAGAAGATTTTAACGTAAATCCTTCTTTCTGAAGTATCCAGAATGGAAGTGCGCTTAAAATTTGTTTAAAAAAAGCGGACTCTATCTATCAATCGATTAATTTTATACATTTAGAAAAGTACATTTTAGTAAAATATTTTATAATGTTGCAAAATATGCAGGTATACTCTTCTTTCATATACAGCATAAATAGCACTTTTATAACAATTTCATGGTGTCTGTTCTACTTATTTTTATGAGTTCTTCACGTCGCATAGTCGGATGCAGTGCTCCATAGGCAGTTGCGTTACTTCAACCTTAAAATTTTAACTAAAAGTTACCTTCTGGAACACTGCGCACATAGAAGAGGAAATTTCCCCTTGTACCAAACTCTCCCATAAGAGAACTCGTTTGTTACTAATCTGATCATAACTAACCCTAGCGAGGTGTTTTGAATTGTGCGAGGTAGCCGTGGCGCCGCTATGGAGGAGTGTTCTGGCCGACTCCCAGAGACCGCTTGGGACTGGCTGCGGCTACCATTATTTCGACTGTAACAGCCGCCAAGGTCCCAGCCAGGACATTCTGAGTCGTCGCTGCGTGTTTCGTCTATTTGCATACCGCCCTCGGGGGCCTCCATCTCGCCCGCAACTGGTCACCTCAAGGTCGCGACCACGCCCTACGCAAACAGTCCGCCCGGGAAAATTGCCTCCTTAATGTTATTCTTTTTTCTTTCTGCCCGCCGACTCCCCGAACTCGAACCGGCCCACATTAACAACGGGATAGCTGTGCTTTTATTTTTCGTGGCAGGTGTGTGACTGCGGCGCGTATATATAGGGCAGTGTGTCTGCGGGTAGGCATCAGTCTTCTGCTGTAAGATCGCTCAACACACACAGACAACATGTACAAGCTGGTGAGTACCTGCCTTATCTCTCTCTCTCTCTCTCTCTTGTCTCCAAAATCAGAGCGAGGGCTGACCGCGACACCGGGGGACAGCTTACTGCCTCCCGGCGGGTAGTTCGCCGGGAGGGCATGCCTCTCTGGGCATGTCGTAATCGCCTTCTGTTCACGAGGGTAACTTGGGCCGGCGGAGCGATCAGTCGTCGATAACCCACAAGTGCCATGGAACATAAATGGTATCACGGGACGATCGGTTGGCCCCACTGGAGGTTCTCTCTAGTGGCCGATCATTGTGGTTGAACTCGTGCTGGTAGTGGTTGACTCTGTATGCTGGAGAAGGTCTGGAGAGATTCCCACTCTTGTGGAAAGACCGGACGGTGAGCGGCAATCAGCTCCGTTTGTGCCCTGGAGAGGAACTAGGGGTATAGATAGAACCCCGGCCAGACCACACGCTTGGTCTCTGAGCGCGAGGGTCGCAGAACCTCTGTGGTACAGGGGGCCAGGATGTGCGGACGTGCCATGTTTGGACACGGGTCTGGCCAACGATCGCACTAATCCTGATGGCTTTGCGGTGAGAGGTCGTGATTCCTCTTCCCAGCCTATAGGAAGACCGAAGCGCGGCAAGGCCCAGGGCTAAGAGCGCTGCGACAAAATACAAAAGTACAGTAGCCGCGAGGTCCTGTATCAATTGTCTCTAAGACATTACATTGGGCCCCTTAGGCCGTACTCGGTTCTCAAGTCATGTGGTTCGGAGACCGTTACAGTGTCCGTCGCGTCACGTAGAACACCCAAATATCACTTTCCTGTACATCGGGGGAGATCTCCAGTATCTTTACTTGCGACGACGCCCGTCCTAACTGATAGGCGAGGCTAGTTCACACTCCATACGCTTGTTATCCAAATGGCAATATAGCTGAAGGCAATCTCCAGACGGGATGGAGTCGAAATTCCTCGGGCAGAAAGGGAATGATGTTAGAATTGACGTTAGTCAGTGAAGTAGCAGACAGACACTAGGAACCGCTAGCTGGCAGAACAGTCATACGAGCTGGCTAATGACGCCTTGAAGCGGTGAGATCCCACGGAGTTAACCGAAATGAATCTAAACTCCACCTCGTTTAGTAAAATTTTCAACAGTTTATAATGGGCACTCTCGACTGGTTCCACTATTTTGGGGGCAATTTTGAATACTTCAGTTTTAGAGTGTAGCCCCCTTCGATCACCGCCGAAGTCATGGACGTCAAATAAGCGTCTAGCGAGTTTATTTCTCAAAGACTGGTGGCTCTCTCCCTCCTCAAGTGTCTGGGTGCAATGTGACAGGGAACCTGGGTACTGTTGTCAGTTTTGTTTCATTGTTGTTTACGGGGAGGCTGAACACTCCGGGTACAAATTCTCTCATTCATTTCGATGGCGGAATCGCGACATAGGCCCACTGACAGTGGAAACACTTTCCAGTACCACACTAATGATACACGCAGTTACCTTCGCCAGTTTTCGAAATTACCGCTCTAATGGTGTGGCAGACAATCTGTCTTTATACGAGATTTTTTTTGGAGTGTTGCAAATACATACGCAAAATTGTTCTCGACCGGTTAGGTTTGGTAATTACGCAAAAAATTAAACTCTGCAATCAATTATACTTATTTATATCTCTCAATGTGTGATATCTTGCGAAAGTATATTTTTTAGAGGAATAAAACACTTATAAATTAAAATTCGCCAACGTGCAATTACAAAATTTTCGCTGCGATTCTTAGTAGCGAGAGTCATCTAACAATAGTGACAATCCTGCTAGGACTTCAAACAAAATGTCAGCAGGTTACTGCATTTCAGCAATAACAACTAATTGATTCTTTGATAGCGATTTAGTACTACTATTTGAAAATATTAAACACGATGGGTTCACAAAAATATTAATGTTCTGAATTCTCACACTCGAATTTCTTGGTTACACTTTTTACAATTTAATAAAGCTCTTTGCTAACATACAGTATGGCCTCTCATCGCTGAGATATGATCATGGGAAAATAACAACGTGTTAAGAATAGTTAAAATATATTTTTTTTAGCATTATCAGTTTAATAAAATAAAGGCAATGTAATGCATACTATAACTGAACAATAAATTCAGCGCTATCCTTGCCTACTGTTCTTCTCATAAAGTATATTATATTAACAATCACTAACGGTGACCTCGTGGGCAAGGCCACTATGTTTGTTAACATGAATGTTTTCGGTTCGAGTTCCGAAGAGAAAATTGGATTTCTATGTAAGAAATGCTCTGCTTAGCTCACAGGCATAAATGAATCATGTTAACAAATAAAAAAATAATAATAATCTGAATACAAAAAATTATTGGCTTATTCATCTCCGAAATACATTTTACACGAGAAATGCACAGTTTACGGTGTATAAAATAAAACCATTAAATTTTTCAAACCTCGAAATGGACGAGTTTTAGTCACATATTTTGGTCCTGGTAGAAAATATTAAATTGGACTACTGTGGCTCAACAGTTGTGTCCACGATCTTGAAATAATAACGCGTGATGAAAATTTAATACCTTCGTTGACTGATTTTATCCATAAAATAAATGCTATCGATACTACAATTACATCAGATAACGTTATGCTGTGTAAAAGTTTTTCATAACCAATAATAAAATCTAAAGAATTCAATAGATATGAAACAATTCTGTTTCACAGCATTTAAAGACCAAAGAATGATGTGTAATTTTAATATTCAATTAATGATAAGTGTGTACAAACAATTTTAATGGCATAAAAAATATTGCGATTAAAATTTTCTTTTGTCAGAAATATCTTATAACTTGCTGTTGAAACAGGGTTAATCAATTACTTTTATTTTGTTGATGGTATAGAGGCTATTTTTTAAATAAAATTTATTAAATATTGAAAAGGGAGTCCCAGGAGGAAATTATACTAGCTGCGTAATGGGAATTTTTTGCGCGGCTCTTGTGTGAATTGAATGAAACGGTAAAGGTTGGTTAACACGTTCACGAATCACGTCGACCAGGCAGAGTGAGCTGGGCGGATTTCAGTGACGGCATTCACACGTCACCAGAATTTTTTATCTGTATACCCAGAATTCCATATATGTATATATTATATTTATTTATTTCCTTTATTTTGGTATAGTTTTTCCAGATACGTGTCACGAAAATTGTATTTCCTTTACATGATTTATAAGCCTTAGGCGTAACCTCAAAACATCATCTTCGATGACAGCCATTTATGTTGCCTTGGACATCACACACTGAATTGTGAGCAATATCAGTGATGCCCGCGCTGGAAAAGTAGCTGGTAACGTAGTTCCAGGTCTTTACGTTTAATTCCGGCGCTGCTCCATACTCACCTCAATCACCGTCATCGGCTCTCAAGACCTCGATGTTAAGAGCCGTCCCAATCTCTTCACTTCACTTCACTCACTTGACCGACGCATGAATCAAGCGATCAAGCCCATGGTAATGATAATTTTGCACATGGTGGAGTCATACAAGTAGATGGTTTCAGAAATGTTGCCGTGACCAGCGTGTTGGTAAAGAGAGCGCACGTGTGTGTGTTTGGCAGCTTCTGGTCGTGCTGGCTGTCCTGGCCGTCGCCTCTGCGCAGTACATCTACCCAGGCGTGGGCTTCCGCTCCGGCGTCTACTCCGGCTACCCCATCAACTACGGCTACAGCTACGGCTACGGCGCCGGCGCCGGCGCCTACCCCTACTCCGCTTCCTACTACCTGCGTTGAGTCCGGCGGTGAGTACACAGTCACCTCACCACAGCACTGTGGTCGCCTGAACGTTCCCTAGCGCACGTCGTCCGTGCTCTGGAGCGCGATTCTCATTCACTTTTAGTCTCCGTCTACAATCCACATGCCGCACATATGCATAACGTAAAGAACTAAAACCCTGAATTCGAGATTGCAACATCCACAACTAGTATTTGACGTGACTTACTCAGCTTTACTTGCATCACTTGGCGTTAAGATGGTCATCTCAGAGTATCAAGTTTTTTAAGCCGGCCTATGAGAATGTGAAACTTCATAAAAACTACTGCAGCCAACTTATGCATATAAAAATTCTTGCGCTGGCAAAATTATTTCCTATTTGTTTGCTCTTCCTGATTAGTTAGAAAAGGGTTTTTTTTTTTTTTTCACTCACGTTAACGCCGATTGTAGTCAGAAGGTTTAGCTTGTTATGCTTTGCAAGTGATGTTATTGAAGCCAAGTAGGTTGTGGACGGGGGCCTTACACTTGTCAGGGACCGAGTTAGGTCGTGGGAATAACAAGCGCGTTGAGAGTTGCTATACCATAGCTAAGGTTTGTCCTACTCATTCTGGGAAGCTCGACGCTTTTAGTTTGTCAACTGAACATTTTCGCCGCCAAGGTTGCACTTTTGTCGGACGCATACCGGATTTTTCCGTTCTGTATGTAAGTATAAATGGTTTTATTGCAGATTTCACAAAATAATCATACTGCAATTTGAAAAAAAAAAAAAAAAAAAAAAAAAAAATATCGTTCGATTTGTGTGGTGTCAGAAGCTACCTACTTGAAGAATAAATTTAATTCTTCGCATTGGAGTGAAAATATAACGAAATACGTTCACACACGTAGTTTAATATTGTTATAAGCTGGATTTTGCGAACCACTGACCCACATAGTTACTATATTTAAATATGACAACTAAATCGAAAAACAAATAGTGCAGTTGATAGAAATATCCTTTTTGCGGCCTTTCTGCGCAGTTTCCGCAAGGTAACCAACGGGGGTTGGGGTGGAGAAGTATGCACGAAGTTCATTTTGATGAACGCTATACTTATTTCGCACTGATCGTAACGTTTGTTTTTTTTTTTCATTGAAATAAGCTTGCTTATAAACAGTCAATGTCAAACACAGTTGCGTATTTACCGTTCATGAATAATCGTTTCAAAATAGTGTTAATAATTATAATTTTGGCTGGACCAAGTATATATCCAATTTGAGCCGAACGCGAACTTTCGTAGAAAAATATACAGAACTCATCAATTTACCGCCGGCTTAAAGGCGACCTCTTTGGACCGCCAGCGCGCCATGCGGAGAAAAATTTCCCTATGCGAAACACTTCCATAAGAATTTGTAACCTGAGTATAATAAACCTTGGCCACGACATGATGTGCAGTAGTCGCCTGCCTATCAGAAGATCGTGAACTCCACTACACTCGGCTGGCGATGCACTGGTCCCGCGACGAGCGGAATAAGCGAATGAGATTCGCGTGCCTGTATTCGCGTGTGAGCCATGTCGCAGCACGATTATGACGACCGACTCTCAGACCTCGTCAGTCATCTAAGCTATCAGGCGATCACGATCTTCTTGTGGCTAATAGTGAGCATAGTTTAACGAGGAGTAATATCAAAACGTTATTACAACGAAAAGATAAGCCTCGGGGTGGTGGTTTTCATTTGCCATGTTCCCGTCTCACCCCTCCCCCATTGGGGCCGCGGTGGCTGAGCGGCCAGACTGCTCGCCTCCCGCCAAGGCGAACCGGGCTCAATACCCGGCCGGATCAATCCCGGATTTTCGCAAGTGGGAATCGTGCCGGGCGATTCCACTGGTCGGCGGGTTTTCTCGGTGATCTCCCGCTTCCCCGCCCTTTCATTCCCGCACTGCTCCTATCTCTGCTCATTTCACTCTCATCGGCTCTCAAGATCTCGATGTTAAGAGCTTTCCAAATCTCTTAATAGTCAACTCCACCATTCTTGTTGCTCTCTGCAGAACTACAGCAGAATTGTTGGAACCGTGTCAGAATTTCTATAATACCCGCTTAGGTTTTTCTATTTACTGAAATATTGGCCCCTAGTATAATTTTTTCACTTGATTTTGAACAAAAAGCGTATGTTCCATGATCATAAAAATTCTTTGAGATAGAACAATTTAAGAACGAGTACGGTTATTGAACTGAAGGAGGCGACATTTCAGGTTTGTTTTATCTTTTTTTTTCGTCTGAAAACATGTTTTGCAGCCTGGGAAACAGCACGGGGTCTACACTCGGTACGCATCTTGCGTGGGTAAGAATATTAATTAACTTTAGCGGCAAGGTAGGCCAAAGTATTTATCGTGGCTAGAGGTTTCCGTCACTAAGCAAACGACATATTAAAAAAGAACCAAAGCCTCTTTAAGGTTTGTTTGGAAAAACTTGTTTTGTATAGAATTATTGAAAAAGGTTGCCACTTCAAAACAAAGGACGCTAAAATTATGATGTTAGTTACGTAACACTTGTTCCTTGTAGGCGAATACGACTTTTTATAGAATATACAATAAACAGTAATTAGGACATTACGTTTGTGGTCTTCAAAATGAAACTATCGTTTGTGCATGTTGCTTGTGTTTACATTCTTTCATTTTACCTAAACGTTTAAATATAATTTCTTCCGTGGCTAGTGAATAGCATCCGTTGTACCCATAATTAGTTAACGATGGAAGAAATATTCTTAGAGCACTTCAACCTATAAACTGTATAGCAATAATACTACACACCAAGCTGCAGATATAGTAATGTTTAGCAGCGCTACTATATCAAGTTAAGAACTTCCCTATGCATTTGACTGTTTCTTGAGTAAATGCAGGAACGCTACAATGAATGTATAGGGGAAAACATTACAATTCCTGCTTTCTCACTAAGTATATACACTGATATAGTAAATCTCCAAATAATGTCTTCGAGTGATAGACCGATTCACTGTCTCTGTGGTCTCGTACAATCAGTCTGCATCACAACGGTCAGTAAAGAGACGCATTATTGCCAAACTACTCTCTGCGTGGGTGTAGCAAGACAAATGTCCCTCATGTCTGCATTTCTCTGCCAATGTTACATTACCCTTGTTCAGTCTCCAGGAAGAATACTGCTTCCTGTCATGGTATCATGCTAGGAATGCACTAGTTCTGGACTTGCAATTCTAATTATGCTCCTTTATTTGTTTACAGGTTCGACATGACTCTTCCCTTGCTGCAAGTCTGACACTTCTTCATTTCGGCTCAATTCTTTAATATGCAAAATTTATCTGTATTTGCGTAAACTAATAAATTACTCACTTGTTTATATATATATATATATTACACACTTATTTTTAAAATTTAACCTGCCGTTTTATCCCACTATCCTGCCCAAAATGTTGTTGAGAAAACAGGACCTCTGTTTCTTGATACAAAAATGCACAATTACTTGGTCATCTATGTTTGATCATTATGGACTTACTTTTGTTATTTACACAGCATCTTTCTTTACTGCTAAATAGTGCTCTGTTACTAGTGCTGGTCCTCTCAGCGTACTTTGATGTATTGCCGCCATGAAAACTGGCGCTGATACTTTATCCGCGTGATTGACGTCCTTGAGGAACCCTGCTGTAAGTTTCAGCAAATGAGTGTCAGTTATTTAATCAGGTTAAGTATTTTGATTTTGCGTTTAGACACACTGGTATATTTCCTTCTAGTTACATTTTGTGACGCCGCGATCATAATCAGAGCAAATTCCTCCAGTTGTTTGCAAACAGACCCGGAGCCCAGGCGATGGAAGATGCATTACAATATGGACAATTTTAAATTCGTGAATGGAATCAAGTGATTGCTGATTTTGAAGAAAACACAGAATAATTATATTACTAAAACGTTTATTGTCTATTTATTTGTTGCAATTTCCCATGAACAACCCTGTTCATAAAGGGGAAATGGTACACAAAAAATATCATGGCAGTTTGTGATTGCATACATAGTAACATACAATACATACACAATAACACACAGTATTAAACAAGATAAAGTGAGTTAAAGTAGACATTTCAGAAATACAGTACAATTACATTTTTCTTCAGTAGGAAGAGAAATATTGACTACAATTTCAAATAAAACAAAATTATTTGATAATAGGGGAGAAATTATTAAAACCTTTTTTTTTAATTGTGCTCTTATTAATTACAATAAGAATTATAGCAAGTGAGATGGCATACCAAAAAAAATGGGCAGTTTGTTATGCATAAGTACTAGGTTTCAAATGTCATTCGCCATAAAAGTAAGCGACGAGACAGACGCCAGACGAGCGTGAGGGAACTCCCAGCACAGCGAGCCAGCAAGACACTGCTGCGCGCAGCCTCCACTAATTGGGAATCACCACACTGTTCAATTTGTTCCCTAGTTTCATGGAAAAGTGCAGGCAGAATATTCTCCACGACTCTCCGCAAGGCCATGGACACGTTGATTTTTCAACAACGGACTTGGGTTAAAATTTCACATAATGTTCCGTGATCACATGGAACCTCTCGGTAAATCTGCTACTTTTTCTGTACTTCGGTGTATAAGAGAGACTGCGAAAAAATTAGTTAATTTCGTTTATGCGGAATCTAATGGGTGGAAAATAGCAAAGAATAAGGTGTTTGAAATTTAAGTTTTTTAAAAATAAATTATCTTTATAACAGTAATTTTAATTTGTTAACCAAGTACGCTAATTAAACCGTTATCTCCTCATAAATAATTGAATGTTTAGAATCTATTGGCTGAATAGACAAACTTTATTCCGCACTGAGGCATATATCAGCTATCTCAACTGACGTTATGATACAAATAGTTGCTTTGGGTGATAAAGTACGTTTTCTGTTGTCTACAAACTAAATTTCTTACTTTGAACTTTGTCTGAGAACACAAAGTGATAAACGCTGCTCTTGTAAATTAGTTTACGTCTTGGCGTTTTCTTCTTTCGGGGCGAGGTAAACGAAAGAAACTCTTGGCACTGCAGCAGGTTCTGAAAAAAAATTCGCCCTGAATGCCTTCGCATGAAGTCATTTTCTACTAACTGTGGTGAGCAAACACGATCTTGCGAGGCTCATTTTCGTACGCTTATGATCCCGGCGGATTTTATGCGGTCATTTTTGACAGATATTCACACCCTTTGAAATGGAATAAAAATGTGTACCTCTCATTGTAGCTTTGTTTTTTCACAGTGGCACTATAAAGCATTGCGTTGTAACAGTTCAATTTGTATTCAGATATTCAGGCTGTGTCTGAATTCGCCTGAAGCACATACTTGTGTGAGCCTGTCATCGGAAGTGCCGTAAGTGCTGTCCGAATTGCAAGTGAAGTATGCAAGTCTACAAGTAAATGAAGATGTATACTTCTCGCGTACTTGGGAATATTTGCTGCCATTTTGAGAAACACTTTGTAAGTTACAATTTATTTCCGACATAATTATTTTATTTAAAGTTTAATAGGGCAACATTACTATTTCGTAGGCATAGAATTGTGAATTGAGTTAATTAGTATCGCAAGGTTCACCTTAAAACAATCTCTAAACTATAAATTCGTATTAGGTCTATGTTTGTAACTTGCAGAAGCTAAGATAAAAAAAAGCAATCAAAATTGCACTCACATACAATAATGCAAGATAGTAAAAGTTATGTAAATCAATTTTAAATATTATTTAATACTTGATTTAACGTCTAAAACTTTCTCGATAATTATCAAATTCTTAGCCGGAATACATGTACATTAAAAGAGGTTACCTGGCTAATAACTGTTACCGAAGCCAACAAGACTGCCCATCCGCATTCATCAAATTTGGTGCCAAGAGTAAGTGAAGTATGCAAGGATGCAAGTAAACAAGTATATAACTGAATTCGGACACGGCCTAAGCACGGTTTGTCTCCGTCCTATCGGCAATTCAAGCGCTTGTCCCACAAACAAACTCACGAGGCAGCTCTGGGCGAAGCTGTGACTTCAGGAGAGGCGGGGCGAAGAACTTGTCCAGTGTGGTTTCAATGAAGTGAAGGCGGCTGTCTTGGCGAGAGGCAATTTTACTGTTCACTGGACCGCTCAGCCATTCTCTCGTTGCGAATCTCTTGACATAGAAGGGTCGCGGTGGCTGAGCGGGTAACCTGCTCGCATCCGGGTTCAGTCCCCGGCCGGGTCACTCCGGATTTTCGCCATTTTGAAATCGATGCCGTTGGTTGGCGGGTTTTCTCGGGATCTCCCATTTCCCCGCCCTTTGATTCCGGCGCTGCTCCATACTCATCTCACTCACCCTCATCGGCTCTCAAGACCTCGATGTTAAGAATCGTCCACATCTCCCCACTCACTCTTGACACAGAGTTATCAACGATATGACAGGAGCGAGGTGGCGCAGTGGTATAACTTTGCACTCACATCCGGTAGGATCTGGATTTGATCTTCTGTCCGGCCAACCTCATCTCAGTTTCTCATAATTTCCCGATATCGCTCCAGGCGAATGCTGAGATGCTTCCTTGCTACAAGCCATGGCGAAGGTTTATTCTACACGGGTTAAGAACAATACGTTATTTCTTATGGGAGAGTTTGGCATAGAGAAAATTTTCACCGCTAGGTGCGCATTGTTCCAAAAGGTATCTTTCAATTAAAATTTTAATCTACTTGAATAGTAAAAGAGAAAGTTTTACTTAATTAAGTAGTTATTTTATATTTGATTTATGATTATTGCAATTATTTCATTTTTTAACGCAAAAAGTAGAGAAAATCCGGTACACATGAGACACTAGCGCTTACCTAGTGGCGAAAAAAGTTAGTTGCCAAACTAAGAGCAATGAGATTACAAACTTTGCCAGCTCCTGTTTATTTGAGCAACTTGCTCTGTCTCTAATGACGTCACTGTCGACGAAACGTTAAGCCCTACCTAGCCGTAGAGGAAATATGGGGCAGAGTGCTGTTACGAGTTGCGCAGTAGCCGTTCTCCATGTCCTGGCATTGGACTGCTTCTCTGTCGAAACGACTTTTATAAACGAGGTGAACAGGATTTGGTGTTAGAACAGTGCTTCTGCAAGCAAGTGCTTTGGGATGCTTGTATACTTCCTCATATTTGTGATTAAATTTAGTAAGTTAAAAATGGTAAAATTATTCTAGTCATATAAAAGGGCCTGTGTTTTAAAAATTGAGATACAAACAAATACGTTCATCAGTGTTGACCATGTGACTTTGACAGGTGTATTGGCATGGGGTAGGACAATGTTGAGTATAGGCTGTTTAACGGTAAAATGAGCACTTTTAGAAGTCCTGCTTAACACCTACTTGTATGCACGTTGTGTTTTCTTCCGCCTTATAAAAAATTAACATCGCCATGGGTTTCGTCACTTTATTCATGCGTCGGTCAGGTGAATGTGCGAAATTACTAAAAAAATTAATATTTTACAAATTTGGCAAAATTTTACACTTCGATGCATTAAAAAAAAAACAGAAAGCGAAAGAAATAATTTAAGTCATCACAAATGGTTAGCCAACATTTTTGGAATATGGAACTACTTTCCATCCATCGTTACCAACTTTACTGGGCACATGTCACTCAGTGCGCCCGTTAAAAAATATGCTGGTAGGAGCAGTGACTTTGTCCTGAGGTTGAGTTCAATAGTGCTCACCTTATCGTGGGCAGCCTTTACGTGTGCAGAAGACGAATAATAATCGGTCTGCGCGCCTTTCTACATCACGCAACTAGAAGAGAAGAGCAGCGTTGGTGTTGACAAGCGACTGTGCGAGGGACGACACGCGGATGGCCGGAGGTAGAAAGCGAGCAGGGGCTGTGGGAGGCGGTCAGAACCGAAGATGGGCCGGAGCAAGGCAGAAGAAAGCGACACAGTATTGGCGGCGCGCGACGGCGGCACGAGACGTGAAACTGCGCCTGCGGGGGCTGACGTGGCCCACATGCGGACGCGAGGTCGTCGCCCGCGTGTCCCACAGACTGTTTCTGGGCCGCCCACGCCATCTCCCGCTGGTCTCGCACGCTCCAGTCCACCATACACTACGCACCAGCGGCTGATACCACAGAGCAAGTAAGGACACAAGAGCGGACACTTCCATGATGTAACGATCTTCTTATTTTGAAGTCTTTTTCAGGGCTGGTGGGTGGGTGGTAGGTGTCTGGATCAATACAAACAGCGGACACGCGTTACGAAAAATGTTATTGCCGGGTAGCATTTTACACTATGTTTACAGATTGCGTTATTCTTGAGAGGTTCTAGAACGAAGTTTTAAATTGCTTTATTAGAACCTACTTGACCATTTAGTTGCCGAATTCTGTTTTTTTTTTTTTCGACAATAATTGAATATATAGCGTGCTATTTGTGTTAGCTATGTCTTTGAAATATTTACGGTACCTCCAAATGTGACCAACAGAATAGAATAAATCTTGCACACGCAGGGCAAAAAAAAAATTAAATATTTCTAATCGTTTTAGTAAGTTATTAAATCAGCACCTGAAATATATGTAGTTTATATCAGTATGTTTGAGATACAAAATACTTATAGTTTTGACTAAAAACTGATCTGTTCCATAAAATCATTCATTCCAGTGGTAAAATGTCTATGTTGGTGTTTTACGCAGGCAGTAACTTCAAATAACGCGATTGTAAGCCCTATCTATAGTCCATTCCCGATTGGAAGCGACTTATGAAAATCAACCTTTGAAAAAACACTGTTGGCATAACATGTCACCTGTTTTTCAATAACCTGTATTCCACAGCTATATAACACTGTGGTTAACTTTAGAGCAATGTAATATTAAATAAATGAAACTTTACCTTAATATCTTCTATAACTTGTCATATTTATTTCTTTTTAAATATGAATTAACAACAGCGAGAGCAGCGACGTGTTGCCAACGGCCGGTAAGAAATAGTTCACAGTTAAAATATTATTTGAACCTAGTTTATTAGTATACTATATGTAAATTTAACGGTGCCTATTGAAATACTTAAATATTTATGTAGCCCCGATAGCAACATATCTTATTTTTACTGGTTTAAATAACAGTGGAAAATATCGTGAGTAGGCCGTAATGGTACCGTGTTGTTTTAGCGAGCGAGAAAGCAACTGTCTGCTGAGCGAGGCTTGTCGCTCTCTCTCTCTCTTTGTTTCTTTCACACTCGGGAAGTTTCACTTCGCTAGTAAACGAACATCATATGTGTTTTCAATTGTAGCATATTTCATACTTATTACAGCAAAATAATGATTTCTGAATTTGTAATTTACAACTGAAAAGAGATTTTAATGTTTGAATACATATTTTAATATATTTAGATATGATGGCGGAGTAGAAACAAAATGAAGTTGGCAGACGTGGCGAACCATGACATGTGGCATGGCGTGTTGCTTTTTTACCAAACGAAGCGTAAATTATACTTACTCCGAAAAATACTTCAAATTACCACATCGCGTTTGTTGACGTGTTTTTTAAACCTACCTAAGCAAGTTACGATGTGATAAATCTGTGTTTCCGCGGCAGTATAAATATACTGTTACAGTGTGTTGTTAACCGCTGCGTGTGAAATAGCGTGGCGTGCCTGCTTGGTGATCGTTACGCTGAATCTGTGTGTGTGCGCGTGATTTCAAATATTTGATGTGAACTATTTATACGTTTTAAATGTGAACTGTTGTTATAACGGAGTTATTAATTTTCATCCACATCTGTTTATTTATCACAACGTCGTACCTTTGTCCTGGGTGTTTGAAACACAGTCGTGTAACGTTATTTGCCACCAATCCCAACAAAATAACCAAGCCCAGCCCCAATAAATTTCAATAAACCTAATACACAGTAAGTATTAATATATATAAATACGAGCGGAATAAAAGTTACGGTAGGCTTATTTGTGTGCACGTTCACCGCTATATTTTAAGTTTGTATGACAAAAAATGAGCGACACGAGTTGCATGCTTGATTTTAATGTCGCTTTTTCGTTGGACTGGTTATTCCTTCCTTATTCAAACTGAGGCCGTCCTTTACTATAGTCCATTACCCCGCAGTTGTAACAGTGTTGAACACAGTCGTGGCAAAATGTTAACGTGCATTACGTGTAATGTGCTATATCGTGGAAAACAAATATGTTAATGTAACATAACCGTGAGAACTATCGTCAATTCAGGCATTTTTAAAACGTCATAAAGCTGACCTAAATAATGTTATAGGCCTAAACTATGAATATTCGTACGAAATGGTTTTTGAAATAGACCTAAGGCAGAGTTCTTTGAAAAGCTGTAATCAGTAAAGAACACATTTGACAGGTATAAAAGTAGAAGTCACATTTAAATGATTATTTTTAGGTGTAGCGAAAGTCTACGAACACATGTACACACACAATGGCATGTAAACATTGATTTTGACAGATGATACATGGCAGTCATATGGAAATGTTTGTTTACATTTGGCGGAGGGATAAGAAACGGGCCTGCAAGGAGATATTTAGCAGGGCTCCGAGAAAGTTGCTTCCAGTGGGAAATGGACTATAGTGTCACCCCCTGGCTAATACGGCAGTTTGCGAAGGGCGGCCGGGCCCTTCGGCCATGCACAACGTTCTGTGTGCAGTCTGTTCGCGGTTTATACTCACTTTTTGAATGGCACCTTTGAAAAATCACGCTATATATCACGTCTTTCCTTGTTTCATAAATATAGCACGTGTTACAAGCGTTTTATACTTATATTAACACAAAAGTAACTTATATTTAGTTAAATCGAAACTTTACCTATATTCTATATAAAAGTTTTAATATTTAACTTATAATTCATATGAATAAGAACAAAAATAAAACAGATATGTTGGTAATGCCTCGTATAGACTGTTCACGGTAAAATGAGCACTTTTTAAATGCCCTTACTTGTAAGCATACTGTGTATTCTTTCGTCGTATGCAAAATTAACATAACCATAAGCCTCGTCGCTTTATTTATGCGTCGATCAAGTGCAACTGTGAAGTTATTACAAAAGAAAATGTTTGGTTAATCTGCTCATTTTTACACTTCGATGCATAAAAAAATAGAAAGTGAAAGAAATAATTTAAGCTATCACAAACGGTTACCTGACACATTTTATTCGACGTTAAGATATGGAACTACTTTCCATTCACCGTTACCAACTTTACTGGGAACAAGTTTCTCAGTTCACCCGTTGAAATATATACAGGTAGGGAAGAGACTTTTTTGTAAGGTTGATTTCAAAAGTGTTCATGTAATCGTGAACAGCCTTTAAGAAATAGTTCATGTTAAAAATAATATTACACTCACTGCGCAGTACGAATCCGGTGCGCTGTCCCTTTGGTGCAATTTTATATAACTAGTTAGGTTTTGTTTGCGCGAGGCGGAGGGATATACCGGAAGTAGAACTTCAGCAGGGCTTCAGAAAAGTCTGAAGTAACCGTGAACAGCCTATAAATACACGGCGGAATTCGGCCGACAATCTTCGTGAGGTTTTTTAATTCCTAATGTTACGCTCCCTTAAGACAGAGTACAATAACTTAACAGAGAATTCACTGCAATAATAGCAAATGGCAAAATTCTATAAACTATTATGAATCAACAGCTGCAATATATTAATTTTCCTAGCAATTATTTCTCTTAATTTTACTATCAATTAAGAGACTTTTCTTAGCCATATGCTAGAGGCATAAATATGCGTTCTTTAAACATTCCACTGCAATGACATTTAATAGTTTTAAGTCAGGATATCATATTACGAAGGAAATAGCAGCTTGTTGTAATGAAAATGTTACATTCACATTAGAGAGCAGGAATTCATGCAATTTCTTAGGTAGGTATTTATCGAATTACGAAGGAAATAGCAGTTTGTTGTAATTAAAATGTTACATTCACATTAGAGAGCAGGAATTCATGCAATTTCTTAGGTAGGTATTTATCGAATTACGAAGGAAATAGCAGTTTGTTGTAATGAAAATGTTACATTCACATTAGAGAGCAGGAATTCATGCAATTTCTTAGGTAGGTATTTATCGAATTTGTGTTGCAGAGGAAACAACTGCAGTGTCTCCCATAGAGTAATTAGAATATTCACATGTCTTCTCCGATAATTTATCTGAAGCCAATATAATTTGGATGTTTATATGACCACGCTTTCAAATGGATATTTTTTTACAATTTATTTAATCTTGCATTTTAACACGATTCTTTTCCATTATGTCGATAATAAGGGCCAATGACATTTGTTGAAAACAATCCTCTACCATACGTATTCCAAAACTTTTTATATCGTGATTTTATACTGTATGTATGTATGGTTGGCCGACTGAGTTCTCCGCATGTAGTAGTTATACACAAGCCAATCACGGATGTCTTTCTTGCAATAACCGAATCCTGAGGGGCCGTGTTAGATAGGATAATCATGGCTTCGGCAACTGATAACATGAGAAAGCTTTAAAATTCTAATGTTTACGGTTGTGAAAACCACCCTACCACAGATTATTTCACACAAAGAAACTTCGGTTTATGTATTGCATTCGTGAATGTAATTTGTATGAATATTGACTAACAACTTTACGATCTAAGCTTTGGAGTTTACCGTCTGTTCTGATCTCCCAAAGCACATCACCAGCCTTGCGAAATATCTTCTAGAGTTTAATTTATAATGTTATATTATTTGGCGGCTTCATAGACTTCCATGTCAACTACTTCTATTCTCAGTCTTTTCGGCGATAGTCAGTCTTCTCATTTACACCTGGCATACCGATTTTCTCTGTTATCACTTCATTCATAATTGCAGCACTTTACAATGCATCATTGAACGTATTTGAGGAACCTCATTACTGCCTCTTGAACTCCGCCGCTTGTATTCTGTATTCGCTGTAGGTGCACGGGCTTTTGAATCGCACGAGACAGTTCAGCGAGTCTGCTTCCTTACGTTCCATTTGTTGTTCATTCTTTGATCATTATTGAAGTTTGGAAATATTTTAACTTTTCTGTTTCTTCTGATAATCTTCAGAGGATGTGTGGCACAACAAGTTTGATCGGAATTCTCACAAATCATAACCGATGTTTCGTATACAAAGACCTAGTCAGCTAACTTGGCAGTCCAGAACCAGACTTGTCAGTTTGTGTTTAGCTTTACGTGTGTTGCTGAACACATGCCCATGCAGAACAACCAACGTTTATCAGTTGTAAGTATTAATTCTCACTGTGGTCGAGCGAAACAGGAGAACGAATGATGACTGTGGCATTAGTCAATAAAATAATTGTGTCCGCTCGAGTATGTTAAAACAGTGACGTCTATAGAGCGTCTCACGCTTAGATTGTAGGGTGTGAATGGACATTCACTCTCTCTTTCCAATACATGGTTTCTTCTGTCGTTAACTCTGTCCTTGTTCCTAGGTGTTCTATTGCCGGATGTGTTATCTTTATCCATCTTTTAAAAAATGCCATTTTCGTTGCGTGCGCGCCATGCAATCACAATGATGGGTTTCTCGCGGGCTTCAGTTTCAAAGGAGCCGCTTAGCTTTGCGTCGCAGGATTGGATTCCTTTACGAGTTGGCAGGGAGGTAAACAGATAAAAATTATATTAATAAGGCAGTTTCCTTCACCACCCATTTGTTTCTCAGCTTGCTAGTTAGGCCTTGCGCCGACATGCAATTATTGGTAGGCAGATTGTTTGATTGCCTGATTGTCTATCACAGGGTCTTATGAGACTGAGCTCACATGCAACAGTTATTCGGTTTGTGTCTATCCACAAACCAAGTGATAGCGCAATCGATTTGTGCCATGCAGGTTTGGATGTGTCCGAGCACACTTGCAATGATACCGTCGCACGACAGCCGTCGTCGAGTTCACAGCCATGGCATCTCAACGAGGTAAGCAAATCTATTATTGCAATTGTACACACTTGGTACATATTTACATTGTACACATATCTCTTTATTATTTGCATACATTACACACATCGACATTCATGTACATGCATTAATGTATTACATATATATTTACAATTTGTACATACATTTGTACATACAGATTGTACATACTGTTATTGCATACCAATAAAATCCTTTGTGCATGCACCCATAAGTTGTTATAATCTATATCTTGTGAGTAGGCCCTATACATTGTTCTACAGTTGTCATTATTGTTCTTACGAAATATGTATATTACTTTACAATGTCGTGGTAGCATTAGATAAAATATTTAAATAGCCTTCACACGTCAACAAACTGTTATTATGTGTTGTGTTACAGAATTGGAAAATTACGAAGACTGGACCGAAATGTTCATCACGGATGTGCAAGAGAGACCTACCATTTACAACAAAGGGCTTAAAGAACATTCAAATAGGAACGCAATGGTACGACTTTGGACAGAAGTGTGCGAGATAGTAATGCTTTCGTGGAATGATTTGATTCCACCAGAAAAAAAACCTTAAAATGTAAGAAATAACGTAACATTGATATATTATTAAAAGTAATAACAGAAACACGAAAATTACCTATATTTTATAATAATGCCATGAGACAGGCCCTTGAGGAGATGTGAAATAATTTGCAAAATAATCTCTTGTTGTTATTCAACCACGAGAAGCGCGTACATTGTTTGGTCTAATGCTTACAAGAAGAGACACGCATAATGTGTCTTCAAAGTGTATGCCATATTTTTGGCATACGTAGTTGTGAAGAATGCAACACGCTTTGATAATATCATCACAAAATGCGATATTTACATCTAGTGGTCGGTGTAATATCCGCCATTTTTTGGCCAGAATGCCAAACGTACATTCCACAAGTCGCCTCTCTCTAGAAAGCCTATACTTAAATATTCTTTTCACATTTGTCAAATTATGTCGCCCATAAGGACGTAGTAAATGCTCTGACAAAGGACAAAAGCTTCATCTCCTACAAATACGAAAGGCATGGCAACACCATTGTCATTTGGCAGTACCCGATTCACTGGCGGATGTATGTAACTGAGCATTCTCACGTTTTTATCCAAAATTTGAACGTTGAAACAAGTACGAGTCACTAGCACTACCACATGACCCAACATCAACCGAAATAAAACAATAATCAGCATCAACAACTGCCATAAGTATGGCGGAAAAAAAACTGTTTGTAATTATAAAACTGAGAACCACCGTGACTAGGCTGGTGCACTCTGATATGTTTTCCATCAACTGCTCCCAAACAGTTGGGAAAGTCTGTCCTCTGAGCATATCTTGCAGCTATATTCAGCCAAGTACTTTCGGATTTTCTTGGGATACGTGTCGAGGTCAAGCAAATCCATAATTTGTTACATGTATCCTTGACAATTGTCCGGATTGTCGTAATGCCAATCAGGTATTCGTAATATAGAGAATGAAAACAGTTCCTTGTCGCAAGGTACCTGAAAAAAAAAGGTTAAGTAGACAGGTGTTAACATTACTCTTATGCTGGGGACACCACACAAACGCAACACAACAGAGCAGATAGTTAGGATTACCATACAGTGTTGCTGAGGCTACTGTGCTACTCAGTAAGTGCACCAGAACAGACTGTTAGCGCTGCAATATGTTGCTGTTATGTGCACAATCATCTCTGTAGCCGCATCAGAGCAGCATTGTGGGGAATACCATAATGAATAGTATTCAGAACCCTACTCGTGTGTAATCGCAACATTCTATTCTGTAGAGAGTAATAGTAATATGTTACAATATGTTCTATTGGTGTTACCATATATCTTTAACAATATTCTACAACAGTATTTTTCTTTCAGTGTTTATTTATTAAACATTTTTTTGGTATGCGCCTATTGTGAAATGCACTTTCGCTGTTGCAAACACTACACTAAAGTGACATATAGCCACGATGGAAATACCCTAGTATTGTTTTTTATGTGACTTTCAAGCTGAAAAATATGTATGGAAAAACCTGAACTGACATCATTCATCTTACCCACATGCGATACATTTTCGTTTGTATTAATTGTCCATCTAAACATGAGATCAATGCATAAATACTAACAACAGGTGGTCTTCCCTGCATGTCTACACTTAACTTGTGTGGCGGTGATGTCAACGGAGTGCAATACAAATGCTATAGAAGGTTGACCACATTGCCAGCTATCAATCACCACAATCACGCAATACTGTGGCGAACCCCTTCACACACACACACACACACATACATATACATATACATATATATATGGCAGTTAAATAAACAAAAAAAAAAGGGGTACATCTGGCCAAGCAGCACACAAACAGCGGAAGTATATATATTTCGATCAACTCTTGTTTTTACAGCCCAGTATGGAGGACAGGGAGACTGTTAGCGAAACAAGCCTCATTCGACTGGAAGGTGTGAATTCCGAAAATGAACACGAACATGATCATACAGACGAAGCAGTTTGTCATCGTTCACAGAGTATTCCGACATGTAAGCAGAAGAAAAGGGCACAGTCGTACGAGAAAACATTACTGAGCATTCCGAAAGAAAAGAAGGCCGAATACATGGACGAAGACAAATCTTTTCTACTATCTTTTGTGCCAGCATTTAAACGAATGACTTACGATAAAAAAAAAAAGAATCTAAAATGGAATTTCTGTCGGTTATTAGATGGGTAACTCAACCAACATCTATTCAAATATTTTCCAAATCGCTTTCAAGGAACCCCTCATTTTCATCGAAGTTTTCCACTGAACATCACAAGCATTCCGCATACTCCACCCCAGCTAGTCTTTTATGCTCAACCCAACGTCCCTATGTCCACTCCATTTACCTTCCTCGGCACCCACTGCTACTGACAGTACACAAAGCTCTTGGGTTTCATCATGTCCAACATCTCCGCATTCTGATTTATTAGACTTGTAGATGTTGTATGTAACATTTATGCTATAAGGCTAACGTTCTTTCTACAATCAGTAATTATTAATCTTATCAACAAAATGTATACTCTTCAATACAATATAGAACCAAATATATATATGCTAAATACTAACATTAAAATTGATGCTGTTACTTTTTGCTTGTTTTTCTTACCTTAATGTCACTGACAATCGGTCTTCTGGGGAGATGGCATTCCTCCACTTCGTATTTGTGTGTGTGTGTGTTATTGACGCTGCTACCAACTACAGGAGATCATCAAAACTGCTTACACTTATTTGGTAATAACTGACGATTTTTCCGGATAGCTGCGTAATTATGCGTGAAGTTCGTGAAATTGCTCAATCAACAAACGTTGGCTGGTAAGTGACTGTACCCAATATTGCCTTTTCTTCTTCATTTTTATTCCCTTAGTTTCGAAAGCATGCAAACAAGCTACCTCTGTGAAATCCACTATCAAACTGATGTGAAAGGTGCAGTTACACAGTCGCATGTGTGCGCCACATGACCCAACATCAACCGAAATAAAACAATAATCAGCATCAACAACTGCCATAAGTGTGTATGCTATGTGTGCGCAGTGCCTCGGTCTGCCGGTTATAAGTTGCATGTGTACGCAACACGATGATCGGCCGATCGTTTAGCTGCAAAACCTATTAATTGCATGTCGGCGCATGGCCTTTACGTAACAAAGCTGAAGCAATCTGGCAACAGTGAGCACCATAAGCCCTGTATTGCAATCTAAGCGCGAGAGGGACTAGTAGGGTGTCATGTATCGACGCGATATTTTACGGACTTTTCTCGTGAGATCTGTAAGTGCATCTCCTAGAGTACGGAAACAAACTGTTGCTTAGCAGACAGTTTAATGCGCTCTACTTTTGTGGGTGGAGTAGGCAGAATGATGGCAAGGTAGTTTTCGATCGGCTTTCGCATCACGAGCATCCAGATTCCGCAGCGCTTTGGAAAGGTCAAACGTCAGTTCCGGGAGTCGAGCTTGGGGCTTCCAGGAGAGAGGTAGCACCCCTACCCACTGAACCACACAGCCGGTTTATAAAATTTCTTACTCATTAATAGTTTAGAACATGCACAGTTTGGCAATGCTTTTGTTACAAATGCTTACCTAGCAAAAAACAAGTAACTTTGAATGAAATAAGTAAGTTATGATCTATTTGTGGGGCCCGTCTAAGTGTTGCTGCATTGAACGCTGATTGGCTTAATTTCAGGTAAACATTATTTCTACCACGCACTGTTAAAAATACACAGTTCTGAAGTTACCAGTGTATGTAAATTAATTTGCAGTGCTCAAGGAACTTGGCTGATGTTTATTTAACAATTAATTTCAAAGATGCTGTGTCTTGTGTTTGTGCGAATTAAATATACTTGTTATATCATTTTAAGACTTATTTTATGAAAAAAAAGTCTGCTAAAATCATAAAGGTCAGTAGGTTCTCGGAGAGCCATGTTAAAATCTGGCTGCTTCTAGCATGACGTGTAATTCTGGTCAGATAGTCCCAATGCTCTACATCCATGGTATGGCAGAAAACAATAGGTCATGGCAAATACAAAGGCATGTATCGTAGGCGTAGGTGGAAACTACAGATTTTGGAATATATATATATATATATATAATTGTCACGCAAAAATCTTATAGAGAAAAGTATCTTTACTCGATGAACCACGGAGTGTGCAAAGTAATTTCCAGTCAGGGAACCTAATTTGATGTATAGGTGAGTTCTGCACTGTGCGTATTGGATCTTAATACCATGCTTTTATTTCTCCTAGATTTTTTTCTTACGCTCGTAGCGTTTAAAGAACGTTTAGGTCATATCAGCATGTTTTACTCAATACTTTCACAGTGCCATTCTCATTGACTGGAAAGAACCTATGAATATAATGGGCATCTGAAGTTTTTCTTTATTTGTTCACTGAATACTGTTTTAATAAGAACTGGCCTTCCTACTCGACGTAGCGAAAAAGAATTTAGCCACCTGAGCTCTACATGTTGACTACTGGTTCGGATTCTTGTAGTGGGGAGGGGAAGGTTCAGTGACACTCGTGCGTGAAATTAACCTATAGGACGAAGTTCATAGTGAACATGTAAGCAATACTTGAAACAAGAATTTCTTATACTCATGCTAAGTATGATTTTTAATTCATAGTGCTAGATATTAAGTCTTGGTTATTTAGATAGCTTGATATAATGCTTCACAAACAATACTTCAAATAAGTTGTACTTATTGTGATTTCATAGTATCAAAACACTTTTTAATTATTTCTGATGTATTAACAAACAAGCATTGCTTATTCACGTATATAAGTAGATCATCAAGTCTGCTTCGTTGAGAACTTAAGCACAGAATATAACTACGTTATTCACGATATAATTCATTCCAAATGTTATCTCTTCAAATACTTCACAGGTACTTGAATATAATTTTGATAATTACGTGAGACAAACGGGACAATGAAAAACTTACATCCTTTATGTAAAAAAGTAACTTCTTTTCTTAACCTTTGTGTATAATAGGTTGTGATTACTGGGACGATTATACAAAAAAAATGTATATGAAATACCTTTCGGCACCAAAATGCGAATGAAAAAGTCCCTGTTTTTGTGCAGTGAGGGTAAAGGCGAGACTGATTACCTAATACGCTGACATAAATGTGTATATCAAATCGCCGCCAGCAGCAGCGATTTTACAGGATGGCGGAGTGGATATCTAAAGAGTCGATGAAATTGAAGCGGAGTATGAATGGATAAACGCCGGAATGCAAGAGCGGGGGAAACAAGAGATTACTGTCCCGCACGATTCCCACTTGGCGAACATTGGGGAGTGACCCCGCCGGGAAATGAAACCCGGTTCGCTTTGACGGGAGACGAACGCTCTAGTTTCTGCGCCAACAGCGAGCTCCTTTCCAGGACAGCGACGCGTAACATCGCGCGAAGGAGATAACGTCAACAACATCGACCACAATGTCATCCTGACGCACGCAGATAACGGCGAGGAATCATTCCCGTGAAAATACAAGAAATCACAGGCAAAAATTATTCACAAATCTTCGTAGTTATTTTCAATTACGAAACTTCCATTAATTCACGGAAACCTATTCGGAAATCTTCTTGGTAGTTGGTATTTACACTGGTAACCATTAAAATTGCGACACCAAAAAGGACGCTCTTGAAGGACCCCACATTGGGGGAATGCGTAGGCCAGGGTACAACAAAGACGTGATTAGTTGTTCAGCTTAGTGGTGCATACATACAAAACATAACTTGGACTATTATTGACCCAGTCCCCATCGGTTAACCATTACTGGGTTAGTGATGTTGACTTCAGGAGCTTTGTTATTATAATATGTTGTTTTGGAGTGGTCGGTTTCCCAACACCCCTTACGATGCAGTATATGCAGTGGTGCAGCAAGTATTTTCAATTGCGACATTGATAAGCGGCATATGACGCCGAGAGGTTGCGGCATTTTGTTCCCCCGCCGTTCGTGTGCACAGGCGGAGCAAGCATGCCGCGTCGAAGCGTACAACTATACGAACCGGTTTTCGCGTTTGACCGCGGGAGAATCGCGACCTATCGGGATTGTGGATGATCCCACCTGCGAAATCGGTTCTCGGATTGGAAGAAATGCAACCATCGAATAAGTATATGGGATGAGTAGGTCGAGGAAAGACGGGCTGAGCGTCCTGCAGGAAGCCAATAGCGAGAGCGAGTACAGACACGGGGCTCGCATGCCAATCGGGGATCGTACGGCCACAACAAACACCATCACTCAGGAGTAAAGGCACGTGGCGCACCAATGTGTGTCCGTACTCACGGTTCGTCACCATCTTCAGCATGAGGGCTTCTTGTCCAGGCGTCCATTACTGCGGCTTGAATGATTGCACACGACGTGCGCCTGCCGCTCTAGTCGTGCCTGGAACGTCGAGCTCGAAGGGGCGAATGACATGCCATCGTCTTCCCCGACGAATCCCGCTTCTGCTTGCAAAACCACGATGGTCGCATCCATCCCTGTCTGGCGGCACTGTGGCGCACGCCAGGCCGAGTTCTGCATTATGCACTGACCTACCGGCCCAGCACCTCGAGTTACGGCACGGGGTGCAGTCGGATCCCAGTCGCTCTTGCGCCTGTACCTCATCGCTGGTAATCTGACTAAAGGCTGTTCATGATAAGGTGAGCGATTTTCAAATCGACGTTAGAAAAATGTCACAGCTCCTTTACCTGCATATATTTTAACGGGCGCACTGCGTGACATTCGCCCAGTAAAGTTTGTAACGATGGATGTGAAGTAGCTCCATATCTTAACGTTGAATAAAATGTGTTAGGAAATAATTTGTAATAAATTAAATTATTTCATTTGCTTTCTGTTTTTAATGCATTAAAGTGTAAAAATGATAAGATATGTAAAATATATAGTTTTCTAATAATTTAAAATGTGCACTTGAGCTACTTACGTATAAAGTGATGAGGCCTATGACAGTGTTAATATTATACAAGGCGGAATAATACACTACATGCATACAAGTATATCTTAAGCAGGGCTTTCAAAAGAGCTCATTTTACCGTGAATAACCTATAGCAACCGTTACATCACTAAGGTGTTAGAGAATTTTTCTGTCCTCCATCTTCAGGGTTATTTATTGTGTATGAAAATAAATTTTAAAAATTTAAATTATTTTGTTTTGATGCTGGATTCGAACACGTCCCTTAAAATATTCGAGGCAGCAGCCAACATACAAGTAACATCGGTCCAAGCATACATGTGCCTGCTGGAATTTAGCCTCCAGGTCACTTCCCAGATAGCACCTAAGCCTGCAGTATGCTTGTCATTTGACTTGAGTTTTCTTTGCCCAATAATCCTGTCATGTCACATCTGATTCAGATTGATTCAAGGCAGATTCAAACGACAAATTCTTTTTTATTGCAAGCTTGTAGAGTGCTTAAATTATGCTTGCAGCTTGTCAAGACAAGCTTGCACGAAGTTTGTTAAGTAAACCTTGCAAAATCTTAATATACGAAGACTTGTTACCGTTATTCAAGCTTACTGTCGTGCACAGCAAATTGGTTACAAGCTTACAGGCTTGGGACGGCACGCTTGATTAAAGCTTTAATAAAGCCGATCATGCTGCTGGGGTTTTCAGTCGCTATTTATTATCGCCGAGATCTTGAAATATCGCGGATTCACCATGGAAAAAGCTAGACACCGCAATCATTTTTGTACTTCAACCTGAGTAAATTGTTTATTGGCTGTTGTTCCGATTTAACCTCAGAACAGGTAGCAAGGAATTTGGTCCTTGATTTTCTCGCAGGTTCGTAATGGTTCAGAAGTAGTAGAAGGTATATATAACAAACTGTGGTCCAATACAACCACACAAACTCGTACAACTAGTACCTCAGACATAAGGATTGACATTTTGACACCTTGCCTTTGAGGTGCACAAATTTACATGTTGTTACAATCGGCTTCCTTCGTTACACGATCTTGTGAAACATGGAAATCGATCACGTATTCGCCAAAAAGAGGTCAGTAGACTGTATATAATCCATTTTATAAACAGGACTGAGATGTTGAAAGTGTAGACAAGCAGGACAACCCGAGGGAGGTAGGTTAAAATGTAGGTCCAGCTGACTATTCAAAGCGATGAAGGATCGTCAACATTCTGAAGCTGAACTCCACCTACAAACCACGTCACATGCAATCACAACCAAGGGGAGGAACTGTAGAAGGAGTGAGGCGAGGATTGTGGACAGGGCTCTGAACTGAGGGAAGATCACAATCGGCGTGCTACCAACTTCCTGGACTACTTCGTCTCCCTGAGCGGCGAGCGGTCCCGTAGGCGAGGATTGTGGACAGGGCTCTGAACTGAGGGAAGATCACAATCGGCGTGCTACCAACTTCCTGGACTACTTCGTCTCCCTGAGCGGCGAGCGGTCCCGTAGGCGAGGATTGTGGACAGGGCTCTGAACTGAGGGAAGATCACAATCGGCGTGCTACCAACTTCCTGGACGTCTTCGTCTCCCTGAGCGGCGAGCGGTCCCGTATTCGAGGTTGGGTAAGTACCTTTCCGTATTGTCTTCGGACTGGCTCTTATTCTCTTTAAACAGAAACCCCTAGTAACATAATTAATTGCTATTTTTGTTTATATTTGTTAGGAAATATTGTAAATCTGTTTAAAGTCTTTTTTGCAGTATATTGTTTTTTAAAGCTCTGACAAGACCCATCATGCTAATCTTAAAAAAAGGGAGTGGTGGGGATGGACATAATAACGTGGTTGAAGCTTGTTCTCAAATGAAAATCTCAGGTCTCTAATCATACAGGGGCCGTGGTGGTTTGTGGTTAGACTACTCGCCTCCCTAGGCTAACCGGGTTCCATTTCCGGCGGGGTCGCTCCCGGATTTTCGCATGTGGGAATCGTACCGGACTATGCTGATGGTAGGTAGGTTTATTCGGGGACCTTCTGTTTGCCCTACCCTAGCATTCTAGAGCTGCTCCATACTCACCTCACTTCACCCTTATCGGCTCTCATGATCTCGATTTTGAGCGCAGCCCAAATCTCTCCATACAAAAACTGTGAACGAGGGTTTGTCTATGAGCTCCCTGATCCCCGCTTATGCACGCTTGCCGCAGCAGAGCCTGCAGTCAGCTGTAAGAGTGTGCGCATCTCGCCTGGCGTATGGGTATCAGCAGCCGTGCAACTCGCGCACAGTCCGACGAGGGGAAATGTCAGAGGGACGGGCGAGGTGGGGTCGAGGCAGTCTGCAAATACCGCCCGCCAGCTCGACAGGTTCCGGAGACAGCTCGGCCTTGGAGGACCTCTTTTTCGCTGCAGCGCGCATCGTCTCAGCCCTACACTAAACAATATCGATTTTCATACTCTACACACCTCCCTAGCGATAAACTCATCTATCGCCAGTACGACTGACAAAGTCATGTGGTAAGAAAGTGATGTACGCGTTTGTTTCGTACAGGAAGTGCAGTCTGTCGGGGTGTCTCTGATTTGTATCTTCGGATAACTGCAACGACCTCCGAAAAGAAATACATACTGGTTAAGAGCATTGTTTTGAAGGCTGGAACTCGGAAACCAAGCATTCCCGGACTCATGTTGTAATGTAATTGTATATTTTTTATTGTCTACATGCGGAGAATACATTCCTGCAACAATGTCCACAATATTTTTAACATTATATATATATAATTATTTTTAATTTACTATATAGATAATTATGTATATTTATATCTGATATGTCTATGATATATATATATATATATAATATATTCGTATATGTGATAGTATATTCGCGTTTTACAAAAAATCATCTAACTCCTGACGCGATTGAGTATCTGGAGTTTTTGTCAGTGTGCTCCCTTATTTTTATATTGAAAAAATATATTTATGATTGGTGACATTCTGTGGGTACGAGTTCGGAATATTATTGTAAAAAGAATATTGTTTTCTTTTATAGAAAAATATCAGTTGTTCTGACACCATGACGTGAGCATTGATTTGAAAGTTATCACTCTCATTATACAGGGGCCACGGTAGCTGAGCAGTTAGCCTGCTCACCTCCCACCAAGGCGATCTGGGTTCAATCCCCGGCCGGGTCACTCCGGACTTTCGCATGTGGGAATCGTGCCGGACGATGCCGTTGGTCGGCGGGTCTTCTCAGGGATCTCCCGCTTCCCCCAACCCTTCATTCCGGCGCCGCTCCATACTCACCTCAATCACCCTCATCGGCTCTCAAGTACTCGATGTTAAGAGCCGTCCAAATCTCTTCACTCACTCACTATACAGAAGATTCTTCGTGCCTACGAATGCTTGTAACTGAATGCGATGGAAATGGAGTCGAATCCAATACCTTCCTCATCGAATCGTCAATGGTACCGATACTGCGACAAAATTTTTGCTTTCCGCCATACAGCCCGCCAACATGAAAAGAGTGACTGCCTGAAGAACCCATCTTGTAAAGTGTTGCACTGTGGTAACTTTTATAGGCAGTTCGTTCGAGGTGACACCTTAAATATATATGCCAAGGTCTGCATGTATAGTGTCTCGTCTCCTACAGAGAAACTGCGTGTGTCGACAGCGCTTACTCTTGTTAATACATCGCATAATGTGTTCGCAGAAGACGAGGGAACTATGATCAATACAAGCGACGAACAGCGTGCCATACGCTCAGATGGTATGAAATATAACTTAGTAAACCGGCATGTGAACTAGACGAACTTAGAAAAGATAACGCATCATCAGTATATGTGAAGATAGATAGCACCAATGATTCCACAACTCTCAAGAAAAGGAAGTGCTAGGTCCTTGAGACTTGAAATGTACGAGAGTAGCTCGGGTGATACTCTTATCTTCATTGCTCTTCTTAGTCATCAATACTTCGAACAACCCCAATCCTTCGTAATCCTCCACAATCTTCACCTAACCTCAGCAATCCTCCTCTTCAATACTCTGCAATCCTCCTCCACAATCCTCACCAATACTCAGCCAACCTCATCACCAATCCTGAATAATCCTCCTCAGAAATCCTCTCCTATCCTCAGCAATCCTCACAAATCCTCAGCAAACCTCCACAATCCTCTGCAATCATTGCCTGATATCCTCACCAATCCTCAACAATTCTCAGAAATCCGCATCACCAATCCTCACCAATCATCAGCAATCCCGACTGATTCTCAGCAATCCTCAGAAATCCCCATCACCAATCCACAGCCATCGCCACCAATTCTCAGCAATCCTCAGAAATTCTCATCACCAACAATCCTCACCAATCCTCCACAAACCTCAACAGTCCTCACCAATTCTCACCAATCCTCAGCAAGCCTTAGTAATCCTCATCACAAATCATCACTAATCCTCCACAATCTTTAGTATTCCTCATCACCAATCCTCACCAATCCTCACAAATCCTCAATAATCCTTCTACGAAATCCTTTACAATTCTCAGTTATATATAATAATCCTTATCAATCCTCACCAATCCTCAGCAATCCTACACAATCGTAACCAATCTTCTGCAATCCTCTGCTGCAATCCTCGCCAATCCTCACAATCCTGCTCTGCAATCTTCGCCAATCTTCAACAATCCTCACAAATATTCGCAAATCCTCTGTAGTTCTCAGTAATCATACTCAACAATCCTCCCCAATCCTCAGCATTCCTCCTCCGCATTCCTCAGTAATCATCACCAATACTCAATAATCCTTCACAATCCCCACCAGCAATACTCAGCAATCCTCAGCAATCCTCAGTAATCCTCCAGAATCCTCATCAATCATCTGCAATCCCCTCCGCAGTCCTCCTCTGCAACCCTCTGCAGTCCTCCCCTGCAATCCTCACCAGTCCTCAGTAATCCTTCGATCAATTCCAATCCCTCGATAAATCCTTACATCAATCCATCGGTTTGTCATCTATCCCTTCCCTTAATGGGATTTATTTCCCCCTAATCGAACATGTTTTAGAATGCTTCAGCCAGACTTTCCATTTAAAGTGTTTGGCTCGTGGTTTTTGTTTTTGAGATCCAATCCACTGAAAAGATTCTTTCTCATCGCCCTTCTCCTCATAGGAGCGGTGTTGCCTCAGCGGTTAGCCTGATCGCCTTCCACCAAGGTGAACTGGGTTCAATCCCCGGCCAGATCACCAGATTTCCGCATGTGGGAATCGTGCTGGACGATGCCGCTGGTCAGCCCACCTTTCATTTCGGCACTGCTCAATACACACTTCAATCATCCTAATCGGCTCTCAAGACCTTGCTGTTAAGAACCACCCAAATATCTTCACTCACTCCTCCTCCACCTCCTTTACGTTCTCCTCATCCTATGTACGATATAAAACAAGCAGACGAAAATAGCTTACAGATAGGCAGGGGGCCCATACACATTACATTCTCGAACATTGGTTAAAAGTAAGTCCTTTTAGACGAGATTACTATAGGTAATTATTCTTATTATAGTGCTTAGTGTATAGCTATTATTATTATAGTGAGTTAGAAATAATCATAGTACCATCGTTCAAAATATATCTCTCTGGATAAGACAACTATTCGTCTTCTGGTAGCAGCTGTATAAAACACCTCTGAGTACGCAAGTTCCCATTCGAGTTTTTTTTATATTTCTTTCTTAGGTTTCATTTTGAGGTTTAATTTCGAGATTTCATTTTGAGAATTAATTTTTGGTTTCTTTCTTAGGTTTCTCTTTGTGCTTTTCCTTAGGTTTTGTTTTATGGTTTCATTTTAAGGTTTAGTTTTCTAGATATGTTTGACAACTGATCAGTTAGCCTGGTAAGTTAGTATGGCCCTTTGGTATGGTCAGCTCTGGTTGAAATGGTTTGCGAAAATTTTGCGACGATTTTGTGAGAAGAGGTGAGTTACGAGATTGTTATTAGAAGACCTTTTTTGAGATTGTCCGTCATTATCTGTTTGTATAGGTTGGTGGTATGGTAGGTTGGTTTTTTTGGTTGGTCTAGCTAGTTTTGCTAAATCTGGTCTCGCCAGAAAGTGCTGGGCTTCGTCAGTCGCGTCAGCAACCAGTCTTGGGCTTTGTCATTCTCACCAGGAACCAGTCATGGGTGTAGTTAGTCTTGGATGGAGTTAGTCTTTGGTGGAAACAGTCTTGGTTAAAGTCACATCTTGGGTTGTACCATTCTTGGGTGGCCTGGTGGGGGCAGTGGGTGTTGGTTATGGCGAGCAGGGAGAGGGTGGCGTAACCTTATATGTTCCTGGATTTTTAATTCGTTTTCGATTAGTTCCAATTTTATAAAACTTTTTTTTTTGGAATCTACGTCATTCAAGGTCATGGGCATGGGGTCAAAGTCACTAACATTAGGTCAATGTCACCTAGATTCAATATAGTGTTCGAGTGATGTCACAAAATGGCTGCTGGTTGGTGAGTGGCTCCTATCCCCCATCCCCTCTAAACCAAAACATTCGAAATTTTAAAAGGTTTATATTTTTTAGGGGATATTTTTGTCAATTTTTGGAATTTTTAAATTAGTTTTGGATTTTTTGGGTCCAAAGTAATTCAATTTCATGGTCACTGGGTCAGGGACACGGGCGTGAGGTCAAGGTCAAGGTCAGCTCCGGCTCTGGACCCAGGTCCCTTTGTGCCCGACTGTCCATTTTTTTACTATTCATCTAGCAACACTTAGCCACCTCGTAGTTTCTGAAACACAAGTATAGTACATACTCACAATATATCTGATTTGGCAACATGCCCAATATCCAGTAGCTTTTGGTACAATTATTTTATGATATGTTGATGTTTGCCCTTCACTGTACTTGGTTGTTTCTTAGTCCACAAGTCAGCCACTGAAATATTCTTTTTTGTTAGTGACGTCACAGCACTTGCGTAATGGGTGTCTCGCAGATCGCTAGTGAGCTGTCGCGATACGTTCAGACTCCGCAATTGATATTTCTTCCTATTAAATATAACGAGAACGTACATCAGTCGAAAATCTCTGGTATTCCTTCCAACAGCTCTCCACACGTTAGTATCACAGCTACTGCTCGCAATGGCCAACGATTGTGTGACTGGAGTAAAGTGTGTCACCGAGCGAGCACGTAAATGTTCTTGGTATCCATTTAATCTGTGCCACTGATAAAACGCTTTCAATTACAGTGACTGAATCGCGGTTAACTCACGCCGACCGTAATTTTGCCAGGATCAGAGTGCCTACCTACCAAGTGTGAACCAGTGAGATCTAGCTTATATTAAAATTTTTTCGTCATAAATGCGGGACAGAATTTAGACTCTTATCTAATACGGAGAGAGCTGTAAACACATGATAAAACTGTCAATCGTCTCTGAAAGAAAAAACGAACTTATGGCAAGAGCAACATCATCTGAATACTTTGCAGTGGATGATGAGGATGCAAATACATATAGTCTTGCTACGAACAGCTGGTATGCCAGATTCGGGTTCAGAAGCTTGTATGTTCGATCCATTCCCCCTGCGCAGTGGAAAAATTACGATTTGTTTACCACATTGCCTCCTAGATTCATCCCAAAAAAAAAAAAAACTCGGTTCTCTTTCCTGCTCTACAATATATCTACCAATTCCCTAGGCAGTAATCAAAAAGCGTATTTTTATAGGCCTATAAATAAACAGTTTGTAAATGAAGTGGAATTTCTTTTAGTAATGCAAACATTTGCAAATTTACGATGATATTTTTAACAAACTGTTACGTTAGTACACGCGAAAGAATATCAATATTACTGCAATAAAAATTATAATACTTAAACTTATTGAACTACTACAATTCATTAAACAGTTGTATCTAAAAGGCTTAGAAAAGTTCTTTACTAATGGTAGACGTATTATTTTCACTGACAATATGTGACGGCTCCTTATCGCCACAACTTCCTTCCTAGACCTTCGCCCACCTTAACAGTAACAGGAAGAGGAAAGAGGAAAGGAAGTACAAAACCAAAACCCCCAAAACTCTCAACAAAATCACCAATGATAAGCAGAGTAACTATAGCAATGTCTGTGCTTTCCAAAATGGATGGGTGTGAAGTACACGCAAAAACACTCACTTTCCTTTTCTCAATTTAATTTGATCCAAAAATATTTTACTTGTATCATACTTTTATACAACAGTATTTCTTCGAAATGTAATATCCTCCAAAAACCATTTATTGATGATTACATAAAACTTTAAAAGCCAGAAAAAACATGTCCTTTAAAAATGAAAATTATTTCCATTATCTTTAACACAGTCTCTAAATGTATGCATACCACTAAAATGCTCTAAAAAACTAGAATACAGTTTGTTTGGACAGTTTGGCAGTCAATTTTCCACCTTTCTTTAAATTAACCAAAATAATCTTTAAAAAATAACTTTCCTGCACAAGTAAACATACTACTGAAGAGTTTGCCGGACCGATGGTCTCAGGAGAGAAAATACCAACCTCATCTATTTTCTCCTGTAACATTACAATCCCACACACAATCAATGCACTATCCCAGTAACCACACATACATGCTTGAGCCTGAGGGTATTGCCCCACCAGTGCACCAGAGGTGTAGATATTGCTCTTGCCTATACTCCACACACCACACACACTCAACCTCCATACATTCTATTCTCCGACCAGTCCGAAACCATTGTTTGTTCCTTTTCCATGTTCTCTTCAAGCCACAGCCCTTACGGAGAAATTTCCCAAATTCCTTCACCTTTTTCACGTCAAAGTCCCTCTTGCAAAATTTGAGCTTACCTGCTCCCACACTTGAATTCTCAAATTGTTGACTCCTACTTCCCAATCCCCGGTACTCCTCTATTTACGCACAATGGCAATGTCTTTCATCCCGAGGTAACGCTTTCGGCGACTAAGTCCAAACATCTAAACCTCCACAAACTAAGTCCGAGAGCTGCCAGAAATTATTCAAAGTCCCACACTAATACTTAGCTCGTTTTATCGCAGAGCATCTCATCCTCTGGCTCTCGGCTACTGGTGCCAGGTCCCGACTCCTCTCCTAGCTACTGCCAGCGTCGATTTCCCCGAACCACCCTACACACGTATTTATATCACGGCGTGGCCTCCTCCACGCGAGCCCCCTCTCCAGAGACCAACACCAGCGCTCTCTTTTCCGTCAAATTCTTTAAATGACAAGCCAAATATTAATATTTACATACAAAATTTGCAAATAAAACATAAGTGATGGACCACACTTCATCACAAATTCAACTCACGAAGTTTACCTTGTGGCATAGTATCCCCACCTTAGGGTCCATCACAATCTCCCAACCCAAATTCTGCAAATCCCACCCAAGGAATATGAGTAAAGAAGGAATGGTAAGTATTGATTCCTAAATCACACAAAAACAATAAATATAAAAGAACTGTAAAATTACATGCAATTTATTAAATATAAAAAGAGTTCTAGTAGAACAGAGGATATGGAAGAATAGCCTTTATTGAAAGGGTGTTAAAAAAAAACTGACACTTCCAGTCGATTTCTCCCAATAGTAAATGCGGTTGACTCCCTTCCCCTTGAACCCCGCACCCAAAACCGCGTGGAACAAGAACCAGAATAGCCAAGATTAATCGAGAATACTCTCCCGCTGTTACATCATTCCCAAGCAATCAGGCATCACTCCGTTTGACGCAACACGGTCCCGTAAGGTCTTGCATACAGCAACCTGCAAAGCAATACTGCTTCACCGGTAGAAGCACAAACAGGCGATTCATCTTCGGTGTGTCTTCGTCAATTGACAGCTGACTGCCTCTCGCAAAAATGTTATCTCACGGGCCACGAAACGAAAACCAGAACACTTTGTGATAGGCGAAAATTCTACGCCAATATCATGTGAAACCCGAAATGAAGACAGATGAAAAATGTGACGAGGGACACTCCGTCAGAACCACTGCCTCGACAAAGAAAATACAAATTTGATGGTGTTTCGAAAAACTGTCTTTCCTTAACCTTTAAATTCTCAAGGATATTTTCAACTGTACAAAGCAACAGATGCTTTGTTAACACTCTCGTATTACAATACATGTTTCTGAAATATACATTTTTGAATATAGAGAGCTGTGAAATTGCATTTTTTTGTAGCTTCACTAAAAATTTAGCGAATATTTCCCACTTATGTTTTTGTAGACGCGCGTTAATTTTGTGTCGTTATATTCAGAATGCGACGCTTGATAAACTATATGACTTACCAGCTCTCTGACTGCCATGCACGTGATCACACAGCTAAAAGTTTGAGTTCTTAAGAAAAGTTCTTTTGGAACAGTCAATAATACCTCTGCAGCACTACAATTAAATTACATCAAATTTTAAAACGTGCTGTAATGAAATGTATAAAGTTACATAAAATGACGTGACAAACCAGTAAAATGTACTGCCATGCAACTGCATGCACAAATCCAGGACAGTTTACAGCAAATTACATAACTTCCATACATGATTTCTTGTCATCAAACTTTTCGTAAAAAGTTTGCATAGGTTGGCAAGACTGCATTAAGGAAGTGTTCTCTGCGTTCTCGTGGCGTTGCTGGCAATGAAGGAAGAAACACTGCCTTTCGCGTGGCTCCACAAAAATAATCTGGTCGGGCGAAGTTTGGTGATCTTCGGGGCCATTTCAGCAGTGTCTCGTCTACATCTACTCCACGACGAGTTCATGAATGTGGCAGACGTTCTATGAGAAGCCACCGTACTTGCAAATGAAAACGATTTCGAGGTCTTGTTGCAAAATGAAGTCGTTCCCATCGTGTGCAAACTGCGGCAGCAACCAATATTGCCGAATTTCGAGATACGCAATACCCGGCAATACGACCTCTATAAAGAGATAGGTTCACTCACGGTGAAAGAACTTAGTGGGCAGAAAATTTTTGCAGTTCTGTACTTGTGTTTCGTGATAACGGAGCACACGATCTCTTCCCGACAACCAATTAATGTTCACCGACACGACGCTAATTGCGCAGCAAGACTGAAGACAACGTACGTGCTGCCCTCTATCGTTAAGCAGCAAACATCGATTTTTACTGTACCACTGTCGTTCATTTCATAAACTTATACATTGTACGTCTGACACAATGCCGTGTGTACGTAAAAATTAATGTCACAATTAGTATCCAAGCAATTGTACGAAAAAAAAAAAAAAAAAAAAACACAAGTTCTTGAAGTGTGCATGAGGAGGGGCGCACTAGAGCTGGAACAAACACGTGAGGTGATCCTATGACGCTGTGCACAGTAGGAAGTCGTTCTTATGCAGCCTGTCATGCTCAGATCTCCACCCGCGACACTGGACATAACTGCTGCGACACATTCTTTATGGAAACATTTCTTAGCAAGATAGATTTCAACACACTCCGCTTCATTTCATTTTAATGATTTACTGACTTCGGACTGGAAAATTCCAATCATTAATGTTGTCACGAATAGGATTCAAAATTGCATGCGGCTTCGAGTGACATTTTAAATTTTACCACAGAATATTGCTGCAGGTAGCACTATTATGCGTACTAATGTTAACTTTTATGACAACTAGGCTGCTACTGAATTATAAAGTAAAATATTAATGGTATGCATCAAATTCCCTACGAGATTCTCATCTCAGAAATAAACCCCTTATCACAGAAGAAGAGAATAAGCGGAGAGTAAAAAACGTTACATCGACCGGATACTAGACACGACCGTGATATCTAGCATGCGGGCGACAGCACCCGCCACAACCTGGAGTCCCTATAGATGACTTCGCCCGTCAACCGTTTACATGCGAGTATCGGACGTTTGTCATTGGAGTAACGGAATTCTGAGTGACCAATCAGGTGATGAAGTGGTCTCTCCTACAGACACGGCTCGGTAAAATTGGAACAAAATGGCTGCTTGAGTTTACTTCACGTATGGTAACACTGGCAAATGGCCTAAAATATTTGGGTCAATATATCTTCTATAACACTCCAGCTGGTTTATCCTTTCATGATTGGATGATCAATTTTTTGACTCCGCTAAGTTATTTGGAGACCAGTAACAGAATCCTTATCATAATCTTCATTGGTCCAGTGTAACGGGCTTAGCTTCACGCATGCATGATAGCCAAAAACGAAAGAAAACTGTTGGGCATGTATACAGTACGTTGAATCCTACAGTAAATTTTCCCCCACGATAAAGCGTCTGTAATTTTGTACTATACGGACAGGCAGTTTCTCTGTTCGTGATTTAATTATTCGTATATCACGTTCTAAAACTGTGTTCGAGTGGCAGCGTTATAAATGATACTGGCCTGCCTGGAATTGTTTCAACCACTTTTTCCTTTCTGAACGAATTGGAAACCTATTTACTGCTGGGTGATATCGCAAGTTATCAGTAATGAAACTGAGATGGGGCGACAACCAAGGACTAACTTTCGTTACAAAGGGAGCTGCGGTTACCATAGTGACTAGAGAGCTTGCATCCCACCAAGGCAGACCGGATGGATTCCCGCCAGGGCCATTCCTGGATTTTCGTATGTGGGAATTGTGCAGGATGTTGCAGCTATTCGTCGGGTTTTCTCCAGGATCTCTCCCGTTTCCCCACCCTTGCATTCCGGCGTCGCTCTGAATCCATCTCGCCTAGCCCTAATCGGCTCTCAGGACCTCGTTGTCGAGAGTCGACCAAATCTACCCATGCATTTTCTTATAGGCTGTTGACGGTAAAATGAGCACTTTCGAAAGCCATACTTAAGGTATACTTGTATGCACTTCGTGTATTCTTCCGCCTTATGTAAAATTGGCATTTTCAGGGGCCACATCACTTTATTCGTGCGTTGGTCAAGTGAAACTGTGAAATTATTAGAAAAGTAAATATCTTTAAAATCTGCTCAATTTTACACTTTGACGCATTTAAACAACCGGGAGCAAAAAAAAAACATGTTGTCACAAATGGTTACCTAACACTTTTCATTCGACGTAGTTATATGGAACTACTGCCCCTCCATCGTGACCAACGTGACTGGGCGCATGTCACTCAGTGCACCCGTTAAAATATATGCAGATAGGAGCAGTGACTTTTTCGTAAGGTTGGTTTCAAAAGTGCTCACTTTATCGTGAACAGTCTTAACACGTGTGTTGTCTGTGTCACGATCCAGTTCCAGAACGCCTAAGAGTACAGAAGCAGAACCTGCACATGTCTCGCGAACCTCAGCCGCACGTGCCACAGTGTGGCCTCGCTGGACAACAAAGTGGCACGTCGGTCCCTGATCGGCGTGTGGAAACTAACTGATGAGGCGGCAAGCCTCGCAAAGGGCATGCAGTATCCCGCAGCACCCAGTCGCCAGTCATACACAAGGCTAGCTTCCACTGCCTCTCGCAGCAACGACCGGGTGAACTTACAGCCAGTTCACTTATCTGTGTTTACTGTGGCCTGGTTGTGACTGCATCTGTGTGCAGCGAGTGCCAACCATGGAGGTATTATAGTATATGGAGTGAAGCCGAGGCACGGGAGTGGAGCCGATAGTGAAAGACAAGGACAGGGCTAGTAGTGACAAAAAAGTGCGTGTTTTACATTGCTTACTATGTAACTTTTGCCAGTCATAATTTGGCGGCTGACGTAAACAATCGGTCTGCGCATGCGCAGTTGAAAGAAGTCAGACAAGACATCGGCTTCACTTGATAAACGTGGAGAAGATAGGATGTTGCCACTCCATCATCTATTACCTCCATGGTGCCAGCACGTCTCTGACATAGCAAAGTATCAACGTCTGCAAGTCCCAGCTGCAGAAGGTTCAAGAGCGTTTGAGCGCTTTTTAATGCCCTCTTAGGATGTACTTTCCTGCAAACCCTGACCGAGCGAGGTGCCACAATGGTAACTCACTGGACTCGCACTCGGGGGGACCCGGGTTCAATTCCAGGTGCGGCCATCCTGATTTCGGATTCCCATGGTTTTCCGAAATCGCTCCATGCGAATGCTGAGATGGTTCCCAAGCAACGGCCATGGCCTATTCCTTCCCAATCCTTCCCGAATCCATCTTCCATGTGCAAATTGCACCGTCTCTATTGACCTCGCTATTGACGAGACGTTAAGCGAAACTACCTACCTTCAAACTCTGTATCCTTCCACCATGTTTAAAACTAACATTGATATGATCCCGATCACTTAAGTCATGCGTCCGTCAAATATAGATGAGATATGTTTAGCAATGTAAATATAATCAAACTATTATTATTCATATTATGATGTACAAAAAACAAACAAAAGTACCAAAAGAAAATAAGTTCAGGGCCCACATGTTTAAAGGTGACGTTGTGACACGACACGGCAATCTAATAATTTATCAGTTTTATATGTTTACATGATTTTAAAATGTAAGGTTAGCGAAATGAAAATGGCAGGTAAATTCAGTAATTTGAGAGTAAGGTTGGCAGCAATGCTTCAATTTTCATGTGTTTAATCTGACACCTAAAACGAATAATTCTCGCAACAAGACATGCAGACATGTAACTTATTTTCTTACAAGTCCGTCAACTTTACTAAGATCTGCCAGTCAGTGTGTCAGACATGTTCACAAGTGGCGAGTAGTGCGCGAGCCAGCTGTAGCAGCACGAAGCACGTGGTTCGGAGCCCCGGAGGCAGTCGGCGCGGAGTGGAGCAGCTAGCAGCTGTGCTGAGCGGGTTAGGAGAGCCGGCTGGCGAAGGTCTCGCCAACACGTCTCACGGGTGGCGGGAGCAGGCGCTATATAAGCCGCAGTGGCCGGCCACCGCCACAGCTGTAGTTACCCGCCGCCCTCGACCACAGCAACGCGACATGTTCAAGCCGCTGGTGAGTATCCTTCGGCGCATATCCCCGCCGCAGCGTACAGAGAGCATCGCAGCTGCACAGTCACCATCTCTCTCTCTCTCTCTCTCTCTATCTATCTATCTGTCCCACCAGCGTCGCAATCTCGTTGGCCAACGGCACTATCCTCGAGCGAACCACTCGGACTCGCATTCAGGAAGGTCCAGGGTTCAAGTCCCCGTCCGGCCATCCTGATTTAAATTTTCCATGGTTTTCCGAAATCATTCCAGGCGATTGCTGGGAATGGTTACTTGGTACAGATAATGGCCGATTCCTTCTCAATCAATGAATGGTGTTCGCCTACTAAGGCCTTGTCGCCATTGGTGGGGAATTTGCCGGGTTTGCGGAAGGGGGAGGGGGCACAATACAACACAACACATAAAGGCTGTTCACGATAAATTGAGCACTTTTGAAATCAACCTTAGAAAAATGTCACTGCTCCTACCTGCATATATTTTAACATGCGCACCGGGTTCCATATCTTAAAGTAGAATTAAAAGTGCCAGGTAACCCATTGTGATAACTTAAATAATTTGTTTCGCTTTCTATTTTTTTAATGTATCGAAGCGGAAAAATGAGCAGATTTATGAAATATTTACTTTACTAATAATTTCACAGTTTCACTTGGCCGACGTATGAATAAAGTGATCAAGCCCATGGAAATGTTAATTTTACTTAGGGTCGAAGAAGATACAACGTGCATACAGGTAGATCTTAAGGAGGGGTTTCAAAAGGGCACTTTTAATGTAATTAAACGCTTTGAGAATTTTATCCGCTTCTCCTGACCTAGTCTTCATGCAACTAGAATATACTAATGTTAATCTAATTACAATACTCAATAAAAAGAAAAATGCGCGTCTCGTGAAAATCTGTACAAAAACAAGAACGTTCATCACTGTATACCATATGACTTGAACAGTTGTATTACTGGATACGAGTGAGTTAGTGTTGAAGATATGAACACAAGACGGGACTCGGTCCAGGTCATCTTTAGTCCATGTCCAGGCTCCTCCGCCACTACCCGCTGCGTATAGCTGGTTAGGGACTACTTCACCTCGTCTGCAGTCTACTTATAAACAAACAAAAAATATCACGGCTTCAATGACCTACAGGCAGAGTCATCTGCTTGTCGCGAAAAAATATTTACGCACTGACTTCAAAAATCTACGTGGACACTTATTCTTTTGATCACTGGCCAGTGTCTTTCTGAGGATACATTTTCTTATAGGCTGTCCGCGGTAAAGTGAGCACTTTTGGGGCCCTAGTTATTTTTTTTTGTCGTATTTTATTCTTTAACCGCCTCTTTAAATTAAATTGCCACGTAATCAATAAACACGGTGTGTATATTGCACTGCACTTGGAGGTTAACACCTAAGGCTACAATAAAATATACTTATTGACTATTATTCCGAATGATAGGGGATTTCAAAAGTGCTCACATAACTGTGAATAGCATATACCTGACTGGGCCAATTAAAATTCGGTAACTCCGGTGCTGCCCATCTGTTATCGTAGCGTAGACAACTGATACGTGAGAGAATTAAAATAATGCAATAATGAAAGTCTATCTGAACTAAAGTGTTCTGGAGAACGACGAGTCATGCAACATTTTAGCGGTAAACAGCCCCCCCCCCCCTTTTTTTTGTCCTTTTAGGTTATAAAGATTTCAAATTCGCTTATCACTGGTTGCACGCTGCCGGGATGAAAAGCCACGACGTGGCCTGTATTTCATGCCATGCTTATTACTGATTAATAAAGGTTGTTCACAATAAAGTGAGATCTTTTAGAAATGAACCTTAGAAAAAAGTCGCTGCCCCTGCATGCATTTATTTTTACGTGCGCACTGAGGGATATTCGCCCAGTAAAGTAGGTAACGATGGCTGAATAGTAGTTCCATATTTTAACGTCGAATAAAAAGTGTTGGGTAACCATTTGTGATAACTTAAAAATATTAATTTCGCTTTCTGTTGTTTTAATGCACCGAAGCGAAAAAATAAACTGTCTTTAAGAATTTCACACTTTATCTTGACCGGCGCATGAATGAAGTGATGAGGCCCATGGTAATGTTAATTTTACATAATGCGGAGGATTACACAACATGCATACAAGTATATCATAAGAAGGGCTTTAAAAAGTGCTCATTTTACCGTGAAAAGCCAATATTCGTCCAGGAAGTGTCCAGTAAGTATAACCAGTCGTCATCGTACCATCGGTATGAGTGTATGAATAAAGCTTGTCCTCAAACGATTCCCTCATTTGGTCGGATCTCTGATTACAAACAATTTCTACTTTTCTTTGCATGCATTTTAACGAACTTCTTACCGCCATGCCGTCAAGCGGCAACGTCCTACATGTATCACACGTGTAAAAACTGAGTTCACCCTTTCTGGGATCGAGCACTGTTCGTCGTGGTGGAAAGCAAGTTGCAGGACGAGTACACCGCCGCAGCTTCGCTAGTGACCTCGTAACTCTAATACGTGACTGTGCAAAAGCAATGGAACCTACACTCTAAAAGAAATTGTTTGCTAATATTCCACACCAGTGTGTACGTACAGTGAGGAATAGCGGGCGGTAGAATTTTTCCCCATACATCTATGGTAGCCTTCCTACATTTTCTCAGGAAACAGTCAAATACATAGGAAATTTACCAGTTATGTATCGTAGCGATGATGAACATCCCTGCATTTGCAGCCTGGTATATGGTACTATTTCCGTACATTGTATAGGTTAAGAACTTCCATTACAGTTTTGAAAGTTTACTAGAAATTTTTTAACAGTGGACCATTCAAATTCGCTTTAAACACACATCTCAAAAAACGTTTTGACTACCAGGACTGACGACCCAAGAGTAATAATGGGATGAAAATACTTAGTCTGTACACTGTTAAAAATTTCCGTAATTTTAAAGAAACGTTTGCGGGAACGTATCGTTAACTTATGGAAATGCGGTCCGTGAACAGGAATCACGGAAATTTGACCCATAAATTTAAAATACGGAACGGCCCATGATATTTCCGTAAATTTACGGACAATTCTACGCAAATAAACTGTTAGTGTACGGAAAACCGGTCCGTAAATAGGAAATACGAACTTTAGTTCCGTAATTAAAATACACGGGGTAGCCTGTAAAAGAGCTTGTTTGTGAAATTTAAAACAGAAACTTTTGGAAAATTTTATATGCTGTATTGAAAATTCTGTATTAATAAAATTAGCTTTTGCTGGTGTATAAATTGTCTTTTAAACAACGGATATTCACTTCCAAGTGCATAACAGAAATGTCCGTAAAATAACGGAGGTTGTTTTTCAGATAACTGATGTTACCGTTTAAGTAAATATAAGGAAATATCCTAAACACAACGGAAAATATTTAAAATATAAACGGACATGTACGTTACACTTTTCTCCGTTCAGTAATATCATGTTTACGGAACGTTCCGTCATTACTCGTAATGTGTGTCCGTAAATTTACAGACTGTTCTGGGGAATTTTTTACCAGCACTTTTCCATAAATTTACGGAATTTTTTTCTAAATAGTGTACAGAATACCACACATCTCATTAATGTCTCTTTGCAATGCGCCTTTTCTCTCAGCGGACATCCTTCACGAGCAACCAGATTACAGGCGCTGCAAGACTTATCTTTGAGGTGTGTAATATCGCATGTCTTCGCTCGTGAGTTTAGTAAAATAGATAGTGCTTAAGCGGGTAGAAAACCAAGGCGCTACAAAGCAATAACTAATAAAAAAAAGTTCTTGCTCGGTAAGGGTACGATCGTGGTTGTGGGTCGAACAGGGCGTGGTTTCCTTAGCTTTCTACTGGTGACGTCATTACAGCAGCCGTATGTGTTATCTTTGCTTGCTGGATCCGCTGGCATGTTTCCAGCATACGACATCAACTGCAGTCGTCAGAGTGACTCAAATTCGTATACAGTCAAGATAATATGAATAGAAATAAGTTTTTGTGAAATAATTCTCTAGCTCAGGGCTATAATATTTTCCTTTGTTAAATTCGTACGTAACGCAGAATTACTATATATGGCATGTTTCGCGATAAATTTAAACAAATTTAATATCAAAGTTTGAGTAATGATACATAAGCAACAACCTGGAAATATAAGAGGAATTTGTTTTAAATATATTGCAAAAGTTTAAAAAGGCTTTAAATCACCCTGATATATCGTAGTGAGGATGAGATTCTAGAAGTCTACACGTGTGGATAGCCACTGCGGTTTCTTAGCAGAAACATCCGCTTATAATTATTTTTGTCCAAATTTGATTCTGCATAGAAGCAATTTTGTGTTATAAACATAAAAATAGCGTACAATTAACTAAATAACTGAAAATTTTATTTATGTAAAACTATTTGTACAGCGTAATATAAAAATATATTTATTCACAACAAAAGAAGGGTGGGTTTTACAAACATTGTGCAATTAATAAAGTTAACCCATGCGTCAGAAAACGCCATACAAATGCCGGCGGCATTATGTTCACAAATATTTGAACTGCATTTAATTTCTGAACGAAACAAGTGCTCGGAAATTTGGCTCTTTGTCTCCCACTCAAACTACTCAAAAACAAAGAAACATGGCTGTAAGCACACAATTACTTATCCGCAGCGGCAGTACACTCTAATTGAGCGGTCAGGAACAAGAAAGACAGCAACACGAACGTAGCGGCACTCCAACCATGTAAAAAAAAAAAAAAAAACTGGGACAACTCGGAGAAATCACGTGGTACAGAAACCCATTTCGCGTCGTATTGAAGCCAGACTCCGGCGAGTCTGGGTGGCCTTGAAATACTCGCTCCAATCTGCGATCCCGTTTGAGCTACTTTTTTGGTTGCAGCGTTGACTTGTTACATGAGGTCGTAGTGATTCGGTCTCAGACTGGTCTTGATAGAAGGGGGTGGGGCAAACTTCTATATAAGGTCCGACCTCGTAAATGGGCCCCCACCCAGTACTTCTTGTCATTGTCAGACTCTTGAAGTCAAACACTTCAATTAATACAAGAGCGTACAGTTTTCCTTCTTAAAGTGAAGTATGTACCTATTCGGAAAGGGAGTCGACAGGACTTTAAAACAACTGATGCAGGAGCCTGTTCTGTAAACTTGAACAAGTCCCTCCAGTAAGTGTGACAGCAGTCGCTAGTCAGTGACAGTGAACAAGCTGCTACCAACTGACCAGTCATGGGAAAACTACTTTTTTGTTCTTGTACGAGTTTCCATTGTGTTTGTTTTATTTGTGAAAGTATATAACTAGCCTGTGTCGTCTTTGTTGTGTTGTCTGTTGGTCGTATATACCTTTTTTTCGTATATATATATATATATATATATATATATATATATATTACATTTCCGCGTTTAGCTTGCTGTTTTGTTTGATTTGACTCGATTCCTTAAAGAAATTTTCTGGCTTTGTGCCTATATATTCTTGACTTTAGTGTTCCTGGCTGGTATTCTGTCGTATCTGGTTAAACTGCTGTGTTTTAGTGAATTTCTTTGTTGTGTCGTCATATTTTGTTTCTTACTTGTTTTATCAGTGTTGTCCAAACTTTGTCAGCCGGTTTCTTGCCTGTGTTGGTTTCTCTATATGTTATTTGTTTGTCATGTCTATACACATGGGCCTATATGTTTCGTAATTAGTTGCTATTCTGTTTTTTGACTCTATTTCCTCTTGAAATTTTCCAGTGTTGTATAAATATATTTATTTTCTCGTCCATGAGTTGCTTTTCTTTTTAAAGAAATTTTTCGTGCATGGTCCTGTTTTTTTCCATGACAGACATCTGCATTGCAATGGTGAATGTCCAAGAATCTCCATCTTGTAACTGAATTGTGCCGGGCGATGCCGCTGGTCGGAGGGTTTTCTCGGGAATATCCAGTTCCCCGACCTTTCATTCCGGCGCTGTTCCATACTCACCTCGCTTCACCCCCTCGTCGGCTCTCAAGACCTCGACGTCGAGAGCCGCCCAGATCTCTCCAATCTCCACTTCACGCTTATACCGCGAACTCCAGCCGCACACGCCAGCAAAATGTCGGAATGTTGTTCGCTTGGTAACACACTGCCCAGCCGACGGGGAATCTTTTGCAGCGTGCAGTTGCCAATCAGACTCGAGGCCCGTTCCCAGAGCCTCGCGCAGACAAGCAGAGAATGAGTACGTCCACAGCGAAGGAACCACAACGCAGTTTCGTATATATATATATATATATACTTATCTACTCTATGCCAACACACGTTGCAACCAGGTACCGGAAGCCCATGCATATACACCAGCAAAATTCGCGTTATTTTTCTGCAGCACACTAAACTCCAAGGTGTTATGCGTACTACTGACGCCCGCCCCTCAATTGCTGACAGTATATGTGGCACGACGTGGAAGACTCTTTTAACCAATAGTAACAGTTCATCGTCAGAGTGACCAATCACCTGTAACATAGTTACACAGGCATATAACCTCGTATGGAAGCCATCAGCCAACGAAATCCCGGGTCATGCTCAGAAACATATGGGGCAACGACGTCTAGCTTGTCCCAAAATAATAACGCGAACTATGAAGGTGTCTACTCATGCATAATTGCTGCGTGGGGCTGACAACCAGCTGTCGAAAAATATTTTTTGCAGTACCGCTTGAGCACAGAGATACAGGCGGAGGGTAGCAGACGGGGTCTTCGCGGGTGAAGCGAGGTTGAGATAGAGCAGCGGCGGAGTGTAAGAGTGGAGGGGAAATGAGCACCCCGATGAAATCCACCTAGCAACGACCGCCACGTTTCCTACATGACTCTGTCGGGAGTCGAGCTCGGTTCACCCTTTGTGAGAGGCAACCGCGGCATCGACGCGGCCATTCATACACTGCTCTTCGTTCTTTGACTCACAAGCAAACATCCAAAGATCACCCCCTTCCCCCTCTCGGTGGCTTAGAAAAACTTTCATCAAACATTTTAAATACATATACACCATCATATTTTGTAGAGGTAGAGAGGAACGAAAATTCGATTGTATGCACAAGGGGCAATTTACTCTTCCAGCATAATCTTACTCAGATGCTCGCACGTGCGAAGAGCAAATGTAAGTGAGTACATTTGGGTCAGTTGGACTGAGATCTAGGACTCAGTTTAGGGTGTAGTCCATGAAAGCTCCTGCTGACTGTTCGCCAGCTTAACAGTATTGAACTACCCTACCATGTGCCCCCCTGTCTTCTCCTGAACCCATTCCGAATACTGTCATAGTTACATTCAAACATCAACACCGTCGTGCTCTTACAGAATATGCACATGTTCGTTAAGTTTTTTTTTTTTTTTGTTAGAACAAAATCTTATTCGGTTTTTCGAAATATTGATTTAACGACTTGTGAAACATGAAAAACTAAATATTCAGTATTGAGAGTTTTAGCTTACTGCAGTATTTCGTGTGTGCATTCAGAGGTAAACCATAAAATAGTAACTCTAAGAACATACAAAAATGTCATCCTTTAGTCCACAAAATCACTGTATAAATGCTTGCTTAATTTAAAAAAAAATTCATTAGTCACATAGTTTTGAACTGACATCTCTTTCTTAAAGTTAAGAAGACCGTTTATGAGTAGGAAGTTAGCGTGAAATAACCTGAGTGAAGGGCGCCTTTTTGAACCCTTGCGAACGTAAATTTCTTCTGTTACAAGAGGCTGGTGGCGTGAGAACCCACTGCCGTATGGAAACAAGGATTATCCAAAATACGCTACTCAAACGTTGAATATCTCTAACTCTTTCACTAAGATTATATACAGTTTCGACCATAAAAGTAAAATTAATCGTTAGCACACTGATGCTGTAGATACATTTTACAATTTTTTTACAGAATGACTGACAACAGTAAATCTTTCTTAATAGTCAATAATTATATCGCCTATAACTTACTTTTGTTTATTGCATTATGGTATGGTACAGTGTAAACTAAAGTACTCAGAAGTTTTTTAAAATATTTTATTATTTATGTTTCGAAAGTAAAGAACCAAAAAGTGCGCCTGGCATTTATTTTTAAATTTGAATGGCTAGATATATATTTACAAGTGTTGTGGTTTCTTTTGAATTGTTGACAGAAAATAACAAATTTGAAAACCTCCGGGCCACTTGAATATATCTCTTCAATTTGAGTTTCCGAGTAAAGTGGCTGACACATAGGGGCGGAAATGTGTAATTATAAAGAGGGTGCAAACTGCATTAGCTTATATGGTTGACGTTGCAGTCAAATGAAATGTAAAATTTATGAAAACTGGCGATTTATAGGTGATAATGTGTAAATGTTTTTTGCTATAAATTAAGTAACTTACTCTCCTAACAAATATAATGCTGTTCCGCTATATAAAATCAAGCAAATACGTTATAGATTATTGAATTAAGGCAGGATATGGTGCGTTCGTGGACAATTTCCCAAGGACAAAAGTAACGTTATAATACTGGTATAACAATGGCGTGAAGGAGTAAAAAAAAAAAAAAAAACAAGAAAATGATGGTATCGACAAATGTAATAATTAAATAAAACTGAACTTTGATAAACATCTAGTAACAAAATTTTTTTAAAAATATCGATAGTAAACGAGTTAAAAGTTATAAAAATATTGGTTCGCTTACTATCCCAGCCGATTAAAAAGATACAGTTTACTTCGTTGTGGTAAATATGTATGTGTGTATATATATATATATATATATATATATATATATATATATATATATACAAACACGCATATTTAATGTTTCAACATATTCTGTGGGCCCAGAAATGCTGTTCTCAGATATATTTTGCCATTTCCCTAAAATATGCGATTCTTATAAATACCGAGCTGCGCAATTCATCTGTCAATGAAAAATGTATTTTTTAATATGGTCTGATGAATACTGACGTAACTTTACTTAGTACAGAGTCTTATATGTTTCATTTTACTTTGCTCAACAATGTAACTCCTTCAAACGTGACTTAATTTTCAAACATTCAACAAATTAGCGTATAAAATTCCCAACATAAGTCGATAGATTATGTAATTCAATTACAGCCTCAAACTTTCCTATTTTTTGGGGAAAAATATATATGCATACAAACACAACAATCCCGTGTTACTGGAACATGCAATGTAGTTGTCATCTACATATAATGGGCATTTTATTGTATACGGTGCTGCGCTCTGGAGGCGTCGAAAATGCGAGTACTGCCTCGCAAGCCCGCGCGAGAGAACTGGCAAAACCTGTTCTTGCAAAACCTGCTCAAAAGAAAGTTTTCCAGCGCTCGTTCTAGAACCTGATCTGCCAGATCTGACGGGGCTTCGGAAATGCGATCCAGTGGACCAGATATAAAGCTGAGTGCGAGCGCCGCCAATATTTAATATCGTGCAGTACATTTACTGTGCAGTACATGCTACAATATGTACTGTGTCTTGCTATATAGCCGTTATTACTGGGTGATGTAATCAATAACACTCCAAGAGACAGCAAAGCTTATTTTTCCTAAGAAAGAGATAACGTTTACTAACGCTGTAGAAACACACCAGTGTTAGACATCGGTTTACATGACGCCGGTTTTTAACAGTTCATTGGTAGGCTGGCTCTCTGTCGATCTAAGGCAGCGGAAATGCTACGTAGTTGCAAACTGATGTAAAATTCTGTGTAATTCCCTCACATGAACTTGAAAATGTGCCCTGTTTTGGGGACATTTTAACAACGGAACCAATGAATAATAATAAAACAAATACTTTACTTTTAATACTGAGTTTGTTCTGCTTTGCTGTCAAGGCCTAACTAGCGTTCAGGAAGGGGTAATAACCTTATATCAGAGGCGTAAACAAGCGGATAAGGGCGAGGGGATGTTCCGGGTTCAACCCCCCCCCCCCCCCCCCCGAAATATGGTGAACACCTTAAATACATAAAGGTAAATAAAACGGCTTAATAAGTAAGTAATAACTAAAACAAGAATTGAGGTGTTTATATCTGCAGTTGTTCTTCAGCTCAAAACATCTTTACATGCGCTGATTTATTAATAAAGCCCTCTCCCCCCAACATCCAAAAAAATCTACCTGCGTCCCTGCCTTATAATCTGCTGTACTTCCACTGTACTGCCTACCGTACACACTGCAGCAGAGTGCTTGTGCAGTTATTTGCTAGAAAAATACTGAATAACTTACATGTTACGTTAACATCATAATTATTTAAGATTTTTTAATCTTTGATTATCTTTTGTGTAAAACTGGAAATGCATATGGTTATAATGTCTGTAACAATGGGTGGTGGCACGCAGAGGTAATTGATTTGCAGTATCTGCGTGCAATGTTTTTTTTATGGCCAGTAAATCGAAAACACCGCATGTAGAACTGCACTGTTGAAAACATTTAGAATTATAGAGAGCGGATGAAAATTGGGATACTCAGGCTTGCAAAGATGATGTATCTCCAGCCGATGACAATACGAAGTAAAATGACTAATATTAACAAGTAATAAATACCACTTTGGCAGTCACGTGCTGCGAGTGACAGGCTTAGGAGTTTTCTAAATTAGCCTTTTTACGATACACCTGCTGATAAATAGAATATGTTTTGAAAATGCCAGTCAAAAAATATTTTTTTTTTAGTGTAGTCTTAGCTGCCGTTTATAACATCGTTTTTAAGAGCTCGACAAATTGGCTCCCAGCTTGCTAGTTGTATGTGTAGTTACGTTCTAGACTATGAGTTTATGTCAGTCCCAACGAATAAAAGTAACAGCCATATGCGCAAGACCTCAGGTAGGATACACTTCTATGGTTGTCCTCATGCAGCGTTTTATGCTGATTTTCTGCTTTCTTCGATGTTTTTATTTGACGTTCACGAGATAGCACAAGAAATGAAAACTAGAGTGCTTAAATTACCAAGGATAAAAATGAGTAAATATTACATTTGAGTGTCGTCACTAGATGGAGTCTAAAACGGACTTTATAGGTTTGTTGAAATGATTTTTCTAATTTGAAATTATAATTATCTATATAAAATGACGATAAACATATTATTTTAAGAAATAATTTTTATTATGACAAACAACAAGGGAAACCTAATATTAAAACCTATTTCGTGGTCAGATTTGAATTTTTGAAGGTGAGTTATTGCCATTTTTTATCTCGGGGCTTTTTACCATTTTACTTGACATGGCTTGGGAAGTGAGGGATGGAAAACACATAAGATATATTCAATAACTTTATTTATTGTAAAGGGGAAATTTATTTGCTGTAATGTTTGATTATCAGGTCAATAAGTTGTATTTAAATTTCGTTCATGAGCTAAAAAAACTCATTTACTTATGTTCAGTCTCTGTGTTATATTTAACTTCCTTGGTTAAGTTCAGCTTTCCAAGTGATGCATAAACCTTTAACTGACGCTTAAACATCAAATTTATGAACACCCCACCCATATATTCCTTCTTACCCTACTCCAAGTTGATCCCTGGCCTGTGTTATAACCTCTGTATAGTATTACTTAGATAATTTTCACTGTCAGGTCTTATGTTCAACCGTGTAGGTTATGTTCATATACCAAACTTATGTGTAGGTTTACATCAAACCCCTTGCTTATTTTCAATTCACTGAGTTACTGTCAACCTCTTACCTTGTGCATGCTCAACCACTCAGATAATTTTCAAATTATTATTTTAAGCAACTTAGAATAACCCTTAAGTTATGGACAGTCGCCTTGTTGCTCAACTACTTAAGTAACATGTAGACATCTTGTTTGCAGTTCCTTAGTTCGTTCATCTCCGTCCAGTTCAAAGCTGCGCCGGATCCCTGAAGGCAATGTTGGGCTATTGTAGTGGAGCTGTGGTATGGTACTAAGGGTGGGTGATCATTATAGTGGTATAGTGCTGAGTGCGTCTGTTTGTTATCGTGGCACTGTGTTGAGGGTGAGTGGTTGTTGTGGCATAGTACTGAGGGCGTTTGTTTTGGCTCAGTGTATATGGCCTAGGGTAGTTTTGACATGGTGTGAGGGTGTGTGGTTGCTGTGGCACGATGCTGAGGGTATGTGGTTGTTGTGGCATGATGTTGAGGATGTGTGGTTGTTGTGGCACAGCTGGTGGTGTTGGTGGCGCTGGCCCTGGTGGTGGCCGCCCAGAACGAGGAGGCGACCAAGTCTCGCGCCAGCTACGGCTCGCCTCAGGACAACGGCTTCTACAAGTCCGGCAACAAGGGCCTGTCCCCACAGAACTACGGCAGCCCCGACGCGGAACCGCCGCTCGACGCCACAGACTAGGTATGTATCACCCTGCCTGACCCTCTCTATATCTCCCTGCCCAGCCTCTGTTCTCCTTGTGGCTAAATCCGAGCACAATACACCTCCAGCTAACACGACTGCTGACCAGAAACGAAGACCAAGTGAGATAGTGTCGTGCGACGTCAGTATTTTCCTTTCCACGTACCTACTGAGACGCTTAACTGTCAGAAATATCAGTGGTTCAACCTATGTTTTATCCCCACTCCTAATCTCTGTCTAGATGTGTCCGGTGGTGAGGTGAGGGAGTGAAAACAGGCTCTTTAATGGTAGGACATCATTCGCGTTCTTGGAGTGTCGAGACAGTGTCATGTCGTCTGTTCGGTCTGTAACCTGCGGAATATATTTAATTTAGTTCGCCTTCCGCAGATGATCGTGTGGTACATAAGATACTGTATATTCCGTGTGCCAAGGTCTGGGTGCCTAAAGTTAGGGAAGCTTGCGAAGAAGATGCCTCGCGTGTTACACACGACTGCAATTCCACGTCTAAAAGCATCAAATATTGGCTTGTGAGTTATTAAGATTTCTGCATCAGCAAGTAAACTTTTAATTGAGATAGCCGCCGATTCAATTTGCATACTAAACCCATACGTACGCCATTTTACTGCAATGATGCCAAGTGAATTTGTATATTTGTTTTAAACTGCAATCCCTGAGTACCAAGAGCCCCGCTCCCAAATAGATTGGCGTGAGCCTTAATTAGTAATTTTGAGAGAGTAATTATTTCATAGGGCTAGATAATACTTTATGAGGCTTATATCACAAGGCGTTGCTACTTCTGTTACGGCCACTCCATGTATGTTACGTGTAATTCATCAGGAATTTTCTAGTTATTGCAAATAATATCAGAGTTAATATGTCATTTGAAAAATATAATTTCGTCCGATTGAATTATTTGCAATAATTTAACATTGCATGCAAGTCATTTGGAGAGTGTAATTTCTAGTCGTGCGCCCTAGTTGTTTCTTTCTTTGGAAAGGAGCATGTAGTTTTTATGTTTTGTTCTATAGCTGTCTTCGCACTGATTAACCGTGCCTATTGTGGTAAGTGGTTTGAAAACAAATTAGTTTAATTATGGTCACTACACTCTTAATGAAGTTGTGGAAGTTGATTATTAGTAATTTATTCCTAGTTGATGTCGCATGTTACACTTCTATTCAATATTCCTGGACCCCCATGCAGCTCACACCAATCGCACCCTTACATATATGTGAACATATGTAGTCTAGGCTTTAGACATCATTAAACACAACAAACAAAAGTCAATTACGAAGTGAAAAAAAAATATTAACTTTAAATGTTAATGTCTAGTGCAACTTAGTCCTTTGGCATTTCGAGTGGGAGCTGTCCTGGTTCACTGCAGGAACTGCACTCTGACATTTCGCAGCTACTTGAATCAGAGTTAATTTTACCTTCACCATTGTCTTAAATGGACAAGACGTTTTAGTTCTCTTGATCTTTTTGTAGTAAGTTATAAGCAATTCAAAAGACATATTCGTGATACCTACTGCGAGTATGCGTGCTCGCAGAAAGAAAGCAATTCAAGCCTCATTGTTACCATTTTTATGTGTTAGTATAATAATGTTGTCGAGTGGCACAATGATTGGCTGCAGACAGGACATATTCGCCACCTCCACTTCTGCGTCGAAATGATCTTGAGAGTGAGTATAAAAGAGGTGGTAGATGTGCTGAGGAGTCACAACTCGTCGCGCTCTCTTGACGTTCAGTCAGTTCGGAAGCGAAAGGAGACCCTCGAGTATATCGCATAGGAGGACTACGAACTGTAAAATAAACATGAAAATATTTTGTTGCCTATTAACTGTACGTATAGTAATGTGAGACATTTGAAAAAATAAGTAAAATAAGGCAATTGCAGTTAGCTTCCTGTTAACTGTTTATAAATATGATTCACTAAAAATATTTATGTTGCTTGTTAACAGCAACTGAATGATTAAAATATTTGTGCAGGAACTGGGTATTTGTGCACGACGACGGAGCACGGAATGGAAATGTACCCCCAAAAAGAACTTTATTAGAAACCCGGCTATTTATTATGGCAGCGGAAGTTCGTTCAGATAGCTGTCACATGAATTTGTCTGTGTTATTATAGAAACGGTAAATTAAACGTATCTGTCTGTCAGTGCAGGGAACACTTGAACGCGGAACTTATGAATAAACTTGTGTTTATGAAATAAATATTTTATTCTTCCCCTACGCCCCCATTGTGAATTTGGCAACTGCATCTTCTTCGAAGTGACATAACATTGAAAGGATACAGTTCTGTTTGAATGTTTACTGTTGACAATTATTTGCCTCCACCCCTAAGTCCTATATTATACATATATACAAGTACGTACACTATTGTTTGTGAAGATTGCAACACCCAGAAAGAATGCCCTCAATGAATTCAAACTTGGAGGATGTGTAGAACAGTTTACCAGCCATAAGTGATTGCGATTGCAGGGAGATGGCGTATATGTAGGCTTAGCAGCGCCCTCTCTTGTATGACCGGAAATGTCCGTGTTACACCAAGCTCAATGAGTGAAGGGCCGTCAAAGTAAGTGAAAGTAAGTGTCAATGTACCAGTATGCCTCATCAACGTCAAAGGGCACCATATCAGAATGCGAGTGCGTTCGAATGGGGCAGAATTTTCGGTCTCCGAGAAACGAGTTTGTCATAACGTGACCTGTACAGGGCATGCTGCTACGACAGTGATGAGTGTGTAGAATCAGTCAATAAAAGAGGATTGTACGTAGCGACGAGCGGTTGCTGGACCACGCAATGTGACCACAGCACGGGATGACCGCCATCTTGTCTGCATGGCCGTATAGTATCGTCCATAGCGGTGTCTCGATACTGGAGCACTGCAACGGGTGTGGATCTGTCTGTGTCGACGGTTCGTCGCCGTATCCTGCGGGCTGGACTGGTAACACGCATGCCATTGAGTCGGCTTCCATTTTCCAGAAACCACAAATGCCTCAGATTGCAATGGGCACGTGAACGCCGTCACTGGCATGCTGAGTGGCAAGATGTAGCGTTTTCGGAGGAGTCCCGTTTCAACATGTCCTAGTTCTCGACTGTTCTCGACAGTTTCTTACGTGTGTATTTTATGAAAACTCAATACGCATTGCAACTACGTGAAACAAAAAAAAATTAATAAATTTTTTATCCGATTTCAACTGGCGAGTTAATTGGCAGATGCTATACCTAATCAGGATAGTCGAATACAAACCATGAAAAGGTTTTGAAATGAAAAATGCTTTAAATGCACCTACTAATAATAATTTATAATTAGTGGCGTTAACTCAAACCCAAGTTACACTGGGTGACCATATCAAATTTTTTTCACAATATTTTGCATTAAAATATAATTAGTATATTTGGCGTATTGTGCTGTGGTTTTCCGTACATTTATCAATAAAGCATATTTTTATATTTAAGAAATGTGGATGTTTAGGAATAACATTAATAGTTGTTCAAAATCTGGCACAGAGTGCCTTCGTCACAGAACGAATTCAACCCCACAAGAGGGATGTTGACTTTCGTGTACGAACGAAACAAAATGAGGTGATTAGCATTTTGTTTTTTTTTTTTTCCCGAGAAAAATTTTGCTGGTCGCTCTTCGGAAAAGTTACGGGAAGCACTTGTAATTATCAGACTTCAGTTTCAGGTGCACACGTGGGACAGGAGCACTGTGTGATGAAACGCACTTGGTGGGGGGGGGGGGAGGGGGGATCCAGTTAAGTGAAACTGCTGTGACCTTCATTTCCCTGGTGGTATCTCTAACGGGGGAGTTCCCTCCAAAAGCTACTCCCTGGCGGTGTGAACGCCGGACAGCCACTTCGCCCCGGTGGTGAAGATGTAGGTCAGCGGAGTGTGTTCCTACACTCCGCGCTGGCTGCAGAGTCGTTGGAGTGGATGACCGCGTGTTCGGGGCGCCACTATCCCTCGTAGAGGGCGCGTGCATGCTGCACAGCGAGGCCGAGACGAACGATCGTTAAGGTGAGGAGACGTTGCTGGCGTCAGTTGTTATGAATCTGTTCACCCAACGTTTTATTTATTATTTTTACATTACTTCATTTAAGGAGAATTTTGAGAGGAAAACGAAAGAATTATTCGGAAGAAATATATCCGAAGAAATAGATAGCTAGGTGCCCCAATTTATATTTAAAATTCAAATATTAATTCTGACAAAACTTTGGCCACGAGCATTCTACCGATATACCCGGATAATCCTCTGTAATGCTGTTCGTGGCTAATGGAGTCCTTTATAAATAAACCCAAAGGTAATCCCCCGCCCACGGCTACATAATAAAGATATATGTCAATTGCCTAGTGGAACTGAAGCCACAGCACGTGTTGACAAGATTATACACAACAACCCGATGAACTTACATCTGCAAAAGTCACCGCAAAATACAAACCAGTAATGAAGGACGGGAGTACACAGATATTACGTATTTCGTGTATAGCAAATTGCATATCACCAGGCGTAGAAATGTTGGTAGTGAGCTGCGACAAGGTTTTTTTTATTTTATTTTTTTACGTCTCACTGCACTTGTATTATTCAAATCAGTGAAAGCTATGTAATGTTCATACTTACTTTATACACTTCGTTACCGTGAGTAAACTGTGCATTCAAAGAGCATGAACGCATAGCTTTATCACACTGAATTTCAGCACTGAGATTTGTTTCTTTCTTTTAGTATCACAGCAAAACAAATCTGAAGTATTTGAAAGAAAGACTCTTCAAAAAGTGTTCTGTATTAATTTATTGATTAAGATTTCTAGACTCTAAAATTGTTTAAGAAATATACTACTGAACTATTTTTAGATGCTTATAAATACCTATGTCTTATCTTCTTATGATATGATTTTTAAATGTAACAGTCTCTCTAATAGTATTATTTTTTCCTGTGTTACAGACTTGGACCCCACATCACTTTCCACAGGTGTTCACAATGTCTTCGAACACTCTACTCCCATCTTCTAGGCCAGCTACATACAAACAAAAAACTTTATACAATGTAATTAGAGGCTGAGAACAAACCAATTAAAATTAACAAAACGAATAATGTCTATTTCTTGTATTGCCTACAGTATTAGAACCCTTGCGTTCACACTGAATTATAAGAAAAAAATGTTTGGCAATAGCGAGTTTACTAACTAAATTAACAAAACGAATAATGTATATTTCTTGTATTGCCTACAGCATTAGTACCCTTGCGTTCACACTGAATTATAAGAAAAAAATGTTTGGCAATAGCGAGTTTACTAACTAAATTAACAAAACGAATAACGTCTATTTCTTGTATTGCCTACAGCATTAGTACCCTTGCGTTCACACTGAATTATAAGAAAAAAATGTTTGGCAATAGCGAGTTTACTAACTAAATTAACAAAACGAATAATGTATATTTCTTGTATTGCCTACAGCATTAGTACCCTTGCGTTCACACTGAATTATAAGAAAAAAATGTTTGGCAATAGCGAGTTTACTAACTAAATTAACAAAACGAATAATGTATATTTCTTGTATTGCCTACAGCATTAGTACCCTTGCGTTCACACTGAATTATAAGAAAAAAATGTTTGGCAATAGCGAGTTTACTAACTAAATTAACAAAACGAATAACGTCTATTTCTTGTATTGCCTACAGCATTAGTACCCTTGCGTTCACACTGAATTATAAGAAAAAAATGTTTGGCAATAGCGAGTTTACTAACTAAATTAACAAAACGAATAATGTATATTTCTTGTATTGCCTACAGCATTAGTACCCTTGCGTTCACACTGAATTATAAGAAAAAAATGTTTGGCAATAGCGAGTTTACTAACTAAATTAACAAAACGAATAACGTCTATTTCTTGTATTGCCTACAGCATTAGTACCCTTGCGTTCACACTGAATTATAAGAAAAAATGTATGGCAATAGCGAGTCTACTAACTAAATTAACAAAACGAATAACGTCTATTTCTTGTATTGCCTACAGCATTAGTACCCTTGCGTTCACACTGAATTATAAGAAAAAAATGTTTGGCAATAGCGAGTTTACTAACTAAATTAACAAAACGAATAATGTCTATTTCTTGTATTGCCTACAGCATTAGTACCCTTGCGTTCACACTGAATTATAAGAAAAAATGTATGGCAATAGCGAGTTTACTAACTAAATTACCCAAATGCAACTAACGCAACTACGAGTAAGGTTAATGAATGAATTGAAAGATTCACACTTATTCTCTGTGGAAGCTTACTTCTACTTGGTCTCGGATCACATTTAGAGGCTCTCCTTCAGAATACATCAAAAATGCCATGTCGGGTATTTTACTTCCTGCCCTCTTCTCTCCAAGCATACTGCATGAAAATTATCATAGAATATAGACATTAAGTGGACTGGTGGTTTACATAAATCATAAATTACATGATTTAAATATGTTACCATTACATATGAGAAATGTGTGAAAATTAATATTCAAATTACAATAGCGTGTAAAAAAATAAATAATACAATTCAAGCACTTATATAGCTTATCTGCACGTGCCAAACATAACATAAAAAACATATGTTCTGTCGACCTATGACAATAATTACTCTGTTTAGGATATTACGCTTGAGGCTTTCACTTTCTATATTTATTAAATTCCTATATGTTGCAATGAGTGTGTATGTCGGTTTTGTGTGGAATAATTATAAAAAATATTTTTTAGTATTGTCACATTATTTCAATATTGTAATATTATGTTTATATGTTTATTTTTGTTCTCAGTAATTACTTTACGACTTTTAAAGCATAATTATTTACTTTATTCTCTTATTAGAAAGATTTTTAATCTTGGTTTATTTTATTTTAAGGAGGTCTAATCGGAAGTTGGCCGCGATTGGCTAGTCTTGAATGGAGATGCCGGAAGGCTTGCTTCTAGGTGGGACTTTTAACATGGATGGTTAATTGCATTTTCGCTGAGATTTCAATCTTAGGGAATCCCCAGCGCCAACCTAAGAATAAGTTAGTAATAAGTCCCAGAATTAGTGATTAGGTCACTGCCACAACCTATTATAGAGGAGGGTTGATGGCAGGTGTCTAGCTAATTGTATTAGTGAGTTTTGTTGGAGACGCCAAGACACCGATCTCTAGACGCCAGGCGCTATGTCAGCCACGTTAGCGGTGCATCAGAATACAGGTGACGCCAAGGAGTTTGAGAGTCTGGGTGCAGACCTATGCGAAAGACTTCACTTGTAATCTATTTCTACGAACTTATAGTATTTTCAGAAGAAGATTAACTTACGGAACTAGGCATTTTCTGAACTTTAACTTGTGTATAATCAGTAGTCCTGAGATCCCATATGAGCTAGTAACGCCGGAGCACATTAACATCTAAAAACTATTGAACTCAGTGTAATCTCATTTGAGCAAAGTTGAACTATTTGAGGGAAAGTGAGGAGTAATTCTTCTGAAGTAATTAAAATTTAAATTGACATTTTCAAGTAAAGGTTTGAATCGTGAGAACTGTAAATGCAACGAATTACTTAGGAGCTTAGTTTCTTAAATAGTTAGAAATTGAAGAAAGCTACTTCCGGTTATGACCAAATTTTTATTTCTGAATTTAATTTCAAGTCAGTTGTCAGTTAATTTTGCAGCAGCACTACAGTCATATTTTATGTTTATCTTTTAATTTGTTTTTATTTCCTTAATTTATTTAACTCTATACTGGATGGTGGTACTTCAATTTTTATCATCAACATAAGTCTAATTTGATTTTCGAGTAAAGTGATTTTTCTTACACACATTTAAAGTTTAATAAATATTTCACATCTGAATTTTACAACTTGTTGAATTGCATAACACATTTGGTTTGATTTTATTTATTTTTCATTTCATTAATATATTAATTATTCAGATTTCACATGTTATATTTTGTATGAAGTGCTGAGAATGTATGCAAGTTGCTTCTGTGCATGATATTTACAGTGATCCAGATGTCCTCAGTTTCTTCTATGGTAAGCTAAATGTTGCAAAATTATTAAGGTGCATATAGACATGTACAAGCCTACCTTTGACACCTTCTAACTCAAACTACGTCCAACCTATGCTTGTGGCGCACACATACATATTTTAACATTCTTTTCTTTCCTACCGTACATTTACCTAACAAATAGTGAATGTAACGGCCCTCCGCACACAATTCCCCTAACTTCCAAACCTCTTTCAGAGCTTTATTGTGTGCCTACTACTCGTTTTACTGCGCTTGGCTCACATAGCAGTACTGACAGCACATTCATGTTTCACTGATAATGTCCATTCATTTAATTTGTGTGAAATAAATAACAACCTGCAGAATGTACGATATATTCTAAGTAATGTGTCAATGCTGACCGTCGTAAAATTGCTGACTACGAAAATGTGTACTTCGAAGTTGTTTTATCACTTAGGCGATGTAAGGAATTCGAATGTGTGTACATATATTAGGTAACTTTGTTATCTGACACATTCCGATGCGCATTCGCCAAGGAGGCGGTCAATTTTATCTGTAGGAAACCTATTTCTTCGTTTACTATTTTTTGGTTTCTGCAATAGGCAGTTCATGATAAAGTGAGCACATTTTAAGACCCTCCCAACAGGCATAAACCTATAATAAATATATCGTATTGCAGCCTCAGGCATTAAATTTTTGGCAGGGAATGTATACACTGTGTTTATTGGTCACATTGCAATGTTTATATTAAAAAGCAGCAGGAAGATGGAAATTGGATGAAAGGAAATATTTAGAATGGCCTTAAAAAGTACTCGCTTTACCGTGAACAGCCTAAAATAATACTAAGTTTATCAGCTGTCTTGTTGGTGTCTCGTATAGTAAATAAAAATATAATACAAAGTAAATGTATTGACAAAAAAAAAGGGTTACTCTCACACAAAATAACATATCTGTGTTTTACTGTTCATATTCGTGTCACTATACACCTCTGTGTTTGCACGGCCATGGTCACGGTGAGTAACGAAAGTAAAAAGCATCAGATGATTTGACAGGCGGTTTGGGTATTTAGCGTGCCCTGCCAAAGTCACAGACTTTGGTCCTGATTGCCCATGTTTGTATTTGTATCCCTGAACTTCGTCACGTGATCAGTTGAGGACCTTACTGCAGTTTCGGACACGCCTTATGGTCTCCCTTTTTAAACAGATATCATCTGACAACATACACATTTCGCACATCTCTGGTTCCCATTCGACTCTGGGCATGCGTACCTTCTACGTCACAGGCATATACAACCGTTTTAATACACGTCATCGTGTAGTGATGTCTCGCCAGAGCCAGGCGATTCAAGGAAGTGAAACGTCATTCTGCAGCGATGTCTCACCACAGCCAGTCGGTTAGGGAGAGAGTCATAGGCCTTGTTAAGGAGGCAGGTTTTTCCGTCGCTGAAGCAGGCCGACGTAACGGTGTTCCAGAGAGTTCCGGGACATGAGTGACGTGACACGTCGCGGAGGAACGGGTTCATGGAGGGTGTCGACTACAGCCGAGGACAATAGTTTAATTACCCAGGCGCAGTTGACTCCTTTTAGGAGCGCCATTCAGCTAAAACGTGCCACGCACTTTCCTGGCAGCTTGAGTACCGTGCTTAGGCACTTGGCGGTGGCGGGACTGAAATCCCGGCGTGCTTCAAGGAAGCAAAGGCTCACCGATGAGCACAGGATCTATCGACTCGCGTTTGCCGAGGACAACATTGACCGTGACTAGTCAGATGTTGTATTCTCCGACGAGTGTGTGTTTCCCTTGGCTAATGATGGGTCAATGCGTGTATTCAGACCTGGTGGGACCCGGCACAACCCGGAATATGTGGCCGAGTGCTCGCGCTATGGTCATGCATCCGTTGTGTGTTGGGGATGGATGAGTGCACGCGGGATAGGCGTGTTGCACAGAATCGACGATCGAAGTCCGAATACACGCGGCCTCAATGCCGAGCAGTATTTGCATATTCTAGAAACCATTATGATTCCCTCGGTGCGACCTGTGTATCCCGATGGTGTGCTGAGCTTCCAGCAGGACCATTCTCCGATACACACTTCTCAGAGAGTTCAAGAATGGTTCACAAGGCAAGACCAACTAGAGCTCGTAGATTGGCCACCTTACAGTGCCGACTAGAATGCAATTGAGAATGTCTGGTCGGAGACGAAGCGCACGATGACGGGAAACTGGCCTGATCCACAGCCAGCAAATAAAGATGCTCTCTGGGAGCTAGTAGTGGATGCCTGGGATGAAGTAGCTAGTAGCCAACACTCTGCTACTTCTCTGGTCGCCTCTCTACCACGACGACTGCGGCAGGTGGTTGAGAATGAGGGATACTGGTCCTATAATTGAGGTTACACCATCGGCCCTTTTCAGGGCCAAATAAACACGTACGTAAAAACCGTGACACAAAACACCAATGGCACACCACGTGGCATAATGACCACATTGAGATACAAATAAAAGGTGCGAGGTGGTTTCGAACCCGAAGCAGCGGACGTCATAACCATACACGCGAGACCACCTTTGTTTGTTACATGTATTTTTTTTATATGGATGCAAACATACGCTAACAAATAAAATACATTCTATGATACTGTAACATTTATATTACAACGAAACAAAATAACATAATCAGTAGGAATGAAATTCAAGGTCGAACTCCAGAAACCTAATGGTATTCTATTTCTAACATGACAGTGACCCCAAGCACACTGCGAAATGGATCGTCTAGAACACACCCCATAGGCCATACAATACCCCATCACTCTCACCTGACCCGAATCCTACTGAGAATCTCCTAGAGGAATTGGAGAGAAGAGTGAGAAAAAAAAAAAACATTTTTCCCACAAAACACAAACGAGGCGTTTCTACCAAATTGTAATAGCATTGGGCCAGACATTACTAGAAAACTGGTTAATTTAGAGCTAAATAGACTGATGAATGTTGTTCGCAAAAAGGGAAGTTAACAAATAACTGTGGAGTGAACAATGATCAACACTTTGCTAATGTATGTCCAACGTTTATAAGAACTGAAGACAGATGATGTAGTCTTATGCAGTGATACCGTAGTTTATGTTGTTGGTTTTGTGTGTCATATTGTACCTCACTAAGTAACATTAAACATGGCTGATTACCTATTTTCTGCCTTTAGGCTAAGCTTATCTACGAATGTCACTAATTGCTATTTCCCACTGTCCTTATACTTCTGCCCGTGACCGCATATACGCCACGTTTAGATTGTTTTTGTTTTCGGACTGAAAATATTCTAGAAGTCAGTGATAGGCACATCTGTGTCTATTAAGTCTTATGTCAATAGTCTCTACTGGCTTTAAAATTGTTCAGATTGCATAAGAATTAAAGTAAGTTCAAATTGCGAATGTAACTATATCATTCTGTGTTTGAAGAATACCACGGAACGCATTTTCAAATAGAACAGGCCCTAATATGTATATACAGTGACGATCACTAATATTCATACATCCTATTCTTTTCACGACTTCTGTACAATAAGCAATTATGTTGACACACACGTATGCGTCCAGCTGTATTTTGTATTCCATTTCATCAAATACAACAAATATGCAACATCCCTTATAAAACAAACAAAGTAATATATTACATAAATGTAAATAAATGCACGTTTTCCGAATCAGAAATGTTCATACACCTTGTACGAAGAACAAATGTTTTCGTACATCAACATAAACAAAACAAATTCTCCATTTAATATTTAACATGCCCTCCCTTTTGCTTCAGAACGCTTCTCAAACGCGCTGGCATTGACTTTACTACCGTTTGTATGACACTAGGAGTGATATTGTTCTACTCATGAAGGATTTTCTCCTTCAAGTTCTGCGTGCTTGAAATATTATGTTTTCGTAGGATAATGTCTAAGTATGCCCAAATATGTTCTATTGAATTTAAGTTTGAGAATTGGGGTGCAGTTTCTATTACACGAAGACAATTATACAGCAGCCATATTCGTGTTGCACAGGATTTACGCTTAGTACCGTTAGCCTGGTAAAATGTGCATTACTACATCAAGTTGTGTGGCATTAGGTCGCAAATTATGTTTAAACTGGTCAATATATTTTTATTGATCCAATAATCAATATATAAACATCAGTTAATCTACACCACATGCACTCATGCACCCTCACACCGTAACTGAACCCCCACCTTGGTTGACGTTAGGACGAGAATTTTGAGGATTTATCTCTTGATTCTATTTTCTCCACACTTATAGCGGACTGTCATGATCGAAAACATTGAAATTACTCTCATCTGGAAATATTACGTCTGTCCAGTAATCGTTCTGTAAATATACCTTCGCGATGTTCAGTCTCTTCTTATAATTACATTTGCCTATGCACGATTACTTCTGTGGTGTTCTTGCATTATAGTCAACATTGCTGAACAGTCTTCTCATTGTCATTGGCGACAGTTGCTTTGAAAGTATTTCGTAGGTCTCTTGCAATGGCGCATGGACTAGTAAACAATCTCTGACGGATTTGTTTCACAATATAACTTGCTTCTCTACGCGAAAGTACGTTTGGCCATACACTCCTCGGTTTGTCTCAACATGTTTGTACTTTTATACCATTTTACGATACATTGCACAGTCACCTAGATGGGTAGTACTACGGGAGTCATTAGAGCATATGATAATATTTGTTACTTGTAACGGTTCGTATGAATTCTTTGGGGTTTAGTAATTTTTTTTTAAGATGTAAATTTTTTAAGATGTTTCGCAAACATACAATTTTCACTTTGTTTTATTCACTTTGATTTTTGTTAGCAAACCTTTCCTGCAAGAATGTTTGAAGTAAGATACAGAACAGCGTGGTGTTTGTAAATCATTCATTGGCATTGTATGTCTTTTCTACCTCCCACACTACACTCACAGGGATAGAATACATTCAGTTGAAATGCACAAACCTCCTTGCCAAGGGCCTTTCTTTTGTAAGTTGGCGTGTATCTGTCTATGCCGTGAATGCCTGCATTTTATAGGCCATTCATGGTAAATTGAGCACTTTTGAAAGCTCTTTCATTTGGAATAATATCCAATAAATATATATTACTTTAGCCTTATGCATTAGTTTCAGAGTGCGGTATAATATTTACACTGTGGTTATTACTTACATGGCCATATTTAATTAAAAAGGCGGTTAAAGAATAGAAAATGGCTGAAAGATAAAAGTAACTAGTGCCTCAAAAGTGCTCATTTTACCGTGAACAACCTTTAGCAAATAATGTACGTATGTCGGCATGCTTACAATAACAAAAAAAAAACAATACTTGAACAGATTTCCCGATTTCTTTACTTCGCAAAATCGAGCCACTCAATTTCAATGTATTTTCGCCGTGGTTATGACAGATATTAACTTGATCTCTTTTCCGCATGGTCAGGGGCAATTATAACGCCTTGCCACTCGCCACATGCCTGGCAGCGTGAAGTAATGGGTTGTCATTAAATTCCTGAACATTGACTCACACTGATTTGTACACCTGGCAACCCTGCGAGGTTCTCGTTCTCTGTACACTCTTCCCTTCTATCGTCGCGTACACTAACCACGTTTATGGCGTTAGTTCAGCTGCATCGGCACTTTGATCTGCGACGGACCCACGTAGACAGGCAAGCTGTTTTAACAGCATGGCCAACTTAGCCTGCGCCATCTAACGGCTGTATATGCACTGGTACCTGCCTCGAGCTCTGCACACGTCGCTGCGTGTACTGTCCGTAATCATGACACTACATACTGCATGTTTCTTTACGTAGCCTGTATGATTTACGTTAGGAAATCGCATTCCTGACGTCGTACACCCCACACAAAACTAAACAATCATAAAGTATGACGTGTAAATTCATCGTGAATATAAGCAAAAATACGATTGGAACATGATTACATAATAAAGTATCCCCACGCCAGAGATCAGTTAGTATTTGTTGTACTGGATGCGAAGCAAGAAGATGACTTACTACTGCATGTTTTAGAGAAGGCAACAAAACATTTTGCAGCGTGATTCCAGAAGAGGTTTTTGTATGTGGCGTTACCTATATTAAATCTCAGGTGGAAGCAAACGTTCGTCCGCCAGACTTATTATTCTCATTGTTTTCTTCTGCGTTAACGTATGTAGCATGGAGTCAAACTGAACGTTTTTGTTTAAACGGTAGCCTACCTCATTGCATCGCTGAACCAACATAATCTTAAGTGCATATAATAAAGCTATATTATTTAAGGAAAAACGAAAATAATGGCATCTACAAGGAATTCTGTGAAACCACGAAAAAATGCAAGGAAACCTAACAGGGTACGCCACTAGTACGAAACACTTTCTGAATCCATTTAAACATTAACAAAACAAAAAGGAAGGGAAAAAAGGAAACTTTATACACAGCTTATAATATTTAAACCGTTTATTTATTTTTTCTTATGAGTCATTTATTTGCGGTCGTAAACAGTTTATTTCGAAAATTAATGTTGCTGCTAATAGTTGTTTAATAAATCGAAATAAATGATAATCCCTCCGTAATTTCTTGATTAACTTAAAACATTCAATTCACTTTCACTTCCATTCAATGTTAAGCTACTTTACTTGGAAAAATTAGCTTATACAATCATGCAAATGTCTGTCTGTGATGTACTGTATGTCCCCTCATAATAACATTCGATCCTGTGAAACACATTTCACCAAATTCGGTGCACATATTAAACTTAGTAACGACATCTGATTGTTACAATGTTCTGCAAAGCCGTTTACTTGATTTCAAAAGGGTTGTTATTTTAATACAGTAGGGTGCCATTTCATATCTGGGGAATTATTTTACTAGGTAAAACCAAATCGTGTATTTTCACAGTTAATCTTGTACGTCTTTAATCTAGGAAGGTACGTTCTTATTGGTTCGCCATCGTGAAAACAATAAGCTTTTAACATCATATCTCGGAAATTACACAATTAACATCATATTTCGTAAATTACACAATAAATTCCTGCCATATTTTGCAGACCTATAGTAGGCAATGATACCATATACAACTAAGATTAATGCGGCACTTACTGTATTTTCACAACGGCGTCATACGAATATTTGTTTTTAAATTTGGTATGTGTGTGTGTGTGTGTTTGTGTGTATATATATATATATACTTCGACAACATTTGATATGAAGAAAGTATTTACTAAAGGCATTACTGTAAATATGCCAATAAATAACCATTTCATTCATCATTTTGTAATAGCGCACACATGAAAAAATAAAGGTATTGTATCGTAACACGGAAAACAATCTACCCATTCCAACCAAAGTTGACAAACAAGAAGTATGCTGATATGAATTAATTGGTTCAGGTATTTAGTTTTAATTGGTGGCAATATAGACATTTTGATAACTATTCTGTATCTATGAAACGGTGTGGCCAATTCCAAGCAATCTTTGTATACTGTATCTAATACTATGTATGCTATGATAACATATGATGTTTAAATGTGTAAGAAATTTAATTTTGACATGGTAATTATATAAATATCTTAGGTTCGTTTGGTATACAGCACGTAGCATACTGTTTTTTGGCCAATTTCAACCAAACTTGATGTGTTGAACGTATCACCTAAAAGTACTAAACATGCTAGTACATTGACTATTTTGTCTGTAATATTGCAAGGTACCGCGACAACAAGAAAACATATTGTGTCAAATGTCGGAAAACAATAAACCTGTTACTACCTAATTTGGCAAACAAGATTCACTACGCTAGCCAAATAAACTTATATGTTATACGTGGGTCGGTCACTTATTTTTAACATTGCGACGACATGAACTTTTTGATTACTATTCTATAACCACAGAGCCGTGTAACCAAGGAACGAAAAAACAAAAAAATGGAGGGGGAGGGTCCATACACTTTTTAATATTGCACATGTACTAGTGAATGTTATCGGAAATTTGATACAAATAACACAGCATGTTGTAAACAAACAATCGAATGAAATGAGACTTTATTAGTGTTTTAAACAAAACATGTTATATATTACAAAATAACTGGAATAAATAGTTTCTGGACCGATATTGGTACGTTAAATGTGGTTTAACATAAAATAATACAGGCATTATCAAAGCAATTCAGCTTACCTTTCTTTTTATCATTGATAAATTGGGTACTCATATGCAAATATACTGACTCTTAGGGTTTAATTGTGTGCATATTCTCAATAATTAAAATATCGACTCAATGAATAAAACATTTTTTGTAGAACATTTTATTCTCTTCATTTATGCTCAATACAATTTCCTATGCAGAAAAATATATCATATCTGTTTGTTAAAAACTATATTAAATATTTTGACCGGCAGCCAGTTTGCAATGAAATATATTGCAAAACTAAGAGACTCGAGGGCATTTCGCTTGTTTTCGGACAGCGTTGACAAGTTCAAGTGCCAGATTAAAAAATGTATACGCTAGTTCAATTACTCGTACAAAATGTGCTTTTTTTCCTCGCTTTATACGATAACTTTTACAAACCCCAGCCCTCTAGGAAACTGGAGAGCGGGGGTTGAAGGAACTGTCTGTGGCCTTCTACGATACTGTAGCCCAAACATAATGATGTGAGCTGCAGGGTTTGTTTCGCTGCTGCATGCATTTCCGACCTGAAACCACCTCCTTGCAGTCATGCTCAGAAGAATTCTGTACATTTTACTACCATGGCTATACTAGGTAATCCCACGGCCATTTTCACGCTTTCGTGAGCTGTAAGTGAAATTAAAACATGTTTAACATGCATGTCAGCCCAAAATTCCAAACAGGTCAGCTTGCACTATCTGCGTTCAAACATTCGACATAAAATTACATTACAACATTTGACATAGAGGTATTCAAGGAAGCAAGATTATTTGCCTTTCTTGCTGACTTAACAAAGCACTGAAATACAAGTTAAATAACTTTAATATGGAGCCGCATGTTTCTCTTGTCGCTTTTACAATAGGATAAGAAAAGTTATTACTCTGGAAATACTAGCTCGCCAAAAAAATTAATGTGTATTTTTAAAGTTTTTAATCGCTTGTAGGAGCTGTGGTGTTGTAACTGTCAGACTACTCTCCTCACACCACGATAAACATGGGTCACATCCGGATTTTCATGTGTAGGAAACGTGGCGGGCGTTGCTATTGGCCAGTGGGTAGTGTCGGGCTACTCTCGATACTCAGTTTTCTGTCGCTGCTCCATCTGTACCTCTCTTCGTCACTATCAGCTCTGAAGATCTTAGTTGTAAACCGCCGCTTATGTCACTCTCATGTCACTGTTGTTAACTTACAGCTGTGTTTCACCTACATACAGTATTTCACATCAACATTGATCGTTTAAATAATTACATACATTTTTCATCTCTGTTCTCAGTTAATGTTAATTTTGTGGCCAACGAATATCATATATTAATTGTGGATGCCACTTAGATATGACGTGAAATACGGGTTCTGTACGTGCCTTCAAATTTCCTTATCATGTTTCAACTTGCCGACTGAATTATGATTATGTTCAGAACCATGAGTCTTTGTGGGAAACGTTTTTCTTATGAAACTTGCAAATACTCAGCTTCAGTTAATCTTGTGGTCTGTGACACAGATGCTCCAGTTATCTTGTCAGTGTTAATACTTCCAGCCCTACAATTAAATGTCTGGTGAGCAAATAAAAACAAATAACAAACATGCAAAAGATAAAACATATGATATGAGAAATTATATAGAAAATAATGTAATGTATTTGCAGTGTATTACATGTAGTCAAACTATGATTTTGTTCATCTGTTCGATAAGTGTAACTAGGAATAATACATTATTAAAACAATTTCAACATGTCTGCTCCATAAACTTGCTTTTCAAAGATATTTTTTCCCGAACAAAATATGAAGTCAATTTTATTTCGTAAGTGGTAATTTGTTTGAATAAATAAGCCAAGTAGATTTTTTTTTAACAAGACGTGCCTAGACAAAACGAACAGGCAGTCAGGTGGTTTCCCCATTCAACTACTTCATAGTCCGCCTGGCTGTGTGCGGTTGCCACTGTTTGCTGCTCGCACTACTGCTCGCGCCAGACATCGTGGCCCTGTTGAACTCCCTCGTCCTTCAGTAATGTGGTGGACACGGACGGGTGCTGCAACGGGGAGAAAATACTGACGGCACGATTATCTGTACTCGTTACTAAAACCATTTTCAAAGGTTTCCCTGCCTCCCACCAAGACGAACCTGGTTCAATACCCGGCCGTGACACCGGATTTTCGCAAGTGAGAATCGTACCGGACGATGTCGTTGGTCGGCGGGTTTTCTCGGGTACCTCCCGTTTCCCCCGCCCCTTCATTCCGGCGCCACTCCATACTCACCTAAATCACCCTCATCGGCTCTCAAGACCTCGCTGTTAAGAGCCGCCCAAATCTCTTCACTCACTCCAAGGTTTTCGTTAGATGATTTCACGCTAAAGCCTGGTTCAGTTCACATTCACACCGATCACACCAAACGAAGCCGTCCATATGTAAATAGATATTCGGCATTCCCGATTTAGTGCATGGGCTGAATGGTGGGGGAAATGGGAGATCAGTGAGTAAACCCACCGACCAGCGGGATCGTCCTGCACGATTCCCACATGCGAAAATCCGGAGGTTACCGGGTCGGCAATCGAACCCAGTTCTCCATGGTGGGAGGAGAGTTGTCTAACCACTAATCCACCACGGCCCCAGGAATGCTTAACGTTCGCTATCCAATTATAGTTGTTATGTCTTACATACGTAATGACGTCGTAACAACAAATTTGTACTAACATGCTAAAGCCAAGTGTTTTTACGTATGTTAATATTTGCGCTACTCTTTGATCTGTTATATCTGCCTAAAAGCGCTTACTTTAAAGAATATTCTATTAAAAGGAGTAAAAACAATGTAGCTGTAGAAACCAGTTTAAAATAATAGCCGAAAACATCACTTTGCTATGTCATGAACTGAACATAATGCAGGTAAATTATCTCTAATATTTAGGCGCGGAAAATATTTCGAAATGAGGCGATACTGCACTCCCAGTTGCAGGGTTATTTGTACGAGAATGACTGAAAGCTTTCCAAATGACCTATAGGATTGTTTGGTCTAATTACGGAGCAGACATGTATACGCTCGCTTGACCAGGTCCGGGTCAGCGTTCAAGAAGCACGCTACTGTCTGCGCCAGACGTTGTGGCACTTGTCTGAACGTGGATGCGGGGGTTTGTTGGGGAGAGGTGGAACAACTACATACGCGGCTCTGGCTTCGTAGCATCCGACCTAGAAACATTACCCCATCACATGCATATTTAACTGCAGATTTAGTTTTCAATAGATGCCAGTGAATATTTAGGAATATATAAAAAGGCTATTTATAGAAGAGAAAGGGAAGAAGTAAAAAAGTATGAGTAGGTGTTATGACCGCGAGGCTAAATAGGTATGAGTGTTAAGAGATACCGATCAACAAAGTAGCTGATAGGGTTGCCAACAATTCTGGCATCAGTAACAGGTTTATCCAAAGAATAATGAAGGCTTGTGGTATGGTAGTCCACACACACACACACACACACACACACACACACACACATATATCGCCTTGTTCGATATCACAAGTGATACATATGAATATGGCAGCTATAAATTCACATATAAAAAATTGCAAGCAACTGTGCCTACCAGAAGACATAATGTATAATGGCCATATCGCCTTGTTCGTGGTCACAAGTTGCAGCTAAGACATAAATTTGGCAGTGATAACTTCAGTGGATTGAAAAGGGCATGCAAGTATACATACAAGAATTCTAAAGCATGTATTTTTTGTCGAATTTTTGTTTTCAAGTTCATTCAAGGTTATGAGACCAAGGTCAAGGCTGTCTGTATCTAAAACGATAGTAGTAGTTTGTAAAGTAATATACTTGCTGACTTTTATGTACCTTTTCTCTAGTTTTTGTTTTTAAAGTCATTCAACGCGATGGGGCTACGGTTCAGGTCATCTGCATCTAATAGGTGGTAGTTGTTAGTAATGTAATATTTTTGTTGACTTTTATGTATTCTCGCGTTTTTGTTTTCAAGGTTATTCAAAGTCATAAGGTCAAGGTTAATTTCGCCTACATCTAATATCGTCATAGTAGTTAGGAATGTAATATGCTTGTTGACTTTCATGTATTTCTTGTCGAGATTTTGTTTTCAAGGTCATTCAATGTAATGAGGTCAAGGTCGAGGTTGCCTGCATGTAATATTGTGGCCGTAGTGTGTAATGTATTATGTTTGCTGACGTTTATATATTTTATTAAGAGTGTTTTTTAAGGTCATTCAAAATCATGGGGTTAAGGTCAACATAGTCTTCATATATTATGGTGGCAGTTGTTACTGTTGTAGTGTGATTGTAGACTTTTATTTTTTTATCGAGTTTTAGTTTTCAAGGTTATTCATAGTTATGGGGTCAAGGTTAAGGTAGTCTGCACCTAATATGACGTAAGTAGTCTATAATGTAATATGCTTGATGACTTTAATGCATTTAATTGCGAGTTTTTGTTTTCAAGGTCATTCAAGTTCATTATGTCAAGGTCAAGTTAGTCTGCATCTAATATGGTGGTAGTAGGTATTATTTAAATGTGCTTGCTGACTTTGATGTATTTTTCTCTAGTTTTGGTTTTCAAGGTAATTTAAGATCAAGGGGTCGCAGTCAGGTCACCTGCATTTAATATGGTGGTAGTAGTTAGTTGAAATATGCTTGTTGACTTTAATGTATTTCTTCTCAATATTTGGTTTTCAAGGTCTCAAGGTAATGGGTTTGAGGTCATGGTTACCTGCATCCAATATGGCGGACAGGTAATATCTACCACGATGGCGGTCGCCTACCTATATGGTGGCTACCTACCAAGATGGCGGTCGCCTACAACAAGGTTGCCACCTATCAAGATGGTCGCCCCTTGCACCTACCAAGAAGGTGGATGTGTATGGGTGAGGGGTGACCTCTGGAAAGTTCATTTTTTAATACATTATTTAACGATTTTGAATAAATTCTTAATAATACATTTCTTAGTAAATTTTTTAAAGTTTTATAAATAATTATTATAAATTGTTGATGATACATTTTCAACCATTTTTAAAATACGTTTTTAAATATTTTTGAAATCATTTTTTAGTACTTTTAATAATATGCTTTTTGGGATTTAAAAAAAAATTTGGAATTTTGTAGATTTTTTTCTTACTTTTTTGGATTTTTTAGGTTAAATGTCAAAGGTCCTGGTCCTGCTCTTCTGCCCCTGGAGTCTCTGATCCTGGTCACCGGGGTCGTTGATCCTTGACCCTGGGTCGCTGATCCGTCTCACTGCTCTACCCAGGGTCACTGATCTGCCTGGGAAAATGGGAATTTTTTAGGGGAAAAAGGGACGTTTTTACTGAACATCTAAATTTTTAGGGACGTTTAGTTCATTTTGAGGAAAACATGGAAATTTTGAGAGAAAAAAGGGGAAAAAGGGAAATTCCGACATGATGGTGGGCGGTTCCTCCGCTCCTATTCCCCATCCCTTTGCGCCAAAGTAATTTTTATATAGTACTCACAACATTACAAATCAAATTGTTATTGTGAATTTATTCATGTTCTGACTTGCACTACCAAACCTAATAAACGGAGAAGAAAGGGCTAGAAAGTAGAACAGATGGTAGTAAATGATTAAATATTTTTAAACAACCACTGTGAAATAGAACTTAAGTGGATCAGGATGGACCTTCCTGTACGACATTTTGGAACTCTGGCTCAGTAACTTTTCATTTGACTGCATGTCATATTACTAATATTTAAAACGTACCTCCATTCTCCCAACCCTTTACGTCACTATAACCTCTGCGCTTTTGGTAGGTATGAGGTTAAAGTGCGGGGACTTCAAAGTCAGATGTTAGTAGATGTGTTATAAAGTAAATGCAATTCTCTATCTCTATTTGTGTACCTATTTCGTACAGGCACTGAACACGGTCTTCCAGCGAAACATTCATTTAGTAAATATTTATATGCGTGAATGTTTCGTGTGTAAGACAGTCCAAGATAACGCAAGTATCAAATTGGTATACATTTTGCTTATTTTGTAGTTATGGGACTGACAACTGTTTATAAATAAATAAATAAATAAATAAATAAATAAATATATATATATATTATATATATATATATATATAGAATGTTGGCGAATCATGTTTGTGATCACAATGTGAAATATTATCAAACACATGTTAGTTGTGTACTCCACAATGGCTAGCATTCGCAAAACATGGCGCGAAACACTGAGAGGCCAATTGCTAGAACGCACACTTACACATGTATCCACCAATCAGTTAGGTGCCTGGTCGGTGTGGTGTCTGCGAGCCACCAAGTATTTCAAATCGGGTTACTTACCATTACTAGCACGAATCGCCAATGGAGGCAGTTCGGTGAGAAACCACATCATGACAAAACACTTCGAGTTGAACTGTCCAGCTTAGATGTAGCGGTACTATAGGCTGTTCGCGCCAAAGTGAGCTCTTAACACTTTTCGTAATTGTGCTATAACACACATGAAACATGTGAGCAATTTTATTTATACTTCAGTTCGTGTATAAATGAAAATAAAAACTGAGTTACGACTTAATACGTAATATTTATTGACATTTGGGTGCATACGTCCATATATAAAATGCGACAGGCATCAAGAAGTGCTCACATTAATGCGAATAGTTTCCTTCGAAATATATCTAGTAGCTCGTTGCATGCATTCTATATGTTATTATGTTTTAAAATGTGAATATTTTGAGTATTTTTAAATAGCCGTAGATCTTTCAAGAGACAATAATCACTCCCGTAGATAATATTGTAGTAAATTCGTGTTATAACACTTTAATAATCAATAACTATTAACTGTAATCCAAATTTGGTTAAGACATGTTGGTGCATGTAAATAGGCCTTTACTTTATGAACGGAACAAAGCAGGAACAGGAAAACTGCGCGGATTATTTTGAAGACAAGCACGAAACTAGCAAGGAAAGACGTTTGGGGATCACGTGCCGTATATTTTAGAGTAATATTGGCAACTTACTGGAGAAACGAACAGTGAATATACAGTAGTTGATCGGGTATTCATTGGACTGTGAAGTCTAGACTACAGGCAATTCATTTCGAGACATTTCATGGTCTCTAATTATCATACATATGAAAACATCATTCCATATTATGTATTATTTAATGTTTTTAGTGATTATCACTTTATGTTTTCAAAGATCTCGTGTGTGTTGGCAAGGGGAGTTATAACGTAATACCTCATTTCATATTTACAATTATGCATGATTTGGAAGTAATTTTTTCCAGTGGTCCAGTGTGGTATGTTCAAATTTATAATTTACTATTTGTTTCTCAGATCTGATACAGGCCTGTTCATAATTCGGAAGGTTTCACCACTAATATAATTTAACTACATTACATATAATGTGTTGGAATATATTCGGACAAAACTGACCTCACATAACTATTATTCGAGTTTTGTATCCTTTTTCCTCCAAAGCCATGTGTTGCTGCAGCTCTTAGCCACGCCCACTCCTCGGCACGTGCCTGTGACTTGGGAGGGGGCAGCCTGCCGAACATACCCGAAGGGGACTTAGAAATACGAGATCGCTCATTTTTTGTGACAAGAAATGTACAACTGGCTACTGTAGCAAGCAGCTTGGTCTGGAATTTCGAGTAAAACTAAATACTTTGGAAAATCATATGTGAAAACAACTGTCATTGTATCTCTTCTGGGTCTGCTGGTACAGTGATGCAGCTTTTAATTCATGAACTCCAAATTTAATCATCAAATCATTGTTATCGTGTCTATATGCTGAAACGGTAAACTGAGCACTTTAGGAAACCCTGCTTAGTATCTACTTGTATTTACATTGTTTATACTTCCGCCTTTTATTAAATTAACACTGATATGAGACTCGCCATTTTATTCATGCATTTGGCAAGAGGAACAGTGAAATTAATAGAAAAATAAATATTTTATGAATCTGCTAATTTCTATACTAAGATGTATTAGAAAAGCAGAAATCGGAAGAAATAATCTATGCAAATCATCTCAAATGGTTACATTACACTTTTATTTTGACACTAAGACAGGGAAATACTTTCTCTCATTCGATACCAAATTTACTGGACGCATGTCACTCAATGTGCCCGTTAAAATATATGCAGTTAGCTGCAGTGACATTTTATAAGATTGATTTCAAAAGTGCTCACTTTATCGTGAACAGCTTTTATCTGGTTCTGAAGTCGCAGGCAGATGGTGCATGCATCGGTGACAAGACACTCGCCTATCTAACAATGTTAGCGAATTGAGTCCCTTAATGATTGATTTAGTTCATGCACTAGCCACAGAGCGCTGCAAGCAAACTAGTATTGTTAGCGTTGATGGTATAGGGATAACACCATAGAGATACGAACGTCATTTTCCCATTTTAAGGAAAAATTGCAATTCTCCTCCCTATGCTGGGCACTTCAATCAGCAGTACTTCAGTAGCAGCGCTCTGCGGCTGGGTTCATGAACTGAAAGGGTCAATAAGGGCGTCAAATTTTCAAGCTAGTGTCCAGACCCGACTCCTACAGCCATGGTAGAGGGTTAGACAAATATTGTCAACTGAAAGTGGCACTGCACATTCACAAGTGATTTACCCAGAACTCGTACTCGGCGCTCCTTCCACCGAGGGCGGGCGTCGCCAGCATCTGCAGCCTGGCTGATCTCATTGGTCAACACACGCAGCGGCAAGGCTCACGCCCATCCCTCGCCACTAACAGCAACATCCGTAAAGGTGACCACTTGCGTGGTTCTCACGAGAACGCCGACTTTATCGCTCGTCCAGATATGGCAAAGCAGATTTCCACGGCGCAAGCGTCTGCTCAACATGCCGCTGTGTGGAGGTGCTGGTTTCGGAAAAGAGTCAGTACGTGAGACATGAATATTTACAAAATATGACAATTTAAGTCTGCAGGTTTTTGGAAGTCGAAATAGAAAAACAAAAAAGAGCATGCATACACCACGGCTTTTGCCCATTCTCTAAGTAAAAAAAAAAAGTCAGTGTATTGTATTACTATAGCCCAATATCCTGCGTCACAGCTAAGCGTACAAAATCTCGCTAGTTTGAAATGTATCACACTTGTACACAAAGTTGGCAAACGTTAAAAGCAGTCTTGACACCTCTTTTTTAAATTGGCTTCTACAAACCTGCAGACTTCGATTATAGTGAATATCGTCGATTTTCGTCCCACATTCTCTTAACGAGAGATTACAGACCGTGCCCAATGTAAACGTTCATTTTCACAATAAATAGGAAGAGAGCAGAAATTACAAGAAGAAATTCAATACTGAAATAGTCAGGAGACATGAACTTCTCTCACTCACCCCCTCCCCCTTCTCTCTCTCACACACACACTCGCTCACGCTGTAATTTTCCCCCTGCTGCACCGTCTATAACACGTCTATAACTTCTATAACGTCCACAACACGCGTATTACTACTGCACCACCTGCAATAGCTGCAACCAGAAACTCTCTCCCGTATGGGTGGTTGCCTACTGATACATTTCGACATACACTGGTGGCGAACACCTACATTTACAGACAGTGTTTTAGTGATTAAATACTTTTATTTTATTCCCCTCTACATCCTTGCATTCTTCCAATCTGGGCAAAAAAAAAAACCAACGTTCAAACTTATCAATAGAATATTATGACCAGCACAATATTTTAAGCTGTTACCTCATGGAAACATCGCTTTTGCCCTTCAAAATAGTGTTTGCAATAGGTGCGATCTGTTGAAAGTTGTATTCCACCTTAGCGTTCTTTCGTGTGCTAACATATTGTGTACATGTTTAAAAAAAAAAAAAAAAAAAGTGTTTTACAAATACACTGCAACATTCAGTTTCTATCCATACTAATTTGACTCTTCTCCATAGTCTACATGAATTACAACTCATAAAAACAGCGATTTTTGTAGTTAACGTTTCGTTTTGGCTCTAAATGGGGCAAGCAACAATTATTTGAGAAATTTTTTTTATGTACGAATTTTTATAATTTCTTCTTAAAGTCACGACGCTTGTAACACATACATAATAGAACACGCAGATACACAGTTATCATTTTAATACAGAGAATCATTAAATGCCTCATAACGAATAACATTCGGTTACCCTGAAGGGGATTCTTTTGACTGGTTGTGTCTTGGTCCTCGACAAAATCATAGGGACTCGCTGTCTACACTTTAACAGAAGTTTATTGGTGTCTCGGTATTGGTGAAGATGATCTAAAGTCTATATCAGTAAACACTGGGAAAAGTCACTAAGCCATAATGGAACAGTTACACTGAGGAAAAGGTTTTGTTGAATCAAACAAGATTATTTTGGTGCGGCCAAATTATTTGTTTGTATAGGGGCAATGAAATATTTTCTTGCTGAAACCAAATTATTTTGTTGTTCTCATTTGGTTGCCCCAAACTGTAAGATTCTGTTGGCGCACTAAAGATTTATTTGGTTCCACGTACATTAAGCAGTTTGGGCTGATATAAAACAACTTCACATGTTCGACCGAGTTTCGAACCCAGATCACCAGCGTCCGAGCGCTACGCCTTAGTAACCTCAGCTAATGTGACAACTTTTGACCTCGGAAAGCTTTTAAATAGATATATTGCAAATATTGGGCAACGCATGCAAACAAATATTTCAAGTTTTTACAACTTTACTTGTCAGTTTCTTGTTGCACTGTTTTATTAATGTGTTTATATTATTATTAAGCATCAATAGATGCACTAACAAGCACGGTTACTATCCTAATTGTCACAAAAAGTACAAACACTCTTGAGCTGTATTTTCGAACCAAGGCAGTCAAATGAGTGGCCAAACAAATATATACAGTTGATTTAACAAAATATTTAGTTGATAGTCAATTTTTTTTGGCTCAACAGAGAGATTTTGTTTATTCAAACATATATGTTGTTAGATGAGCAAAAGTAATATTGTTGCTTTTCATATTTTGTTTTCTCAAAAGTATATTTTATTAGGGCTACTATTTATACATTTGATCCTATGCAAACAAATATTTTGTTCAATTTTCTCTCAGTGTACACTATTACTTCAGATGACAATCAAGAAATGGCTTTATTCTTGAAGTAAAGTCTCTTTTTTTCAATGCACTCCTGTGTCACTTTTTTAACTTGAGAAATGGCATTATTCCGTACGTTAAATCAAGAAAAGGGATTACATAGTATTTTTTTTTAATAATGGCGTTATTTCGCTTTTTATATTTTTATATCACATATATTCCATAACATTTCATTTCACGTAGGCTTATTGATGAGACTAGAAATTCATTTCATGTTTCTAATAATGTTAAACAATATTTACATTTTATTTTTTTAATTGGAGTAATATCCGTACTAAAGTATGCAATTCAATTTTATTTTTAAAGCGTAACAAGGAGCCTTGATATATATTTTTGTTTTATTTGGTGTTAGGAGCAGCCCACCAATAAAAAAAGAGATACCAGTAATGTAAATTTGACATACGACGTACTCTTACAGTGCATATATTTTGGTATGGCTCATACATAACAAAACTTTTGGAACTTTTCTGCTTGTAGTTTGTGGTTTCATACAGCCTATATCATTAATAATTTAATATACCGAAGGACTCGTAGCTATTATCTGCAAGCACTGGAAATTGGGCAAATATTTTTAGGCAATTCTTAGTTTAAGTATGCATTTAAATAATACTGATAATAAATTTCTCACAGGCATATTACAAATTCGCTTAAACTATTACCGGTATTGTTTAGTTTGAACAGGTTCGTTTTTATGTGAATTACTTGAGACCGTAAGATACAATAACGTAAGAAATGCATACTTGAGTAAGGATTTCTATTACTGTAGGGAAAAAAGCAAAAAATTATGTTGGAAGGCAATCAAATTAATTTAATACAATTAAAATAACATACAGTATGCCCCACAGTAAGAAAATCAGAAGATTGTATCGTAATAAACTCGGCACTGAACACTGAAAGCAATTGCTTTACATGAAAGAAAATGTTATTTGAGAAAGATTTACATAAGGAAGATATTTTATGCCTACGATGTAAGGAAAGAAACTTTTTTCAAATATTTACTCAACATTTCAGTCGAGTTTCACAAAGTTACTAACAATTATTTTCCAAAAAATGAAGAATGGGTAGTTCAAATGCAAAAGTTGATATTTGCAATTTACATTCTGACATACCTTCTTTCTTATTTAAAGTAAATTTGACCAATAAATAACTGTGGGCTACAATGATGATAAACGTTGTTAACATATGCAGCATGTTGTGTCCTATGAAAGCGGAATGTGATAGCAGCATTCGTAATCATGATATTTTTGCATGTTTGACATATACATAGCAATAAAATTAAACTTGTATTTTGGGTTCAATTTTATTCAACAAGGTTCATAAATACATGTAGACAAGGAACATTTTGTTCAGTCAACGGACTAGCCACTGCACCTAAAACAAGCCAAGATGGTATTTCATTAGCAAAAAATAAGTGTTTTTAAGTCTTAAAGCAATTCATAGTTTTTTTTATTAAGAGGCACAACTTTATCCATTATCCATTAGTACAATAACACTTGAATATTCTTTAAATGCCAAGTTAACATGTTTTTAAATACACAGTTTCATTTATCTACTAACAGATTTATATTATTTTAATTTTTAATATTTGAATTTGTTTTTGATGACTATGAATGATAAGTCAATTAGCTTAATTATTACTTTGCCTTTTGAATACTTAGCTTACTATAAGTTCTGGCGAATTTGTAATCTTTACTGGCACCACTAAATGAGTGTGCGAATTAGGAACTCACCGCTCAGCCGTATACGTATCCACCATATCCGCCGTATCCCAGTGTCCTGCCGTAGGCGTAGGGAGCGGCATATCCGCCGTAGTAGCCGCTGCGGTACAGACTGCCGTAGTAGGGGTTGATCAGCTGGGCGGAGGCGGCGGCCAACACAGCCAGGACAACAAGGAGCTAAGGCACAACAAACAACACTCATCATTAGTCATATACATAAACTAACATGGAAATATTGCAAAACTTAGCAACAAAGTGCAAGTATTTGGAATTCTTCGTAAGAACTACGTATATTAACATAATGTGAAACTGAGAATGATCACTCTTATTCTCATCAATACAGGTATAATTTTCACAGATGTATATTTATAATATTAGTGAATAACCTGTGTTAAATTATAATATTTTAAAGGCATTTTTTCTGTAAATCGGGTTTCTTCGAGAAGTACACTGTTACTAATTTATTTTTGGTCAGGTTGTATGATATTTTATACTCTCAAGGCCAACATACTTTTCTTGCTTTAAAATTTTATATTACGCTCGATACTCATTGCATAGGCTGTTCGCGGTTAATCGAGCACTTTCGAAGGCCCTGCTTAGGATATACTTTTCTTTTCGAATTGTATGTTTCCGTTATGTGAAGGTCTAACACTCTCGTGGGCCGTCCCAATTTATTCATGCGTATTCAACTGAAAACATAGAATTTTTAGGAGAGCAAATGAGTTGGAAATATGGGAATTGGTGCCCTTATGTTCATAAAACAGGAAATGACTTCAGAACCACATAATCAAACATGACACTCGCAATACGACGTCAAGTCTCAGAACTATTTTTATTATCTTGCTACCAATTTAACTGGCAGACTACATATATATATATATATATATATATATATATATATATATATATATATATATATATATATATATATAATTCACGGCAAAGGGAGCGCTTTTGAAAGTCCTCTCATTTGGAATAATAGTCAACGAATGTATTTTATTTTACTTTTATACGTATACTTCTCAATGAGATGCAATATATACCCTGTCTTTATTACTTATATGACAATATTTATTTAAAAAGGTACTTAGAGGATAAAAAATTACTGAAAGTAAAAAGTAACTAGAGCCTCAAAAGGGCTCACTTTACCGTGAAAAGCCTAAACCAGTATGTACTGTAGCATACACGTAACTGGGCACACTGGATTTTTTCAAATGCTGAGTGCAGATGTGCTCACTTTGTCGTGAACAACCTTCACGTGATATTAAAGTCCATTCGCGGTTTATTCACACTTTTTGAATCAAACCTTTGAAAAACCATCTTATGTATGACATGCTCGGTTATTTTCTAAATTTGTATTGTATCACAAGCGTTTTATACTTCTGTTAACATAAAAGTGCCTTATTTCATATTAAATTAAACATTTACTTATACTTACTCTATAAGTTATAATATTAAATTTATAATTAATATAAATGAAAACAAGGAGAAAATGCGTGTGTTGGTAATGCCTAGTATGAAATAGTTCATATGCAAAATATTATTGTAGGCTGTTCACGGTAAAATGAACACTTTTGGAAGCCCTGCTTAAGATCTACATGTATGCACGTCATGTTTTCTTCCACCTTATATAAAATTAGCATTGCCTCATTACTTGATTTATGAGTCAGTCACTTAAATGTGGGAAATTATTAGAAAAGTAAATATTTTACAAATCTAGCAATGTTTACACTTCGATGCATTGAAAAAAAAAACAGAACGTGAAATAAATAATTTATGTCATCTCAAATGAGTTTTATTATTCGACGTTAAAATATGGAACTGTTTTCCACCCATCGTTACCAACTTTACTGGGCACATGTCACTCAGTGCACCCGTTAAAAATATATGCAGGTAAGTGCAGAGAATTTTTTTTCTGAGGTTGATTTCAAAAGTGCTCAATTTATTGTGAACAGCCTTTACACTGCATGTGCTCGAGTGTGATGCGTTTCCCCTTTCATGCAACTGTCTAGACTTCGCTAAGCTTTGTCTACACGAGAAAGAGGAATATCCTGGAAGTATAACTTGAGCAGGGCTTCAGAAATGTTGGAAACAATCGCGGCTGGACTACACAAAGTGAGCAAAGTACTTACCAGCTTGTACATGTTGAGGGTGGGTGGTTGATACTCGTGTCAGCTGCAAGTGGCTAGTGTTGTCTGATACCCACAGCTCACGCCTGTCCAGTATTTATACCGCAGGCCGCCTTTTGAGTTCTTCCTGCCGTTGTGGACATTCCTCACTTTTGGCTCCTGCTGGTCCTTGGCCGCGGACTACTTTCACTGTCTTTGGCGGGGACCAGGCCCGCCCACCGCGAGCTCGCCGACAGTGGAAAGATGTAAATAATTAACTACCTGTCACGCCAAGGGGGTCGTGAAACACTACCCGCGCTCCTAACTGTGACAAGATCTGCAAATAAAAATGAACTTCGTGCATCATGATAGCAAAATGTAACGGCAATCAACGCTTACCAAGACAATACCTAGAGTGATACTCAAAAAATACTTCTGTCAGGTGTGAAGCGGAGAACTTTTAATTTCTTTTTAACTCTTGTTGGAGTTTTGGGATCGTTATATCTATATGTGTGTGTGAAATCAAACGTTTACAAATTTGAATTGAATGTCAGTTTTGGCGATGCGTAACGCGTCTATTTGAGGTTAATTTTAAATTTTAATCACTTCCGCAATAGTTTCTCAGGAATTTCTTGAGAAAGTTATCATGCAATTATGTACAAGTAATTATATAAGTGTAAAACTTTTATAATGCTTGGGTATTGATTAATAAATATAATACAACATATTTTGTGCTCTCGAATAATGAGAATGATACTTACTTGCATTTATAATTTTTTATTCTTTGGGATTTTTAACTTACTGGTTTATATTATAGAGCAATCGAGGGTGACTTACAATTTAAATAATCGTCAACTGATATTTAAAAAAGTACGCATATCCAGCTTTAACCGGCGAATAGCTGTTCAGGACCCAATTTTTTTCCCCCAAAGTTTGATAGTTTTTAATGTTTCATCACGTGATGTCGACAATAACTTGATAAAATCCCAAATCATTCAAAAATTATATATATCGTGATTTTATTTTACCGTAAATATAAGCATTTTAACTTTATTTTAAACATTCCTACAGTTCCTTCCATTTGTTTTTGAAAAATAATTTATCATCAGTGTCATAATTTTTTAGACTATTATTTCATGCAACAACGAAAAAATATGTAATATTCTGTAAAGATACCAGTATTTCAATTTTGTTTACTGTTATCTGTATGCTTAATTTCTGGTAAATATTATGACTGTGTACTACTACTTTCGAAACCCGAGTCTAAGTTAGCTAGATTTGTATATAATAAAGTTTACCTTTCTACTAAAATCATTTATTTATTTTGATGATTTCTTAAGTTAATGCCATTACTTATATTGTACTGAGAAGTATGTTTTTTCTTGAAAATATTAATGTTCTTTTACCTAAATCCCGTTTGCCGCGATGGAAGCTTTCTTGGACGATTCCATGAAAGCCTGCATAGCTGCTTGTATGGATTGTTCCATGGAAGATCTGGTCACCTGCTGACCGTTTTCATAGAAGTATTTGCAATTAGTAGCGTGCAATTTTTTATGGAAGGTTTCCTACAAGGTTGAAATTTTAGCCAATCAGAGAGAGAGAGAGAGAGAGAGAGAGAGAGAGAGAGAGAGAGAGAGAGAGAGAGAGAGAGAGAGAGAGAGAGATAGAGAGATAGATAGATAGAGAGAGAGAGAGAGAGAGAGAGAGAGGTAGATTCATTTTGTTTATTTTGTTTTGATAAAGAGTGTAAGGCTATTAAACACGGATAAATAGTGAATAAAAAACCACCAAAAATTAATTATGATTCTAAATTTGCATTGTATGAAAATTATGGTAAAAATTCGTGTTTCATGTCATGACAACAAAGCTATTAGGCTCTGTACATTAACGGATACTGCAGAAGTCGTGAGTTAAGCAGATTCTTCTTGAACCACAGCTATAGAAGTAAAATTGTAAAAAAAAATGCACTGGTATTTATGTTTGAGGCAACAAGTATCGTTAAATAGGTTATTCCAATGAACCCTCCATAATTACTTGCATGTATGCTCGGATAGAAGGTCTCGTGAAAGCTTTCGCCCGAGCTTGAACGGAAAATTTTATCGTGGCTTACAGGCTTAAGTAATCTTTATGTAAATAATGTACTTGTGTAGCCCAAGAGAAAGCAATTTATTTTTCAGCAAGTTTTTATTCAAGTTTAGCGATCTAGGAATCCACCCGGGATTTAATCGTCTTTTGTGAACTCCGTCGACTCTCAAACTGAACGTCATGTAAGTCAGTCAATCGTAATTTTGCTCCTCGAATCTCACTAAAAACTTTAGCATAACTGCCCATCGTAATGAAAGGGAGGTGTTGAGAAGTGCCTCAAAGTGGTTAAATGTGGGTCGGTAGATCTGAAGAAACACCAAATGCCAGATTTAACCAATATTTAGTTTTTGATTGATGTGCGACGCTGCCTTCTCCACTTAAGAACTACATTCGAGTATGATTAATTTCTACGAGAGATTATACTAATGAAATATTGGACGTTAACTTTAATGCTAATTGATTTCGGATAACTAATATTTTATTTTGAGTTTTTGCTGCTGAAAACTTGTAAAGGTCTAGGGCTAAATCTCTACGGGCGTAAACCACAGAAGCAAGTCAGATTAAGTATTTGTCATGCAATGTAGCCGTGGTATCTTTATTGTCTAGGAACTTTATTAATTATTTTCTCCATGCTGGTCAACAGAAATTGATTCACCGTCACGTAATTTCCTATTTTAGATTGATCTATGAAAGAAAGGTGATTCGTCTGACTAGTTTTCAAATGACTGTAAAACAGAAGTAATTCTTCTTTTTGGACGACAGCGCATCTATTTCCTCTTGAAAACTCCATTAAAGACAATTTTATTTAAATCCTGACTTAACACATATTTTAAAAAAATTCTCACTACCTATTTCAGACGCTAATAAAATCATCTTTTTATCAGCAATGATAGAGAATTCTATGCAGCGATTTTGCAGTTGTAGATTTTGCTCAAGTGTATTTCATACGAATTGTATGAACATTTTGTGTTTTTTTGTTTCTTGTGTATGTGTGTTTTGAAGTGCTACGTGTCGTCTTGCCTGCTACCTACGGCTATGTTACACTGAATACTATATCCAGATTTAAACAGATACACCTACCTTGGTCTACAACAGAAATTTCAGATACTAAATATTTACTGTAATTTCATAAGGTGACATTTTACAGAAAGTTTTTTTTTTTTGTTTTGGTGGGTTTGTTTTGCCGGAGTTTAAAAGGATCCGCTCGCGTCAGCTTAAGCGTGGAGAAAGTACGGCCGAGACAGTTAATACTTTTCATACAAATTACACTAGCATCTACCAAGGCGCTAACCAACATTAAATTTCTAACACCCAAATAAATATTCATCACACACTACAATTATGAAATATTTTCAATGCTACATATTTTGGTGATAATTTTTACTCTTGAGCACTGTGAAACCGGGAGCTCGTGCTAAAGTGCAGCTAATACAGAGCTGTTCTAAACTCCAGGCGGAAACACTGTGCAGTAATGTCTTAAGTAATAGATACATAAAACCAATTATTATCTACACTAATAATTTAGAGAAGTATGCATTCCTGAAAATTGTTATTTAAAACAAGTGGAGTTCAAATTTATTAAAATAATTTCGTATGGTAGAACAGAAATCAGAATAGAAAAGTGTTTTCTTAAATTTAGCTCTGAAATATGTGCAAATTTTGACTATAATGTAATTCTCCTTCTTTAGAACAAAAAGTTTGAGACTTCCAGCTTGCACAGGTGACAGGAAAACAACCACACTCGTTAATTTTTTTTGGTAGTATTTTCCTCAAGATTGGTTCGGTTGGGCGTGAAATGCAGCGGAATTTAGTCTGCACGCAGAAATAAAAAATATGCAGACTTATAATACTATCGATACGTCACCTCTTAGGATTAATTAAGGTGGCGCGAATTTCTAAATGTAATTATCTCCCAAATTGTTCCTGATACAGTGACATACTTTGGCGAGCTTTCTGAGGGTCTCAAATCACTTAGTAACTATGTCCGCATGCAGTTTCCAATAGTTTACATCTCATAGAAGTTTTGGTAGCCCAATCCTCATGTCCCTCAAGCGTCCTTCCCGAACGAGATCGCTAGGTCCCACGGGAAGTAGACGGTTATTTATTGGCAAAAGAATTGCCAGCCTTTGTCAATGTTTCTCATACCTCAAGTGACAATAACCGCGTGCAGCTGGAAAAATGTTAAATTTTTCGAAATTTGAGAGGTGACAATTTTTAAAATCCCTCTGTTGCATCAAAGTAACTGATTCATCCGTCCCCTGGCATATCCGTCAGTGAAGAATGAATTTAAAAAAAATGAAATATGTCTATTTTCATAGCGTTTCTGCACACTACAAAAAGTTTATGCAGGGGCTAGAGAGTACAAACTCAAATAAGTGTTTATTCCTTTCCTAACTCTTGTCCCCCGTAGTTACGCTTTCTGTTTTTTTATTCATTGAAGTGTGAAAATTAGCATATTTGTAAAATATTTACTTTTCTAATAATTACACAGTTTCACTTGACCGACGCATGAATAGAGTGATGAGGCCATGGCAATGTTAATTGTACACAATACGGAAGCATAAACAACGTGCTTGCAAGTAGATCTTCAGCAGGGCTTTGAAAAGTACTCATTTTACCGTGAACAGACTATAGTGATATATGAATTCTACAAGAGCACGTGATGTAGTGGCCTCTACATTTCAAGGAAACCAATCAGCTTTCGCCACTGTAACACACTGTGGCTACAGTGGATGTCAGACCATACGCGGCGAGTGAAGTCTCGGCATTTCGACAAATTTGAACAAGGCCGTATATATTGGCCTTGCTCAAGGCATTGACCAGGTTAATGGACAGCACGTAATGTGCACCATAGACCCGTTACCGTGGCAAGTTATATTGCCAAGTGAACAAAAGCTTTATGTCACTCATGCCTTTGGAATCCACCATTGCACGACGGACTGTAGAGGTAGGCACATGACGCGATATGCGGCAACACACCCGAGTGAAACATCCACACAGATCTTGCAAGAAATAAATACAGTGCGTATATTCCACCGCATTAGGAAGTTAACGTCTAAGGCTATTGACTATTATTCCAAATGAGGGGCTTTCAAAAGTGATCACTTTACCCTGAATAGCCTGGATTTACATCGAACCTTGGGAAACTCATTGTGCAGCTGGAAGAGGAATAAAGGGGTGTGCCTTAGGACTACGTAGGATTCCTGTATGATACCATTCACTGTCGAATTATTGCCTGCTTAGATGCCAAAAGGGGCCACACTTACAATGAATCGTGGGAGAACCGCCATAATCCTGTTGTGTAGACTCTTTTACCAAATATTGGTACGTGGCATGCGTGTTTTTCCTATTAACAATGGGTTTTTAGCCCAAGAAAAGTAAATGCTTATGGGATCACTTCCTTGTCTGTGTGTATATTAGTGTGTCTGTGCATGTGTGCGTGTTCCCCTAAAATATTTTGAACGCATTAACTGAATTTCACCAAACGTGGTACTCAGAGTATTTAGTAAAGGCGTCACACTGTTATAGCTTTCGACCACATCGGAGACTTACTTTCAAAATTTCGGATACTTTATATTTAGGTTGATATGTCATATCGTGGGGAACCTCCAACAAATTTAAACCAAATTTTGTGTGTTGGTGGTGCACAATGTAAGATTTTAAATTGGAAATTGATCTTATTGTTGGTTCACCATTCTGGAAGATAGCACAACATTAAAGAACAATGCCTATATGATAGATCTCGAAAACACTCAATATATTCTCTCCAAATTTAGAACGTTAGTAATACCATGATAGCCATGTAACCGTATACTATTTAAATAGATTAGATACTTGTTTTCAAAATGGTGTCCATACTAATATTATAGATTGATTTGGTTATCTATCGCACCATTCAACCAGTTTCAACCAATTTGTGCATGCTTTAAGTATTTATTACAAACATATGCCAATACATTGCCACTTCTACCCGCCATTTTGTTAGATTGCGCCTCATGAATAAATGAAGTTTTTATGTCATATTTCGGGAAACATATGACCGATTTCTACCAATTCTAGCAAGCAAGTAGTAGGCCTACTGCGAAAGTTTATGTAAACTGGTATGTGTGAAGTAAGTCGGCCAATTATAATAAAAATGGCGGCCATACATCCATTTCAGCTTAGTGTGACAAAACGCCGAAATCATGTAATCAGTTTCATTTTAACTTTTTATGTAGGAAGTATATACTATGACTATATCAAATGCATGTAAATGGAGCCTCTTTTGCCCGCCATTTAGTATGTATTACAACTACGAAACGTATTTACACGGAGCCTCTTTGGTCCGCCATTTATAAGAGAGTGCAACATAAATAAATAATGTTTCATTTCATATCTCAGGCAATAATTGAGTGATTCCTATTAAATTTGGTTAGCGAGTAGTACTGCAGCAGTTAATGTAAACTGGTAAGTTTTAAGAAGGTAAGAAAGTTTTTCAAAATAGCGACCATCTAGCCATTTTAGCATAGTTTAAACCATGTAATTAATTCCAACTTAACTTTGTAGGCTAGAATTATACATAACAACCATCAAATGAGACCACACAAAGTATCTTTTATCAGCCATTTTGTAAGATAGCATCACATGACAAATTAAAACTCTTATACCATATCTCTAAAAATATCAACAGATTCCTAAACTAAATTTGGTAAACAAGTTGTATCGTAGCAGACCATGCAAATTGATATGTTTTGAATAGGTCAGACACTTATTTAAAAAATGGCAGCCATATAAATAGTTTACCTCAGTATTTTATAAATACGAAACTACGAAAAAAATTCAAATTAACTATGTATGCTTGCAGTTTATATTATAAAAATCACGTTTGTCCATACAGAGCCTCACTTCTCCGCCATTTTTTAAGCTAGTCCCACATGAAAAAATGAAGTTTTTATGTCGTATCTCGGGAAACAATCAACCGATTCCCACAAAATTTTACAGGCAGGTAGTGCTAAAGTAGGCTATGTAAACTAACAGATTTTAGGCGCGGCAATATTTTTTTAATGGAGTTAATATAAATAATTTAGTTTAGTACGGCATATCTTGTAACACACGCTTTTAGAGCTATAGAAATTAATTATTAATAATTCGTAATTTTTATGTTTAAAAGGCTCAATATAAGTTTCACGTTATTTATTTTATTTTATGCATGAGATATTAGTTTGTTTTGAAACATAGTCCGTAATATTTATTTTGTTTTGCAACAGTATTTTTATTTGGCAGCTTATGCATATATATATAATGTGTGTGTGTGTGTGTGTTTTTTTTTGCAAAGTGTACGTGTACTTACACAATGCCATATGACTCGTTGCATTTTTTTTATCGTTGGGGTGGTTTTAAGTGGCAGTACAAATTATTTTGAATTGCAACCCTTGTGATTGGATAGTTTTTAAAGAAAGTTCTTAGATTTTTGAGAAGGAAGACATCTTGATACGCGATATCAGACAGGTAGCCCGGGTGGGCTGTTCACTAGGATTTAAAATTATGTTTTCATAGGGAAGTCAGAGTTCGCATCCCTGAAACTGCAGGCCGTCTGCTAGAGACGATGACGCAAGGTGTTTCAAGCAAGAAGTAGTCTGTATAGCCTCTCTCCCCGCAGCTTTCAGAGAGGTTAGCTAGAATTCGTGCGACGTCAGTGAAAGTTGCCATTGAAACGTATGTTAGCACCGTAAGCCGTGTGTTAGCATATAGGGAAGACGTCACCCAGTGATGCTGTGCATCCGGAGAGATGCTCCGTCGGCGTACTTGACCATAGGGAACTTCAAGAACTTTTAATTCTACGATTTGACTACTAATTTAAGCTAAGAAATACAAATAAAGTTCTTCACATAACACCGTTAATACACCCTTCTAGAACATTCTTCACGCCGCCATGTCCATGTTGTCTCTCTTACGTACACGACTTTTTCCGACATTTACTACCGCAAACGTAAATTGAATCCCTGCTCTGCCACTAGATATTGACAAAAGCTTTGTTTAAAGTAATAACTTTTTTAGGCATTATTAAAGATTTTTAGCGTGATTTTTTAACATTTCAAGTATTTTAATTCTTAATAATCACGAGGGCACTAGTGTTTCAAGGGCCACTTACTACCCAAGCAGAATTTTTCATTTATATTGTCAATGTTTTCGGACAAGAAAGGAAAACTGATTTCTCAAGAGGTCTAAACAAAAATTGCCTCGGAACGATTTAGAATGAGTGAAAATATGAGTGTATCAACTCTACTAGACCCACAATTGGACTTTAATGATGTCTGTGAGCAAGACATCGAATAAGTGAATGCTTAATATGGATGACTGGCTCTTGTATATCTTACAGATAACAAGACCAGGCGTTGCCTTTGCAGCCAGCCTTCTGAGCAGATTCATCCATTCTCACAATAATATGCATTGGCGAGCCATCAGGAGTGCGTCGTAGTACTTAAACGGGACACAAATTCACATGTTAGAGGTTCGCAAGAATGGAAACCGTGATTTGGTGGCATTTTGCGATGCCTACTTGGGAAACAAAATCAATGATCAGCATTCTATTATTGGTTCTGCATTAAAGTCACCAGATGGTGCAATATAATGGTCCAGCAAGAATCAGCAAACTCTAGCATTATCCACTTGTGAAGCCGAAAATATGGCTGTATCATTTACTGTTGAAGAGTTATGAACTGGTCCTGGCAGTTTATGTAAATATTACGACATATAATGTGATAACGAAGGTGCAAATCAACTGGCAAAATTTTCAGTAACTAATTCTTTATCAAAACACACACATACGATGCACCATTTCTTCAGGAAACACATTAAGTCGGGAGTTGCCAATGTTATGTACTTGCCCTCAGAGTATATTTCAACTTACGTATTAACCGAGCGTCTGAGTACAGTGAAACATCGTGTATACATTGAAAGACATGGACTTATTAAGTAGCTTCCATATTGTTACCCATTGATTCTTCATAAATGTGTTTGGATATATAAATCTAAGGGATGGTGTTAGGAATGTAAATTGATATCTCCAATCGTAAAAGTATTGATTCACGAGTTGGGGATAATTAATTTTCTTACTGTTTATTTTTATGTTATATTTTTGTAAACGTGCTTGTGTGCGTGTGCTATGATGACTAATCACATTTGATGATTCATATACATTGCTTCTTCGTATGTCACACCTCACAAATACCTTTTCAATGTCACATTTAGGTTATTTCACTTATTATAAATAGTAGTATGGCTATATATTTACAAAAACAATTACTGTCCTGTGTTTTAACGACTCGATTTTTATAGCCTGCAAAGTTCCGTTCCATAAGACCTTCACTTAGCCATGTTATATTTTTCAATGTTGTAGATCGGTACTTATTATTCGACATGTTTTAAGACACTACTTAGTGATATCATAAACACTGCGCATAAATTCACAGCATAGATAAGATCCGAAAATATGCAATCCCAATCTAGCAAATTGATAATTGGAAGGAAGTTTGTTGCAGCTAATGGTCAGGTTCGTCATTCAACAGAACTGAAATGTTATATTCTGGTGCAAAGCCAGTGTCTGAACAGCCGATATATTGTATTTGCAGGCTTGCCAGGGCGGGTAACACTTAACAATGGAAGGAGTGATTCTAATACGATAATTTTCCGAAGCTCTAAATAAACATTTAATAAAGGGTGACTGTAAAGCATTTCTGTAACAAATAAATTGTACTTCCTCATGGTACACCCCCGGTCCTCATTTCAGAATAAGGACTTTTTGACATTACTTGGTATCAGGTCGTCAAGAATGCCAGATACTAGTGCTCGAGTTAGAGGCATTCATATCTATACCACCCCTAGCCCCATTTTTAATACTTATATTTGCAAATTCTCGGTTAGGCTGAGAATATAGGTTAACCTTGTCATTGCTAAGAATAATGTCATTCTCTAGACTCTTAGTGCTTTCTTTGGGCATAGATATAATATTATGATCCATATTACAGTCCGAGGGATTGACACAATGCCAAGAAGTCCAAATTCTGTGGCCTATTTCTGCAGTATGCAGTATATTAGATGACTGAGACACTTAAAATTAGTGCAGCTATGATAAGGTCCACTTTCTAGTAACTTTCGTGGTTCTATGCAAAAACCTATCACTATTTTTCATAGCTGCTGACATAAATTTCTGGAGATGTTCGTAGCTCTCCGCCAGTCCTTCATGAAACTTCTTCTGGTCTAAGGTTTGTTGGTAGTAATGGAGCATTTACGAAGGAGTATCTTTGATGAAGCTTGGATAAGGGGGGAGTTTGTGAGAATGGTGGAAGGCAGTTACGGAGGATATGCTAGACTTGCAGATTTATCGTCGTTACATCACCAGTGTTAACTGTTCTGAGACATCAGCACTTCGAATAACATGTTGTGAGAAAATGAAATCACATGATAATTTCCTAGACAGCCGTGACTTCGTGCTCTCGTAGAGCCAGAATATAATGTAAAGTATGTTCAGAAACGACTTTTTCAGTACTCCAGATCGTAATTTGAACTTAGTAGTGTCATGGGTGACAGGGACCAGAGACCACCAAGTTGGAGGTCTCTCAGAAGTCACTACAAATTTGTTTTCTTTTTTTTTTATCGGGATTGCGTGAATACACTATAAAAATAACTTTGTACAGGATGGAAGGGGAATACGTACTTCTAATGAAACTATTAATAAAGTGGCCTTTGGAACATAATGTTTTAAAATAAAAAATTTTATTTTAAGAATTAATATGAAATGTGTATAAGTGGTTGTGTCTGCACGAGTTCGTAATGTAGCGCTTGTGGCGCCTCCCCACTACTGGAAATTGACTGTGGCCACAGTGAAGAGTAGCGACGCTAGTAAGTGACAGCTGTGTTGTGCGAGCAACGGAAGTGATGATCCAGGCTACTTCTAAAACATTTACATTTTAAACTCCTAACAGGTCCATTGTACGCAGATGATTGGATGCAGTTCAAAAGTGACTCCCAGTCATCTTTTAATTTCTCTCTGCTTTCTGGGGATGCCAAAGTAACTTGATATTGGCTGATGTGAAAATTAAATGAATATTCCCCCAACGCTTTGTTTACTGAGATAACATAATGTTCACTGCTAAACCAGCACATTAGTGATAGAGGGAACTTAATTATCACCATGATTGCTTAAATGCTGATTCAACTAGCCTCTTAGCATTATCATGCACTGGGATTTGCTGTTATGCCCTTCTCCTATTTATGAAGCGGTGGGAAGTATAAATAGCTCTTTAAGCAGCCACATTTTTTTTGTAGAAGATAAAGAAATGTTTCAAGGCAGTTGAATTAAACATGCTGGAAAAGTAAAAAATCAAAAAGTGATGAACTTCTTTCCATACATTTAATAACTGTATCAATAAAATTATGCGTCACCAATATAAGGGACATATAAGGATACATTTTATTTACACATTTTGTATTAAATTAGGTCTAGGTTTTGACTGTGTAATATTCAGTGTACGCGAGAATATATTACTAAAGCTTATTTCAATTTCGGTCAAAAGCATCAATGTAATGTTTAAAAAGGAATGTGTCAATGCCTAAGTTGAGCCAATGAGATAATTCAAGTACTTTGTTTTTCTCCTGGTACTGGAATAATCCTAGATTTTCTAACAAAATCGAACGTTTTCGTGAGTCTTGGGGTCACGTGAGCTTTCCCACTGCCTGGCCATGATTTTCAGTCTTAATAAAACACTTTTACGTTTATCGGTCTCACCAGTTGCATCTGCATACGAAGAAAATTATCTTGTGGTACTTTGAAAGTTGAAGTATTTCCAAACTCTCTCCAGTACTCTCCAAACCTGATCAAGTGATTTCTCTCAGTCGCTGAGAGCCAACAAGTAGCTACCAACTGGCCAGTTAGTCACACAGACTGGGAAACAAAGTTTCAAGGTGGTGGTATTCACAGTAACACAGCGGACATCTCCATTACATCGGCGCAGTTCAGCCAACTGTAATTCTCTTTGCGATGCCAATGATTCCCAGAGGAATGTCCCACACTGTCTGGAGCTGCTTGACCATGTCAAGTTAGATTGTTCGCTGTGACATTTCTGAACTCTGGTGAAGTGGAACTAGCAACGGAAACTGTGTGAATTGCATGTAATGATTTTGAGCAATAATCGTAATTGAATGAGAAGGGATACAAAATATTATTTTTCAAATATCAAAAATACACTATTTTTCATGACATTATGTGGTTAGGTTCTTAATATGTATTTCTGTTGCCCTGAAGTCCAGGTTTGTAAGTTAAGTAATAATATAATAAAATAAAGCCCACTAGACATATAGGATAGTGAGAAAATGATAACTCAGGTAGAGAAAAGACACGACAGCAGGGATTCAATGAACTTGCATGCATAGATAAGGACTGGCGTGTATTTTTGGAATTTGTATAATGTGTTTTTAATATTATGGACGTGGAGTTACATGTCCACTCACACTGCTTTCGGTCGAGTTAATTAAGAAGGAAAAAGGAAGAATGTGATGGAAGTAAAAAGTTAAATTACTAAATATATTACTTTGTTTCAATCTTTATGTAATAATTTAGTCCATAATCTGCGCAGGTGCCATTTCTTTCGGGTCCAGATGTATCTGTAACAAACCAATACCATTCTATAGAGACAAAATTTTCAATTCCATGGCAAATCAAGTTATCTCACCACTAAATTAATATTCGTAACAGCGAAATACTGATTGCATTAAGTGACTGTAAGATGATAAAAATGAGGCATAAATTGCCATAACTTCAAGAAGGGATGCAAAGTAAAATTGGATCGATCCTAAACACTGACATTAACATTGCAAGTTTTAACATTCGGTCTTGCGTTCTGATCTGTTACAGAATGGTCGGTATATATTTTGTGTGGTATTATATGACCGATTATCATCTTTAACTCAGCCATGCGAATAAAAACACTTTTTACAAGAGATGAATTTCACACTCACCGCTCAGCCGTAGACGTATCCGCCATATCCGCCGTATCCCAGTGTCCTGCCGTAGGCGTAGGGAGCGGCATATCCGCCGTAGTAGCCACTGCGGTACAGACTGCCGTAGTAGGGGTTGATCAGCTGGGCGGAGGCGGCGGCCAACACAGCCAGGACAACAAGGAGCTAAAGCACAACAAACAGTGGCATTTTTGCAGTGCTTTGTTCAACATGGTAGATTCAGTAGTTTTATTAAGTTTTTTATTATTAAAATTTTAAAGTTATTAGATGTGAATTAAGAACAACAATGATTGAGTGGCCAAAACCCAGAAAGAAATTAATTAACATAAGAACAAATAAGTGGCTTCATTCAGTACGGATATTTTCTGCATATTGGAAATTATTTTCAGGCGTTTTCGTATACCTAATCTACACCATTTTAATTCATACTGTAGATTTATATGTCGATCATGGCAGAACTTAGGAGATATTAAATGATTTTCTTTGTGTTGTAAGTGACAGGCTGTTTTATTAAATCAGCTAGCGATATTTTCATTATAAGTCAAAATGTTTAATTCCATTCAAGTATAAAATTAAATACTCTTAAGTTTTTTAGATAAATATTTAAACCTTCATTTCCAATTTCAGTACTGGTTTTGATCATATAGAAAAAGAGCAGTTGAAAAAGCTATTTGAGGCGGTGAAAATTGAAAGTTGCACGTAATTTCCTTGTACTGGTTTCTGCCTATATGGGAAACTACTCACTTACTAACTGGATTTGCCATTCAGTCAGGGCTTCAACCATTCGAGACACGATTGGAGAGGGAGGAAATGAAGAGGTCAGTGAAAAATGTTGAAACTCAGTACTGATGTGTAGTAAAATGCCCTGCCTAAACGAGCATCGAAATAGGTTAGCTTAGTTTTCAGTTACACGTCCTCAGAAAAGTAATAAAGGAATTTTAGTAATGCGTTATTTTATTTTTTACTCTCTCATAAAATTAGCCTTGGAATAGTTTCTGAAGGATATGTTTATTTTACATTACTAAATGATGAGTTTGCGAGAACATTACTGAAAGGCTAGTGAGAAAAAAAGATTGAGTCAAGTAAATAAACGAGTGTGTTAAAGAGAAATGAAAAAAAAAAAAAACATTTCATAAGACTTCAAAGGAGCATTTCATAATGCTAAAAAGAAATGGAATACAATAATAAACAGTTTTTACAATGCTTTTGTTTAAGCTGGTTTCAAAAGCCGTTCGTGTTTAGAGCACAGGAAGACAACGTCGGAAGATACTGTTTCGAATATTCTGCAAGGCGTACAGATAGATTTAAGATAAGTTAATCCACTTCACAAACCCTTGCTTTTGAAAGCAATTTACCTTTTTAAGTAGAAGGTGTTAAGAAACTGAATAATAGCAAAGACATTTTTAGTTAATTTCATTCTGTTAAGGAACTAACTTAAATTGTAATGTGTTTACCCTACTCTATAGTGCGCGTGCCTAGTTATTAAACGTTCATTTAAAATTAGTGCACAGGAGAGGTGTTTTTTACAAGCTTTTATTTAACTCTACTTGCTTGTATGTGCGGAATCTGCCCGATCTCATTTATACCTCTATGCACTGAACTGGCATGCAGTCTGCCCGTAGCGCATTACTGTTAGTTAGGTTGCAGCCCAAAGTCTGGAAGAGGCCACCAGCGTTTAACTGCACATTTTTTATATTTTTAGTCTTAGGAATGTATAAATGAATTTCTAAATAGTCTAAATATATTATAATAACAAAAAAATAGTTCAGACTACAAATCTGAAAAAAATAAATTAACTATAAAAAATCTTTTAGAGCCAGCCTTTAATTTATAAAGGCACTAAAAAATGGAAAATAATTATAGTAGTTACAGAATTTGTAGAACTTGTAAGACGTGGTCGGAAAGCCGTAATAAACTTTACTACGAATTATGTTTATGTTTATATCAATTTATATTTAGTATATAAAAGCTTGGCGTGAATAGTTAAGAGCCTTACTCAAAATTTGTCCTTACTACGCTTGCGCAAATGAGTTATACATTCTATATCGCGTATAGTTAACAGCCTTACAAACGATATGTGCTTACTTACTCAATGAGACATACATTCTATATTGTAAAAAGTTAGGATTCTTACTCAAGATATGTTCTTACCACACATACGTAAATGAGATTTACACTCTATATTGTGCCCTTTGCCGACTAAAGCGAATAAGAGGAAAAACACCTGTTTATGTTTTAATACATAAATTTGTGGGTAATTGAGGTAAATAAGAAATTTAAACACATTTTATAAAATATTTGTCATTATATTCATTAGAGTCCAAATTGATACAGTTGTAGAATAAGTTGATAGAAAAACTAAAACATTATGTTTTCCTATAGCTTACGCGTTTTACATGCTCTTTGTGAATATACATTTAAATTTGTTAAGTAAATATAAATAAATAAAACATTACCTCGCCCAGTGAAAATAGCACATGAGGGACAAAATGGCAAAAATTCCCATTGCTTCATGTTCGCTTTTTGCATCTAAGAGCGTAATCCATCGCTCTGCTGAGGAATAACAAAAGAAACCACTCGTAGATTGCCAGCGTCAAGCGTAATTGTCCAAACCGCTTTATTAGAACCAATGATTATTCAACTCCGGATAGGCTTACCGTCTGCAAATTACTAAGTAAGGCTGCGCGATATTCCCTTTTCAATAGAGTATTACTGTATATCACTAATATCGCATAGCGATAATATAGCATATCGTCATACGAGGTATATTACTCGACAGCTCTGCTATTGAGCAGTGAAAATATATGATTCATTCTTGAAAGCAGCAAGGTGTTTGATAGTCCGGCTCTATTTTCACATGCGAAACCGAGCGAGGTGGCGCAGTGACATCACACTGGACTCGCATTCGGAATGACCTGGGTTCGATTCCCGGTCCGGCATTCCTGATTTCGGCTTTCTATGGTTTCCCGAAATCACTCCAGGTGAATGCTGGAATGGCTCCTTAACAAAGACCATGGCCGCTTTCTTCCTAATCCTTCTCCAATCCCTCTTCCCTACCCAACTTGCGCCGTCCCTGATGACCTCGCTGTCGACGAGACGTTAAGCCCAAATACCTACCCACATGCGGAGAACTACTTAAATAAAGGCAGTTCACAATAAAGTGAGCAGTTTTGAAATCAACTTTAGAAACAAGTCACTGACCCTAACGGGCGCCCTGAGTGACTTGCGCCCAGTAAAGATGGTAACGATAAAAGGGAAAGTAGTTATGTTCTGTATCTTAACGTCGATTATAAAGTGTTAGGTAACCATATATAATAATTTAAACTGTTTTTTTGGCTTTCTTTTTTTATTGCATTGATGTGTGAAAATGAGCATACATGTTAAATATTTACTTTTCTAATAATTTCACAGTTTCACTTGACCGACGCATAAATAAAGTGACGAGGCTCATGACAATGTTAATGTAAAATAAGCCGGAAGAATGCGCAACGTACATACAAGTTGCTCTTAAGCAGGGCTTTCAAAAGTGCTCATTTTACCGTCAATAGCTTATAAACATTCAGTTGTGCACTCGCACTTCTTGCAACACAGCGGAGATATATGCGCAGGAGTACAAAGGAGTGCAGTGGAAAGGAGCTGAGAGGCCAGACTTACCAGCTTGTACATGGTTGTGGAGTGGTGTTCAAGCCGAGTGGACACTTGCCACATGGAGCATGCACGGCGGTATATATACACCCGGTGGAGCATGCAGCGGTAGAGCATGTGGCCAGGGGCCGACCTCTGCACAAGGTCGCCAGAGTCCTTTCACAGTCTGCGCGGCACCCGGGATCTGCGTGGCGCGGCTTCCTCGGGGTCGTTCTGGCTCCTGCCTGCCACTGTAAACATATTGCTGGTAAACTTCCCCAACTGTAATGGGAGTTTTTAACCTCTTCACTGTATTGCATTAATACCACTCATCGAGCTCCAGATATAGGAATGTTTAGCGTTGCTACTATAAACAGTTGGGAACTTCCCTATGTATTGGACTGTTTCCTTGGGCAAGTGTAGGAACGCCACAATGAATGCTTAGGGGTAAAACATTACCATTGCCGCTTTCTCACTAAGCGTATACACTGGTATGGTAAATTTCCCAAATAATTTCTTAGTGTGATGCCTCCTGCTTCCTCGCGGGTTCCGAGCAGGTGGTCAAGGAGGCACGTGAAATGCCGCACCGCCCTAGGGCGCCCGTCCATCTGGAACGCTAACTGGGGTGCAGTGTCTTCCAAAGCAAACTATTTTACGTGCACATCCTCTGTTCTTACAGTAAAAGAAATAACCCTTCAGTCTGGATTGTAATACAACTTCCAGAATGTCGTGCTTGTAGTAAACACTACATTTAAGCTCTTCAACATGGCCAAAATCCACATTTTCAAACTATTATATTTTAAAATATTCTAGATGAATACCCGTTTCTAAATGAAGCCAGCTCAAGAGCTCTTTTCAGGATCAATATTTTGGCATCGCGCATTCAAACCCCGCTGTTTCGAAATTGCATTACAGCAAGGTGTTCAGCCGCGTCTTGATGAGAAGGTTACTTAGAAAGTCCGTCTGTTATGTACTAGCAAACGTGTTCGTATAGAATTTAATTGCAGCAGATGTTCTTTTAATTTTTTTTAGAATAACGGCGAATCTGTTCTTATTAACTTGCAAATAAAACAATGTATCAATCAAATACAGAAGTACACGATGCCTCAAAATGCTTCAGCACAAAATCCAAGTACACATGAACTATTTGACCGCATGTGAAGCGTGGCCAAACCAAAGCATGAAGAAGGTATCCGCCATCGATTACGGTACTTTGTGCAGCTTTTCTCAGTCATAGTGTAGTAGAACAGTTGAAAAAAATTAACTAAAAGCTGTTCACGATAAAGTGAGCACTTTTGAGATCAACCTTAGAAAAAGATCACTGCTCCTACCTGCTTATGTTTTAACGAGCGCACTGAGTGACGGGCCCAATAAAGTTTGTAACGATGGTTGAAAGTAGTTCCGTATATTAATGTCGAATAAAAAGGGTTAGGCAACCATTTTTCTAACTTAAATTATTTCTTTCGTTTTCTGTGTTTTTGAATGCATCGAAGTGTAAAAATAAGCATATTTGTTAAATATTTAATTTTATAATAATATCACAGTTTCACTTGACCGACGCATGAATAAAGTGACGAGGCCCATGACAAAGTTAATCTTATATAAGGCGGAAGAATAGACAACATGTATACAAGTAGATCTTAAGGAGTGCTTTCAAAAGTGTTCATTTTGCCGTGAATAGCCTATATAGCTGTTTTAAGCATTGATTCCTCGTCAATAAGAGCTAGAGTCTTGGGGAATTGTAACTAAGATAGTCTTTGAGATCTTCCTCAGTCGTTGTAACACACACTACCCGCACAAATAGCTGGCGAGGATTTACTTGTACCGGTACATAATCCCGAATCGAAATGCTTCGAGACTCTGCTGACAGAGGTTGTATTCTGTTCTTCTGTGTAAAATTGTCTTCACCAAAGGTTGGTCCAATCACAACCTCCACAGCAGTCGTGTCAACATATTCTGCTTGCTAGCAGCTAATGCTTTAATTCTCCACGACACAATATGCGAATGATAACATGCTCTCTGGTACAGTTCTGTTCAGACAATGCAATGCAGTTTTCCTCGAATGACTCAAAGATGAAACTCGTTAGCCTCGGGGTCTGAAAAAAACGTCTAGTTTGTTTAGTTATAGATATGGTTAAAAATTTTTTTGTATATTTCGAGCCTGACAGCGAAGTGCTCTACTAAAGTCCAAAGCGTGCAACGTGAGTAAACATTACTGGCACTGCCTGGCAATCACTGAAACACGCTGTGATGATTCATTCCAGCCGTGACTGCCGAAGTGCAGGGTAAGGGTATTTTCGAGCCTAAAATCCCTGGGCATGTTTGCCCGTCTGTGTTGATCCTACTGTTCATCTGTATTGTCCTTGTTCTTCTGTATAGAGCGTATGCACATTCTGTCTCCTCTTGTTTTGTTTGTTTGCTAACTTTCGCCACTTAACGGAGTACAAGAGGTTAAAATTATTTTCTAAATTATTAACATCCACGTCGTCCTTTTTCGTTGTGATATGAAATAATAGTACATTAAAAGTATAAAAATGGACCAAAAAGACTTTTCTAAACAAGTAAAACAGAGTTGAAATTTTTTTGTACAAATCTTCAAATACTAGTACAGAAGTTAATAAGTTAGCCTTCAGCTCAACATACTTTTTTGCATGATATTGGAATGCAATATGGAAATTTACTGTGTGGATCGCTTGTATTTCAATGTTAACTTTTGAAATAAATTTTAAGTCGAAACCCTTATTGCAAGTGAATCAAATATCAGATTTCAAAGTAGCGGCTACATGTCATATTTGTGATTTCGAAAAAAACTTAACCCTAAAACCGAACTTCGTATTCAAATAACTTTTTAAAGTTCGTACGAATCAATATTTAAAGTGAAAATTCTCATATTTTCGTTTAAAAAAAATGAGCGTTACTGTTTTAAGTTATTTAGTATTTTTATCACGTTATCGTCGATATCATGCCACGAAACTACTACGCAATATCCTCAAAACCTGGGGAAAAATTTGCTCTTTAACCGCTTTATTTATTGTCTTTATTTTCCCCACGTTCGCGACGCATTATTTAAACGTGAAATAGACGCCTGGTGGTGATAGATGAGATGGGGACGTAGCAGCGGCAGAATGAAGGAGAGGTGAAGAAAGTGAAGCATTCAGAGAATACCCTTACACCACGACAGTGCCCCCACACACCTACGTGTGAATGTTCTCTCCTCACACTCGCCGGGGCCTGAGGTTGCAATTCTGATTCCCTTTCCCGCTTCTCAGGAGCTGATCCACGCAGTAGAAACAACAAACGGACTGGAAGTTTCCATGACACGAAGTCGATATAGGCTGTCCACGGTAAAATGAGAAATTTCGACAGCCCTTCTTCAGATCTACTTGCATACACGGTGTATATTCCTCCGCCTTATGTAAAATTAGCATTGCCATAGGCCTCATCACTTTATTCATAGGTCAGTGAAGTGAAACTGTGGAATTATTAGAAAAGTAAATATTATTCAGATCTGCTCATTTTTACACGTACATGTATTTAAAAAAAGCGAAGGAAATATTTTAAGTTATCACAAATATCAACGTAGCACTTTTTATTCGACGCTAAGATATGGAAATACTTTCCATTCATCGTTACCAACTTTACTGGGCGAATGCCACTCAATGAGCCCATTAAAATATGTACGTACATGCAGGGGCAGTGACTTTTTTTTCCGAAGTTAATTTCTAAAGTGCTTACTTTATGGTGAACAGCCTCTACCTGCCTTTCATAATATAATTAACTCCGCTACACCCGGCTAGCAACTCTCAGGTAATTGGACACCCTGTTTATTGGAAAATTAATGAGTATTGCGCCTCTGAACAGGTCAACTCAGCAGTGGGTGGATAGGTTTTAAGAACTGACTCAAAGTGGGTCAACACTTTACTAAGGATCTTTATTCATTTATTTCCTGAGCATATTCCAGTTTTAATGTTTCGAAATTTTTATTCATGCTTAGAGACCATTTGGATATTTATTTCCATCCATTACACGCAGAGCCACAGTAAAGACATCCCATCATTATTGTTTTATGGCAATACGCTGATCGAAGTGTTGACTTTGCCAAGACAAACGTGAATAAATGCACTTATCTAATGTTTAACGATGAGCGAAGAGCCTTGTAGCTTGTAGGAACTGACTCATCCATGGCGACTAGGAGCCGCGGTAGCGCAGCGGCTAGAACGCTCGCCTCCCACCAAGGCGAACTCGGTTAGCTTCCCTGCGGGGCCACTTCCGGACTTCCTTGCGCGGTGCTCGTGCTGGACGATGCCGCTGATGGGTGGGTTTTCTCGGAGATCTCCCATTTCCCCCGCCCTTGCATTCCTGCGCTCCTCTTGCTCACCTCGCTTCGCCCTCATCGACTCTCAAGACCTCGATGTTAAGAGCAGCCCAAACCTCTCGTTTTATCACCAAGGCGACCAGGCAGACACTGGTGTGTGTCCATTGTTTCCCGCAGGTGTGGAGGTAAACCATACCATCAGCCACTTGGAAGATTACAAAGGTCGGTCCGGGGATTGGAGCCCGGATCTCCCACTTCAAAGGTAAAGACATAGCATACCACATTACGAAGATGGTTAAATAAAGTTTTATTACTTTCTAATTATCTGACATTGTTCGTCGTTTTGGAGAAAATTGGAAACAAGCATTTCGTCCTGTAAATTGGAGCGCAATCGTGAACATTTGCATATCGTTTTGGGATATGTGGATTGGTTCTTCTTCTTTTTCGTACGCAGTCGCACTTTTATCACAGCGTTTAAGAGTAAACTATCCCTTAGTGTGTTAATAGCAAAGTAGAGTTCCGGCAATTCCAATAAACCATTCCGCTAGGCGACCTTTATACCTACGGAGAAGGAAATGTGGGAATTTCGCCTAGGTGGAAGGCTGCTTCAGATTACCTGTTCCAAAAATAATTTTTTGGGCCAGTTTCCAAAGAATTATTAATATATAAAAAAGTGTAGTTCGGAAGATAATCATGCGCCAGGTATTCTCAATATATGTTTTAAATTTATATAGTCTTCTTTGTTATTCAGCAACTGTTTATATATTACATTTTATGAATATGTTAGTGACCATCAACAAGAGAAAACACCTATTAACTGTAAACGGTCGCCATTTCCATTTTAATAAGCTGTGTAGCTAGTTTTCCAATACCAGTTGTGCTTAAAAAATCTTTTGATGGAAATAAAATAAGTAATGTGCACGCTAGTCCATAAAGTAGATGGTATATTTAGTATGTTATGCAACGAATATGGGGTTCTGTGACGAAAAATAATGAAATAAGGATGTTTTGGTCATATTTTCCTCCATCTCCGTTATGGTTGGTTTTTAATATATTTTACATCTAGCAGGAAAAGTAGCCTGTAGGCTCTTGTGTAATTCTCAGAAAACGGAGTACTCATGAGGCTGAAGATCCAATATTTCACTAAACTGAATTTTGTCTTTAATGTGAATTAAATACCATTGCGGTATCTTGGAAAAAGACTGTCGAAATAAAGAGCTTATTCATGTAGTTATTAACATTTTTTATATTTATCGCCAAAGAATATTTTTGAGCACAAACCTTTTTTAAATCAATTCAGATTTCTTTTTTTATTGGTTTGCATCATAAACTGTTTAATATTTGTCTGTCCACTTCTACAGTGCAGCTTTGAGTTAAAAACATATCGAATCAAAACATCCTTTTAAGATTTCAAGTAATTTAATAACTGTGTAAGTTCACTCCTGTTTCAACAAAACAAGTACTTGTCAACTCTATGTTCCTGTGCATCAACTCCATGGACAGCAAATATTAAAATATTTTATTAAATTATTACTAGATAGCAATTCTTCCGAAATATTAATATATTTTACATCGTGAGACGATATCAACAATGAAAGGCAATAAAGCAACCCATTTTTTTTTTTTTAATTTAACTGCGTGCTTTTTAAATCAAATACAGCAGCCACATTTCAATTCATGATTATGATGAGTTCATTTGATATAACATTTTAACACATCCACTATATTACAGTCCTTTTATTACCTTAACTATACAGTTACGTCACGAGGGTGTAACTGGCATGTTATTAGTTACACATAACAGACAATTTTTAAGCAATTTTCCTAAATTATTTTCCTCCTGGCTTCACTGTCTGAATTTTTACTTTAGGAGTATGAACAACAATATAGTAACTGAGTGAAAATATAAATCATTTTTGCTCCTGATGCTGCTTTAATAACTGACACTAGCTCACATGGTTAACATGTTTATATTTCATAGCAGCCATGGAGTAAACAACCAGTTAACAGACTCACCTACCATTACGGCATTTTTTGTTTATTGTTCTCAAACACAGTCCTAATTCCAACTTTTACTTAACATGGATTCAAACAACATGCTTTTCTATCTTCATCTTCACCAACAGGAAATGTGAGGTGCTGCTATTTTATGAGACTTAAAACTATTTCACACTGTCCATGGCGTTGATGCTGGAAACCAGGTTACAAGTTTTGACGTTTTAAAATATTTTTATTTTAATATACGTATTAAAGTTCCAATAAATAATATTATTTTATAGTTATTTATCAGACTTAACCTTTATATAAAACAAAGTTTCAAGTAATTTTTTAATCAAAACACTTTTTTTTTAAGTCACACTTGGGTCCAGAAAGCCAACGTATAGCTATTTCAAAAATTATTTCCAAAAGTATTTTTAAATAAGGTTTTACGTGTACGGAATTAATCTGTTAATGCCCAGTATAATTCTAAAAAAGTAATTAAGAGCAACGTTTTACTATATGAAGTTACATGTAGTATGAGAAAATAATAATTTAGAACACCAAGCCTAATTCCCGATATTTTCACGTCAAGAAATAATTTTCGTTTCTTAAGATTTCTTTCGTTTTGACAGTTTTACTGCCCGATGCTAGACAGCATAATAGAACGCAAAACTGCTAACGTATATTTTCCTGTATAAGAGTCAATCCTGACCTGCTTAGTAGTACACACATGGTAACAGTTGTTCTGAAATCCGTACTTAAGTTTCGCAAAAGTTTTATTTACTTTAGTAATCAGTTTAATTATATATATGCGAAGATATATCCATTCTTATATTGGAACGTAAATTTAGGTTTTTTTTTAAAATTATTATAGAAAGTATAGTTTTGACTATTGTAGCCGAAGGCCAGATCTGTTCTTATTCATCACGTTAGTTCGTGTATTTCAGATTATTCCTTTATAATTGTTCTCTTTAATGCTGTCTTTGCTTCAGTACATACGAAAGAAATTTCCACCCGGGTGATTAAAAAAAATAACTCCAATAAGTAATGTGGTACATGAAAAGATATCGCCAATTGCAGTGTTGAGTCACAGACAAATGATTTCACGTTGGCTAATCTGTGCGCAGAGCCACACGGACAGAGGTTTGGGTCCGCCAATCGCTGCAAACTTGACGGCAAGGCAGGGTCTGAAGTGAGACACTGTCAGCTGCGTCACCCAGGCGACTGACAGCGGCAGATCGAGATTAACTGGCAGCCTGTCAAGCCGCTCCAAGCCCGCAGCTACTTCGTGCCGCGTCATTGTCGCTACGTGGCCGCTCGCGATAAGCATCGATATATCTCGCACTCTCGATCGTTCGCAAGTGGGCATACTAGCTTCTGTATAGCCCACGTGGGATTTGCTGAACAAACGACAGACAGCACGATGTCTTGTGTGCTACTTCAGCTTCAGAACTTGCCAGGTCATGTGCAAGGTCGGAGTTGCCATAAGAACTAATATGATTCGTTATGTTCCTCACCTTCCTTAACGTAAGTTTGAAGGAGTCAGTCAAGAATTACTGTTGGCGGGAAACTCGTACTTACGTTAAGACGAACATTAAATTTGTAAATGCGTGAACGTATTTGTAATCACAATCACTCGAAGAAATGATGAATGCAGTAGGTGAGGGCTAATAAGTTCTGGTTAAAGTTATCGATATAATGATGAAAAGGGCAGGTTTCTCGAGTTTTCACTAGCTGGGATTAAGAACTGTCACATGAAAGGCCCAATCGTAAAGACAGTAGATTTTGTTTCGTTTGCGCGATTGTCGTTCAACGCCCAAGTCTGGATGCACGCTTAGTCTTGTCCAAACTCTCGGAACTCCTGTAGGGTAAAACATTCCTTACTCAAGAAGCCCGAAGTCAGGGTAATGTAATTCTGCAGTTTCGCGGTTAAATAAGTTGTTACACATTAACAAAAATATTTACAGTCTGCGCCTTGCTTAAATAAGTTAGTTATTTTTACGTAGCTTGCCTTTTTGAACAAGTTTTCCGTTTATATGACTATTCAGATCGTCATCTGTGTCGCGTGTATTTTGATGAATATTCTGTCAAATATTATCGGTAAGTAGTGTTTCAGTAGACACGAATAACATGTATATTTCCCAAAATTCCTCTGTGGAATGAAATATAATGTACACATCTATGACAACATGTATGTATTTCTCCAACATGAGAAAGTGGAAATGGTAGTGTAATGTATGCATTACGTTGGTATAGTCCTGTTCACGGTTAATTGCGTACTTTTGAAATCAACCTTTGAAATAAAAAAAAACTGACCATGCCTGCATATAGTTTAACGCACTCGCTGACTGGAATGTGTCCAGTAAAGTTGGTAACTACGAAGAGGAAGTAGTTCCATATGTTAACGTCGATTTAAAAGTATTAGGTAAACATTTGATAATTCTGAAAATATTTCGTCTGCTTTCTATTTTTTTTAATGAACATAAGTGTATAACTTAGCACATTATATATATATATAACTGCTTTCTATTTTTTTAATGAACATAAGCGTATAACTTAGCAAATTATATATATATATATATATATATATATATATATATATATATATATATATATATATATTATATATATAAATTCCAGTGTTCCTTGACCGACGCGTGAATGAAGCGACCAGGCCCCGTGACAATGTTGTTTTTATATACGGTGGAATAATACACTATTAGCATAAAAATAAATCTTAAGCAGGGCTTTCAAACGAGCTCAGTTTACTGTGAACATTCTGTAGTGCCGTACAACCTGCTTCGACAAACAAATGAGTCCGACAAGGTGCACTTTTTATACTGGCGAGTTTGCTGCTCTACCCATGAGTGCTTCGAGTTCCTTCTAGTCCACCGTATTGTCGATAGGAGACGGCGATGACAGTTACTGCGATGTCAAGTGGCATATTACTCTTTATACTCGCACGAATTCTCCGCGCCAGTGCAGCCAGGTGTCGTGTAACAAGTCTTACAATAATGATCGCCAACACAGTTAAGGCTTCTGCCCAAGCCAGCTGACGAACAAATTTTTTTTCTTTCATTCAACCCTTTCATGTGCCTTTTTATTGTAGCGATGTGTAAGAAATTTTATTTTGGCGTTTGGGTAAAGCAATTAAATATTTTATTGTTCATACAAATTTTTTTTTGTGATTTCTTACATTTTTACAGTACGTAATTAATACATTTTCGCAATAATTTAAATAAAATATGAAAATATCTTGGTTGCGTATTTTTTTTAAGCAGAACGTATAATTTTGGCCTGTTTTGAGAGATGGGAAAAATCACAGTTATTAACTACGAGAAGTATACTTCCCATGGCATGAGATAGGGGTAATATTTCAGATGTCCTCTGGGGCTTGGGATGGAATGGGCCGATGGCGTCGCCCCATCCACCAGGTCAATGTGTTCCTCATCACTGGTGGTAGAACCAGAGCAGTCGCATAATAAAGGGGTATAAAGGCGGCTCAGCAAGAGGCTTCAAACAAATTATAACCATTTGGCCGATTTCAAAGATCGATAGCTCGTTGGATCCGAATTTTTGTTTGTATAAACGGACTTCTAATTGAATCTAATTAGGTTCTCGTGAAGTTGCGGCTCAAGTTATTCTCAAATATTCAGATATGTTTAAACCCTCTAACACCGCAAATGTGGGACCTACTTCAATCGAAAGCACACCCCGTGATTCTCAACCTGTGATTTCTCAACTCCAGTAGCTTTTATTTTTAGTTTATGTGCGTTTTCCTGACGCGAGGGTAGTTTTCTCTTGATGCCAGTTTTTCCGCCTCCCTTATTGGACATAGCTTCAGCTGTAAATACAATAACAGCATAAGCAAGTCCTTGCCTTAACTGCCCAGTTCCTCTCTAGCGTGATGGCGGCCGATTTTTCACACCTTGTAGGCCTGCAGGACTTGACATGGATTAGATCCTGACTTTACCTCGAACCTCCAAAACAACTCTTGTTAAGGGTGGGTTTACGATTGACTTAACAGAATAAGTGTGCCGTGTGCTTAAGATATGGAGCAACGTGTTCAAGGGTATTATTGATTTATGACTGCCGTGTGCGGGTCGTGTACGGGCCGTGTGAGTTCTTGGCTTGACTTAATATTTCGTTATATTATATATCTTAATGGGAATGGTGCATGAAAGCAGTACGTTTACCCGATTTTGGATATAAGTCTTTTCCAAAGGGTTTATCGAAATTTTTGGCTCTACAAGACGTAAATTATAATGTTCAACCTCTTTTTACGCTGTGAAATTTTTCACAGCTTATATTATTCTCGGAGCACTGATGGAAGAATGAAATTTTTTTTTTTTTCTTATCTTCAATCAGAGTTCCTAGAATAACGAACGCAGAGAATTTTTGTCATTTAATAAGGTGTTCAAAGTTGTTATTTATGTCTTGTCGAACCAAAAACTTAGAAAAATTCTCTTTAAAATAAATTGTGACAAAAATTATATAAATATACGATTTTCGTGCACCATTCCCCTTAAGTACAAGTCAAGACGAAGTAGTCAATCAGAGCACAGTGACATGTGCTGTTGGCGTGAAACTGTATTTACATCTAGAATTTAGGTTATGTCGTATCGTGAAATCGCATGCAGTGAATTATATACCTCTTTATTTAAATAAGCGCAAAAGGTCATATTTTATTTCTTGGAAGAGATTATTGAATTCGCTTTATTTAACCTTTTGCAAATTTATTTATGTAAATGCCCAATGGTATCCGACAATTCTAATTGGCTAGACTTACAGTTGCTGGATCAATCATAAACTGCAAAACATATTTTCCGAGTTCTTAACGAGTCATAAGTACAATTCTTAATTATTCAGTATTAAATCGTAAACCCACCCTAAGAGAGCCAAAAATAATTATTATAATTCGCAAGAGATAGGATATTTCTGGTTTCGTAGTATGACAACTTCATTAAGATACAAATAAAAATTAAATTTGAAGTAACATTCGTACATTTTTAGCAGTAATGTTACCATTCTAACTTAAATACTTCATTAGTACAAATGTTATAAAGCTACTTTAGCACGAGATTAATATCCGGTTAAAGGTTTATATAAGTCACAGGACGGGTATGCTGCGACTTTATTATAATACGGCACTTGGTCCCCCTGCAATAAAGTGTGACTTTTAACTATTTTGACTTTAAATATTTAATCTCAAAAGTTAAAATTGAAAAACGAATGAATCACATAGTAAATTATCAAGAAATACAAAGAAATCTTCTAATAATATTACAAATTATTTTTATTTGTAACCTAACGTATTACTATTGTAACGCTTAGATATTTGTAGGAAAAGACATATGTAAAAATTTTATAATTTGTTTAATTGTTTTCCGAGAAGTCATTCTCTTCCACTGTCATACTTTCTGAGACTAATGTTTCGCACCACAACGAAAAAAAAAAAGTCATATGTAAAAATATATAGGATAACTTCAACCTTCATCTTGCCGTTGCCACATCCGAGTGACGACCGGTGAAATGTTTTAGGGTCAGACACACACGCTGTCTCGGTTAAGCCATAGTCAGTCGCACGCGAGAGGTGGAAATGTATGTAGATTAAAGATGAGGTAGACCGATCTCGCTGGCTGCGCCGCACAACCAATCTCAGTGTCCCAACATTGAACTGTTTTTTTCTGCCAACACGTCTTGCGAAAACGGCATGGTTTGGATGTTAGGTTAGGAAACTGATTTGTAAGCAAATGTTTTGAGATGTATGTATACTTCCTCCAAACACTTTGTGATGCAGTTTGATTAAATTAAAATTGGCAAAAGTATTTTATTCGTATAATAGTGCTTGCCATTTAAGAAATACGAAATATTCAAACACTTTCGTCACTGCTGACCACGTGACTTAACATATGTGTTCTTTTAGGGGATGTCAATGTTGAGTAGCGCGGAAGACGAATATGTGGTCTACCTCATCTTCAGTCTGTAGGTGGAACATTGTGAACAAATAATTCTGCTGTCCTCGCGAAACATTTTCTTGAAATACCTCCTTGTTCCTGCCAAATATTTTGTAGAGATAACAATTTTTTTATTCCCTACGAAGGAGCGTGTAAGTGCTTACGAAATGAATATTATTTTCTTAATTACGAACAGTTCGTTATAACTGCGTTTTTTGATGGGCCATGCCAGGCTCAATATTAAAATTTTGGTTGTCTTTTAATATAACTTTACCTCAAAGTCACATTTATTTAAAATGCTTTCGCGAGGGTAAACAGGTATAACTTCCATTTCCCAAGTATTATGAAAACACTACCGATCATACTAAATGGTCTAGCTGTCTTGATAACCAATACTGTACGGGGAAAACGACTTAAAACATGTTGACCAAGGTTTCGATAAAGAATTCCCTGTGCGGTTTCAAATTGGGCGATTACTTGCATTTTTCAGTACATGGCTACAACCATATGACCGTGTGAAACTTATATAAGTTGTTGAATACTTTTCGTATATTGCCAAGTATAATTAACATTTTGGAACGAATCCCAAAGGCGAGTGGTCATTTAAACAGTTAACTAACTGCACAGTGGTGAACAGTTGTTCTCAAGTGTTTTTCGTTACTTAATTGATGATGTTATAACTGCAAAAAAAAACATTAAAGACTGCATCTAGTGTGCTTGATTTAACAAATTTTTGTCCTTGGCACAAATAACAAAAGAACAGTCGAAGAAATAATAAGATACCCGTCATCGAGGATGACAAGATATCTCGAACAAGGACGGCAAGGAAATACATATTTAGATTAAGTAAAGGCTATTCACGATAAAGTGAGCAATTTAGAAATGGACCTTAATTAAAATTAATTACCACAGCATGCATATATTTTAATGGGTGCACTGAGTGACATTAGCCCAGTAAAGTTGGTAACGATGCATGGAGAGTAGTTCCTTATCTTAAAATCTAATAAAATGTGTTAAAGAACAATTTGTGATCAATTAAATTATTTTTCTTTCGATTTTTTTAATGCATCGAAGTGTAAAAATGAGCAGATTTGTAAAGTAGGCCAATTTACTTTTTTAATGATTTCACAGTTTCATTTGACCGACTCACGAATAAAGTGATGAGGCCCATAGCAATGATAATTTTACATAAGGCGGAAGAATACACAACGTTTATTCAAGTAGTTCTTAAGCAAGGCTTTGAAAAGTGCTCATTTTACCGTAAACAGCATATGCTTTCGCTACTGCTGTTCATGTTCGTGTAAGTCCAGTGTACAAGACAGGCGTGCAGTCTTGGCGTCGATATCGCGTCTCTCCGACAATTTCAGCGGAAACCCTACCATTTTATGACGTGATAGTAAAAATAAAGGTTTAATGCACGTTCCTATATAATTTTTTATGTTATGTACCGGAATGTTCATACCTTAAATTGCTTCATTGTATCCTCATTACTACACGCGAAGAAATAAACAGAGGAAAACTGCCAGGACTACAAGGAGCTAAGGCACAGCAAACAACACTCATCGTTAGTCATATACAGTAACTAACATGGAAATATTGCACAACTCAGCCATAATCTGCAATTTTTTTAAATTGTTCATTGTTTCGAGAAACTAGATGGGAGGTTAAATTGTCAGCGAATGTGCGTGATTGCAAATAACTCTTGCTGGTTACGTAAGAAAAGATTTTCAACCTCTAAAAATATATTATAATAATAAGTAAACAGATTAGTTCCTAAATTATACCTTTTTTATTGTAAGAGTATATTTACTTAACAGAGTTGAGTTCTTTCGTAATTTGAAGCAAACAACTTTTGAGATATTTAATGTTCTCCCAGGCTGAATTATACTTCATACATTTACTATAAATTTCTGACTAAATAAAGCTTACTGATCCAAAAATTTATTTACAACACTTTAACGCAACCAAGTACCGGAGGATACAAAAATCATAGCACAAGTAAGTATAGGGCACTTCACAAAAAAAAAAACCAAATATTTTAATACTGGTTATATGTTATAGGGTGTTTGTCAGTTTCTTATTACTCAGATTCATTCCTCAAATAAGTTTGTTTAGTACTCAAATAAGCCTTTTTTTATTCCACATACAATACTTTATTCCTCAAATAAGTTTGTTTAGTACTCAAATAAGGCTTTTTTATTCCTCAAATAGGACTGTTTTTTTCTACAAAACTAATTAACATGCCAAGCAAATTCAAACAACTTAATTTGTTAGAGGAATACATGATATTTTGAATTGAAAATTATTCGTAACACGCAATATTTCCTTGAAGTAATTACTTTTTTTGGTTAAAAATATGGTTAACTAAAATGTATTATCATACTTCTTCGATGTTTGTTTCATTCGATGTAACCTTGTTCCTTAAGTGTTGTTATAATGAAAACCATTTCTTTTACTCTGTAATATTCGTCATGTTTTCTAAACTGCAATAAATATCTAAGATTATTGAGAACTTCATTCGGGTCTTCGGATAATATGTAATGAGTGTTGTTGTTTATGTATTCTGCCTTCTTCAGAGCATTTGTTGAATGAATGTCTTGAACAGTATCACTGACATCCTCACTACTGTCTTCACCTGATGTTTCATTATAAGTATCAACTTTACTTTGCTTAGAAAGACTAGGTGTATTGTCACCGACACTAGTCTTTGCAGCTGGTTGAGGTAGGTTATCTCGAAAATTGTAATGTTCACGTGTTATTTTACATTTCATACAATCCCATTCTATGTCATTTCTTGTAATTATGTTATTTCCCTCCCTTTCTGTGATATTATGTGGTGTAGACGTTACATTTACTTGCTCAGGAGGAAGATTATTTTATTTTACATATCTTGACAATACGACTCAAGATATCCGTTCGTGCGAAATGTTGAAAACAGTATTCACAGTTAAGAATTATACGAGATGAATTCTTCAAACATTTGCTCCTCTCGTGTCTGTGGACATTGTAGGCGAAAGAGTAAATTTTCCCACAGTATTTGCAGTGTAGTTTATTCGGTGATGTCTCCATACTCATCATTATAAATAAAATGTATAGTCTTCAGTGTGAAGAGAAAGTTTACTTCCGAATAGATGTTTAACTCACAATGTCAGAATGACCGCTAACTTGTTTCTGTATGAATGTACTGTTTTAAATAGTATCAGGTTTCATTAATGACGATTAAATGTATTCCGTTCTAATATTTCTATCTTAATTGCAGGGTTATGCATAATAATTCCCCATGTGATCAAATCTACGTATGCTAGACGGAATATGTCTTTACTTGGTATTCGATTTAAATGAATAAATAATAATTTAATTTCAGAAATGTTAAGGGGGAGGTGTGTTTAGAAGCATATTGTAGGGAATTTTTAAAGACTTTGTTTTCTAAACGATTGTGGTAGTAGGGAATAAGTCTTTTGAGTAAACAATTTTGAGCGGTTATTGTCTTAATGGTCTGCATTAAACGTGTGTATGTAAAACGAATTTCGTTTTTCCCACTAACTTTTGTCTGATAATTCGTTAAGTCGATTCCCAAGTTGTATGGAATAAAGTTGTTTGTCTTGGATATCTCTTTATGATGTAAATAATTTGTTGATAGTCGGAATGTATTATCCTAAAAGATGGGTTATAAGATTACAATATTGTCGTCGTCGTTTTTTTTTTCTCTCCCTTAAATGTATTGAAATATCGTGGATATTAATATATTCCTACTCCAATAGAAGCCACGCCAACCTTCATTAGTGATATTTCTTTGATATTACGTACAAATTTGTTTATTGGGAAATCGATTTGTAAATAAGTTCAAATATATACAAATTTTATGGTGATAGTGTATCTATAAATATCAATAGGGAAGCTTTACGATTGAAACTTTTGTTATAAGTAAATTTTAGTGTTGCAGACAAGTCTACACGTCAAATACGAATATTTCTCTTCTATACACATATATTTAAAAACAGATTGAAAGTTTGGATATGAATGCATGTGTCGTGTCTTCCATCGTAATAGTTAAGATATGAATAAAAACACATGTTAGAAAAACGGTGATCTTTCGATGTTTTAAAATTAAAATCTTAGCACGTGAAAATATCTCAAGTACGAAAAATATACTTAGTTTCGTGGAAATACTTTAATAAGTTTGCTGGAAATGGGATAAAATTAATTGTATTAAAATTCATTTTATGGATAAAGATGCAAAATTAGTTGGAATTTTATCTGACGATTAAAATTTAGGGTAATATTTAGCTTCATGGATATAAATTTTAATCGGTGGGACTTGTGAAATTTTTAATTCGCTACAAATAAGACAGGTTAACGCATTCGGAAGAGTCCAAACTTCACTGTACGAGGGGAGGGAGTCAGTTAGGTAGACAGACAGTCTTCGTCTCAGGAAAAGATATGCGCTATGGACAAGGGCCGGTTCTGAGGGGTGTAGGTGGGAGGGGATGGCTGGCTTTGTGGAGTCGTGCCAGCTCTGAGGGGTGCGTGGTGTAGGTTGAAGGGGGTGGCAGATAGGCTTCCTCTGATGTGAGCGCAACTAATCAGACGACACCATCTTGAGAAATAACCGAAAACATTTGACGATCACGGGCAGCTCGGGGCAGCGTGCACAGACAAGGAAGGGTGAAGGGGAAGGGGTGCAAGCTGGTTTCTTGACCTCAGGGTCCCGAAGGTGTGGCCTGGAGGCCAGGGTTTGAATGGAAGGTATGTCCTCAATAATGTACTTTGGGGATCGTAGACAATGATTACCATGCTCTTCTCATACTGGAAAAAGTTCTGAAATTAAATATGTTGCCTCCCAACATATCTGATGTTTTTATTTCTATTTCCACTAGCAAATATGTATATTTCACACAATTCTCTAAGTGAAATGCATTCCCTATGGAAGAAAAAATTCTCGTTCATGTAAAGAACATGAATACAAATAAAATTTAAGAAATTTTATTGAAGAGAAAGTTTCAAAAAGACGATTTCGTAGTTGAAATTTGTATGTTTTATAATTGGTTATAATGCACTTAGTGTTCGTAAATTCCTGCTTTAATTTCACAGCAAAAAATTGAATGCAGTATTTTTTACACTTGCAGAAATATTTCTGCTGTTCATAGACTGTATTCACCATTAACTGAGTATACATACGTTGCCTACATTACTCAAAATATGGGGAATTCAGCCTGGCGAGTTTTTATGAATACTATTCCATTTTTTTTTTCAATCGATAGACTCCTTTATCATAAATTGGTTTGAAATCATTTTCTGGTATTCATTAACAAAAGTATTATTATTGACCAAAACATTTATTTCGTTATATACACATTGAAACCCTATGTACAAAAGAAAAGTGTAGTTTGTCAATGGACCAGTCACTAGACCTGAAACAAGAAAAAACAAATTCACGTAATAAAATGTGTTACTTATACATGGTCAGTGATGTAAAATATAATGAGTTGGATTTTATATTTACAACTAAAAAGCATCGGAAAAAATCCTTAGAGTTTTTTTCTATACAATGAAGTCTCCGACTTCAGTAATTTTTTTTCTCAGGTTTCAAAGCAGATCAGGTTTTTCTGTATTTTTTCAAGTATTTATTTTTCCCTCCTTTAAAATATATGACTTTATTCGCTGTCAATCTTGGATGCTGTAAGAATTAACTCACCGCTCAGCCGTAGACGTATCCACCATATCCGCCGTATCCCAGCGTCCTGCCGTAGGCGTAGGGAGCGGCATATCCGCCGTAGTAGCCGCTGCGGTACAGACTGCCGTAGTAGGGGTTGATCAGCTGGGCGGAGGCGGCGGCCAACACAGCCAGGACAACAAGGAGCTAAGGCACAACAAACAACATTCATCATAAGTCACTAAACCCACCAATATATAAACATTGCAAAACTGAAAATTTTCATATTTTTTTGTGCATTTTAAAAATTTAAAATTCACGAACTCTCTGTGTTTTGAAGTATTCCTTAAGAATAGGCACTTACACACTGTCCATATTAACAAAAGTAGTTATACGAGTTAAGAGAAATATCAACACGTAGAATGTATGAGTAAATCACTTAAATTGGCAAATTTCTAACTATATAAATTTTTTCCGAGTTGAAAAGTGTATTTTCTTTAAACATTATTTCATAGCCAAACATTTTAGCACAATATTTATGGATTACCTCACAGCTAAAACCAAGGCCACCCAGGGAATTTTAGAACCCGGGGGCAAATCTATTTTTGGGGACCCGAAGTTTGGGATTCTATAGCTAAGCAATTTTGGGTCCCTGTTTCATATAATACTACGTACTTCGAATATTACTTACGTTTTTATTTCTACATTACTCATTAAAAACCCGCTGTTTGGAAAGAGATATACCGTTTACTGTTTACTGTTAAACTAATAAATATTAGTGTTTTATACGAGAAATAATTTACTCTTCATATTAAAATATCGAGAAGAAATACGCATATTTTCACTGGCAACAAATGTTACCAAATATTTTAATTAAAATCCAAATTTCTCCAATGTTCGTAATGAAATGTGATTCTTCAAAGAAAAAGAAAAATAGTAAATGGAACTGGTACGATAACCGAATCCTTAGCAATGGTTGGAAATGTTCTTAATCATGAGCAGCGATAAGAAGTACACAACTCGTGAGCTTGGAGGTACTGTAAATGTCTTTGAATATCCTACGCGCTTTTTACTAACGCATCTGGACCGGCCAGGGCGTGCTATGGATTCCGAGAAGGCTGGGCCGTACTGTACCTGGGTGTTCACGAACAAGCCAATCCAGTAGGTTATAGGCTGTTCACGGTAAAGTGAGCACATTTTAAGGCCCTCCTAAAATGCATTAACCCCAAATAAGTATATTTTATTGCAGTCTCAGACGATTACTTCCAAGTGTGATGAAATGCATACACTGAGATTATTAGTGAAATTGCAATGTTAACATTAAAAAGTGGCGGAAAGGTAGAAATTAATTGAAAGGAAAAATTTAGCAGGTCCTTAAAAAGTGCTCACTTTACCGTGAATAGCCTATACATGTTTTAAACGAACTAACCGCAAAATACTCTGCATAGCTGTGTTCTTTATTGTATACGTTATTTCCTGAGTGGATTTTTTTATCGTCATATGAAATGACAATAAATTATTAAGGAAAAATATTTCAAGTCTCAAGGCTTGGGGTGGTCTCTTGGGATCTGAGGTCCGTGGAATAATGCCTCATTTGACCCCTTCTCTCCCCCCCCCCCCGGACAACCTTTTTGGGTGTCCCCCTGGCTAACAACTGCGACGTTTCACACCTGCAGGAACGTTAAAATACTTTGGATCTTCCAGTGCATAATACTCGCATTATGTAATACAGTGTGAGTGAGTGAAGAGATTTGGGTGACTTTTAACAGCGAGGTCTCGAGAGCTGATGAGGGCGATTGAGGCAGGTATGGAGCAGCGCCGGAATGAAGGGACGGGATGAAACGGGATATCACCGAGAAAAAACCCACCGACAACCGGAATCGTTCAGGACGATTCCGACTTGCTAAAATCTTGAATGAACCGGCCGGGATTGAACCCGGTTCGCCCCGGTGGGAGACAAGCAGTCTAACCGCTCAGCCACCATGGCCCCATTATGCAGTGTGGAAGTAGTTACTTACCAGCTTGTACATGTTGATGGTGTAGATAGCTACTTGTGTGAGCGGCAAGTGGCTAGTGTCGTGTTATGCCAGCCAGCCCGGTATTTATACCCCAGTTCGTGACCTGACCTTCCTGGTTGCAGAGCTGTTGTCAGAGCCGGACCTTGGCCGCAGACAACCTAGAGCTGTTGTCAGAGCCGGACCTTGGCCGCAGACAACCTGCCTTGGTGAGACGTGCGGGGGCTAAATTCGTTGTGAAACACTTAGCCTCAGGGAAACTGCGCAGGCGTGAAGAACCACTCCATGTTTACTATAGAGGCAATTATTAAGTTATGACAGGCATAGGCTGTTCGCGGTAAAATGAGCACTTTTCAGAGCCCTGCTTAAGATATACTTGTATACACGTGGTGTAGTCTTCCGCCTTATGTAAAATTGACATTGCCATGGGCCTCATCACTTTAGTCATTCGTTGGTCAAATGAAACTATGAAATTATTATGAAAGTAAATTCTTTACAAATTTGAGCATTTTTACACTCCGATGAATTAAAAAAAAAAAAAAAAAAAAAAAACAGAAAGCGAAGCGAAAAATTTAATTTATCACAAATGGTTATCTAACTCTTTTTATTCGACGTTAAGGTATGGAACTACTTTCCATCCATCGTTACAAACTTGACTGGATGAATGTCACTCGGTGCGCCCATTAAAATATACGTTTGCAGGGGAAATGGCTTATTTCTGAGGTTCGTTTCTAAATTGCTCACTTGATCGTGAACAGCCTTTATCACGCAGGTCTTATCATCAGTTCTCTCTGTTATTGCGTAATTTACCAATTTAATAAATTTTTTTTTTTTCTGAGATAAACTTGTACGTAAACATTTTAAATTTCGCGCCGAATACGAGATACATTCTGTGGACGGTTGAGTTGCGTTCAACTGATTTTCGAAGAAGCATATTAATATTCTTCTTGGATTACATTGGGAGAGTTTATAGTTACGATTTCCCCACGTACACTTTTCCCTTTGATAACCTTTCGCGGCATAAAATAGCTTTCACTGAAAACAATTAGAAACCTTTTCAATGCTTTATATTATGTATGTTAGTAAGCATTCGAGATGTAGTGAATATGATTGTCCATAGCTCTGTATCTAGAGCCACGTGTATTTTGTGAAATTATTCGATGGTGATGTAGACTCCAAACACTTGTTCTTTTCTCGTACTGTTCTGATTGGACTACAGTTCTTTATACGAGCCCCGTTCACTTGTGAACCAGTGATAAGCAGGAAGCAGTAGTGTTATAAGTGTTTAACAGTCCTGTACAGAGGCCCCACTCGACCCACCGCAACAAATAGGCAAACAATGATGTCTGGAGTGTATGGAGGGATTGCACCCTCAAGTGCAATTCAAGAACAAAAAAATTCAAAGAACAGATTAACATTTTATTCGTGTTTCCAATAGTGATACGATTTATTAGAAGTTCTAATACACCAAGACAAGCATCTCAAAATGAAAGCAAGCATTCACGCAATTACGTTCAAATCCTCGTGTAATTTAATATACAAATACGCCTTTAAAATATGTGATCACCGCGCATTACAAGAGCATCATTAAACCTGCCCATGCACAGCTGACACACTTAGAGCTTTGTAAAGTACATGCTCAACACGAGCTAGCAATCAATTCGAATCCATAGATAACGTTACTAATAATCGTGGTGGCTCAAAAAGGCAACGTATTTGCTAGAGGCTGACATTTTAAAAAGAGACATGGCGCTACCATTTCCAAAATTACCCAACTTTAAAGCTCTCCTCGCAGCACCTGGCGCATACGTGAGTTTTATGCAATTATCTTTGAGTTAATTATGAGCATGTTCGTTCGCCAAAAGGTAATAAGTTTACCAAATACATGAAAATGCGTGCGGCAGTCCAAGCCCATCAAAGGGCACGCACCGTAAAGGAACAATTTAAAACGAAGCTTAAAATGCTAATCAAATGGCCCGGCGGGAATACATTTCCCCATTAAGGCGAGCCATCTTAAAACACATTTAATAACAATGAACTAATACTATTTAAACTCTTAACCTCAGCGGGCGACGGCACACCAGCGGCAATGCAAAAGGAATTGGGCAGAAATGTTGGGCTGCCAAAAAAACAATAACAATTAATCAAATTCGTCAAGGTTTCTACCATAATACGGATCTTATCAATTTCGAACGTACAAAACCAGACATAGAACCAAGCAAGAGTTAAGGCACGCCCACCAACGTTTAGCACTCCCAAATAAAAATATTTGCTATCAACAATTTAAGGCCCATGTTAAGAAAACTCGCTTGGTGCGGCCTCGACTCACTGCTTCCCATCTGGCCGACACTTGCTGCACAATTTAAAATGCCTCTGATGCATTTGGTTTGGTTGACCATTTCTCGTCATCCAAGAGGCTACAGTCCAACGGTCCCGTGGTGTTCCCGACTGAAGTGAAGTTGTGGGTATGTTGAAGGTAGCTGACAGGTCGACGAACCAGACGAGAGTGACCCGTCCCAAATAAAAATTGTAGAGAGCAATGAAGGATGGAAAGGACGGCAGATAGCGTAGGGGATTGAGATGGTGGGGAGGGGGGAGGGGGTAAACCAAAACTTCAGTGAGGTTGAGGAGGGCACCACCACCGTGCCGTCGGCAAAGCGGAGAATTAAGGCGGCGTGCGATTCAAAGCAGTGGCGCGCTCTGTCCAGCCTAGTTTGCTGCCAACTGAATCCGCGAGATACTCGGGCCTCTATCTATATCAGTATCTTCGTCATATTCGTTGCAGAATTTCCCCGACCTTCGTAACTTCACTTGGCCCCTTGACCACATGGCCAGAGTTCTCTCGCTCTGGGTAATGCGTGCTGTAGGTCGAGTGTTCGAGTCCGGCCAGGGGTATCTGTCCCAATCTGCTGTCCCGCACCACTGCCGGTGACTGTTGTCACAGTTCCTCGAGGCCGATCAGTCCCTGCCATTTTAGTTTATAAAAATCGGTTCTACAGTTTTCGCATAAAAGCATGTTACACTAGGAAAACGAACCGGAGGAATTTGAAGGCGTTGCTTTACTCTCGTGTATGAAAAGTGATTTGTACTCGTATTCATTGACAGGCAAAAATGAATAATGTGAAAATGTTCCCTTGTATTTAATATATCAACATATAAACATTGCAAATTCTTTGTGTTATTATTACGTATATATCCTAAGACAGCTGATTATATATTTTTTAACTGTTTCCTTGAATATATCCCAATAAATGTAACTCTGATGGTACGCGGAGGATATTAAAGTCGTACGTGACTGTGTTCAAAAAAAATATTTTTTTTTCATAAAAAAGTTCACAATTGCTCTTTTTTCCCCTTAAGATTTTACATTTTTGTTTTTCTGGACAAAAAAAAACAGTTTTACACCAAAATACCCCCCCCCCCCAAGGAACACTCGAAATACACTCAAATGTACAAACAATGCTAATTACCCGCCTACCCCTACATGAAAAACAAAGACAATACCTCGACGTGTTGTTTCAGTAAATGGTTGGAGACTCGAGAATTAAGCAAATTCATTTTGCAACATACTAAATTTCACGTCTCCTGTATCCTGATCCACAGTCATTTGGTTATTGGCTGCAACTTCGGAAAAGATTTCGTGTTGAAATGTACGGCGTTGTTGGTTAAGAGATTCTGGTCGGCACTTAACAGTTAGGTCTACAGCGTCGGTGAGGGTGAAATGAGGCGAGAACGGCGCAGCGTCGGAATGCAAGGGCAGGGTAAATGTGGAGTACCACGCGAAAACCCACCGGCCTACGTCAACGTCCTCCACGTTTCCCCACTTGCGATAAATCTGTGCGACCGCACCGGCAATCGAACCCAGTCCGCCTCGGTAGGAGATGGTGATCTAACCACTACATCACCGCGGCTCCCTGGTCAAATAGATACCTTCTGGCTTGGCGTATCAATACAGCTGCGGCCCCGGGTGCATTTACACTATGCAAGAAAGTGTGGAAGTGGCCGAGCATGCGTTGTCCAGTATGCTCACTACATAAACTGGAACATATACAGGATAGACATGAACACCGCCGACAAACTTCGGCAGGTGATTCCTCATCACAAAATAAGTTGAAAACATACACATCACATATAGTCTAAGTCTATTCCGAAGGGGTGAAAACCGCCCTTAAAAGTGTAGTTGAAGCTCGCTAGTACCACAGCCAGAATGAACGATAAATGTCCGAGTTTCTGGATACAGCATTATTATTAGACAAAGTAAAAAAGCACAAAAATATGGGCCCCATTATAAACACACCGCCCATGAAAATGGAGAGCAGCACATTTGTGCAAGTAAAAATGTAACTGTAACACGTTTGATTTTACCTATGGATTTGTAATTTACCATACATGGTGATGAAAAATTCTTCTTGTGTTTTAATGCTTAATGCCGCTGTTTTCGATACATTAATCTATAATGTACTTAAATCAATCTCAATGCAAGGTCTCAATGGCAACACATTTGCTGTTGGTGATTGATGTTGCTAGTTGAAATGACGTTATTTTTTGATGGAACACGTCGTGTGTCACGTGTTATCCATACCTACCACGACAAAGTATCGCTGATACAAGTATGGCCCGTGGTGTGGTGGCGCATTGGTCAGAGTGCCACCCCCCCACCCCCCGTCTCAAAACCCGGCGAATCCGACTAGATTCCCGGCGGGGTCGACACGAATATTCGTATCTGAGAAACGTGGCAGACTTTACCATTGGCAGTGGGGTTCTGTTCAGGGCACACCCACTTTACCACCACGTAATTTCACCATCGCTCAATCTCCACCCCCACGTCACTTTCATTGGCATGAAGTAATATCTCTAAAATGGTGGCACTTAGCATAACAACACATTTTTGTACACCATGTACGGTAGATTGCAAATCCACAGGGAAAAGCAAACAACGTTCTACAGTAACATTTTTATTTGCGCAAATTCGCTGGGCTCCAATGTTTCTGGGCGGGGGTTCATATTGCGGCCCATAGACGTGTGCTTTGTACTTTGTAATTTAATAATGCTGTATCCGGAAACTCAGACATTTATAATTTATACTGGCTACGATACTATAGTATATTCACGGTTTCTTCACACTTTTTGAATCAAACCTGTGAAAAATCACCCCAAGTACGACGTGTTTAGTTATTTCCTAAATATGCCATGTATCTTTACCGTTTTATACCTGTGTTAACATAAAAGTATTTTATTTTTCGTCAAAAAGAAGTTTTACCTGTATTTTATTTATAAATTATAATATTTCATTAAAAATAAATATGAATAAATACAGGGAAAAAACATGTGTGTTATTAGCGCCTAGTAAGAAATAGTTCTCGTGCAAAATATTATTACAACTGAGTGTGCAAGAATTCGATTAGTTGTTCTTTGGTGTTAGTTCAGCTTAGTTTGCACGAGGCGGAATAATATCCTGGAAGTAGAACTTTAGCAGGACTTCAGAGAAATGTCAAGTAACTGCGAATGGATTATCACGAAAAACCTCTGCTTCAGCTTCACATTCAAGGGCGGTTTTCACCCCTTCGAAATATACTTGTCGTGTATACGTTTTCGACCTATTTTTTTATGAGGCATGACCTGCCGAAGATTGTTGGTGGAGTTACTCGTTCATGGTGCTTCCTGTGGCTCGGGTGTCTTGCACAGAAATACAGGATCTGCCAGCCAGTGTCTGATACTTCGTGCTCCGAGCAAACTGCAACATGCCATTCAGTACTAATTGAGAATGCAGTTTTGTGGGATTTACGAAATAATGGCTTGGCTGCGGAACGACAATTCATACAATAAAATTCTTACGACGATGAGCTGGTCCTCTCGAATATAAAATTATTTTTCATTGTTTGAGGTTCCTTTCTCACTGCGATGGCTATCTTACTTTTCCGCCCTCATCATACGTTTCTTCTTTCTCGACTTATGATTTAATTCCTCACTGAGACGAGTTGCGCGCGCTCCGGTTTTCGCCCGGACGGCGTGGGAGAAGAAATTACTGTCCTAGGAAAAAGCAATTTAGTACACTCCGATTTCACTCCTATTCCGACTAGACAGGAATATCCAATGACGTGTAGACTTGTGTGTTCACTGGATGAGCTCACTGATCCACACGTCCATGCCGGACGGCTTCTAACTGGCCAGTGTGCATTTGTAACAACGAACCACTGCCAACCAGAGACCATACGGTGAGCGGAAGGAGTTTAGACTGCCACCGAGTGCCAACCGATGCCCGGACGATTAGTCCACGCCCGATATTAATCCCGGATGGTGTGCAACTATGTGATACTAAATGACTGTGTTTTCCCGTCCAATGTCGGATGGACGAAAACTGAAAACCCTAAAAATTGGGGAACGACAATTAAGGCCTGTCTACAACCGGCCGTTCCTGTGGAAGTGTCCGAGTCCGAAACTCGGCGTCAAGTGACGTCACATTGATGGAGTTCGAATATGGCTTACACATGCGTTGTCCTAAGTGAGCTTTCAGAATTTGACCCTAGGTCGCAGTAAATTCGATATATTATTTGTTGTTACGTAGTCATTTTTAAATTTTCTGAAATTTCTATTGTTTATTGTTTACGAGATGGGTGATTTGAATATTTATTTATTATATATGCCTTATCTGTTTTATTTTAAATAAATTCATCAACTGACATCCAAATTTTCTTTTTAAATCTTTACGTTTTACAGATTTTTGAGTTCTTATTAAACAGGTCAGACGGAATGAAGACTTCACTAATTATTTATTAGCATTTCATCATATTTGTTATGAGAAGCCACATTGAACATCCATTGTTTACCGTAATAATGTAAACATTTCACAGATGCGCGAAAGTATTTATTGTCTTCCTCTTTTTCTATCATTAGGACACAACTTGGGACAAACGTTCAGTTTTCTGAACGCTTTAACTTAGATCACAGGTTGACTTTGGGGCACGACAACTTGGGACAGCGCCGTGACGTCAGAGGGTCACGTGCGCCAATCAGCGCTTTCTTGCCCATAAGACACAGGTTGGGATAGCACAATTGTAGACAGGCCTTTACAGTCTCACGAAGAAGGGGCGGGCAAATACGGACACCAGTAACGACAGCAACTGACTGAGACATGAGCATGGCAGTAGCATCGATCATGCAAGTTTCGAGCGCTGCTTCGTGCATGCTCGTATAAACTGTTCACACTAAAGTGAGCACTTTTGAAATCAACGTTAGAAAATTTCACTGCCCATGCCTGCATATACTTCAACGGGCGCACTGAGTGACATGCGTCCGGTAAAGTTGGTAACGACAGACGGAAAGTAGCTCCATATCTTAAAGTCGAATAAAAAGTGTTAGGTAACCATTTGTGATAATTTAAATTACTTTTTTCACGTCCTTTTTTTTTTTTTTTTTTCATGAATCAGCATATACGAATTAGAAATTTTTTTAAAATTATAATTTTTCTAATAATTTCACAATTTCACTTGGCCGACGCATCAATATATTGAGCAGGCTCATGGCAATGCTAACTTTACACATGGCGTAAGAATACAAACTCAAAAGAGAAGTAGAGTTTAAGCAGGGTTTTCAAAAGTGCTCAATTTATTGTGAACGGTCTACAATCATTTTGATCGCGTGGTATCTTCCACGCGTTTTTGCATCGTGTGGACGCCGCCTAACACAACAGCACCTACGTCTGCTTGAGGCCTACCCTCGCACCAGATGTGTCCGCGGATTATCTGGGTGTGTGCTGATGGCATGGCTGAGGAAGGCCGCCGGACTGCTACGCAGTTGCGCACGCCAGAGGCGTCTCGCCTGGCACAATGCGCACTCCGCACGTCACGCCACTTTCAACGGGACTTCATTATTTGGCTGTTCCGGGTCTCACACGAGCTACGCTCGCGAGGTCGCACCTACCGGAGTGGGGGAATTATCTTATGGGTGGGCGAAGTCTGGTTCGCATTTCTTTCAATGGCTTCCAAGTAGTGTACATACTACTAAAATTGTCAGAAAAAAGTTTGTTGTTACGAATGGAAGAAGAATACATCTATTGTTTTAACATTATAAAATATTTTCCTTGAAAATACTTATTTAAATGTTTAATCATTAGTGTAACAAGAGTCTGTTTTTATATCTTTAAAAATATAATTAATACATACATATATCTTTAATTGAAATTTGAGAGTATTTACATTGTGGATTCATTATAAAACACAGTTTGAAAGAAAACATTCGAGAAGTAGGGCAGTCATAATAAATACAATGGTTGTATGTAAAAAAATATTGGTACTGATGCTAACAATTATTTTTAGAAGTTGTTTTAATGTAAATTTATTTCAGTTATAAAAATAGTAACTTCCATGGCTAAAATAGATGTGTATCAATTAAATATTAAAACATATTTGTTGTCACTAATTATTTTTTACTTAATATAATTAGAGTAATTCTTTTGATGGAGTAGAGTGATTATGCCGATTCGGGCAAACGTATTTTAAATGGGCACAATGAATTCTGGAGCAGGCACCAGGCGGCGATCGGCCATCATGTTGTGACGTTACACAACCGCCATATTGGATGCAGGTGACCTCGACCTTGACCTTGACCGTGGGCATGTGACATTTGATTACATATAACCCAAAAAAATTATAAAAAATTATAAAACAAAAATTATTATAAAAAATTTATTTAAGAATTTTCATACGTTTCCGGAAGTCCCACCACGACCGAACCACGTCCATTTTTTATTGGTTATTTATTCGATCAATTTCTTGCCTTCGTTAATTAGTTGGCAGGTCTCCACCCCCTTTCAGCCCCCTTTATCACCATAGGGCCTACATGTACTGTCCATTTATTTTTAGTATCACCCACTGGAGCGCACTGGTCAGTTCAAATATTCCATTACATCAGGTCACGGGGCATACGCGAGAAACGTATGCTGTAGCAGCGACTGGTGAAAAAAAAATTTTTTGGGAGACCAGGCCTTACATATGTAAGACGCATCGTTTTAGTGGTAGCAGCGACGGCTACGGCAGGTGTGGGTTGGTACTGCCTGCAGTATTCACGAGTTGGCAACCGTGAGTTGTACTTTGCTCTTCCTGTAACACTAGCTGAACACGCTGGCAGTCGGCGACTCACTCACAGCTATCTACAGCGTGCTTTCCATCCAGTCGTGGCTTCATGCTAGCTAACAATACATGGAATATTTCACATTTGAAACATAAATACTAGCATAAATATTAATTATGCCATTCATACCTATATATAGACGCATCAAATGTAAAACAACATACAGTAAAAAAATTTTAATGTTTCACCCCATACACCAAAGTCAATTTTGTAATAATCTACGAAAAAAAAAGAGAACCTCATATGCAAATTGGCATCGAAAATTGGGGGGAGATACCTTTAATTCGTAAACAATGTACGTAAATTACGGTTAGCCCGGGAAGGACCCCACCAGATGAGTTGAAAAAAAGTTGTGAGAGACTCGCTAGTCCCTCTAACTTACTATCGTTGCCCTTCCAATGACTACATTTTTTTTAAATGTGAAAATATATTTTGTCCTCATGTTATCTTCGCACAGCTTGAACTCATGGACACACTTAAAATCAGACAACTGACTACTGACAGAACCCTCACAAGACTGACCCCTAAAGAACTTTAAATAACCCGTAATTCCCCCTAAATGACCTCTAATGATCCCTAAATGACCGGTAATGACTCATAAATGACCCATAAAACACCCATATAGGCTCCTAAATGACCCATAAATGTCCAATAATGACCCCTAAATAACCATTATGTCCCATAAATGACCCCTGATTGCGGGGTGTGTGGTGCTAAGTGCGGTGGTAAATGTTGTGCTGATTGTGGTGCTGATTGCATTGCATGTGGTGCTAATTGAGGTGCATGTGCTGCTGATTGTATTGCATGTGGTGCTGATTGTGATGTTGAGTGTAGTACGCATGATGCTGATTGTAGTACGTGTGGATCGAAAGTTAAAATAATTCCCCAGTATAAAAAAAAAATGTAGTCCTACCTCCAAAGCTAAAAGTTGGGTATTTTATTTAATAATCTAGCTTTAAAAATATATATAGCCAGGTTCCTAGGTATATTTCATCGCTTCCTGAGTAAAATGTACCGAATAAAAACTTTTGTAATTACTGTTTTTGCACCTTGCACTAAAAGTGCCTGGCACCAAGGCGGGCCCCCACCATGCTTCCCAATTGGCTGTTTCACAACTTGAACTTTGTATATACCTACGCACATCACCCAATATGGCGGTTGGGTCGCGTCACAACATGATGGCCGGCCGGCGCCTGGCACCTACTCCGGAATCCGTTGTGCCCCATTTAATATTAATTATGCCCGAATCGACATAATCATTCTACTTCATGGTCTTGCTTGATGAAAAAAAGGAAAGGGGAGCGGGATAATTTTCTCAATATGGGCCTTTTGAAGCATCCAAAATAAAAATACTTATATTAATCGAGTTTTATAAATTTAAATAAATAAATTTTAGCAAAATATATTGCAGTGTTCCGAAATAGTACATGTAACATAAATCGTACATATCTGACTATTTTGGAAGTGTGTAATAATTTTTAATGAGTTCTTTATGTGCATAACTGTATTGGAATCCATTCTGCTTTTACCTGAACATTCTTATATTACTTTTGAAAATGTTTCATGTTGGGTTGAAACTATACAGATGTACGTTAGCTAGGGTGTTCCGTGTGTTAACGGTCAATGTCGTTACAACTCAGATGAGATCCTAGTTCAAGCACTGCAAGCCAAACTGTTTATCCATCAGTGCCACGCCTCCGGTATTGTGCTGGTTATGCAAATAAAAAAAAAAAAGGACGGCCCATGTACTCAGCTAATATTCCTCACAAAAATGCACAATACGTTTATCCTGGTGATTGGATTTGAATCCTCTCCTTCCGGTACACAAGGAAGCTTGGCAACATCTGTTTACATCACCGACGACCGTTTCAACTCAGTGAAGACAAATTTCCCAGCTATAAATTCGCCAGAGACTCGTTCAGTTTCACTTAATGCAAAATTATTAACACCACCTAAGACACCAACAAATATTTTATATATGAGTTTGAAACTTTGTTCATTTGTTCGGGGTTCTTTGTAGAGGTCCCGTTGTCCTCAGGTTGCCTACTCTGAGTACGGCGGTGTGACGTCAAACACAAACTTACGTGTTTTGTTCCGAAATTGTGGTCGCCGAAAAAAAAAAAATTTCAGTGCACTTCCTTTTATATTAATGCTGCAGATAGTCTACTCGCGGTTTCTCCACACTTTTTGAATCTAACCTTTGAAAATTCACTCCGTGTATGACGTTATTGGTAATTTCCTAAATATATCATGTATCACAAGTGTTTCATACTTCTCATAACGTTAACGTACTTTAGTTTTTGGTTAAATAGAACTTTTACTTATAGTTTACCTTTAAATTATAGTATATAGACCCCCGAGTATTTCGCGGGTTGAGTTGGCAGCAAGCTAGGCTGGACAGACCTCTATACACTCGATACATTATCGTTTGCTTATTGGTTGCTGTGATCACAAGCGAGGCCTCTGTACAGGATTGTTAAACACCAACTCACACTACTGCTTCCTGTCTTATTACTGGCTCATAGCCGAACGGGGCGTGTCTAAACAACTGTCGTCCAATCACAACAGTACGAGAAAAGAACAAGTATGTTTGGAGTCCACCTCGCCTCCGATATGATATATATATAATATCGGAGGCATATATATAATCATATGGAAAAAAAACAGTCAAAAAACAGGTGTGTTGGTAACGCCCAGTAAGAGATAGTTCTCATGCAAAACATTATTTAAGTGAGTGGGCACGAATGCGACGCCAAGTCCTTTTAGTGTAATTTTTTTTAGACTTGGTTAAGCTTTGTTTACATTATACGGAGATATGTCCTTAAAGTAGAACTTCAGCAGGACTTCAAAAAGTTGGAAGTAATCGTAAATGGACTATAGAAATGTCGAGTGTTGCTGCTATACAGGATGGGTAGGGACACGGGATTTTCGCGAAAACAGTTCGTGTCTATTCGTTTTTTTAAAACACTTCCGTTCGGAGTCACTTTCACAACTGGATAGTTTTAACTACCACGCTTCTTAAGATCATGTTCGCGAATCACAGACGTTCAAAACCGGCGTAAGCTAACTATAATATTGAGAGAAGCGGCGTTGTGGTAACCCGCTGGGATCGCATTCGTGACGATTTGGGTTCGACTCCCAGTACAGCCATCACGATTTATTATAACCATGGTTTTGGGATAATCACTCCAGACGAATGCTGGGATGGTTCCTTGCTGCAGGCCGTAGTGAGAGAAACAACGCCAACCAAATGTACGCTGTTCGCTATAAAATGAGCACTTTTGAAAGCCCTGCGTAAGATCTACTTGTACGCACGTTGTGTATTCCTCCCCTTATGTAAAATTAACATTCCCATGGACCTCGTCACTTTATTCATGCGTCGGTCAAGTGAAACTGTGGAATTATTAGGAAAGTATGTATGTTACACATCTGGTCATTCTCACACTTAGACGAATTAAAAAGAAAGAAAGGAAAATAAATAATTTCAGTTCGCGCAAATGTTTACCTAATACTATTAATTTGATGTTAAGATATGGATTTATTTCCCATCCATCATTAGCAACTTGGGCCCATGCCACTCAGTGCGCCCGTTAAAATATATGCAGGCAGGGGCAGTGACTTGTTTCTTAGGTTGATTTCAAAAATTCTCACTTTATCGTAAACAGTCTTTAATTGTTTGCATAGGGCTTAATTTATATTTTGTAGTCCCAACGAAATATTTTGTTGAGTAAATAAAACTTGAAAGGCAACAAAATCTAACAAAATAAACTTTTGAATGAACAAAAACCTCTGTGTTGGATCCAAAAAATTATACTCTCAGCCAAATATTTGATTGAATTAACTTTATTTGATTTCTTTCGTTCGAAAATAACAGCTCGAGAGTTTGTTTGTTATTTGTGTGATAATTAGGAGAGCAACTAACAGTGTTTGATAGTATTTACATTTATGGTGCTTAATAATGGTGTGAAACTCCTACGAAAACAACTTCAACAGGAAACTAGAAAGTAAAGCTGTAGAACTTGAAAATATACATTCACTGTCGTTGTCCAGTATTTGAGTTGTAACTATATTAATAAATTCACTTTTAATCTGTAGTTTTTTTAGCTGAGGTCGACAAAATATTTGTGTCCAAAAATAAATAATTATTTTTGCGCGAAAAAATGTTTTTTTTTTTTTTAATAACCTTTTCTTCTGTTCCTTTCCCGCACCTGCCTAGCAACCTAATTCTAACGCAGTCGCATATCCCCAATGTTTACTCGTAGATATGAGGCAAATTACCAGAGCAAAAGTGCAGGTGTGCAAGTAGGATATTGATATGTAGCCTCTATGAAATTATACTAACAAAATCTGATGTCACTGAAGACGACAAATTCACTGCGTACAGATTTTCTGACAATTGTAGGAAAACTGCCATTGATATACGGAAATAAATTTTATTATTCGTGCTTTCGTCGATAAGTTTATACCATAATGTAAATTTGCGGGCAGTATAGGCGTCCGTCAGTTACTGGCTAGGGAACTCCAATCTGGACGACGAATTTGCAGAAAGGACACCTGTGTACTGTGCTCCATATTACCTCGACCGCGCTATCTGCAGCGGGAATCAGCGATATCGAAGCAAATTACAACAAGAAAATACTCTGCTTTAATACGCAGTAATTAACTCCTGTGTCGGCGGCAGTTTGGACGTGGTATCGTGGGAGGGAGTGGTTTAGGTACAAGCTCAAGGCCGGGTGGGCTACTGGATAGTTTCCTTGGCGAATGTGGGCCTTGCCTGTGGGCGCCCCACAAAGGAACTGCGGCGAAAACATGCCGAAAAAGGGCAACTATGCGGAAAACACCTCAAGAACGAGTACGTCGTAAATACGTCACGGAAGTGAGCCTTTCGTGAGCTAATTTTTACGGACCAAGGATTTTCTTAAGGAAAGCATATGTCTGGTTAGGTCTTTTTAAGGGAAACTCGTTCTTCTGGTTTGCTCGCCAATCCCAATAATCATTTAAACAGTGGGACTTCTGGTTGCAGTGGTACACGTTGGCTAGTAGACCGTCGTGTCTCTATATTATCCTTTAAGTTTAAATAACGATTGTATGGTGTGATAGCTGTCATTTTTAATGGAGTCTGTTCACTGCGAAATGTAAGTAAAAAAAATTAACGTAAGAAGAGCCGCCACAATAAAGAAACAGAGAATAGAAAGACCAAGATCTAGGAATAACGGATGCACTAACAGTCAATAAAATTCTACAACGAACTTTAATTATCTAGCAATCAAAATAAAAAACAAAAAAAACGATATAGCACAGTTGCAATGGAAATACCAAGGAAAATTAAATATTTAAGTCAATTAAATAGCAAAACAAAAATATCAAACAAGGGCACTAAGCAAAGCAGCAGTCATAGAGCAAAGACTATCAAAAAATTACTATAAACATGCATTACAACTACAAAGACAAACCAAACATAGGGGACACAACGAGAAATAATAAATAAAACTCGACAGAGAAAGAAACTACGCTCATTGACGTGTCGTGGCGTGGAATCTGGTAATTTGTATGATACATAGAGACTCGAAAATTTCGCCGATTCATTCGGCAACAAGCTAGACTCCACAATCCTTCGTGCTTTATAGCATCAGTTGGTTATTCATTGACTGTTGCCCCAGTTTAACCCCAGACCAGGTAGCATGGGATTCGCTTCTTATTTTCCTTGCTGGTTCGTTATTGGCTGAAAGTCGTTCGAGGCGTGTCTAACAAACTATGGTCCAATCTAAGCACAAACACATATGTACACTTCAATGCAGTTTAAATTGTCCTCAGCTGAATTCGCGAGTCTCAAATGATACAACTAGTGGATCTCAGTGACGAGTGGGAGACCACTTGAGGGCGTGCAGCTACCTCAGCTTTGGAGCTTGTGTCTGGCCAACTACTAGCGTGTTAGCTGTAGGGACCTGCGCCGATTGAGTGTGTCTGAGCCCTTCATTGTCGGTCAATCACGTAGCTTATGCTCCATCGGGAAGTCAGGATACTGTTTGAGAGGGTCCCTTACTCGGGAGCCGACTAGATTCCTGCCCGACAGTGCGATAAAGTGGCATGCTTATATAAACAAACAATTCCACTGGCTTTCAATTAGAATATTATATATTCGATGAGACGCTAACACCACGAAGTTTCTGTGGTATGTATGAAAGCAATACTTGCGCTTCAGTTCATGTGTCGGTAGGGGCAGGTACATACTGCTTTGCTCACTCTGTACGGAGAGGTTAGTGTTGTCCTCTGTGGACACCCATGCTGACTGATTTAGTTTATGAATTAGCCGTAAAAGACACTTGCATGGGGGTAGCTCCAGTAATTATTTTTTAAATGTCTATTAAAATTATTTGTTTAAAAATATCCTACAAACTTGTTGTGTTTGATACATTGTATTACTGAAATGTTGGGAGCTTCAGAAAAACAGTAAGGGAATACTCTTGAAAACAGTTTATTCTACTGTCAAGGTATTAGCCACACAGGTAGGACATTTTGATTTCCTACCTCCATGGGATTATCGCTATGCAATCGACGCAAAACCACACTATTTTGGGAGGGCCCGCGGTGGCTGAGCGGTCATCCTGCTCGCCTCCCACCAAGGCGAACTGGGTTCAATCTCCGGCCGGGTCACCAGACTTTCGTATGTGGGAATCGTGCGGACGATGCCGCTGGTCGGCGGTTTTTCTCGGGGATCTCCCGTTTCCCCCGCCCCTTCATTCCGGCGCTGCTCCATACTCACCTCGATCACCCTCATCGGCTCTCACGAACGTTCAAGTCCTCGCTGCCCAAATCTCTTCACTAACTTACTGTGTTACTGGATGATGTTATATCCGTGTGTGTTGCCTGTCAGCAGCGACACGCCTTTCACACGAGTTCGTGTAACTCTTCCATACAAAATAAGTCATATTTATTTAGAAATATTAATGCACTTACACAGCTGTGTGTCTATCAGCGTATGAGGTAAAGGAGAAATGCAGTATTGTAGTTACAATTTAAACTATGGGTATACTAATAATGGGCTTCGCCTACGTGTATAGTAAGAGAGTAAACACATTTTAATTCTTGTTCAGTCAGGAAAATGTTACATTGGTTACATTCTAGGGTAATGAAAGTTACGCTCGTCTACTTTCGCTCGTTATAAAATGGACCTGTTGCCCAAAGAGTATATTTAACAATTTCGGAAAACATTTTCGTTTAACTTATTTAACGGCAAGTTCAACAGTTACGAAATCACCCTTTGGAAATGTCCTTCCCGCAACGATTGATACAGGTAATAAATAACATTTACTTTCTATGCTGCATCGGGACGTACCCGGAAATTAACAACATTGGTGAGGAAGGAACACACCATCTTCTGAATTTGTTATGTATTGGCAGTTTTGTTGCCCCACGAGAACAAATGCTCGAGTCCTAAATGTGTCTGCCCCTATATGTGTTTATCTACACATACAGGTATACATAACATAAACACTGACATGAAGCCTCGTGTTATAGTAACGTAGCACTCGGGCCACACGCCTGGTCTCGGCGAACCAGAGTTACGTTCCCGCCAGAGTTAAACCATGTTGGGAAACGTAGCGAACGTTGCTGTTGGCTGGTGGGTTTTCTCGGGAGTCTCCCGCTTTCTCCGCCCTTGAATTCTGTCAATTTTCCACCTCCGCCTCTCATCACCTTGTGGGCGCGCGTGTGTGTATGTCCTATACACACACATATATATATGTATGTATGTATATATATAACTTGTCCTATTTGAAAATAAACATATATACACTAAAATTAATTAATAATATTAATAAAATTAAGCTAGGAACCACGCAAGTCCGATATAATATTTATTTCGCCCTCTTAACCCTGAGAGGACCGTGCCAGGTGGTGCGTCGACGAATAGGGAATGTTACATGCTGCGGAGTGTCCACTCAGATTCAGAACCCTCTGCCAGCAGCGTCTCGTCTTGGATAACACACAAGCGAGTGCACCTACTTCAATTGAGATTTACTTGTATTCACGTTGTGTATTCTACCGCCTTATGTAAGATTAACATTGTCATGGGCGTCTTCATTTTATTCATGCGTCGGTCAAGTGAAACTGTAAAATTATTAGAAAAGTAAATATTTTACAAATATGCTCATTTCTACACTTCGATGCATAAAAAAAAAAACAGAAAGCGAAAGAAATAATTCAAGTTAACAGAAATGGTTATCTAGTACTTTTTATTCGACGTTGAGATACGGAACTACTTTCCCGTCCATAGTTACCAACTTAACTGGGCGCCTGCACTCCGGGAGCCCATTAAAATACATGCAGGTAGGAGGAGTGACAATTTTCTAAGGTTGATTTCGAAAGTGCTCACTTTATCGTGGACAGCCTTGATCACCCTTTGCTCTAGGTTAACAGGGGACTGTGGAAAGCTTTGTTCAGGATCTATTTTTGTGCCCACTTCGTGTTCTTCTGCAACACGTTAAGTTAACAATGTTATACCACGGGCGCGATCGCATTGTTCAGGCGTCAGTTGAGAGATTGTTAGGAAAGTAATTATACACTTTCGGAATCAACCTTTTAAAAAATGTCTACCGCCCGAACTGCGAATATGCTACATTTTACACTGGCATGCAAGCTCCCTGTTATGTTGGCAGAGAAATTTAGTGAAATAGTATAGCGTATGTAATGATTAAATGTATAGGTATACAAGCCGCTTTTTTCTTGCTTTATAGCCTTGTACACACTGGTATATGAATTGGTGTGTTAGTAAGACTTAATTTCACGTTTCCACTAGGCTCACGCACGAATAAAGTGATCAGACCCGTGGCAGTATTGAGGTAGTATCCGAATTGCCAGTATATACGTGTAAGTACGTACATTTGCGTACTAGCAGTGTGTACAGTACTTGTCGTGTACTTGTTGAAACTATTCGGATAGGTCATCGCCTCTTCATGTTAGACTAGTCACACGTTCTGGCGGAAATATCAGAAACTGTGTGACAACAGAATGCCGTGTATGGTGTTATATATATTCGTTACAACTTATATGGCTATGCGTAAAGAAAACCCATAACCATATAAAAATTTGTAATTTATTTATTTTTTGTGTCGTGGTTTTGTACCTTGACATCTTACTAGTTTAAGCGCTGAAACAAGGCTTTAGCGGAGAATGAGGAATTAATAGGAGCATCAGTGGGCACGTATTTTTTTACAGAGAGAAATTAAAGGTTGCGCAGAAATATTGTACTCTGGTTGCTTTGCAGAGCAGCACAACAGGTGTGTGTTATTTTGAACGAAGACCAATACAGAATAATTTGCCAATATAATGTCGGGTTTTGGCGTCATACACCTCGAGGACGAGTTATACAGCAGAAAAAAGAGTTGCAGGAATATAGAAATGCTTGCACCTTGGTAGCCTGAGGTTATGTTTATCTGTTCACCTTCTCTCGATTTCAAAAGTATTCATACCACACTAATAGCCTTGGGATATTGCTATATCGTGCCAATGGAAGATTGTAAACAAATTAGGGCAGTTGTTATGGGATTTGTTGCATTTATTTATCGTATGTAAAGCGGCGTTTCCCAGACACTGGCATTCTTTCCACGTCCCTCGATACTATGTGTTTGAAATGTACGCATTGATAACAAAAGAAAGAAAAATACAATTCATTGGGGTTTGTAATAACTTGGATATGCGGATTGAAATTTTAATATTATTTGTAAGCATACACCTGGGCAATATGCTGCAAACGTCTATAAAACGCTCAGAATTTTATTCTTAATTGGATGTACATTTATTAAACTGACAATTATTTATGCATACAGCAGAACGACATTTGTTAAATACTTATTAACTTTTAATACTTGCAAGCTTTATAACCACAAAACGTACACGGTAATTTTCACGACTGAAATAAATATGGGCGACTGCTGTAAGTACGCAAGTATGCTCAGCAAGTAAGCAACTTCATTTACTTGCCAAGTACAGAGCCTGTGTGTACCATACTGGTAATTCAGACAGGGTTAGTATAAAAATAGTATTGCCACATCCGGGGACAGGTACTCATGAATATGCATTTCAGGAGTATTCGTAAATGGCCTAATTTTACGTATGGTGAAAACTGAGGAGAAAATTAGGTCTTAAGCAGGGCTTTCAAAGTTCTCAATTAACCGTAAACAGCCCGTACAAATATGCTGCTTCTTTCTTTTATGCACGCATAACTCAAACGAAATAAAGTATATAAATTTGCTTCTATAGCAACCTTAGTACAAGTAGCTACAGGCTGTTCACGGTAAAGTGAGCACTTTTGACAAACCTTTCATTTGGAATAATGGTCTAAAATGCATTTTATTTCTACAGAATATGTTAACTTCATAGTGCGGTGGACTATACACTCTGTAAATATTACTCCCATGCAAATATTTATTTCTAAAGGTCATTAAAGTATAGAGAATGGCTGAAAGGAAAAAGTAACAAGAGCCTCAAAAGTGATCACTTTACCGTGAACAGCCTATAGTTTTTCTACATCGGTGCCAAACTTACAGGGAGCGTAGCAGTCATTTTGTCGATGTAGTTAGAAACAGTATTTTTTTTCAAAGGTTGTTTGCGAAGGTGTCATGAGAATGACAATGCCAGTGTATATAGGCTGTTCACTGTTAGATGAGTATTTTTGAAAGCCCGGCTTAAGAACTACTTGTATGCACGCTGTATGATTCTCCGCCTTATGTAAAATTATCATTGCTATGGGCCTCATCCCTTTATTCATGCGTCGATCAAATGAAACTGTAAAATTATTAATAAAGTTTATTTTAAATTATCACAAATTGTTAAATAACACGCTTTATTAGACGCTGAGATATGCAACTACTTCCCATCCATCGTTACCAGCATTACTGGGCGAACGTCACTGATTGTGTGGTCGTTATGCATGGGGCAGTGGCTTTTTTTTTCTAAGGTTCATTTCTAAAGTGCTCGCTTTATCGCGAACAGCCTTTACAAGCGAGGCGCAAGGGTACTCAACAGGCGGGAAGAAAAAAAAACCGATCAGAGGTCTGAATATCGCCGAGCTCTTTGCGAACCAGGTTAACACATGTCGTACGCCGACGTCAAATTGTCTTTCAGCTCGCTCCGCTTGCGTTGCCGAAACGCGTGTAATGGGGCACGGCCTGCAGGACCTTGCGGCCACTGAGATCGTTTATCACTCGCGTCGCCGCGCGACTGAAACACTCCTGCCGAAGGCGGCGGCCGACCCGACGAATGACTTGCGCCTCAAGGATGCAGATTACGGTCGTTGCCAAACTACGAGCGGCGGTTACCTCGCGTGTGGTTTACGACAGCGGGCTAATGGAAGCAAGAAATGCGCCGAGAATCAATTCTTCGTTGGGACGGAGATAATTGCTACCGGTAGGAAACAACCGGGAGGAAAATAACTGGCTGGAAACTTATTTAGTGGTCCAGTGATTCCAGTGGAGTCATTTGCGCTGATCTGTAGCCCCCTTACATTATAATTCCGTACGGGGTAGGGCGTCGTTAATGAATGACAAGTCGTGCACACTATCTAACGCGATATATTTTTGACTTGAGAAGAGTATGACATTACTTCACTAATTCTCTGTCTAATATTGCTTATAACGAATACAGACCCCCACCATTTGGTGTTATAAAACGGCGCTAAAATAGACCTTGCAGATTTGTACAGGTACTGGAAAGGATATAGTTTGTACACTGGCTGCTGCCACACTCACAACTTATACTCTTGTTCGCCTTATAGACTACATATCAGTAGACTGGTTTTCGTTTCCTGCCCATGTTCCACAACAACTGTCACAAATCTATCTACGTATTTTAAATATGAAGTAATGTTTGATTACATTTGGTTCTAACCTCGAACCTAAACTTTTCCAAATAAAGTCTCGTCTACAACCAATTTGACGTAAAACGTCATCATAAGAAAAATGGCACGTCTATAACTGACGTTAACAAGTATTAAATAAAAATAATAAAAAAAGTTTTAGGCATATATATATATGGATATTTTTATTTCTGTTTCTAATTTAAAAATATATTTTTGTAAAATGATTACTCCGCAGACTTAATAGTTTCGCTATTTTTTAATGTGCATTTTGCTTTATTTGTTAATTGATTTCGTGTAACATTAACGGAATAAAATCGTACAGCGGTGTCGTCAAACGTCGGTACTATTTGTTTTTGCTTGTGTGTGACGTCTTGAACTCTTAAGACTTAAGCCCCGCTTAACATCTACTTGTATACACGTTGTGTATTCTTCCGCCTTATGTAAAATTAGCATTGCCATGGTCCTCGTCGCTTTATTCATCCGTCGATCAAATGAAACTGTGAAATTATTAATAAAGTTTATTTTAAATTATCAGAAATGGTTACCTAACACTCTTTATTCGACGTTGAGATATGCAACTACTTCCCATACATCGTTACCAGCATTACTGGGCGAATGTCACTCAGTGTGCTCATTATAATATATGCATGCAGGGGCAGTGGCTTTTTTCTAAGGTTCATTTCTAAAGTGCTCACTTTATCGTGAACAGCCTTTAGGCTAAAATTCACCTCATCATTGTAGCAGCGAATTTAATTGATCAAGAATTGTGACCCCGAGTGTGTATAAAACAGTGAGACTAGAAAGTCTTAAGCTAATGCCGGCGAAAATCACGTGTGTGGTGTGAGCTCCGGATGTTCTGGCTGCCGTGCCCACAAAGCAAGTAAGATAAACAGACGAAGCTCAATGCTATTTTGGTGGGCCGTTATTTTCCTCTATTAGGTAGAATTTGCTGCCAACCGTACAACTCTTAAACATAATTATTTCAATTTTTGGACAGACGTTTTAGTTACTGCTGATAACAATTAGATAATAATGTTACAATTAAATGCTGTATTTACAAACGGTAAAATGGTACTAAATGTGTGTTTAACAATTGATAGTAGAGCATATATAGATTGGCTACTGTGTTAACTGCACAATCGTTTATTAAAATGTTATTTGAATGTACATATTTCTTTATTTTAAAAAGGCATTGTCGCTGTTATCAGTAACACTTGTACTATTTATTCTTAGGCAATCAGCATTTGAAAATGCAATTAAACTCAATTCCAATTCCTCCAATTGATTGCAAACATCGACTCCATCTTCTCCAGCAATGAACATAACGGAATCAAAACAACTCAACGCCAGGCGCTGACAGTGCATACCTACTTAAAAATTATATATTTTATGAATGATGATGAGAATAATTAAACATGATTTACTTGTGACGTAAGTATATTTAAAAATAAAATTGTATTATTTATAAAATATACAGTTTTCTTTATTAATGAGCATTTTTTCAACAGTTGGCGAAGTCATTCCACCCCATAATTTAGGGGCACACTAAATCCCAATAGAACTTCGCCCCCCTGGCCGCGCCGTCTCGCCTTGTAGAGCACGACGGTCGCGGAAGACCGCGAGTTTGGGCGAGTCCATGAGCGCCCGGGGGGGGGGGGGGGGGGGCTTGTGCCAGGGCGAGGTCAGCGCCGCGGGCGGGCGCGCGTAGTCGTGCGAGAGTGTTTTGGTGACTCCCGCTGGTCAATAACGGACAACGCTCCACACCTCAAGTGCGCGCGTGCGTGCGTCTGATCGTTTCCGTGTCCCGAAGGCTGACTGCTGGCCACCATTAAGGCCCGTGTCTATGATCATACGTACCATGGACTAAATATGAGACAGACCGATCATCGTCTTTTGCGCATGTACCCAAGATCGACTTCCTATCCTACACCAATACAAATGTCGATGTCATATGAGTAGAAGGATTTAGTTACTTCGGAAATTTTTAGTGATAAAGGGGAAATTGTTAGAGGAAAATGGCTGTTGGGGACTTGATTTTTAAAATAATTTTTTTAACAATTTGTTAATCAATTTTTAATGATTATAAGTAATGATTTTTTTATTATTCGTTGGAAATTTTAAAGAAATATTTGGACTTTTTTTTTTTATATTTTTGGATTTTTTTTGGGAATTTTTGGAGTCGAAGGCCAAATATTTAAGGTCAAATTCACTGGCTCCTATCCTAGATCCCATTGTGCCCGAAGGAACTAAATCCGTCTACTCATATGGTCAACTGCAATGAACATGTATGTTTACATTGTAGCATAGCCACAGAATGACTTTATTATAAACCTTGCGTATGGTAGCCAAATTTTACGTGTTGTAGTTGTTGTAGTTTATTATATAGTGAGACTTACCAAAACCAAGAATATAAAATATGCCTCGGCTGACTCTTAATTAATATATGAACATGAGAACAAAGTGGTTTGTACTAATTCATAGTAATGTGGAAAAAAAAAAAAAAACATTTATTCAGCTAAGCTTTAGGAATGAGCTGAAAATAAATATTACACATAGCAACCACAACTACACTTTCTCGGTAAATAGCATAAAATTATAAATGGACAAGAAGAATGGTCGTCTGGGCGAACGAGCGAGTTCGAACATACCGAGGCTCGTGGTTGTCCACTCCATGCCAAGTCCGCCGTGGACAACCATGCGCCTCGGATGTTCGGGCCGACGTTGCTCACGAGATAGGCTCGTATGAATGAGCGAGTCCCGTTTAGTACCACAGAAATGGGCGAGTAAATGTGTAATCTTGAACATCTCTAATGTCGACTATAGAGTACACAATGAGCTCTATATGTATATATATATATATATATATATATATATATATATATATATATAATTGCCTGTTATCTACAAATCAGTGCAATGTTGTATTGACACATATTGCAGGCAACACATGGAAAAGAAATGGGGTGTGTCTGTGTTGGAGACACGGCCGTTTGTTTTGCGTGAATACGTCTACGTTGACGCGCTCGGACGCCTTGATGGGTTTTTTTTTTACATTCCCGGCACCACTTCACTCGATCATATGGGGTTTTATGGGTATCACTGGATTGCTTTTGAGATGCTCTTTCCAATCGTATACGATTTCTGTATTTCTACTTTGCTTTTTGACGAGTGTAAGCCGATACTGTGTTAAGTTTTCTTAATTTTTTAAAATTAAACTCATACAATTTCCCGATAACCACGCCAAACAAATGTTTTTATACACGCAATCGATTGATCTTGACGAGATCTGTCGATTGAAACTCAAACGAGCGTCGTAGCTTCTAATAGTCAAAAGTTATACTACGTGGAAGCTATGAGACGCGGCGAAACGAACTCAAAATTGCGCACACCACACCCTCCCCCACCCCCCTCAATCCATCACCGCGCGCGATGTTTTGCAGTCCTCACTCAACGTAACATATTCTTTGCTCCTTTGGTAATTGAGTGGTGTAATCGAATTTTGAATGTAGACGATAGATTCGGAGCTGCAATGCCAAACTGTATCCCCTGATTTCGCTATCGTCAGATTTTCTGGATTGCCTCCCATTATGGCCGCAAATTTAAAGACGTAATCACGTCAAAAAAAAAAGAGAGTAAAAACCAATCGTCTTAACTCTGCTCGATTTCAATAGAGCATTCGGTACTGTAGATTATAACATGCTATTGAATAGAATGTCGTATCTCATCAATCTTTTCCTCGACATAGTGCAGTGACTTTAGTTATAGTGACCGTAGACAACGAGTTAAATTAAACTACTCTTCTTCCAAATGGTGCAGTGTGTCTTTTAGTGTCCCACAGGGGTCATTCTGGGACCATTACCGGATGTTTACATTACCGTAAGTATAGGCTGTTCACGGTATAGTGAGCCATTTTAAGGCCATAGTTAAAACATCCTTCAGCTTATTTGTATCCTTTCGCTAACAGTTACTGTTAATATAAAAGTAGCCACGTGATCAAAAACACAGTTTTAAAGTCTGAGACCACAATTAAATATCGTTTCTTGATTATTATGCCTGTCGGAGGGCCTTAAAAAACTGCTTACTTTACCGTGAATAGCCTATACCACATTTACGCGGATTATTTCGAGATACATTTAACTAATGATTGTTCCATGTAAATTAAGTAGCTGCATTGATGAAACTAATATTGACGCGGAGAACATTATTCAGTGATACAAGGGTAACGGAACGCAGATTTAATGGGTATAATACTCTATACACGATATCTGATTCGAGAAAATTAAGAAGTGTCATGGATACACTCAAAATTATCCGTATATGGGTAGGGGGTGAACAAATACCAATGACAAAGACACTGGGCGTGCAGATCACTTGGTCAAGTCATGTTAGTAAAATAGGTAGACTTATTTTCGCTTTATTGTACACACTGATGCGTATGACAAAAAGTATGCATAGCTAAAAAAAATTTCTTATAATCACTTTTTCTCTTTTGTAGATCACCGTGGTGTTGTCTATAGTGATCTCTTGTGACTTGTCTGGAAAACTTGTGTGTGCGGTATATTTACAATTCTAAATCTGGGAGTACATTAGCTCTTACTGCAAAAAAAAAAAACATATCTGCCAATCTCACGCAGGTGCGTTACATTCATTACACTTATTAAAGACGACATTAGCATTCGGAAGTTCTAAATATTTGGCTGGTAGATTTTTCAACCCCTTTGAGTTAACCACAATCACCACACGCGTTCATTCGAAATGTTACATTTAGCATTCTTTCCCCAATCGTTTGCTACGCCTTCTGCTTACATTTGGAATGATATGCCCAATAATATAACACTTTGCTTAAATTTAAAAAAAAATTTAACGTGATTTAAAATTTTATTTGACACCAACAACAAATCTGATGTAGTAAATTTGCTGTTTCATGACATTTTATTTAACTGCTTCAATAACATTTACACATATTAATTTAATTTTTTTGTGAACATTTGCTGTATCGGAGTTTTTTTTATAAATTTTAATTATTGTTCTCACAATTGTTTATTTATTTTAATGTTTTTTTAAAAGTATATTTTGACTATAGTTCAAGTATTATTTGATAATAATCAAATAATTAATTTATGTAACGATTTCGCTGTACGTGGTTGAGCGTAAAAGAAGACTAAAGTCTTAACTACACAAAAAATAAAGCCCGTAAAAAAAGTTCCAGAGTTATGTGGCGGAAAGCGGAATGACAACAGAGCTACCCACTAAAGAAAGATAAATCTGAGGAATCCATTGTGTCGGAGGTCCCGCGAGTATTCTAAGCATGTTTCTCGCACGTACATCCGTTCGGCAGCCATGCTTGATCACGATTGAGAATAGTATGCGTTTCCGTGGTTACAACTTCGAGACGTGATACAAACAAAATAAAATAATAAATTCCGTAACACGCTCGCGTAATTATTTATAATCGCATCCAATACTTATTAACGTTGAGATGTATTTTTTTTTTAAATACAACTAACTTTGACTGCAATAGTACAGCGAACATATGTGCAATCATTTATTTCAACGAACGCAGAAATTACCTCAAAGCAGCCGTTCGGAGCGCATGCGAAAGAAAGGTCGTTCTGGTTAGCTTGCACGACCAGTTTGCTTCGAACAAGAAGTGAGTGTGATCCGTGCGATCGGAACAAGTTCGGAGCAGGTGTAACCGTGCACAGCGCTGCACATGTTAAGGTTGTATAGTTCTGTGTTACTTGCGACCGCTGCCTTCAATTAATTGAACGCATTGCTGAAGAGAGTGAGCGAAGAGATTTGGGCGGCTCTTAACATTGAGGTCTTCAGAGCCGATGCGTGTGATTGAAGTGAATATGGAGCGGCACCGGAATGATGGGGCGGGGGAAACGGGGGAAAAAAAAAAACCCCGCCGACCAACGGCATCGTCCGGCACAATTCCCACTTGAGAAAGTCCGGTGACCCGGCCGGGGATTGGACCCGGTTCGCCTTGGCGGGAGGCGTATGGGCTAATCGCTCAGCCCATACTATCACTGCCTATGGGATGCTACGAAAAATTTACAAATCAACATGGGACAGTAAAATTATCGGTATATTAATTTTTTCGTCCTCCGTCTTGCGCTATTACAATAAAGGATCGAGACTGAGATGTATAAAATTATTACAAAGGATATTTCTTTTTCATTTATGGGAAAAAATATTTAAGGAAATAATTAATTTCGTTTACATGTACTTGCAATCGAATGAGATAGTCATACTAAAATTCTGAATTGAACAAGTGAAATTCGAGCCTACATTTACAAAGCAAGAACGTTATCTACCGCTCTACACAGTCACGGACGCGGTTAAAGGAACGAATTATAACATTACTGACCATTATATCATATGTAGATTAAATATTGTATAAGTTGTAATTTACAGGAAATCTGGTCATTCGGTAAACTAACAATTTATATACAAAATAATTAAAAATACTTTTAATATTTGCGTCGTCTCAAATCTGACTTTCCTTTCGTAGTAAAGCTTTTATTTGAGATGAGAATCTGCAATGTGAATGCGTTGTACACCTGGCAACAGTGTACTTCGATGAGCCCGTGACTATAGTCCCACTATAGTCGGGGTTTATGAATACGATATAGTTAGTCCACCCTTATTTCAAACTAACCTCAGACCAACTCCGAGGGAGATGATCTCTGGATTATCCTTGGATTAATATGTGACTATAAATAAGGCCCATGATTTCTTAAAGGAAAGAAGGAAGAGAGGAACTAAAGCCACAGTTCATTTCGAATGTAAGTTTTCAACTGCACGTAAAAAATAGGCCTAACTGAGTTTTTGTAACTTTTATTTAGGATATAAATGCAAACTTGTGACTAGAGGCATATACCGTGGATTCTGAAAATGTGAATATTTAAGGATCGCATTTGTATCCAAGTTTAAGAAATGACCAGTTATAAACTACTAGCGATCTTTCATATTCGCTTTCCCGTCTTCGCACAGCCACTTGTTCATTCACAACTCACCTTACGTCACGTGGTTCCATAATGTGTTCTCCTTGCTGGGAGAAGGAGAGATGTTAGCGATGTTGCAGTCATACCAACCCACTTCGTGCGAAAACAACACACTCCCGTGACAGACGGTAAGCTGTAACATTTCCCACAATGGTCAACTTGAAACAAAATTACGAAAAGTGCGTACTACTGCAGAAACAACCGAAAAATGAGCTCAACCACAGAAATTCTTTTTTCTATAAATCTTTAGGTTATGTCAGCTAGGGCACTGTATGTGCGAGGCGAAGATTGCTGCGTACCATTCAGGAGCTCGCGGGTTCGAGTCTCGCTTCACGCGTGCGAACACATGACTGGCGTATTTCGTTGTCACTTTAATAATGCTATAGGCTATTCACGGTAAAGTGAGAACTCTTTAAGGCCCTCCTAATAGGCACTAACCACTAATAAATATGTTCTAGTGCAACCTCAGACATTAACTTTTGTGTGTGGTGAATGTATACACTGTATTTATTAGTCACATGGCAATGCTAATATCAAGAAGTGGCTGTAAGATATAAAATTGGTTAAAAGAAAAATTTAGAAGGGCCTTAAAAAGTGCTCATTTTACCGTGAATAGCCTATATATCGATTCAATGAATTTTTTTTTAGTGCATGTTCTCGTTAAAAATAAATGCTTTAGAATTTTATGTTACAAGCTCGAAGGACAGGCGTCTTAGCTAAGAAATATATGTTTCTAATAAATAAATGTGCTCAATGCAATTTGCTATTTTCTCATTATTTTATAACAAATACAACTAACGTTATTATAATAAAAAGAGCTTGCATCTCACTAACGAGCACAAAAAATGCACCATTTTATTTTTCAAACCGATTCGTTTATTAAGACATGCAAAACTGTGTGGCTGAAGTATGATAGGCATGGCGTAATTTTCCTTTTGTATGTTTATTGCTAATATATGCCGTAAAATGCATGAATAAGGATTTGAGAATTAACGGTGAACAGTCCTGTTGAAGTTTCCTCACATGCACACGGTCAGACGGGAATAGACTTGAGTTTGCAATATGTTGAAAATTGCACGTAGCAAAAACTGACAATATTATCAGCGGTATACTAAATATGGCGAATAAATATAATACTTAAAGAAGACACAGATTAATAACAGAAGGAGATGTGCGAGTTTGTGGTGTTCTTAAATGTGTTAAAATCATTAGATTGACAGGGGGATAGTATAAATACGAGAAGGAAAATAATAGAGCCCTCATAATATCGTGAGCTGGCGACGAAGGCCAGAAAAATACTTCTGTCTCTGGAGCGTTTTCTTAGGCCGTGTGGCGAGTAAGTTGTTACAGCATTTCTCGTGTGAAATGGCTGTTAAATAAATAGGGTGATGGAATTTTGTAGGTATTTTTCCACAGCCTGTAAACAAGAATTCTATATTATCTTGTGGTTTCTGGTGCTCCATTTTTTAAAATTAGCATTCCATATTTTGGCGTGATAGTGTATTGCATTCCCATTTTTTGTACGATTGATTCTCGCTTACGTACGAGGTCCTGAGAAGATAAATGTATCGTCCAATGGTGAACAATATAAATGTGAATTCCTGTGTTAGGTGAAATAAAAGAACACGAGAGAAGTTAAGTTATGATTTTTGATACAGCGCATGCATTTTTTTCCAGTCTAATTGTGTTTTAAAACAATTTTCTCGGCTTTGCAACACGAAGAAAAAATATATTTTCTATTTTATTTTGGTAAACTGTCCATCCTGCTATTTTAGACTCGAATATATTATATATTCCTCGTTCGTGTTCGCCTATTTGACTAACGTAAAATATTTGCGCGATTTTTCAATTTTTAAGTATTGAGCAAGCTATAAAAAATTAATACAGGAAAGTTTATGTCCTTTTGAGACCGAGCGAGCTACTAGGGCAAGCGGGAATAAGTAAGGGCTTGGCCAAGAAATCATTCGCCTGGAGTGAATTTTAAAAACTAAATTCGGGTCCCAGGTCCTCTTGAACAAGGGTCTCCAATAGAGATATTTTACTCACTGTATGCTTCTGGAGTGACAAGCTCCCCCCCTCCACCTGCATGGACTCTTCACAACTCTCATGCGGCCAGTGTGCTAGGGCAAAGTCCAGTTAGACAAGACATCTCGTGCAGCGACGCTGAACGTATGCACTACACCGTGTCACAACTGTGCGAGCTCAAATTACGACTGCACGTGTCGTTTAGTTCTGTAATGGGGCTCGTATCCGCTTCTCTAACCACGCTTTTGTCGTAGTTTTTAAAGCTTATATTAGTTTCGCCTGCAATCGGGATATTTCGGGCTGTGTGTGTGTGTTAACATTAGTTTCACAACATCAAAAAATAATTTTGTTTTCAGTGGAATTAATAATAATAAAATCTTACATTTGATTTTAAAACGAAAAAATAAATTTAATAGGAGGGGTTCGAGTGAGCGAAGAGATTTTGGCGACTCTCACCATCGAGGTCTTGGGAGCCGATGGGGTGAAGCGAAGCGAATATGGAGCAGCGCCAGAATTCAAGGGCGGGCGAAACGGGGGATCCCTGGAGAAAACCCACCGACCAGCGGCGTCGTCCGGCACGATTCCCACATGCGAAGATCCGGAGTCGACCCCGCCGGGGATCGGACCCGGTTCGCCTTGATGGGAGGCTAGTAGTCTAACCACTACACCACTGCAGCCCCTAGAAAGGGTCAGCATTTATATACAAAAATTATGTACGCATAATTAACTTTTTAACGTTCGAAAGGGATTATCATAGCACCAATATCTCATGGTCTGGATGATGCTCTGGGCACAATACTGTTTTCCTTGTTCATGACACACCGATGCAGTTTTTTTGCCCTATATTTTTTTTACAAAATTAAACAAATTTAAATAATTATTAATGTCAGCTTGTTTGATAACTAAATGAGAAGGCCCATCACATTGATTTAGGGAGTCGATAATTTCCGTCCTGCACATACTGTACCAAATCGTCCTTTGTCGACATCCAAGCACATGCACAGGTTGTCGGGCATACACAGCCGGCATTTCCTCGTATAAAATATCCCCTGCATTCGAAAGGAAATATCGCTGCACGTGTAGTAACCACATGTTTTATTTCCGTTGCCTAAATTCTAAAACGTACTAATTTTAAACTTGAGAGTAGGCTAAATGTTTTTAACTGTAAGCGACTATACTTTATTGAGAAGAATGCACGGGATTCATCACTGTGCATATCGCATATTGCGGGCCAGGGAGGTGATTTTATCTCCGTTTTAGGTTTTTAGAGCCTTGTTCACTGTGCACAAAGCTGCACAGTGCATCCGCACATGACACATGATTTTTTCCAACATTAATTTTAATCAAATATTTGCTGAGGGGGGCAAGTTTGTTGTTTCTGAATGGTAAGCGGAGGGGAAGGCACTCAGTAGTTGACGTTTCTTGAATATTTACTCTGAACCAAGCTCTGTGTATGATTCTTTCTCTTGACTCGTGGCAAATTTTTCCTAAATGGGGTTTTTACAGTATTTTAGATATATTTTCCCTTCGTTTCGAATACCTGTCTTTTGTTGAATGGGGCCAATTTTGCAAAGCTGCATTCAAGTAATACTTTTAATTTTATTTTCAGTGCAATTATATAGAGAGCCAACAGCGACGTTCCCCCCCCCCCCCCAGCCCTCTCTCCCAAATTTGGGCTAAAAATGTGCAAATATCCTTCGACGACCCACTCTTGTTATGAAAGGCACAGGTCTGTGATGTAATGCAGTTTGGGTTTCCACAAGACCATTCCCATTTAGATCCACAGAGCCTGATGGCAGAGTCCAACACTTCCGTAATTTTGTCATGCAGTACATCACCAGCGTCGCACCTCAGTCCATGTGCCTGTCACGATCGCTGGCAATACTCACATCGAGTGGCGTGCACGCGGTGCTTCCACGAACACTGCAGTCATCCTAGTTATACGAGAGTGAAATCTGCTTAACGGCGAAAGAATTTTTTAAACTAAATACCTAAATATTACAATAAATTTCGCAATTTTTTTTTTGCAATGTAGAACAAACTAAGTTAGCGTGCACACTGAGAATTATTTTTCAAAAACTTGTTACAAATTCATTTGAAACTTCATTAAGTTTCGTACATATAGGGAACCTTTGTTCCGGGTTGGCTTCCTCGATGACGGCTCGTGCTTGCGAGTAAATATATTTGTGACGGTGCATCTTCCGTAGGGGCGGCAGAAGTGAGTGCTGCTCGGCGGACCTTACACCAACCCCTGCGTGGGGCCACGGTGGCTGAGCGATTAGCACGCTCGCCTCCCATCAAGGCGAACCGGGTTCAATGCCCTGCCGGGCCACCGGATTTTCGCAAGTGGCAATCGTGCTGGACGATGCCGTTGGTCGGCAGGCCTTCTCGGGGATCTCCCGTTTCCAACGCCCCTCCATTCCGGCGCTGCTCTATTTCATTTCAATCACCCTCATCGGCTCTGAAAACCTCGATGTTAAGAGCCGCCCAAATCTCTTCACTCACTTAAAATACTATCGTTTCACATTATAGGCACCTTAAAAATACTCATCGCGTTCAAGTGCGTCATTGGACATAAGTTCATCCAACATGCTTTACAAGGACTGTTAACCTACAGTAACAATTTATCACTTTATTAGTATAGATCCTTGTAGCCGAAATAGGTTAGGGAACAATCTATGCCTGTGGCAGCAGCCAGTGAACAAATATCCTCTGCTGCAGTAAGAAGAAGACTATGCAGACTAGTATTGGTGCCATGTTGTAACCATAGACAAAAGATGATGTAGACTGATCTCGCTGGCTTTGCACAACCAATCTCCGTGTCCCATCACTGAACTGCTGTTCTGCGAATACTACTTATAAAAACCGCGTAGATTGGATTTTAGGTTAGAACACTGTTTAGTAAACAAGTGCTTTGTAATGTTCGTATATTTTGTCTAGCCAATTCGTAATGCAGTTTGATTAAGTTTCAACTGGTAAAAGTATTTTCTTAATATAATAGTGGTTGTCACTTAGAAAATAGATATAAATAAACACGTTCATCACTGTTGACCATGTGACTTTGACAGTAGTGTTCCTTTGAGGTAGGTCAATGTTGGTACATGCGCAGAAGACGAATAAGCGGTCTACCTCATTTTTAGTCTATGGCTTTAACACCAAGTGTTAGTTTGTAATTATCATGTATTAAATGACTGATCAATATATTTAGTAATATCTTGTTTTTACTAATACGTTGCAGAACATATTGTTTACATAAACCTATATGAAGTTATGGATTAACTTTCTTTCAAAAGCTGGCCATATTTAAACTAGTTTAGTTTAAGCGAAATAATGCTAGTTCAGTTTTTATAGGACAATAGTTTTCATTCGTAAAATCAGAACAATTTTTTAAGTGATTTTATACATTTCAATGAACGCAGATTATTATAGTCAGAGTTTGTACAAGGAGGGATTAGGTTTGAGAAAATCGTACGTACAAATTCTGCTAACCCAAATTGACTTTATATTAACTTTCGTAAACTCCTGTTTATTCATGCAATACATCCGAACTTTTCGTACTTACTCGGCCAGCCGGAGGAATATAAACTAATAATTCTAGTTTGTATTTTGCGCACAATTATTAACCACTTCACACTGAGTTGCCAATTATACAGCACGTAAATTTTTCCTACAAATCTTAACAAATTTAATTCGTCTTGATATATATATATATATATATATATATATATATATATATATATATATATATATAGCCTACATATAAATCAAACTGGATTTTCGAGCACTCGTAACAAGTGAATCTTATTGGTTACCTAATTAGCCCAGTCGCTGGAATTAGAACAGCGAGTCACACCTTCACATCTCTACTCATTAAAACACGTGGGAGGGGGGGGGGGACCGGAGCCGTTACCAAGGACATTGAGTTGCCCGCGGCCAAGGTTCAGCTCTGACAACAGCTCTGCAACCAGGAAGGTCAGGTCACGAACTGCGGTATAAATACCGGGTTGGCTGGCATAACACGACACTAGCCACTTGCCGCTCACACAAGTAGCAACATACACCATCAACATGTACAAGCTGGTAAGTAACTACTTCAGTACTGTATTACATATACGAGTATCGCGCATTGTAGGATTCAAAATAGTTCAATTCTCATAATATAGGAAATATCGCTCATTTTCGCTGCAACTATAATTCGAAAACAACCTCCTAAAATATATGGGGAAAATAATATAAAAATAAAATTCACTTCTTTATAAGAAAATTATTAAAATTAAAATTTCCCTTCTCAGTTTATTTACATTTAAATCTTGTGTATGTTATCAATTCTTCCACTATTGCAAATATATGTCATACTTAATAATTTATAGTCTACGATACTTTCCAAACACACATTTCTGAATTGAACAAAAAATAAATCACTGAGAAGTTTTGGTACCTTTGTCAGCATTGCTAATACATAGCTAATGATGAGTGTTGTTTGTTGTGCCTTAGCTCCTTGTTGTCCTGGCTGTGTTGGCCGCCGCCTCCGCCCAGCTGATCAACCCCTACTACGGCAGTCTGTACCGCAGCGGCTACTACGGCGGATATGCCGCTCCCTACGCCTACGGCAGGACACTGGGATACGGCGGATATGGTGGATACGTCTACGGCTGAGCAGTTGACTGGTCCGTTGACAGAACAAGAAATTTCTCTTCTACATACTGTATCACTATGTAAATAATGAAATAAACGTGTTGGTCAACTTAAAAGTCATTGGTGTCAATTTAATTGTTAGGTACTAAAAAAGTATATTTCAAATGATTTTAGCAGTATGAAAAACCCTGTGTTATAAAAACACTTTTATGCTAATGAAATAGTCAATAATCAGATTCACTGACACAAACTCATATTGATGATCGACACAAATACATCACCAGCATAATGTAGTATAACTAATATCAGCAGCAATCATTAAGATAGAAACAATACTACCAAATGTTTTACATGAAATGAAAGCAGATATCTGGAAAGACTATGCCAATAATAACTACTTAAATATTTCCAAATGTTTGTGATGTAGCCACAATTTTTATTAGTTACTTCATAATAAGCGTTAAGTTTATATCGCCGTTAAAAAATATACATACCATACAGGAAAATGTTTATTATTTCCACGAGACAGCGTTTTTGCTCAGTGTGAATGTGTAAAATGTACTGTAAAGAAAATGCAAACTAAGAAGTTGTAATGCCAAACATTAAGAAAAATGAGAATCAACATTGTTGTGTTTACGAACCTCTGTCTCCTTGATAATTTTGCATGTAAATAGCCTCAATTCCGCAGCTATAAACTACATAGTGAAATACTGATAACTACTATACTGGTCAGGGCATCATGACTATGTTGTTCAGTATTTAGTGAACTGTAAAAGAGCACCAGGATGGATACCAAACAAAACTTTCTCTTCAATTAATGCACTGTCCTACTCAAGGGGTCTCATTATGATTATACAGCAACATTCTTGAAATTTGTTTATGATCTTGGGTTGCTAAACATGGAAATTTTTGATAATTCGAAGAAAGATTTTAAATATTCTACAGAATCGCAGTTATAAAACTATAATTAATATTATAAAGTTGTAGTTGACAGGTTACCAAATAAGGTGTCATTTAGCAACACCAGAGTTAGTTAAAATTCAAAAGATACTGAAAATATCAATAAAAATTTTTGATAGTTTTCTAAAATTCTATACAGAGACTGGTTCGAACCCTGATAAGCGAATAGGACAATTTGAATTATAAAAGTTTATTTAACATATAAGTTATAAATATTAAAAAAAAAAAGCTTTTTTTTTAAATTTCCTTGGTATAAATCTTTAAAACTATAAGCTTACAAGTTCCAACTACGATTCGTTATTAATAAAAACACCAATCGAACCATGTTCACAGCTCCAGATCACCCGCAGAATTACTCTGTGTCTGTGCTAAGTGTTATAAATGGCATTCACCTTATCGCTCATTAATTTACAGCACTCCTGCATTACCTGTACGATAAAAACAATCTGTTTTATGCAACTAGCACCTAACCCTAAAAATGGTCTCGTGTGTCTGCACAGAGATTATAAGATTACAATGTTAGTTTTATGGGTTGATTGATATAAAATTTTACCATAAAGTATATAAATCGGGAAAGCATAACATTTATATTTAATAATTTAAATATGACGTGTAATGATTCTCAAAACTGAAGACATATTTTGCTAACCGTGTAACAATTATTTAACAGATTTTGCAGTAAAACAACTTTTAATTTTTTTTTATTTTATTGTGAAATAGTTTGTAGATAAATTACATATTTCAAAAACTGTGTTGGATCATTCGATTTTGAAAGTTGTTTCCATATGCACAAAAATTAATGAGCTATCTATGTTATATATAAATGCAATAGCAGAAATCTACTGGGCATATGTTGACATGCGTCAATAAATCAAATCAGAACTTATTTATTCATGGTCTGCGTACAGAAACTGAAAGACTATTTAATACTGATATTCGCAATAGCCTTTTTAAAAGAATATTTCTATAGGTTCTCGGTACGAAGTACTTCTCTTGATATAGAAAGAAACTATTTACCACTTATCGCATTGCTTGACTGGTTGTATGAAGAGAACAGATACCTCATGAATTAATTCCCCTAATTGTTTTGAATAAATTTAATTGAAAAATCGGTTACAAATTGCCTAACTGAAAATATTTGTACAACTTGTGTTCAAAAGTGGTCTTTAAGGTTACTGCATTCTCTTGGAGTTATGCCTGAGCCATATTTTTAAATATTGTATCCTAAAATATTTAGATGGCATAGGGCCTACCAAAATAATGTCTGTTTCAGTAAAGATACATGATCACTGCTAAACCTGTTGCTCTCATCAATTTTTTCTAAGAATTAGGCCTAATCGTATTGCCGCCTTTATTTTGCAACTATTTTCGTGACATGGAAATACAATTGGATCTTAAATGCATGTCAAAATAAAAATAATAATTAAGATCGTTTAATGAAAATTTCTTTCAGCTATGACATTCTCGTGGAATTTGTGTTCCAATTTCAAAAATGTACTGGAATACCTGGGTGGTGGGCAACTCACGGAACACTCGCTGTGATTAGGCTGCAGCATTTCAACTGTGTGGATCTTAAAAAAGTCGAACTCTCATGAAATTGTTACAGAGGAATGCTTTTATATCCAGTAGTTCTACACCAATTTCACATGGATTTTTTGCCTTTATTCAAATACGCAAATGTTAAACAAATTTAGACTAATTGCAATCCCATTGTTAAATAAAATGGATCCATTACTTACCTGTAGGTACAAATATGTTTAATTTGGATATAAAAGATCAATTTAATAATATTCAATATGTTATTACTGAATTTGTTATAGATATTTCAAGTTAATAGAAAAAATAACCACGCTCAAAATAATCATGATTCTATTTAACTAATATAAAATGTATTGATTTTAGTGTATTAGTTCTTGCTAATTCAATATTTAACATATTTTAATAAGTTAGATAAAGCTAACTTACTATATAAGAAATAACTTAAGGATTTTAAAAGATGTTTTAATTATAAGTCAAAAGAATTAAGTATATAAAATGTATTTAAAGTTCAATTGAAACATTAATAGTAAATCATAGATTATTCATTTAAATTAAATATATTTTAAAATTAAATTTTATACAGTACTTATTATCAATCCACTGTCCAAACGAAAAATACTATCATTGTCAGGCTGCCATCAGTGGCAGCCTGATTGGGTTATGTTGAATAGTTTTATAATACTTGAACGTTGTTGGTTTAAATGTATATTTGATGTAATGTACAATATACCATATACAAATCAGCATATTAAACAGTCGGTCCTGTACTGGATTCTTCACGTCTCCGTCACGCTGTCTCGGCTCTGAGTTGATAGCTGTCTCCAGTGTCACCTGGGAGCACACTGGATACAGCCCTCAGCTGTCGTGTACTCTCAGTCAGCTCGCTTTCTCCACAGTTCGCCGTCTTTCAGCTAACACTGACATTACCGCCACCACTCCACACTTCTTGCTATAGTCTGTTCAAAGTAAATTGAGCACTTGGAAAACTGTGCTTCTGCTACTACTACTACTACTACTACTACTACTTGTATACACATTTGTATTCTTCCGTCTTATGTAAAATTAACATTGCCATGGACGTCATCACTTTATTAATGCGTCGGTCAAATGAAACTGTGAAATTATTAAAAATGTAAATAGTTTACAAATCTGCTCATTTTTACATTTCGATGTATTAAAAAAACAGAAAGTGGAAGAAATAATTTTAAGTTATCACACATGACTACCTAACACTTATTACTCGACATTAAGATATTGATCTACTTTCCATCCATCATTACCAACTTTACTGGGCGAAAGTGACTGCATACAGGGGCAGTGACTTTTTCCTAAAGTTCATTTCTAAAGTGCTCATTTTCTCGTGAATAGCCTTTACCATATCTAACAACCACCACACCTCGTGTCTATTAACAGTCTCAGGTATGAATGACGAACTGGAAAAATACCATTCGGTTTGATGATATCCTCTTTATACTCACCAGGGATTTCCCCACAATCCCGCGCATTCCCGACATAAGAACGGGCCGCGTTTGCCGTATCCGCTAGAGCGCTCACCTCACACCAAAGCGAACCAGGCTCGTTTCCCAGCCGAGAAACTCCCGGATTTTTGCATGCTGGAATTGTGTCGGACGATGTCGCGTTTCCCTCGTCCTTGCAGTCCGGCACTGCTCTATATCCGCCTCGCCTCGTACTAGTCGATTCTCAAGACCTCGTTAACAGTCGCCCAAACCCTCTCCACTTCCACAGCGACGTAATAGGAGCCGTAAAGGAGCTTCTCTGGCTGCGAAATGTAACGAACGCATTTCTCAGAACTATAGTTCTGACGCCAGAACATTTATTTCGTGTACTACCAGCTGAAGGACTCATTGTGCTTGACACAGAGACCTGAACGAACAGTCAATCATTCGGCTAGAGTAGACTGCCGTTATCAGTTCTAGTTGAGTCATAGAAGCGTGACTGGTGGACGCAGAATGCGGGCTGGGAAATCACGTTACGTATGTGGCAATACTCCGAGAAACTGAGTTCACACAAATACAGTCAAGCCATAATCGCTTGTAGTTACAGACAGTGGACTAAATTTATACATGCTACTAAAAACTGTACTCCTCTTCTTTTGGATAACCAAAAGACGTTACGTCTCGTTTTTTTGGAAACCCTGCCAAAGAATTTTTTACTCATTCGTTGATCAATAGTGCACTGTAAAAATAATAGGAAAATTACCTGACAACTGTAAAAAAATATTCGGAAACTTTAAAGGAAAACATGGTTTTCCTTACAGGTAAGGTCAAATTACCGCACTCAGGAGTGAATTTCACGTACATGGTAGTGGAAAAACCAGTACTTGAATGGGAAAATCACCTTACAACTCGTGCATCTCTTCAACATTCTAAACTGCTAAATGGGGGACGTTGATATTCACTCACGTTGTCGTGCCGTCGTCGTAGTGTAATGGATAGCACGTCGGCCTACTGTAATAGAGGACCCTAGTTCGCGCCCACCCGCCAGCAAGTGTCGAGGATCTTAGTGTTGAGGCCTCGCTTACTTTTCCTAATGGTGATATAGGCATTACGAGGATTAACAATACCATTACTAATTTTATGATACAGTATAGTTAATTTTCTCTTACTTGTATGGGATTCCCCCCTCCCCCCACTTCTGTCAGGTACTTTTCCCGTACGATTATGGGATATTACTTTACTTTTTATGTAATTTTACTCTACATTCAAGAGTTAATTTCAGATTTAATTAGCTTCCCTTACATGTAAGATAATTTTACCTCAACATGGTAATATGGTAATTCTTACCGTCCAGTTTATTAAACGAATAGGAAGTAAATAAAACAAACCGAGTGTCCGAACATGTTAACGTCACACTTTTAGCACGACGCTAATTCGTGTGACAACAATCCCGACATTGCTGCCAACTGGGAGCATGCCAATCCGTGCGCGCGCCGAGACATTTACATTCCAAGGCAGGGACTGGCTTACAAAGGTTGGTTTCAGCTGTGTATCAATGAACTTGGGACCAGCCGCCCTCCGTTGTAGTAAAGTGATGCGAGGACAGCAGCGAGCCGCCACTATTCTCGCTCAGGCTCTTGCTCACTATCAATTACGTGTACAGAAGGGACGTGTACATCGAAAGAGTTGTTCGTAGTTAACGTACTCGTCTTATGTCCAGCTAGTCACGCGTCATATAGAAATTAACTGGGTTTTGATGAGACGACGTTATATGTAAGGAAAATTAAAACATAATTTACTTTTGGACTAAATTCTCTAATGTATACAACAAATACTTACTAATTCTTCCGTCTCCATGTAGTTATATTGGCTGAGGGCCTTATGCACGCGACAGGAATTAAAATTCCGCCATTTCATTCTTGACCACACGTAAAGTATGACTCCTACATGACATGCACACAGTGGCGGATCTAGGAACGCATTTTAAAATATGGATGCTTGGGGGGGGGGGGGTGATTATGCATTAATTTTAAACCGCATGCTAACCGCAAGGGTTGCGTTTTAATGCTACATACAAATGTCAATTCTGGGTAGATAGGCTATCTAAACACTTTTTTAAATTCCCTGCTACTACAGTAATGGCCTGCATTGCCGTACTAAGTATATGTATTAAATGATACATATTATTGTTACTGTACTAAGTAAGTGTATCTATTATAGGCTGTTCGCGATACAGTGAGCACTTAAAAATCAACCTTAGAAGACGGCACTACCCCTGCCTGCATTAATTGTAACGGGTGCACTAGTGGCATGCACCCAGTAAAGTTGGAAACGATGGAGGTAAGGTGGTTCCATGCCTTAACGTCGAATAAAAAGTGTTAGTTAGGTAATCATCTGTGATAACTTAAATTATTTCTTCGCTTTATGTTCTTTTTTCATATTGCATCGAAGTGTAAAAATTAGGAGATTCGTAAAATACCAATTTTTATAATAATTTCACAATTTCACTCGACCGACACATGAACAAAGCGACGAGGCCACATATATGTTAATTTTACATAAGGCGGAAGAATGCACAACGTGAATACAAGTAGATTCCGAAAAAGTGCTCATTTCATCGTGAACAGCCATTAACAACGTATTTTGTTTCCAGGATAATATATTTTTATCCAGTGTAAAATGAAACTCCAAGAGAGGAGCTGTGGTACGTTCACGTTGTTGACAAGTCGATTGCAACCCGCGACCGCGTCCAGCGATGCGGCCCGGCCAGCTCCTGACGTGCTCTCACACACGTCACCTACGGCCTGTCCCCTAAAAGCAAGTTTCGATACCACTGCCATTTTAGCGCGCTATTGTTTCACTTTTTTCCCAAGCTGAAGCTGTACTTGTACAGGCTGTTCACAGTAAGGTGAGAGCTTTCGAAATCAACCTTTGAAAAATGTCACCTGCATTTATCGTAACTAGCATACTCACCAGCATACGCTCAGTATAGGAAAACTAGTTACGTTGTCTTAAAAGTTGAATAAAAAATGTTACGTGAACATGCAAATACTGAACTTATTTATTCTGCTTCCAGTTTTTTTTTTTTTACAGCATATGTGAAGCGTTCTCAGAAAAGGTACCTTAGCGTGAAAACCTAAGTTTCGTGTTATGGGATGTTTGTATACGAGGAATTCAATGAAATAAGTCGCAACGTAGCGTTTATACTCTCAGCATGTTCCGTTCATATCTGGAAATAGATAATTTTCGAATTTCCGACCATTTTTTGGGCCTCCTGAAATACTTACGTTTTCACCCTAAGGTACCTTTTCTGAGAACGCGTCACATATAAGCGTAACAATTAGCAAATTTTTTGAATTTTCCGTTTATAATAATTTTATAGTTTTACTTGACCTTGAAGAGCCTTTAGTGCGACGTTTCCTGTGCGAGAACGTAGTGGACTGTCCGATCTCGATGCTGAGAAAGAGAGCTAGTTAGTTGGTACGGCTTAGGCCGGGTCTACGATGACTACACGTAACACGCATCACGTCACACTTTCACGCTTACGTAAAACGTGATGTTTTAGGCTGCCATATCATGGCACGTCACGTAAGCACTTTCTGTAGTGAATAATAATTTCGGGGAAAGACAGTTATTTCTTTTCAGATTGAAATTTTCACCGTGTTTGTGTTATAACCTCGAAGTCGTCAAAACAAAATTGTGACAGTTTGTCGTTTCTGGTATATTCAAAATATCAAAACAACTTGGATTTGACCATAACCTGAAATATGTGGCCCTGTTTTTCGTGTATATACGAAAAAGGCGAGAGTAATATAAATAGATCTGCTCAAGGATATTATGTTTTTTTTTTTTTTTCGAAGAGTACTAAAACTTACAAATTTAGTGGTAAATGTACGAAAATATCTGAACATTTGAGAGTTAGAAATTAAATGATCCCAACTTAACTTCCTTTATCCTTGAGATTCAAATCCAGGTAAAAATGCGATGTGTGCGCTAGGTTCAATATGTGAGCAGACGACATGGCGAAGATAACAAAACTACGGAAAGCCAAGATAACACAAATTCGCACCATTGGCCAACAAGATCACGTGGTAAAGGGGTCACGTATCACACAAAAGCTACACATTTACAAAGTTATCTTTACGCGAATAAACATATTACGTTAGGTGAAACGAACGTAATGATATCTTTGATACACAGTAGTCTAAGTACAGCCGCCTTACTTGAACGTGATACCGTAACGTGTTACGCGAAACGTTAAGTTACGGTAACCCTGACCTTAAAGGTTTCAACCCCGCTAGGCCGTCCCGTGGTGCACAGTGCTTCAGGGAAAAAACTTGTTATTCAAAAACAGTGCCACGTGCGTAAAATGTGTTCACCTTAATTTGAAAAGCCATTCAACACATGACAAGTTTCAGTTTTCTATTTCTGTTTCAAATGTCAATTTTTAAGAAAGTGAAAATATCTGAAATAGTTGTTTTCACAATAATTTTTAGGTATGAAAACACAAGTACAGGATGTTCAAAGTTGTCGAAGAACGCTCAGAACACGTTTCTCTTTATTACTACACCATAAAATAACAGGGTCACCGCTGAGGACTTCAAGAGGCAGTTGCCGACATAAAGACTACACGACAGTTCAGGGCTTTGTGCATAAGGGTGATGAGGCATGTGATGAGTGTGTCTGCGTCACAGCAGCCATTCAGTGATTTTAGGCCTCGGGCAAATAAAATACATCCAGCCAGGCAGAACCCTTAAGGCGAACCTTCCCCTGCCGTATACCATATTGGATTCTTGGTTTTTATAACTTCTTTATATTTTTAACAAAGAAAATTACGAAAGTACTCATATGTTTACTTTACACACCAGTATATACATAACGACTGAACTACGAACTCATAACTACTTCACAATACTAATATATACGTACGTATAATTTGTTGCTAATCAGGTTAAATGCTGGTCGGTTCTGTACAAGGTTAGAAGTTAGCAACAGAACAGACAGCGTCTTTTTTCTGGTCAATGCTATTCATTGACTGCTGCTAGCACATCAGAATTGTATTACTATAGTTTGCAGTCGGTGCCGTAGACCAATATAAATTATTTTCATACGTTCCATTGTGTAAGTTAGTACAAGGAATCGGCAAATTCTTATCAGACGAAAAACCTCATTTTTGCAACACCTGAAAAGCAAAATTACCCTGCTTATATACACCTAATGTACAATAAGTAGTTTCAAACAAATATATCTCAAAATATTCATCAAAATAGCGACCTGACAAGCTGTGGACTGCACATTGTGAACATAACTCGGCTGCCGACTGAAACTGCAAGAAGGCTAACTGCCGACTGTCGGTTGTGGTCCAAGTGTTGTGGAGAATCAGTGGAGTGTGAAAACAAATGGCAGGCATCCATCGCGAAACTGAAGGAAGAGATAGACGAATATGAAGGGTAATTTTTATAGCATGCTAGCTGCCATTCGTAAAAAAAATGAAAGGATTTTTATAACCGGTGATTTTTATGCGTTTCAGTGAACACCGTTTGAAACAGTGAAAGTTTATCGAAGAAGGGATTGAATTTCAGCAAACCGCAGATACGAATTAGCTCGAACTAACTTCGTATGAACATTCCTAAATTCCTGTCTAATCAGGTAGCTTATCCAAAATTTCTTCTTTACCCGACCAGCCAGAGGAACTGAAACGAGTATTTCTAATTTGTATTCAGCATACAAATGCGAATGTCTTCACACTGAGATACCTATTATACCACACGTACATGGATATACAAGCTGTTCGGTAACTCCCTCGAAATATTTCTTTGTGGGATATTACGTAGACATTTACAATACAACGCACAGCCTAGCTCATTTCCTGAGGGAGGTATACACCCTTCAAAATCGAGTTTAGAAATGAAATCTTCGCAAAATATCAAAAACAGTATGGGATTAAACTACTATTCTCAGTAAAACGTCCCGTGTTATCGAGATCTTCAACCTATAAAAAACCGGTGTTAAGACCTCCAACCTTGATAAAAATAATAGGGGTGGTCACACTGTAATTGCATTCAAATTTTTTTCCTTCGAGTTTTATGGAAATTTTGTGCTCTTTTATTGAGCAGTACGCCCTACGTAACAAAAAAGTTCATCTTGTTGCAAATGCCTAGGAAACACCTTTTACTTTTAAAGACTCGTAAAGTTTTCACCTGTGGTTAAATGCCTGACATGTAGGTAAAACTAAATACACGCGGAGGTAAACGCTTCGTAACCAACCGCTATCAGGCCGTCTTATCTTAAGTGAACTTAAGTGGGAAATGTACTAGGCCTAATGTGACACAGTCGTATATTAGGAATACGATTCAGCACGCTTCGTAGCTATCATCTCGTTTGAACAACGTAAAGGTTCAAATGAGTCAGTAAGTCCAAAACAACTACATTGTTTATTATAATGGTCAGTGTAACTGTTTTTTCATGCACTGCGCCAACTGCAACTAACATACCACGATGAGGGGTCACGTGGTACTGGTATTTCTGCTGGTACAAATGACGTGCTCTTACCACTGCAGCCTGCAGCACTGGCCATCAAATGCATATCGACTAATTCCTCCCACGTCAACTTCGATATACTGTCTACAGTGCAGTCCTACACGCATTTAATAGTCGGCCCAGTATCAAATGCTTACGATGTGTTTATCTACACGTGTAGAAGTACTGCCTACACTCCAGCTGTACATTTAGTGAGCCTTATCAAAGGAAACGGTGTGTCCTAGGCACTTGCAACAAGATAACCTTTTCTTTGTAAAATAGGACTTACTGCGCAATAAGAGAGCACAACATTTCCATAAAACACGGAGGTAAAACGTTGTATGCAGTTAGAGGGTGGCAAGCCCTATTATTTTTTATGAAGGTAGAAGATTATGACACCGGTTTTTATAAATTTAAGATCTTGATAAAATGGAACATATTACAGATAATCATAGTTGAATTCCACATAGTTTCTGTTATTTTGCGAAAATTCCATCTCTAAACTCGCTTTTCACGGAATTGAGCGCGACTATAAGTTGTATTGCATTTTCCACAAGGATTCTCCTCGCGAAATATTTTGGGTGAGTTTCGGAACAGCCTGTATATAAATAAAACAGCATTTTTGAGCACTCGTAACAAGTCAAACATATTCGGTACTTAACGAACACAATCACTGGAACTAGAACAGCAAGTCACTAGTCACCCATTCACATATCTCCTGAGGCTAAGAACTCTTAAAACACGAAGGGGGGGGGGGGGGAACCGGAGCCGTTACCAAGGATAGTGAGTTGCCCACGGCCAAGGTTCAGCTCTGACAACACCTCTACAACCAGGAAGGTCAGGTCACGAACTGGGGTATAAATACCGGGCTGGCTGGCATAACACGACACTAGCCACTTGCCGCTCACACAAGTAGCAACATACACCATCAACATGTACAAGCTGGTAAGTAACTACTTCAGTACTGTATTACATATACGAGTATCATGCAGTAGAGGATACAAAGTATTTCAATACCCTGAATCAATTAAATAACGCCCATTTTTGCTGAAATATATTTGCGAAAAAATAACTTTAAAAAATAAACTTTTTATTGGAAAAATGGATAGAATTTAAAATTTCCCTTCATAGTTGACTTATAGTTAAATCGTGCATACGTTTACAATTCTTCCACTATTAAGAATTCAGATGTTCGCGGTAATTTCTAAACACACATTACAGAATTGAACAAAAAATAAATCACTGAAAAGTTTTGTAGCCTTTGTCAACATTGCCAATACATAGCTAATAATGAGTGTTGTTTGTTGTGCCTTAGCTCCTTGTTGTCCTGGCTGTGTTGGCCGCCGCCTCCGCCCAGCTGATCAACCCCTACTACGGCAGTCGGTACCGCAGCGGCTACTACGGTGGATATGCTGCTCCCTACGCCTACGGCAGGACACTGGGATACGGCGGATATGGTGGATACGTCTACGGCTGAGCGGTTGACTGGTTCGTTGACAAAACAAGAGATTTCTCGTCTACATACTGTATCACAATGTAAATGATGAAATAAACTTGTTGGTCAACATCAAAACTGTTTAGTTTTATTGTTAGTGAATACCTGAAAAATTATCATACTTGAAATTACTGTAACTTATTTGTTGAAATGTGTATGAAGAGTATTCATACACTTTTATCAATAAACTAAAGAACAAAAGAATGAATAGTTATAGCCATGAAAACATACACTATCAGATGTGTATACATATATATATATTTTTTATATATAGTTTTCAATGTCAGTTCCAATTCTGAGCATACAAATAACATTAAACACCATTTTTATGCAATGGCTAGATCCAAAATAAATTTAAAATTATTAAAAAATGCTATAATTAAAACCACGTTTTAAAATTATTTAAAGGAGGCAGTGGCTCTATTGAATATTCAAATAAATTTCGTGGCATTAAATCAGTGTTTGTTTAATGGGAAGATGTTTCGTGAAATACGTAAAACGTTAGGAATTCACATCTAATATTAAAATGTCAAAAGTAAAGAAAAGAGGAGCGCTAGACATTAAGTTTAAAGTTTCTCGTAGTCGCACTACGTATCTTGTAGGTTTATTGGCAAATTAATTTCTTGCCTGCCGGGGGGGGGGGGGGGGGGGTAATATCACCTTCAGAATTAAATGTGAAAATGGAAAATGATTAAATATCTCGTCTTGAATTAGAAATTGGAACTTTCGTATTTTCATGTAGTAGTTTGCTATTGGTATATGCGTTTAACTTTTATAGTCAAAATTAATTTTATTTAAAAAAAAAATTTTTTGAAGGTCCTTGTACGGTTAAATCCTGTAGATTGTCCACGCCTTGATAAAATTCTGCCAAGTATTACAAACTCACTTGGGAGCATGGTGCTAAATTTTGAATTGTGGCATTAATAAACAACTGTGGCACCGCCTCGAGCATATTTGTAGTCAAGTATGGTTCTCATCTTCTACAGTCTTAGAAGCTATGTACAGTATATAAAGTGTTGTGCATTTACAGTGCGTGAATGAAAAGTCTTGAAATTGTTATTTTATAACTAACAATTTATTTACCGGCCACAAAATTACTAGCAGTCGTAATTAATAAATCCATATTTTAAAACAGGGGAAATGTTACTATATAGTCATTTAATTAATACATAGAATGGAAATTATAAATGACACATCATCAGAGTACAAGGTAGGTAAAGACTGTTCACAATAAAGTGAGCACTTTTAAAATCAACCTTAGAGAAATGTCATAGCCCAAGCTTGTATATACTTAAAAGGACGCACTGAGTAACATGCGCCCGGTAAAGTTGGTAACGATATATGGAAAGTAGTTCCATATCTTAACGTCGAATAAATAGTGTTAGGTAACCATTTGTGATAATTTAAATTTGTTATATCGCTTTCTGTTTTTTTAATGCATCAGCGTGTAAAAATTAGCAGATTTATAAAATGTTTACTTTTCTAATAATTTCACAGTTTCACTTGACCGACGCATGAATAAAGTGATGAGGCCCATGGTAATGTTTATTTTACATAAGGCGGAAGAATGCACATATCGCATACAAGTAGATCTTAACCAGGGCTTTCAAAAATGCTCATTTTACCGTGAACAACCTATATGTAGAGATAGTAGGTTTAACATCTCGTCGAAAGCGAGGTATTCACAGACAGATCTAGTTGCTTAGCGAAGCAGGAACTCGAATAAGCATTCGCCTGGAGTATTTCGGGAGACCACGGAGAACCGAAATCAGGATGGCCAGACCAGGAACCGAAACCAGGTCCTACTTCATCCTCCCCCCTTTTTTTTCTGATTGAGGGTCTGAAGGTTTACCGCTGTGCCGTCTCACTCGGCGTGTGAATAAGAAATTGTCTTTATAATTATGTATGCCCTGCTCATTAAAAAATCTTAAGTTCCTCTCCGAGTTTATGGAGGTAACCTGTTTCGTAACACCTCCGAAATGAAGCGAACGTAACCTTCGATCATGGGTTATAAATGGGGGCCTAAAATACATCCACTTAGCCTTACGATTAAATATAGAAATATTTTCGACAGAATGGCAATAAAATAGTATTTAAATATATTTGGTATAAATACATTTTTCGTGAGTTATTTTTATTATCTCTATCTGATCAAACTTTATAGCTGGGCATGGGCTGGAGAGGGAGTTTTTGGCAATTAAGTTTTTCGATAAATGATTTTTAAACATCCTTTAGATAACTGAATTACATATCTATGTAAAATGGTTTTCGTGCATGCTTTGTAGATATTTCTTATGCACAGGGTTTCAGTGGCATTTTAGTAGTTTGAAGTCCTATTTTATATGAATTGTTGGGACTTGTTCACATTTGCAAGTGATTGGCGCCACAACTAAGGCAGGAGGCAGGATGAGCAAGTATGTTTATACAGCCTCCGGAAGACAGCGGATATTGTCACTCAGTTGCACAGTCGGGTGTCTTAGGCCCGATGACTTACATCCCCACGAGTGATCGAACTGGAGACCTCAACTGATTTAATAAAAGTTTTAATGAAATACATTTTTTATAAACGATTTTATCATATCAAATTTTTTTAATACACATAGTTTTCATTTAATACTTTATTTTATATATTTTTATTAGGATTCTCTTAAACAATTTATTTCCGTTATTCTATTTTTTTCTTCAATAAAAGTTTTCCTTACCCAATTTTTACATAAATATGCTTATACCAGTTTTCCAACTTGATATATAGATCTATTCCCGTAAAACTTGTATTAATTTAATTCAAGAAGGTGGCCTCCAAGTAGGGTGATTGAGCATGTGCACAAATAAATAGTGTTTTCAAATTTTTTATTATTTTGGGAGTTTGCAAATTTCTTTATCTTTCGGAATTTTTATATTATTTACAACTTTACGAAGAAATGTCAGTGTATCAAATTGCATGCATTTCTTGAACTACCTACTCTTGGGAATCCAGACTGAGTCAGGAATACCATATTTTGGGTACATTTATCAAGGTTAATCTTAGTTCTAGCCTTGATTCCTGCACCAAAACATGCTTTCCTAACTACATTTTTTTTTCTGGTGTACAATGCAATACAAAATCTCCATTGATAAAAATAATGAAATGATAATGCTTAGAAATTTTTAGATGCTGACACAGAACTATTTATAGTTTCTACTTTCAACACGATCCAATTACTTGGTCTAATATTTGTTGTACTGTAATTGCTATAATGAGCACTCCATCAGAAAGAGTCTATTGCAATTGTTAATTTATAAAAATTAAAATTTAAAATAAATTTTAAAATGGCGGATACGTCTACGGCTGAGTGGTGAGTTTACGGGTTGAACATTTTTAATTGGTCGTGAATGAAACCATACCTTTCAAATGTAAGACAGTGCGCAGGTAGACAAAGCTCAGTGTCTCCTATAAAGTAGTGCCCTTAGAGACAGACAAAAGAAAGAAAACAATATTGCTGGTAGAAGTATAACAACAAAGTATGTTAATGTGTTTGTGGGATAACACTTCGCATCGCGCAAACAAAGACTTGTTAAAGAACTAAAAAAATTCAGGCAAGAGAAACATGATTACATAAGACTGTACTTTTGAATACATTTACCTAATTTTATCAATTATTTCGCAAATAAGACATTTTAAACGCTTGTTTGTTATTCATGTTGCATATTCGGGAGCTGTGCTCCATAGGCAGTTTCTGTACTGCAACCTTAACAAGTTACACATCGCCTCGACGGGTGACACATTCAAATGGCGTGCAGGCTTTCCTCGCTGCTGCCGTAACTGTAAGACGTGATGACCCTGATTATCGGAAAGTCTTTAGCAAAGTTCGGTATACCGCCATACACAAGTTTCTCAGAAATTCTCGGCGAATAATTTAATACACGGCAGTCAAAAATGTGTTAGTTTATTTTACACCGACAAAGTAATTTAAAACTATATTTGCAATGCGCGAGAGGAGTTGAATGTTTCACTGAGGACTAGTGTCATGCAAAATTTATTTTCGTGCGGAACCGGCTTCGAGTGCGTACAGCTGGTTTTGTCATGCCCGCGCATCTCAAACACTGCAACGTGGTTAGAGCGCCTGGTAGGACGGGTTCTCAAAGTCTCTGCGCGAAAAGAACATTAACTTTTTTGTGTATTGCAAAAGTTCGTGTTAATTATAATCTTTACAACTTTCAACAGTGCCAAATTTTGTAAAATTCTGTACAAACATTTTGTCTCGAGATTTCTTTGCAAACTTAAAAGCAACGGACAAAGTAAAATTAACTCTGAATTTCATCTAATAACACCACAGTTATTAAATTATAAAAATAAATCCCGTTAAATATGAAACAGTAGTACGAAATAGTCATACAATGTTCAGCAAATACAAAAGCTTAATATTACTGCTATCGGAGCACACAGAAAAATATCAATAACAACATAAATGATAGAAATAAAGCTTATAAATGCCATTATTTTATAGTTATTTTAAAACATTTAAATACTTAATGTGCTGGGCAATAAAACAAGGTCACTGATAGCACAAAACATTATTCTGTGAAAGTGTTTTGTAAGGGTATGTGTCAGGGAGCTTCGTTAGCGTTTTCATCACTGCAGATGTAAACTACCCACCAACTCCCGAGACTGACACATTATCACGAGACGAAATATACTCTATTTTAAGACTTTATTATTAAATTAATTTGTTATTTGTTTATGATTACAACACTAAACTTCCATATCTTCAACCAGAGGCGTCGGCCTAACTCAGTGTCACGGAGGGACGAAATGAACACCTGGTTAAATTACATGCAGAAAAGAACTTTATTTTATCATAGATTAGAAACCCGCCATCGCTTTGCTCAGGTTTTATGGATTTATTGAAATACATACCTTTATAAGCGATGACTACCTGCGACTATTCGTGACTACCTGTGACTACCCACGACTGCCCGTGACTACCCATAATTACCTGCGACAACCCGTGACTACCTGCGACAACTTGCGTCAACTTGCAACAACCTGCGACTATCCATGACTACCAGTGACTATCAGGAACTACCCGTGACTACCCGTGACTACCTGTGACTACCGATGACTTTTTAAAATCAAACATAGCCTATGTACATCTGGAAGAATGTAGCTTCTTAACAGTGAAACAATTATAAGAATCTGTCCTGTAGTTTTTTTGCTCAAGCTTAGAAATCAGCCAAGTAACTCATTTTTCTCCATCTTGGTTTAAAAATTTCGAAATTTCTCAAGGAATTTTGTTTTAACTAAACGAAGCCTATGTCCGACTAAACAAAGCCTATGTCCATCTGGAAGAGTGTAGCTTCCTAACAGGGAAACGATTAGAAGAATCTGCCCTGTGTTTTTGTTAACGCATGCTTAGAATGCATGTTAGATATTACACTACTGTGGAATAATACACACCAATCTTCTGTTGAGCAATATTCAGAACCTTTATTCTTCATTACTTTACATAAAACGGGTCACAAACAATTTCACACAGCTGTTGTCAGACATCATGGATGCTAATCGCTAACCGCACACAGCCATAACAACAAAACGAAATTTATAGGTACCAACCCCTGCATACACAAAATATCCACACTGAAATTAGTAACAACATTCTCAAACGTCCCCTTTGGTGCTGATTTCATTTGAAAAACTAGCTAAGGATGAATACCCACGGCATCTGAAAATATCCTATATTTTGGCCCTGCCAACCCTTTAGTCAATATATCTGACACATTTTCATTTCTTGAAACGTACTTAATGGTAATAATGTTCTCATTTACAAACTCTCTGATCTTATGATATACAATCTTAAAGTGTTACGTTCGTTCAGACACTTTCTTCACTTCGGCTAGCTATTTCGCAGACTGATTATCTACATACAAAATGCAAGGTTGAGAGAAAAATCCACCAACCTCAATTCTATCAGTAACTCTCTCATTCAGGCTATTTCTTTTGATGTTTCGTACATGGATATGTACTCATCATGTGTGGTGGAGGTTGCTACTTCCCCTTACCTCTAGCTTTTCCATCCCACAAGGCAATTCCCCATGAACACAGCGCACCCACTCGCTGATTTGGCATCTCTGTCATTAGCCCAGTCTGCATCACAAAATACCTTCACAATGGGCTTATCACGCCTGTATTTCATTTGATAATTTTGAGTTGATACGAGATAACGCATTACATGTTTTACCCCTTTCCAATCTTCAACACTCGGTTCATGGCACTTTCTGCTCAGCTTTCCTACAGTGAACGCTATATCCGGTCTAGTACAAGTAGCCAAATACAAAAGACACCCTATAGCTTTGCTGTAAACCTTTTAGTTTAAGTGTTCAGTGTTACAATCTGTGGATGCTTTCTCCAAGTGTGGAGAAGTACAGCCTTTAGCATTGTTCATAGAGAATTTTTCTACCACACTTCTAATGTATTTTGACTGGCCTACCACCAAGCACTATTTGCTTAGTCTAACTATTTCCCAGACAAACAAATTTGAAATCTCCCCCAAGTCTTTGATCTTAACATTATTTCCAAGTACGCTTTTAAATTCATTAATTGCATGTATTTCTCCTAAAAGTATTAAATTATTAACATACAATACCGCTATAAGCTCCTCATAGGGAGAGAAAAACACGCAAGGATCTGACATACACTGCTTCATATTCATGCCAAGCATTAAATCTGAAATGTGTTCATTCCAGTCTTTTACAGCCTGGTGCAAACCATAAATACTTTTCTGCAATTCACAGGCATATTCATCACCCAATACATTATCTTTACATAATTCTGGTATTTTCATGAAAACAGGAGTTTTTAAGGAACTGTTTAGGAATGCTGCATTCACATCTACATGTTGTAACTCCCAACCCATTTCTACACTTAGTGCAAAAAATATCGTAACACTGTTTCTTCTAATTACAGGACTGTATGTTTCCAAGAATGATTTTATCTCATGTTTCCTAGCTCTTCTACCATAGCATTTTTCCAGAAAACACTTTCTTTACAGTTTAAAGCTCCTGTTACAGTTTCAGGTTCTTTGTTATCATGGAATTCTGACAGATTGCAGCATCCTACACAGTTAGAACACTAATCAGGTGCTCTGACCCTTTTGGACCTTCTAATATGAGAGACAGGCACAGAATTAATTGTTTCAGCATCAACAACTAGTTCACCACTGACATGTTCAGCACTTGATCCAACATTTACGTTGTCGTCAATATCTGGCTCAACACTAATATCAACTGATTCAACATCAACATTTTCAACACATAACTCTAGATTTTCGTTTTCATCTTATGGCTTTAAACTCACATCTACAATGTTGACAATAGGCTCAACACTGTCATTTGTGACATTGACATAACCATATCTGTTTCCATCATCATTCTCAATTTCACTCTCATTGTCTGAGTTCTCATAGACAGTCTCTAAAGTTACATGTTTAAAAATAGGGACTGACTTATCCCTTGTAAGTTTTAAAGGAAACACATTTTCATTGAAAATTACATCCCTTAACAAAACCACTTTCTTTCTATCCAGACTTCATAATCTATAGCCCTTACACCTGGTTCAAAACCTACAAACACACATCTTTCTGCTCTCTCATCTAATTTACCATGAATCATAGTCGCTGCTCAAGCTTCACAACCAAACACTTTGATCTCATCAACTTCTTCTATACTAAGTGTCTTATCATTCCACACTTCATAAGCGATTTTTAACTCAATCGCCTTTGATGGACACCTATTTCTAATAAATAAGGCCATAGCTACTGCTTCACCTCAGAAAGTAAGTGGAAGACCTGACTCAAAAAGCAAACACCTAGCAATAGATAGAAGTATCTGATCTAATCTCTACGCACGTCCATTTTGTTGTGGGCTGAATCCCACTGTTTTTCTGTGGACAATACCCTTTTTATCACAAAATTTTTGAATTTCTCTATTAAGATATTCACCGCCCCTATCCGACTGGATAGATTTCACTTTCTTGTCTATCTTGTTTTCTACCCAATTTACACACCTTACTAATGCCCCAGGGAATGCGCCCTTTTCTTTTAACATGCATACCTATGAAAACCTTGATTTGTCGTCAAGAAATGTTACAAAATAGTTAGCCCCCCCCCCCCCCCCCGCAACAATTTGTCCTTGGTCTACATCTTCTAAGTCTTCCTACTACATCTGTGTGAATCAATTATAGTACCTCCTTTGATTTACTTTCACTACTGTAAAATGGTTTCTACTTTACCTTTCCTTCTATGCAGGTTTTACAAATCTCAATTTTGTCATTGTCGTCTACATCACAAACATCGGGTAACTTACACATATGACCCATTCGTTTATGCCACAATATTGCTTTGTGGGCTCTGATTTCACGTATGCCTACACTAATTGTATGCTATACAGCAGAATTTACAGCCCTCTTATTAACTATGTAAATTTCACAAGTCATCATATACAAGTAAGCACCTGCATCATAACCAATGAACAAGAAATCATTTTCATCACATACTTATACATATCTATTCCTAATAGTTACCTCAAGACCTTTTAGGTAGAATTGATTTGCAGATATTAGGTTTCCACTTAGTTCTGGTACATATATTACATTGCACAAACTTATCGTCCAGCCATTGCATTTCTCAGACAATTGCATTACAATTGTTCTTTTACCAGCTACTGAAATGTACTCACCATCTGCAATTTAAACTTCCTCTTCAGCATCAAAATACCCTCTAAATATCTATCTTTGTGAAGTCATATGATGAGAAGCACCACTATCAATTAGCCACACGCCCTTGTTTACATAATTTAAATACATTTCTTTAACACAATGCTTAGACCTAACTGTTGATGAACCAGATTTTATTCTTTCATCTTTTTCTTTCTTCCCTTTGCTGAGCTCTTGAACTTCAGCAGTGTGAGCTCTACCATGCAGGTTCTCAGGAGATGGTGATAATGAATATTCGTGTTCCACGGTGTTTGACTACCATACCATTGCCGTCCACCTTGTGCACAATTCGGCAATCTCTTCACATTTGGACAGTATCTTGCAATATGATTCGGTTCCTTGCATGCAAAACACAGTACACTTCTTTCTTGGTTCTCTCTTCTTGTTGGTCTATTGTCGTTTATTTTGCTACCAAACGAATTTTCATCATCTCTATGGTTTTTATAGACTCTATTGCCACTCAATTCTCTGTCATTTCAATCTGATCTTCCAACTCTGGCGGTTAGAGCCTTCGCTTTATTTTCATCACGTCCCATCTGAAGTTTTTCTTGCCGTTCTTCTAGCATTAATTTATTTTTCACGTTTTGGAGGTTAAGTCCATCTGCTGAGTGGATGCTTCTGATGAGCGAACCATACTTAGTCCTGGGCAACCCCAGTAATAAAAATGCAGCTCTGGCTCCATTTGAGAATGCCGATTCGTTTTCTTCTAACCTTTTGCAAAACAGCATCACTTTGTTGACATGTTCTCTCATTGTGATGTCGTCCGTTTTTTTAAGTTACCATTTCCTCCAGTGTTGTTACAACATGCAAAGGATCTAAATCAATGCTGATCGTACGCAGTGTGTGCCATGCTTCCCTGGCCCGCTGGCACGCTTCCACATCAATAATTAGCGAGTCCCCAATTCTCTATATAATATAGTTCAACGCATCTTTGTCTTTCGAGGCTTGCTTAGGTGTTAGATCTTCATCTGTTATGCCGGAATAGCCTGGCTCAATTGCCTCCCACCATCGCTTTTGCTCTAGGGCGGCCCGAACTCTTCTTGACCAAGCAAGCCAATTTTCTTCTCCTAATTTTTCTATTTCTTGCAACTTTCTCGCCATCTTTATGCCACTTTCCATCATGCCAAATATCGCCACATTAGTATTTCCAATCAAACGTAACCTGGGCCCATAACCTGTTAGATACTGCACTACTGTGGAATAATACACATCAATTTTGTGTTGATCAATATTCAGAACCTTTATTCTTCATTGCTTTACACAAAATTTATCACAAACAATTTCACGCAGCTTTTATCAACCATCATGGATGTTATCCGCTAACTGCACACAGCCATAACAACAAAACGAAATTTACATGTACTAACCCCTGCATACACACTGAAATTAGCAACAACATTCTCACAAAGCAGCCAAGTAGCTCATTTTTCTCCGACTTGGTTCACAAATTTTAAAATTTCTCTAGGATTTTACTTTTTAAAATTAAACATAGCCTTTGGCCATATGGAAGAATGTAGCTTCCTAACAGTGAAAGAATCATAAGAATCGGCCTTGTAGTTTCCGAGATTACTCGTTACCTATAAACAAATAGACAAACAAACGCACATTATCTCTTTATTATATTAGTATAGATTTGCAAAAAGTCAACGAATAACACAAACACCTAAATACTGCTTCCTAAACGACTACATTATACTTGCGCATTATCTCTTCCGTTACACCAAAACCCAACACTCGGTACCCCAAGCATTAGGTACTGTAGGTCGACTAAAGCCTGCACACTGAAAAAGATAATGATTGATGAGGGATAGACAGGGTTGAAATGGCGAAAATTTCTTCCGGGGATCAGGATGTAGCGAAGTTTTAACTGAAAATAATAAACTTGAGCAACGATGTTAGTGGAATATATGTATCTGCTTACCATAGCAATACATGCTAAAAATAAGAGAATTATGTTTATAGACAACTAAAAAGTCGGCGAGGAAGCATGATTGTTCATAGTTACAGACTATAAAACTGACCCAAGTTCAGATTTCAGTATGGTCTATATTTCACTTAAAACCTAGTATACATGGGCATATTTCTTGTACAAGAAAGTAAAAATAAAAGCGAACAAGAAATTCAACGTTAATGTGCCTATTAGGTAGTATGCACGGAATTGTGTGGTCCTTACACACGACACTAGCTGGTGAGCAAGAAAGTGGATGGTTGATGTCGACTATGTATGATTTGAAAGCGGTTTTTTGGGGTTTTGGGGGTAATTCGTGCATTATAAATAGCGTCTGCCATAAAAAAGAATAAAATATTTAGTCCAGTCAGACATATTTCAAACACTGTAGAAAATTTAAAATCACTCACAGAAAAAAGACAAACCTCTTTAATTTTTAAAATTCATACACGTAATTATTGACGATAGTGAAAATGCTAAACATTTTATCGCATTGAAAGAATTAACATATATGCTTATTGCCAGCGTAAACAAAATATATGTTTTGTTTAAATTTGACTTGTACAAGAAAGAGGGTGAAAAATAGGATCGTCCCTATATGTCACTAGCTAGTGTACAAGTTCTTCTGTGCTAGTAACTAGCATGCTTGGCGGCCGTTCACACGATGCAAGTCGGAGTGTACAAGAACGTGCTGACTTTCTTGTACCAGAAAGATACCCGTGTGTACTAGGCTTAATACATGGGAAGAATGCCACCTCCCCCCCTTCCCCAATACCCGCGCGTTCCATAATGCCTCCTCCAGCTGTTCACTTGAGGTGGACAATGCCGCTCCTTGCCCTCTACCGGGGCGACGGTGGTTGAGTGGTTAGACTATTGCAGTGATATTAATTATATTAATTTTAATTACTATTGATATTATTATTAATGGTGTAATTTTCTGTCTTGTTATTAAGATAAGACATTTGTTTCAATTTAGTCCTATTGTTTTTGGCATTCAAAAATGGAATGGTGAGACTTCTCTTTTTATTATTAAGGATTTAATATTAATTATTAAGGTTATTTAGATTTGGATATTCTTTATATTATTGTAAATGTTTGTGCCAGCATACGCGGTTATACAATAAATATTAATTAATATTATTGGTTATTAAAGTTTTTTTTGAGTTTATTTTATTAATTTTTACGTAAAATTTAAATTTTCATTAATCTTATTAATTAGATTCTTTGAAATGTAGAATTTAAACTAGGATTAGATACCCTATTATTCGATACGTTAATTATTAGCCAGGGCAGCATAATGCAAAGGTAGCATAATCATTAGTCTATTAATTGTGGACTTGTATGAATGGTTGGACGAAATATTAACTGTCTCAGTATAATTATAAGTTACATTTAAATTTTAAGTTAAAATGCTTAAATTTTTTTATAGGACGAGAAGACCCTATAGATTTTTATTTAATGTTTTATTTTTAAATTGTAGTTTATTTATTTTAAATAAAATTTTATTTTTTGTTGGGGTGACATGGAGATATTATTAACTCTTTATATTTATAAACATTTATTTATGTAATAACAACATTAATTATAATTCAATGATGACGAGATGTAGTTCGTGAGGGAACATGCCAAGGATTACATACTAAAACAGTAATTAAAGGACTACGATGAGGAATAATTTTATTTATTATCTCGGAAGTTTTTTCTTTATTTCCTTTTTCTGAGCATTCTTTCATAGAAGTTTATCCCCAGCAGTCCAAGTAGTATCTATCTGACCTCCAGTAGGACTTGTATCCTAAAAAATGTTGCGGGAAGAATGTTAAATTTACTCCAATAAATATTGTAATAAATAGAATTTTTAATCATAATGGATTTATTGTTATTCCAGTAAATAAGGGGTATCATTGAATGAAGCCTGCTATAATAGCAAATACAGCTCCTATTGATAATACATAGTGGAAGTGAGCCACTACGTAGTAAGTATCAAGAAGTGTAATATCAATTGATGAGTCGCCTCCCACCAAGGCGAACCGAGTTCAATCCCCAACCGGGTCACTCCCGGATTTTCGCAAGTGGGAATCATGCTGGATGATGAAGCTGCTCTGCGGGTTTCCTCAAGGTTCTCCCGTTTCTCCCACCCTTGCATTCTGGCGCTGCTCCATATTCACCTCTTTTCACCCTCATCAGTTCGCAAGACCTCGTTGTTAAAAGCCACCGAAATCTCTCTCAACTCAAATCCTTGCCCCCCCCTCTCCCTGTCGACGCCCATGTCTTCAACAATATAAACCAATTGAAATGTTTCTGTCCTCGATTACACATGTTCTGAGGAAGCCAGTTACATCTACTCCCAGTGTGGATTTAAGAGAGACGAATTTTGCATGTAATCGCGGGTAACGCAGTATTGGGGCTTCTGGCAGATAACAACACATCACTGGCCATTCTCTCAGGGACTATATATTTTTTAACAATGAGCTAATTATCTCGCTGCACTTTATGTGAACTCTTGTCGTCGTGATGTTCACAGCCACCACATATTTCAAAACATACCTCATTACGATTTCGCTCACATGCGCCAAGTTGTCTCTCCTGTAATCATGGAAGTTCCTATCTTAATAAGCGATAATGAATGAAATATGCAACGCAATAATTTTTGTTTGCTTATAATTATGTCACTTGTCACTTCTTGAGATGAGATAATTAAAAAATAGGTAACGTAGCTTTAAATAATTGTACTCCCGCGCCATAAATATTGTGAAAATTATTAATATATCAGTGTGTTTGATGTAACTACAAAGCAACAAGCAATGGTATGAATTAAGCTTACAGTTAGTTAACAATCCCTACATAATCCCGTTCCGCTCCGTATCATTGCATCAACATTCTGAGCTTGCCAGACAAACACATCAAAATCAGGTCTCAGCATGCCTCCAGTACCTTATCTAAGACACATAACATTGAAGAAGTGAAACACTGGCACATACGGCGGATTAATAAAATATTATATTGTAGTAAATCCACGTTGTTAGTTAGAAAAAAAAACAGAATAATTACACCCTATTGATTATACAAAACACGTCGTTTTTATTTTATCATATTACAAAACAACTTAAATGGGATTACTCTAAAAATTATGCTCTGTAGATTTGAATAATGAGAAATGTTCTATGTTATTTACTACGCCTAGTGTTGTAACGTATACACACACAAGAGAATGTAGATAAAAAATAACAGCATTGTGTAGATGTGAGTAATTTGTTAATACACATTAAATCATTTAGTAAGAGAACTTGATAACGTTTTTTATTAAGTATTCCTTAACCCGGCAATTTCGCATTTCAGACAACACTACAATTGTACAATATGCACATTCGGTATGCAATAATAGGCTATAAAATGTATCGAATTTCCTCACTTCTCCTATTTATTATTAATTTTGAAATTAATAAAATTGCTTTATCTTTTACTTTGAAGTTTCTTCGTGTTCCACATTAACTAAATTAACACAATTATTGTTATCCTCTTGCGTCAATATTCTGAACGTACGCGACTAACTACGATGTGATCATGGGCGTGGTCCCATAATGTCCTCGGTGCCACAGAAGGCTGAATATTCACGCGTATCAAAACAGGAGCGGGAGTTCATAGTTGGTGGACCCAGCCGAGTCAGTGTCGATGAAAGTTGTTTACGGCCAAGGTTCAGCAGGGGCCAGCAGTTTAGGAGCCAGGAAATGTCCGGTAGTAAACTGCACTATAAATAATGGGCAAACCCGAGATGCATGTATCAGACAACACTAGCCACTTGCCGCTGACACAAGTAGCAACTCTCGCCCTCAACATGTACAAGCTGGTGGGTGATTACACAATATATGTTAGTGTCAGTACCTCTTGTGTAGGCTATCTCGTCGAATTATTATTTAAATATTCTATTTCTGATTGAACGTATATGGGTGTGTGTGTGTGTGTGTGTGTGTGTGTGTGTGTGTATGTTATATATATATATATATATATATATATATATAAGTAAAATGTTGTAAAAGCTATTCACGATAAAGTGAACACATTTGTAATCAACCTTACAAAATAGTTACTGCCCCTGCCTGCATAAATTTTAACGGGTGCACTGAGTGACATGCGCCCATTTAAGTTGATAGTGATAGGTAGAAAATAGTTCCATAACTTAACGTCGAATAAAAAAGGTTAGGTAACCATTTGTGATAACTTAAATGATTAATTTCAGTTTCTGTTTTTGTTAATGTATCGAAGTGTAAAAATGAGCAGATTTGTAAAATATTTTCTTTTCTCATAATTCCACAGTTTCACCCGACCAACGCATGAATAAAGTGATTAGGCCCATGAAATGTTAATTTTACATAAGGCAGAGGGCTACATAACGTGCATATAAGTAGATTTTAATCAGGGCTTTCAAAAGTGCTCATTTGACCGTGAACAGCCTATACCATAGTTTTTGTGATTATAGAACACGCGAAATTGCAGATTAGTAGTATTAAAACTGGGAATCAAGTAGTAAATAACTTGAACATTTCAGTGAACATAAAACATGTATAGCGACAGAAATCACATAATAACAGTTGTTAAATATCACGGGGATTGTATTTCGTGCTTCCCTTAGAAACAAGCTCCCAGATATTTGGAAAATGACAGATCAAGGGTAGAAACCATTGAGGGATGATTAACTATTAGCCAAACTAGCGTATCTTTATTGACAGCCAAATATTTTGCTGGGAGGAAACGTTTCTTTCAACTACTAAAAATATCACGTGATATCACATTCAGAATATGAATAGAAAATTCTTTGAAAGATCTTAGCAGTGTCTTAAGGTTGTTACACAGTCACATATACTGATCTTACTACTATAAATATCTGTCTTAATAGCTGTGAAATGTTTCCATGTTAGCTAATGTATGTGAATAATGATGAGAGTTGTTTGTTGTGCCTTAGCTCCTTGTTGTCCTGGCTGTGTTGGCCGCCGCCTCCGCCCAGCTGATCAACCCCTACTACGGCAGTCTGTACCGCAGTGGCTACTACGGCGGATATGCCGCTCCCTACGCCTACGGCAGGACACTGGGATACGGCGGATATGGTGGATACGTCTACGGCTGAGCGGTGAGTTGTAACGCTTAGCGCAGCTATTGCTAGTATTCGAATCCAGCAGTGTCAGGAATATGTAGTATATTCAGTAAGTTTGCGGACACCGAGCTGCGTGGCTGCCTCCACTCCAGGTGCTGATGCACGAACATGTAAAATGTAGCTGTGATGCGCGGTTGCCTACACTTGAGGCACACGTCCGTCCAACAGCTTACTGACTGTGGTAGTAAATGTTCAACACGAATAATTGCCAAAGGAGTAACCACCGCCTTTAGTTGCGATGTTCTAATTAATGAACAATAAAGAATGAGTAACATTCCTAACATTCAGTAAGACTTTACTTCATTCTTTACATGTTCCTGCGGGCCCTTATAGCAATGAGATAAATAAAAGTTGTCTGACCTATGTACTCGTTTCTTAGAACGATTCTCGAAAGGGTAACTGAAACATAATTACTGTATGTAACAAATTTACTTTTTCGATACAAAATACGCTTTAAAATATAATTACACATTTGCAAATTTTGTTAGTGGCCATTTAATGTGAAATGTGATGATGGCACATATTTCAACACTATTTGGAGTTGGGTTGTTTCATGTACAAATGTGCAATAATGCAATGTGGACTTGTGTTCGTTTGTTTCAGGTGCAGTGGTTAGTGCGTTGACTGAATAACTCATTTCTTGTCTACACTTTACTGTGTAAAAAATGAAATAAATTTTTATTTTCATAAATACGAAGTTTAATTTTCTGATAACATAACATCGCGTCCATTAAATAATATGTAGAAAGATTAAAATGAAGAAGGCTGTATGAAATTCTGTGTTATATTATTGTAATAATTTATATAACACTGTGTCTTAAACAAGGCATATAAAATTTGCTGATTCACAATTATTTGAACACTTTAGAAAGTCGTACTTACCTCCTTTTCCCATCTGACTGTGTATCACTCCGCCATGTCCCTTACTCTGTAAGCGTATTTAAATAAAAAGAAAGCATTTTCAGTGGCACTTATTAAAATAGAGACAGCTAGGGGCAACTAGCATCTTACTTTAATCATCGACGTGGCCTGAGTTTAATTCGACTAAAGGCTTTTAAAATATCACTATTATTTTGATTATATAAAGATGTCAATGAACTACCTTCTTTAGAAGTCAAAAACTCAGGACATTTTCCTATTTGGTGATATAAATAAACAGCTGCTGAAAACTCATGAACTTGGAAGCATTTGTTTGGCTTCGTATAAATAAAACCAGCTTTCCTCAACCTGACGAGCAGCTGCTTAATGTTTGGTATGAATAAAACTAAGCTACAGCTCACGATTACGAGCAACTGCTTAATTTTCCACGAGGTTCTACAATTTCCTATTCAAACCTTTACGGTTCATCAGAGTTCTTGCGTCTTGTGTATTTTTCTTCTCCGTTCCGGAACCCCCAACATGAACTCGGTGATTGCGTTAATCAGCGGCACCCTAGTAGCTGAGGCACCAAATGAAGAACCGCAAGGAAATTCAAGCAGTAGCCCATAACAGTGAGCAGTAACTTGGTTCTATTCTTACAAAATCTTGAGGAGAGGTTTACAACATTGTTGACTTCAAAAGAAAGTAGCCTAAAAAGTCTAGCGCCGCTTTAGATCACATTGATTCGCCCTGGCCTTCCTGTCTGCACACTGTCATACACTGTTCCTTCAAGGTACCGACATGTTGGTTCACCAAGTACCCCTGCTACGCATCTTCTCAGCTCCGTCAACATACGTTATTTTGGGTCGATGGGGGGAGTGACGTATCGGCATGGAACAACTGCACGAGACGAACGACTCCAGAGAGCTCGATGTGGGCTTATGCCCAGCTGGAGCGTAACGACGACAGCTAGGAACATCTTTAGGTTGGTGTGTTCCAAATGGGTTAAAGTCCTGAGGTTTCAGTAAGTAAATGGTAGGCGGTTCGGGAATTATAATTTTATGTTAGATTTTGTAATCAGTTTTAAGATTTTATTTATGAGCGATGAGTTGGAATTTAAAGCTTTTAATTGAAACGATAGCGAAATTCAGTTTCTTCTGAGAAAGAAGATTTAGAAAATTGTAATTATTTTGTGAATAATGTAAGGTAAATGGCTTTTTTAACGTCCCCCGATTTTATGCTTGAAATCTTAACAGGGGACGGCTTGCAGACTAACTTATAACCTAACTTAAATTAACCCCATGCCTTAGCCCGGGGTTAGAACCCTGAGTCACTCGCGCCCCAGATCGGTGGCGCACCAACCGACTGCGCCACGGGGGGGGGGGGGGGGGTCGGCTTTTGTGAATAAATTCGTTTGAAAATTTTTATATATTTTATTTCATTCGTTTTCTTCAATTTCCTGGTTGGTGATAATCGTGGTTCGAGAACGTGACCTTTTGGATGTAAATTTATTTGTAATAAATCCAAATTTCCTATTTTTATAACAATAAAGAGTTCTTTTTTTTTTGTTAGTAAGTACTGGAAGTTGGAACCTTCTGTAGAAAATTTTCTAACCGATCAATCACAGTGTAAGAGTAGGATTTATTTGTTTGACACACCTAAAGAGTTTTATTTGCAGCCACGGCAAACACTATTTAGAGCTCACCTTACGTATAAATTCTATGGTACATTGGAAAACACCAAGCGAGTAGGCTTTAAGCGATGCGGTGAAGACTGCTGCATACGTTTAGGCAAACATTTAAACCGCAGAGTCACCACATAGTAATATTATATGGCTTTCAAGTGGCTAAATTATTTCAGAAAACTTGTCTAGCACTGCGCAATGTGGTGTGGCCAATGCAGAGAAAGATGCAACATAATTTGGAACATAACTGTGGCAACACCTGTGCAGGGTACACAGATGCATACAAAGCTCAAGAAAAATATCTATTCAAAGTATACTTTATCTCTAAAAGGAACAGCATGTAAAATTTATTTTGCTAAACTTTATAATACATTTTCTTAGCTTATAACGAATAATGTATTAAAATAATTAGTATAGTGAATACTAAGCCATATAAAAAAACTTTTATCTTGAACATGTTCACATTTCTGTACGATATCCTCAAAACTATCACTGCAATACATTAAATCAAGTTTTCTTATCTTATAACTTATTTTGGCATTCAGAAAATTTATGGAAATAAAAAATAAATAAAAAATACAAATACATTTAAATTTGCAATGTTTTAGAGCCTAAATATATAATATAGAATCAACAGCATAATAAGAAAAAACAGTCCTTAAACCATAAAAATGACCTTATTGAATTAGCAGTTCATAATGCGTTTGGAAGCAGCAACAGTATAATTCTAAACAAGTACAAATTTTCAATAACTAACGTCAATCACATTTTTGGTCTGCAACTAAAACTGTGAAAGCATACAAATTTACTTAAATCGCTGATCAAATTTTTCTTTAAGAATAAATCGTTACTAAGATACGAATAAAGTATTCTCTACAAATGGTGTGAATTACAATGTCACACTACGTAAAGATATGGCAAACAAAAAAAAAAAATATCACAATGTAGTGCAGACTGAGAAGTAAATTTTCTGGACTTTTTAACATCAGCGTCCTTTAAAAGGTTTGTGAACTGTTTTAAGATCGCACTCAGCACAATGAATGAAGATATTTATTTGTAAGCAAAGATGTTGCGAGTCATTAGGAGAGCTCGGAGAGCCGTCAGGAGCAAAGACTCTTGTTGTGGATGGTGTGCTTGCCTCGCAGGAGAGACGCCACTCACTAACTGTCGTCATGGACGACGGAAGACGTACTAGAAGCAGTTGTCGCTGGATCAGTGACAGGGGGCGACCTCTATGCGTGGACGTCTTGACCAGGAGGACTGGGCTTCACTCCGGTGCTCTCCGCTATCCTGCACCACACAGAAACACCAGTTGGTTCGCTACCATGGTCTATTCGCGGTTTATTCACACTTTTTGAATCAAACCTTTGAAAAATCACCCCATGTAAAACGTTTTTGGTTGTTTCCTAATTATGTTATATATCACAAGCGTTTTATACCTGTGTTAACATAAAAAAAACAAACATAAAAATGGTCTTATTTTTGCTTAAATTGAAATTTTATTTCTATTTTATCTAAAAAATTTAACATTTCATTCATAATTAATATGAATAAAACAGTGATGAAATAGGTGTGTTGGTAATGCCTAATAAGAAATCATTCTTTTGTTAAATACACTGCTCAAAAAAAATTCGAGGGGCATGATTTTACCAACAGTAGCATTTAACCAGGTAATGTCTAAACTATGACTGTTGTTTGGTATTGTTCCGACATGCTGTCTAAAAACATACAGACTACGAAATTAACCATCATAGCTATTGCATCTACGATATTGTGAAATTTATTGTGTTATGTCGAATACTAACGTGGCGGTTGAATGAGGCACCGATGTCTTACACCGACATCTAGTGTCGATAAGCGAAAAGCTCATGTTCGTAGAGCTTGTGTACGTTCAGTCAGTCCAGATGTGGTACTTAATGGAAGCGGAAACTGTTCGTGCAATCACACTGTAGCAGGAAGGATGGACTATTCGTTCAGTGGTTGCAGAACTCAAGTGTGGCGAATTCTGTTGTTGGTAGGGTGTGAAAGCCATTCAGGGAAACAGGAACGTATACTAGGAGACGAATCCGGGGAGAAAGAGGAAACCGAAGGCCAGAGATGAATGATATGTGGTCAACTGTGCTCTTTCAACTGCGCAATGCTACTGCTTGGGACGATCAAAATGATCCGATGGCAGCAACTGGTCCGAATGGCAGTAACCAAAAGGTCACGAAGGCCTCATAGCGGCATGCGATTAGCGCCTCGTGACGAGACAGATCGACTGATATTTGCACAGGCACGTCGGATCTGGCAACACCGAGATGGCGCAATTTGCTGTTCACAGATGAATCGCACTTCCACCTAACGCAGTGTGATGGACGTCTGCGGGTATATTGTTCCCCGGGGGAGCAGTATAAGACGCAATAGTCTAGGAACGGGACATCATCTGCGCTGGGTCCTCATGGTGTGGGGTGCCATCCACTACCGACAGCTGAACGAACCTTGTGGTGCTTCTATACGGACTTACTACTGCCAAGTACACAGAGGATGTTGTACTCAATCATGTTATGCCCATTGCACTGGGGATGCGGCTCCAGTTTGTGCTGCAACAAGACAATGCAAGAGTGGATACAGCAGCCGCCCCCAGAGCTGTCCTAAAGGAATTCAAGATCCAAACCACGGATTGCCTACTATGAGTCCTGACCTCAGACACATCCAACGAGTCTGACATCGGCCTAGGGCCCCTCACACAATTCGAGAACTTTTTGATGCTCTCGTCGACGAATGGGAGAACATCAAGCAAGCGCAGGTGCCTTGACTGTTAAGAAATCATTACAATAGATCATTACAATAACTGCACGAATCTGGTGCGTTGTCCCTTTGGTGTAATTTTCTAGACTTGGTTAAGCTTTGTTCACATGAGGCGGAGGAATATCCTAGAAGTATAACATTATAAGGACTTCAAAAAAGTTGGAAGTAATCGTGAATGGACTTTACATGCTATCTCCACACTGCGTGTTCTTAAAGTCTCTTCACGATCAATTGCAAGCACGTAACAGATGTCGGCTTAGGGCTTCTACAAAAATGTGTAGTTTACTGTGAATGTACTCGTTTCATGTGCAACCTATCTCATACAATTAGAAATTAACATTATTTTAGTGAAGTAATGTTTTTTTTTTTACCAAATAACACATAATTTAATTTAATTTTCATCCTTATTCTGTAGGTGGCTACTGCACAGGACTTGTCAATAGCATGACACAAAACACGATAATGCGATACAAAATTAAACTACAATTAATTATATCATACAATTTAGACGTATTTTTTAAACGAGGAAAGCAAGTTAAGAAGGTAAGATTCATTTTAGAAATAACGTATTCTATTAAATGCATAAAATTACTTCTTGTTCATTGTTCCTCCTTCAATTCTGTTGGCTGAAGAGCTTATGTAGGCCTACACGACGCCAAATAAAATATCGCGGTTTCATACACATTTACAAGTCGATGATGTTCGTACATGACATGTACGCAATTACTATGAACCGTACTATAAACATACCTAATATCATTATGATATTGTTACATGTGAGAACGCCTGACGGACGTGCAGAGTTCGTGAGGGATGGAAGTCTTATTTATAAAAAATAAAAAAAATTTAATTTATAATTTATTCACTGTGCTATTATCTATTGCATTCATTAGCGGTCTCTACTTTAACTCTTTTTATTTAACAGTGAGCGCACTATTTAATGTATATTTTCAATCTAATTAACGTCCTTCTTATTTGTCTCTGTTGGTTACAGCCAATTCACTCATACTCATTATCAACATATGTTCATTCTATCTGTTGCCATCATTTATAATGCATATCACTCACGAATCTAGACCAATAGTCCAGCCTGCCAGCCAAGGCAACCATCTGGAAGGTTCAACGCACCACGAGACGCGCTGAGAGAACGAGGTCAGTGTTCTAGAGCATTCTTCAGATATCTGCAGAAAACAACACAACTAGAGCCCACGGCGCACGTCTGTAATTCGAAACCCGTCATTGCCTGGCCTTCCGCTGTCGCTATCGTATGACAACTCTCTTTCCTTCCACTCGCCCGCGCGGCAGGCGAAGAGGCGGGCGCGTAACAAAATGTACACGCTGTTTATCGAAAGTCGACCTTTACATTGCCATATGCCTCAACGTATCTGAACAGTGGCCTAGCGTAAGTTAAGTTGGCAATATTTATACGCAGAGAATTCTACTAGGCTATAAGTGAAAACCGACCAGAACCCACTAGGTTTCAAAAGTATATTTGATCATATTTTGAATAATTACAATAAATTAAAATTACTATATTTTAAAAACGAATTTTTGAAGCAGTTAAATTTACTTAAATGCGCATAATATGTAACACAACAGTGGAAAAGTTGGCAATAAATTGAAATAGCAACTACAACAAAGGAAATAAGCATGATGTTTAAAGGTCACAAAATCATGAGCAACAACTACAAAAGTACTGAAAAAAATTATCGCTTTACAATATATGTATATTGTAATATAGGTTTAGAACATTCAAGTAAGCCTATATTTTTTTCCCTTCCAGAAATCTGTCTACCATACGCCACCTACTATTTTTAGAATTCAACTACATTATCCACTGATCAATACATAACAGTTTTGCCCACAAAGATGGAATTACAATACACCGAACCTAGTGGAAAATCCACTGAGTAGGCAACAGCGAGGACCAAATTATGACTTGGGAACGCCTAATGACTCGGGACCTTACCCAAATGTGGAAACTGAAGGGTAATAGAAAGCTTCCTGACAGAGCATTTTCAAAGTCTCGTGTTTGAGGACGTAACAGCGCATGGATGGTGGATTGTTCACATGACACTGTTGCGAAGAATTTTGCCGACATCATGTTATCAGGAAACCAATACAAATCATCCCAGACATGAGAAAGACACTAAGCTGCCGCCATATATATATGATTCACTCGCTTTGGTACGTAAAGAAAGGTGACACGCTCGTCGTTATCTTCCTGTACACTGGCGTCGTGCACATGCGAATATCGCCAAGGGTTGCTCTGTGCAGCTTATTCTTTACCCTGCTCCCCCGCGATATACCTTAAAGATACCAGAACCAAACGCCGGTCTATGCGAGCGTCTGGGCTCCCGGGAGACAAGAAGAATAGAGGGCAGACACTTGGCTGCTAACGTTTTACTTTTAGTAGGCTGTTCACGATTAAGTGAGCACTTTTGAAATCAACCCTAGAAAAAAGTCACTGCCCCTACCTGCATATATTTTAATGGGCGCAATGAGTGACATGTGTCCAGTAAAGTTGGTAACGTGGAGGGGATAGTAGTTCCATATATTAACGTCTAAAAAATGTGTTGGGTAATAATTTGTGATGATATCTTAAATTATTTCTGCCGCTTTCTCTATTTTTAATACATCGAAGTCTAAATATTAGAAGATTTGTACAATACCGCATTTACTTTTATATTAATTTCACAGTTTCATTTGACCAACGCATGAATAAAGTGATGAGGCCCATTGCAATGTTAATTTTTCACAAGGCGGAAGAACATGCAACGTTCATACAAGTAGATCTTAAGCAGGGCTTTCGAAAGTGCTCATTTTACCGTGAACAGCCTATAGCAACAAGGCAAAGTCAGTAAATCTTAAAGTGTGTTCTTTCAAAGATAAATTTTAACATACCGAATTTGTTCATTTAGATACGTGCTTCTCTGTTACTTAAATCAGAACTTTGAGATTGGTATTTCCAAATGTGAAATTTTCTTTTTGTGAACCTGAAACCTCACTCTATTGTGAGTGCTTAGGTTTGAATCAAGACGATGGGAAAATTGTTGTTTTTTAATACTTCCGAGTATTAATGCAAACGTTTTCAAATGTGTAAACCGCCTGTCATTTATCACCGCGAAAACTAACAATCGGAAAACAATCTTGAATTTCTCCAAAAGACTGACGTAGGTACAGGCGATCAACATCTTGTTAGACAAACTGTTTACGCCTAGTCAGTAAGGAAGATGGCTCTTGGTGCTCGTACAGTGATTATCGTCGTCTCATTACAATGCTAGAATGTTATCCTACTCCCATTACACAGAATTTAAACTGTGCTTTAGACTTTAGACACTAAAATTGTTTCCGAAAATTTACTCCTCGACTAACGAGGGCAGGTACCTTGCTCAACTTTGTACAATCTTCAAATACCTGAAAAAGTTCCAAACAGACACATTAAGCTGAGCATGAGCAAACGTATCTACGATGCGTCAAGTATTGTTCTCAGGCTATGTGTGTGTGTGTGTGTGTATATATATATATATATATATATATATATATATATATATATATATATATATATATTATATATATATATATATACATATACATATATATATATATATATATATATATATATATATATATATATATATATATATATATATATATATACACACACACACATACACACCATCGATTGAAAGGCGATCGTATCATTACCTAAAAGGTCAGCTGCAATTATCAATTACACATTGCCAGCGGCTGTCCTTTAAGTTACACTATTTCGTTAGATTCATCAACTTCTATAAAAATTTCCTACCAAACGCTGCAAAAACACTAGTTGTTCGCTTAGAGTTCACAAATACTCTTTAAAGTACGATCTGTGGAAAATAAGAACATATAGCGGATAGTTGAAAACAAGACAAGTTATCCAGTGGCAACTCTACTAGAACACCCACCCACAGATGCCCTATTAGTGCCTAGGTGGACGCTCCGAATATTTCTGTGGGTGGTTCTACCCGCCAGCTGTGTAATGGAGCCCTTGATCCTATTGCCCCATTACACATGGAAATGTCAAATGTTCACAATAATTATAACAGGTAAGACAGTGAACTACTTGCTGCATTCTCAGCTGTAAAATACGCCTGTTACATGCCTGACGTTAGAGAATTTTCAATATGTAGATCACACATCAACGATGTATACATTCGAACTATTCCTGAAAAATCCACACTATAACAATTGTGATACCTTGATATCATCAGCCAGTTCACAACCGATATTAGGTTTATGCCTGGCAAAGACAAAGTTGTAGCTGATGCTTATTCCAGGATTTGTTCCATCGCAATTCTGTCTGGTTTTCCAGGGGAGAAAATTACTACTGCGCAGATTACATACAACGAGCTTCTAGGCCTCAGGAATTCACTGTCATGTTCTTTACAACTCAAGAAAATTTCTCTTATTACAGGTAATGCACTGTTTTACTATGCGACAGGTGACAAACTGAGGCCCTCAGTTCCACCCCTGTTATTACTATTATACAGAGAAATAGTTGATGCACTACACAACCTAGTCCACGCTGGCATCAGAGACTCTGTTGACCTCGTCCACACAATACGTCGGGCTGTGGGGCAAATCATACATCCATTGTCGATATGAAAAGGCCTAGGTACACACCACTGATGCAAATCAAATCTACAATCCAGCTGTCCATTGCTTGCCACACATCATTGTCGCCCCTTACCTCTCTAATAGGGAGATCGAGCAAGATGGAGCAGAAGTAACACAGCGGACTTGCTTTCCTACTTCTCTGTGTATCTTGTTCTATCTGTACCGCTGTGCTATCGAATACATGTTAGTTAAGCCTTACCTCCCATGCATCCAAAGGTCGCAATGGTAGAAAGATTCTCTCATTGGTCAAAATTTGCTCCATTTAATGCAACTGTGCAAAACCCTTTACGAAAATTATCTTGCCAGTATGGATAGCTGAAGTTGGCATCCCTAGCCTTGTCACGACTGACAACGGTCGCAAGTCGACTGTAAATCACTTTGTCAACTCAGCACAGCACTGGGGGGTTCATATGACAATGGTGTATTACCCTACAGCAAATTAAAAAAAAATGTAATTGCACTGTCAGTCAAGTCAGGTTTAAATGTCCAGTTCACAGAAGACTTGGTTCCTAAACTGTTAACAATCCTCGAAGACCTCAAGACATATGTCAAGCCCACGTGTGTATAGCTAACCAATTTTACATCCTATATGGTTGAAGATACCCCAGTACAACAGAACATTCCCTCATTCCTATTCAGCCTCAGGGAACACACGAAACTACTGCATCCAGTTAAAGCAGAGAATCACGCATTCAAAAATATTTTTACGCATTCCAAACTCGGTCAACTCCGTTTTCCTTTATTTTATTTCACGACCCACTATGGGTAATATACGACGGCCCATTCCATTCATATTATTGACCAACATTTTTATTGCAATACACCATAAGGAAAATACCATCTTAATTAATGGACTGGAATATGCACACTTCTTAAAGAATTCTTCGACAGTATCACTGAATGTGAATGTTGCTATCCCCGACCCCAGCTCTATACAGCAGTTCAATGATGTGCGACACACATACCATGAAACACCAGGTCATATTCTCACCAACTTACAAGAGCACTTCTCCAGCTGTGTAGCACATTACCCCTATCTACGCCTTGATGCTGATGCTGGGATGGATAAGGCGTGTTATTTGCCAATGTATGCACTAAGAGAATAATGGTTAGTGGCAATTACAAAAGTGGCTTAATTGACAACAGATTAGACCCGTTTCAAGCGTGATGTCAGTGGTGATTTTTTTTTTTGCATTGGCCCACATACTATAGCAGTTATTCTCAAAATGTGAAGAGCGACTACAATGAAGAGTTTTATGGGGCCCCGCAGGAGAGTTGCATATAACCAAAGATTTAATTTTTCGTAAAAGAACAAACAGAATAAACACTGCACTGTATCTTTGACATAAAGAACTAATGAGGAAAAAGCATAACTTGTTGTTTTACTGAACTCTTAACACCCCTTATTTAGGCAGGAAGGATAGCTGGAGAAGAGGATTTACTCTTTTTCACAAATTACATTTCGTTTTAAATTAACACACACATCCCTGGCTTGCCAGGGGATAGAGCCCGGAGGTTTGCGATGTGAAGTTGTCTCACCGACCTCAGCCATAGAGGTCGATGAGCAAGATGGCGCGTGGTCCGAGTGAAAGGGGCCCACGACAGGGCAGCACTGGCCCACCTGGACGTTGGCGACAAGCAGCCTCACCTGGAGCGGATCCACGAGTCCGGCAGGATGGACGCTCGCACGCTGTTGCGCTGGACCTCCGCCGGCATCTCCGCTATCGCCGAGATGCCGTTCCCCGCAGCCTCCATGTCGTTTCCCCCGCGTGCCAACACCGCCACCTCCGTCGCCGACGGCGAAGGCACCATCACCTTGCCCACGAAGATCACCGTGCCCGTCGTCTCGTCCTCGATGAAGAACATGAACGGATGCGTGGCGTGGAACTCATTCGTGCCTCCCCACTTGTTCGGGATGTTCACCACTGAAAAACGATTTCATGACGCCTCTGTCAGTGGCTGGTTGCGAGCTCTACATCCTTACGGTTACCAAGTAAAGGCTGTTCACGGTAAAGTGAGTAAATTCGAGATCAACTTTTGAAAAATCACTGCCCCTTCGTACGTATATTTTAACAGGCGCACTGACTGTCGTGCGTACAGTGAAGTTGGCAAAGACAGAGGGAAAGTAGTTCCATGTATTAATATTGGATTTTTAATTGTCAGGTAAACATATATGAATACTGAAGTGGTTCCTTTTTACTTTCAGTTTTTATAAGTCCGTAAATATATATTTTCTAATAATTTAAGTTTTTTTTTGTCCAATGCACGATTAAAGTGATCAGGCCTATGGATGGCAATGTTCGTTTTACATGTAGTGAAAGAATACATAATGTGCATACAAGTAGATCTTAAGCAGGGCTTTCAAAAGTGCTCAGTTTACCGTGAACAGCCTATGTCAAACCTGCCCTAAAGATTAAGTAGACCAATTTTTGTCTTCTACGCACCTTCCCAATACTGGCTCACGGATTTGGTAGAGTGTGTTGTCAAAAACAAGACTTCAAAGAATGATGTTGAATGTTGTATGATTTTCAATAGACTCATAATTTTAAAGAACATAATTTAATAGAGCTTCTGGTGTATCCTAGCTGTCTTACATCTTTGCCAGATGAAGTGTACAAACACTTCGAAACACATAAAATGGTGAGCTAACTGGCCAAGATCATGTGAATTTTAACAATTCAAAAATAAAAAAATCAGTTCAGTCTGAGGACTTGGTACTGCGTCGCTGGCATGCGCCGTTTACACCATATTCCACTCAACACCTATCTCAGGTGTCTTGGTAGCCAGAGCTCAAAGTCCCTCACACTTTACTTGCCAACCAGTCACAGCATCCGTTCAGCAGGAGCATTGTCAAATTATTACCACAGTTTGTGCTGCTGCTATTCGTTACATAACCCTGCCCAGACTTTGACAAAACAGCTCTAATTTATATGTATTTTTTAGCTTGCGTTCCTGATAAAATTTCGACCACTCGCAATGCTAAGGAATCAGTCATTGCAGTCTTATGAATACTCGTGTTTGCTATCGCAGATCTCACCACCACAGTCTACAGACTGGTTACAATGCCCGAGTCTAGAACTAGAGCACTGTGTGCGTAACACACAGCAATCATTGCAATTATGTGATTTTATAACTCTATTATAATATATAAACACTCCATATATATGTACACACTCTCATTGCACGCTATCCATGTACTCTAGCAGGGAATCGCCGTAATTACAGACATGCAATAATACACAAAATTTTCCTATTTGGTTTCCTCTGCTGCTCTTATGGGATTCAAAAGTCAATTTAGAATCATATTGTATTATGGCAAGGTGTGATATTACTGTTATAGTTTCTGCCATCACATTTTACAACAACCATCAACTTCAGGAGATCTATTGCACTATGTTTTCATTATTTGGTAGAACCATATTTCCTACAGTAAATCTGAGATTAACTTCGCAGCTGAAAAATAAATAATCGGTTTCCCTGTTCTCTGTGCCAGACTATGGCGCCTCCTGACATGCACAGTCTCAAGTGAACGTTGGTCAGTACCTGTGGTTTCGTATGCTACTGTGCCCTGCTCGTTGACTTCTAGGCCCGCCTTCTGCACGATGGACGACACTTTGAGGTTGTCTCCGCCCCAGATCATCTCGTTCAGCTCCGCATTGTCTTGGAACACTCTCTGGATACCCATCTGCACACACCAGCCTCAAGCTTTACCACTGACTCTCACAGTCATTACTTGACGTTCAGACACTCCACCAACACATGCACGACAAGCTAAAATCTACACTGACATCTACTGCTGTGGTTACGCCTGGTTTGTTTGTCTATGCGTTACTAAGTACCAATAACCATCCTGTTTGTACACACCACACCACACATTCTTACTGTAAAGCAAAACTTTTATTATTGGCTTACACTCTACTAGGGCAGCAGTCAGTGGGTCAAATGTCCTATCAAAGGCCTATAACATGATGATATAGTCCTACAACCTAGGAAGTTCATATAAATAATCATAAAATAACAATAATTATTCTCTAAAGTAGTTTCTGATGCGCAGTGGTGTCTTTTGATAAAAACTACCCACGAAAAATAAACTTAATCTACATAATTCATGTCTTTAAGGACAGTGAAATTTCCATATTATTATTCTCGAAGTTCATAATGTATGTATTTTATGCGTTCATATGCCAGTTTACAAAGCTCTAAAACTGTAGTCTAATATTGTCCAGCTCATAAATTCGTAAAAACATGAACTGTATAGCGTCCTGCTAAATACCCAACTTTGTAAACCAGGAATAATCTGTTTGATGTGTGGTCTGCTCTTTATATGTTACCCAGACAAGTTTCAAAGTAGAATCTCCTCCCAAATATGATTGTAATTATTTCAGGAACTAACAGCTATCGCTTAAATTGTTAAACCCTTCTACATATAACCGAATATTGTCAATTAACACTTTTAACACCCAAGTAAGAAATATATTGTACTGTATAGTTAATAGAAAAAATTAATATATACAAAATAATTGTTACAGTTGCATTATGAATCAACAAGAAAAATTAAGTTTATAACATCTATATATCATTTATGTATGTTTGAGCTGGTCAGGATTGTTTGTCATAAATTAAAAGTGTAATTTCCATGTCTGAACGTGACTGCTCTAGCGATAATTTTCTGTGTGCGTTATACTGTAATGCCAGAGTATTAAAAAATCTTTTGGCCAAAATATATTATAACAAAACCCAAGAATTATTACATACAAAAAAATAATAATATGTGAACCAGCATATGTGTTTATCTGTCCTTCCCTGCTCGTGCAGAACCAATCAGTGTAGCCGAGTCGGGACTCACCTTCTTGAGTATGTCCCTGAGGTGGGCCGTGTACTCGAATTTGAACTTGGGCAGTTTGACCTCGACTTGCTCCGCCGTCATGGTCTTCATGTTCATGCGGATGAGGGACGGAGTGACCTTGCTGAGAGCCTTGTCCAGACCGTCTTTGTCGTTAGGCAGCACCAGGAACATCGAGTACTTCTTGCCCTGGAAGACAACATCACATTCACTCGACACTGCACCAGGAACATCGAGTACTTCTTGTCCTGACAGATAACGTCACATTCACTCGACACTGCACCAGGAACATCGAGTACTTCTTGCCCTGGAAGACAACATCACATTCACTCGACACTGCACCAGGAAAGCTGTTTGGAGGAATGGAAGGTAGTAAACAAAAGGAGGCAAATGGTAAACAAGATGAAGATGCAGTGTACGGGTCTGCCGGCAGCTATTCTGTGTTTTGGTGGCCTCGCAACGCGTGTGCTGTAAGGCCGACTCTTGCTCACTCTCCAATTGCCTCATCGCCTCTACGCGCAAGGCACTCAACTGGCGTGAGTCTTTCCGTTGGCGACACTCCTCGAACGTGGGCTTAAAACATTGACCCTGTATTTTTACGGTGCATTGATGAAGATAAAAGTACGATGTGTGTACAAAGATAACTCTAAAGTTTCTGTATATAAAATTTAGCAGCTAAAACTGTTTTTGAAAAGGGTTTGTCTGTGTTGGGGACACGGCCGTTTGTTTTGCGTGAATACGTCTACGTTGACGTGCCCGGACGCCTAGATGTTTTTTTCACGTTCCCGGCACGGCTTCACTCGATCATATGCGGTTTTATGGGTATCAATGGATTGCTTTTGAGATGCTCTTTCCAACCGTATAAGATTTCTGTATTTCGAATTGGCTTTTTGACGAGTATAGGCCGAAATTGTGTTAAGTTTTCTTAATTTTTGATACCAAACGCATACAATGTCACCATAACCACGCCACACAAAAGTTTTTATACGCGCAATCGATTGATCTTGACTACAAATGTCGACTGAAACCTAAACGAGCGTCGTAGCTTCTCCTAGTCAAAAGTTATACTACGCGGAAGTCATGAGACGCGGCGAAACGAACTCCCACGGACGATGCCGCTGGTAGGCGGGTTTTCTCGGGGATCTCTCATTTCTCCCACCCTTCCATTCCAACGCTGTTCCATACTCATCTCACTTCACCCTCATCGGCTCTCAAAACCTCCATGTTAAGAGACACCCGAATCTCTTCACTCACTTTTTGTGTCAGCAAGGTGGATCCCTTAGTGACTATTCCACTTCTACGCATCAGAAACTAAGCAAATGAATGAACCCAGTCTTTTTAGTGCCCGACTACCATACTTAATTGGTGTACATGATAGGATATAAGTTCATTCCAAATAAAAGAAGTCAGACACGATGAAAACAGAATATTCCAGAATCCGTGCCAATTTAATGCATTCCTATCATTTACGCCACAATTCTTAATGGAATCACTTTCTAAAACATTCGGATACAGTTCCAGACTCTGAATGAAGTCCAGCGATGACGACTGAGCAGGCAAAGTATCACACCTCTAAGAACCGAGTTGCTAAAGGTTGTTCACGATAAAGTGAGCACTTTTGAAATCAAACTTAGAAAAAGTCACTGCTCCTAGCTGCATATATTTTAACGGGCGCACTGAATGACACGCGCCCAGTAAAGTTGGTAACGATGGATTCGAAGTAGTTCCGTATCTTAACGTCGGATAAGAAGTATTAGGTAACCATTTCTGATAACTTAAATTATTTCCTTCGCTTTCTGTTTTGTTGATGCGTCAAAGTTTAAAAATTAGCAGATATTTAAAATATTTATTTTTATAATAATTTTACAGTTTCACTTAACCGACGCATGAATAAAGCGATGAGGCCAATGGTAATGTTAATTTTACATAAGGTGGAAGAACACACAACGTGCATACAAGTAGATCATAAGCAGGGCTTTCAAAAGTGCTCACTTTATCGTGAATCCAGTAATTTGCATGTGTTGCGTGTTGGCCGACACACTGCCAATAAGGCAATTGAAAACAGCACTATTTGGAAACTTTACACTGATTAAACCAATGACATGCACCTTAGTTATCTGAACGCAATTAAGAATCCTATGACAGACGGTAGTTGGAATAGACTTTTTCTTTCAGCGACTAGAAATTATTTACATTGTTGGAATAGAATAGTTTTAAGAACTGCGCTTTCTAAAACTAACTTTTTTGGGGAAAAAAAAGGAAAAGAGATAATAAGGTAAAAATAAGTTAGTTTTCTGCAAAAAGCCCGCTGTAGAATGCACATGTGTTGCCCACAGAAGTGCAGTTAAATGAAAGCAGATACCAAGACAATTGCAGTTTGGGAGTTCAAAGACATTAAGTCGAATATGATAACTTAGAAATGGATGGAATTACGAAAATCATGATGAAGCTTTAGAAATTCCAATAGCAGCCAAGAACGTCCTGGACTGGAAATTATGTTCTAAGCTACTTAAGGAAATGTTTTCCTCATTTGTCATAAATTTAACGAAAAAAAAAAGTTTTTTTGGCTGTTTTAACATATACAATGTTCGAGTCCGTCCACAAATTATACAGAAAAAGTGTATTGGTAGATTTTAAACCGACCTAGTGGAAGAACTGCCTTTCATTAACCACTGACTATGAGGACTGGGCCACAGACCAGGACTTGGGTCTTGGAAAATCACGCTGAACCAAGAGAAGCTCAACTACTTACATTGTATAATTAAAACTCTTCGTAGCAACAAGTGAATTTACGTACTGCTTGTGATGAATTATTTAGTACCAGGTATTAAATCAAACCTGCAGTAAAAATATATAATGTCAACTCACACAAGAAATTCTAACTTCAAATCCTTGAATCATAATTTCGGTGCCCTGCCAACACAGTCACTGACTCTCCTCACTCGATTGACTTTTTTGCACTTCACCTTTCAGTAGTGTCTAACAATACATATAGTATAAAGACATGAAGAAATTGTTTCGACCATATTAAGATGGGAACTTGTTTTCAGTTTATTTCACATTATGAAAGTCCTCAGTGACCACGCACGCTCACGTTGCTGGATTTGTTTCTGAACCGGAAGCGGGTCATAAAGTTACTAGACCGCGTCATATCAGCTTTACTTGGCGACATTAAGAACACTCATCATATGGAGAAAAGTTTTACTTGTTCTCGGTGGTAGACTGTAAAATTCTTGGCACGTCCTGCAGGTTTCGCGACCAAAGACAGCAACACTTCAGAAACTGTATCGATTTCTCTCTCTCTTCCGCTACTTCGCAGTTTGCATAATATAGCTCCAGAATTTTATACACCTTTCGTCGCTTTCCTATAACGTGTGCAATACATTCGTAATAATAATTACTCTTAAAAATATCAGCGTCGACAACAGGGAGCAAGGCGAGAAAGATCTTAACGAACCGAATTCAAGAAAATACGAATTGCAATTTGATGAAATTGCTGTCTTCGGCTGAAAAAAAAAAAAAAAAAAAAAAAAAAAAACCTATTTCGACTAGTAATCAAAATAATTTAAACAAAAATCGAATGACTAATTTCATTTTAATCGTCTTTTGAATTATTTTCTATTGATTGGTTGCTGGAAAATTTTCTGCAAGAAGAAAATTAACGACATTGTGCCAGTTTCAAGAATCTATAAATGTATATAATTTTACCAACTGTGATGGGGAGTGGAAATATTTGGGCGGCTCTTAATAACATCGAGGTTTTGAGAGCCGAACCAGCTGCGATGAATCCTCTTAAAGCCAAGCTCTAACCTGGCGCGCAGCCGTGGCGAGGGACAATGAAGAACCGGCTTGCACCGAGTCCAACACCAACTCACCATTGAGGACAAAGTCCGCGGTCGCCAGGTGGCTAGTACAAACTACAGCCCACCATTGCCGGCATGTGGGGAACTGTCGGTCGGAGGGTTTTCTCGGAGTACTCGCGTTTCCCCAGATCTTGCAATTCGTTGCCGACCCCTCGCTAAGAGTCTCACTCTATGTCTCACATCAGAGATGCGAAACACCTCAAATTCTACCTCGGGAAAGTCTGTCACTAGCATCCCGAGGTGCACCACTCCGTACTCTGTTATTACAACCGGTTAATTTTCGTGAAAACATTTCGGAACGAGATCTATGTAAAACCACTGCAATGTGATCAGTGTTCGCAAACGATTCGCGTACGTTCAGTGACTAAGACCGCGGTTTCACGGGAAGCAGAACTACTTCACTAAAACAAGTTCAGCTGTCGAAGAGGTTACGTTACCTTCGAACGAGTTCCGATCGCAGTTGTTTCTCGTTCAAAGTGGACAGTTTTCATAAGTAGTTTCGAACTATTTCTCTTCTCTGCTGCACTCCTACTGGCTGCTTCGAGGTAAACAAGCAGTGTAATAAATATTGCTGAATTTGGAGGGAATTCCTGCACTTGTTAAACTATCTTAAGTTTAAGGTTGAATGTGAGGTTGAATGCCATTACAGTAAAAGTGTAGGTTTCATAACAATGAAAAAGAAAAATGGCGATAAATGTCATATATTTTAAGTTCCGTATTTGTTGAGGTTAGAATTTCAATAGAGTTCATTCTGCTTTGTGTGTGTGACCGCAAGAACACATTCTGTTTTAAAATTTGTTCAGACATGGCTACCGAATGTATTTAGCTGAATGTGTTTAATAGCACTCGTGTAACCACGGCCTAAGTTACGGTATACTAAGAGGTGCAGACTTCTCTAGCAGCCAAACGTCAGTGAGAACAGGGAACCTCGTGGCATGTGCGTGCAGTGCTGAACTCTACCGCGGGCTCAGGTTGGTTCAGCAGAAACGACTGGCCGAAGCTACTGTTCCTACCTACCTTGTAGGGCAGGCGCAGGATCTTGGAGTTGAGCTCGACGGACTCGGAGTAGTAGAAGCTGCTATCGGTGGTCATGTAGTCTGTGATCATCGTCTGGCCGGGGCCCAGGTGGAACTGGCCTGGCCGGGTCTCGTTGGGCGAGAACGGCTTGCGCCACAGGCCCTTGAAGTAGATGGCGTTGAGCAGCAGCAGCATCGTGTCCGGCGTCACCTCGTCTGCAAGTATCCACAGTCTCCTTCAGCTGGGCCATTCATTTCACAATACTCTAAGCCAAGATTTAATGTGTTTCGCCCACTGACTAAAGATTATATGCCACCAACATCGACTCATCCATCGTCATTACAACTGTCAAATTCAAATGGTCAACAGTGATGAACGTGTGTGTTTATATATAAATTTTCAACAGACCTACCGACCTTTTTATAGGCTGTTCACGGTAAAATGAGCACGTTTGAAAGCCCTGCTTAAGATATACTTGTATACCCGTTGTGTCTTCTTCTGCCTTATGTAAAATTAACATTTCCACGGGCCTAATCACTTTATTCATGCGTCGGTCAAGTGAAACTGCAAAATTATTAGAAAAGCAAATATTTTACAAATCTCTTCAATTTTACACTTTTTTTTTTTTTACACAAAAGCAGAAAGGGAAAGAAATAATTTAAGTTATCACAAATGGTTACCTAACACATTTTATTCGACGTTAACATATGGAACTACTTTCCACCCATCGTTACCAACTTTACCGGGCATGTCACTCAGTGTGCCCATTAAGTATATGCATGCAGGGGCAGTGACTTTTTTCAAAAGTTGATTTCAAAAGTGCTCAATTTATCGTGAACAACATTTATATGAATAAAATACTTTGACCAACTAGAATATATTCTATAGTCTATTCGCGGTTTCTTCACACTTTTTCATTCAAACCTTTGAAAAATTACCTTGTGCATGTCATGTTTGTTTCCTAAATATGCCATACATCACAAACGTTTTTATACTTGGATAAACTGAACATTTGCTTATATTTTATCTATAAAGTATAATATTAAATTTATAATGAACATAATAAAAACAGGGAGAAAATTATTGTGTTGGTAATACCTAGTAAGAAGTAGGCCTTATGCCAAATAGCATTAAACTGAGGGCGTTGTCCTTTGGCGTGATTTTCTAGTCTCGGTTAAGGTTTTTTTTTTTTGAGGGGGAAGAATATTCTGGGAGTAGAATTCAAGCAGGGCTTCAGAAAAGTTGGAAGTAACCGTGAATGGGCTATAGTTCCATTACGTCACAGGAACTAGAAAGTGTACATACATCTCGAAGCACCTCAAGTCCTAGCCATGTTTTTATGGTAGCGCTATGGACAGGATAGCAATTTAGCGTTAAACATGGAAAGTGGCTACAGCGCAGCTCGTATACACACCCTACCAAATTTTTTCCTTATACGGTTTCGCCATTTTTATGTTTTACTTCGCTACTTTTCCTCAGCAGGAATATTCAACTCGAGGAGGTGGTGTGCTGGTCTGCCATCCTTACCATGGCGCCGCCCCTAACTCACCAATGTTGAGCCAAACATACCAAGGTGAATCAAGCTCAATTCCCAACAGGGCCGCCATGATTTTTGCATGTGGTAAATGTGGCGGACGTTGCCTTTGTTCGGCAGGTTTCCTCTTGGCACTCCCGTTCTCCCAGGCCCTTGCATCCCTCTGCTACTCTATCTTGACTTAATTTCACCCTCGTCAGCTCTCAAATATCTGAACTCAACTAGACACAATGAAAAGAATGACTGGCCGAAATACGTTTTGCTTCTTTTTTTTTTTCTTCTTTTTTTGTTAATTGGGAAATATTGTGAACGATATGCTTTTGCCTGAAGAAATTAAGGCATTGCAAATGACGGGAAAATTTAAATGAAACGTTTTTATTTATGACTTAAGAGATTTAAGAGGGTAAAACCATTCTAGGATTAACATATAGCAAGTGTACGCCCACAGTTGACTCTCCACTTTGATACTAGCTTTCAACCGCCATCCCCGGTGGGCGGGAGTATTTTCTGACGGTCATTCTCATTGGGGAGGGTGTCGAACACTACCGTGGGCTGAGGAGGGTTCTCTTGGGGTACTTCTGCTTCCTCCCTGTTTTCATTCCGCATCTGCTCCATCCCCCTCTCATCACTAGTTTCGTCCCTTCTTCCGGCAGCCGGAGCAACAGTTTACCTTCACGGCCAGCTGCAGTTTGTGCCAGTCTCCTCTCACTCAGGAAGACTCCAACAGGTACAACTAGCAGGTGTGCCACTGACCAAAGCTGTAACAACGAATGGAGCGCATTGTGCCGGATAGATTCCTGGTAAATTTAACAGGCGATTCCAGGAATCTCTGTCGTTCACAGTGTCTGTACGCAGTTCAATCAAACATTTAATCTGTAATTCTTTAAATTGATCTCGCCGAAAATAATTATTTAATAATCCCTACCTAAGTAGCAACTGAAGTCATCTTTGAATTATACTTGTAATGGGGTAACGGGCTACATGAACCATTAATTTTGACATACGAATTTGCAACACTTTCCTGCAAGTCACAGAAAACCCACAGAATGACATGAGAACTTGAATACAAAAATATTAAAATAAAAACAAAAAACGAGCAAGTGTTGATTAAATATGTAACATATAATCAATTTCATGGAATGAATCTTGCCTGTTGCCACAAGGCTAAAAGTCAGAAGGAAACCATAATGAATGACCAACAAACTATAAGACCGGTATATAAAAAAATATGGGTGCGGATGTGTCGGGAATACGGTCGTAGGTAAGTAGGGGGAGGTGGATGATACTGGCTGAAAATCCAAGATGGTGGCAGTGTGTACCCTCTCCACCCCTCCACTCGCCTATTGACCATCACTCCCCCTCACCACACCCCTTCCTCCCCTGCTTGTGGGTATCCCCTCCAACCCTCACACCCTGAGGTATGCTGTGATTGGTCACCCCCTCCCCCAGGAGGTATGCTGTGATTGCCTGTTGGTGTTACCCCTTTCAGCATCAGGATTTTCCTCTCCTTTCCCTGGAGTTATTATGTGATTGGCTGTTGTTGTTACCCCTTTCCTGCATATAGCTTTTTCCCCTCCTTCATCTGGAAGCCTGGAAGTGTGCTGTGATTGGCCAGTGGGTTGTTGGAGCAAGAATGCTTCAAGGGACATTTCGGGAAAGTAGATGTGGCCTATTCGGTGTCTGGCGGACGGATGAACTCTGATGGAGGGTGAGGTGAGGGTATTGGGAGCTGTGGAGGGGAGGGAGGGGGTATCGGGAGCAGCTAGGTCTTGCTTCTAAGAAGTCTGAAACACGACTGAGCTATGATGGTGGATGGTGTGAAGGAGATAGGGTGTCGGGAGCAGCATAAGTGTTGACTATTTGGTGTCTCGTGGATGCTGAGCTCTGATGGAGGATGAGGGGAGGTGAATTAACCTTTAACTTGATTTGAATATTATCCATTTTAATTCATTTTAATTGTTTTGAGATTTTTTTAACTTTGTTAATTCAATAGATTTGCATACTTTTTTCAATTTCGCGTGTACTTTACAGTTATTTCTCTTTTGTTCCATGTGTCTATAATTTATTTGTTACAGATCCAGAGTTTGGCGAGCAGGTTGGTTGCTGGTATTGGTGAGTAAAGTCACTTTCAGGATGTCAGGGTTCCCCATAGCAAAGCATAAGCACATTAGTTCCAGATCAGATAGCTCTTCTGAGTCGTCATCCGATTCAGAAAGTTATTCTGATACGACTGGAACGAAATCCTATTCAGACTATGATTCCTCATTGTCCGACATACCTTTGTTCCAAGATTTGCTATATGTCCTTTTGGATACGGCATTTGAACATAGAATCCTGGACGTGTGAATACATAATGGTACATCTAAGACAGACATGGACATCGATATTTTTTTTGCAAAGATGTGAGGCATCTGTTATGAATGTAACTTCCACGGCACCCAGACTTTACCAAATTTACGTCTCCATAGTGGTTAAATTTGGTAAAAATGTGGTTTCTGAGGAAAATGAAAAGCCACTCCCGTCCTCCATTCGTCCTATGTTGACGAAATTTACGATGAGAACATAGTCCCTCACCCCCAAAAATATTAGTAAGTTTTGTGCGAGAGGTAGTGGTTGGGAAATGAAACTGATATTGCAAATAGGTGTTCACATTTTGCAATAAAGACCATTCACCATAGGTGCCTCACATACAAATCTTACTAGATTCATTGCCGATAAGAAAGCTTGCATTAATCTGCAGCCCTCGGAAGATGAGTGATTCCTGTATGCTGTTCTAGTGAATTTATTTCCTGTTGCAAAGCATGCCAACAGACCCTCTTTGTATCCAAAACCTCACCAGGTTTTGAATACCAAGAGATTGTGGACTACTGTAGTGCTGCATGAGATCAAATAATTCGAGGAGCTCAATAGTCTTTCCATTAATGTCTACTCTGTGGTAGACTAAGATAGGAATATTGTTGACGAATAGTTTGACAATACTAAGGAGGGGATTATTGTACCCATCCATATTCTCCTGTGCGATGTGACCATCATGTGAATATGTTGACCATTTGTGCTAGTGGTGGTACCACCCTCTAGCTTTTTGCAATTATAAAGAATATGTCATAACTGCTTCACAGTCAGGTGAGTAAGAGACAGCACAAAATATTTGTTTGCGATTGCTGTTTCCAATATTTCAGAACTGTGAAGAAGCTCGCAAACTATAAGGAATTGTGTCAAGAACACGATGCTGTGAGGTGTACTTTCCTGACTGAGGAAAACAAGTACATTTAAGTCACAATTATTGCCAAAAATCAAATAATGGGTTTTATTGTGTACTGTGATACCGAATATTATCTGACACCTATGTCCACTTGCTTTCCACATAATGACACTAAGAGTACAACAACCATTAACAAACATGTACCATATGCTTGTAGCATTTTGCTCATGTGTTCTTATGATTCAAGTTTGTAATACAACCAAACCACAAGATTGTGGGTGAATATTGCATGTATAAGATGGTTGATAAGTTAGTTGAATTGACAAAGTGGGTTGCAGACACATACAGCAAAACCGTTCCAATGAAGCCATTGACAATAGGCGAGAAAGCTAAGTTAATGGCTCAAAAAAGTTGTCATATCTGTAAAAAGATGCTCAGCAAAGTCAGAGGCTGTGCACATATTCAATGCAATTTGTTGTTCAAATTGAAAAAGAACCAACTTGTTGGTGTATTCCATAATCTTGGAAATTACGATGCACACTTGCTTATGAAGCTATTGGCTCCAAGACACATCATGCAGCCCAATGGAAGTGTGATAAACGAAAAGCAGGACGAGATCAAGGTGATTGGAACCACCTTGGAAGGCTACAAATGTATTACCAAGCACATTCCCCTTGGAGGAGATTCGCAAGGAGGTATGCTAACTGTGCAATTGCACTTCATTGACTCATTTAATTATTTTAATGCATCTCTGGAGACACTGGCAGGAAATTAGACTACTGCTGAGTTGAGTATCACCCGCTCACAGTTTCCAGATAACACCCAGTTTGATTTGGATCAAAGAAAGTGAATATTTCCTTATAACTTTGTTAAGTCCATGGAATGTCTGGACTGTGCCTCACTCCCACCTAAGTATGCATTTCATAAAGTAATGAAACGCAAGGGCATTAGCGATACTGATTACACTAATGCTCAATCCACATGGAATGCATTCTATTGTCAGAATTTGCTTTAGTATGCAATTCAGTATTTATATGCGGTTACATGTTTGTTGGCTGATGTATTTGAAAATTTCAGAACCTTATGTTTGGCAGGATATGGTCTTGACCCCACAATGTACGTGACAGTTCCCTCTTTGTCAAGGGATGCCATTTTGCTTAAAACAGGTGTGCGACTGGAGCTGATCACATACTCGGACATGTACATTTTTGTATAATATGGGGTCAGGGGTGGTATTACCCAGGTTTCAAAAAAGGCGCGCAGAAGCCAACAACATTTATATGGGAGATAAGTATAATCTTAATGTGACAGTAAAGCACATTTGTTATTTCGGCATACATGGCCTGCACAGCCACATGATGAAGTGCAAGCTACATATTAGGAATTTTTAGTGGGTTGAGCCAGACATGTTTTCAACATGGAATTTAGCGAACACTGCCAATGATGGGGACTCAAGTTTTTTTTGCAGAAGTGGATTTTTTCTTTTCCGAATGTCATGATGTCCTAGCTGATCTGCCTCTTGCCTTAGTATCTGTCAAACCTCAGAACGCAAAAACTGAGAAAATACTGTTAACTCTTGTGCCTTGGAAGAAATATGTTATAGATGGTTAAACACTGAAGCACTACTTGAGGTACAGAGCCAAACTCGATTCTGTTCATCGCATACTGCGCTTTGAGCAGAAGGCATGGATGGCTCCATACATCCTGTTCAGTATTCAGAAACGTACTCAGGCGGTGAATGCTTTCGAAAAATTGTTTTATAAATTGATGAACAGATCAGTTTATGGAAATACTTTGCAAGATATCAGACAGGAAAGGAAGATCAGAGTCATATCGCAGTATGACACTGTATATGTGGTGGCAGAACTGATTGGGCGACCTACATTCAAACCAAAGCAAATAAGCGATGAAAATCTAATCCTGATCGAAATTGAAAAGATCCCTGTTGCATTTAACAAGCCTTTGTACACTGGGGTTGCCATTTTAGATTTGTAAAAAATTTTCCTTTATGATTTTCACTATAATTACATGTCCTAGAAATTTCCTCAGTAGGCCTTGCATCTTCTATATTGCAATATGGATAGTCTCATTAACGAAATTCATTGTTACGATGTGTACGAGATTATGGCCCCAGATTTGGTTGCACAATTTGATACTTCCAACATGCACCAGATAACCCGCAAAAGTTCCCATTGGTGAACAAAGCTGTAACAGGAGTGATGTAGGATCAATGTGTTGGTCGCATCATCACACCTTTTGTAGGACTACGTCCTAATCTTTACTCATTCATTGTTTTGAATGAACATCGTGTACATAAAGCAAAGGGGGTAAAGAATAACATGTTGCAATCACTCCTGTATAGAGATTATTTGGAATGCCTCATTCAAAATTCAAGGATTATGGGGACCAAATATCACTTATGTTTGCATCGTTACAATGTATACACCGAACAAGTAACAAAAGTCACCTTGTCAAGTAATGATGACAAAAGGTATGTAAGATCCAGACAACGTCTCGACATTTCCATGGGGCACTACATTATACCTGAATGAATTTCCACTGTACTGGTCAATATATGCCAATGCCAAGAACTACCAAATCTACCACCCCCAATTACCACCAGAACTGACAACCATCTGTCAGCTGCTGCGTATGTCTAACCTCCAGCGAGGATATCTTGATTATGATGTAAGAGAGAGACACCCCCATATGTGAAACTGTACATACAAGAAGTGTAAATAATGATCAAGAACTGCGATGTAAGAAGACGAGAGGACTGTATATATATATATATATATATATATATATATATATATATATATATATATATATATATATATAACTTTATTATAAAAAACTGTGAACCATATTAGTGCTGTAAGAAGATTTAAATAAATGTTTTAAGAATATGTGATACATATAATTATTTTAAGAAGATTTGATGAATGTATTTATTTTAAGAAAATCGTGAATTTTGTATATATATATATATATATATATATATATATATATATATATATATATATATATATATATATATATATATATATATGTGTGTGTGTGTGTGTGTGTGTGTGTGTGTGTGTGTGTGTGTGTGTAAATATCGTAGTTGATGAAAAAAAAGGCCACTAATAAAAAGTATTCAAATTGATTGTTTGTTTCATTTATTATTTTCGTTACTTTGAAACAGGGAGAACATGTGTAATTTATAAAATAACACCAGAGAGAAAAGAGTGAGTAAGCAAATATAAAACAAATGTGTTGTAATACTTTAACAACCAAGCATCATAACTTCAAACACACAAGAGAAAAGTTGCATCTACCACAGCACCAAACTGTCCTCGACAGATTCCAAACATAAACTGACCATTTTCCAAATAAACACCACACCTTATATATATTAATCATCTGCAAATATGGCACTGGGAGTATTACATACTGCTGGCTGGAGGTCAGTTGATAGTGAGCTGTGGTAGCGATTGGACGTGCAAATAGACTTTGTAATTGCTGGGTGTGCAAGTGTGCACATACTCTCTAGGTGCATGCAAGTGCATGTAATAAGTTATTCCCATATTATATTTCGTTAATACAATTATTTATTCAATGTGCAAATAAAATCCTATGAAACTGCACCCCCTACTTCATTCAAATCCATTTCCCTTCTAGTCTGACTCAAGCTCCTGACCTGTCAAGACATGCATGCATTTCCGTTCCACCTCCCGACTCCCTACCCCTCCTCTCACCCACCCTGAGAGCTCAGATGTGCTCCACCCTCCAAAGAAGTAAGACCTATTCTGTTCCCGACACCCTCTCTCTTACCTCCGCAGCTCCCGACACCCTCCCTTCACCCTCCATCAGAGCTCATCGTGCTCCAGACACCGAACAGGTAGGGCCTTTGCTGCTCCTGACATCACCCCCCCCCCCAACCCTCAAAACAGCTCAGTCGTACACCGAACACAGAAGAGGCAACATCTCCCCAAATATGTCCCTTGAGCCATTCTTACTTCACAACTAACCGGCCAAACACAGCACACCTCCAGGGGAAGGAGGGGAAAACCTATATGCGGGAAGGGGTAACACCAACAGCCAATCACAGCATACCTCCAGGGAAAGGAGGGGAAACCCAATAAGCAAGAAGGAGTAACACCAACAGCCAATAATAGCATACCTCCAGGGGCGGGGAAGGGGGTGACCAATCACAGAACACCTCAGGGGGGAGGGGGAGGAATACACACAAGCAGTGGAGGGTGGAGGGGGTGGAGGAGTCGTGGGGGAGGGTAGGAGGGTGTACATACAGCCGCCATGTTTGATTTTGAGCCAGTAACATCCACCTCCCCTTATTTAGGTATTTATGTGAATACCTCTGCATTAGCAGGTAATGTTTTCTTTGAGATATGAAAATTAAATGAAAATAACGAGACGAATACGAAGCTTTTATGTGTTATGTCGACAGATCTAGATGAGATCTTTAGTTTTTCACCAAAATCAGCATGTTGGCGCATCGGGGTCACGAGATATAGTGACCAGAAATGTCCACCCATGCTCAAAATTGATGGCAGTCGCCACGGGCTCCCATGTCTTCCTCGTGCGTAAAAAAAAAGAAAGAAAAAGTGAACAATATAATGTAGACTATAAAGACAAACAAAATGGATACAACTTCTACGATGCACAAACGACACGGGGAAAACGAACGAACATGACACAAATTTCACGATTCTTTTACGTTGCTATTAAACCTCAGAGAAGGGAATTCGCACTGAAACAATGTATAGTAAGTGTAAAGTGTGGTAAAATTTGTGAATAAAATCATGTAAACAAAAGACGTTTCGAGTAAGTAGGCAAAATAGATTGGTTCTTACGAAATTAAACAAAGGCTCCCATATGACCAACTAACTTATTGATGAAGAGTAGTTTCCCACCAACAACATTGCCAATTTTTTTTCAAATACAATATACAAAATAAATAAAAACTCCAAAAATCTCGTAATTTACGGAAGCGAGAAGTATTTTACCAAAAGTTTGTTTATAGTAAAAGCATGAAAGACATCAGCGGCAAGTTCGTGTCAGTTTCAAATCTATATTTAAATTAAGATCGTAACTGCCTAAAATAATTGTAAAAAATCAAACCAATGCCAAAACAAAAAATTGAGTCTTTTTTGTTATCAAAATAACAATTAAAAATAGGTGACCAATAGTTAAAATATAATCCTCTAGCCAGATATAAAATAAAAATATGGATATGAGTAACCCATTCGTCAAAAACCAGCCGAACTTTAGTAATAAAAACTACAAATACATGAAAAAAAAAGTTAATGAAACAAATTTAATGGGAAAACTAATTCCGATTTTCGTGTTCGGCACATAACACGGAGTAAACAGCATCCCTATAAACGAAAAATTGACCAGAACCCAATAAAGAACACAACAGCGATCAGCAAATGATGCTACAGTCAAACAAGAATCGACAGCCCGAAATATGTTAACGCTAATTTAAAATAGATAGATATATTTATACAATTGATTTAATGTCTGGAATATTTGTAAGTATTTTATAACATATTTGAAACATGGCCAAGGACTGCCAGGTTTACTTTAAGAAAATTCAGTTATTCGCATTGTAAAGGTGATAGGAAACACCTATTTACGTGCAACGGAACGGCATCCTCCTAGATGCCAGTCCCCGACCTGGCCTAAGCATAGTGCACTAGGCGAGGGACTGGGATCAGAAAAGCATGCGATCAGCCAACACGCCTGGTGACCAGAAAACAATGACTGTGAAGCAAAAAATAAAAAAATGGAAACCCCATCACTGAGGGTTTCCCATGTGTCGGGAAGATAAAGGTAATTTGGTCGAAGCGTTTTTAGGCCAAACTACTTTCATGGGAAATAAAATTTTAAACCATGTAAATTTTAGAATAAATGAGTTTGGAACAAGTGCATTTTAGACCATGTGACATTTTCGTCAAATGACTTTGTCAGTTACTTTAAGGGTACATTAATTTTAGGCCAAGTAAGTAGTAGACCAATTTAATTTAGGCAAGTTACTTCCAATCCAAACAACTATAGTCCAAGTGATGTTAAGAATAAATTATTTCTAGGCGAAATGTCGTCAGGCCCAAGACAATTACATGTTATATTAATTGTTTGTAGGTCGAATGACTAGGCTAAATGTATCTTCTGCATTGTAATTTTCGACCAAATGACATTGAGGTAAAGTGCGGGAGGGTGAGAAGAGCAGGAGACCTCACCTGTGGTGATCAGCTCGTGGATGTTACCATGCGTCATCTCGCGCACCCAGCTGTTGATGGTGTCAACAGCCTGCTGCGACTCGTCGAAGTCAGTCTTCTGGATCTCCGTGTTGTAGAAGACCTTGAGGATCATGCGGAACGCGGACTTGGGCCACAGCTTCTTCCTCACGTACAGCTTGGAGCCGATGTCCATCACATAGTCACGCCGAGCGGCCTGCACATGTCAAGACAAAATCTCATGGACACTCTCGCCTCCCACTACAGTGAAATAAGAGGGTGCGAATACCTACAGTATCTTCGCATTTGGGAGACCTGATTGACGTCTCCATTGGTAGTAGGATATTCTCGAGGTGCTTCCGTTACCCCAGACGTTGCATTATGACGCTGATCCATCTCCACCTTGCTTCATTGGGAACATCAATGAAGATCTCAGCTACTAGCGCCCCCCAGATATATCGTCAAATCATTCTCATTTTAGTGCCCTTTTGCTTCCAGGATGAGAAACTGTGTGCAAGTTGCAGTCTCATCATTGTACTCGTAATTGTACTATGCGCTCATCACTCTTAGAACCAACGAGAAACCTAAATGCTACTGGGTAATACAAGAAGTAACCAGTACTGAAGCATTTAGTCTCTGGGGCCTCGGTGGTGTAGTTGTCAAGACTACTCGCCTCCCACCCAAGCAACCCGGGATTCGATTCCCAGACTTTTGCACATGCTGTAAGATGCTGCTGGTCGCCGGGTTTTCTCGGGATCACCCGTTTACCCCACCATTGCGTTCCGGTGCTGCTACATTATCACCTCGTTTAACCTCATCGATTCTCAAGACCTCAGAGTTAAGAGCCGCCCAAATCACTCTACTTCATATAGACTCTGGGAGTAACTGGTGATATTAGCTTGCTCTGTACAACGGGCACCATAATTTCGCCGACATTGCAATTCATACATGTTTATGTATGCCAGCATAGGAAGGGCCAATGTCCCGAGTTTTAAACTCGCCGGCATCGCTATTACAAGGGGAAGCAACTTACTAATTTGACCAAATTAAACTTACTTGCAGAATGGCACACATACATCCAAAAGCAATCCGAGATTCCAATGGAACTTAATGGATCGAAGTTGACACCTGAGTGACCTCAGCCAGTTAGGAAGACTTCAAAGCACGACAAGTTTCGTGTAAAGATTATGTTGCTGTGGTCTGATGGACTCTGCCATTAATTACACATGAAAAATGATTAGTTATTTATCGAAACAGCTTCCACCCTAAATTCAGGATAGTTCCATATAGTTCATTCCGCTGCTTCTCTATTCTATGTGCAAGGGGAAATCTGTCTCTCAGTTAAACACAGCAAACAGCCCACTCTTAGCATCATCACCCTTGCAGATCCTACCCTGATTGGCAAACAGTTCGCAGTTCTTCTAAGGAAACAAATAATGTCTTTGGAGTACTTACTGAAGATACAGTTGGTAATTTGTGAATATCTAATAATGGATGAATGCTCGAGTCTTGCAGTATCTATTTAAAACTGAAGAATGTATGTTCAATTTGCACACAAAATGAGGCGAGAAACGTTTACTTGAAGTAAAGCAAAATGAAAACACCACAGTTGACAAATAAGTGTAAAAATGTATGCTCAGCAAAGCGAAAACGGTTCTGTGGTGATCTATCCGATCATAGCAACAACTGATTGAACCACGACTCACCGCTTTAGACACGTCCTCCAACCAGACATATATGTTGAGGTGCTTTGCGCGAGCATGGGTACAGAGTAATAATGCTGAGAACTGAGTTATACTGGTGGAGATGATGGTGTTTTCTGGGCGTGGTGATGGAGAGCATGTTGTGACCGGGCTGACTGGGACGAATAACTTTGCCGACGTTTGCAGTTGAGCCACACCCACCAACAAGAGCCAGTACTGGGGGCGAACCTGAATACCTCGGCTGTGAAGCAAGATCGCTAACTAATACACCGCATGAGCAGACCACTTAGAGACGTGCTTAGTGTTTAACTGTGCATAAAATATAAATCTTCGAAAATAACAGGGGAAGAAAAGCCATTGGGAACGAGAATCAAATAGATGCGATTAAGTTCGACTATGCTGCAGGTATGGACAGAATCAGAGTCCCGAATGTGGCAACTTAACTTGAAGTAGAAGTCGTCCAAATGGTATATTGATGGCTATACAAAGCGCATATTAAGGCTTTAATAGATGAATAGCCTGATAAGAGAGAGAGAGAGAGGCTCGTGGCGAGATTTTCATTAGTGTCTTGGCCTATAACTTTCATCGCCAGTAGGAACACCTGATCTTCGTGGAAATATTTGCGCACAGGATATTCTTCAATAGCTTATTGTACAACTGCAACTTTTCACTTGGCATTTGAGTACTGTGAGAAGGCAATGACTGGGCTTATCAAAAATAGAATGGACACACATTGAAAGTCTGTGATTCGTGGGGCGGACACCTAACAGTGAAGCAGTTGTAATCATCCAATCACGAAAGTGAATCTGCGGTGTGAATTGTTTTGAAATTTTTCTCTTCGTGAAATAGATTTGCGAAAATTCGGTGTCTCCTAGTTATCAGATATGATGTAACACAAATGTCGCTGCACTCTTTGCAGAAAGAGAAAAAGGTAGGCAGAAAAAAGCCAAGAGGGCAGCTCCATGTATACTTGCCGAAAGAGAGCGGCGAAATACCAGTGTGCTCAACATGAGAGCTGTAGACAGACGCTGCTCCACTGTGTGACAGCTTGAGCTAGGAAACTAGGGCAGTGTCTCAATTGGCCCAGCGAGCACTCTCTCGTGCTCTCGTGATCACGTCATTATAACGTCAGAGACAATGCTCTCTGGTGGTCTCAAATTGCCGGAGAGAGCACGAAGTTGTATACTCACTGGCGCTCTCTCGCGCTCTCTGACCACGCGCCATATGTGTTTACTTTGTTTCTGCGTTAGCATAAGGTTGGAGTAGCTTTCTAGGTTAAAACCATGTCGTATTTTAATAGTAAGTGAATAACTTGAACTCTTTTAGTCAACAAATAACTTACGTAACACGTATTTACAAAAATATAAATAAGGATCTGTGACGGTAAGATATAAAACAAAAACAATAGTATTTTATGTCCTACAATCATTACGGTAGTGCTATCTTTATTTGTGAACTTTTTAAAACATTTACAGGCCTAAATTACTTGCAATATTGCTGGACGTGATTCGATTTTAGCATAATTTCGCGTCCTTTTGGCATCAGTTGCCTGTGTGACGTCGGATAGTAATATGATTGGCGTTGTCTCAATTTTACAGAACGAGAGCGTAAGAGAGCACGAAGCAGTGCTCTCGCGAGATTGTGCGAAAGAGCAGGCCCGTAGCCTGGCTTACATATTTGGGGGAGGGGAGGGGGAACCAGATAATGGGGGGGGTGGAAGTGATTGCCCCACCTGAGAGTGTGTGTAGACCGATAGAGAGAGAGAGAGAGAGAGAGAGAGAGAGAGAGAGAACAAAAAGAGATTATATTGGGGAGTAGTTTTCACATACTGTAACTAATTTAGTGTTAATAACTAATAGAGAATGCATCATATTTTAATGGAATATAAATTATTTAATACATTTAATATTATGTTCATAAAAGTTTTGAGCTTAAGTAAGAAAAGATAAAAATACATTCTTACTGGTGTAATTTCTGGCAGGCCGTGGTGTTGTGAGCATTTCACAGGAAATTTATAATTTATTTAATTAAACTTTAGGAGGAGCCAAAAATTATTGAGGCCCCTCCCCCCAACCTCCTTTGCTACGGGCGGGAGAAAGAGTTAAAATAGTTTGCAGGCTTTCGCGGCCATCTCTAGGCTTCTGGGTTTCAGCCGCGTCGTGGATTTCTTCTCCAACATTTCGGCAGTCGTTGCAACTGCCATCATCAGGGAACAATACCTGACCAATTGAGGACAGTCGAAGGAAGAGTCTTAAACACAGAAGCCTAGAAATAGAAAGAGTTTAGTTGAAATGGAGACGCGGAGGACGTACCTGGAGGGAGCGCAGGATCTTGCCGAACTTGGCTCGCGAGTCGGAGCGCCTGGCGGGCAGGCGTAGTGTCTCCCTCAGCTCGGAGGCGGTCTGGTTGACGGCGCCCTCGTACAGCATCGCCAGCACAACCTTCACCCCCACAGGAGACACGGCCACGTTGCCGGCCACCATGTCCGAAATCTCCTGCAACCACCACAATTCACTTTTCCTTATCGGCGCCCTCCCTCACTCTGCTCACACCCGTCCCTGGCGGTTGCCTTAAACTCTACATGTAGTGTCTTCACACTTTTTTAATCAAACATTAAAAAAAATATCACACCATTAATTACAGTTTGTTTTTTTTCCTAAATCACAAATAAATTCATGTGAGGGTTGGACCCAGGGCGAGACAACACCCTCCGAGTGACGGGCTTTCCAGCTGGGACCCGTAGGTGCCCCTCATCCTTGAGCACGGTATGAGGTGGGAAACGGGGGTTCCCCGAGAAAACCCGCCGGTAAGCGCCATCATCCAGCACGTTTCCCACATGCGAAAATCTGGGAGCGAACCCGCCGGGAATCGAGCCCGGATCACCTTGGCGGGAGGACGGCACGTTAGTCACTGCGCCACCACTGCCCCTTTACCAAAACATGTCATGCATCACAAGCATTTCATGCTTCTGTTTACATAAAAATGTCTTAAAATAAAAAATAAAACTTTTTGTTATATTTCAACTATAAATTTTAATATTTGATTTATAATTAACGTGAATAAAAACAGATATAAAATAGGTGTGTTGGCTAAGCCTAGCAATAAATAGTTCTTTTACGGAATATTATTCAATCGAACGTGCAAAATGGTGGTCCGTTGTTCCTTTGGTGTAAATGTATATACTTATTTCAGCTTTATTATAATGAAACTACGAAATAACATGAAAGTAGAACATTAGCATGGCTTCAGAAAAGTTGAAGTAACCCTGAATAGACTATACAAATTCACAGTAAAAATATAATGAACTCCAGGTTGCTAGTAGAGCCAAGGCGGATGGCAGGATCAACTGTACCACACTCACCCTCCGCGCAACGTGGCAGTACAAAATACCATCCAATTCTACACGGTAATAATTAACCAAAGGATGGTTGTATGCAAAGCAGTACAAACAATAAAGAACAAATATGAGGTTGCATGTAACCACGTAGAATAAAAAGAAAAAATTAATTAATAGACACCAGGGAACCAAAAGATTGAAAACTCTCAAAGGAGATAAAACAATGATCGTCTAAACGAAATTACACCCCAGCACTATCAAGCACTATTATGTGATGAAACTAGCTCCTCGCTGCAACAGCGGTCAAGCAACAAATAACAAATATTTAATATGCACAGGGCTCTGCATTCTAGCTTACGGGTGACTGAACTCGTGAAATTTCCCTATTTTTAGTCACAAGCCGTGGGTAAAAATTTTCGGGAGTTAAATTATCTATAGATCAGAGTATACAGTCAACTTTGTACTTAAAATTTGATCAATTTTTTATTAGCTGCCACAGTGAGTAGCAAGTTTTACCCTCGATCAGGTAGTACAGGAGTATGTCTTCATTTCCTTTCAGGCTTGCTGTTGACTCAAGTGTCCTCCACAGCTTGTCTAGTGTCATCCAATCGCTAACGTTACTGGAACGTTACGTATTTGAAGTCTAACCTGTCCTTGAATTAACTAGAGAATGTTTCTATACACTTGTCTTGGTAAGATTAACACTTTTGAAGCCCTAGTTACTTTTATCCTATCAGCCATTTTTTAATCCTTCAGCCACTTTTTAAAATAAATATTGTCATGTAAGTAATAAACACAGTGTATATATTTCACTGGACTCGAAAGTTAATGCCTAAGGCTACGATTAAATACATTTAATGTCTATTATTAAAAATGAAAGGGCTTAAAAAAAAGCTCACTTTACCGTGAATAGCTTATAGTCACTAGTTATCAATAGACACAGGAAAATTCCGTGAGTTCAATATGTGACAAGGAATGCCTCTAGGACATATACACTGTGCTGCATTAAGGCACAGTATCATAGTTATGCTGACGCGCTCTTTTGATGGTGAGCGAATAATTAAAAAGGAGCAATACACGACAGAATCATAAGAAATATGGTCGACGTAAAAATTAATATATTGCAGGAACCAATAATTGAGTCTCGAGTATGCACACGACTGTGAATTCTAGCTTGCTACCGAATGAATCCGAGTAATATCTGGGTGAGTTTGAGTCATGCGAAAGGTTGTCTCGAGATTTACTCCTCGAGACCTTCTCCCTGGATGGTAAGTGACTGCCACGGAAGGACCGTAATCAAAACCCTAAAATGCGAATAAGGTTGTGAAGGCTAGCTTCGGCCGATGACTGCAGCATGGGCGTGTCACTGCTAGCTGTCGCAGCCTCATTCGCATGTTAGGGCTTTGCTTACACATTTTTCTTACGAAGTGAACTTCTACAATAAAATGACAACTCATTAGCTATCCTTGTTATCCGGAAGTAAGAGTATAAAAATTCATATTTAAGGGCAATCATGATACACTTGGCATACAATTTTTTGTGGAATATTTAGTTACCTTATATGAAGATAATAAAACAACTCTGGTGATATAATTTTTAGCGATCGCTGAAGTTCAATACTAACTAACATAGAAATACTTAATAAAACTTATGGCACAAAGACGGAGATTTTATTCCTTGTAGCTACCATTTTTACCAAAAAGAACGTCACAAACAGGAAAATATTTCTTGCTTAAACCACAAATGATAAATTCTATATGAAGTTTTAAGGACACTTAAAAGTATTATAAGAAGACATAATATTAATTTATGCCACATCAAGCATGGTTATTTATTCACTATTTTACAAATATTATATAATGGAAAATTTTCAAGTTTTTTTATTGTGCTATAAAACAATCTATACAGGTTGTTTCAGACTACATGGTACACGGTAAAAAATTCGTGTAGTGATTATACAGAATGGGGACAAAAACATAATACAACTTATAGCCTAAAGAGATTATTGAGGTACGCACCCTTAATCTAAGAAGTTTGTGATTACTTTTATCGACATAAATAAGAAACGACTCAATATTACATAACAAGTTTTGGCAAAGTATTTACGTGAACGATGTTAAATGTTTGCGTATTTGTATGGTAATACAGGATGAGTATAGAAGAATACCCTAACTTTGAAGGTCTATAATATCAAAACCAAATAACCTACAACCTTCTTTTACCAATAAAATGAACCGTGGAAGCGTGAAGTTTGTTTACCATATCGTCATAAATGTTCAATGTGACCACCGCGAGCGGCTGAAAAATGAAATCCCCGCCACCTCTTCTGAGGAAACAACCACTTTGTAAGCATTTCCAAATAAGGGATTCCAGTAACAGTGGGCTCGTGAAGAAAGAAAGGGCCGAAAACAGTGTCTTTGGGTACATCGCAAAACACATTCACTTTGGGGGAAGCGCGCTCGTGTTCGGTAGTTTCAAGTGGATGCTCCTGACCCCATATCCGCACGTTGTGCAGGTTCGCCTTACCATTTGTAGGAACGTCTCTTTCCCCAAAGTGAACGTGTTTTGCGGTGTATCCAAAGACACTGTTTTCGGGCCTTTCGATTCTCACGAGCCCACTATTACTGGCATTCCTTATTTGAACATGCTTACAAAGTGGTTGTTTCCTCAGTTAGAAGAAGTGGCGGGGGACTTCATTTTCCATCAGGATGGTGCGAAACCCCATTTGCACCTAGCTGTTCGTTGATACCTGTACGAGATGTTGCAGCAACGCTGGATTGGTCGTGGAGCAGCTGATGACCCGGCTCTTCATCACTGGCCCCCAAGAAGTCTGTATCTTACCTCGTGCGTCCTTTTTTCTATGGAGGTACATAAAGTATCAAGAGTTTCGTTCACCATTGCCGGCTAACATTGACGACCTCAAAACGAGAATCACGGACGCCATACAAACCTTAACAATGGACATGCTGACAAGAGTGTGAAACGAGTTTGAGTATTGCGTGGATGTCGTTCGGGCCGCTCATGGTTGTCACATTGAACATTTATGAAGATATGCTAAATAAACTTCACGTTTCCACGGTTCATTTGATTGGTCAACCAAAGTAGTAGGTTGTTTGGTTTCGATATTATAGACCTTCAAAGTTGGGCTATTATTTTATACTCATTCTGTATAATGCCTCTAACATTAGAAAAAATTGGGCGTGACATCATTGCAATGGTCGAAAATTTGTATCCCCGACGGTTTAGTAACGAAAATGTTCAGATTAACCAAAAAAGGTTGCCTTGGTATAAATCTCTCAGGTCATCGGTTCTCTTTGAAATACCCTTTTTTTTTTGTTGAAATGTTGAGTTACTGCATAACGCCTGTAGCTATGCATCCTGTGCTTCTTAAGCTTAGCGGTTTGTCTACCACGCGGGCGCAGTACAAAATTACCTACTGCAGGGCGCTGTTGTTGAGTCGGCATTAAAGCCCTGTATGCCTTTGCAAATCACACATGCACCGAGCGAACAGAGCTGAAACAAAAGAAAGTGTTCTTCGCCGCTGTGAAATGCTATCTTTTCTGGAGCAGTTATGGCGCTCGGCCTCGAGGTAATTGACAAAAAGATATTTTAAATTAAAACAAACCACGTGTTACAATATTCAGTAATTCAAACACTTCGAAAATGCGAACGTAGCAATAATAATAAGTTTCTTTCCTTAACACCAGTCTATGTATCACAAAACCATAAGAAAGCAAAGTTTTGGAAAACTTCTTGAATTTAAGATACGATAAGGTTGTATGAATGATATTCGTGTACTTTATAAGTAGTTTCCCGTACTTTCATATAGTTATTTCTTACAAAGGATAGAGTTATAGACTCTACGTAATTAGTTCAATACTGTGACATTACACGCATGCTTGACGATATTGTAAGATTAAAACAGAAGCAGTGGTAACCTGCAGAATACAATGTAGAGGCTGTGTGGAATCACTATCACAAGCAGAGGGTATTAATAAATAGGGCTACATTGCGCTTATAAGCACCAACGATTACATGTATATTTATACCGGAGTAACGTTAAAAGTGGCATAATTTGTAAGCTGCAATAATTTTCAGGCAAAGTAATATTATTGAATTCCAGTCTGAGTTTAGTCGTATAAAAACATCGAAAAAATTATATTGGAAGAGATTTTCGGTTTATGAGCACGGTGTCGTAGTTAACTTGTTTTAGCGGCATTCCTGTTGTCTTAATCTGTTTGGCCGTTTGTCTCTTCTGGACACTAATGTTCCTTCAGACTACTTTTGAAGACGCTATAAAATGTTCGTTAACAGCTCTTAACTATGAGTGTTTTCTGTGCAACCAATACATACTGTTATGTATTAAGAGTGAATTTTCATTTGTCCGTATGAAAATACGTGTCTACTTGTAATACGATTTTAAGCGATTCGTTACAAAATTCTTAAACCTCGACTTAAGAGTGAAAATCTTGACTTCACCACCATAGCTCTACAAACTCGCTGTGTATGTAATGTCAATGAAGGTTCAAATTAATCGTTTTATTTACACCTTTGCATAATTTTATACGATAGAATAGATGCCACCCTGCGGGGACAATAGTAAATATACTGATTTTTTTCTAAGGGCTCCTTAACATCCTCCGATTTTATGCTTGAAGGCTCGGCAGAGGGCGCCTTACAGACTAACTTAGAGTCCAATGTAAATAAACACCCATACCTTAGCCGGGATTCTACCTCAGAGCCTCCCGCACCCCAGATCGGTGGCGCACCAACCGACTGCGCCGCGGGAGGACGGCATTCTGACAAGTATCTGAGAAGACATATATATGTTTTAAATATATTCAATTAGATTACAAAAATTGTCATGCATATGGTTTTATTTGATTCAACAAGTTAAGAATTAAAGTTCGGTGTATTCAGAAACGCATTTCATGCTGCGTGGTTGACAACATGCGTATTGTACAATGAGTCCGAGACGAGGAAATAAGAATCGAGGTCTAACCTGGAATTGGCAACTTTCTCTTAACAAGAAGGTCGGTTGGTCAGAAAAACCAAAGTGTGGACCCTGACCTTGCAGAGGCGCCAGTCGAACTCGTCGAAGCTCTCTCCATCGTGCGGCACGAACTCGTCGTAGTCGTCGTTTTTCTCCTCCAGCTGAGCGGACACCGTGGTCACCAGTGCTGCCACCACACCTGCCGGCAACATAACCGAGTCAGTCACCTCTGCATTCTGCACTCCCGTACTTACGGTCTTAGTAAAGGCCCTTTCACACGAACAACTGTTTATTGAATTCAGTTATTTGCATTCCATTTATTGAACTAAAAATTCCACTTCAAGTCTCCGCTTGAAAATTTATCACAAACTTTTTAATGAAACCAGTAAAAAAAAAAAATATACCAAAACTAAATTTTTAGAAGTATTTACGACACGCACGACACGAAAATAAATTATTAAACCTCAATAAATTTTCTTCATTTTACTGTGCATTTGATATTTAAAAAATATGCGTCCTTGTTTTGTGAAAACTTTAAATATGTGCACACAAATCTATTATTATGAGAATACATCTGTTAATACTGTCAGAAAAACTGTGATAAGAGATTGGAATTTTGGATTCAAGAAAATATAGAAAATGCTCGAAACGAAAATCTTTCAGGAAAACTAAATATGCAAGAAATTGATAGATAGCCGCGGTTATCACGATTCTATTACGCCATATAGTATTCAGGCAATTTAATTCAATAAAATCTTTAAGTAATTTGAAGAAAAATTTGATCGTGTGAAAGGGCCTTACCACTGTAAGGATTATGACCAAATACAACTTGAGCAAACGTAGTATGAAAATGTCTGCACCATTGACAATAAAAATAACGCAGATATATTTCCAATGTTCTTATTTTCTCTACCCATCTTTTGCAAAAAAAAAAAAATATCTGTCAAACGTACGATAATTTATGTAACAAAAAAAAATATGTTTTTGTAGAATTACTGAAACGAAGACGTAAGTTATTTTATAGCCTCTTGTATTTGAGTAGATTGCAGAATGAAGAGTGGATTAGATTTGGACGGCTCTTAACATCGAGATCTTGAGAGCCGATGAGGATGAAGTGAGGTGAGTCTAAAGCGGTGCTGAAATGCAGGGGCGGTGGAAGCAGGGGATCCCCGAGGAAGCCCATTGACCTGCGGCATCGTCCCACACAGTTCCCACGTGCGAAAGTCCGGGAACGACCCTGCCGGGAATCGCACCCGGTTCGCCTGGGTGGGAGGCGAGTAGTCTAACCACTACACCACCGCGGCCGCCTTCATGTATATGAAAGAAAAATGTATTGGGACACTGTCAGCTGGGCACTCCATTGGCTGACAGTCTGCCAATAACGAGCGTTGTGCAGTGTGGTTTACGGTGTATTGTGGATCAGTGGGACAATGCCTCTGGTAGGCGGGTTTTCTCGGGTGTCTCTCGTTTCCACCACCCATGCAACCCAGTGTTCCTCCATACTCACCTCGCTTCACCCCCATCGGGTCTCAAGACCTCGATGTTAACAGCCGCCCAAATCTCTTCACTCACTCGAACCCCTCCTGTTTCAATTTTTTTTTTTTTTTTCGTTTTAAAATCAAATGTGAAATTTTTTATTAATTCAACTGAAAACAAAATTATTTTTTGATGTTGTGAAACTAATGTTAACACACACACACAGCCCGAAATATCCCGATTGCAGGCGAAACTAATATAAGCTTTAAAAACTACGACAAAAGCGTGGTTAGAGAAGCGGATACGAGCCCCATTACAGAACTAAACGACACGTGCAGTCGTAATTTGAGCTCGCACAGTTGTAACACGGTGTAGTGCATACGTTCAGCGTCGCTGCACGAGGTGTCTTGTCTAACTGGACTTTGCCCTAGCACACTGGCCGCGTGAGAGTTGTGAAGAGTCCATGCTGGTGAAGGGGGGGAGCTTGTCACTCCAGAAGCATACAGTGAGTAAAATATCTCTATTGGAGACCCTTGTTCAAGAGGACCTCGGACCCGAATTTCGTTTTTAAAATTCACTCCAGGCGAATGATTTCTTGGCCGAGCCCTTACTTATTCCCGCTTGCCCTAGTAGCTCGCTCGGTCTCAAAATGACATAAATTTTCCTGTATTAATTTTTTATGGTTTGCGCACTATACTTAGAAATCCAATAATTGCGCTAGTATTTTACGTTAGTTAAATAGGCGAACACGGCCGAGTAATACATACTATATCCGAGTCTAAAATAGCAGGATGGACAGGTTAAATAAATAAAATATAACTGAGTGACTTGTGCCCAGTAAAGTTGGTAACGATGGAGGAGAAAGTAGTTCCATGTATTAACATCGGATATAAAGTGTTAAGTAACAATTTGTCATAGCTTAAATTATTTCTCTCATTTTTTGTTTTTTTTTATGCATCGATGTGTAAAAATGAGTAGATTTGTACAATATTTACTTTGCTAATAATTTCATAGTTTCACTTGACCGACGCATGGATAAAGTGATGAGGCCAATGGCAATGCTAATTTTACATAAGGTGGAAGAACAAACAACGTGTATACAAGTAGATGTTAAGCAGGGCTTTCAAAAGTGCTCATTTTTACCGTGAACAGCCTACAAGGTGGAATATACAGACAAACAGAATTGTTGCTCTCGCAGTGATGGATATGTGTGTTTGACTTCTAGCTTGTCCTTAATATTTCTGTAGAGCTGTGCTGACCAAAGTTTTGACTCCCCTGCTTTTACCTCGGGGGAGGCTTATCGTGGTGCAGTGGACTGTGTTTATGAACGAATCTCGCAGAGACGACGCTCATATCCACGACATACGTGTGATGTTGACGCGGGACCCGCACTGAGAAAAAGTTTTTGTTGCATCAAACAGAGTTTGGCGCAACAAAATTAATCATCTGTACAGGGACAAGGAAATATTTTCTTGTTGATGTCAAATTGTTTTGTTGTTATTATTTGGTTGCCCCAAGCTAAGATTAGGTAGGCGCAAATAAAGATTTCTTTGGCTCTACGTATGATAAATAGTTTAGGTCAATATAAAAATGTATTGAAAGTCCAACCAAGAATCGAACCTATATCGTTTGCGTATGAGCGCTATGCCTTAGTTATCTCAGCTAAATTGGCTAAAGACGGACTACGGATTTTTTTTAAATATATACGTTTCGAAAACTGAATAACTGGGTACAAATAAATATTTCAAGTTTTCCAGCTTTACTTTTTATTTTCTTGCTAAACTGGGTTTATTAGGACGTCAATAGCATTATCAAGCACCAATAAATGCACTTACAAACACTTTTGCTATCCTAATTGTCACAAAAATACAAGGAAATTCTCGATCTGTATTTTCGAACGATGTCAAGCAAATGAGTGACCAAACAAATAAGCATGTACGGTTAATTCAACTAAACATTTTGTCTACAATCTAATGTCCTTTGGCTCAACACATAAGTTTTGTTCATTCTAGCGTGTATTTCGCTAGATGAAAAAAATTGATTTTGTTGCTTTTTATTTTTGCCAACCAAACAAGATATTTTGTTGGGCCAACTAAATATATTTTTGGCCCCATATAAATAAATATTCTGCTGACTTTTATCTCAATGCGGTGAGATGAATGTACTGTATCGCCTATGGAGATATTCCACTGGTTTGGGAAGGATAGAGAATAAATTTCTTGCCAGTGGTAAACACTATCTTAAAATCAGGGTTTCACTTCACACGGTTATAAAAAGGAAACCTTGAAACGTGAAACGAGAGGGCCACCAACTTGATAGACACCGAGGATATCACTTGGGTTCGCTCCTGCCCCTCTGGAATATATTGACAAAGTGTATCTCTTTCATAGCCACACTGCCAGTTTCATATCCAGGTCAAACAACAAACATTTCCATACATCAATTCAACCCAAGAATATTCAATTACAGTAAACGCAGAACTGATTAATTAATGCTACAGACACCACCAACATTGTTACAAATATTCGTCTCGCGTAGTGCAGGATATAAGACTGTGACACTATAAAATGTTTTGGTAAAATGTGCTTCTTTCAAATTTTTTTTAAGTAGTTACTAGTTACTACAACGCGTTTTTTCGTCAAGGTTTAGGTGCATATTTCTCTTTTGAATCCATTAAAAATAACGCTACGCAGAAATAAGAAAAAATAAATAAAATTCTTGCCAAGCAGATAGTTGAGATAACCACTTCGCTTTTACGTAAGAAAACATTTGTACTATTTTACATAAATACACATAACAACATGCGTTATAAAATTGGTAGTTACGTAAATTTACGACATCCCTACGATGTTTTCAGTGTTTGTAGTGAGTTTTGAATGTACAAATTATTATAAAAACTGACCATTTCGTTCGTGTAGTTGAAATGTTGTTGACCTGTAATATAACACGCACTTGGGATATGCGTTTATTTGCCTGCGGCCTTATTTATGTTTGTCATTGTTATTGTTTCCAGCTGTGCATCGTGATTCGACTATTTTCTCCTTTTGATACTGAATACCATTTCAATTAGGTATAGTTATCAGTGATGCTATCTTACACAAGGAAAATGCAAATCCTCCTCAGGCACAACATAATTTGAGTTTAAAAAAAAAAAACATGTGAACAAACATTTGGAAATTACCTGCGAAAAAATATACTGAAAAGTAAAATCTGGTAATTTTGTTTGCTACGTGCTTAGGCAATTGTTTTAAGCAGAAATGAACACGAGATGATAAAACAAGCAATCTTGGACTCTGAGTATTTTAACCTCCAGCGTTGTGTACACACGAAAATTCTACATCTGCAAACACGCTACTAACACTATGGGTAGTTCTTCTCTGTGCCTAAATGCACCCGAGTTTAACGGTCTGTATTTTGTGTAAGTGTAAAAAAAAGTAGGGGGCCAAACAAAGAGTATTTTGGTAACAGCATCTTAAATGAGTTCAACAGCTGTGTCGACTCCTCAAAATTAAGTTTAAGTGACTTGCTTTCTTAAAGATTGACAGGAGTAAAGTGCAGAGACAATCAAAAGTTACTTGTTACCTCCTTCAAGCTACCAAGTTGAAAACACACCTGTCAAACAAAACTCTTGCCAAGAGAAAGGAACAATGCCTACTATCCCCACCCATCTCCCATAAAATTTTCTTTATTTCGGGAGAATAATAAACTGCTACCTGTATTTGTAACAGGCAGAGACTTAGAAATGTTGCGTTCTTTTCTAGCGCAGGCTATATTTCACAGTGTTCACAGTGCCCAACCAAGCTAAATGGACCGACCTCCCTAGCAGCGTGGTTGGTTGCGAAACTACCTGCAATGAGAGAAGTACTGGGTTCGAATCCCGGTCAAGAATAAGTGTTAGTTTATTGCCGCATGATTTATCGAGATTTGGTCTGCTTGAATAGATATTCTTCGCTTATCGAGCAAAGTGAAACGAAAGCATATTTTAAAAAAGTGGTAGTGGAGTGGTCACTCAGTGGGCTCTCATTTGACAGGTCTTGGGTTCTATTCCGGACCCGGCCATTCCTACTTTCGTTTTACACGGTTTACTGTAACCAGTCCAAGCTGATGCGATGATTGTTGCTTAATACAGGAAAGGATCGGTTATTTATCTGTTCCTGCTTGTCTGTGCTATTTTACCTGTCGACGTGTTAAGCCACACCCACCAACTATCTTCAAGCGCAAACACACACACACACGCACACACATATATACACACACATACATACAAACACGCGCGCGCACTCAAGTCGGCACCGTTTGTTCAACAGCTGTTTCGGCAGTGAGAAGATAAACTACCTTCTGATTGGACCGCACGTAATTTTGCCACGCTAATGTAAGGGTGTTTATTGGCGCACAGTTGTCGGGTGCGTGTCAGAAAACATGATAACCAGATATTAATGACTAAGAAAGTTTTGTAAGACCTTAATGATAGTCCGGGGATCTCCCCCCTTCATTCCGGCGCTGCTCCATACTCACCTCAATCACCCTCATTCGCTCTGAAGACCTCGATGTTACGAGCGGCCCAAATATCTCCACCCCACTTAATGACAATCTATTCATTCCCCTTCCATGATACTAAGAGCGGGATGAAAATGGGAATTCACGTATGTTTTCCGAGCAGCTGCAAAAAATTGTGCTACTGTCTGACAAGAAACCTACTTACACTCGGTTTGAGCGACCAGCTGGAAAACAGAAGGTCTCGACTCGCAACAGATACAGCCAGATGCAAAAAGAAAGCAGACCTCGGGGAACAATTTGCAGCCGGCCGGTTCCACCAGTAAAACAACATCGGCGAGCGGGTCACCTTCACACGCTGAACAGGAAAGAGAGAAAGTGGTGGATAAAAGATCGCTATTCTACCGCCAGGTACGAAGTCCGCACTTTTTAAGCCACTTTACGAACTATTCCAGTGTTCCCAACCAATATAGACGTTACTTCTCGTAAATACTCTACCTTGAGATTCTAATTCTTTTGTTACATAAAAGCCGTGAAATTTTCCCATTGCAATCCACTGCCCGTTTCAACAAGAAAATACATTCGCTCGCGTCTCGCTGACTAATTATGCTCTTACCAGATAATATGTAAGAACTCGCCATTGACGAATACTCCCCTTAGTGTTATAGACATTATTTACTACGATAATCTAAGTTACATTTCATAGTACATTGCATTTTTACAGGGACGTCGGAAAGAGTAGACAAGGGAGGCATTTGACATCTCCCCTAGCCCTTCCACATTTTTCAGTCTCGCCAGGAGGGGCAAAATACTTCACGAGTGTGTTCCAAAAAGAAAACAATGTAGATTAAAATTCATACTTCATGTATGGTTACTAAAATGTACATCAGTAATATTAAATAGTACCTAATGTTTATACTAGTACGAATATTTCGTGCCAAAAAAGGTGACTAGGAAGCTAATTGTGTGTGTGTAAACATAGCAATACTTGATTCCAAAACAATTTTTGGGGGGGGGGGCACATTTTCCAGCACCAAGGGCACCAAATTCTCTACAAGACCTTCCTCCTTCCTTTCAAAAATGGTTCCGACATCCCGGATTTTACATGTCTTTTTTCCTTTAAAACAAAGTTTTTTTTTTTGTATTATTCCTGACAAAAGAAAACTGTATTTAATTTTTAATTTCCCGATGCAACACTGAAGTCAGTGAAACTATATATAGGCCGTTCATGATAAAGTGAGCACTTTTTGTTGAAGCTGTTTCATCAGACATAATAACCAATAAATACTTTCCATTGTGGTCTCGGACTTTTGGTTTTGGGCATGGTGAATGTATATACTGTGTTTATTACTCACATGGCAGGATTGGCATTAACAAGTGACGGAAGGATATAAATTGGTTGAAAGAAAAAAGTAACTAGGGCTGCAAAAGTGCTCACTTTATCGTGAACGGCCTATACATGCTTTTTTGTACAATAGCGGGGTAAGTCTGAAATTTCTACGGTGCCCCGTACATGCATCTATATACATAAAATTAGGGTTATGGTTTGAGTATGTTTGTTTGCCTGCGTTCACGTTATTTTGACGTACGTAGCAACGCAGCGGTTCTGTATGAGCGAGATTATGCAGGTCATACTATAGTTATGCTAGGTTCACTGTTAATTGGGCTAACTTATTTAATCCCAAGGTTTTTGAAGGAAAAAATTGGAGGGGAGAAGAAAGATGATTACTTTTTGAAGTGCACGGAATTAATGAACAAATTTTTTGTGTAATAATAAATTCCCCTCCCCCTCTCAACCCACGTAATTTTCCTGTACACTTAACCCTCCAACTACTTTGGAATTCGTAGTGCTGTACACTCTTAGGAAGAGCGTATGGTAAAGTTTTTTTCCCATACATCCATGGTAGTGCTCAGGAAACAGTCAAATGCATAGGGAAATTACCAATTATGTATTGTAGCCGTGCTAAGCATTCGTATATTTGCAGCATTATATATGGTTATATTACCATACCATGTGCATGTTAAAAATTTCCATTACAGTTTGGGAAATTTACTAGAAAATATTTTACAGTGTAGCTTTGAGTTATGACTGCTGCTAGCAACTCTTTTAACACCACCGAGTCGAAATATTTTTTTTCGTTGGTGGTAGCGCTGTGGCCATGCTTAAGGCCGCGCTTCATCCTCGACGGCCTCCATCCTGGGATAGGCATTTACATGTAGAATAAAATATTTCACTGCTTCCGTATGTAGTGTGGTATCAGTTACAAACAAAAATAATTTTGCTGATTTTGAAAAGTACTCTTCAGATACAGCACCAAAATTTTTATATAATTTGTACAAGGTTATGATACAAAGGATCTAAACATTCAAAACGTCACAGATGCTATAGGTTAAATTTTTTGAAAAGCTATGTATCAGTCTTGCTTGAGATGGACTGCTTGAAAAATGTCTTGGACGGCGACACTCTAGCTTTTTAAACAAAGGAGACACGTGACATTTTGTAAGTAAACCCTTGCGTGGAAAACTCTTACTGCAGCGTGTAGCATGGAGGAGAGTGGCGATGGCGGAAGCTCGGGAGTGATAGATGAGGGGTGAACTGCAGCGGGGGAGAAGGGGGGCAGTTAGCGGACTTAACTGCTCTCGATGTTTACCCTGGGAAGTTGGCAGACTGCGATCGCTCTCCAGTTTGTTTCCAATATAGCTACAGGCATTAGCATTAAATAAATATTTAATTCATTACATGTATTTGTAAATATCCAGTGAGTCTACTAGCGTTTAACACACACAGTGAAATAAACTTCCAACTTAGTATTTAAAATGCAAGTAGGTAGAACACCGTTAATACCTATATGTGAGTTATTACGTCGTAAGGTCAGTATCTATTTTTAACTATATAGTGAACTAACATAGGTACAAATTATATACTGCAAATGTCGATCTGACGCAGCCACACTTATCTCGCGGGGAATTAATCACACACATATTGAACAATAGCGCTGGGTTGCACTAGCCTTCCATTTAGTACGAACCAGCACCTAAGTCAAGCACTTTACCACGTGGTGTTTACGATATAATCAAATGTTTTGTTCGGCTTTGACTAAAATAATATGAGCACAAAAAATTGCCAGCATCGAAAATCACAAGAAAACACTTTTATGGATAACTTATTGCTCCATTCGAAAATGTAGTGCTTCCCGTTTATAAAAATAAATACTTATTCGTGTCTTGTTTGTGCACTGTTCACTCTCCCCCGCCTCCTCTGTGTAGTTTTGAAAGAGTAAACATTGCTTCATTTCATCGCTAAGCTCACACATGAAACGTATTTAATGATTACTTGCAAATTCACACTCGTTTAACTTGTGAGAACACTCTCACAAGTTAAACGAGTGTTTAGTGGGTAAACTGGAACATATGTTAATATAGACGTTAGTGGTAATATAGACGTTAGTGGTAATATAGACGCTAGTGGTAATATAGACGTTAGTGGTAATATAGACGTTAGTGGTAATATAGACGTTAGTGGTAAAACTCCCCCGAACAGCTACTCGTCAGCCGATGGATACCTTGGTTTCAGTCTGATCATTTCACATCATAGACATAAAAAACATCCAGGTACAGAAATTTAATTTTTTCGACACAAACTGCACCTAAGAGGGTTTTTCTTTTGTAATTTACGGCTAGTGAAAATAATACCAAATATAATTGAAAGTGACTGCATGCGTTTAGTTTGGTCTGTTAATTGTTATCAGGTACGTTGACATCAGGTAAAAAGAATGCAGCATTGTAGAAATCTTACCTTTTAAAACTCGAGACTTAGTAAATTCTAGGTAATAATTGCAAATTGTAAGAGCACTGATCAGTTGCTGCTAAATGTAATCATCAGTTAGTATTTTTTAAATCATTTGGTATTTGGAAGTTAATTTAACTCTAACTTACGAGTGTACTGAAAATATATATAGTAATAGAGAAAACAATCAGCTGCACTGCACCACTATGTCTGCATACTGAAGTATGAACATTAATCAGGACTTCCTTCTGTAAGTTTCTTGTTTCCAAGTGAAAAAAAATAAAGAAATATTTGTCCAAATTTTCTAAAAGACGCTAACAGATTTGTAGTATTCCATGTAGACTGATTTGCGAATTTTCATCAAGACATGTAATAAGCCATAAATAAATTGTTTTTTTTTTTATCGCACAATACTTGTTTCGACGTATACTTATAAATATTATTTAGAATATTTTAACTAATACTAAGTTGATATGATTTAAAATGTATGAAATCTTTATTTGTTTGTATATAATACTCCGTTTTATTTATGATCTTAATATGGTGTTTGTACGTACATATACAAACACACACACACGCACACATAAATATGTTCATAAATGCCCTTTATGTGTGTATATAATTTAATATTCATAACTTCGTGAATTGTAACTCCTTTTTACAATACATACATAAGACTGCGCTATAGTAAATTAAATGAGACTACAACTAAAAGATACTGTAACCCCAAGTCTCTTTTGAACAATTACAATATTTATTGTACGTTAGGGATCCCGTCTACGATAATAGCCTACTTGACTGAGCACCTCATAAAATAATACACTCATTTCGTAGCAGCTACCTTTATCAAAGCAACTACCAACTCAGGGGCGGCGGCGGCTGAGCGGTTAGCCTGCTCGCCTCCCATCAAGGCGAACCGGGTTCAATCCCCGGCCGGGCCACTCTGGATCTTCGCAAGTGGGAATCGTGCCGGACGATGTCGCAGGTCGGCGGGTTATCTCGAGGATCTCCCGTTCCCCGCCCCTCCATTCCGCGTTGCTCCATTCTCACCTCAATTCATCCTCATCGGCTCTCAAGACGACGTTGTTAAGGGCCATCCAAATTCCTCAACTCTCAATCTCCAATTCAAACACCATCTATGTGTCTATCCACCATAGACAATGCTGCCAACATCACAAGTACCAATATTATTTTGGAGGTTGAGAGAGAACTACAGTATAATATATTTTAATAAACCCTTCTTAAGTACGAGCTAAACGGTACGTAACTATTACTAATAGGCCTGCCTACCAAGCCGGCAGCCGCGAACGTCAAATGGGGAATCAGTGGTAAGGTTGAATGAGAGCTGGAATCCTGGTTACTCGGAATCCTGGTTACTCCGCAACCATCACTACACGAATACACCATACGAATCTTAAATTAATTTATCATAAAATACAATTAGCCTATCTTCATGGTTCAAATTGCATTTGAAAGAAGATAGTTCAATTATACACAATGCAAAATATTATTCACAAAGTATATCAATTACTCAGTAATTTTGAAAAATATATTTTAAAAATCGCTTCAAATCCACTAATATTCTATGAAGTTCAAAAATATTAGTTCTCTTAAACATAATTCCTTCTCATTGTGTCAATTTTAAAGATGGCCATTTTAAACAAAAATTATTCTACGAGCAATTTCTTAAGGAATGTTGCTACGTTAAGACATCTTGCCGATTATTTTGTTTCATATATTTCTTTTCTAAAATATAATATTGCTATATACATATAACAAAGATAAGCAAATAATCGTTTACTTTTTTTATTTTTATTTTATGTAGCAATATTTTCTGCTAAAGTCGCGTCAATATGTTTTTCGTTTGAAATAGTTATCTTTAAAATTGACGCGATGCGTCACGTCGCGTCGCAACGCTCTATTGTGAGTACCGCTTCAGGCGGCTATGACAACGACTCGCCGTTGCCCCATTAGGAAGTTGACGTCACTCTGGCGACCTGAAGACTCGCGAAGTGCTTGACGTAAGAAGGAGTGTCGTTGCGCAGCTTTGTGCGAACACTGGAGCCTCGGCCAGTCGCCTTACCCGCTCGCGAGGCGCTTACATATGCGGGAGCCTCACAGCCCCGACAAACACAGCACGACACAACGTTTATATTTTCAATGTGATTGCTTGAATTTACAGCCCGACAGTTAACTGACGCGACACGAAGAGTAACATTTTTCGGAAACATTTAGAAGGCGCTTATTAACTACGTTAGTTATCAAGGCGGTGGGCAGACAGGGAATTTGGAATACCTGATGGTGGCAAATTGCTATCGCTAAAGCCACGAGTATTTCGCGGATTGAGTTGGCAGCAAGCTATGCTGGGCAGCCCTCTATACACTCGATACATTATCGTTTGCTTATTGGTTGATGTGATCAAATGAGCCTCTGTACAGGATTGTTAAACACTCGCTCACATTACTGCTTCCTGCTTATTATTGGCTGCACAGTTAAATGGGGCATGTCTAAATAACTGTTGTCCAATCACAACAGTAGGAGAAAATAATAAGCGTTTGGAGTCTACCGCGCCTCCGAGTGAATTCGCGAAATACTCGTGGCTCTAGTTATCGCTAGAGACCCGGAAATTTCGCGAATTCATTCGGCAACAAACTAGACTCCACAATCCTTTGTGCATTCAAGCATCAGTTCATTGTTCATTGGCTGTTGCTCCAGTTTAACCCCAGACCAGGTAGCACGGGATTCTGTTCTTATTTTCCTTGCAGGTTAGTTATTGGCTGGAAGTCGTTCGAGGCGTGTCTAACTAACTGTGGTCCAATCTAAGCACAAACACAAATTTACAAATGAATGCAGTTTAACTTGCGAAATTTCCTTGTCTCTAGTTGTCGCTAATGCATACAAAGGTGAAATTACTATTTTTAAGAGTTAAATACAGTAATTTTCCCAAAAAAAAAATTAAGCAGCGTGTTTGACAATGAAGGGAAAACTTGCCGCAAGACACAACGAAAATGGAAATCATTTCTAATCCAAAATTCTGGTCGGATATGACAGAATATGTCGGGCTTACGGCACATCCATCTTGTATATCATTGACTCTTTAGTTTTAAGTGTCGTGTCGGGGCTGTCGTGTTTATCGTGGCTACGTGACTCCGGCTTTAGAGATGATGGTTTATCGCGGAAAAAAGTTCACTGTTGCTAGGATTCAACGCACTGCACACATGTCCAACAGTTTTCTTTCCTTATTGGCTGCCATACCTGTATGAAGCTACTACCCTATTTCGCTGGGCCAATGAGGGTTCTGATACCATGAGGCAGAACGTTCGTAATCGGTCTGCAAACAATTTAGCTTAGTCAAAACCTTGTTTATCCAATCATGAAAGAATAAATTAATTAGAGTGGTATAGAAGATATGTTGACTCAAAGGATTTTCGCTATTTTCCATCATCTCTACGCTCGCTCAGGAACGCATTTTTGCAGCTAGTTTGTGGCTGATGGTGCTTGAAACTATAGCTCTCGCAAAAATGTCTGCTGTTAACTGCCCGTATCAAGAACGTTAATTGAACTCCACAAGTGTTTGGAAGCGGGCAGAGAAAATCTAAGAAAGGGTAACGGACTTTGCCCACTTCTGTGAAAATTTTTCCAAAATTTATGCATATATTTTGCACATTTTCTTGCACCTCAATAACACGTACAGATTTACACTAGAGGGGGAAAAATAGTTGAACAGAAATACGTCATTGTTGTGAAGAATTTGTTCGCATAGTTAGTGAGGCCGCGGTGCTGTGGTGGTTAGACTACTCGCTCCCCCAACTAGGTGAGCCTGTTTCGATTCCCGACGGGTCGTTCCCGGAACTTCGCATGTGGGAATCATGCCGGACGATGCCGCTGGCCGGTGGGATTCCTCGGGGATATCCCGTCCTCCCACCCTTGCATTCCGTCGCTGCTCCATATTCACCTCATTTCATCCACATTGGCTCTCAAGACCTCGATGTTAAAGACTGCCGCCTAAACTTCTCCACACCATTCATATATAGGCTGCCCACGGTAAAGTGAGCACTTTTGAGGTCCTAGTTACTTTTTCCTTTCAGCCATTTTTTATCCTTTAAAAACCTTTTTAAAAAAAAATATTGTCATGTAAGTAATAAACACAATGTGTATATTCCACAGCACTCGGAAGTTAACGTCTAAGGCTAAAATAAAATATATTTATTGACTACTATTCCAAAGGAGATGGCTTTCAAAAGTGCTCATTTTACCGTGAATAGCCTATAGTTAGTTATGGAGGATTCCCCTTTCTTAGTTTTTTTAATAAGCTTTCAGAAATTTGTGGACTGCAATTAGCGCTTCTGTCCGACGCAATCTTAACGGACACACTGTCTGGCTTCCTTCTAGTGAAGTCCGCCGCTACTTAGTAGAAGTAGTTCCAAGTTTTTGGATGTAATTACTTCTCCTAAAGTGCTTAAATATCTGCACTTTTAAATTATATTATTTACCACCTGTTTGTGTTACTCGCATAACGATATCCCAGTACAATAGTTTTAGAACTCAAAATATCAGTCTTTTCAAGAGGAACTGTGTTGTACCAACAAAATGCCTTACTCCAGAGCATTATCTTGTTGTATCTTCCCGTGCAAAATTATACCCGTTAGTATGTCAGTTTTAAAACTTTTACGTGCGACAGAGATTTCTGTACTGCATATTGAGAAGCGATTGATTTAAAAATGGAATTTTGAGTCGTAATACTTTTTTTACTGAGGTATCGACAAGAGTAACAATAATAATTGAAAATATTTGCATATTATTAAAATATTAAACATACAATCGATATCGCCATTTAAACTACTCGACGAATGAATGAAGTCATTTGGGTTCATGACAATATGTGGTGATATTACAAATGGCGGATGGATAGGAAGTGGGCAGAAAAGTAGATTCTAAGCAGCGCATTAAAAATTACTTAGTTAATTGCGAACGACCTATGATGATGTTTTACGTCCATTATTTAGTCCATCCACGGTTATCTCCAACTTTTCAGAAGCCCTGCTTAAGTTATACTTTCAAGATATTCCTCCGCATCATGCAAACAAAGCTTAACTAAGTCTAGAAAATTACATCAAAGGGACAACGCGTCGTATTTGTGAGCATTTACTGCAAGGGCTGTTCACGGTAAAATGAGCACTTTTGAAAACCCTGCTTGAGATCTACTTGTGTGTACGTTGTTTATTCTTTCGCCGTATGTAAAATTAACATTGCCGTGGACCCCAACACTTTATTCATGCGTCGGTCAACTGACACTGTGAAATTATTACAAAATTTAAATATTTTACCAATCTGGTTATTTTTACACTTCAGATACATTAAAAAAACAGAAAGTGAAAGAGAAAATTTAAGTTATCACAAATGGTTACCTAATACTTTTTATTCTACGTTAAACATGGAACTACTTTCTATCCATCGTTACCAACTTACTGGGCGCATGTCATCTAGTGACATTAAAGTTTTATGGAGTCTCAGGTACACCAAATAAACTAATAAGCTCATACCTTTCAAACCGACAACAAGTGCGGATCAGAGGAAAAACTACTTTATTCTACTCTGAACCAGGAAAAATCAAGCATAGGGTCCCACAAGGATCAATATTAGGCCCTCTACTCTTCCTAATTTATATAAATGACCTTCCATGTGCCTTAACCCCAGAAAAAAACTCCTATTTTATATGCAGATGATACTAGAATCTTAGTCTCTGGAGACACAGTAAATGATCTTACATAAAAAAACAGACACAAATTTACAGAGTTAAATTCGTGGTTTACTTTCTTACAAATTAAATCCCAACCTAGATAAAACATTTTTTATGAATTTCCTCACAAAGAACAGAAAAAACATTAATCAATATATTGGCAGTAACAGAGACAAAATTACTTAAACCGCAGTGATTAAGTTTCTTGGCTTAAAAGTAGACAATTTACTTAACTGGAAATATCACATTGCGCATATTTTACCTAAACTAAGATCAGCATTCTTCGCTCTGCGGGGTGTTGCAGCGGTCTTGAACAACAAAAATACAGCATAAATGGTATATTTTGTATATTTTCATTCCATCATGTGTTATGGTATAATTATTTGGGGTAATTCCACTGACGGCAAAAAAAGTGTTTCACGTGCAAAAGAGAGCTGTAAGAATAATCAATGGCAAAAGGAAGTCAGATTCATATATACCTCTTTTCAAGAGCTCAGAGATTTTGACATTTGCATGTGAGTGTATGTCTTCGGTACTTATATTCATGTCCAAAAACATTAATTTATTTCATAAAAATGAGTCCTTCCATAAGCATGACACTGGAATAAAAAAAAACACTTACACGTGGCTTCGGTTAACTTAAAACACGTCCAGAAAGGACCATCCTAGCTTGGTAGCCAACTTTTCAATAAGTTACCACAACATCTTCAAGAAATTTGATCCTCTAACCAAAAACTCTTTAAAAAACAGCTGAAATTTTTTTTTTCTAAATTAATATTTTATAATGTAGATGAATATCTAAACTACAAAAATTAAGAAATTACTGTATAACATGTAATTGCACGCATTTATTGTTCCGGTTTTTCTCGTTTCCTTTTTCTTCTGTTTCAGCACAACGACGACGCCCCACAGTATGTTGGAGGAGGATTGGTCAAATTATGAGGAAAATATGTGATGCGTATACGTGTAGTCTGACATATATATGTGTGTTTACTATATCCCGTGTATAAACTTTGTATACTGTAATTTGACTTGTCCAATATCTTTGCTCAGCTATGTATTAAAGAAGATCTTACGGATGCAATAAAACAAACAAACAAACGCAGGCAGGGGCAGTGACATTTTTCTGAGGATGATTTCAAAAGTACTCACTTTATCGTGAACAATCTTTAATAATATTTTGTATGAGAACTATTTATTATTATTAGACATTATCAAAACACCTATTTTTTCTGTTTTTATTCGTATCAATTATAAATTAAATATTATGATTCATAAATAAAAATAAGTTAAAGTCTAATTTAATTAAAATTCTCGCGTCAGCCTAACCGATGTATAGAACGCTTGTGACATGTTTAGGAAACAAACACATTATATCACATCTTGAGTTTTCAAAGATTTGATTAAAAGAGCGTGAATATAGACTGCGAATAGACTATATCACTAAAATGACATGCATTTACACACACGTGAATGTCAGTGTCAATATTAATACTCTGTATCAACCCAAAATATCATTATTGTTTAGCACGTAAACAAATAATTATGAATGACTCATCAACGGCAATACTTGTGATAAAAATCAGCGTCCTTCTCTCCACTTACAAGAATAATACTGTCTGGATATTCCCCTGCTTTGTGATTCGACTCGTGACTTGATAAAAATACTGATGTACAAAAGGTGAGGCTACTTTAATGTATAGATTAATGCAATATTGCATTATTTTTATAGCTACTCAGCTCCAAATTATTTATAGTACGTGTATTTTGTTTATTTGATAATTATACTACGAACCTATTCTCATATATCCAATATACTTGTATTATAACGTAAGACGTTCTACTACAATGCTCCAGTAAATATTGTATTTTTCTGAATAATTAAATTTTAAAATCTACTCTAAACAGCAAACCTTAGAAATTTTTACCCTGGATGAGTAAGGAGGGGTGCAGCCACACCCCGCTATATTTTTCTTCTTTGATGCTTTGAAGTTGGTAGCACCGATTCTATCCACCTTTCTTGACTCTGTTTATCTGGCTGGCAGATAATCAGTGTAGCTGTGACTGTTGGCCTGCGTGTTTGCACGCTGTCTGGACATTGGCCTTGGGGAATTTGTCACCCCACCTTACTCAAAGTGCTTTATTTTCGTGCTGTGTAGTTTCTCATAAACGTTGTGTTCTGAAACTTATTTTTGGACTGTATATCATTTATACATGCATACAATTTCAAATATTTTTTTTTATATAGCATATTTCAACAAGGTAGTGATGGCTAGCAGTGGTCAAACCACACCGTGTGAGAGCAAGACAGAAATAATTGAAGATGGTGTTACCAGTGATGAGGACGATGAAGTTTAAAATGATGACACAGTGTCGGATACCAGTACTTTTGATTCAGAGGATGAATATCTACCTTCAGATGAAGACTCGAGTGATAGCGACGGGCCGCGAGTCTCAAAGAAGCAAAAAGGAAGTGACATTATTTACCTTGTGAAGATGCTGTGTCAGTCAGTCAACCTGCATCGAGTAATAAACATTTATGCATTCCAAAAACCACCAATGTGAGTGGTAAAATGAACATAGATGGTCTAACAAGACACCAACAAAACCAGGTCGCATTCAGCAACGTAGCATTATCTCAGGTTGTCCTGGAAAGTGGAAAGGTAAAACTGCCAGAACCTATAGAAAAAGTAAAATATGCAAAGAATACACTTGAATCTTTTTTGTTGTTTGTTGATGAACCAATTATTCAGAACATTTTGAGGTACACAAATGAGGAAATTGAACGCCAAAAAGCCAATTATTCTGCAAATCAGAAGAGTATTGGTCCTATGCACAGATATGAACTATTAGCTCTTTTAGGCCTATACATTTATTTAGGAGCATATAAATCAAATCATGTATCAACTGAGTTATTACGGCATAAGCTGCGTGGGTTGCGGATAACAGGAACTGCGATGTCATAAATTATATAAATATACTGCATCCATGCACCAATGACCTTAAGAATCGAGATATAGGCTGTTCACGGTAAAATGAGCACTTTTGAAAGCCCTGCTTATGATATATTTGTAGACACGTTGTGTGTTCGTCCGCCTTATGTTAAATTAACGTTGGTATGGGCCTCGTCACTTTATTTACGCGTCGGTCAAGCGAAACTGCATAATTATTAGAAAATTAAATATTGTACAAATCTGTTCAGTTTTACTCTTCGATACATTAAAAAATTAGAAAACGCGAGAGTAATAATTTAAGTTGTCACAAATGGTTACCTAGCACTTTAGTTCGACGTTAATATATGAAACTACTTTCCCTTCCATCGTTACCAACTTTACTAGACACATGTCACTCAGTGCGCCTGTTACAATATATACAGGTTGGGCAGTGACTTTTTTGTAAAGTCGATTTCAAAAGTGCCATCTTCATCGTGAACAGCCTTTAACAGAGACTACGAGACCTTCATAACAGACGCAACACAAGGGATCGTGGCCAGCCTTGCCCGCCCTCGAGTAACGGCTGTGAAACTTCACTCAAGAACATTTCCCTATACTTGTGGGTTTCGAGCGCTATCTGCTCGTCTCTGTCAGCTTCTTACACAGACTAACAATTTCTTTTCCTTGCTGCGAGACCGCTGTGATGTGGCGACTATAGCGCCTGCCTCCCACCAAGGCGAACCGAGTTCGATTCTTGGCGAGGTCACTCCTGGGTTTTCGCACTTGGTAATCGTGCCGGTCTCGGCGATTTCTCATTTCCCCGCCCTTGCATTCCAGCACCGCTCCATATCCACCTCGCTTCGCCATCGTCGGCTCTCAAAACCTCGTTGTTAAAGAGCCGCCCAAAACGCTACACTCAATTCCACTTTTCCTTGCTAAACGCTGTTCGCGATAAAGTCGATACTTTTGAAAACAACCTTAGGAAAAAGTAACTTCCCCTGCATGCATATACTTCAACGAGCGCACTGAGTGATATACGCCCGGTAAAGTTGGTAAAGATATATGGAAAGTAGTTCCATATCTAAACTTCAAATAAAAAGTGTTAGGTAACAATTTGTGATATTTTAAATTATTTATTTCGGTTTCTGTTCTTTTAATGCATCGGATGTGTAAAAATTAGCAAAATTATAAAATAATGTTTACTTTTCTAGCAATTTCACAGTTTCACTTGACCGACGCATGAATACAGTGATGAGGCCCATGACAATGTTAATTTTACATAAGGCGGAATAATACACAACGTGCATGCAAGTAGATCTTAAGCAGGGCTTTTAAAAGAGCTCATTTTACTGTGAACTGCATGTAGGTAGCAGGGAGAACCCATCACCGCACGCCTGTCGCCATTTGTTTATTCTCGTGACAGCGTGGGCTATCTGGAACAACATCCAGTTTCACCCGACAACGTGCCAAGTCACAAACGCCAAACGCTCGCTTTTCGCTTCTCAGCCTCTCAGCAGGCCGAACAGGCAAAATTTCCATGCATGAGATATACCTTCATGAGTAGATACAAACAGCCGACTGAGAAAAAAAAAGTTTTGTGGTGATCAAATCAATTTTGTAGGTGACTACAAAATTCTGTGGTCAATCTAGACACCACAAAAGAGTTTCTGGCACCAAAAATTTTTTTGCCATTTCAATATTTCATGGGAGGTATGGTTTAACGTCTCGTCGACAGCAAGATCGCGGAAGGTGTCAACAGAGGTCTTTATTAAGAAGCAGAAGACCGCTTGGAGTCAGTTCGGCAACCACTGATAACCGAAATCAGGATGGCTGGCCCAAGAATCGTACCCGGTTGGCACATATGCCAAGGCTTGAACACGTCACCTCACGGAAAGTTTTCTTTCTAAAGGCTGTTCATGGTAAAGTGAGCACTTTTGAAATCAACCTTAGAAAAATTTCACTGCCCCTACCTGCATATATTTCAACTGGCGCACTTCGTTACATGCGCCCAGTAAAGTTGGTAATTATGGATGGGAAGTAGTTCCGTATGTTAACGTCGAATAAAAAGTGATAGGTAACTATTTCTGATAACTTAAATTATTTCTCTCGCTTCATATTTTTTTTTAATAAATCGAAGAGTAAAAATTAGCAGATTTGTAAAATATTTACTTTTATAACAATTTCACTGTTTCACTTGACTGACGCATGAGTAACGTTATGCGGCCAATGACAATGTTAATCTTAAATAAGGCGGAAGTATACACAACGTACATGCAAGTAGATCCTAAGCAGTGCATTCAAAAGTGCTCATTGTACCGTGAATAGCATAACGAATCATTTATTTGCTTGGAAAAGAGGGATATGTAATCAATCCCCAATTTATTAAGAATGTCCCTAAAGAATTAACTCATAACCTGATGCAGAAAGGGGCGAGAACGGACAAATATGGCATCGTAGCCAGACCAGGATGTGGCCACTTCCAATATGCTGTCGCGCGTGCGGAGAATACAATGGATGTAGTTTTGCGGTTACGGCAAGTTGTTTTTCTTTGGGCGACACGAACGTTACTGCTGCGAACTAAATATTTGTAATCCTGCACCAGCAGCACGGTGTTAAAGTACACGACTTGGCACTAAACACTGCGTCGAGTTATTCCCGTCCCTAGCAGGTGGACAAAAGGAGAAACAAAACAAACCCAGAAAAGTAGTGATTCTAGCATTCCGGCATTTACCAAATTTTGCAGTGAAACCAATGCTTGCGGCAGCCTAGATTTGAAACGTGTATATGCGTCAGGGGAGATTATATATATATATATATATATATATATATATATATATATATATATATATATATATATATATATATATATATATATATACGTCCACGCATGATTCACCAGTTGTACCAACAAATGTCTGTTAGTGGTCTGCTATATTGGAGGGCATGGCCATGATTTATAGGTGCATTTAAGCACCTATAAATTAGCGATTATAATGGAAATTGTATATCTGTTCATCATCTTTAATCACGTATTTTATGATGCAGCGGTTTTTTTTGTGCCACATTATGCAGTATTAAAGGCCGTTCACGATGAAGTGAGCACTTTTGAAATCAACCTTAGAATAAAGTCACTACCCCAACCTGCGCATATTTTAACGGGCGTACTAAGTGGCATGCGCCCAGTAAAGTTGGTAAAGATGGATATAAAGTAGTTCCATATCTTAACGTCGAATAAAAAGTGTAGGTAACCATTTGTGATAACTTAAATTATTTCTTCCGCTTTCTTGATTTTTTTATAATGCATCGAAGTGCAAAAAAGATCATATTTGTAAAATATTTACTTTTCTAATTAATAATTTCACATCTTCACCTGACCCGACGCATGAATAAAGTGATAAGGCCCATGGTAATGTTAGCCTAATTTTGTATTAGGCTGAAGAATACGCAACGTGCATGCAAGTAGATCCTAAGCAGGCCTTTCAAAAGTGCTCAGTTTACTGTGAACAGCCTATACGAAAGAATTAAACAACTAGTAGAATTTAAAGTTCCTATAATCGAATATTTCCAATAACATCTCTGAAACCGAAATCATGACAGACACGAAAACGAAGAATTTCTGCATAATAGGGCGCCAGCGGCAACAACAGGACCGAGCGCTCGCTAGCGTGGAGCATAACAGCTGTGAGTGAGGTCAGCAGCCTCGTGGCCGGGTCACGCACTGCCGTCGGCTGTTTGGTAACTACTCCAAGTGGCCGCCTCGCCTGGCGACAAATCACTCCCCACACCGCGCGCTTTTCCAGGCGACCCGCGAACCGACCAGCCAAGTCGGAATGTAGCGAGCCCTTCACTCCAGTGTGGTGAAGATCTTAACACGTGTAGTCGTGGGAAATATTGAGTGGGGCGGATGGACCATTTTTCCTCAACATTTAAAATCTCCGGGACGATCTCCGTAACCGGAATGTACGCTCTTCGAATCCCTAGAAAGTCATCTACAAGCATGGCGTGTACATACAGGTTGCTCGGAAATTTCCCTTACGAACTCCTAGGACTTGTAGAGGGGCCTAAGTAGGCTATCTTTTGAATAGGAACACATGTCCGTAAACGTACCGTTTCCGTGCTACAACCATTTCAAATCAGGTGTATTACTCGACCACTTCCGCTGAGGGAATGAGCAATGTCTCGGATGTGCCTGTGTTGGTATGCAACCGGATAGGCAGTATATTACTTCAGACAATCATATGATGGCACGCGACATCTACAAGGTGATGGCAATGCCTACCCATTCCCTCTCAGCCGCGATGCCCGCCTCCTTTGCATTCAATTCCCTCTCCTTTAGGCGTAAGGGGCTCAGCCCTGAGATGCAATTAGAACCCGACCCTACCTTCGGACTTACACTTAGTACTTAGAATAAGGTAGTTTAGAAAAAAAAGCGACATCTACCCTGCCTCGAGCCCCATTCACAAACCTATGTGTCTCCTATCAACATGGTCGAGGACACGTTTGCGGAACACACAGACGTGATCCTTGTGTACGGCACAGCTGAAGGTAATAGAAGAGCAGCTTCTCGGTTGTATCAAAAGCGTTATCCACAACGTGCGACACCATCGCTTACCCTTTTTGCCACAGTTACGCAATGGCTCCGAGAACAAGGTATCTTCGTCGCCGACATGAACGACTGTGGTGCTCCAAAGAGACGCTGCACTCCCGAATCGGAAGAGGCTGTACTGCATCACGTTGAACAGAGCCCGTCAGCGAGTACGCGAACAATTGCGCGTGCAGTGGGGCTCGAGGCAGGGTAGATGTCGCGTGCCATCGGGTAATTGAAGTAATGTACTGCCTACCCGGTTGCATACCAACGCAGGCACATCCGAGGCATTGCTCATTCCCTCAGGGGAAGTTAACGAGTAATACACTTGATTTGAAATGGCTGTAGCACGTAAACGGTAAGTTTACGGACATGGGCTCCTATTCAAAAGATTGTCTACTCAGTTCCTTCTATAAGTCCTAGGAGTTTGTAAGGGAAATTTCCGAGCACCATGTATAAGCCTCATGTTGTAACGGCCACCACAAATCAAAATACAATCAACGATTTCTAGCTGGCCTCATCTTGCCTAGGTTACACAAGTGCGTTGCAATCCCTTTGCAATCTAGTGTAATTTATAATAGTTCCGTAATATAAGCTGTAAATAAGTTAGCCTGCATTTGCACATGCACGAATGTGCGTGCCCATTCACATCCATTGCACCCAACCATGTAATCGTGTTGTTACATTGCGCTGGCCTGAAGGTGCCAGTAAGCAGGCACCCCTACTACTGACCAGGAATCAGGGTTAGATTGCACCGTTGCGACGCCAGCATGTAGCTATGCGGAGTAGCGGCCATCGCCGCTTGACCGCCGCCCGTGATGGATCCCTCCAGAGATCAGCTGTGTCGTTCGCCGTAGCCGTCATTTACAAAAGCCTCGGAACTCAACTCAAGGTTTGGCAGAAAAGTGCCACTTATGTTGCGCATGAAACAAGAATTCGCATATTTTGTTACACTGTTAAATATTTTGCTTATTTAAATCCATTAATAGGAGGCAATTTTTAGACAAAATTTGAGCATATTTCCATTTGGGATCCATCATAAAGCACATTAGAAAACCTTCAATAAAGCAAATGCTCAAATCGGATATAATAAAAAATTAGTAGTGTTGAAATTCACAAATATTTTCAATAAATTTAATTGATGCATGTAAAATCAATAAGTACAAGTATTTTTTACATGATATTCATGCAAAGACTGTTTTACTGTGAGGAGATTTTTGTTTCCGTATACTGAGACAAACTTACGGTATTTGTGTCTTTCCAAAATAAAAGCAACTGCAAACGAATTTAATTTTAGCACAAAAAGAGCACGCATGACTCGATACTTAAGAACAATGGAATCAAATTAGATGTTAAATTTTTTTGAAATTAATTCTAGTATAATAGACACGGCTTATTTTAGGAACGTCATGTACGTACGTAAACACATTCCCGGGTGATATACAGTATAATGATATACATAACAATACTCGTTTTATCATGAGGAACTTCCAAAACCGATTTTTGATTGTCAGAATGTAGCGTTTGTATTGTGTAAGTTATTCGTGATTTCGTAAAGACGAAAACATAAAAAACAAATGCTAAAGTATTCACTCGCTGACGTTAGCCATACGTCCAAAGTAATGTTATTGTTGAGATGGAGTTGAAATACGCACTGCAGGTATAGGCTATTCACGATAAAGTGAGCACTTTTGAAAGCCCTGCTTAAGATCTACTTGTACGGAAGTTGTGTATTCTTCCTCCGTATGTAAAATTATCTTTGCCATGGGCCTCGTCACTTTATTCATGCGTCGGTCAAGTGAAACTGAAATAACTAGAAAATTAATTATTTTACAAATCTCCTCAATTTTACGCTTCAATGCATTAAAAAAAACAGAAAGCAAAGGAAATAATTTAAGTTATCAGGAAAGGTTACCTAATACTTTTTATACGACGTTAAGATAAGGAACTACTTCCCATTCATCATTACCAAATTTACTGGGCGCATGTCACTCGCGCCCGTTAAAATATATGCAAGTAGAAGCCGTGACTTTTTTCAAAGATTGGTTTCAAAAGTGCTCACTTCACTTCATCGTGAACAGCCTTTAAAAACTGAGCAGCTCAATTAACCGCGGAGCGAGTATAGCTACAGCGTTCCGGTGACGTAAACCGTGACCGCAAACCGTGAACGAGAACCCGTTTGGTCACGGTCAGTGACAGTTCCAGGACGGGCGCTCTGCAAAGTTCACTGCTTCGTCGAGATCACATATTCCGAGAACGCAGTTTTCTTTCACCAGTGACTGCTCGCTACGCAGTCGTTTGGCGATGCTGGTTCGAGGACAAGAAATCGATTCGTCGTATTTTTCTCAACGCTGTCGGGAGTTTCAGGTAGTATTTTTTAATTTTGGTTCCACTGCATCTTCACAATTACTTGTCAATACCACAGATTTACTTTCGCAACAAGGCGAAATAAAAAGCTACACATACGTAAAATAAAATAATTCACTTTGAGAAGAAAATCCGTTTTTTTTTTAATATTTTATTTTAATGTCTCGCATATTATACCTACCATATTTTTTAACTGGAATGCTTCTTAAGCCTTTTTTTTTTTAATTAATGAAGCGAGTGCAAAAAAAATAACTTATTGGCTCTACTGGATGAGCAATGACGAGTAGGCTGTGACAGAGAAATGGAATAACGAATGAATGCCAAAGAATATTGGTCGTTCCAGGTTCCAGCATTACACATGACCATGTCGAGCCACCATCCCGCAATTCATATTTTTAAAGTAAAAATTCACCTTTGGATGAAATAAACTACGTTCGGGTATTCGAGAGTGAACTTACGTTAAAAAACATATTTTACAAGTAAACGTAAGTCAAGCATGCAATGGAATGCGGGATTTTAGTCCGCTAAAAGTTTGGGCCACATAAAAATGGGAATAATATTTCACTCAATAGTCCAAATAACTATCTAGTGTGGCTAATAATGGTTTGCTAAGAATGTCGTAGCCTCAAACTGAACTACTCGAATGCATCAAAACGAGCACAGAAAACCAGTTTGAACTTATAACACGTTATCCACCAGTGAAATGATGACTTTTTTTTTACAGTGTAATCTTGAGGTAATAGCGTGAACAAGTTATCTCAAACGGTGAACTATGGTACAGGACCAGCTAGACACACACGACCATAGAGATGCGTCTGAGGAAGTGGAAATGCACTGGCCTTGCGCTGCGCCCCTGTGTCGATAGCATTCCCGCATAAAGCCCTGGAATAGGATCATCGTGGCCCGAGACACACGACTGGGCCAGGACACGGCAGGAGACTTGAGTCCGGAGCCAAAGGCAGGGACTTAAGTGAACGAGCGATATCTGCCTGAAGGTGGTGAAACAGAGAGCCACTATATGTACGTACATCACAACTGTATAACTTTGTGAAACATGTGGATGTGCAACTCGTTTATAGGCCGTTCACGGGAAAACGAGCACTTTTGAAAGCCCTGCTTAAAATCTACTTGTATGCAGGTTGTGTATTTTTCCACCTTATGTGAAATTAACATACCAACTTTATTGTGCGCATGTCACTCAGTGCGTCCGTTAAGATACAGTATGTGAAGTAAGGAGCAGTGACCTTTTTCTAAGGTTGATTTCAAAAGTGCTCACCTTAACATAAAAATATCCCATATATATATATATATATATATATATATATATATATATATATATATATATATATATATATATATATATAATATATATATATATATAATTATAACAGACACGACTGCCTACAGTGAGACCCGTATAGAAACTAGCGAGCCTTCAGCGAGGCATGTGACAGTGGCTGAAGTGAGCTAGTACAGCGGGGAAGAGACAGCTGGCTCGGAGCTTCAGAGCGCGGTGTGGCAACGAGCCTGCCGGAAGGAAGTGGCAGCCGCAGGGAACCGGAAGTGGGCCCTGGACGGGAACTTGGCGGCCCCGAGGTGTGCGACGTACGGCCTGGGTTCCTACGCACTTCCTGGGCCCAACTTGCGGCCGAGGACAGTAACACCGTGGCGGGACTACACACTGCAGATGGCGCCCGCGCGCGAGCCGACATCTTCGATGTGTCAGTTTCCTAGCCATAGAATGTATTTAAATAACTCTGCCTAAATATATTCGATGTCCTAACAAAATCATCAGTCTTTCAAAAAAATTGTGTTGGGGAAAAATTCGTGGCAGAAAGTAGGTAACTCCAACATGGCGCCTAATTACGCATTTGCAATTAAATTATGGGATGTACGTTAAACGGTTGTGCAACAGGCTCAAAATCTACATCTTGCGATTTCTTCGTTTTTGCGGTATAACTATCGCACCTCCATTTTAAATTAAATACTTCGGACAAAATTTTACACTATGGTATGATTGGCTATTGCGCCATGCGCCTGCATGAGAAATGAAATATCACAATTGCCTTCATGCACTGTATCAGGGCGTCTCATGCGCGATCAGTTGGGAATCAACGATTTCGAAATAGAGAATCTGTATTCTTGTGTACACGACCCACGTTCTGTGGTCACTGTTATGCTTTCAATTGCTAAGGGGAGTGTGCACCTGCGCATCCAAGGTCAAGAAGCGAGGGAGCGATACGGGCGACACTAACACGCACGCCTAGCGCCTCATCGCTCCTACGCACAAGGCGTGCAGTGTTTCCCTCGGAACGCTTTGCTGTGTAAATTAGATCTATAACAGTGTAATTTTATTACACCCGATGAAAGTTCGCAGATCAAACTACCTGCGTATAATTGTACTTATCTCTTACCGCTTAAAGAAACGGAATAGTCTAGCTTTGAAAATGCTATATTTGACCACGTTCACGATTTTTTTTTCTCCATTGATACATTAAATATGATAAAAGTAAAACAAATAGGGACATAGGCAGTGTTTTTTTTTTTTTTATGGCAAAACTTTCTATTTCCAGAACCTTCATTTACCGAGATACTGGTTTACGTGCAAACGATTTCACAGGAAACGTTTCAGTGCATAGGAACCTTAAACAAGCTTTGCAAGTGGCGTTTGTGCGGGCGCGGTGCAAGGCTGAGGAGGGGCGATGACCTGGTGTGAGTTGACGTCGTGATGGATGAACCAGGAACACCACACACCATGTGTTGCACTCGACGAGGAGTTCCAGGCCTCACTACGGTACCTCATCCCCCTTCATCATCGAACCAACAACAGTTATCCACAGGCCGTTTGCCCGTCATCGGCACCGGACCAGCGACTCCTTTTCGTAATCCACCCCCAGGATCGTAGCTAGGGGTAGGGGCGGCGACAGTCCCGCGGTGTCTTGACTTTTACCCGGCCTATTGCTCTAGGGTGCAAGTAACTTAATTAGGTCTACTTTGGTTCCAATTACTAGATAATTTCTCGAACTGTAACATCTTCCCGCAAGGGGCCGCGGTGACCGAGTGGTTAGCTCGCTCACCTCCCACCAAGGCGAACCTGGTTCAATCCCCGGCCGGGTCACCGGATATTCGCATGTGGGCCCTTCATTCCGACGCTGCTCCATACTCACCTCAATTATCCTCATTGTCTCTCAAGACCTCGCTGTTGAGAGCCGTCCAAATCTATTCACTTCACATCTTCCCGCAAGCCCAGCTACTTGTTACAAGTCGCTACAATACCCGTTGTATAAGTAAGTGTTCGCGTGTTGCAGTACAATTACAGATCTTTCCTCATCTATTACCGTACATCGCTGTCTCCTGCCATCTGTTAATGAAATCTCTCTACTCTGACGGTTATGTATCGGTCTCAAACGATCTCATTGACCCGCCAGAGAATTCCTCATTTAGTGTTCTTTTATTTCAACGGTCGGGCGGGGAACTCTAGTTGATTGTCTTTCGTGAGACGGCATCGTTTTGAGGCTCTGCATTTTTCAAAGGTCGATTTCAAAAGTGCTCATTTAATCGTGAACAGCCTATACAAAAAATACATACTTAACATTCTCAGTGAAGTTAATTTCACACATCAAAATAGTTGGATTTTTATATAAAGAAAAATTCTAAAAGGGGCGTTTATTTAGACTACGTACATTTCAAAACTTCTCGCAAGAGCAAAACGCGATAAATACGTTGCTATTCACGCCGATGTGAGAAGTTCACAACGTAAACATTTTCAACGAATTTAACTTCGCGCGTAAAAATAGTTGGATTTTCAATAAAACCAACTAGGGTAAATAAAGCGAGGAATTTCTAAGGCCACTTAAACTTAAAATATTTTAGAAACAGTTTCGAAAAACATTTTTTTTTACAAAACACACTAACATACTGTTCACTTCGCAATTCCTATACGCATGGCGAGCCATGGACGATTTCTTCACTAAAATCACTTTTTGCCGGCCACTGACAACGAAATAATTTATACGCTGACTATTTCAACCAACAAAAACACTCGAGCTGTTTCTCTTGAAACTTAAAAATTCTAACTACTCAACATAAATACGTTGTCGCTCGCGCTTCGTGATGGTTAAGGAAAATGGTAGACCGATACACACGCAACCCTTTCACGAAGTGGCAGACAAGTGTTCATATTTTATTTCACTGAGGAAGGCTGGTTTGAAAAGGTACTTACAACGAAATACGTGTAATGAAATATGCAAATACGGAAATAATTTACTGCAAATATAATATTCTGACACCACCAGTAAGAAATTCTTTCATATAGATAAATCATGAAAGAGAGCAGAATGGCATTCACCGGGTAGAGATTTTTCACATGACTTTAATGTACGAATGCTCTACAGTAACTTTTTCATAATATTTCTAAAGCTCTTGCTCCATACCTTATAAATAATAATGATAATAATAATAAAATACATATCTGAAAGAACATCATTTAAGCCATAAATGTTATAATTGTCACTAAAGTTCTAAATTATACTTTTTAATACCAAGCACTATTTATTTCTATAATCATAGCAAGTATTGGAATATAACAACATACATCCCGTGACAACCATCACCTGGCATAATAATTTGCAAATCAACCCCTTCAGACCCAATTTACGTTTTCAAGTGTTGCAAACAAAAAAAATTAATAATGCGTACTGTACTCAAGTCGGCGTAAAACTTGTTTAGTTGTCACAGCCAATGAGATGTAAGCTGTATGTTCGTATACAGTTATATTAACCAATTGTGACTTAGGCCAGTGAGACGGTTTGCGAATAATTTACCCCTCAGGTAAGATCATTGGTCATTGAGTTTCGCAGTGTACAGCAAATACCAAAAATTACCTACACGTGCGTACTGTACAAAAACGTGTACACACGGTCTGAATGGTTTAAGGCATGTACGGTTGGTCACAATGTCTATCAAAATTTATTGAAGTTATATGAAACTGAGAATAATTCAGATTGGCCCAGTCAAAGTACCCAACAATATGTTCACAATAACTAGTGGCCAACAACCCAAGGAAATCTACGAGTGTGAACTTAGGATGTTGCAAGACTAGTAGTCTGCGTGAAAATGTTTAGCTAATATCAGGTTTCCTACGCCCAGGTATGCAGGAATATTCTAACAACAGGGCGAGGGCAAAGCGGCATAAAAGGACTGAGCAAGGTCGCTAAGAATGGAGTCATTGTTACCTTAACTAGTTACCCTAGCTGCGTGGTCGGTTTTGGGTTGGTTTGGAGGGGGGGGGGGTACCAGCATGGACGCCGTAATTACTTCTCGGGAGCAGAAAGTAATCGTAAAATTCATTCATCCTTGTAATCATAAAAATTGTAGTAAAGTAAAAAGGCAAAGATATGTTTTCAAAGAGAAAAGTTGTCAGGCTGGTATGTCCCTCCTTCCCCCTCCCATTTCGTCAGCGGGAGTTTTAATCCGGTTGGCCGTTACGTACACAGGAAAATGAGCGATTGGGCGTTTTCTCCGACTGTTATCCCTGGAGGAAAGGTAAGTGACGTGGATGGTATAACTGGTGCATCGACATAATCGTGGTAGTTTGTACATAAAGGCCATCTGTTCGCAGAATCCAGCGTGCTAACAACCTCACCAACGGGACGTCCAGCTCTGAAGGAGTTACCAACAGATAATATAGCACAGCGATGCTTCTCTCAGTCCTTAACCGCGGCTTAATTGTCTTCTATAGGCTGTTCACGGTAAAATGACCACTTTTGAAAGCCCAGCTTAAGATCTACTTGTATGCAGATCGTGTATTCCTCCGCCTTATGTAATCTTAATATTGCCATGGGCCTCGTCACTTTATTCATGCGTCGGCCAAGTGAAAATGTGAAATTACCAGCGAACTAAATATTCCACAAATTTGTTCATTTTTGAACTTCGATGTATTAAAAAAACCGGAAAACGAAAGAAATAATTTCAGTTATTACAAATGGTTACCTAACACCTTTTATTCGACTTTGAGATATGGAACTACTTCCCCTTCGTCGTTACCAACTTAACTGGGAGAATGTCACTCAGTGCATCCGTTAAAATATATGCAGGTAAAAGCAATTTTTCCATGGTTTATTTCAAAAGTGCTCACCTCATTGTGAACAGCCTTTACATATGCATTTGAGCGTCAAACCTTAAAATTAAATGTAAGACAAACTGTCCCCAGCGCCTTATCATGTTGAAAATATTGCTCGTGTATATGAAACGCAAGCTACGGAGAACGCGGCGCATCCAAGGCGGTGTCAGAGATTGCCGTGACCTTGAAATACCGCAGGGAAGGATGCTGGAGGCAGAAGAGGCCTTGTCGGCTTACCTGTAGGAAGCTCCCCCCCCGCCCCCCTCCTCGCCATATTCCACTTTTATGGCAGGCAGACTCGCCGTACCTACTGCTTGAAGCAGGCTGTGAGGCGCGCTTCACTGCCGACTTAAGCCGACACCTACATGTTGGTTAGCGTGTCTCATTTACCCAGTGAGCCTCATGACCCGGCTAATGCCCGGTGGCACCAATGATTGCCCTGAACCGAGATCCTATGATCCTGGTTCAAGCATGATCTTCAGTTGGATCCGAGTTCCAATGTACGAATGCTGCACCAACGCGACTGGCCGAGTTCCGATCGTAGATCTGCTGATCTCGGTTCGGAATTAGGATTGGGATGAAACACTGATTGGCTCTCATTTTGTGACGTCTTGATGCATCTGCTTATTTTGAAATTAGGAGGCAGTTGATGAGTTTGTATAGACATTATAGTTTTACTAAGTAATCTGGTTGAATGCACTGCCACGTTTCCGTCGCAGTTTTTTGTTTGATTGGAAACACTTTGCACACATTTATTTCGTTATTTTTTGTACCAATGTTATTGAAGAAGGAAGTGGAAAAAAAAAACTAGATGATACGATATTTCCTCTGTTTTAAGTAAAATAGTTGTACGAATTTAACTAAATAGTTTTCGAGTTTGTATAGTTTTGTTTTAAATTTAAAAAATAATAATAATTTATTTCTAGCATTAGCTGTTAGTTTATTTTCAAACTACATTTGTCGACAACTGCTGATTTTTCGAGCAAATATTTCTAAGTGAGATTCACTATTAGGCGTAGCTCGTACGGAAAAGTAGTGCAGTTTATGAAATTTTGAATGACTTTTTCAGTTTCCCGTTGTGTTTGCTTGGAGAGATGAGCGTAAATTTATCTCTTCACAAAACATTAATGCTTCTTTAATTATTGAAATTCACAAAATATTACGCATTTGTAATATGTCTCGATTTATATTTTACAACATTAAATAACGACCAGATCCAAATATATACTATTTAGAAGTTACGAAGTCGCTTTCTGGTAAATTAAGTCACAGTAATTTCAGACACTATGAAATTGGATCGAGATTTTCAATTCAACATATTCGGCGATTCGAAATGAAATTCATTTCATGCTTTGAACTCGAATGGTGCGACAGTATTCTGTCTATCGTAGGTCAAATTCGGACATGATCTTCGATCGCGAGAAGAACTTTAGTGAGTGAGTAAGTGAGTGAGTAACTAGTGTACTTCTGAAGACAAACCACGGGAAGCATTCCCAATCCGTGATCACGCAGTGCTGACAGCAAACCATGAAAAACTGTTATACTTTTTTAAGAGGATTCGTCACATGTTCCTACTTGGACTCGGCAGCGCATCGCGAACGTCTTGGCTTCTCTCTGCACATGCAATGTTCAACGTCACAAGTACAACAATAGCTGTTGGTTTGTCTCTCTCCCATCCTTCTATGACTTATTACTTTGTTCTTTCTGCCTTGGAGACACGCACCATTAGTCCACCAGAAAGTGTGCAGCGCTTCATTATAAAAGTGTTTATTTATTTATTTATTTCAAAATGTTAGTCACAGCACTGGGAAATAAAACTAGCAATATTTCTTTATAATAGTACAACTATGCTCCCAACGAATATAATTCCATAAATTAATTCCAAACAGGATACTTGAAACATTGCCGAATATGCTCGGAAATGTGCTTACTTCCCATTTTAAATCGAATTAATTTACACATAAGGATGGCAAGTATTTTCACTAAAGTTGTTAGTTAATATACGGTATTTTCTGCAGACCCGAGTCCTGCAAAACATTCGGGCTTGAAATATTATGTTTGCTATCGCACTAGTCGGAAGTGTGCACTGCAGTACACGGTTTCAGCAGATGTGATGAACCCCCCCTTCAGACTTGTTCAAAGTGTGATGTATAAAGTGGTGGCCACTGGCGTTGGTTTCTCTTCCTTTCAGCGCATAACAGTATCAGCATAACTACGTTCCTAGCAATGCCACAGTGTCACTGGAAGGGCACACATCGGGGACCAGGTCCACAGCAAAAGTTCATGTTTCAGGGCCAGAGTCCGCGTCAGCGAAGTAAGCTGCCACGTGTGGCGCCGAGCAGACAAAAGCAAAGAAAAAAATTGAACATTTTATAAAATTAGGTAAATTTCAATTAAAAATAATATAAAATTAATAATTATTCTAAAATACACTTTTTAATAGCACCATAAAGACACATTTAGATTTAGCGAAACCCGTAGTTGTGTTGCGTAAAAGGTAGGGAATATAAACCCTCTCTTCTTCGGCCACTCACATCGCGAGAAGCAGAAGACACCCCTTTCAAAGATTAATGGAGTCGTCCGTTTCACGCGAAACGCCACCACGACCTCAGCACCTAGCAGCAGTTACTCGTCAAACTCGGTGTAAGAATGGAAACTCGTTACTGTATTTAATTACTGGTACATACCAACAGTTCGCAAAGTACGAACTACAACTGCATAAGAGATTTATAATATGTTTTATGTTTTATATCGTGGGTTATTGGGAGGGGGGGGGGAGGTTATGGGGCTCCAAAATATTGTTCGCTTACACTTGAAACTTGTGAAAGACTGGCCCCGTCACGTTTAAATGTCATCGTGTAAGTACACAGTAAAAAATTATGTACTTGTTACGAACAACTGTAACTGTACAACTGAAATATTGTATATTTACAACATATTATTTTAGAAAACACACAAAATTGTTTATTTAGCTTAATGCTTAAAATAAGCTTGATATCTGCAACATATGCTTGTTAAAATTTATCACAAAATTTAAACATTTCACTCTAGGGTTTAGTGGAATTTATTTCAATTTGTTTGTAATGTTACAAATATATTATTGGCAACTAAGTTCCCGAAAAATTTCGTGTACAAAAAAAAAAAAAAAAAAAAAAAAGTTTCAGTGGACACACGGTGGACAGAATGTAGGAATCAAGCGGAAATGTTATAAAATGCTTAATTGAACTCCAACAAACTATAGTGTGAACTGTGCCACGTTACGCACTGCAATAACATGGCTGTGAGAGGAAGTGTTATATTGTCTACCCCTTTCTAACTATTTATAATCGGTCAGTCTTGCTCATCAACGCAATTGTACCTAGCATCACGCGTGAAAGGTTGAACTGTAACAGCATTTTACTGTTGAATGACAGCGAAGTGTACTGACGACGCACAATTCCGTGGGTGAAGGTGAAGAAGATATGTTTGGTAAATGTTTGTGAAAATATGTCGAGATAGACGATCGTTTATAATGTTTCTGGTCGAAGGCGCAGTTTTTACATCCTGGTAACGCTGTGCGGAGATCAGGCCATTAAGGAAAAAAAAAAACGTTATTTCCACTACTTCGCTCCCGGAAAAAGAAAATATAACCACAGGGACTTTTATCTTATGCCATTACGAAGTCGCTGATGCATCGGACAAAGATGTGAAGAACGAATCGTGAGCATTAAGACACTGCACGAACAGTGACGTCATCCTATATCTCAGCTGTCTTGACCCTGCAACTCTTCCCACATAATCCGCTGATGTATTGAGCACTCTGCGCCTCCCCCACGCCCATGACATTGTAAGGGGGGGGGGGGGGGGGGGAGGTTCAATGTGAATCCCTTGTAGAGTAATTTTAACACCTCAAGGTCTCGTCTATCATACAGGAGTTCTGGGGCGGGCACTCTCAAGGCCCGTTCTTCAATGACAAGGATTGAGAGATACGGATCACCGAAGCTGAGCACACAACACACTCCATGCTCAATCTACAGTCAGACACATGCGGACGCGAGTAACGCTCTGTTATAAATACACCTTTTTGGTCATATTGATACATGAAATGGGCTGAGGGCGTAGCTGATTAATGAGACATGATAAGGTATAGCACAACAGTAATGATGTGGTTTATTGAACATGATGAAAATACAGTATCTAGTTACGTAATTATTAATCGGGGGAGCTTATATGGACTGTCATTATTATAATTTATATCGTTATGATTAATTACCACACGCCACTACTAATGCAATTTAACTGTAATATCCCCACCTTAATCATAATGCCGGAGGCTGTTTCTGGTAAGCGGTTTCTGCGATGTGGTTATCGACGGCCGGACAGTCCCATCTTCGTAGTCTTCTCGTGGCGATGGCCCGATGAGGAAAGACGCCACGCCCCGGGTTGCGCGGCCTATGTCGGGCGTTGTTTAACATATTCGGCCACTTTACTGGCCGGTGGAGGGGGGTTTTTGCAATTCGCTTCGCGGGATGATTACTGCAATGCCGCTCGTGCCCTGGTTCAATGTTTGAAGGTGTGATCAGGCAGGCCGTCCGCCTAAGGCCTGATCACATCGTAACAGTACGGATGCACGTAAGAAAGCTCGGCAACTCCAAACTCTTAGTGTCCGTGAGTCCGTGTAGCCAATAGAAATAGAGTATTTGGTTTGTTGATATTCGTTTTCGAGGTCATTGTGGTATACACGCCGACAAGTGCGTTTAGGTACCGTGGCTGTTTTCGTTTTTGGTTTTAATAAGTAAGTGCACATGGTTTGGCAATAGTATTTACAACACTGTAAAAATATACTAATCGAGATGACTACATTAAAAAAACTTATATCAGTAATTTGCAACAGCAGATAATTTTTATTTCATAAGTTTCAAGACTGTGTGTTTCTTTGTATTGTAGAATAGTTTAAAAATTCATCCCGAGTTGTCCGCTCATTCCGTTTACGTCTTCCAAGTCCGTTTTATTACGTATCCGTGCATTGTAGAACGGGCCTAAGAATACGGCATGTATTTCCGGCAAGCTGAATTTCTCGCAAATTTCACCTGTTACCACCAGGATATTATTACACGCTACGTAAGCCAATAGATTGAACTACAGCTGCCACCATGTATATTTCTGCTTTCTTTTAAAGGCAAACTTCCCCCCCCCCCCCAACTACTGGGGTCTTGGTTTCTCTAGGTTCTGTATTGTTTTAAGAAAGAAAATTCTGCGAGTATCCCTACACCCAGCTGTAGTATATTCGCGGATTCTTCACACTTTCTGAATCAAACCTTTGAAGAAAAAAAACCCATATATGACACGTTTGGTTTTTTCTTAAATATGCCGTGTATCAAAAGTGTTTTATACTACTCTCAACATGAATATACTTTATTTCTGCTTATAGTCATGTTTTACTTGTATTCTATCTATAAGTAAATATATTTCATTTATAAATAATATGGGGGGGGGGGGAAGCAGAGAGAAAATAGGTGTATTGGTAATGCCTACTTAGAAATAGTTCTTAAGCAAAATATTATTACACTGAGTGCTCCAAATGCAGTGTTTTGGCCCTCTGGTGTAATTTTTTTTAAGTTATGTTTGCATGAGGCGGAGGAATATCCTGGAAGTAGAACTTAAGCACGGCTTCAGAAAAGTTGGAAGTAACCGTGAATGAATGGAATATACTTGTCTTCGATGTCTGTCTGAAACTCACCGTCGTACAGTATCGGAAGAACCACATTCTAATAAAGGCTGTTCACGATAAGGTGAGCACTTTTAAACTCAGCCATATAAAAAAGTCACTGCTCCTACCTGCATTTATATTTAACGTGCGCACTGTGTGACATGCGCCAAGTAAAGTTGGTAACGATGAAGGGAAAGTAGTTCCGTATCTTAATATCGAATAAAAAGTGTTGGGTAACCACTTGTGATCACTTAAATCATTTCTTTCTATTTCTGTTTTTTAATGCATCGAAATGCAAAAATTAGAAAAATTTTTTAAAATATTTACTATCTTAACAATTTCACAGTTTCATTTGACCGATGCACGAACAAAGTGATGAGGCCCACGGCAATGTTAATTTTACATAAGACGGAAGAATACACAACGTGTATACAAATAGATCTTAAGCAGGGATTTCGAAAGTGCTCATTTTACCGTGAACAGCCTATAGGCACATCAAACATTGTGTCTGCTACTATACTACAAAACTGTAAATGCTCTAATTATATTGGAAACAGTTTTTCATACTACAAATACCGGGATCATACTGGTATTTCAAGAATTTTGCATTAAATTGAAAAAAAAAAATGCCCTTAAATAATACATTATATATAAAGTTCTATTTAAGGGATTACATATATATATATATATATATATATATATATATATATATATATATATATATATATATATATATATATATATATATACACATATATATACATATATATATACATATATATATATAACCATTATTGATTATGGCTTAGTATTAAGAGTAAAATGAAACAACTCACTTGCAGTTCAAAGGAGTTTGCAGGCAATTTCTTGCTGATATGTGTGTGAAGATAATTGTCAAAAGCCCTCTCATTTACATGTTTATCAGAGGTGTCACTGACTTGAATCCAACAGTAATGACCATTCAATCCATCAACAATTCTAGGATAACTGCTGCTTTGGAGGTGTTAATGGAGACAAACCTGTTATCTAGTGTAGATGCTGATGTAAAATGTGAGTAGATACATTTCTTACAAAAAAAAAAAGACCGGTTGGACTACTTCCTCAGTTCTGTGAATTCTCGACACAAAGTTGCTGAAGAACTGACTTATTTATAGCAAAATGTTCTGGTTTCATTTCATGGCACTGCAGCAGTGGAACGAGGTTTTTCTATAAATAAACAATGCCTCGAAAAAATCTTCATGCGAATAGTTTAATCACTCAGTGTGTGTGGTATATTATGCAATTAGAGCTGCGGGGGGGGGGGGGGAATTAAACATCAGTCATTGTTCCAAAGAGGATGGTACATGCAGGCAAAATGCACCATCTTTGAGAACTGCAGCATTATAAAAGCGAAAGGAGCGCCAGGATGAGAAAAAAAAAAGTAAGAATAAAAAATGTTGGGGTTGATGAAACGATCTCACTTTCAGATTACTACAGAAGAGGATAAAAAATTAAAACAAAATAATTTTAAAACTTAAACAATTGTTATCTTAGGCTTAGCACCAAACAACGAATAGTAAATAGTGCTTGATTTGATGTTAATTATTTAATTTATAATAGCATGTAAGTGTATAAATTTGTAATGAAACCATTTGGACGAATATGAGTTGTAGGGCTACACGGTGAGTTAAGAAACAGTCTAAATAAATTGTTATAAAAAGTTGTGAAACTAACATTTTCATTAAATTGACATTAAAAGTTGCAGAATTCTTGCAAGTGCAAAATCTTTAGTTTGCTATTGGTTTGTTACAAAGGTTCTGTAGGTAATGTTACATTTGAAGAATGTTACAAGATGTGCAGTTTAGTTGTAAAACAATAAAATTGGCTCTTGTCTACTGACATCACACTAAATATCTTGGGAAATCGTTACTGTAAATTTCCCCCGAATCATTTTCGTTCAGCAAAGCAGCGATTACACTGAGAGCTACGTACACCGAGAGATTCGCTTATTTCGCGATATGAGCAAAAAAACTCGCCCCCTTCGTGAAAGCTATGGCTGTCCACCAGAACAGATCTGCGGCTACAATACACTCACGGTTATACCTCCAACTTTTCTGAAGCCTTGCTTGAGTTCAACTTCCAGGATATCCCTCCACCTCATGAAAACACAACTTAACTAGATATAGAGAACTACACCAAAGAGACAACGCACCGCATTCGCGCACACCGAGTGTAATAATATTTTGCATAAGAACTATTTCTTTGTAGGCATTACCAACGCACCTGTTTTCTGACTGTTTATATTCTTATTACCAAAGGCTGTTCACGATAAAGCGAGCACGTTTGAAATCAACCTTAGAAAAAATCACTGCCCCGGCCTGCATAGGTATATTTTAACGGGCGCATATGCCCAGCAAAGTTGGTAACGATGGCTGGAAAGTAGTTCCATTGTTTTAACGTCGAATAATAAGTGTAAAGTAACACTTTGTGATAACTTAAATTATTTCTTTCGCTTTCTGTTTTTTTAATGCGTCGAAGTGAAAAAAGACTAGATTAGTAAATTATTTGCTTTTCTAATAATTCTACAGTTTCACTTGACCAACGCATGGATAAAGTGATGAGGCCCGTGGCAATGTTAATTTTGCATAATGCGGAAGAATACACAACGTGCATACAAATAGATCTTAAGCATGACTTTCAAAAGTGCTCATAGCTTATAGCTTTCAGTGTGGCTAACAAGTGCAGCGAACACAGTCAACATAGCGTAGCGCTCCGTATTGTCGTTGTAAAGGGCCGATTCACAATGAAGTCGATATGGAGGGCTCAGAGTTTACTTTACTTTGCCGTTATGTTCAAATCGCACGGCATCGTATTCACACCGAGTTGAGAGCGACACAAAAGTAAATCCTCCGCACGAGAAGCTGACCCAAGTTTGGCCGATCACATTCAAGGAGCGATTATTTTCTTTTGTTATCTGTATTCATTTTTATCACTACGAACTTCCGACTGGATTGTTTGTTGCGTATTGTGCCACTATTGCAACAGACATTGATTGAAGCTAACAGATTCGCCTGTGTGTACTTGAACGATAAACAAATTTACCATTTGAAAACCCGGTGATTAAAGAAACTATCCCGGCACAAACTGACTTCATTTTATGTGAGAGATGATAATCACATTTTTATTCATCTAAGATACCCTAATAAATATTTTATTTTCTCCCGGACGAATAAAAATGTGTTGGTAAAAACATCAATATCTTCCTATTTTAAACTAGATTCAGAATGCCAGTGCCCGAGTACCGATTGTTAAATATCCCTGATGATTAATATGTTGTGCATATGATATATATTACATGAAATGTAGTATATTTGACAGAGTTAATTACGTGCGTATAAACTTGGGCTCCCACATTCCGAAGTTTCGGAATTTTTGGTGCTATATTTTGAAAACTATAATCATTTGATTGCAAATATTTATATTTACGTGGTCGTTATACAGGAAGCTCGGAAATTCCCCTTAAAAACTCCTAGGACTTGTAGAGGGAACTGAGTATATGGTATTTTGAATAGGAACCCATGTCCGGAAACATACCGTTTCCGTTCTACGACCATTTCAAATCAGGTATTTTACACGCGACCGTCCAGAATACGTGCCCACACATTGATAGAAAATCTGTGCTGGAATCCCTGGACATGCGTAGTATTAGGGTTTTCGTCTGCCCAGACATGGCTGTTTCGAGAACCTAGAACACAGTTCCTAGTGAATTTACATTCATCTGAGAACAGAACGCGACGTGGGGACGGGCTCGTCGGTGCAGCGGTGCAGGAACCACGTGCAGAAGTCAACTCGTGGGGCAAAATCGGCTGGACCCTAAGATTGTGCCCTTTGGAGGTGGCAAACATGTAGTTGTTGCTCATGCAGAACCTCCCAGAATGTTGTTCGCGTACTCGCTGAAGGGCTCTGTTCGACGTGATGCAGTACAGCATCTTCCAATTCGAGAGTATGGCGTCTCTTTGGAGCACCACAGTCGTTCCTGTCGGCGACGAAGGTACCTTGTTCTCGGAGGCATTGCGTAACTGTGGCAAAAAGGGTAAGCGATGGTGTCGCACGTTGTGGATAACGCTTTTGATACAACCGAGAAGCTGCTCTTCCATTACCTTCAGCTGTGCCGTACACAAGGATCACGTCTGTGAGTTCCGCAAACGTGTACTCAACCATGTTGATAGGAGACACAAAGGTTTGTGAATGGGGCTCGAGGCAGGGTAGACGTCGAGTGCCATAGGTGATTGTCTGAAGTATTGTACTGCCTACCCGGTTGCATACAAACACAGGCACATCTGAGACATTGCTCTTTCCCTCAGCGGAAGTGGACGAGTGATACACATGATTTGAAATGATTGTAGCACGGAAAAGTTACGTTTCCGGATATGGGTTCCTATTCAAAAGATCATCTACTAAGTCCCAAGTTCTGGGAGTTTCTAAGGGGAATTTCCGAGCACTCTGTATAACTATCTTTTAGACAATGAATCAAAACATCATCGTGAAATACGACCTTTAAGGGGTCGGCTCCGTGCACGAGAGTCGAAGCGAGTGGAGGAGAGATGACGCTGTGTGACGGGACCTCGTCAACTGACCCGGGGGGCAGGCGTGAGGCACTTGACCTCGCCGCACAAGGAAAACACGAGCACCACAACCGCCCACTTTCCTCCGTAGAACACGCCTGCCTCCTGCAGTGTCACGACACGCCGCGTCATCCACGGCTCGTTTGGGATTCCCTCACGGCTACGTGACCTGACTTGCTGCGGGGAAACTTGGCTTGCTTCTTCCCGTAGCGAAGGTAGTTGCAACAATCCGGGGTTGGCACCACATCCGCGAGGATTAAAGATTGAAGAATTAAGAATTGTACTTCATGATTCGATAAATACACGGAAAATTACTGTAAGAGTATTTGCAGTTTATGACTGAATTAGCAACTGTTAAGTCTAGCCAATCAAAATCGTAGGAGATGTAAGCAACCGAAATAACCTGGAAAAATTGACAATTTTCATATATTCAATTATTTGTGGTTACTGCTTGCTTAATCGTTAAAAAAAAAATTGTGAAATATTATAGGAGGGGAAGCCGATGCCAACATTATTTATTTACAGTAATAAATCTGAAAAGGTTCATTAAAGCGAATTCAAAAACCTATTTACAAAAGAAAACATGACCATTGCCTAGTCTTTAAATTGAGAAGATACTGTCTCTAGATTAAAATAATTACTTTCATAGGATTTCCCAATACGACATAACCTAAATATAAGTTGTAAATACAGTTTCCCGCCAACAACTGTCACTGTGTTCTGATTGGCTACATCGTCTTGACTTGTACTTAAGATGTAAAATATAACCATCTCTTAAGTCACGCCAAGGACGCACACGATCCATCAAGACTCGCATACGACAGTCATAAACTAATACCCTTGAACACATTGATTCATATCTTAAGCACACGACACACTTATTCTGTTAAGTCAATCGTAAACCCACCTTGCATTTACGATTTTAAGTGTTGCGGAAAAGAAACTTACTGATGCGTACTGTATTTAAGATGATACGGCACTTGCTTCGTTATCGCAACCAATGGAGTTATAGGCAGAGGAACTGGAAAATCGTGAAAATTGTTTTGAACCAACGTATTTTAGATAACTAGAAATGATGGTTTATCGCGGGAAAAGTCAACTGTTTGCTAGGATTCAACGCACTGTACACATGCCCGACAGTTTTCTTTTTTTTTTTATTGGCTGTCCTGCAAGTAAGAAGATTACTACTCCATTTCATTGGGCCAATGAGGATTCTGATACTATTGGGCAGAACTGTTACGAACTGCTGCCCGACGCTGTGGCGGTGGACACACCTCATTCCTACCCTCCCCCAGGGTTGCCTCCTGACCACCCCTTTCTGGGAAACCCGTGAATAATAAGCAGCGGCGGTCCGGGTATCGCACTGTACACATGTCCGACAGTTTTCTTTTTTTATTGGCTGTCCTGCAAGTAAGAAGATTACTACTCCATTTCATTGGGCCAATGAGGATTCTGATACTATTGGGCAGAACTGTTACGAACTGCTGCCCGACGCTGTGGCGGTGGACACACCTCATTCCTACCCTCCCCCAGGGTTGCCTCCTGACCACCCCTTTCTGGGAAACCCGTGAATAATAAGCAGCGGCGGTCCGGGTATCGCACTGTACACATGTCCGGCAGTTTTCTTTTTTTATTGGCTGTCCTGCAAGTAAGAAGATTACTACTCCATTTCATTGGGCCAATGAGGATTCTGATACTATTGGGCAGAACTGTTACGAACTGCTGCCCGACGCTGTGGCGGTGGACACACCTCATTCCTACCCTCCCCCAGGGGTGCCTCCTGACCACCCCTTTCTGGGAAACCCGTGAATAATAAGCAGCGGCGGTCCGGGTATCGCACTGTACACATGTCCGACAGTTTTCTTTTTTTTTTTATTGGCTGTCCTGCAAGTAAGAAGATTACTACTCCATTTCATTGGGCCAATGAGGATTCTGATACTATTGGGCAGAACTGTTACGAACTGCTGCCCGACGCTGTGGCGGTGGACACACCTCATTCCTACCCTCCCCCAGGGTTGCCTCCTGACCACCCCTTTCTGGGAAACCCGTGAATAATAAGCAGCGGCGGTCCGGGTATAGCACTCCTCGGCGCCTTGCATGCGTCACGGCCACTCTCCCCTGCTAGAGGTTTCGAGGGGTCAGGCGACGCAAGAATGGTCTGGTGAGACTGGCTGGCGCCTCGGCCCACCGCGACGCTTCAAAGGTGTTGGGGAAGTTCTAGGTGGCGGCCTAAAACGCTATACATACTGCCGCAACCCAGCGGCCGACAGTCTTTGACGGAGGCCGTCTGGCCGAGTGTACGCGAGCGAAGTGAAGTGTGGACGACGACAGGAGATTGCGGGACGACGGCGAGCGAGGTGTTCGTGGCGTGAATGGACGAGAGGGTGTGAAACTGACGAGTAAAGCCTATTGTGCGTGAGGGTACTTGGCGGACTCTAGAACATTACGACTGGCGGGACATGGACTGAACTGTGGTGGGACTGAATGGAAGTGCAATACGGATTTTATTGTAAATATTCGAAGTGTCAATTTGGACACAGATTATAGTATATCTGAATAGGTTGATGCACTTTCTATTGGGACTGATTTTTAATTATTTCATTTAATTGATTTATTTGTGGTAATTTTAAATTGTATTAAATTGGAGTAATTAGTTGTGAACAGTAAGTGATATCAATTTATTGTGAGATTTTGAGTTCAGAGAATTTTGCTGTAGTTATGGTAAATAAAATAAGGAAATTATAACTAATAATTTTATTTAATTAAGATTTCCATCCCTTAACGATCTTGGTATAGCCCACTTAATTTCTGGAGAGAGAAATTGTAACAGAACGTTCATGATTGGTATGTAAACAAATTAGCCAAGTCAGAACCTTGGTAACCCAATCATAAAAGAATGAACTAGGCAGAGTGTTGTCGAAAATATGTTAGCTTAAAAAATGTTTGCGATTTTTCGTTATCTCTATCAACAACACTCTAATCGGCTAAGTTCTTTTTCGCAGACCTATCATAAATGTTCTGCTGTAGAGTATCAGAATCATCATTGGTCCTACCAAACGAATAGTAGCTTTATACGAAAGGAAACTGCTGGGCATGTGTACACTAGGTTGAATACTAGCAAACGGTTAACTTTTCCCCGATAATAACTAAACGATCAACTTTTCCCTGATAAATTACCCTTTTTCTCTACTCGTACTGTGAGTTATACATACAGACCCAGCAAGTTATATTGGCGATATGGTTATTCGTTACAATATAAACTATGTTGGTTGCAAGATAACATGTAAAGGAGAACAAGGATGTCAATAATTTAATAATACTGATATTAGTAAGGGAGAAAACCTCACAAAAATTATAAAACCAAAGACCACGCTGGAATTCTACAGCAGTGATACATTGGAGCGAAACCTAAAAATCTAGAGAGAAAAGAGTTGGAGGAGAAGGGGGAGGGGGGACAACAAGAATACTGTTTTTTTTTTTCTGCTGAGATCAGAATAAATGGAATATGCTACTAACAATCCCACTGAATCAAGAAGTTTAACAATGCGTAAAACAAGGGAATGTGCGGTCAATGCGAACACCAGGGGGCCACAAAAATCTGTAACATCCCAAACCAGACGAAAGGACAGACTACGTGGTTGTTTGTGGTTGTTACGGGTTCCTAGCCAGTGGCGTCCGGTTGCTCGCGAAGTGCGTCAGAAAGTGAACGATATCTCTACTTGCGGTGTCAAGCCGCGCGGAGTAGGGAGGGGGGGGGGCGGTGGTGAATTGGTCATACGCACCACACGCCCCCAACCACGGCGGTTTCGCTCTCGTCGACGACGTCACTCCCGCATTTTCGCCTGCGGGAAAACCGGTGGATCTTGTGTTCTTTGAATGATTCTCGTAGTAATGGAGTGGGAAATTATTATGAACGAACGCCATTGCGGAGACATGTAGTCACCGCGAACCCTGACGATACTGACATGAAACATATGCTGGGAACAAACCAAGATTATAGACTGTTCACGGCAAATTGAGCACTTTAGAAAGCCCTTCTTAAGAGCTACTTGTATGCAAGTTGTGTATTCTTCCACCTTATGTCAAACTAACAATACCATGGGCCTCATCACTTTAGTCATACATTGGTCAAGTAAAACTGTGAAATTATAAATAAAGTAAATATTTTACATATCTGCTAATTTCTACACTTCTATACATTACGAATAATCAGAAAGCGGAAGAAATAATTCGAGTAATCACAAATTGTTACCTAACACTTTTTATTCGACGTTAAGATATTGGAACTACTTTACATCCATCGTTACCAACTTTACTGGGCTCATGTCACTCGGTGCACCCATTAAATTATGTGAAAGCAGGGGCAATGACTTTTTTCTAGCGTTCATTTCAAAAGTGCTCATTTTATCGTGAACAGCCTTTACATATAAATGCCAGTACTTAGTGTACAATCTGCACTAAATACGTTTTAAAATGTCCTGTTACTGTCTGTTCACTATTTCTACACACTTTTTTTGAATCAAACGTCTGACGAATCACCCTATTATGACCTGTCTACTAAACATTAGAAGTAACACAGGCATTTTACACGTGTGGTAACATAAAACGGAGAGAAAATAGGTGTGTTGGTAATGCGTAGTAAGAAATAGTTCTTACACAAAATACTATTGCAGTGATCGCACACGAATTCAGTGCGATGCCCCTCTTATTGTGCAACTTTCTAGACTTGGTTAGGCAATGTTTGAACGTGGCGGAGGAATATCTGAGAATAGAACTTTAACCAGGGCTTCAGAAAAGTTGGAAGTAATCATAAATGGAATATTCAGCATCATACCAAGGCGAATCGGGTTCGATTCCCCTGCGGGGTCGCTCCCGAATTTACGCATGTGGGAATCGTGCCGTACGATGCCGCTGGTCGGCGTATTTTCTTGGGGATCGCCCCCCCCCCCCCATACACACACACACTTTCGTTCCGGCACTTCGAACCTCACTTCACCCTCATCGGCTCTCAAGGCCTCGGTGTTAAGGACCACCAAAATATCTCCACTCCCAATCTCACGAAGATTGTACCTGGAATTCAGAATGGTGACGCTCTTTTGTCAGTAAAGTTGGCAGAATTGTCCATACCCTAACTTCATTCCAAATTTGCGATGTTCAAATTTATGGACATTATATTAACTTATTTGACTTAGTTTTGTTAGTTTGGCTTGTTACTGACTTGTACGTTCGCAATATTTCCACTTGTTAGACGCGTGCGTAAAATAACCAGGTTGGTAGCAGTGTTTATTTTACACATGTCGGAAAAAAAAACACAATATGCATACAAATAGATCTGAAGCACGGTTTTCAAAAGTGCTTTACCATTAACTGCTCATGTTAATAGAAGCTGTTCACGTTTAAGTGAGCACTTTTGAAAACCCTTTCATTTGGGGTATTAGTTAATAAAGGCTGTTCACGGTAAAATGAGCACTTTTGAAAGCCCTACTTAAGATCTACTTGTACGCACGTTGTGTATTCCTCCGTCTTATGCAAAATTTACACTGCCATGGGCTTCATCACTTTATTCATGCGTCGATAAAGTGAGAATTTGAATTTATTAAAAAAGTAAATATTTTACTTATCTGCTCTTTCTTACAAATCGATAAATAAAAAAATGTGCAAAGCGAAATTAATAATTTAAGTTGTTACAAACGGTTACCTAACACTTTTAATTTGACGTTAAGATACGGAACTATTTTCCATTCATCGTTAACAACTTTACTGGGCGTATGTCACCAAGTGCACCCATGCAGACAAGGGCAGTGAATTTTATTTAAAGGTTGATTTCAAAAGTGCTCTCTTTATCGTTAATAGCCTTTATAAATATTTTATTTTATTCTTAGACGTAAACTTTCGAGTGCGGTGGAATATAAACACTATGTTTATTACTTACATGTCACTATTTATTTTAAACGGGGATTAAAGGATAAGAAATGGCTGAAAGGAGAAACTAACTAGGGTCCCAAAAGTGCTCACTTTACCGTGAACAGCCTATAGTGCACTATTAAGAATGTATTGGTTTAAAAAATAACATTGCTCCCTAAGGGAGGAACTGAAGCCACTTGAGCCCCATATTGGATCCACCACTGCATGAGACGGAGAACTCTGTGACCGGATGGACGAATTGCAACGGAAACGCAACCAGATCGACCTGCTCCCTCTGTCTGTCTCTCTCTCTCTCCCTCCCCCTCCCTCCCTGGCACGGCGTCAAAGACCTAGCGGTAACGACCGCGCCAGCCTGTTGTTACTCGCGTCTCCCATGAAGCCAGCAGCCGACTACACAACCTGCACCAACATCTCACTTCGTTACAGTGCTAGCTGCCGCACATCTCTTACTTTATTTTCATAATCTACTTTAATTCGGAAGTCCAAGGTAGCGGTGCTATGGGCTGTTCACGGTAAAATTTGCACTTTTGAAAACCCTGCTAAAATCCTACTCGTATGCACGTTGTGTGTTCTTCCGCCTTATGTAAGCTTAACATTGTCGTGGGCCTCGTCACTTCATTCATGCGTCGGTCAAGTGAAACTGCGAAATCATCTGAAAAGTAAATATCTAACAAATCTGCTCTTTTTGACACTTAGATGCATTAAAAAATAAACCGAACACTTTTTATTCGACGTTAAGAGAAGGAACTACTTCCCATTCATCGTTACCAACTTTACTGGGCGCATGTCACTCAGGGCGCCCGTTGAAATATATACAGGCAGGGGCAGCGACTTTTTTCCAAGGTTGGTTTCAAAAGTGCTCACTTGATCGTGAACAGCCTTTACCTAACGGCGTTTCAGGACACAGCCCGGTATACCTAAGCGTGCAGGGAATATACTAACTACAGGGCACGTGCATAGCGGCTTCACTGCGATTGGGCAAACATGGCCGCAACTGGGACCATTTTAGCCATCCGTGGGTAATGGATAATCCACGAAAAAGGGTATGATACGGGGGGGGGGGTGAGGGGGGCGGCGACTACGGACGTAGTAAAACCTTTCCTCAGAAAATAATGCCGGAATTGCCTGCAATTTATGAAGCAGAAAGAATATTTCTACCAGACAAGGAGATGAGGACTGCAACACTTGTTGGTATTACCACTGATGGTTACGATCGTTCATCGTTAATCAACGTCTTATCCAGCGCCGTTATCTGCATATGCGACAAACCGCGAGGCGCCCCACTACAGGCCAGCGCTCTCGGAAACACTTCTTAGCACCACCGCCATTTTACATCACTGGGACGCTACTCCCTCAGCGCGGGGGTAGATCGGTCCCTTGTGAGGGACCTTGGCCACCCAGTTGGTTGTCAGATTGCGGAGGCGAGGAGAAGCTAACCCCCTCCCCCTCCGCAGCCATCAAACATATTTTATGCTGCAAGGCTAGCATTCTTGTACAGGATTCCCAGGGTAGCGCCTAGGAGCTGTTTCCATAGCTGAATTTTACTCTCTTTTTCCCTGCCTGTACTGGATAAAAGAGAGTGGTGAAGTTAATTGAATTTATCAGCGCGGAATTTTAAAGTTCAGGACTTGTGAAGCACTGTCACGAGCTCCCTGTGAGAGAGCTAGCGACAGTTTGGTATAAAAAGCGGAGGTTAATAGCCAAATGAAGTTAAATTTTCGATATAAGTAGCTTTCCCATGACTGGAGTGGCAAGGGTTTATATAATTAAATTAATTATATGTATATTGAAGTGGTGAATTTAAGTTTCGCGAAAATTTAAATCAGTGTAGTTGTTTCAGTTTCAGTAATTACTTCATATCTTATGAGTTAAAGTTAAAAACGATTAAATAATCTGATTGGTGTGTAAATGCTTGTCTGAATGTACCGTGACGAGCGGCTAAAAGTGAAGTAAAACATGTTAACTCGGGGAGGTCCGAGAGCGATATGGCTGGCGCGATGCTAGCGCCAACTAGTTTTGTTAAACGTGGTCGATTTTTGTCCCGGACCGATCGGAAAATTCCGGCCAGTTTCGGGGCCTTATTTCTATGAAATCGGGCGGTATAATTGCACTGAGGGTGTGAATTTATATTTTTAAAGTTGTTTTGAACTATATTCCGTATTGATAATTATTTTGACTTGTAAAATTCGAAAGCAGAGCCATGAAAACACGTCTCGTGAGTGAAGTTAAACAGTAATATAGGCCAGAGGGCTCTGATTGGCCGAGAGAACTTGGTGGGGCGGAGCTTATGAAGTTGCTCGAGAGATGGCAGCATGGTCGTTAATTTACCGTCAACAGCTTTTATTTGACACGGAAAAAATTTAAATAAATTAAAAGCGGTTGTAATTAAAGTTATTAAATCGTCTTAAATTAATAATTGGTGCTGCAAAACTTAAAATGCTCAGTTTTGTACGACTAGAAAATATACGCGATTATTTCGCTCGTCATAGTGATTAATGTTAATGTAATGTGTTTCGGAGTCGCTCCAGTACAGAGTAGGGGAAATTGGCATATGCGGGTCTAGTTGACGGGCTAGGGGGCCGCAAATGACGCCATGGCTTCGAGAAGTAGCCAGGTTCTCTCATGTTTTTCTGTGATGTTGCGGAGTTTTAGTATGTAGGGGTGGAAATGAGCCATGAGCGAGGCGAAGTCGCATGCTCTAAGGAATTCCCTGAGTTCATGGAAATCCTGCATTACGCTTCGCATCTCTCCTGGCGAATTTCGCTGGCGAGGGCGTGACTGAGGTTGTGTTTAGGCGAAGTCGCATGCTCTAAGGAATTCCATGAGTTCATGGAAATCCTGCATTACGCTTCGCATCTCTCCTGGCGAATTTCGCTGGCGAGGGCGTGACTGAGGTTGTGTTTTTGGCATTGCAGGAGTGTCAAGAGGGGGAGCTGGTTTGTGAATAGACGCAGAGAGTGCCTGCGAGTACGTTTTGCCAGGCTGTAATGTCCTGACTGTTAACCTGGACGGGACAGGAGGTTGTTTTGCAGTTTTTGGCGCGATTTTCGTAGCAGCAGCAGTAGTTCTTTTCTGCACCAAGTCCAGGAACTTGGGGCAGGTTTTTGAGAGAGCTGTGTGTTCGCCTGCGCAGTGAGGGCATACTTCTTAGCATCTGCTTTCCCGCCCGCTTTATATCCCCTTCCGCCGCGTGTGACGTCAACATTGGTACCAACCTGCGTCACTTTGCGCATGCGTCAGTCAAGCGGAAACGTTGTATATTAGGAACGCACACGTCAGTTAACACACCAACTACAGCTCGCGTGTGCATAAAACAAACATAAACCAAACTAAATTGATTTAATGGCCACAGATTTGCGCATCGGATATTTAAAACGACGTTTTCGCATAGATCATCTCTTTGTACAATCCTGCCAACTTTACTCAGATCGTGCTAGTCACCATGTTTGATAAAATAAAGGGTTATCGTGAATTCCAGGTACAAACTTCCTGATGAATGGAAAACTAAGAAGAAAACGTAATTTGTTTTACAACCTAACGACCTTGAACATTTTCTCAGTAACAATTAGTCGCGTATTTGTAAAATGTCTGAAACCGCGTGAGATGAAATAAAAATGTTGTGGATAGTGTTAGCATGTTTTGGATGCCTGTCACGAGAAAAAGGTTTTGTTGAATCAAGCAAGATTTGTTTGGTGCAACCAAATTATTCGTTTGTATAGGGGCAACGAAATATTTTGCTGCAAAAACAAATTATTTCGTTGTTCTCATTTGGTTGCCTCAAACTGTAAGATTTGGTTGTTGCAACTAAATATTTGGTTGGCTACACGCACATTAAACAGTTTGGACAGACGTAAAAAAAATTTTACAATTTCGACCGAGTCCCGAACCTAGATTATCTGCGTCCGAGCGTTACGTCTTAGAAATCCTAGCTAATGTGGCGACTCTTAACGCCGGAAAGCTCTAAAATATATAATACTACAAATATTAGACAACGTGTGCAAACAAATATATAACACTACAAATATTAGACAACGTATGCAAACAAATATATAATACTACAAATATTAGACAACATGTGCAAACAAATATATAATACTACAAATATTAGACAACGTATGCAAACAAATATATAATACTACAAATATTAGACAACGTGTGCAAACAACTATATAATACTACAAATATTAGACAACGTGTACAAACAAATATACAATACTACAAATATTAGACAACGTGTGCAAACAAATATTTCAAGTTTTACAGCGTTACGTGTCATTTTATTGTTTCATTGTTTTATTAATGTGTTTATACGATTGTTAAGCACCAATAGATGCACTAACAAACACGTTTACTATCCTAATTTTTGCAGAAATACAAACAAACTCTCGAGCTGTATTTTCAAACGAAGGCATCAAATGAGTAACCAAACAAATATATACAGTTGATTCAAAAAAACTTTTAGTTAACAGTCTAATTTTGTTTGGCCCAACACAGAGTTTTTGTTTATTCAAACATATATTTTGTTAGACGAACAAAAGTAATTATGTTGCTTCTCAAATTTTGTTTGCTCAACAATACATCACGTTAGGACAACTAAAGATATATTTAGCCCTATACAAACAAATATTTTGTTCGATTTTCTCTCAGTGTATTTATGAACATTGGGGGGGGGGGGGGGGGGGACAACAACATTATCACACACAGGTATAGGCCATTCACGGTAAAATAGCCACTTTTGAAAGCCTTGCTTAAGATCTATTTGTATGCACGTTGTGTATTCTTCTGCATTAAGTAAAATTAACATTGTCATGGGCCTTAACACTTTATTCATACATCGGTCAAGTGAAACGGTGGAATTATTAGAAAAGTAAATATTTTGCAAATCTACTCATTTTTACACTTAAATGCATTAAAAAAAAAAACAGAAAGTGAAATAAATAATTTAAGTTATTACAAATGGTTACCTAGCACCTTTTTTCCGACATTATGATATGGAACTTTACTGGGCTCATGTCACTCAGTGCGCCCGTTAAAATGTACGCAGGCAGGGGCAGTGACTATTTTCCGAGGTTGATTTCAAAAGTGCCCACTTTATCGTGAACAGCCTTTAACACACGTCTGTTGGTTAGTATCACAGCACCCAGCCTCCCCCCCCCCCAAATTTACTAAATACTCACGATGTTGCCACCCACCAGTCGATCGCAGGTGGCAGATATCAAATCAGACCAACACTATTTATAAATGTATTGCTTCATCTCACACGTAGTGTCCGACATTTTCTTAATGACTAATTTCAATCCCCATTTTCGCACGACGTTTTCGACCTCGTTTTCCCCCAACGACTAACGAATCATCTCTCGCAGTTTGTGCCTGTAGTTCAGGATAAACGGCGACTTTCTTTTGTCAAAAGTCGATTTGAAAACTGCTCAGAAAATCATAACCGGCTTCACCTAGCGGGCGAGCAGCTCCTCAGCAATTCGAAAAATTACTCCAACAAATCTCGCACGCCGTAGGAATTATTTCGAATCCCTTGCACAAAGCCAGAAAACGGCAACTTCACACTGCTGTATCTTAAGGGAAATGATGCACGAAAACCGTATATTTACATTATTTTTTGTCACAGCTTGTTCCACGGAGGATTTTTCGAAATGTTTGGCTCGACAAGGCGTAAATAACAGTTCTGAACACCTTACATGGTTACGAATTCACTGCGTTCGTTATTCTTGGAGCACTGATTGAAGATAAGAAAAAAAATGCGTTCTTCCATAAGCGCTCCGAAAATGAAGAAGGCAGTGAATGTATAACAACATAGAAAGGCGTTCAATATTATTATTTACGTCTTGCCGAACCAAAAATGTCGATAAACCCTTTGGAAAACGACTTATATCGAAAATCGGGTAAATATACTGCTTTCATGCACCATTCGCCTTAAAATATACTACGGGAGTGTCTAAGAATGGTGTATGATAGAGACACTACAAGACAGAGGCACTACACGCCGCCAGGGCCCCTATTCTGTAACTCGAGCTTGCTTGGATAGTCAACGAGTTTGTCTTTATGATAAAGAGGGCCATAATGATGGTTACTCGTAACCGTCTTTATGTGGTATTCTGGAAGCAACATCTTTATTAATATATTAGTGCAAAAATGTAGGTACTTTTGGCAGCGCAGCTGGCTGCTGTGTTCTGAAATCAACGATCTGCTTGTTGAATTGTATTTTTCTGTTATTACAGAGTGTAGTTAAGAGGTAAATGTTTTTAGATAAAGACAGTAAAAAGTTAAAAAATACGGCCCCACGAGACTTCTTGCGTGGAGAGACGAAGTGGCACGTGATAGCGCGCCATTATCGACCTTATCTCTCTCGTTTCCAAGCCTGAAACACGCACGAAGTACAGTTTGTCTATGGTTTCCACTTTCTAACATAACCTATCACCAATTCTCTATTCAATCCTTTATAGAACTTGCTCGATAACGCTTAGTGTACGACCGTTTGAATGGAGATTAACACAACAGCAGTAGAGATCCCGTTCTATGTTTGACAGAACGCGCCTTAGTTTCCATCGCAGTTTCTCTACATGTTTGTGAGCATAAATGTAGAGTAACGCAGCCGTAACACCAGCATTGCTGATTGTCGCAGTACATCAAACTGCAAAATATACAGCAACATAGATTCGTTTTCTATAGTTATCCCACCATTTATGGCTTAGAAGAGCTTCGGGCATTTTACATGATTTTTTTTTTCAACACAGTGCAAGCCAAAATGGCGACTCCATGTTTCTGTGTTGAAACTTGTAGGCGATCATATATTGTGCGAAGAAGAGATGAAAGTTTTACATTAATTCCATATCTAAAATTAACTGGTCACTCACTCCTTGGTTAGGATATGTATAAAAAAAATGGGGCGAGTAGCTGGGAACTGGGAACAGAATTACTGTATATTCTTTGCACAGTAAATTCGAGTGCTTTCTGACGTTGCCACTATACCAAATAGCCTCCAAAAGTTTAAGATTTTCCACAGAATCATCAGCAAATAATGAGTAATGGCTGAGTATGGGCTGTTCACGGTAAAATGAACACTTTTAAAAGCCATGCTTAATATCTCCTTGCATGCACATTGTGTATTCTTCCGCCTTATGCAAAATTAACATTACCATGGGCCTCGTCACTTTATTCATGCGTTGGTCAAGTGCAATTGTGAAATTATTACAAAATAAAATGTTTCGCAAATCTACTCATTTGTATACACTTCGATACATCAAAAAACAGAAGTGAAAGAAATAATTTAAGTTATCACAAATGATTACCTGACACTTTTTATTCGACGTTAAGATATGGAACTACTTTCTATTCATCGTTACCAACTTTATTGGGCGCATGCCACTCATTTCGCCCGTTAAAATACATGCAGGTAGGACTAGTGACTTTTTTCTATGGGTGATTTCAAAAGTGCTCACTTTATCATGAACAGACTATATCAAAATACTACATAACATACGATAACGATACGCAAAGCATGATACTCACAGTCGCTCATCTAAAACATTTTTTGGAATTGTTGGTTTAGTTGTAGATACCGTTAGATATTCTTAGAATATTAGTTGCGTTAAATTCATAATTTCTTAATCGTAAAGCATTTTTAATCTTTATCTCTCAATGTCAAGACAGTGGCTCGTAATAGATGTGTATTTTTTCATTATGTTTTTGATGGCTTAGGTGTTGACCGCAAGCCTGTAAACTTCTGGCCATTGCGTTATAATAAGCTGGTATGCAGCCTGTTTCAGCCGACTTCAGCGCAGGCGCCTATTGATGGTACACTACTCGAGAAGGACTGTTAGTTAATAAGTTTAATGGCATTTTATTAAAATAAGCTTTTGACACAAGCAATATAGAAGATGCAATAAACTAAACTTAATACTTTGGAATGAATTAAAAAGATAACTTACGTAATATGGTAGGCCTGAGCATTTAAATCACGATGATAATAATTTTATACGTACATTTGATTTACTATGGTATTTTTAATAAGTGCGATAAATGTTTAAGAAAATTGAAATAATAATGTAGGAAATAATTATTGTAATAGATTTTATGTGCGTCCATTTGTCGCAAACATTTATGGCTGAAATTGGTGTAGATAAAGTTAATTTAAAAATCGATAAGATACAATATTACTATGATTTTACTGTAAATTCTGCTTTCCAAAGTATCCAGAATAGATTTGCGCGTACATTTTTGTTAAAAATAAGGACTATTTTAATCGATTAATTTTTTTTCATTAAAAAATACATTTTAGTAAAGTATTTTATAATGTTGCAAAATATATACATTCTTTTTTCATATACAGGATAAATCTAACTTTTCTGATCATTTTCATGGTGTCTGTACAACATTTTTATGAGTTGTTCGCGATGTATAGTCGGGTGCAGTGCTCCATAGGCAGTTGCTTTACTTAAACCTTAATAAACGTTACGCTTCTGTATACGTTTTTCAGTTCCTCCATTTTCTCTTAAGCATGTTTTCGTGATGGTGAAAATGGCTCAGACGGATATTTTCACAGTCATTTTTAGGTATGAAGATTCCGGTACAAAACATTTAAAAAAAATAATAGGGACATACATGAAACCTTTATTTTTATTAATACGTCATTAAATGGCGGAGAGTCTGCTGAAAGTCTCATAGAGCCGCGTTATCGGTGGCAAGACTGCACGCCAGTTCAATGCTTTGCGCGTGAAGGAGATGAGAGAGTTGACGCGCATTTCTCCGGTTGCCCCTAGCGCTCCCGCGCTTTTAGACCCCGGGAGCGAAATTTCCTTCAACCAGAAGGCCACCTTAAGGACGGCGTCATTTCCAACGGTTCACCAAGGAGTACACGAACCTGTGAAAGTTGCCCGGTGGCTCACTTTCAGGGACTTCCCGGCGATCTGCACCCCGCAGCACAGGACGCAGGGGATGCTGACGCGATTGGTTTCACCGCCTGTAAATACGTACGACCTACATCGCTGCAGTGGCAAGATCCGTGTTACAAGTCAGTCGCCTCTACCGCTTGGTTGACAGTTAGTTAGAAGCATAATGGTAACCACACAACACAAGAATCGACCGACCGACACGTTTTCGAACCTATTGGTTAACAACTGCGCACAACAGGCCGTGTGCTTGAGAGTTCCTGACACAGCGCACAAAGGAACTAGTTATATTAATATTTTATGCAAGTGCATGGAGCAACAACCAATAAGCAGCCTTGTTGTTTTCAAGTCTAATGTCAAATATCCAGACATACTGTTGTTCGTAAAGCAGTGTTAGAAATGTTTTATCGACTTACTTAATCATTGCGATTGTGAAATGTGCAATAACAACAATATTCCCTTTGATATGGAACAACAAATTATGATGTTATTATGTTCACGTTTCATTTAGGTTAATTGTGTACATATTATTAAGTACTGTTCTTTGCACGTTACAATTATGTTTTTAACCATGCAAAAATATAACAAATTCAAATTACTATTTCATAAAATGCTGTACATTTATTCGAGGAAAGTGAAAGGCCAGCAATATTTTACTCGTATTTCTCACTATTTATTCCCTTTTCCGCCAGAGAAATAATGCCGAAGGCGTACAGAGGGCACAAGTCTCAATTCGCTAAAGTGAGCCAGAGTGTGCCAGAGTGAGAGAGGCGAGTGAGAGTGACCACACTTTCGAGTTGAGACACGGCCTTACAACTAAAGTCGAGCGCTGGCCACTAAACCAGTTTCGTAGGAATTCGCCCAGAGTATTTCGATTTGCAGTAATGTGAAAATGTATTTTTTTTTTTTTTTCGGCCACGTCGAAGAACTTCAGAATTACGTTTGCAAAAGGCGTGATCTGTGGACAGTTGTAGCGTGAAGCGTCATTTGTATTTTGTGTGCAAACGTAAACTGCGCGCACGCGAAATTGTTTTAGAAACGTATGTTACAAACACACGGCTACCCAGTTCGCAACATTTGCCCAGAGCTTAGCGACGTACAAGTAGGAATACAGGCGCATGAGTGATATTGGCGGCGAATGTCTTCGTTCGGAGCATTGCAAGTTATTGTGCTGCTTGTTCAGTGCTGCACACTATGGGTGCACACAGCAGCGACCAATAACCCGAGTGCAGCCGGAGAAAATTATACGTATTAATACCAAGGAGGCTGAAGATCGCCATTGGCCCTTTGAGGATGTCATAAATGTACTAACATTGAGGACAAGTTTGAAGTGAACTGCCTTTATTCTACACTACAGCAATATCATTTTGGTTGGTCTCTGTATTTCCACTACCATTGTCCTATTGGTGCCGGCTACACCAGACACGCCTACTGTATTCTGCAACGTTGATTGCTGGTTGGGCGTCGACCAATGAAGTCACGCGATGGATATGCACCAATTAATGTAGTGCGATTGAAGTAACACGTTTTACAATCCATCGTGTTCGTTTGAAAAATTATTGAAAAGGACAGTTTTATTATTACAAGCTGAAATGTTGACTTGACTAGCTGTCATTTTTTACTTAGATTCCGATAAAGTCTAGCGAAATAGTAAAATTATAAAAGTGTGAGCTTTGCCTTCCAGAGCAAATAATTTCCATAAAAACGTAGCTCCGAGTATAAACGTGCATACTCTTCAAAGGGTTAAGGCCTGTCTACAATAATTGCGCTATCCCAATCTGTCTCACAAGACAAGGATACGATGGTTGGTGCATGTGATCCTCTGACGTCATGGCGCTGTCCCAACCTGCTGTGTCCCAAGTCAACCTGTGTCCAAAGTCATGCAATCCAATAATGTACCAATTTAAAACAGAAAGAGAAGTTATACAGCGTAAACGTAATTAGCATCACATAGCAGAAGCGGGAAACAGGCTCATATACAACGTAAAAACCCCTTGGCTGAAAAGGATTGCACAATTTAATGAACATTCCGAAAATTGAACTTTGGCCCTTAGTTGTCTCCTAAGATGATAGAAAAAGATGAAGACTTCAGGTAACTTTCGCTCCCACTCGTGTAATGTTTACGTTGTAAATGAAAACT